>JBAIAC010000104.1:2165000-3365000 GCA_037349315.1 Chelydra serpentina | reverse complement strand
GAGCACCTCATGATCTTTAATGTATTTATCATCACGCACCCCCGCAAGACGGCAGGGCTGTTATCCCCCATTGTACAGATGGGGAAACTGAGGCACAGAGTGGCTAAGGGACTTGACCAGAGTCACAAAGGGAATGTGTGGCAGAGCAGGAAATTGAAACCAGGTCTCCTGAATTTCAGGCTAGCATCCTCACCACTAGGCCATCCTTCCTCCTAGACTGAAGAGAGTATATGTTCAGAGTTTGTTGGGTGTAATGCATTGCCTTCAGCACTGAAATAATAACCCCTAGCTCATGGGTAGGCAACCTATGGCCTTCGGCATGCGAGCCGATTTTCAGTGGCACTCACACTGCCTGGGTCCTGGCCACCGGTCCGGGGGGCTCTGCATTTTAATTTAATTTTAAATGAAGCTTCTTAAACATTTTTTAAAACCTTATTTACTTTACATACAACAATAGTTTAGTTTATATATTAAAGACTTATAGAAAGAGACCTTCTGAAAACGTTAAAATGTATTACTGGCTCGCAAAACCTTAAATTAGAGTGATTAAATGAAGACTCCGCACACCACTTCTGAAAGGTTGCCGACCCCTACCCTAGCTCTTCCATAGTGCTTCTCATCCCTAGATATTAAAGGAGGTCAGGATCATTCTCCCCATTTTATGGATGAGGAAACTGAGGCACAGAGAGGGGGCGGTGACTTGCCAGGAACAAAATCCAAGTCTCCTGAGTCCTACTCCAGTGCCCTATCCACTTGGTCTTACTGCCTCCTGGGTCCTCCAAACTGAGCCCCTGTAAAACAAGGGGGCTGATTTTCAGAGCTGCTGAGCACCCGCAGTTCCCGGAAACTCCAGCAGCAGCCAGCGCCTGTGGAAATCAAGCTGCAGGGACCGGTTGTGCAATATCCCGGTTACACGTGGCTTGCGGACATGGGCCTAGTGCCTGTGCTGTATACGCGAGCAGGCCGTGCTGGTGTAAGGCAATCAAACAGGAGCAGTGCCTCTGGTTCAACAGCACCAATAAAGTCCCGGGTTTGCTCATCTAAGTAGGAGGTTATTGGAAAGCAGGGTGCTAAGCCGGATGCTGGGGGTGACCTCGGAGAGCAAATATTTGAGACATTCGCACCTGAGCGGCTAATTGGAGCAGTGCAGTGACCTTGCGTTCCCTTTAACTCTTTTGGTGCCAAACCCTTTAGCTTCAGCCCCATGTAGGTTGCTTTAAACCAGGGTTCTGAACCGTTTTTGAATCATGAACCCACTGCCCCCCTCCGCCCCCCCCCCCTTTTTTTTTTTAACTTGGACCGCTCTTTCCCCCTCCTTACAAAACGGGACTGTCCAGTGTAATCTAGCTGCGCCTGGGGTCATTAATACATTGATTCCAATAAAGGGGATTCTGCGTTAAATAAATCAGTCTTTTAACCCTGTTGTCTAACTGTGCCTAGGCTGGGCAATGTTGTCAAAGCACATACCTTAATATCCACAATGTCTGCAGGGCAGGATCTCTTTCAGCACTGATGAGTGTTCCTGGGTGTTGTGATCCCGGGCACCAGGTGGCAATGCCACTCATTCAAATTTGACCCAGCAGCCCCTCGATCTGGCATACCGGAGGGGCGGCCAGGCCAAATCTGAACGGCATCGTATTTATGACCCCATGTGCCAGGTCGCGACATCCTCCTAGAAAGTTTGATCTTTCCCCCCCGCCTTGGCGGTTGAGAGAGTCTGCTTTCAATCGTGTCCTTTAGACTATCTGTAGGACCCAGACACACACAGAAAGCAGACCGAGGTCTCTACCATGGCAGTGGGTAGGGACAGAAGGTCAGAGGCTAATGTGATGGAGGTGTAGGGGGGCCCGCAGATTCGTTGCAATACTCAGATTGCGTGAGCTGCAGGCATAGGCCCGTTCAGAATTGTGTGGTGACAGCAAAGATAGAACTCGGAGCCCGCTGATGTCAAAGCGCTGATCCCTGATGCTTGGGGAGAATCTCTACTCACAGTGGAGGGGTTATGACACACACGCTACGCTCTGGAAGTGGCAAGTTCCAGGCTCGGATGAGCCAACAGTAGAAGCAAACTTCACAGCTGAGCATGCCTTGGGCGAAAATGCTCTGTGCCACCCTCTACTAGAGACTGACGGGAGAAGCAGCCCCTAACATTATCTCTTGTCTTAGACTTAAATTGCAGGGCAGGGATTGACTTTTTGTTCTGGGTTTGTACAGTGCCTAGCACCATGGGATCTTGGTCCAGGACTGGGGCTCCTAAATCCTATGATAATGCAAATTAATAATAATAATACCCTCCAGCAGCTGCGATTGGTTATTTGGGGGTGGGTCTCTTAGAGAATCAGCTTCTAGACTAGTTAGAGCTCTATAGAGATCAGCCAACATCTTGATTTGCAATTGGAAGCAAAATATTAACCAATGCAGAGAATTCCTGTCGTGTTTCTCTCCCTTATTCTTTAGCTGAAGCTTCCCATTGGCCCACAAGTGCAGCTATATAATTAAGCCTCGCAGCTGCCCCGGGGGGGAATAGATGGGGAAACTGAGGAACAGAGAGGTTAAGCAACTTACCCAAGGTCACAGAGCTTGCGAATAGAGTCCTGGCTGTCCATTCCTTGCTCTTACCACGTGACCACACTTCTCAGAGCTGGGTCTAGAATTCGGGAGTCCTGAGACTCCCCGTACTTCTGCTCTAACCCTTAGATGCTCCCTGCCTGTGTCTCTTGGCTCGTTAGCCCATGTAGGTGATGGTTTGGCATAGGCCACGGAGGGGCAACTGTGGAGGATTTTCCCTAGGCAATCGGTGTGCAAAATGATCATTGCACTCCTCTCCGTGATTACTGCCCAGGAAGGGGTATGCTGTTCTGTTTGCAGAGATTGTAGCCGCACATTCCTGCTGTGAGTTTGTCCGCGCTATGGAGACTGTTGTACCGGCATAGCTCCATTGCCGTGGCTATGCCGGCATAAACCCTGTGGGGTAGATGCACCCTGCCCCGGTGGAAGGAGTTTTTCCGTTGGTTTAGGATCGCACACACAAACGACGGTAGTTACGTCCACAGAAGCATTCTCCTGTCAGCCTAGCTGCGTCTACACTGGGGGTTAAGTTGGCATAGCTACGGAGCACAGGATTTTTCACATCCCCGATTTACCTAGCTCTGTTGACCTAAGTGTAGACCAGGCTTGAACCTATGTCTGCACTTCTAGTGCTACAGCAGCAGCGCTTCAGTGTAGACACTCCAGTGACAGGAGGGGTTTTCCCACCGCTTTAGTTAATCCACCTCCCCGAGAGGCGTAGCTTGGTGGACAGAAGAATTCTTCCATGGGGACTTAAGCTGTCTTCACTCCGTCGCTCAAGGGTGTGGGTTTTTCACAGCCCCGAGCCCAGTTGCTGGGTTGAGCTAATTTTCTAGTGTAGACCAGCCCTAAGAAACAATGTTATCCTCTCCTCTGATGTCAGGGCTGAAAAATGTAGCTGGTCTTTCCTAATTCATGGCTCATTCAAACTGGTTCTTGCAACACTACTGTTCTGTAGGGATGTGGCATTGCCTCTTGAGTTAATGTTTTATAGAATGGCGGGAAGATGAATCGGAAAGGAGCCAAGTCTAGGGAGCTAACAATGCCGGGGGGGAGGGATTTGGATATGGCCCCATCTTGCTGCGAAATTCTTCCTCCTTCCTGTTTTTAAATTGAGAACCACCGGTACCAGCCCATCTCTTTTCTCATACCTACCTCACCCTATAAATATTCCTGGAACCTTGTTGCCAGTGGGATGGGCTGGATTGTAGCTCCAATGCTGATAAGCTCTTGTGAGCAGTTTTCTATAATGTGATGAAAAGGGGACCACTGGTCGTGAATCAGACCAGAAACTTGACGTTCTATGTTTTATATGTTACTCCTCGATATTCTTCTCCTTTTTCTCAAAGAAAAGGCAAGAATAGTGTGCTCCAGTGTCCATGTCACCAGACTAAGAGTCATGACACCTGTTTTCTATGTCCTGCTCGCCCAATGCCACACAATGAGTTAGTGGCAAAGTCACTGCCTCACTGTGTGCCTCAGTTTCCCTACCCATACAACGTGGAGAATAAAAATTGCCTGCTTTTGGTTAAAACGCTCCGAGTTGAGCCAGTCTGGAACTTCTCAGCAAAATGGCTTTCATCACAAAATGCCCATTTGTGAAAACCAGAACTTTTTGCGGAAACACATTGGTTTGGATGAAACTTTTGTTGGGAACGTTCCTTGGATCCACGATGGAATTTCTGGTCGATGTTTTTGTGAGAGAGAGTGAAGGAGAAAGATTCTAGAATGGCCAGTAGTCTGGAAGTTGGGGGATGTGGAAGACCCAGGTTTAAATTCCTGCTGTGCTTGATTTGGACCAGGGACTTGAACCTGGGTCTCTCGTATCCCAAGTGAGTACCATAATCACTAGGCAGTTGGCTATTCTGTGTCATTTCTCTCTGTCTCTCTCTCTCTCTCTCTCTCTCTTCTTCCCACCACACCCCAAAAATCAAATTGGCAAGATCTTGGTTTTATTCCTCGTCGGAATGGAAACAAATGTGAAAACCTCAAAATATTTCCTGAAATGGAATTCTTGTTTTCTGGCCAACCCTTGTTTTGAGGTGTATTCCGCACACCGGATACTTCTGAACCATATCTCGGGTGTGTCTCATGCTAGGCTAGACTATAGAGGGTCCACTTTGACCAGAGTTGAAAGAACCCAGCTTGACTCTCAGATCCCAGTTGAATCTGATGTGCCAGCAGGAAGAAAGACCATCGCTCTACCTGTAAACTGCTCAGGCTTCATATGGAGTCATTGGGGAACGATAAAGATGCAGCCTAAAGTTTAGGGAAATGTTTTGACCAAAAAGAGGTGGGGGGGGGGGGTGGTAGGAGAAATAAAATGTTGCCCATTTGTCTGGAAGCCCAATGATGCCATTTCATTTTCTTCCAGTTTCACTATATCTCTTTCTCACAGATCCAGTCCCTCTGGGGGTAGGCAATCAGTCTGGCATTTATAATCTGAAACCAAATATCCTGCTTTAAAAAGAAAAGGGTTTCAAGTTCACCCTTTCTGGAGAGAAAAAAGGAGAGTTTCTTTTGTAGAAAGCACTCAGCAGATCCTCTGAACTTTTGATTCCTGCATTGCTTGATCCCTTGCCACAAGGAAATAAAATAAAAAGCCAACCTTTATTTGCTTTCTTCATCGTTTTATGGTTCTGCCCTGCCAAACCCACCCAGTGCATGTGTCAAGGCTTGCTATATAAATGGGTGTCTGGAGTAATGGATTAACCCTTTGTAGGCTGCAGAATAGATATATATTTTTTAAAATCTGTATACTTTTAAAAATTATTATTCCATGTCTAATCCTCAAAACTTGGCATCTGTGGAACTTATTCATCTTTCCCTAATGATCCATTAGGAGCTGAGCTGAGGCCTGAAAGCTGGTTAGATGCTGTTTCAGGTCTTACCCCTCCTGCCCCGGTTCTGCAAACACTTGTATGTGCTTGTTCAGCTTTATGGACTGGTGCAATCTCTGTTGAAGTCTATGGCAAAGCTCCTGTTGACATCTGTGGTTAGGATCGGGCTCATTGACGCAAGTGAAGCACGCGCACAAATATCTGCCAATTATTAAATCGAGGTTGGATTTTTTTCTAGGAATTATTTTGGGGCGGTTCTCTGCCCTGTGCCATGCAGGAGGTCAGTCTAGAGATCACAGCGGTGCCTTCTGGCCTTTGAACCTATGAATCTATCCGCAGGATCAGGGCCTTCGTGGGTCAGGGATTGCAACCAAGAAGCTTTGCGGGGTTTGAATGGGTCTCCCAGCAAACTGTGATCTGGTTGGTTTTAAAATATTTGATTTCCCTCATTGTACTCAGCTGATCTGTCTCTTCAGCTAGAGGTAGTGAAAGAAAATTCCTCTTGATTTTTTTGACATTTCTCCCTTGGTGACTTCTGTGAGCAGGGTCCAAATCCTTAGTTGCTTGCCCTCCAAAAAATAAGAGTGTAGGATGTCTTGTTCATGGGCCTTTTCCCTGTGCCTGTGTTCTAATGTGAATATGGTATATTGCATTTCATAGCTTCATAGATTCTAGGGCTGGAAGGGACCTCGAGAGGTCATCGAGTCCAGCCCCCTGCCCTCATGGCAGGACCAAATACTGGATTTTCCCATATTCCTCTGCTCCGCTGACATTAAACTCTTCAGTCTGGGTCTGATCCGGAGTGATTTGCTGTAATGATGTTGTCTAGTGGGTAGAACACTGGACTGGGAGCAGGGAGGCAAGGTCCTTCTCTGTGCATTTTTCTCTTCCTGCCCCCTTTGAGCTGTTCCAGGCAAGGACTCTCTTCCCCATGTGTCCGTACATCACCTTCCGCAATAGGGCCATGATCTGGCTGGCGACTCTAGGTCCTACTCTGATTATGATGCTGAAGGCAGGATGAGTGGCTGATGTTTGATGCTTCTCAGGATCGGGCCCTTTGCTATTAAATGTGTGTGGGACATTATTCAACACCCCTTGAGCTAGGCGTAATGGCTGAAATGTGCCCTGGTGTAGAGGTCTTTGCATCACTCACACACTCTGTGTAGGGCTCTGGTGGGTGTATGGAACCTGGTGCTGAGAAGGGTGAATTTCGCGTGATCTGAATGACTGTCTCTCATAGCTATAATGCATGGAGGGTTGGTAATGGAGTGCATTAGAAAACTGAGTGTGTGACTATAAACCGATACACAGAACCAGATCCTCAGCTGGTGTAAATCAGTGTGGCTCCACTGGCTTCAATAGAGCTGCATCAGTTTACTTGAGCTGAGGATCTGGCCCGTTGAGTGCTTTTCACCCGTGATCGAAATGCAGCCACTTCTAGGGTGGAAGGCGGCGGCTGTTTAACAGCCATGCTACCCAATAATTTCGGAGGTTCCCATCCCAAGCGAGCAAGTAATACCATCGCTAGCTGGAAATTGACTTGGTGGATTTAAGTAAGCAGAATCTAATTAGCCAGAGTGCAATCCGGACAGGACACTGGGGAGAGTGCTGTTATCTAAACCTTAATAGAAGTCTATTCTATTCAAAGATGTACACCTTGGGCTTAAAGATAAAGCTGCGGACAGCCAGGAGCGCTCTTACGACAGGGCTTACAAGCAATTTCTGATTACAGCTAATTGTTCGGCATGCACGGCTGAAGTTGTCAGGGCTTTAATGTTTTCCTGAGCGGCCTCGTTATTCAGAAATCTCGTAAGCTCTGGGAAAGCTGGTTTGATGGAAAACGGTTACTGCTCCTTGGTTAGCTCTCGTGCCCGCCGCTGACCCAGTTCTGTTCATCGTAAAAAGGGAGCATGGTGTGTTTCTGGCATGCTTCCCTGTGGGTTTAATGCGGATGGGGAAGAATTGGCAGTGGGCAGGCAAACGGGGCCAAGCAATGATACCATTACAGTCTGATACTCAATCTCTCTCTCGTCATCTTCTCCCCCATCCCTCCACCATGCTGAAAGCAGTGTCCTTTATGGGAAAAAGTCCTGTCGAATTTCCTATGGACATTCTAACTCTTTCAAACCTATAGAACTGCATTGTGACTTGTGCTCTGTAGTGGGTTTATTTGATTTTTTTCCCCCCTATTGTGGAGAATAAAATTATATATAGGGTCACATCCAAAGCCTATGCAAACCTTACCATCTGTGTCTTTTCCAGGGTGGGGTATTTGCTGACAAATCCCTCTCTCAAATATTGACACGTCCCAGAACTGCAGAAGCGTGAAACTTCTTATGTATGTTACAGTAGCTCCCCTGAGATCAAGGCCCTGTTCGCGTAGTATGAGACCATCCTTGATATGTATAGACTAGCTGGGAAGGAGACCGGAGGCAAAGTGACTTGCCCAAGGTCATCTAACCGTTCAGTGGCGGTGTGGGAATAGAAGCCAGGCGTGGGCCTGAGCACTGCTGCAGGGCTCTGCTCTGAGACGGTTTGGCAGGCCAGCATGGGCTGCAGTCAGATTAGTTTTCAAAACTCTTACTCAACTCGCAAACTTCCCGTCCGCTCTGCAAACAACAAACACCTGGACGGGCTGGAAGAAACCCGCGTTGCAGCGGGCATGTGCTCTGCTAAGCAGGAAGTAGGTTCTGCTGTAACCCGAGCCAGCTGGCGAAGGGCGTGTGATGTGCTGTGCAGTGTCGATACTGGAAGAATCGGCTCCGTGAGGCGAACTACAGGTTGCTGGTCCAACCCTTTAGCACTGTGCTGGTCAAGTCTCTTTCACTGAGCAGATCTGGCCTTTGCTAGGCTATGTACACACTACAGCTTACGTGGGTATGAGTGACGTCGCTCGGGGGTGTGAATAAGCTTGGATTTGCAGGTGCGCGGCATCTCTGAAAATCGGGCTCCGTTGTCCATTTTCGGGGGGGTGGGGGGTGCCTAGAGTTGCTTTGACGCTATCATACGCAATTGCCTGCGTGGGGCCAATGGGCAGAGCGGGCTTTCGCAGGGAGAGGGGCCCTAGTGTTTCAGAACCGCTGGCTGTCCTGTCTTTCCTTCCGACTCCGCGCGCTCCTGAGGGCTCTCGACACAAACTGCCTCCCAGCTGCACAACCTGGCCCCCTGGGGAGTGGTTCCGATGCTGTAGGGCCAGCGGGGTTAGAACTCGGACCCCCTCTGCTCCAAAGGGCAGGCCTTTGCCACTGGAGACGCCGTAGCTCGTGCTGGACTGGCTCTGCTGCTGGGTGACCTGCGGGCAAGTCGTTTCCCTGCTCTGTGCCTCGGTTTCCACATCTGTAAAATGGGGGTGGTGATCCTGATCTCCTTGGTACAGGGCTCTGATGGAAAGTGCTAGAGAAGAGCTAGATGGCGCTATTATCACTAGCTGTTAGAAGTGAAGGGCCTTGAGCTGCCTTCGGTTCCTCAGAGGGGTGGGTGGGCTTCAAAGAGCTATAGCGACCTCATGACAACTCCGTCCCGCGAGGGTTCCTCTGTCTCTAATGCCGGTGGCGTTCCTCCCCCCCTTAGGGCTATACGTCCTTCTGGAACGACTGCATCTCCTCGGGCCTGCGCGGCGGCATTCTCATCGAACTGGCGCTGCGCGGACGCATCCAGCTGGAGCCGCTCACCATGAGGAAGAAGAGGCTGCTGGACAGAAAGGTACTTGCCCCGGGGGTTGGTCTCTGGGCCTGTTGGGCCAACAAGGAGGACGAGGCCCTTAGCCTCTGGGAGATCCCCTCCCCCCTACCTTTTCGGACCCACGGGGCAGTGGAGAATCCGGCCCATTGACACTGGTTCTGATCAGCGCCGCGGGGGTAAATCTGAAGTCGCTCCATGGAAAGCGATGGAGTGACTCTAGATTTGCAGGGGGGAGAGGGGGCACTGTGCGGATCGGGCCCCGCGTCCGGGCTGCGGGCTCGGAGGAAGAACGCGACAGAGAGGCCGGGACAAGGAGGCTGCGAGGTAGGCGGTCAGGGTCAGATGTGGGGAGTGACCCAGGCCTGTGGTTGTCTGGAGGGGGTGGGGAGGCATTTCTTTCCTTCCCGTGCCTCCAGAATAACGATGGTTTGCATGGATAATGGCCGCTTACGTCCAGACGGATGTCTCGGGCGCTCCTGTGGCCTCCGTCGCCGTAACACCCGAGCACTCCGTTATTAATGCATTTATCCTCGTGCACCCCTGGGAGGCAGGGCAGGGCTGTCATCCCCAGTACAGAGGTGGGGAAACTGAGGCACAGAGCGGCTAAATAACTGGCCCAAGGAGTCTGTGGCAGAGCAGGGGTGATGGGATCCCCGGGGTGCAGCCTGGGACTAGGGGACCATTGTGCCCCCTTAACTCTCCAGCCTGGGCTGTCTCTCACAATGCTTTGCTAGAGACAAGCAGCAAACCGCTCCAGGTGCTGTGATCACTCAGCTCAAGAGCATATGGAGCCCCCACATCCAGCTAGATTGCATGGATGCTTCTAAAGCCTCTCATGATCAAACAGAGAAAGGCACCAGCCAAATCCCCCCAGCTCCCAGCACTGTACCTCAGGAGTATACCGTCTTGCACGGCTCAAGATGAGCCGTGCAAATTTATTAAATGGTTCACCACTTCATCAGTGGAAAGTGGATATACCCCAGCCTTTGTAAACCTGAGCAGACTCCCTTACCAAACACTTCAGGCAAAGACACTGGCAAAGATAAATAGGTAAAAATCTATCCGTTGTAGTCAATACATTTGTTTGTGATTATAAGTGATAGGCAAAAAGACAGAGTGGTTACCAAAATAAAATAAAATCTAAGCACGCAGTCTAAACTCTCAACCCTGGTAGACTGGGTAACATCTAAATTAAGCAGTTTTTCTCCCCCCACTGGATATTGCAGTCGTAATATACAGGTTTGTCCCTTAGATCTGGGACAGTCTCCTCTGTTGGCATCTTCTGATGTCCTTGTTGCTTGCAGCATAGGTGGGGGCAGGAGAAAGGCCAAGCATGGGGCCCCTGTGTTCTGTTTTATACCCTCAGTCCATGTGCTTGGAGAACACAAGTCCAGACATGTCTGGGGGCATTGCTGAGTCCCCAGGCAAGGTTGAGCAATTCCCCTGGGGTGGCCTCATGCAGGTGAGTCATTGCATTGTAACTCCCTTGCTGGACAATGGCTGTTGATAGTTGCTTGACACCCGCCCGGGCGTTGGTTACTTTCCTTGCCGTTGTCTTTGGGGAGCGAATATCAGGCCGATTCCCCAACTTACAGCATGCCTTACTGACAACCTTACAACAAAATCTCATAACTTCATTTGCACTAATGACATACATATTTAGATAGAACAGTGATTTTCACCAGATCATTACCTTTCCCCTGATACCTTACCTGGCCTGCTTTATATGCACGATCACAATTCTATATAACTGAGGAATATGGGGGTTACAGGGCGCTCCCCCAAGGTATAGAATGTCACAGCAAGGACAGTACTAGCTTTGGAGAGCCGGGTCCGCTAACCATTGGGCGCATAGGCCTGATGTTCCTTTCACTCACCCGGTTGTAACTCCATTGGTCTGGCGTAACTGTGACGTCTGCTGGCTTTAGCCCGTGGCTGTGTTCAGTATTGCACGTGGTTTAACTGAATCCATACGAGGACGTTCCAGCGCCGGGAATAGAACCCAGGTGTCCTGATGCCCCGCCCTGTGCTCTATCCACTGGACAATGCCTCCTTGCTTCAGTGGGTCTAAGAGTCCCTTGTAGCATCGCATGGGCTGTAGCAGTG
The DNA here is from genome assembly GCA_037349315.1 of Chelydra serpentina. NCBI lineage: Eukaryota > Metazoa > Chordata > Testudines > Chelydridae > Chelydra > Chelydra serpentina. Next base: position 3,353,805 of record JBAIAC010000104.1, on the reverse strand, counting down.
TCGAAGCCTCTGCGGATTGGGCCCAGCGTGGGCCACGTAGCCCATGCAGCACAGTGTCCTGGCGTCTCACTGATCTTGGTCTAAGATGCTTCCTGGGTTTCTCCCGTTAAAACCAGTTTCAAGGCTCCCAGCCAAGGCCGGATCAAGCCATGTCGGGCTGGCGAGCTCTTACAGATCGTCCTGGGGCAGAGGGACGGCGGCCGGTCCGGGATCCAGCCTCGAGCTGTGTGTCTGTCTTTGTCCTCCTAGGTGCTCTTAAAGTCAGACACCCCGACCGGCGACGTCCTGCTAGATGAGACCCTCAAGCACATCAAAGCCACGGAGCCTGCAGAGACAGTCCCGTCGTGGATAGAGCTGCTCACAGGTACGACGGCCTGGCCTCAAACGGAGCCTCCTCTGCTTTCTGGTGGCCTGCTCTGCCATGAGCCACTTTGTGTGTCCCCATCACTTGTTCCTGCTTGATCGCCTAAGGCCGGGGTGGGCAAACTACGGCCCATGGGCCAGATCCAGCCCAGCAGCCATTTGTTCCGGCCCTCGAGCTCCCGCTGGGGAGCGGGGTCTGGGGCTTGCACTGCTCCGATGCTCCAGTGCTCCAGCTGGGGAGCAGGGTCGGAGGCTGCTCCACGCGGCTCCTGGAGCAGCGGCATGGCCCCACTCCGGCTCCTATGCATAGGGGCAGCCAGGGGGCTCCGCTCTGCACGCTGCCCCCGCCCCAAGCGCCGCCCCCGCAGCTCCCATTGGCCGGGAACCGCAACCAATGGGAGCTTCAGGGGCGGTGCCTGTGGACGGGGCAGCACGCAGAGCCACCTGGCCACATTTCTGAATAAGAGTCCGAGAAGGAACATACCGCTGCTTCCGGGAGCCACTTGAGGTAAGCGCCGCCTGGAGCCTGCACCCCTGAGCCTCTCCCCCATGCCCCAATCCCCTGCCCCAGCCCTGATCGCCCTCCCAGCCCATCGATCCCAGCCCGGAGCACCCTTCTACACCCCAAACCCCTCATTGCCAGCCCCACTCCAGAGCCTGCACCCCTTCTCGCACCCCAATCCCATGCCTCAGCCCAGATCCCCCTCCTGCCCTCTGAACCCCTCAGCCCCATCCCAGAGCACCCTCCTACACCCCAAACCCCTCAGTCCCAGCCCCACCCCAGAGCCTGCACCCCCAGCCGGAGCCTTCACCCCTGCACCCCACTCCCCTGCCCCAGCCCGGAGCCCTCTCCCGCACCCTGAACTCATCATTTCTGGCCCCGCCCTCGGGGCCCAAAATTTTGCCCGCCCCGGCCTAAGAGCTAAACCAGTCAGGGCGGTGCAGCGTGCTGGAGAGACCAAGGTCGCCGCCCCTTGTCGGGCAGGGCCTCGCGGCACATTCAGACTTATCTCGCCCGGGCTGATCTCCTCCCCGATTGGGCTGGAATCCAGCCTGGCAGGTTGCATGGGTGGGTTCGTGCTCACCTCTGGCCTGGACGAAGCAATGTTTGTGCTTTGTTGCGTGCGGATCTGCTTCCTAAACGCTCCGCCTCGCCTAGGCCTGGTCCACACGTAAAAATGAGCTCGATCTGGCCCCGTGGCTCAGGGCTATGGGAACTTCTGCACCCGGAGCGCTGTAGGTAAGTCACCCTGGTCGACGGAAGGATCCTAGCCCCTCGGGGAGACGGATTAATGACGTGGACAGAAAAACCCCTTCTCTCGAGGTTAGGCAGCATCTACACTCTAGCTGTGTGGCTGTCGCGTAAATGGGCCCTTAGGCCTTTAAGGGTAAATCTACAGACACTGCAGCTGGGCTGAGCCTCCCAGCCCGGGCAGACAGATTTGCCCTAGCAGGACTCCAGCTTGCGCGTGAAAAATTCAAGCGAGGATGGAAAAATTCAAGTGGGGCGGAGACTCGGGCTCCAACCACCTGATTTCAGACCCATGGGTTGGATGGGCTTGAGAGCCCGGGCTGAGAGGTTCACTGCCATGTAGACGTATCATTGCCCAACTACGGATTCCAGGTCCACTGGCTTTCCAAGGGGAGTCTGGCTAATGCGCGAGAGAGCCGTGGGAATTTGGAGTTCTGTGGCTTCCATGAAAGTCATAGAATCATAGAATCATAGAATCTCATGGTTGGAAGGGACCTCAGGAGGTCATCTAGTCCAACCCCCTGCTCAAAGCAGGACCAACCCCAACTAGATCATCCCAGCCAGGGCTTTGTCAAGCCTGACCTTAAAAACCTCTAAGGAAGGAGATTCCACCACCTCCCTAGGTAACCCATTCCAGTGCTTCACCACCCTACTAGTGAAAAAGTTTTTCCTAATATCCAACCTAAACCTCCCCCTCTGCAACTTGAGACCATTACTCCTTGTTCTGGCATCTTCTACCACTGAGAACAGTCTAGATCCATCCTCTTTGGAACCCCCTTTTAGGTAGTTGAAAGCAGCTATCAAATCCCCCCTCACTCTTCTCTTCTGCAGACTAAACAATCCCAGTTCCCTCAGCCTCTCCTCATAAGTCATGTGCTCCAGCCCCCTAATCATTTTTGTTGCCCTCCGTTGGACTCTTTCCAATTTATCCACATCCTTCTTGTAGTGTGGGGCCCAAAACTGGACACAGTACTCCAAATGAGGCCTCACCAGTGCCGAATAGAGGGGAATAATCACGTCCCTCGATCTGCTGGAAATGCCCCTACTTATACAGCCCAAAATGCCGTTAGCCTTCTTGGCAACAAGGGCACACTGTTGACTCATATTCAGCTTTTCGTCCACTGTAACCCCTAGGTCCTTTTCTGCAGAACTGCTGCCCAGCCATTCGGTCCCTAGTCTGTAGCAGTGCATGGGATTCTTCCGTCCTAAGTGCAGGACTCTGCACTTGTCCTTGTTGAACCTCATCAGATTTCTTTTGGCCCAATCCTCTAATTTGTCTAGGTCCCTCTGTATCCTATCCCTACCCTCCAGCGTATCAACCACTCCTCCCAGTTTAGTGTCATCTGCAAACTTGCTAAGGGTGCAGTCCACACCATCCTCCAGTCCCCTTCCTCCTCCTCCTCCTCCCCCTCCCCCCCCCCCCCACGCTTCCCCCACTATCAGCAGGCACGTGTTGTGTCTGGGCTTATGGATCAAACTGAAGGTGTCCTGGGGGAACTGGGAAGAGGATTGAGGTACATGGGCCGAGTGGCGTGGCGGGTCCCGGGACGGGAACGGCATTGCAGGGGCGGCTGAGGTGCAGCCTCCGAGCTCTCCCTGGGACGTGGTGGCGCAGGGTGGGGCGGGGCGGGGTGCTCACCCATTGCCTTGATTTTTGCCACTGAAAAGCCAACCTCGTCCCCCTGTCCCGCAGGCGAGACCTGGAACCCCTTCAAGCTGCAGTACCAGCTGCGCAACGTGCGGGAGCGCATCGCCAAGAACCTGGTGGAGAAGGGCATCCTGACCACGGAGAAGCAGAACTTCCTGCTCTTCGACATGACCACCCACCCGGTCACCAACACCACCGAGAAGCAGCGCTTGCTAAAGAAGCTGCAGGAGAGCGTCCTGGACCGGTGGGTGAACGACCCGCACCGCATGGACAGGAGGACCTTGGCCTTGCTGGTGCTGGCCCACTCCTCGGACGTCCTGGAGAACGTTTTCACCCCGCTGGCGGACGACAAGTACGACACGGCCATGAACAGGTCGAAGGACCTCTTGGACTTGGACCCCGACGTGGAGGCCACCAAAGCCAGTGCCACGGAGATGATCTGGGCTGTCCTGGCGGCCTTTAACAAAGCCTAAATCCAGACCGCCTTGCCCGTTCGACATAGCGCGGGACCTTTGAGCGGGGAGCTGCCCTGGGCCAGGCCAGCGCGAACTCTGACTGATTTCCACCCCCGCCCCAACCTACCTCTCTTGGCTGGGGATTATTGTGCTGGTAGAACGAGTGACTGTATGTTGTGTGTCCTCTTCTCGTAAACACTCGGCTAAATGAAGGTCTTTGTCTCTGCGGGGGTGGTTGGCTCGTGGCTCAGTTGGCTCTCTTGTTTCACATCACCTTTTGGAGAATGGAGACGTAGAGTTGCCGTCGGGATGTATTCTCCTCTTCTTTACTCTGCATTGATTTTTGAGGAGGGCGTTTAGCTTGAGCTGACGGGGCCTGCTCCGTTCCTGCATTTGGGGGACTAACGAACAGGGTGGCTTTAAGCCACCTTTGCGCTCCCTGTGTTCTGTGGCTTGCCTGCCCCCCCCCCACCGTGTAAGTTAGAGCAGTCTGGAGGCTGCTCTACATTATGCTCTGCTCCCCGTGGTGACCAGCGGGCCCTGGGAAGCAGAGAATAGCTGTTACGCAGGGTACTCTGGACATGCTCCTGGTCTCAAGCGTAGGGGGCAAGGCCATTGCAGAGCCTTGATGCCAGCTCCACTGTAGCCAGGAAAGAGGGGGATGTTTCCCCATTGCCGGGCCCGCCGGAGCACTGCAAACGGGCCTGGGTGTCACCGAGAATCAGGCTGGCAGAGTCTGACCTGGTCTGACACTCGCGCGCTGGTGTAATCCCGCTGACTGCAGGGGTGCAGCTCCTGGCACGCGCCGGAGTCCGAGAGATCGGTATCACGGCCTCTGAAACCACCGGGATGTAGCTGCCCCTTTACACAGCCTGGCAAACTTCTTTCCCATTCAGTTTCTGCGGGGACAGGGAGGGCCCGGTTCACGGCCGCGTGACTCCTGGGAGAACTCCACCGAGATCGGTACTGTCACCCTGCGGCAAAGCTGGTGGTGAATGGGGCAACTGGCTACCGACCTGCTGTGACATTTCAGTGCAATGCGGGAGGGAGAGTGCTTGGCTGGCTGAGCCATGTTGGGAAAGACACAGAAATGATCTGTGCACAGAGCCCAATTCTCGCTGCCCTGCGTCATGCATGGTCTTTCTGCACCAGTGCAAAAGGAGCGTGTGGGTTACTTCCGTGTTGCACTGGTGCACGTGGCCGGGCAGTGGAGAAGTGGGCCGATAGGCTGCTTGTGCTGTTTAAAGGTGAACCTGACTGGCTCGCTCCTGCTGCCCTCGCTCATGTGAACAGCCGCCCATCAGGGGTCTGCACTTGGGAGTGAAGACAACCGGGACTGAGCTCTCAGGTCAGGCTTTCAGAGACTGTCCTGTGGAAGGGAGACTGTACTGCCGGTAACGCTGCTGAGGAAAAATCAAAACAAAACTCATTTTCCATGGAATTTTTTTTTTATACTTTTCAGCAAAAAAATCAAAAATTTAAAATATCTGGTGCCTCGTGGGAGTTGTAGTTCGGTGGCCTTGTGTGCCCTTCTATAGGCTCCCTAGTTGGACTACATCTCCCGTGATGCACCACGGTCTCGTCTCTTGGTGAGGGGAAGCTGTGCATGGCCGGAAGCAGTATGGCCAATTGGCCGTGGTGCACTGGTGGAAAATTTTCAGCCGGCCTTAACAATGCGTGGAATTGACTCAGTCTTTGCAGTGGATCTGCACAAAACGCTGCTGGTCTAAAAGTGGGAGATTCTTTTCTTTTTCTTTTTTTTTAAGAACATAAGTAGCTGTTAATGGCCTTGCATGATTTCTAGGTAGCCGTGTGAAGCCTCTGTGCCCAAGAGAAGGATATAAACTTTCCCTGTAGAGAGGTGGATTTTAGAAATCTAGACTGGAGCTTTCAAAGTCATCTAAGGGACTGTGAATTTCAGTGGGAATTGGGTGCATCGAACATCCCCAGAGCTAATAAATAATTGCAGTAGGATTTCTAGGCACTGCTGCTGCACAGAAGGCACCGGTCTCCTGCTTAGCCTGTGTCTTACTTCCCCATAGTCCTATGCTTCCATCGCCTACCACTGCACCTGTGTTTACTCTTGCACCTGAGTTTCCAGTGGCATCTGTGAGTTTGCAGAGCTTGTTGGTGTCCGGGGTGGGATGCCATTGGCGTGTTGAAAGGACACTTATGCAGGAATAAGGCTCTTACGCGGATGGGTCCAACTATGAGGTTGAGGGGGCGTTACCCGGTGACAACGTAGAGCCGTAAGGAGTAAACTGAGCTGCCTCCAGTTTGACTGTTCTGTCTGAATGAGCACGTACATCCACAGGCCAGGTCTTCGGCTGGGATAAGCCAGCCTAGCATCATCCACTTCAGTGGAGCTACAACCGTTCGCACCAGCTGAAGATCTGGCCCCGGGTCTCCATTTCGGTTACACCTGGGTCAGTTCCGAGTAACTCCGGATTTACACTGGGGTGCAAGAGGAGAACCCAGCTCTTGTGCTTAGATCCACGAGGCCCTGAACTTCCCAAATCGGACAACGTGCCTGGAAGCCAACGGCCTGATTCCGCTTGCAGTCACATGGGTGTATACAAGAGAAGAGAGTTATGCCGCGGAAAGCCAATGTAAATGGGATCGGGATCAGGCCCACCGATCGCCATCTTGCGAGGAGAAAGGGAGCGAATTCTATTCGGCCAACTCAATTCAGTTAAAATGGACCCTCCCTGTCTTTTTTTTTTTTTTTTTTTTTTTTAATCCTGCAAAATTCTTTCCTGCCATTTGATGATCAATCCCTTCCAATGTGATCCTTCCCCAGCGCGTGCTCCCTGATCAACGCAAAGGAGGAACAGACACGTTGGTGGCGGGGAATGGAAAGTAAGATTCTGGGCTGACTCCTCATTGACTTTAGTGAAGGCACTCCCAGTTTGTAGCAGCACACGTGATAAACAGGCCCTGGACTCGTAGTGCCTTGCAAGCAGAAATCATCAAAGCAAAGAGATTCTAGATTTTGCATTTACTACCTGTTGTCTTTCATTCATGTCCTCGGTTTTCTGTGAGCTCTGCAAATACTTGCATACAGGGTAGGATTCTTCTCTGCTAATGGAGTGGACACTGTCCTAGCATGTGGAGTGTCTCCGTTGGTGTCAGTGGGTCAGATTCTCAGCTGGGGCAAATCGGCATAGCCTAACTCCACTGACGTCAGTGGAGCTACATGGGTTGACACCAGCTAAGTGCCGCTGGGGGATGAAGTTTGCATCACAGCGTGTGATGACTCGAACCTCGGCCTCGGAAGGGCAAAGAGCGTTTCTGCATTCGTGGTGGGCCATCGGTGTTCCATCCCACAAGGAGATTCTGCAGGGCGAATTCACTAGAGTGAAGTCGGAATGGGAAAAGCACAGACAGGATCCGGTATCCTGAGCTTGCTGTTCAATAGAAACTTTGGACATGTGGACTGGGGAGGGGAGGGCACTGGTCATGATTTTGGGTTACACTAGCAGTGTGGTCTAGTGGTTAGATTAGAGAATGGGACCAGGGAGTTCAGACGCCTAGGTTCTAACCCTGTCTCTGCGATTTTGGTAAGTTGCTACTTAACCTCCATGGACTCAGTTTTCTTGAGTAGGAGCAGAGAGGTTATTTTACTTCTGCATTTGGCACTGGTGCGACGGCTGCTGGAATATGGAGTCTAGTTCTGATGTGCACGGTTCAAGAAGGAAGTGGGGAAATTCGAAAGGGTTCAGAGAAGAGCCACGAGAATGATTAGAAAACCTGCCTCATTGTGACCGACTCCAGAGCTCAGTCTAGTCAGCTTAGCAAAGAGGAGGGTAAGGGGTGACTTGATTACACTCTCTCAGCATCTACACGGGGAACAAATATTTAACAATGGGCTCTTCCCTCGAGCAGAGAAAGGTCGAAGACGAGCCAACGGCTGGAAGTTGAAGCCACGCAAATTCCGACTGGCAATAAGGTGGGAGGAATGAACCATCGGAACAATTTCCCGAGGGTCGAGGCAGGTTCTCCATCACTTGCCATTTTTAAATCGAGGTTGGATGTTTTTTCAAGGGATCTGTTCTAGGAATGACTTTGGGGCAGTTCTCTGGCCTGTGTTGTACAGGAGGTCAGACTAGAAGATCACAGTGGTTCCTTGTGTCCTTCGAAACTATGAAGCTCCTCTCTAATATAGGGATAATAATAGTCACTGTACCGACCCTGTCGGGGAGCTGTGAGGCTGTCTGTTGTCAGTGAAGTGCTTTGCTATTGTAAGACCACACCCTGGGTGGATTGGCAGCAGCAGGAATGGAACCTCTGTGTCTAAAACCAGGAGCCTCCTAGCCTGAGCTAGAAGACCCTGCGGTATTAGCCAACCCTGTATGTGGCCCATCCACGGTTAGCAGGGGAGAGAGAACACTACACTACGCGGGTGTGGCTTATGCTATCTTGGATGGAAGGTTCTGTAGAATGGCTGTGTGTTGTTATTGTCCTAATAAGGTGCTAATTATATCCCTGATTGACCACAGCTCACTTTATATAGAGGATAGATCCAGGTCTGTGCTCCCATCCCATGGGATGGGAGCACAGGTCATAGACCTGCAGAGCACATGCATAATCCACATGTATATATTTTAGTTTCTCCTCTGAAATAGCCTCCTAAACTGTGCTTAGAATCCCCCCCCCCCCCCCCGGATTTTTTCAGTGCAGCCACCCATCTGAGAACCTGAGCATCTTCCTTTGGGTTTTTAAGTGACCCCAGGGGTTCCGTGTGTAATTCCTTAGGATAACTGCAAACCAACAAGGGGATGAGCCGCCGCAGTTAAAGGTGATCTGCAAAGTCGGGGGGGAGTTGGGATTGTGTCCTTTTTGGCTGTTTAGTGATGGATGAAGAAAGCCTGAATGCATCGTATTAAAATGATTCTTACTTTAAAAGTTTTTGTGGTGGTGATGAAGGTCAGATGGAGAATGACTGCGATTATGACATCGCAAGAGACTGAGCAATTGCACAGGGAAGGATTTTATTTGAGTCCATCTCTTTCAAGCAGTTTGGCTTTTGCTGCCACCTTTGTAACACCAAGTTCTAACAAAACCTGAGCAGGGATGTCAACAACGTGCACACTCTCCAATGAAGGCGTGAGCACTACCGCTGGGCCAGGAACTTTTCCACGATGCTTTTTTGTTGGAACATGCCAATTTTGTCAAAGCCAAAATTTTCCCCGGAAACCTTTCCGACTCGAAAAGATTTGGGGGGAGGGTACCAGTGATTCCTAAATGTTTTGGCATTTTCAAAACACAAAAATTGTGGGGTTTTTTTTTCCGGTTTCCATTTTGAAATACAAGCTCATTCTAATTTTTTGAAAAAAAGTTAAAATTGGTCAAAATGGAAACGAAACACTTTTTGACCCGAACCAAAATGTTTTTCAGAGTTTGCGGGGTGTCTCTTCAACTGGCGAGGGGATGGTAAATGCAGGGAAACGACTGTCGAGTCCAGGCTGCCTTCGTCAAAATGTGCAGTTGGCAAAGGCCACCAACCTGCAATCGGATCCATACGGCTGGAGCTTTGTGGCTCTCGAAGTCTGTGGCCTAGTGGGTGGAGCGCCAAATTGGGAATTGGGCAACCGGGGTTCTAGTCCTGGCTCTGCTACCGGCCTGCTGGGTGACCTTGAGCGAGTCCTGTCTCCCCGTGCCTCAGTGTCCCCACCTGTAACGTGCTGTGAGATCTAGGGTGAAAAGCACTAGATAAGAGGGAGGGATCGCTAATTGTACTGTGATTGAGCCTAGGTAGGGGCTGCAGGCATGGGCCAGGACCCCATGGTGCTAGGGGCTGTACAAATACAGAATGAAGAGCTGGTCCCTGCCCCAAAGAGCCGATTACAGGCTCTGGGCCTGAAGGTGACATTTTCAGGGGTGACCGAACTCTTGCGCTAACTCTGGGCGCTTTAAAAATCCTAAACCTGTGAATAGAGATTAGGCACAGCGTGGGTCTGGTTGGCTTGTGTTTTAAAATCAACCCGTACCTAAATAACCTTTCCTCTTGGCTGGATGTTCAGCTATGAAACACGGTCATTGTAGCTTCATTGCAACGGTAGGTTTCTGATTCTGCTCTAGTGTAAAGGACACTTGATTTCTGTTTAACGTCTACATCCACATCTTGTTTTCTGGGGTGCTTCTGGGCCCCCCATCTGGCCAGGGACTATTCTGGGTGACCCCTATCCCCTCACAGCCGCAACATTGTATCATTTCCTCTGTAGTAGATTCACTCTGAAGGAGTAATAGTGACACTCTCATTCTATGGGGGGAAAAACAAAATGTAATCATAGAATCATAGAATCTCAGGGTTGGAAGGGACCTCAGGAGGTCATCTAGTCCAACCCCCTGCTCAAAGCAGGACCAACCCCAACTAGATCATCCCAGCCATCATAATGCTTCTCCCCGACCCCTTTTTTGTTGTTCCACTTTTATTTTGTGACTGTGAACGAGTTTCCTTGCAGCACCAAGGATTCGTGGGGTAATTCAGATGTAGCGTTTAGCTGCTGTGGATTAAACTGCTCTTGAATAATAAAACCATTTAAATTTTGGTGTCATGCTGGTTGTTTTAGCAGGGAAGGTGCAGACACAGAACAAAACGACGGTCTCTGCCCCAAAAAAAGGCACCTGCTGCCAGACAGTTCTACCCAGTGATTCCAACCCATTCTACAGGAGGTCTGACTGGATGATCAGATTCCCCTCTGACCTCAGAATCAGTCCTCACGCTGCCGATCTGGGCTAGTCACTTATGGGCTGACCTTAGCCACCCACAAATCCCGTTGACCGTAGTGGAAACGGTGGATGCTCAGCCCCGTGTCTCATTTCCAGCCTCTCCCCATGTAAAGTGGGATTTGGAGAATTGGGTAATATCCTTTAAATCGTTCGGGAGCCCTCTAAAAGGTCTTGCTGTCTTACATTTCTGGAGCTACTAGAACCCTGCCAGAGCAGCCGCGTACCTAGGTACTGTAGTTAGGGGCTTGTCTACACACGACCATCCAGGAAAGTTAATCCGAATTAATTAAAGGAGTGAATTTGGATTGGTTTAAATTACATGAAATCCCTGTGTGGATGCTGTTGTTCAGAATTAAAGTGGCCAGAATTTGGTTTCATAGAATATCAGGGTTGGAAGGGACCTTAGGAGGTCATCTAGTCCAACCCCCTGCTCAAAGCAGGACCAATCCCCAATTTTTGCCCCAGATCCCTAAATGGCCCCCTCAAGGATTGAACTCACAACCCTGGGTTTAGCAGGCCAATGTTCAAACCACTGAGCTATCCCTCCCTCCCAATTTGTTTAATTCACTTTGGAAGTGAATGAAGCTAAACCGAACTTTAATTCGGAATGAGGGTGGTCACACACAGCAGTTTAACTAGTCCACTTCAAATTCACCCCTTTCATTAATTCGGGTTAACTTTCCCAAATGGCCCCCTGGCACCAGGCCATGGGTCAGGTATATTTGGACATCGTTAATAAACATGGTTATTTGGAGTCTAGCTCTGCCCATGAGGCTTCCCCATATTCTTACTGTGGGGTAGAGCCAGGACCCAACAGGATTAATAGCTACCTTACGTGTACATTGGGTCTTATTCTGCTCTCAGGCTGACTTCAGTGGAGTCACTTCTGATTTACACCAGTGTGAATGAGATCAGAATCAGGCCTGAAAAGTGCTAGGTTTTTAATAATAATCCCTTGCTCTTATCTAGTGCTTCTCATCCATAGATCTCAAAGGAGGTCAGTAGCATTATCTCAATTTTACAGTTGGGGAAACTGAGGCACCAAGGGTGGGGATGTGACTTGCCCAAGGTCATCCAGCAGGTTCGTGGCAGCGGTGGGACTAGATCTCCTGTCTCTCGAGACCCAGCTGAGTAAATTGTGCTGCCTCTTTTAGGAGTTTAGGCCCGAGTTTTCCAGCTTGGGGGTGTACAAATGCATCACCTGAATTTAGGGGTTTAAATATGGCTTTGGGAGCCTAATTTCCGGCACTTGATATTGACTCAATACTGAGTAACAGCTCCTCGTTACCCCAAAAAACTCAGATCAGCTCCTCAGCTGCTGTAAACAGGTTCAGCTCCATGGACGACAGCGCTGCTTCGTGGATGTGCGGCAGCTGAGACTTTGCGCCTGTGTTTTTTAAATTACGTTTTAATCCCACTCACTCGATGCCTGAGCAGAACTAACGGCCTGCAGAGGACAGGGCTGGCATGCTGCTACCTCTCAGCCTGCCACTGGGGGGCACTAATGGCCTTTCAAAACCAGGCTCCAAGACCCATGGATCCAGTGAGCTGTTTGGTGGGGAGAGAACTGGGCAGAGAGAAAGTTGAATGAGTGTTTGAGTCTAACTGCTGGAGGTCTGGGAAAACATTTGCATAAAATGAGGCACCTAATGAGGGTGGTCAGAGGTGTCCATTTTGACAGTGGGAGCAGCGAGCTGTTTAGGTAGAGGTCTGGCTTCAGGCACCCAAGTTTTAATATTGGCCTAGGGCTCGTTCACCCATGGATCTCAAAGCATGTGAGAGTCAATATCGCACTCCTGGGGCTATGGATGGAGAAAGTGAGCTAGGTGGCAAAGAGGTCCGAGGGGTTAGGGTCTAATGACACAAATGCAGGCGAGTGGGGTGAAGGCCAGACCGCCTGCTCGTTTGCCGACTCCGTGATGAGACCTGGACGAAGGAGTCGCTTGCCACAGCGATTGAAAGAGCCATCACTTCTGCGTGGTTCTGGAAAAACATCTAGTTTGTGACAGGAACACGAGAAGAAGCAGCGGGTAGGGTGCTTGGCTTGGGCTGAGGAGACCACACTTCGGTTTCTTGCTCTGTCATGGGCTCCCTGTGTGATCTAGCGCAAATCATGCTGTCGCCCTGTGCCTCGGTTTCCCCATCTGTACAATGGGGATAATAGCCTTGCCCTGCCTGCCGGGGCTGTTGTGAGGATAAATACATCAAAGACACTGAGGTGCCCAGAGGCTAAGGTGAGGAGGGTCAGACAAGTACCTTCGATAGAGGTGAAATGCGTCGCCCAAGATCCCACACCAACCCCGTGGCAGGATAGAACCCAGGCGTCCTGATCCTAGTCTCAGGCTCAGATGACAGCACAGCAGACCCGTACTCAGACAGTTGCATCTGCAGCTATGTTCAGTGGCTTATTATGCAATGAATTTGTTGGGTTTCAGCCCAGCTCCTTATATCGTCGTCCTCCGCACTACGTAATATGTGCTGGTGACAAGCGCGTGGGGACAGAAGGGAGTTGAAAGCTGCGGTACTACACTGGCAACCTCTCGCTTTCAAGGACTGTAAGTGCCCCGAGCCATGTTAATTCATGTAATGTCCCTGTTAGCACTTAGGGCTGCTCAAGACAGCCATTAAAAATCTGTAACATTATGCACAGACTCGAGGAAGGGGGAAATCTCTCTGAATCCTGCTATTAAGTTAGCATTCCAGATTTTTAATGCACGTCTTGAATAAAATACCTGGTTGTTACTGAGAGGAGCAGTGAATACAATAATGGGATTTGATGATGATGATTTTAAAAATCATGTTCGCTTTCCCCCAGACCCAGCCAGGGCCGAGTCTGATCTCAGTGACGGTGGTGTAGAGCAGTGACTGGACTCTAATGGTGCTATGCTGATTTACACCAGCTTGGGGATCTGGCCCCTTGACTCAATAGCGCTCTGGCCAGTTCACACCAGCGAGGGCGATGACCCAGGGAACTGAAATCCACCGAGTTTCCCTGGTGTTAGCAAGAAGAAAATCTGGTCCTAGAACAGGGGTGGGCAAACTACGGGCCACATCCAACCTGTGGGCCTGTCCTGTCCGGCCCCTGAGCTCGCTGGGGAGCCCCCCCCCCCCCCGGCCACTCCCCCACTGTCCCTCCGCAGCCACGCCGCCGCATGGGCAGCACTCTGGGGGGCGGGGCAGTGCAGCAGCGTGTCTGGTTCCGGACACTGATCTGAGCGGCATGGTAAGGGGGCCGGGGCTGGAGCCAGGGGGTTGGATAAGGGGCAGGGAGCAGGGGGAGGTTGGATGGGGTGGAGGTTCTGGGGCGGTCAGGCAATGGGGGGGTTGGATGGGGCGTGGGAGTCCTGGGGGTCTGTCAGGGGGCGGGGGTGTGGATAGGGGTCGGGGCAGTCAGGGGACAGGAAGCAAGGGGGCTTAGATACAGGGTGGCATTTCGGGGAGGGGGGTGGTTAGGGGCGGGGGGTCTCTGGAGGGGGTAGTCAAGGGCAAGGAGCAGGGGGGGTTGGATGGGTTGGGGGTTCTGAGGGGGGCATTCAGAGGGCAGGAAGTGGGAGGGGGCAGATAGGGGGCAGGGGCCAGGCTGTTTGCGGGGGCACAGCCTTCCCTACCTGGCCCTCCATACAATTTTGTAACCCCGATGTGGCCCTCAGGCCAAAAAGTTTGCCCACCCCTGCCCTAGAATCAGAAACTGGAGCATGATCCCCTGGCCCAGGTGTTGGCCAGAAACTGGCTTTTTCCACCTCCCTCTTGAACCATAAACTAACCTGAGTCTGAATTTTCCCACCCTAGGGCCTGCTGCTTCTTGCACTTACCATAGGAGCCCTAGGACCCAATGGGGTTTACCCCGCAGTGCGGATAGAAGCCAGGCAGAGAGTAGCTGGGTTTAGGCCTTGACGAATGACAGCAGCCGGTCAATTACCAGTGCTTCGGTCTACTGGCTGCCCTGCTCTGGCTACTCCAGTCAGCTGGCATCCCGATGATGATGAATGGCCTAAAAACTTCACCGCTGACCTATTTCCACTCTCTAATTGCATGCTCCTTCCAGCTTGGAACAAAAACTGGGGCTCTCCCCCGCCACAGCCTGTAAAAAGACAGAGTTTGGCTCCCTGTCGCGGGACTGAAATATTTCAAGGATGCAAAATAAGAAGAGGAGTCCGGGGTTTGGCATGAGAGGCAGATTCTCAGCTGGTGGCTCTTGTAAATCCGCAGCGATCCCTTGACTTTGTTGTAACTGCAGGTGGGGATCTGCCCCCCACAGCCTCTAATGGAGCTAGGCCGATTTACTCCAGCCGCCCCTTAATGTCCTTTTACACCCTGGGACACTCGTGTGAGGAGGGCAAACTCAGGGGCCACGAGACTAAGACTTCACCTCTACTCACCGTAGTGCAGGGGGCAAATCTGTCTGTGCAAATCTGGAGTTGACCCCACTGCAGTTACTCCACATTTACACCGGTGTACGTGAACAGGATCTAGCCCAGAGACTGAATCACACAGGGGAAGATGGATGGGGAGAGTGCTCTTTGTTGCTTGATCTCTTCTTGCGGGGGAGGAATTTAACTGTAGGTGTCTTTTTTGGTCTTGTTTTGAGCCATCTGCCACTGCTGAGAATCAGAGGAAAGCCACCGGCCCTGTCGCTATGCAAAACCAGGAGCTCTGCCGGCAGGAAAGGAAAGGCTTCACCTGAAGATGAGCCCTGTAGCCTAAAACCTTCCCAACAAAACTCTGAAAGGGGGAGACTACGCCCGGCTTCCTGCCTTGAGCTGGTTAATGTCTGGTTATCAGCATTAGTAGGGTTATTTCCAGGGCTGGAAATGCTGCTGGGTTCCCATCCCCTGTTGGGGCGCATGGGTGCTCCTGGCTCTTAGGGTGAGGGGCTCCCTCAAGCAATCAGCTGGTTTGTGTCTCTCTCTTTCAGCTTGGATTTCTTAGCTGGGGGAAGCAAGCAGTGATTCATCAGTGGAATCTCAGGTAGGGCGCATCCCCCCATAATGCATTGCAGAAGCCCCTGGTTTCTTCTGCTCCCCGCTGTGGGAAGGCAGTGTGGCCTGTTGGATAGGGCCCTGGATTGGGCATTAGGAGACCTGGGTTCTATTCCTGGCTTTGCCCCTGACCTGCTGGGTGGCCTTGGTCAAGTCACTTCCCTTGGCTGGGGCTCTGTTCCTGCTCCCACACCTAGCCTGTGAGCTCTTCAGGCCAGGCACTGAATCATAGAATCTCAGGGTTGGAAGGGACCTTTGGAGGTCATCTAGTCCAACCCCCTGCTCAAAGCAGGACCAATCCCCAATTTTTGCTCCAGATCCCTAAATGGCCCCCTCAAGGATTGAACTCACAACCCTGGGTTTAGCAGGCCAATGCTCAAACCACTGAGCTATCCCTCCCCCCCGGGAGGGATAGCATAGCACTGCCTGGTGCTATGCGTCTGTCTGCCCAGCCCCTGGTGCCAGCGAGCCTCCCAGCCCAGGCTGACGGACGGGGACTCATGCTAAAATTAGCTGGCAGATTGGGCCCTGCAGCCTGAGGGGACGGGGGGGGTTTCACAGCCTGAGCTGTGACTTCGAAGCGCTGCGTACACAGCTAGTTTGAGAGCCACAAGGCCCCTGTCATCCCCATTTCACAGAGAGGCAGGACAAGGTAAAGTGATTTGCCCAAGGCCAGACAATCAGTGGCAGAGCTGGAATCACAGCCCACGGCAAAGCGGATGAATACAAGCTACGAACAAATTCCCTCCCCGTCCCGTTTCCAGCCGCCCGCGCCCCGCGCCCCCGCTTGCAGGAGTAAGCTCTAATTGCAATTTAGTCCCAAGTTAAAAGGCTAGTGGGTGATGATTTCAGCTCCCGCTGCTCCGGCCTGGGCCCTTCCGCTTTGATTAGCAGCACGCGTGCCGACAGCTCCCGTCAGCCAGGCGAACCGATGCAGCCACCTGCGTCAGTATCAGGAGCAGGGGGAAAGCTGAGCACGTCTTTCAAGATCAGACCAGACAAATGACAGCATCCCTTGTTATGGTAGCTGAGCCCCATGTGGGTGTGAGCCGCCCTCCGCTGCCCGCTGGGCCTGGGCTCCCTCCCTCTTCGGAGGCCTGGGCTCTGGGAGGTCAGAGAGATCAAGCTTCATGAAGACTCACTGCCTGCTCGCACCCAACGTGCCCAGCAGCATAAGAACCAGCTGTTTCCTCCTCCAGAGACAGGCAGTACCCAGCGGAAATACAGATGAGTGTCTATTCCCAAGACTGGGCCCTTTCCCTAGATGCGTTAATATGTGGCAGGAGTTCCGTCAAATGGTTATTGACCGGGCCTGGGAGTCAGCATGCCTGAGTTTAATTTTAGGTATGGAAGGGTCATTAGAACAGAGGGGCTGGCGAGTCAGGGGACTCGGGTTTCGCGTCCCTACTGTAGGAAGGGAATGTGGTCTAGTGGTTAGATCAGCGGGGGGCTGAGAATCAGAACTCCTGGGTTCTTTTCCCAGCTGTGGGAGGGTTAGTGGTTGGAGCAGGGGTGCTGGCTGTCAGGACTCAGGTGCTATCCCCAGCTCCGGGAAGGGAATGTGGTCAAGTGGTTAGAGCAGTAGACTGGGAGTCAGGACTTCTGGTTTCCATTCTCTGTGTGACCCAGAGGAAGAGCTGTGATCGGATTAGGGGAGACTTTTCATGCTTGGGGGCTGCAGCCGAGGTAGAAACCCTGATCCGCCCAGCTCTGTCTGGCTTCTGGGCCTCACGCATGACAGTGCCTGGAAGTCTTGACCTCACTCTCCTCTTATCTATTCTATGCCACTTCTCGTCTAATTTCTCTCCTCATCAGAGGGTTCATTTTCTCCCCTCCGTTAGGAGACTCCTCTCCCCCTGCAGACAGAACTACCGTCCGTGGTCGGGGAGACATCAAAACCTAGCTGAGAATTCCCTGACACAGGTAGGTTTCCATGAGCGCTAAGTCTTCATCCAGCCGCCTGGCTCTCGGCCGGAGAGATCTGACCGTGGGGCATGTAGCAGGCGCCGCTGCTTGTAATGCAAAATTTAAAAAAAGGCCTGAAGGACAGGCTGGGATACCCGATGGCAGGTGAGCTGCTGTAACAGCGTCAGCGTGCTGCTGGCCGGGGCTCTTAGCGGCACATTCAGCCCTGATCGCGGTGATCCTGGTGGGGTCATTTCCCTGGGTGCTGCGACAGCGTCACACCAGCAGCAGCAAGAGGTGAATCTAGCTGGGTTGTGATTACACGGTGTGTGTCATACGCACCCACAGAGAGGTCCCGTGGCTAATTGTGGGAGCGCCCAGGAAACCCTAGTCAAGGAACAGAACCCCATTGTGCCGGGCGCTGTACAGACGCAGAACAAAGGGGCAGCCCCTGCCCCGCAGCGCTTGCAATTGACCTATAGGACAAAAGCCGACAGGTGGCTGCAGACAGGTGGCCGAGGGAGCGCAAGGAAACAGAGAGTCAATATGGATCAGCACAATGCGGGGGTTAGTTTTTCAAGAGCTCCACATTCGATTCCTGGCTCTGCTGCTGACTGACTATGTCACCTGGGGAAAGTGCCGTGGGGCTGACGTCTCTGGGGCTCGGCGCCCCCCAGTGCGGCTCAGATTTTCCGAAGCGCTCAGCTCCCACCTGACAGGCGTCTCATAAAAAAACCTGCTGCCCAAATTGGAGCTGGGCTCTTTTGACCCTGGATCTCTCCATGCCCCCGTGGCAGGGCTTTTCTTTGTGACCGCGGTGCGGCTGCTGACGGGACGGGTGCCGTAAACCCCCAGGCTGAGGTACAGCTCGCTCGGCTGCTGACGTGGATGGGCGCTGCTGCACCAGGGTGAGGTCGGGATCAAGCCCCTTTGCTGAGTCTAAGAGCCCTGATGCACCTGGATGCCGAGGGGCGCTTCGCTCTGCCACCCTGCTCCCTCGTGCACGCCCCTACGACACCAGTGCAAAGCAGGGGCCGTTCAGATCCGGGATCACGGGCTGGAAATGACTGTTACATGGTGCGGGGGGGACAGGGCCTGGCGCTTTAGCTGCAGGAAAATACACCGGGGGAAGGGGGGCATTAAATTGGGATTGAGGAGCTGGGAAGGTTGGGCCGCAGCAGAACACTTCTCACAAAGGGTCTTCAGGCAGGCTTGTGAGTCCAGAGTGTCCGAATTCAGCCTAGTGGGGGGTCTGGGCCTGGGAAAATTGGGGTTCTGGGGATCTGGCTGGCTGGGGGCTGAGCACAGGTGGTTCCCCAGGAAGCTAGTGCTTCGCTTTTCATTATGTTCTTGTGAGTGAGTGCAAAGGAGCCTCAGCAAAGCCGCTTGTGGGGACTCCAGGGTGTGTGGGTGGGGGCGGGGGGCAGAGGGACCCAGGAGCGATGAGCCGCCTGTTGAAATCTGTTTGCTGTGTGTGAGACACAAGCAGGTTCATTGGGGCGAGCGGGGGTTAGAGAGGCAAAGGGCGGAGGCTCTATTTCCTACTGTTCTTTCAGGTCCAGCAAATCCAGTAGAGCAGCAAAGGCTGGGAGGAGAAGAGGAGGGCACAGGCCGGATCCTCCAGGCCTGAGCAGCGGCCACTCCCCCGCTAAAGTCAGCACCAGGCTGAGGACAGGCCCTTGGGGCAGTCGTGCTTGGCCGCAGGCTCCAGGATAGAGCCCAGGGCTGTGAGTCAAGGGGTTGAGGGGGCTTATTATTGCTATTGTCTGTGATACTGTGATCCAGTCCTGTCGTGCCAGGCGCTGCACAGATTGGGTAAGAGGTGCTCCCTGCCCCACCGAGCTCACGGTCTAAACGGACAAAGAGTAAGAGGAAACTGAGGCACAAGGAAAAGGGACTTGGTCACACGGAGCCAGGACCAGAATCCAGGGCTCCTGAGTCCCAGTTCAGTCTCCACTGGACCATTTCTATCCCTGACTCTGCCATTGACTGGCTGCGTGACCTTTGCAAAGTCAGGTCACCTCTCTGTGCCTCAGTTTCCCCAGCTGTGAGGCTCTTTGAGATCCAGGGAGGAAACGCGGCCTGTATCACAGCTACGTCTTACACAGACAAAATTCCTCCCCTTAGCTACTCCTCCCTGTGCTGATGTAGAAGGAGAACAAAGCAGCCGTTCCAGCGTGGAAATGGCAGGATTTCACTGCATGTGCCCCCAAAACTGCAACAGGACCTATGGGAATTATGCCCCTGGGATTTGAGCACTTAACTCCCCTAGGAAATTCCCAGCCTAAACTGCAGGGGAAGAGCCCATCCATGTGTAAAGTGGTGCCCTGGTTAGGAAATAATGGTCCAGTCCATCAGCTGTGAATTAGGGCTGGGTCCGAAATGACGCAGTGCAAAAGTCAAAAAGGTTTAGGGCCTAGCAGGGCTCAGTGTAAATCCACAGCGACTCTGTGCGAATCCTCGGGCCCGATTCTCAGTGACACTAAGGCTGCTTGACCCCAATGGCTGCATAAAGGGGCCTTGGTGTCAATGAGAATCAGGCCCCAATGGTTGTGAAACTGGTTTGAGTGGGAGGATGGATTTCCACCGGGGTAAATCTGGAGTAACAAAGCAGTGCAATCCGGCCCCGAATGCTCAGCCATGAATGACCCTGTAGTGAATCATGTGCTTGGCTTAGGGCAGTGAGAGTGTGTGTGTGGGGGGGGGGGGGGTTGATGGGGGGTCGAGGCTGCAAAAATCCATAAGCTAAAGGAAAAACACCCCTGTTGTCCCTGCAGTGATGGTTTGGATCAGGGCTACGTTGGCTCGGTTTTAAAACGAAATCCGGAATTGCGAAAGTCCAACCGAACGCTCACAAGAGGGCGTTACACCCCGAGTGCTAGAGTCGCAGCTGGAGTAAATCAGTTACGTTGTCTTCCAGCTGCTGAGGATCGGTCTCTATATGGGACTTTATTCTTTTGTAGTGCGGCAGCCCCGCTGGCTGCAACCAAGTTCAGGGCTCCATCGCGCCGGGCGCTGCGCAGACACAGAGTAACTGAGACACCAGGCCGCGCGCTGCCTATGCGCAGAGTAACTCAGAGTGACGGTCTCTGCCCCAGAGAGCTCACAAGCTGATTCGATTTTATCATCATTTACAGATGGGAAACTGAAAACCAGAGAGCCGACGTGACTCACCCAAGAGCTCACACGACTCAGAACAAGGAACTGACACCGAGTCCCTGTCTCTTAGCCCAGGGCCTTCCTCCATGGCCATTTTTCCTAGCCTGGCTCTTGTCGCACGCAAGGTGCAACATAAACATCTGGTCCTTTTTGTTTTACGGGTTGTTATTTTTTTCTTTTAACTTGTAAAATAAAATCAGCTTCTTTGGACGACGCTTCATTGACCCGCGTCCCTCAGCTAGCTCATGGCTGGCATTTAGGCCGTAACTTTCTAACCGTTTCAGTGCTGAGGGAATTGGAGCAAAATATGCCTTCCAGTGCTGCTCCAGACACTGGGGCAGCCAAAACGACGCCACCGCATTGTACATCTGGAACCAGCAGCCAAGGGGTTAAACACCCCCCTTCGTCTCTCTAGGGAACCGTTATTTTCAGATCTCCTGGGCGCGGGGGTAGAATTTGTAGATTTCCACCCCCACCCATGCCAGCTATCCTCCGGCTCACCCGTCCCCAATGCAGGCAGATGGAGAGGAAAAGAAAGAAAACAGGAGGCGGTGGAGAAAAATCGAGAGGAGAAATTATGTAAGGAACAGAAAATGTAAGAAGCCCCAAAGCAAAGCATCTCGCATTACCCATGCAGGGGGAAGGTAGAAAATCCAGCCTGGTATTGATTGGTGTCTGTCAAGTACCGAAGAACAATGGCCGTGCTTCATGTCCAGGCAGGCACTGCACCAAAGCACGGATCAATGAGGACGTCAATACAACAGGAATTGCTTTGCAGCCATGGCAACTGGGAAGACAGGAATTAAGAGCGGTTGCTAGATGGCTCCTAACTTCTCAGCTGCTACAACTTGCAGGATGGATTTCAGGGGTAGCGAGAGGGCGGGAGAGAGAGATCTGGAACAAAGGAAAATAACCCTTTGGCGATCGGGCCGATTTAAGGCTTTGAGGCCAAATGTTTCCCAAGTGATTTGGGGTGAACTTGCTTTTTGTAGAGGGGGAGCCCAACTCGGGCACTGATTTCCTGCTGCCCTCGGCAACTCAAGCCCCACATCCTCAGAACTGACAGCAACAGAGGGCTGTACATGGCAGGGACTGTCTCTTTGTTCTGTGTTTGTACATCGCCGAGCACCCGGGGTGTCCCAGGGCAGTGACTGGCCGGCGCTCCCAGGCGATACCGTAGTACACCTCGTTGCTCGTATCCGTACGGATAATGTCAACGGACTGCTTGGAAACGGTGCGCGTGGCTGGGGATGGCTGAGTAAAACTGGAAAAGCATCTCCGTGGCCATCGTGCGCTGACCGCGGCGTCGCGCGCGAGGGAGTTTGGGTTGCGGAACCGGCTCGAAATGGCTTTTTAAATAAAATCAACCTGATTATATTCAAACGAGCCAGGGCTTTCTCTGACTCCCTTCTCTCCGAGACGAGGTTCAGTTCTAAAGAGGCGCCTTTGAGGAGCGGGGCCAAAGGCATTCCAGACTGCGAGCTGCTGGGGCCCAGACCCTCAAAGGGGTTTAGGAGCCTGGCTCCCATTGATTTTGGTGGGAATTAGGAGCCGAAGTATCCAGCACTGAGCTATCGTAGTCATGGGAGTGTCATTGGGCGGCCCGAGCCTGGCCGATTAGCCCGGCCTGTGCCATAATTAGCAGCCTCCCAGCCTGCGGGGGGTGGGACTAATGGGGTCAGATGGCAGCCCGAGGAACACCTGGGCCTTAGAAAAGGGCTGAGCCAGCCAGCTGCAGGGAACAGCCTGGGTGTCTGTGAGGGGCTGAGCTAGGGGCTGCAGGACACTGTGAGAGGGACTCCAGGGAAAGCAGCTGGGGGGGTCAGCTCTGTAACAGACTAAAGGTAGCCGGGGGGGTGAAGAGTATCCCCAGAGGGACAGAGGAACCTGCTGTTCGTCTGGACGCTTGTTACCCTGGAAATGGTTATGTTTATTTGGTGGCTTGGCCGCAGGGCAACCCCGAGCCGTGTGGGGAAAGCTGAGGGGGCGTGACTGCAGGGCCATGTTACACCAGAAGGGGGTGTAACGGAGCAGCCATGTGTGTGACAGGGGGGCCCCAGAAGTACCTTAGATAGACCAGACCTGATCCTGAAAAGTGTGGCGCAGCGGCAATTTGTTACAAAGGGAAGGGACTGTTCTGGGACTTCTGATGGGGCAGGATCAGGCCCCCGGGGAGGGAGATCAGGATTGGGCCCCACTCAGCTCCCTGGGAGGAGAGGAGAAGTGCCTGGCTGCAGCATACTGAGCAATGTAGCTCATGCCACTGGTGTGAGAGCCCGCGTTTGTGTAGCGACCGTGCAAGGAAGTCATTGGCACCCAGTTTTAAAGCCTTTTGAGGAGCAAGGGTTTTTCTGCTGGCTGACTGGGAGGATAAAGCATTGGCTTGGCCGTGGCAAACCAGACTTCTATTCCTGGCTCTGCCAGTGGTCTGCTGGGTGATCTTGGGCAAGTCACTTCTCCTTCCCGTGCCTCGGTTTCCCTATCTGTGAAATGGGGAGAATGCTATTGCCCCGCTTTGTAAAGCGTTTTGAGATCTACTGCTGGAAAGCAGCGGATGTAGAAGAGCGAGGTATTCGCCCCAGCTGTTAAGTTAGCGGCTGCACGGCTTCCAGGGGCGCTGCCTGGGGGTCGCATTTCCCCAGCACGTGCGACGTAACCAAAGTCAGCTCGCTCGCCCCTACCCCAGCACTCCGGAGCTGCATGGGCTAGTTTGTGTGTGTCTGTGTGTGTGCGCACACGCCAGATGGGTGAATCTCCCACTACGAGTATTGATTGGGGCTGCATTGATCCGTAGGAAGAAGAGGGGTGGGGGGGGGGGGAAATCAATGACACTTGTTTCTCTGGGTCACATAAGCACCGTGCAGGAGATATTTTAATTTGGCGGGGGGGTGGGGGGGGGAGCCGTGCTAGGTGTGGGCTTCCGTGAGCCGAGATGAAAAGGCTGCTTCTGCTTGGGGATATCCTGTTTATATCCCGCCAAGCAATATTGTTCTCTGGCTCAGTCATCTGCATGTCATTGTCCCATCAGCAGCCAGGCCAGCAGGCAGCAAGGAACTGGACTCCTAGCAATACGGTGAGTGGGTTATTTTGGAGGGCAAGCGGGGTGCATGGGGGAAGGGTGGGGGGCAGTCTGATGGGGGGGAGCAAGGGCCACTATACACAAAGAAGAGCACCCTGAGATTTGACATTCAGATTTCCCACATCCAAAACAGCTTCATCAGGGCCAGGCCAGTGGCTGGGCCCCGGTGCTGCAGGGAGCTATGTTGGTTATTTCGGTAGAGGGTGCTCTTTGCTCTGAGATGGCACCCGGACCTATCGCCCTGCGTGGTGCAAGGGGGCGCTGTGCGGCTAGAAATGTCCTTGGTCACAGGAGACTGAATCGCTTGTGCTGATTATAACCCCTGTCCTGCCTCTTGTAGGAAAGGGGATTTGAGCCCAGTTGGGAAGAGGGGGGGTCATTACATTCTGCATCCCCCTATTTCCCCCTGCTGGATCAATTGTCTGTGGTATTCTGCTTAAATGGTTCTTGCTGTGTGGCTGTGAAGCAGCTGTTGCGTTCCACCCCAGCAGTGGCTGCATTTCAGTGCTGGGTGAACTTTCCCGTGTGGCATTGCTGTGCTCTGTAAAGCAGCTGCTGCCTTTCATCCCGGAGGTGGCTGCATTTCAGTGCTGGGCAAATGCTCCCTGTTTCATGTTGCTGTGTACTGTGAAGTTCCACGCCAGAGGTGGCCGCATCCCTGCAGTGGGCAAAGTGATCCCTGCATACGCAGCGTTTGTGTCGTTCTAACACGTGGAAGCTCTGTTCCTCTGTATTCCTCGCCTCTGCTATGGAACCACTCCCATCCTATTGGTACTGAGGTTCAACACAATTATGTCATAACACATCCTGGTCTTTATCACCTTCCCCCATTGCACAATGGCTTCTAGACAATGCAGATTTCCCATACGAGCAATAAGACAAGGCAGCTGGGATCCAAATAGTCATTTGAACTATACCTTTGGTATAGCCAATGCAAGAGAAAAGCAGCAGAGAGGAGGGGGCCAGTGAGTCATCCAGAATAAACAGTGTCTGATATTGATTTAAGCCTATGGTTAGAAAGAAGAATGTGCCAGCACAGCAGAACCCTGAGTGGACAGAATATGTTGGCGTATCTGATCAATAGCCCAATACATCAGGAGTAACCATGGAAACACGTGGGCAGGAGTGGAAGGGGGGGAAATCAGCCGATCTTTAAGAAATGTTTGTTGGTTATCAGGGCAGTGTATTTCTAATGAAGCACAGGCAGGTGACGGTAGAGACGGGGTAGGCAGAAGATACACGATGGGATGGGAGAGCATACAGGTTTCATCTCCTGGGGCCTGTGATATGTGCTTTACTCACAAGTGGCAAAGTCGCAGGTGTTTTATTCACATCACCTTGTGGTGTGATATGTAGAATCCCAGATCTCCTTAACAGGAGGTGCTTATTAAAGAAAAGACCTACAAAGTACAGGCGCACGTACACACTAAATACATAAAAATTCAGGTTTCTACCCAGCTTGTGTTCCAGCTCTGTTATCTTTGTTTACCAGGGACTACACTCTACATGGCACATGGAGCCATCTAGTGACTGAATAACATATTGCATGTAAACAGATCATTACAATCCTGAGTACACTCTGATAAAATTTTCAATCTGCCACCATGGATTTGCCATGTATTTTTCAGAAAGGCAGTTACAGATTTATTTATTTTTTTAAAGTGGCTCTCGGCACTATTTTTTCCTCATCTTTCCACCTGTAAAACCCAAGTTTCTTGAGTATCATGGTAGTCAAATATCGCTGGGCCCGTTGGAGCTTCCGCTGGGAAACTGGACCTTTCCCTATGCTATAATGCTCCTGTTTCAGGGCAATGCCTCACATATGTTAGCATCTGACCCATCCACAGCCAGGGTCATTTTGAGGCGAATGTCCACATTTTGGTGGGAAAAGGGAAATATTTTTTTCTGGCAGGTGACTTTTTAAATGGCTGCTCCGGAAGCTGCTGAGAGCTTTGCAATGGGGATGCGATAGCGGGCAAGGAGCCAAAGACGCACAATATAGGAGTGCAGAGCCAGGTGTTGACAGTTATTACACATAGAATCATAGAATCATAGAATCTCAGGGTTGGAAGGGACCTCAGGAGGTATCTAGTCCAACCCCCTGCTCAAAGCAGGACCAACCCCAACTAGGTCATCCCAGCCAGGGCTTTGTCAAGCCTGACCTTAAAAACCTCTAAGGAAGGAGATTCCACCACCTCCCTAGGTAACCCATTCCAGTGCTTCACCACCCTACTAGTGAAAAAGTTTTTCCTAATATCCAACCTAAACCTGCAGTGATGCATCTAAACCACAGGAGCCAGAGCTGGGAAACACCTGTTAGATCATCCAGGCCCAGATCCCTGCCAGGATGTACTGAGCAGGTGCTCGCTCTGGCTTGAAGTCTGTGTAGCACATCGGTGGGGGAGACAGGAAATCAAATCAAAGCCCTTGATGCTTTGGTTGCTCGTGCCTTTTGCAGTGGCTTTTTATGGACCGGATTTTTCCACAGCCCTTCAGGTCGGATTTTTCAAAGGCTCGGCACCCACGCTCAGGACCGGATTTTTCCAAACGGCTCTGTTCCCATTCGGGCATCTGACCAGCAGTCAGACTCTCAGCAGCAATCAGTACCCGGTAGATGTTAGACCGTACGCTCTCTGGGGCAGAAGCCGTCTCCTGTTCTGTGTTTGTGCTGCACCTTGCTCCAGGGGGTCCTGGTTCGTGACTGAGGATAGTGGAGGCTACGATAATACAAATAAATAATAATAATGACGGCCAGATTCTCAGAAGATCCCAACCCTCAATGCGCTGAGCTCTGGGGAATGAGCTCTTGTGAAGATCTAGTATCCCATGAGATCTCCAAGCCACCAATTTCTCTCTCCCGCATGCACACACAGTGACCCACACGCTGGGGCCCTCCACAACTGAGCGCATCAGCTGCTGCAGCTCGAGCGAACGCTTCCTAGCTGTGGCTGTAATAAACTCAGCTGCTGTGCACATCGGGCACAGAGGGGGACGTGTCACGCGTGCTCACGGGTGCCTGACCTCTGGACACTCTGGCTTTATAGTGCACAAAGGAGCCGTGAAACCCCCTTGGGCGAAGTGAACCGAGTCGCTCGTTTCACTCTGGGTCGGTTCTTTACCACACAACGGAGAGGCCCGGTCCCACCGACCTAGCAGTCGTTGGCGTCACCGTGGTCTCAGAGAGCTGATGCTTATTGTTTGTGTGAGTGTCGTGCCCCTGACTGCGCTCAGAGCCCCATCGTACCGGGCACTGCACAGACACCACGAGAGATGGTCCCTGCCCCAGAGAGCTCCCAGACCCGGCAGACACAGGGAGGGAGCAAAGGATTGTGATCCTTGTTCCACAGGCAGGGTAAGAGCCTAGAAAGAAGTGTTGACTTTGAGCCCATTTGACGTTTCTGGGGGGAGTTTAACGCCCCCGTCGTGACGAGAGGTAACTGTCTGGGATTAAGGCAGAAACTTCGCCAATGGGCAGGTTGCTCCGTCGTTTTCCATTCCGCCCAGCGCCGGTCAGTGTCAGACGCAGGATCCGGACTGGCTGGACCATTGAGCTGATCGGGGAAGGCAATTCCCATGTTGCGATGCTACAGCTGACCCCCGAGTAGAAAGCCTATGGCCACCGTAGGCTCCCTTTTCCCAGGTTTCATGCCATGGTGCCTAGGGAGGGTGGTTGCATTAAAGCCAGTATTGAATCATAGAATCATAGAATATCAGGGTTGGAAGGGACCTTAGGAAGTCATCTAGTCCAACCCCCTGCTCAAAGCAGGACCAATCCCCAATTTTTGCCCCAGATCCCCAAATGGCCCCCTCAAGGATTGAACTCACCACCCTGGGTTTAGCAGGCCAATGCTCAAACCACTGAGCTATCCCTCCCCCCAAATGAGAGCCTGGGAGCGCAATAAGCCCTGTCCTGCTACACCTGCAGTAGGTGTGGTGCCTGGAGGGAGGGATTAAAAGGGCTGAACCAGGCTCAGGTGGGGAGAGACAGCTGCAAGCTGAAGCCAGCGAGCATGCAAGAGGGAGCCCAAGGGAGGCGGCTGGGCTTTCAGGGAGCAGGATCCTGCTGGGTCAGCGACTGCCTGCAGCAGAACCCGCCGGGGCAGAGCCGTCGAGAGAGGGAAACTGAGGCACGGCAAGCTCGGGAAGCCGCGTGGGGCCGTGACGGTTTGGGGAGGCACATAACAACTCACCTGCTCGCCTCAGGCAGTCCCACGCTGTGCGGAGGGGGCTGTTTTGTTCTACTCGATGGCGCCCTCCGTGGGAGGTCGGATGGAATCGTCCTGCGGGCTGGATCTGGCCCGTGGGCTGCAAGTCGGACAGCACTCAGCTGGCCGGGCATTTCTTGCAGAGACTGACAGCACACCATGGCTGGGAAGGGGTCCCGGACAGGGCAAGGTCAGAAGTGTCCAGGGAGGCATCAGGGGCACTGCAGAGGAACCCAGAGGAGAGGGAGGGCCTGGGTTCCCCTACCAGCCACTGAGGAAGGTGGAAACCTCCTGACAAGGGGTCAGGAATATTGACTCCCGTCTTGGTACCAGGGCTAAGGGAGTCCGGAGTCAGACCACGCAGCCGCAGTCACCACGGGCACAGTTTGAGGTCTACGGACTATTGTTTGCTGGATGACCCTGGCGAGGCGGAGACCTCGTGCAACCCAGCCATAGGGCTGAGATACAAGAAGCAGACGACCGCAGGGTGGGCGCAGCTGTCAGCCGGGAGTGCCCCGGGAGCAAAGCCTGCTACGCCTCACCCAGCCACAAAGGGGCGTGCCCGCTCCCGCGTCTCACTCTTAGGCTTGTACCGGCTTCCCCGCCCCGCGACTTTCTCCGGAGAGTGTGCAACGAGTTTGCCGGAAAAAAACGTGCATCCCTGCCAGCGTCCGGTGGAGAAGTGAAGCCATTCAACTGGGTTACTCAGAGTATTATGGGTTGGAGCCATGCTCCGCCCCTCCCTTACTTCCTGCTTAGTGAATGGGAGTCTTTGCCCCCGCCCCCCACGACCCAACCCTCCCCTCCCCTCTGTTGTAATGCAGTTCAGTACAACGGCAGGTTCCCAGCCTGCAGTCCTGAGAACAGACCTGGTTTTGCTGCAATGAGCTGTCCCTGGACCCAAGTTGCTCTCTTGTCTATTTGGACCATGACCTCTTCAGGGCAGGGACTGTCTCTGGGTCTGTGCAGCGCCTGGCCCAGTGGGGCCCTGATCTTGGGCACGGTGACAAGGTGCTACCGTAATACACCCCGGAATAATAATCTGGGCCGAGGCGGCCTATGGGAAATGGCGCCATCAGGTGACAAACAAGACTGGCAGTGACTGAATTCAGCTGGGGTGAGATCCTGGCTCCATTGTAGTCCATGGGAGTTTTGCCACGGGGCCGGGAATTAGAGCAAACGTGATCCTAACCCTGCACGCTCCTCGTTCAGACCAGCCTTGCCTAAGCGCATCTGATGTCCCCCTGGGCCAGATTTCCAGCACCCACAGCCGGGGTGCCCAGGGACACTCTGGGAACGGAGAACTTCAGGAAGTCCCAGATTGTGGGTGCCGAGTGCTTGAAAAACCTCGGCGTCCCTCGCTAGCACGTGCTGGGGGGCGTCTCAGTTGGTTCCCTCTGCTGGTAGGATTGGGGGTAACCTCCCCGTCAGCGCTGACCCGCCCCTCGCCCCCCAATAACAGGACGTGCAAGTGCACACACATGGTGTCTCTACTCTAGGAGAGCAACTCTAAGATCTGCATGTGTGTGTGTGTGTGTGTGTGTGTGTATTTTCATTGTATTCCCTACAGTCCCATTCACCCCCTCCCACCCTCAGCTCTCCCTCCCCATTCTCCTCTATGTTGTTTCTCCTGCCTCAGCCACAGAAGCCCAGGCAGCCTCCTCCTTTGGCCTGGAGGGGAGCAGAAGGGCTTGCTGACCTTTAACCCCTGTGGTTTGACAGAGGTCACCGGCCCCATCTGCAAATCGATACAAGGGCTACCACTTCGGGGGGCTTCTTAAAGGGGCCCGGTCCCTGTTCAGCAGCAGCCACGGCACAACCCCACCCAATGTTGTTGTTGTGTGTTGTATTATCACCCTTAGTGCTGCCTGGTTAGCCAGGGGTTGTGCCCACTGGTGAGGCCTCCATCAGAGGGATTGTCGGGAATACAAGGCGGATGCACACACAGGTGCAGGCATCTGCGAGTTCACAGTCTTGGTCCTCTGAGACAGTCAGCTCTCAGGTAGGAAGGGGAAGCTGGGTGACGGGAAAGCTGACCTGTCTCATTGGGGGCTGTTTTTGTTTAGCTGCTCTCATCGAGTCCCTTTCGTCCAGCCGTTCCGCTTGTAAACTCAGCCCTGATCTGTAGCCACTGGTGGTTTTCAATGCCCAGCACTACAGCGATGGGCGCTGTGGGCGTCTGTCTGCTGTTCGGGTTGCGTGGACGAATCACCTGGGGCCTGTTTTTTTCAAAAGAGCTCGACAGCACTCAATAGCTACTTTGGAGAAGGATAATAATGTGAAGCGCTTGGAGGAGACTGGGAGGCAGGACGCCTGGGTTCTACTCCCGGCTCTGGGAGAGCGTGTTTTCTAGTGGTTAAGGCCAGGACGCCTGGGTTCTACTCCCAGCTCTGGGAGAGCGTTCTCTAGTGGTTAAGGCCCGGACTCGTGGGTTCTTCCATTCCTGACTTTGCCATGTGACCTTTGTCAAGTCACTTCTCCGCTCCATAGCTTTTTCCTGGCCACAAAAGGGGATTAATAGCCTTTATCTTTGTGTCTTAATTGACAAGTATCTAGAAAGTGCATTGAGATCCTTGGCTGAAAAGTTCCCCTTGACCGCTCCTTCTGCTCCCACCTCCGAGGACCTCCTGGGCTCTTCCACCTGCCCGGTCGCGAGTGGCACACCGCTGACGGCCGCTGAGCCTATCGAAGCGACGGCCGGTGCCACGCGGCCGGGACCTGAATCCCAGGGGGCACCCCTCGTTGGTGTGGGGCAACCGACCACCTTCCTGGGCGGGGACCCCGCGAAAATCCATCCACCTCTTGATGCCACGGCTGTTATACCAGCCACCGAGCCAGAGCCTGGCATCGCTGGGGGTCCCCTTCCCGCCCCTATCTCCACTCCCCAGATCCCTGAGCCTAATCAAGAGGGGCCACCTCCCAGTGGCTCAGCTCCTACGGCTCAGGATCCTTTTTCCGTTCCTCACCCTGGCCCTACTCATGACCCCCCTCCTGCCCCTACTACTGACCTCTGCCCGGCCTCCATACCTGATCCCTGCCCTGCCCCTGATGTAGTCCCACTCCCTTCCACCTCCCATGATGCCATTGCCACCCCCGGGGCCGTCTCCTTCCCCTTCCCGGAAGATGACTCCCGGAGAGCGGCCTTTGTATTCCATTGTCCTGACCCACCAGGGGCTGCTCTCCTCCCTCCGCCGCCTCTCCCCATTGAACCACATTTTGCGGTGGACCCCATGGCGCCGGCCCATTGGGCGCCACGTCGGGGGTCCGCCCCTTGCCTGCCGGTCGCGGTAGGCCGCGGGGCTGTGTCAGGGGCCCCTTCAATAGATAACCAGGGGCCAGTGACTCCAGCCCCCCATACGCTGCGAGAGGAAATGCGGGAGTTCCTTGAGGACGTCCGGGGCTCCCGTAACAAAGTTCAACTCGCTCTCCAGTGATGGGGGGATTTCCATCAAATCCTCCGGACCACGAGGGCCCTTATGGGGGAGGGTAAAAGGACCGGGAAACAGGCCGCTGCAGCCTACCAGCGGGTCCGCCTCTTCCGTGACTCACTACTCACCTACGGGGTGGGTCATGGATTGATGCGCGGCCCGACGGAGGCCGTGAGCGATCCTGCCGGCAAGGATCCCCCCCAGCCCTCCTCATGGCCCGAGGCTGGAGGATGGGTCTCCGCAGGAGCCAGGTGCTCTCCTTCCTTCAGGAGGGGGGGTACTCTGTGATTTTCCTGCAGGAGACCCATACGGTTCCGGCCGCCGAAGACAGTTGGCAGCTGGACTGAGGGGACAGGGTCTACTTCAGCCATCTTACCGTTCATCAGGCTGGAGTGGCGACCCTGTTCTCCCCCAACCTACGGCCTGAGGTGCTGGGCGTTGCCGAGATTGTGCCGGGTCGCCTGCTGCACCTCCGGGTCCGCATGAAGGGGCTAGTGGTCAACCTCGTCAACGTCTATGCCCCAACATCAGACCCGGAGCAGCTGCGTTTTTATCAGCAGGCATCCACCTTCCTCGGCACCTTGGATCCTCGTGAGTGCCTGGTCCTGGGCGGGGACTTTAACAACACCCTTGAGGAACGGGACTGCTCGGGGACCGAGCAGTGCCCAGCCGCTGCAGCTGTCCTCCGGGAGATCGTCAATCATCATTCCCTGGTGGACGTCTGGCGCGACCACCACCCGGACGACATCTCGACTTTCACCTTTGTCCGGGTGGAGGCCCATCGGTCGCGCCACTCCCGGTTGGACCGCATCTATTTATCACGCTTTCACCTTTCGCGGGCCCACTCCTCCAGCGTCCGGCTGGCCCCATTCTCTGATCATCATCTAGCTACCGTGACGGCCTCTCTCTGCGCAGAGAGGCCGGGGCCGGCCTATTGGCATTTTAATAACAGTTTGCTGGAGGATGTGGGCTTCGTGGCGTCCTTCTGGGAGTTCTGGCTGGCCTGGCGAGGGCAGCGGCTCGCCTTTCCCTCGGCGCGGTAATGGTGGGATCTAGGGAAGGTGCGTGCCCGGCTCTTCTGCCGTGACTACACCTGGGGCGCCAGCCGATGAAGGGATGTGATGATAGAGCAATTGGAACGGGAGGTCTTAGAGCTGGAGAGGCATCTGGCTGCCAGCCCCGAGGATCCATCCCTCTGTGGGGCATGCCGGGAGAAGCGGGAGGAGCTTCGGGAACTCGAAGACCAACGGGCCCGGGGTGCCTTTGTTCGATCCCACATCCGTCTCCTTTGGGAGATGGATCGCGGCTCCCGCTTCTTCTACGCCCTGGAGAAAAAGAGGGGGGCTGAGAAACACGTCACCTGCCTTCTCGCAGAGGACAGTACCCCCCTCACGGATCCGGCGGAGATGTGCGGGAGAGCCAGGGCCTTCTACGCGAGCCTTTTCTCCCCGGATCTGACCAATCCAAACGCTTGCAGAGTGCTCTAGAATGAACTCCCTGTGGTCAGCGCGGGCGACCGAGACCGGCTAGAGCTGCCTCTCACTCTGGCCGAGTTCTTGGAAGCCCTCCGTCACATGCCCACTAATAAATCCCTGGGACTGGACGGGCTGACCGTGGAGTTCTACCGCGTGTTCTGGGATGTCCTCGGCCCAGACCTTGTCACCATCTGGGCCGAGTCCTTGCAAGGCGGGGTCCTCCCTCTTTCGTGCAGGCGAGCTGTGCTCGCCTTATTGCCGAAGAAGGGGGACCTCCATGATTTACGGAATTGGCATCCCGTCTCGCTCCTCAGCACGGACTATAAAGTCATGGTGAAGGCCATCTCGCTGCGGCTGGGGTCCGTGCTGCCGGACGTGGTCCACCCAGACCAGACCTACACCATCCCGGGCCGCACCATCTTCGACAACCTGTATCTGGTCTGGGATCTCTTGGAGCTTGGGTGTAGGGATGGTCTGTCAGTCGCCCTCCTGTCCCTGGATCAGGAGAAGGCGTTCGACAGGGTGGATCACGGGTACCTCCTGAGCACTCTGCGAGCATTTGGGTTCGGACCCCAGTTTGTGGGTTTTCTCCAGGTGCTGTACGCCTCCGCAGAGTGTCTGGTCAGGCTCAACTGGACCCTGACCGAGCCGGTCAGCTTCGGGCGAGGAGTACGGCAGGGGTGCCCCCTCTCGGGCCAGCTGTACGCTCTGGCGATCGAGCCCTTCCTCTGTCTCCTCCGCAGGAGGTTGACGGGGTTGATGCTGCGGGAGCCGGAGCTGTGGCTGGTCCTGTCGGCGTACGCCAACAGTGTGCTCCTCATGGTCCAGGACCCGGGCGACTTGGTGCGGGTGGAGGCTTGCCAGGCGATCTACTCGGCGGCCTCCTCTGCCCGGGTCAACTGGGTCAAGAGCTCTGGCCTGGTGGTAGGGGACGGGTGGCAGGCGAGCTCCCTCCCACCCGCGCTTCAGGCCATCAGGTGGAGCACGGGTCCGCTGCTCTATCTCGGTGTTTACCTTTCCGCCACGCATCCGTCTCCGCCGGAGAACTGGCACGGTTTACAGGGCAGGGTGACCGAGCGGCTCCGGAGATGGACAGGACTACTCCGGTGCCTCTCCTTTCGAGGGAGGGCACTGGTACTCAATCAACTAGTCCTGTCCATGCTCTGGTACTGGCTCAACACCCTGGTCCCGGCCCCGGATTTCCTGGCCAACCTCCAGAAGTTGATCCTGGAGTTCTTTTGGTCAGGACTGCACTGGGTCTCTGCAGGGGTTCTCCACCTACCTCTGGAGGAGGGAGGGCAGGGCCTGAAGTGCCCACGCACTCAGGTCCAAGTCTTCCGCCTCCAGGCCCTGCAGAGGCTCCTTTATGGTGCAGGTAGTCCAGCGTGGCGCATACTGGCGCACGCCTTCCTGCGCCGCTTCCGAGGGCTCTGATATGACCGGCAGCTCCTTTATCTCCATCCGAGAGGTCTTCCGCGAGACCTCTCCGGGCTGCCGGTCTTGTACCAGGACCTCCTTCGGACCTGGAAACTGTTCTCAGCGACCAGGTCCGTGGCGGCCACCGAGGCGGTGGATCTCCTCGCGGAGCCCCTGCTACACAACCCCCAGCTACGTGTGCAGGTGGTGGAGTCCCCCTCGGTGCGCCAGAGATTGGTCCTGGCAGAAGTCACCAGAGTCGGAGACCTCCTGGACTACGACCGGGGAGACTGGCTGGATCCCCTGACGCTCGCTCAGTGCATGGGGCTCTCCAGACCTCGTACTCCCCGGCGCGTACTTCAGGAGGTGAAGGCTGTTTTGTCGCCCACTGCTCGGGTTTACCTCGACCGGGTCCTGCGAGAAGGCATGCCCCGCCCTCCCTCCACCCCCGGCCCTCCGGACCGTCTTATCGGGCCCCTGACCCGTGGCCCCAACCAGCCCCCTCGTTCCTTCACCGCGAGCCGGCTGCATGAACTGCAGCCAGTCCGCTTCCAGACCGCGCCAAGGAAACATCTATACACGCTCGTGCTCCACACCCTTCATCTCCTCACCCTCGCGTCCCGCCCCGACATGAAATGGCGGGACCTCCTGCCACCTCTAGAGGGTGAGGCCCCCCGGTGGGCCAGTCTATATTCGACCCTGATACCGAGGCCCGCCGGGGATGTCAGTTGGTGGCTCCTTCATGGAGCCGTGAGCACGGGCGTGTACTTGGCGCGGTTCACCCCATCCCCGATACCTGCCCCTTTTGCGGCATACGGGAGACCCTGGTGCACATTTATCTGGAGTGCGCCAGGCTGCAGCCCCTGTTCCGGCTCCTCTTAGACATTTTGTTGAGATTTTGGTTGTACTTTTCCCCTCACCTTTTTATTTATGCACTTCCAATCCGCGGCCCCATGAAGTCACGGGACCTCCTGGTCAACCTCCTCCTGGCCCTAGCTAAACTGGCCATCTACAAAACCAGGGTGAGGAGGTTGGCCGATGGAGGCTCCTGTGACTGTGGGGCCTGTTTCCGATCCTCTGTTCGTTCACGCATCCGGGCAGAGTTCCTCTGGGCAGCGTCCACTGGCTCCCTTGACGCCTTTGAGGAGCAGTGGGCGCTGTCCGGGGTTCTCTGCTCGGTGTCCCCATCAGGTTCACTTCATTTGACCCTTTGACCACACTCCTGTTCCTGTTTTCTCATTTTTTGTCCCCTGGAATCATTTGATAGCCCTTAGGCTGCGGGGGGGGGGGGATCCAATAGCACTTCCCAGATCCCAATAGGATGAGATTTCTGTACCCCACTTGTCTGGATCTGTCACAATGTTCACTATGTCATCTTGTGTTTTGCTTTTGTAACAGTAGTTTTATCACTTAGTAATAACACGTAATGGTAGTTGCTGCCCAAATATGATTTATTTTTGTCTGTACTATATGTTTAGCTTTTTGTTTAAATAAAAGCTCATCAGTTGCACAGTTAAAAAAAACAAACAGACTTCTGTACCCCACTTGTCTGGGTCTGTCACAGAGGGTAATATAATTAATGCCATTTTTTGTGAGATTACAAGTTTGAGTGATGAAGGTAATAATGTTCATGTAATAGACTTAGACATGTGTAAGGCATTTGACTTGTACTACATGACATTTTGATTTAAAAATTAGAATAATATCAAATGAACATGGCACACATTAACTAAATTAAAAGCTGGCTAACTGATAGGTCTCAAAATGAAATTGTAAACAGGGAATCATTATCGACTGGGTGCAACACCAGTGGGGTCCCACAGGGATTGGATCTTGGCCCTATACTGTTTAATATTTTGATTAATGGCCTTGAAGAAAACATGAAATCATCACTGCTAAAGTTTGCAGATGAAAAATTGGGCGAGTGAAGAGAAATAACGAAGAGAACAGCTTGCTGATACAGAGCAATTTTGATCACCTGGTGAGCTCTGTGCAAGCAAACATACATTTTAATTTAGCTACATGTAAATGTATACATCTAGGGACAAAGAATGCAGCCATGCTTACACGAAGGGGGACTCTGTCCTGGGACACAGGGACTCTGAAAAAGATTAGGGTGTTGTCGGGGATAATCAGCTGAACATGAGCTCCCAGTGCGACGCTGTGGCCAAGAGGGCTAATGCGATCCTGGAATGCAGAAAGAGGGGAATCTTGAGTAGGAGCAGAGAGGTTATTTTACCTCCGTATCGGGCACTGGTGCTGGGATCCTGCATCCAGCCCTGGTGTCCACAATTCAAGAAGGATGTCGATAAATTGGGGAGGGGTCAAAGAAGAGTCACGAGGATCATTTAAAGGACTAGAAAATCTGCCTTATAGTGAGAGACTCAAGGAGCTAAATCTATTTAGCTTAACAAAGAGAAGGTAAAGGGGTGATCTGATCACAGTCTATAAGCACCTATGTGGGGAACAAATATTTTACAACAGGGTCTTTGATCCAGCAGAGAAAGATATAACATGAACCAATGGCATGCAAATTGAAGCAGGACAAATTCAAACCGGAAATAAGGAGTAACTTTTTAACAGCAAGGAGAATTAACCACTGGAACAACGTACTAAGGGTTGCGGTGGATTCTCCATCGGTGACCATTTTAAAATCAAGATTGGCTGTTTTTCTAAAAGCTCTGCTCCGGGAATGATCTGGGGGCAGTTCTCTGGCCTGTGCCATGCAGGGGGTCAGATGAGGTGATCACAATGGTCTGGCCTTGGACCCGACGAATCCTGCAAGGTGTGTGGGGGGGTCTCAATGGGAGCCGGGGGAGGCTGGAAGCGCCCTGAAGGACCAGGCCCTAGCCTGGCAGCACAGAGAGACGGCATTGAGACAGAGAGAGAGGCAGGCCGGCCTGGCTGCTGTTGTCTGTGAAAGGCACTTCAGCAAAGAGGGCGTCGATTCCTGATTGAAAAGCTCCTTGTGCTGCTTCTGTTCCTTCCTCGCCTGCCCATCTCCCCCAGGCGAAGGCTGGAGTGTTTCTGAAGTGCCCTCCAAGGCGGATCTGTGTCATCTCTGTGCCTTTTATCAGGAGCCCTCCAAACCCCGCTCTGCGCAGCGCTGGAGCCGGAGTGGCCATTAGCCTAGCTCACGGGGGCCCTCTCTTTAATCTTGATAGCAGCGTTACTGAACTTAACTCTGCCGATTCGCTCCTAATGAGGTGCTCTTCCCTGCCGCCCGCGAGCGCGGCTGGGCTCAAATGGCCGGCCCGGTGAGCTCCATCAGTGACCCAGGCCAGTTCTTAAGTGCTTAACAGCAGGTCTGTAATGGATCTCGCCAGCAGCACAGCCGCCGCGTTCATCAGGTGCGAACCACGCCGTAGAGACCTGGGTGACAGCGCTGGCTTGGCACCTTTGCGTGTGTGTGTGTGTGTTTCGGTGACGTCGCCAGGAAACAGTTGTTTGTACATGTGTTTATATCTGCAGAATGTGTGTGAGAGAGAAATCATATGTGTGTGAGATCATACATGTGTGTGAGAGATCATATGTGTGTGTGAGAGATATCGTGTGTGAGCGAGCTCATACATGTGTGTGAGAGATCATACATGTGTGTAGAGAGATCATGTGTGTGTGTGAGGGATATCGTGTGTGAGCGAGCTCATACATGTGTGTGAGAGATCATACATGTGTGTAGAGAGATCATGTGTGTGAGTGAGATCATATGTGTGGGTGAGCGAGATCATGTGTGAGCGAGATCATACATGTGTGAGATCATGTGTGTGTGTGAGATATCATGTGTGAGAGAGATCATGTGTGTGAGTGAGCTCATACATGTGGGTGAGCGAGATCATGTGTGTGTGAGAGATCATACATGTGTGAGATCGTGTGTGTGTGTGAGATATCATGTGTGCGAGAGAGCATGCATGTGTGCGAGAGAGCATACATGTGTGAGAGAGATCAAAGGTGTGTGTGAGAGATATCATGTGTGAGCGAGATCATCCGTGTGTGTGAGAGATCATACATGTGTGTGAGCGAGATCATGTGTGTGTGACAGATCATACATGTGTGAGATCATACGTGTGTGAGAGAGATCATACATGTGTGTGAGCGAGATCATGTGTGTGTGACAGATCATACATGTGTGAGATCATACGTGTGTGAGAGAGATCATACATGTGTGTGAGCGAGATCATGTGTGTGTGACAGATCATACATGTGTGAGCTCATATGTCTGTGTGTGAGATCATGTGTGAGAGATCATGCATGTGTGCAAGAGATCATACATGTGTGTCAGAGAGCTCATATGTGTGTGAGAGCATACGTGTGTGTATATGTAGTGAGTGTCTGTGTGAAATCATACGTGTGTGTGTGTGTGTATGTGGGTCTGTGAGATGGTGTGTGTGAGTATGCAGTGAGTGTGTGTGTAAGATCAAGACTGTGTGTGTGTTTGTATAGCTGCATATATGCCGTGAGTGTGAGGGCACAACGGTGTGTGCTGCTGCGGTTGTTTTTTAAATTGTCCGCAAGCGTGGTGGTGCTAGGTGGAATCAAACATCATGGAAGCAGAGTGTGTGGGGTATCACATAGACAGCAGAGTGAGGGGCTGGCAGCCCTAGCGGATGGATACCCCCATGCCCTGATTAATATTTCCCTTCTCTCCCAGCCAATGGGGGTGGAAGAGCTGGGGCCGGTGAAGAGGCTTACACCCCTGACTCCCCAGGGGGATGGAACGTTCTCTTGACCGCCCTGAACCCAGCAGCGATGGTAGGTGGATCTCAGAGCCATCAAAGTCTGTGTCAAAGGGCAGCACTGAGTAAGGGTTAGGCCTAGCTTTGTGGATAGACAAGAAGGGAGTAGCCATGCACCGGGGTCATGTGCTGGGGACCGTATTGCAGCAAGCTAGGCATCTAACTTGCTTAGGTGCTTTTTAAAATCCGATTCAGATGCAGATAGGCGCCTACATCCTAATACCCGCAACATTCTGGTCCTAAGTGGCTTTTGAAAATGAGTGAGGCTCCTAAATCACATAGGTGCTTTTGAACATTTGGACCTTGAGCTCCTAAGTAACGTAAGGGTTTGGGTTTTGTAAATGTTACCCGCAAGTCTCATCTTTGATCAAATCAATGAATTTTGACATGATCCTGGAGTGAAAAGTGGACAGTTTTTGTGCTGCTCTGAGTTTACCTGTTCGGGACAAGCTGGAAATATGAGCCAGACTGGTCCCAGGGGGTTTGGGTGCTGTAAACAGCCTGACTCTTATTTTTTTGCCTGGTTCAAGAGACCAAAATTACACAGCCGGGGAAGGGCTTTCTGACCCTAGATGGCTCTTTAATCTAGCAGGCAAAGGCCCAATGAGCTTCCAGGGTTGGAAATTGAAGTTAGATGTGCTCAGATCAGACCTAAAGCACCGAATTTTAACATGGACGGTAACAGACCATTGGAACAACTTACCTAGGGTCATGGTGGGTCCTGCATTGCCTGCAGACTTTAACTCAAGTCTAGCTGCTTCTCTTAAAGATCGATTTTAGTTCCGCCCGAAGTGATGGGCTTGATGCGTAAATTAGCGGGTGACGCTCTCCAGCCTGTGCTAGGCGGTAGGTCAGATTACACGGGCGTAACGGTCCCTTCTGGCTTTAAAGTCTGTGACCTGCACTTTTAGGACCAGTTTTTCCAGCTCTGCTCCCTTTAGGCACCTAAATAATGGCCAGATTTCCCTGTGTGCTCAGCCCCCAGCAGGCCAGATTTGCAAAGGAGTTTAGCCTCCCAACAGGAGAGCTTTTCTGAACCTCTGCTGGCTAACTGGGAACGCGGCTCTTCTGACAAGCTGCCCCCAATTTTGAGTGCTGAGCCCTTTTGAAAATCTGGGCCTCAGCCACCAAGTCACTTGACCCCCTTCTGCGTATGTCTCCCCTCAGACAGCAGGGTTCTGCTCTGAGCAACACCTGTATGAATCCGGAGTCACCCCTTTGCCCTCCAGTGTCATGGGGAGTCTGATCTGCCCCACGCATTCCTCAGCGTGCATCGATTAGGTGTTCTCACGACCAAGCGAGACAAATACGGACTGGAAATACGGTGGGAAATCTTAACGGCCAGGGA
This sequence comes from Chelydra serpentina, assembly GCA_037349315.1. Lineage (NCBI taxonomy): Eukaryota > Metazoa > Chordata > Testudines > Chelydridae > Chelydra > Chelydra serpentina. The sequence continues at coordinate 3,313,628 of JBAIAC010000104.1, read as the reverse complement.
AATTAACCTTTGGCGCTATTTCCCCAGGCTCACGGTGGGACGCTTTAAATCAAGGTTGGCTGTTTCTCTGAAAGGTGTCTAAACATGAATGATTTCAGGGAAGGTCTCCGGCCCGTAGTATGTGACTAAAGAATTGCTGGGCCTTAGAATCTATGCATTTATGAAAGAGAGAGCGTGCGGAGGAGGAGAGGGGGTTGATAACCCAAAGGCCTCCCCATCTCCCTGAATAAACATACATGAGTTGCCTGCAAATCGCAGAAACAACATAGCCTGGGACCAGAGCCTCAGCAGGTGTAAACTGGAGCCGATTGATCTACGCTGATTTGCACTGAGGCGCATCTGGGCCTGGTAGCGTGGCGAACAAGGTGAAGAGACACTGTCAGAGGGAGCGGGTGACCTGACAGACGCCAGGGAGCCCTCCGGAAGGCCTGGTTCCTAAAGAGTTAACCCACTTATCCCTCCAGCCGAGGTTCAGAGCAAGAATCTATCAAGGAACCACAAGGAAGAGTAAAAATGGATTGGGGATGGCGCATCGCTGCTGTCCATTTATTATCTACACAATCAATAGGCCACTTCTTGGAGACGCCGGGTCAGATACGGTTGCTAGGAGACTGCAGCATCGAAGATGGGGGCTAGTGTGATGGGCAGGCAGCTGGGAGGGCAGAGGTCACTAGAGCCGGGGGTCGGGGAGGGGGTGAGGGAGGAGGGCTCTCTGGGCTCCGCGAGGTGGTATTAAGGGGTATGGGGGGGGGGGGTCAGATTGGCCTGTCATCAGAGCCAAGGGTGGATACTGCCCCTAAAGAGGGCAGGAGGGAGGTGGGGGCAGTGGGGGGCATATCCCCAACCCCAGACAAGTTCCCAGCCCAGCCGGGGCTCCCAGTGCTGCTAATGAAGCAATTCAGCTAGACCTGGGCCTCTCAATTTATCCTCCATAGCACCCAAAGGCCCCAGTCTATGTTAGGGATTAATAAGAGACCGAGAACGTCAGCTCTCAGAGCAACGGCTCTAGCTCGAGGGAGAGACGGGAGTTGTGGTTAGGTGCCTCCTAAACCCCTGCTGCTTTGCACCCCTTCCTGTCCCACAGCTCCAGGCTTCAAAATTGGGTTACGGCCAGCGATGTGTGTCCAAAAGTCCCCCGTTCACCTGGATGCATTCTATATCCACCCGCAACAGAGAGAGAGAGTGTGCGTGTTTCCCCAGTATGGCAGAGGACTGACCTGGGCCTCAGGACACCTGGGTTCTATTTCCCAAACTTGCCACCAACTTATTGCAGGATGTTTAGCGGGTCCCTGTCCGTCAGTTGCCCACACATAAAAAGGGGAGTAATGATACTTAACAGTGCCCTGAAGGAGGAGGAGGAGGGCTGTATGCCCCACTCACGCCCAATTCCATCCTGAGCTAGAGCCCTTCAAGGCAAAGTGTCGACGGCGCAATTCATTTCCAGCCAAGGTGCAAACCCCGGGAACCAGGGATTTCCAGTGGGGATGCGATTGAAAAAGGATGCTGCTACAGATAAGTAATACAGTACAGGCAACTCCAAATGTTAAAAAATATGGGGGGTTTATTGCGGTTTTTTTAAGTTGGGTTCTTTCTATTTGCCGTCTGACGTTTGAGCCTCTGACTCCAGGAGCTAGGATTTTCAGTGATGCACCTTATTGCATGACACTCAAAACTGCAAGAGCTGGCACCAGTGTGCATATCTGTAGCCACCACCTAGCTAGTTCGTTCTCAAACTTAACACCAGTTGTGCCCAGGTGGAGCTAAATTTTCCAGTCTTGTATTGTGACTCTGCTAACGCTCTGAAGCTATGCCGTGTCAGCCTGGGACACTGGTCGGATGGGAGACCTCTAAGGACCATGGATGATGTCTGCTTCCTAAGTCACTACTGATCTAATGTCTTGGGGTATCTCTCTGCTAAAAGCACCTCAGGTGTACCACTGTAGCATAGACACGTAGTACAGCGACGTAAGGGGGTTGTTCAGTCACGTTAGCACTTCCACCCCCTCAAGAGGTGGCAGGAAGATCAATGGTAGAGTTCTTCTGTCAGCCTAGCTGTGTCTACAGTGGTACAGCTCTACCGGACTGTACCACGCAGGGGGTGAAATTTTTCACAGGCCTGAGCGATGTAGCTAGATCAAGCTACATTTTAGGTGTAGACCAGGCCTGGGTGTGGCTTGCGGTGCTGTTGGAGAGACCACCTTCCAGCCACCAATGGTCATTAAAGAACCCCACGGTGTTTTCCAGACACGTGTCCCATGTTCTAACTAAATGCAGCTTGGGGACTTACTTACTACCTTGCTAAAATCCCAGGGCAGTTTCAACTGGAGAAGGGGTTGGGTTCTTCATTTCCCATCCCAAACTGGATTGCCTCCTGGTATTGATCAGCTACTGGTCAGGCACTGTGACTGCATAGTGAGGTATAGCTGAACTGCACTGGGGGCGAAATTCTGCCCTGTGCGGAGGATCGGGATCAAGTTTATTCAGGTGAATTTCCCCTGGAAGAGTATTCGCTCTCTACTGGCAATGGGAAAGTTTCACATTGACTTCAATGGGGATAGGATCAGGCCCTAAACTCCCCCGGGGCCTGTTTGCAGCAGGCTAAGTGTATAGCCTAGGATAGATTCTCTAGGGCTTGGTCTCCAAGTTTTACAAAGTCCCAGCTCAGGAATCTGGACAGGAATAACCGCAGCACAATGTATTTTATTTTCACAGTCATCAGGCATCCAGGCAGGATGCAGCTTGCGGCGGGAAGGTGGTGGGATTTGTCCAAGCTCCGCCCACGTGATCTGCTGCTCCAAATAGATTGGGCAGAGATTTAAAATATGCTGCATGAGCACCATTAGATGGTTAAAGTTTAGCTCCCTGTAGGAGACCTCTGGTAGGGTCCTTGAACCGGGATCCTCCTTGACTGAAAGCAAAAGTGGTGAAAGAAAAGTGGTGATGTAGGTCCAGATGCATGGAGTGAAAATTGCAGTTACAGGCATAAATATATATTGGCACGTGAAGAGAAGGGACTTACCTTACAAGTGGAGAACTAGTGATGACAAGGCCAATTTAGTCAAGGTGCATGTGGTTCACTCCCAATAATTGATGAGGAGGTGTCAATACCAAGAGAGGGGAAATTGCTTTTGTACTGAGCCAGCCACTCCAAGTCCCTATTCAAGCCCAAATTGATGGTGTTAAGTTTACAAACGAATTGTACTTCGGCAGTTTCTCTTTGAAGTCTGTTTCTGAAGTTTTTTTGTTGAAGGATGGCTCCTTTTAAATCTGTTATTGAGTGTCCAGGGAGACTGAAGTGTTCTCCTACAGGTTTTTCTATGTTACCATTCTTTAGGTCTCAAGCCCATTTTTTGGGCTCCCTTGAGATCCCTGGATGAAAAGAGCTGGGGGTGGTGGTTGTTATTATGGTTGAAAGGAGACATCACTCTCAGTAAACTGTGCGGCTCTGTCACACGCACGCCCCACTTCCGTTCTTACACGGGGAGTGAAATAGTTAACAATTTTGATATTTCAATTCTTATAACTGGGCAGCTGAGTTAACCCCTCAGTGCGATGGATGGGGCAGTTCACACCTCTTGCTGCTATTGTCCCAGGCTCCCTGCAGACTGGTCGACCCTATTGAGTCAGGTCGACCTAGGTCACCTTGCATTGACGTATTTGTGCGGGTGTCTGCACTCTGATTGGTCTACGGCGACACAGTAAAACCACCTCCCCGAACGGCCCTGAGCCTATTGAGATCGACGCAGTGCGAACATAGACACTGCGTGGCCTCGGTCAATCCTAAAAGTCCTCCAGCGGCTGTCCCACAATTCCCTATTCCCTGCAGCAGTGGCTGCTGAGTGACCGCAGTTAAATCATTCCACGCCCCCTTTATGTGCCTCAGTTTCCCCAGCTGTAAAATCTGGATCATGAGACTCAACTCCTTTGTAAAGCCCTTGGAGGTCTACAGATGATAAGAGCTGGGATTATTATTATTCAGGCAAAACTTCCATGAACATCACTGGAAGTAAGGACTGAGGTCTTAAAGAGGTGCTTAACTTTAAACACAGGCTTAAATCCCATTGAAGTTAATAATATACCCTTACATTTAAGTGCTTTGCTGAATCAGGGCCTGCCTGAGTAAAAAGCAATGAATCGGACCCCATATATTTGCAGTGTTGTTGTTTGAACATGGTCTTAATTAGCCTTGGTTTTCCCAATAGCATCCTGGGGGGGTTTTCTGGCAAACTTCCCCTCGCCTTGGTTGTGATTTGAGACGATATGAAAAGGACAATCAGGTCTAACCCAGACTTCAGCCCCTTTCCTGACAGTCTCTCACTCCTTGAGCAGTAGCTTCCACCTGATTATCAGTTCTCACCCCGAGGATTCCCTGTGACTGTCTCAATTAACGGAAATCAGGCCTCAGACTGGTATAATGAGGGGTGGGGAATCCTTACTTGGGTTACTTTCAGTGCCTTGGATTATCAAAACAAATTTAAAATTCCCATTGACATTTCACCATCTACAGCTACGCTGTTTGCATTTCGCTCAGCTTACGGTGGTGACTCTTGATCAGTCGATTTCAAGTCCCTGATTCTAGTCTGTTTCACTTTCTGGTTCTCATGGGACTGCATCCAAAGCCCATTGAAATCAATGGGCCGGTTCCCATTGACTTCAATGGGCCATTTAGCACAATGCTGTTTAGATACTTTCCTTCTGTGATCGGTCGGCGCTGGAGAAAAAATAGAGGGGCCAGGTAAATAGACAGCTGTGAGTTCCAGCAAGGCAGAAGCATCTTTAAATAATAATTTAAACAAAACACTTTTTGCTGGGTTCTTTTTTAAATTATTTCTGTTGTTAATCTGGTCAGTTAAAAAAAAAACCCCACCTAAATGTTGGGCCTAGCCTAGTGTTTCTGGCAAACATCCCTCTGAACTAACTTCTTTGCTGTTAGCATTCGGATCCCAAAAAAATGAGGTAGATGAGAGACATATCACCCACTAGCTATGTGTGCTTTATATTACTATTTACTTGTATTACAGTAGCCCTTATAAGCACCAGTTGAGATCATGACCCCATTGTGCCAGGTGCTGTACAAATTTCTAGTAAGAGACAGTTCTTGCCCCAACCTAGGTAGAGAAGACAGGCAAATGGTGGGAGGGGAAACAGAGGCAAAATGGCTTAAGTCACAGCAGGAATAAAACCCCGCTGCCCTGAATCACAGGTCAGTGCTCAATCCACTGGTCACTGCCTTCTCTAGCAGGCTAGCCCCACTCATTGTTCCCATTAGAAATCCCTAATTCCTGGGTTTTATAACTGGACAGTGAAGTCATTTGCCCTTGGTTGCAATGTCTCATAGAAAAGATTTAGCCCAGAAAATAATGGGCCAGTGTGTTATACACAACAAATGGCCCTTTGATACACACAGATTTCCGATGGACAAGGTAATGCTACCTAAGTGGGAATAGAGACCTTATCTTTAGTTTAAGTATTAACACCCATTCTCTTATTTTCTTCCCTATTAAGGCATAAAAGCTCTCTCCCCCTGTGGTTTATGGTCATTTCACTGGGGTTTATTTTTCATCCAGAGCTGTATCCAATTATTATACCCCATGAGAGTGCAATTCATCCTCCCAGTGTATTTTTTTTCCATCCAGTTTTTTCCTTGGGGAAACAAACGTAAAGAAAGTCGCACAAGGATTTATTCTTATTGATCATTTGTATTACAGTAGCACTGAGCTGCCTGGATCAGGGCCCCACTGTACTAGGGACTATTGAAATGTGACACAGAGAGTCCCTGCCTCGGAGATCTCACAATCTAAAATGTATTTAACTTTCCTTGTGTATCTGACTAACTGTTCATAACTCCCTTAAAGTGCCAGATCCTAACAGAGGAGAATGAATGGCTCTTTCTTAGCAGGAACTAGAGTTGATGCTCTCCCATTGTAGTTCATCTAACCATCACTCCATAGGTTTGCTTGTCTCCTTTGTTTTCTTGGGTTGTTTTTTTTAATCTCAGCCAATATTTCATAATAATTTTATTAGAAAAATCAACATTTTCCATGTGACCTTTTTCCTCTAGGGACAGGCGAGTAAACGCTGCCTAGCAAACTCATAAAAAAATCAAATAGGGTTAATCAGAAACTTAATGCTATATGGGTTTCACACACCATTTGTAAGGATGCAAGCACATACATCTGAAAATGCGTTAGGATGAACTTGCAAAGACTAAATCCGGATTTTTCCACGTGCTCTGTGGCTTTCAAGAAGGTGCTATGAAAATGACTAGATCCTTCAAACTCAGCTGTGAGAAAATTCCCCCCCTTTGCAAAATACCATCGAAGAAAAATCTTTCTAGCTCCAGCTCACCCACTGGAAATGCTCATGTCTGGTTTAGGAATAATTAAATTGGATTGTCAAATTATCCTCTAATGATTATTTGTTTTCATTCGCTGATAGGAGCTGTGTGTGCTGGGGGAGGGGGAGCTTTGGGAAGTGAAAGTATGATCATTTCTGCTGTTCTGATTGAATCGATTGATTGGAATCTCTGTTCATTAACATCTTGATTAGCCAGGAACTGGGCGGGTGTGGGAGCGAGATCCACAGAAGAGAAGGACAGCTTTGGAAGCAAAAGGTGGATTCATTTTATTTTACTGGCAAGGAAAAGCTGCGGGAGGATGGCAGAGACAGACTGTCCCAGGGGCAGGAGTTCCTGGGTTCAGGAGAACCAGCCATGTGTCCATAGGAGAAGAATCATAGGGAGGCGAAGAAGTGGAGGTGAGATCGTGGGAATTTCTGGCGAGTATGTGGCAAGGAGACAGCTGCAGATTGCTGGATCCCTATGAACCACTGGGGGAGAAAAGGGGGCGGGACCCCGACTGAAGTACCAGGAACCTAGCCGCAAATTCAGAGTTTGTTGGAGATTCTCGCCCCTTCCCCAGTTTGTTCAAGCAAAGGCAAGTGGGAGGCGGTGGAAACTTTGGGAGCCAGCTTGGACTTGTAGTTTCTTCTTTTGGGAAGATGGGGGGGGCGGGGGGCTGCCAGGCAAGGCACAGGTCTGAATTCCACCAGTGCTTTTAGGGAGTAGCTGTGAGTGGACTTGAAAATGAATGGCTCTAATTGGGGGGCGGGGCGGAGGGGATTAATCAGAGAGCTGGGGATCAGGTGAAAGGTTTGGCTGGCGAGCAGACTGTTTCTACTGCTTGCACATCACACGCATCGAGCGTCTGGCTCCCCCCCCCAGTCTCTCTCGCTTCCCTGGGCTGCAAAGTACATACTCCAGCAATTAGCCTGTGTTTTTATTCCTGCTGCTCTCTAGAAGCCTGATTTTGCGACTTTGATAGGACAAAGGCAAGGAATAGAGGAAGGTTTATCCCACTCCTCCTTGCCTCATCCTTACCTTAATGGGGAAAGGGTTTTATTGTTTACAAAATTCCCTTCAGAAGTGGGTGTAAAAGAAAACCCACCTTTGCTGCAACTCCTCAGCTCTTTATTTTGCAAGGAGTGGGAATCTGATTATTATATAAAACACCCCCTTTTAAAAAAAACTAGTCCACTCCCCCACACCCACCCACACACAAGTGGGAGTCCGAGCAGACCGGTCAATATGCATCGGTGGCTGCATTTAATGTTGACGTGTATTTTCCTTGCAGGAAGCTGTACTGTAAAATCTCAGTCCTCCTCTCTCCCCCCCCCCCCTTTATATTTCTTTTAGCATGATCCTTTTCTTCGCAATTAACACCCCTCTCCGCCCCTCCCACGAAACAGAATGGTCATGTTTAGATCACCGTGCATCTGGGGGTTAAAATCCCAACCTGGTCTGTCTCAGCCAGCTTTGCATTTAGCACCGATGACGGAAGCTCTTCGATTTTATTATGATCACTTCAGAATCTTTCCTAATCTGAGCACAGACTCTCACACTCACCTGTAAAAAGATCGAGCAGGGTTTTGATGGACCAAACTAATTTTTGGGGGTGGGGGTGGAATACATCTAAAGAGATCTTCATTTAGCAGGATATCTGGTTTCCTGCTACAGGATCCGTGCAACCGAATCTAGGGAACTGTCTTGCACATACAACATTAGAGAAATTAACCACAGAATGATCAATAAGAGAAACAAAAACAAATGTGTAGCTCGTTTAGGGACAGTGTTTGATGCTTTGCGCCGAATAAAATCTCTGATTCTTACAAAATCTACATTTTATTTTATTTTTTCTGCTTCAACTGGTAGATTCGTGCGAACACAAACCCCCTGCTTTTAGCAAACATTTTAGTGATTGGTGGGGGAGGAGAAACAACCTGGCTTTAAAATACATTTCTGACCTACGCATAAAAGATGAAAGCGGGTGGGCGGGGAACCAAAGATCTAAACTGATCAATTAAAGTTTCCTAGTTTGTTCGTTTTTAAGTGGCTTCGAGAAAAAAATAAATGGCTCTCCCACGATTAAAGATGGAAATGACCGACCGGTTTTTAAAAAGTGTATGCGGTGCAATATTGTGTTGCAGATCAATATACAGGATGGAGAGACGGGGGGGCGGGGAGCCAAAGGACTCTCAGTAGCCGGTTAGAAATGAAAAAGAATAAAAGCAGCCCATTCCGACTCAGATCTACTCTCTGCAGTTCCCTAGAATGATCAGTACACAAGACCCTGATATAGGGGTTCGCTATAATGAGGTTTTGCTAAGGTCTCCTATTACCCCCTATTATATTGGGGATTGGTCCTGCTTTGAGCAGGGGGTTGGACTAGAACCTCCTAAGGTCCCTTCCAACCCTGATATTCTATGATTCTACCTTTAGCTTCCCCTGCCTTCAACTCACAGCTAAAGCCTAAGGCCCTTTTACCCCCCACCCCCAAAGCAAAAGGCATCATCTCTGTTTAGCAGCCAAATAAATGGTCTTTCTGAAGGATCTAGTGAAGACAACACCACAAAATCCCTATTGATCCCTTTAATGCAGCACTGATATTACAAAGAGGAGAAAGTTTGCACCAAGTTGATTTAAACATAATTAACCCTCTTCCCTGCAGTTTTAAAGCTGGGGGGGGGGGGGCTCCCAACAAATTATTGAATACAAAGTTTTGACAATACTAAAGATCTTTTGGTTAAAACAAGAAGAAAACTCCCCAATGAACGCAGACTTTTTGTCATCTCTGCCCTTGTTAATTTCACTCTCATTAAGGGATACTTTATTACAATATTCTATTGATCCGATTTAAACAGCATTGAAGAGCCATGGGCTCCACTGTAATAGCGTCCAAATTAAAGCTTAACCCAATAGAAGTTGTATTTATTAAGAAACATAAAATACTGTAAATGCAAAATGATTCATCGCTGGGGCTGATATTTCACCTCCTTGCTGTCAGGAACTTGATCCATAGCATGGCAAATATAGGAATGTAATTCAATTTCCTTCCCTGCTATTTCCTTTATCTGTAAGGTAAACTACATTGGGGAATAGTCCAGGGAATAGTTTAAATAATGTTGATTACATTAAATCAAGTTAAATTCTCCTTTTTTTACTTACAGCCACTTTTATAGCCCTCTAAAGGTTAACAGCTTATCATATTTGTAAAAAAATTTCCCTGACTTCAAGATAATTCACTCTGCTTTTTATTATGGACTTTAAATGGAGAGGAAAGGAGCTGTACTAATTTTCTCTCTTTATTTTTTTTCTTATTTGTGGATGTGTCGTGTTAGAGTTACATTAGGTCTGAATGACCAAGAGTCACTTTCCCCTCTTTGTACTGAGAGATCTTTTCTTGGCTTATTTAAAAGCCTGTTTATGCAGAGTTAATATTTTTCTCCTCTCAAATAGTATCGTTTATCATTTTTATTTTTTATTATTTAAAATACTCAATGTTTCTCTATGTCTTCATTATATATAGAATATTCTGTATAGCTTGATTCTATAAAGAGCTGAATAATCAGTGTGTGTGTGTGTGTATATATATATATATATATATATATATATATATATATATATATATATTTTCAGATCTCTATTGAATCAGATCCACAGAATATATGTGTAATTATAACCATTTTACATTTTTCAACTGATAATACCAGTAGCCACTGATAATCAGATGGTGTTTCAGATTGTTCTTGTCTGCTACTTTAATTCTACATTTCATCTCCTGTAATTGCTGGGATGTCTCACTGCAAAATGGGCTGGACGGATTCTGATCTCGTTTACACAGTTGTAACTCCACCGACTTTCCTGAAACGTATCAGAGGGGTAGCCGTGTTAGTCTGGATCTGTAGAAGCGACAAAGGGTCCTGTGGCACCTTATAGACTAACAGAGGTATTGGAGCATAAGCTTTCGTGGGTGAATACCCACTTCGTCGGATGCAAGTATTCACCCACGAAAGCTTATGCTCCAATACGTAGTCCATTTAAGGTGCCTCAGGACCCTTTGTCGCTTTTCCTGAAACGGGCGCACAGTGTGATATGTGAGATCAGAGAACCTCCCCCCCGCCCCCAGCCCCAGGCTGCTTTAAATATTGAGTCATGTTAAGATTTGTTTACCAGGTGAGAGTGAATTTCTGAGTCTTCCATGGGGCAGCTATTTAATGTTTATTTCTAGTTTAGGGGGCTGTCTCGCACTATCCTGCAGAACTTTGATTTTTTTTGTGGATGAACTTTTTATTTTTAATTTTCTCCTTTTAGACAACCCAGCCTGTAGCCCTCCTGAAAGTCTGTCAACTACCAACTTGCCAAGTGCTTTCATTGTGTCAGTCTGGATTTGTTTGTTGACTGGGGCAGAGTTGGTAAGGGGAACGTATTTGTTAAAGGCTTCAGTATAATTCCCAAAGAGTTGGCATTTGTTGGAAGATTACTTAAAATGAGTACATACAAATACCACAACGAGCTTTGTAAAGTGAATATGATTTGAGAGACAGTGATATGATTTTTTCCCCTCTTGAAATTGACATAAGACATAATTTCAATGTCCCTGTGTGGGAGTGAAATTTGATGTGTAGGTGCATTTGTGTGATGTGTAGGTGCATCCATATAGGTGCATTTGTGTATGTATGTATAGATAGTGTGTGTGTTTGTGTAGATATCACATAGGCACAATCCAATCATCACAGGATGTTTTATCTCCTTAGATCACTGCCAGTTTGAAAATTTGAAGTGTTCGTGGTTAAACATCTCTTCAGCTGATCTGCATGTATGTAGTAGACCTCTGAATAAACGCCTCTCTCATATGCACTGGGCATTTTAAATAATAAACACTCTTACACGAAACAAATCTCGAACTCTCATTGTTATAACAAGGACATTCCGAGTTCTGACAACTTTCTTCCTTTGCATCTAAAATGTTACATTCCTGGTTATTTTGAGCATTTAAAATATTTTTGGTGATTATTTCCCCCCGAAACGGTGCCTTTTAATTCCTTTTAAAATCTATTCTTGTTTCTAGGATGATTTTTTTCCATATTATTTTAGCTTTGAGCATACTTATTTTTTAAACAATTTGAAATAAATTCCCTAAATACATTAGGGCTCTTGACACCATCCGTCCTCTGTGGAGGCTAGATCTGACGAACAACAGAAGAAAGTTGGCTGGCATTTCATTAACAATGTTAAAGTTATTATTTCTGAAAAGCCCTAAAGAGGAGAAATATTAAATTTATGTAATGCAATTTTCATTTTGAAGGGGTCTAAATCGCATTAAACACAACTTCATTTCCTCGAAGTGAATGATAACGGAGATAGCCTGTATTTTCTGCTTAGACATGGGGAGGGAGGGGGGAGCCAACCAAATTGTAAAACAAAGTATTTTGTGTCTTTTAATGGGCTAGGGAAAGTATTTCAATATATTCAGTGGAAGGGCCAATGTTCCTGCCAAACAGCAAATTGATCAATAAAAAGCAATTAATCAACTAAATGGTGTTTTAAACTCTGTTCAGGAGAGCTAAAAACCAAACTGATGAGGCTAGTGCCTTTAAGCATTTGTGTAGGCGCCGTATACAGTTTCACAGGAGGTGTTGGGAAACTCGGGAGTATGATATTATTTCATAATTACGTTCAACTGGAATATAGATATGGCAACATTTGTCTCCACAGTCAAGACAATTGATTGGTGTCTTTGAAGTCATTTGGGGGGCGCGATAAATGTCCAGTCGCAGTATTTCAGTATATTTATTTTAAATGTGATTTACCCCTCTTCACACTTTTAAAAAAAATAAAGAATATAGGGATAGACTTTTAAACAGCTGTTTTGGACTATGGGGTGTGTGTGTTTCATTCTGGTCATACACTAAAAAATGCCATTTCAAATGATTAAAATAAATATGATCTGGAAATCTAAGAAGTCTGTTTTTGAACCGTTCTGACCAGGAATAAAGTTAGTAACCTCATGTTGATCATCCGCAACAAAACCTCTCTTTTTTTGGCCATTTTATCCTTGGATGCAATGAGATGAAAGTATGTCGAGGGGGGTGGGGGAATTCAAGGGGCTAAGAGATGCCCCTGCAAAATGTGGATTTTTGATAGATGGCTTGCAGCTTTTTCTGGCATTTCTCTGCTGTTGGATTCGGAGATCAAACATGACCCTGGTACAATTGTTGCAAGCTGAAATCTAAACCGCAGCTCCCTCTGAATAAATAAAACAGTGCCCCTTCTTCTAAAACCAGTGAGAGCATATATTTCTGAGTATAAACTGAACCCATTTGACATCTCTCTCTCTCTCTCTCTCTCTCTTGCCTGCGTCCCCCAATAATTTAAAAACTCCCCAAAGCTGCAGTTATTTCATTTTCAGAGACGGGTTTGTGTGGGAGTGTTTGCCTGGAGTACACGCGCTTCTCGACTCCGCTTTATTTCCATGTAGACACAACAAACATATAGTTTGTGTTCCTGTCTGGAAGCTTTGCGAAATGATGTTTTTGAAAGAGAAAGCCCCTGTATTTCCTGTTTCCATCCGAGCCCTTTTGGATCTATGTGGTGACTTTGATTTTTGAATATGCTGTAAATATTCCCCCCCTTCTCCTCCTCCCCCCGGACACCAATTCATCCTTTTCACCAAGCCCCTTCAGCACCTACGCTTTGGACAGCTCCCCCGAGAGACCTTTACGGGGCAGCTCTGTAGGCGGTATCCGAGGGAGCCGTCGCTTTAACCACGGGGCAGCCTACAAAAACTTTCTCAGCTCAGCACTCGGGGGGAGGGAAATGAACACCAGCCGGGCTCAGACCCCAGCCCCGGAGCCGTCTCTGTCTAAACGCGAACTGATCTCGCTGGGAAATCTGGCAGTGGCCACGCATCGATTGGCCTCCATGGAGCCTGTTTTGCTTTGCAGCTAGACACACAAAAGTGCAACCTGAGGGGGAAAAAATCCCCCCAGACTCGCAACCCATCACAATAAAACCATTAACGACAGAGGAGAGGGGCTATCTGGGGGGGGGGGGGGGGGAGAAGGCCATTGCCTCTCTGGGACAGTGGATGGATTTTTTGGAGGGGGGGGGTCGTTGGAGCATTTTTGTGAGGCGTTGTGCACTAGGTGGGAACGTGTAACGTGTGGGTAGGTGGGTAGCGTTGCCCTGGGAGCTGGGGAAGTCAGGCGGGCCTGAGTTCAGGTTACCAGCTGGAACCCAGGCGATCTAGTGAGGCTGACTCCAGGGCCGTGAGCCCCTACCCTTGACCTCGATCCGCAGGGGTTATGAAAGCAGTAGTCCGTACGCCTCTCCCCTCCCTGCCTGGCCATGAACCTCCCTCCAACACAACACCCGGGTCTCTCGTGGAGGTAGCCTCTTCCCTTTCTAACCCCCGCCCCCCATACACCAGCTCCCCCATACACCATGCTCCCTACAGCAGGCGAGCCCAATGGGAGAGGTTAGTATGAGCAGGTCTGTGTTTCCCACAGATCTACCTCGTCATACATACTCCCCTTCTTCTCCGTTCACACTGACCCCACAGGAGCACGTGCGGTTCCCGGTCCAGTCTCCGCAGCTGTTTTGGTTTTAGACAGGGAGATGAGCCCATATTTTAACCCAGCGGCCGGAAATCGCTTTGTTGGGGAGGTTTTTTTGGACAGGGGCAATCAATCCTGCCTCCTTGGACTGCTTAAAATGCAGGGCAGATTATCCAGTTTCCCAGAGCGCACCTGGTGAGATGGGGGGGGGGACACATATTTATTTGTGGAGTATGTTCACCCCGCCCAGCAAATCCTAAATTCCTCCCCACTCTTCATTAAACAACCAGTCTCCCCAATCTCTCTCTCTAGTTAATCTGTCTAGCTCTCTCTCTCTTTTACGCTGGCTTGTTAGATTGCTGCATATGCATCGATTACTTTAATGACGCCTCTTTGAGGAAAAGAGGGTAAATATTCAGAAATGTTCCAGGGAACTTCATACTTGGAGTTCTCCTGGTTACTTAGAACCATAAAGGTTTCAGCTGGCGAGAAGGACACAGCAAATCCCCAACACTAATTTGCAACTGAAGCTTTTAAGATCCTTTGAGGAAACTGACAACCATGAACTGATTTCTCTGGGTCCCTGTGTTTGTAGCCCGGACTCCCCTTTGCTCGCCAATTATTATTATTATTTATTATTAAGATGCCTATTTGAATACACTTACTTAGATCAGACAACAGGATCAATCTGTTTCAATTTCACTAGGTGTGGGATCTATTCACAAAAAGGGCTAAGATGTCCCCCCAATTAATCTATATACCAGGGGGCTATTGGGGAGTTTTTACTTTGTCCAAGGGCCGCCGGTATCTATTTTTGTAATTGGTTCAGTTGAAATCATTGTGAATATAAGGGGAGGGGATTTGGTTGCAACATCTGCATTTCCCAGAACATAGATACAGTCAGAGATTTAAGAATATTTAGAAGCTATTAATATTGTGCCCAAAGCTTGTTATTTTTTTTAAAATCTCACGTTATTGGCTCCTTGGGATCATTATTGGTCAGACAGGAATTATTTTAAAACGGATGTGTCCAGTTTAAACCACCTTTCAGATCTGCTCCTAATTAAGTGTCCCCTTATAAAGTGTGAAAGGTTATGAAATTCTCATAGCTTGGGGATAGCCGTACTTTTTTCATTTAACATATAAGAAAAGCAGAGAGGTGAATATGTGTGTGTGATTAATATATTTATATTTGTATCTATTATATATAGATTTTTTGTGAGTTCTGTATAAGAGAGAAATCATAAAAATATAGGAACATGCATTTGCAATTTCTATACTATTTAGATTTACACAGATTTTTTTAATGATCTCCTACATAAGGTAGGTAAATCACAAAAACATAAGAATGCATATAGTTGTGTGGCTTTATATAGATTTATAACCCATGCATCCACATAGATTCTCTAGATGGATTTGTATAGATTAATCTATATTTATATACAGACTCTGTATAGATTATTTGTGATCTCATACATAAGAGAGAGGCATTACAAAAATACGGGTATTATACAGAGGAGAGACAGGGATTTCCTGAAATCCACTAGGGACTTCGCTATTGGTTCCACGTGGGAGGCGCTCAGATACCACGGTGATGGGCAGCAGTGTAAAGCTAGACATATATGGTGTATTTATTCAAGAGGATAGATATAAAATAGATATACTTTTTTGGGGGGGGGGAGTATTAAATATACATTTTAACCCTGAGCCGCAAAGTATTGCAACAAACTGCAAAATCGATATAATCTAGATTTCCTCCCCACGCCCTTTTCCCTGAATTTCGCCTGAATTCGAAGCCGGGCCCGATCGGGTTAAATCAGGTTGGTAGCTGATTGCACATCTGTCAGATTTTAGGCTTGGTGACGTGTGAGAAGCAGGAAAGCGGAGTGTTTGCTAGTGAAATCGATGAGAGTAGCTGTGGGCTGGAGTAGGGCAGTATTCTCTGGAGGGAGGGAGAGAGAGAGAGATCAGTGTGTGTGTGTGTGTGTGTGTGTGTGTGTGTGTGTGTGTGTGTAGCAGACACAAAGAGGATGGGACTGTTTTGAGCTGCACCTATTAAAACCAGAGGGGGAGAGAGAGAGAGATCTAATCCTTCCCCCCCACCACCAAAACACAGACAGTAGCTAATTGCTGGAGCCTGCCGCTGCTTTGCCAGCACTTTGCTGGAGATCTCCCGGACTATCCTACAAGGGCTGAATTATCAGGCAAGAGGAGACCTTTCCTCCCCACGTTCTGACACCGGAACCCCTCTGCTGAAAGCTCCAGGAAGGGGGGATCTGAAACCCCGCTTCTGATTTTCATTTCATTATTGTTGTTGTTGTTTTTATTTTATTTTATTTATTTATGGTTTTACATCCTCCCTCCCTCCCCCCCCCCCCCAACAAATGCCTAGAAAAAGCAGCAGCCAGCACTAGGTAAGCCAGGTTCTTCATGAACTTTCTCACTTTGATTGGGGCTTAAAGGGAGGGGGTGGGGGGAATCTTCCAGCCTCCCTCCTCTCCCCCCCATTCCTTCCCCCAAATCCATCCAGCGTTGGGTTAGAATGTGTCTAGTTTCTGATCCGTTTGAAGGGGGCTTGTTTGTGGGCTGGGGAGAAATGATGAGCCCATGTCTTCCTGGGGCTGCAACTGAGTCCAGTGGATGTTAGATTTCTCACAGTGGAGACAAGAGCTGGTCGCTGGATACATAGGGGACTTCCCGCTTTGCCTGTGCTCCCGTCCCCACTGATAAAGGCGGAGAGGTTTCCTCAGCCCCCCTTGAAATCTGGCAAGCCCTTCCCCACACTCAAGAAAGGAAAGATTAATGAGTCGCAAAGTAGATAAAGAGAGGATGCACTAGCCTGCAGCCATGAACGTCCAGCTGGGTTTGGAGAACACCGGGGACATGTCCAGCCAGGAACAGGAGCTGATGCACGGCCAAGGCAGAGCCTTACACTCCGCTCTCCCCAGACCTTCTCTGGTGGCCTCGGTGCTGGACGGCAGCGAGTATCACCGAGCGGAGCACCACCTGGCCACCTCTTTGCACCCGGGGCTGGGCTTCGGTGGGGATTCGCCCACCGGGGCCGCCAACAGCTACACCACCTTGACCCCCCTGCAGCCGCTGCACGAAAAGTTCCACCACCAGCACCATCACCACCAGTGCTTGCCGGTGGGCAACGTGATTGGGAGCTTCACCCTAATGAGGGAAGAAAGGGGCCTGGGCTCCGGCAGCAACTTTTACAGCCCTTACCACAAGGAGCTTGGCATGGGGCAGAGTCTGTCGTCCCTGCCCAGCCCTAACCTGACCCCCATGCATAGCTACGGCCACCCGGCAGGACACTTGGGCAACGAGAAGATGGTGGCGGCCAATAACTTCGAAGCCCACCCTGCCATGTTTGGCAGGATCGACCAGCACTTTTCCAGGGAGCTTTCCCCCTCCCAGAACTCCACCATGGGATCCCCCAACAGCATGGGCCAGCACCATTATGGCCATGCCAGGCCGGACATGAATTCCAGACCCAACCAGCCCATCTCCACCCAAACCACCGTCCTTTCCAGCCAGCTGGAGGAGATCAACACCAAAGAAGTGGCCCAGCGGATCATCGCTGAGCTCAAGAGATACAGCATCCCCCAGGCCATCTTTGCCGAGAGGGTGTTGTGCCGGTCACAGGGCACCTTGTCAGACCTCCTCAGGAACCCTAAGCCCTGGAGCAAGCTCAAGTCCGGGAGGGAGACTTTCAAACGGATGTGGCGGTGGCTGCAGGAGCCCGAGTTTCAGAGAATGGCAGCTTTAAGGTTAGAAGGTAAGATATTTTTTATGAGCATGATCAGGAACTGAGCCTGGAACAATACAGGGATATATGGCGCGGCCTCTTGATTTCCAAGGGAGAGAGCAAAGGTCACCAGCTCTGTGACTCTGCTAATCTCTTTGCAAACTGGGAGGCCTGAATGAAGCCGCGATGCATGAATAATTACACCCTGAGCCTTTATTGCTTGGTAATACGAATCAGAACTATTGATTAGAACTTGCAATGTACACACCCACATTATGGGGGGTGGGGGCGATTGGGTTGCAAAGGAATCTCCGGATGCCTTCTCTCTCCTGCATTCCCCTGTATTGTTTCAGGGTGGTTTCAACATACACACAAGAGGCTTCATCTTATTTCCTCCACCTGCCTTCTGTCCTTTATGCTGGTAAAGCCATTTTGTCACCTCACCCCGTAGCCTGTTGCTGCTCCTCGTGCCATGTAATTGAACATCTCAGCCTCACGGTCAAGATGGAGACCTTGTTCTCAACGGTTGTGTACCATATCCCGTGGCGTGGACGCCTGAGCCAAAGCTGATGGGAGCCTCCACTGATTTCAGTGAGCTTTGGATGGGGTCCAAATAACACTGAAGACACTGATGTTTCTGTGCTGATGTTGTTATTGTAGGGTTAGTGTGAGGAAGCTGAAGGGGAGAAACTCCACAGATGGAGGATTTACAGTGCTGCCCCCTTGCAACAGATGGGAGGGGCTGGCCTTTTCCATTGACCAAAACCCCCAGGATTTTCTAAAGTGCAGGCCAGAATTTCAGCTGGTATAAACCAGCGAGACTCCCATTGGCTTCAGTGGCGCAATCCTGATTTACGCCAGAGTCCTGGTTAGGCAAGTCAGGCTGGATCGATCACACGGTCCATCTGTCCTAGTATCCGACTGGGGCTGGCACCAGATGCTTCAGAGGGACGTGTAAGAAACCCTGCAGTGATGTGACAACCTGGCGCAGGGGCTTCTCCCCCTAATCGTCTAGAGCATGACTTAAATCCTGAAGCAGGAGACTCTCAAGCACGTGATTATCGTTAAGCGTGTGCTTAAGTCCCATTTAAAATCAATTAAACTAATATCCTTTTGCAGGGAGGGACTTTGCTGAATCGAGGCCGGTTGAGGGTCTGAATCCAAAGGGTCTTTGACCCTTATCCAAAGCGAGGCTCCTAAATCCCTATTTAGGCTCCTAAATAATTGGCCTGATTATTTTTTCCCCCCCAGCCATTACCGCTGGGAGCTGGTGAGTGTTTAGCGCTTCCGAAAACTAGACTGTTTATTTAGTGGCCTCAATATGGATGTAGGAGCCTAACTTCCGTCCTTGGTTTTGAAAAATCTTGGCCCAAATCTTGGTGGCTGGTGACCTTCCTATCATCGCTGCGGTTCAAGGAGTTTGCATGGCCGCTCGGAATGATTCTGCTGCTTTTTTTTTTTCCCCCCCCCCCCATTTCTCCTCCATGCTTGCGAGGCTCCCCCACCCTCTTCAGAAGGGATGGTGCGTTTGAAAAGCGAAGGCAGGAGGGAGGTTAAAAGATAAAGCTGATGCGAGGCACTGGCTGTGTTTCAGGCTCTCGGCCTGGTCCCGGTCTCTCTGAGTTTCCTCCCGGTGAGCCAGTTAGCGGTGGTTTTGTGTGTATGTCTATGAAATGCCCTGGTCCCATCATACGACACAGCAGGGCCCTGCGATAACAGCCTCTCTTGGCTCGTTAGCCGCTAATGAGGCTGTCGGGAGGCTTATGGCTCCATTGGCAAAGGGGAAACAAAATGGGGGTGTTTGTGGCTGGTGGTAATGACATTTAGACGCCCTAGGACTCCCCCGACCCCCGAGTTTTATTGACATCTCTTAGCAGGAGACGGAGCAGGCCCGGGCAATAGGGAACAGCAGCAAGCTCAGGAACTGAGCCGTAGCGTCAAGTCCCCGGGCGGCTGCCGTGAGCTCTAGATCCGGCGTTTAGTTATTTTCAGAGGCCTCTCTCGTCAGTTGTGCACTGTGGTTTCCGTCCTCCGGCTCCTCTACTTTGACCTTGATCGCGGCGCGAGACGTTTACAGCATTTCTTCCTGCCGGGGCTCGTGGGAGAGCAGAGGGCTTCTCTGGGGTGCGGTGCCGCTCCCTGGTTTTCCCCGCAAGCACGTTTATTCCTAGGGCTGGGGACAGCTGTGGGGGGGCTGCATGAGGCCTTTCCTCACCACTAGCTGCATGAGGCCTTTCCTCACCTCTCATTTCTAGCATCCACTAAGAGAGCCATTGGCGTGGGGTTCTTGTCCCAGTGCCCAGGCCCTGAGGTTAGCGCCGTGAAGGCCGAGGGCCGGATCCTGTGATGCCCCAAGCCTGGCAGCAGGGTAGTTGTGTTGTCCGGAGCCGACCACTGAGCCATGCAAGCTGGTGTCCCCGGAACTGTCGGAGCAGCCTCATGTCTCCCATTGTGTCCCCTCCGCTGGAGAAGGGTGGACAGCTGGGAATGAAGCTGCCCAAGAGGGGTGGGGGGCAGAGAGGGGTATAGAAGGCCCCATTGCGCACCAGCCCCCGGGTTAACCCTGCAGTGATGAATGTCTCTCAGTATCGTTGGTTGTGATGACTGCGTTCCTGTGGGTTTGTGTTGCGTGATCTGGCCTGTGGACTGCAACCCTGGTCTGCATGCAGGCAACCACCTTCGCTAGGGCAGAGTCGGTTAGCACCAGGGAGTTAGCTACAGCCCTGTGTTAGCAACACTAAGAGAAGTGTTTGGCTTCCCGCCCTATCGGCTGGAGGGGTTTGGGGCTGTAAACCTCTGGTTTGCAATTCCTACGCTCCCTGGGCTTGCACGTTTGAACCCCTATAGAGTTGGCTCATCTCCACCCTTCTGGGAGAGAGACACTGAGCTCCATGGGGCCTGTCGCTCTTTGGATGAGCCCCGGAGAAACCCAGGTCTGTTCTGCATGGATGAGAAAACCCGCCCGGAGAAGGGGAGTTGCCCTCACAGATTTTAAGGCTAGAACGGATCTGTTAGATCATCCAGTCTGACCTCCCGGAGCACAGCTGAGTTCTAGCATCTCTCCCAGGAAAGCAGCCAGTCCTGATCTAAAGATATCCAGAGATGGAGAATGCACCACTTGCCTTGGCCGTCTGGTCCAATGGTTAGTCACCCGCACTGTTAATAATGGAAGCCTTGTTTAGAGCTTGGATTTGTCTGGCTTCAGCTTCAGGCCATCTGGTTCTCATGCTGCCTTTTTCCACTGGACCAGTGGTTCTCAACCAGGGGTACGCATACCCCTGGGGGTACGCAGAGGTTACTCATCTAGATACAGGAGACCCCCGCTATAGCGCGAATTCGGTATTGGCACGGGGGCGCGCATGGATCCCAAAATCAATTGTTCACATTGGGCTCCATGGCAATGCCCCCCCACCCCCGTCCCGGTGTTAACGTTGTCCCCATGTTAATGCAGTACTGCGCACGGCTCCCAAACCCCCGTTCTAGTGGGGGTGCGGTGTATTTGCCTAGTTTTACAACAGGTTCCATAAAAAGCACCAGCCAAGTCAGTACACACGAAAATTGACAGGGGTTTCAGACCCCGAGCAGGAACGCCTACGCTACCATGTTTAGCCCCGCGGAGCAAGCCCGAATCAGTTGACCTGGACTCTGAGAATCACTGTTGTGAGGTTTTGTTTGCAGTGTAGACTTACCCTTGATCTCTCCCTAGAAGGCATTTTCTCCAGTCCTCAAATAATTTTTGTGGCTCTTCTCTGCCCCTCCTCTAAGTGTTCAGTATCCTTTATAAACTGTGGTCGCCGGAACCGGCTGCAGTATTCCCGCAGCGGGGAAATCCCATCCCTACTCACTACTTTCCTGTGTATACGTCCAAGTTTGACATTGGCCCCTTTTTCCACATCATCACACTGGGAGCTCACGTCCAAGGGTTTGTCTCCTATGATCCTTAAATCCTTTTCAGTCGCTGCCTTCAGTCCCCCGTTCCGTAGCTATGGCCTCATGTCTGTGAGTTCAGTTGATCCCTCTGCCGCTGTTCAGCATCCTGCAGGCTAGATAGTCGTTTCCACCCCAGAGGTGGCTGCATGCTGGTGATTTGTTATGTTGTTGTTTTTGGTTATGCCCTAGCGCCTCAGGGCCCCAGTCATGGGCCAGGCCCCCATGGGGCCCAGTGCTGTACAAACACGGACCCTGCCCCCAATCCAGTCGTGTTGCCTCCACTGAGTAAAAGCCACCCGTGAGATCAGGCCTTGTGCTTTGGGCTCTGAATTTGAGCTGGCCCAGAGAACGTGGGAGGCAGAAAGGACCTGGGCACCTTCCTCTGCTGCTGACTTTGAAGTGGTGCCCGGCATGGGCCCTGGCAGGATTGTGCCCTTATACAACAGCACACACGTCCCTCTGCCTGCTGCCCACCAGCAGCTGTGCTCATGTGCCACCAGAGGACTCGCGCCCATCGATCCCGCTTGGAGCACTCACGCCATTACTGGTGGGAAGTGAGCCGCAGGGAGGCATTCAGGGGGGTCAGGATTGGGGTAAAGAGGCAAACCCTATTTCAGGAGGATGCTGGACTCCAGATCTCTGGTTGGGGGTGGCTGCAGTTCCATGGGCCAGGGGAGGGAACTCAACATCCGGAGTTTTTGCCAGGCGGGAGAGACGTTTTGCCGAGAGAAGCCGGGCTCGTTGGGGTTTGTGGCGAAATCTTGACTTGTGAAAGGGGGCCCTCCGCGCCAAGGTATCGGGTTTTGCACAGGGATTGCCGTGCAATGTAAACCAGAAGCTTTCCACAGATCCAATTGCACCGCATGCAGTGACACATTCCCCAGAAAAACAGCCCTTGTCCGCAGTCACTGCTCCCTGTAATGAAGTGGGACAGGACTCCTGGGTTCTGTTCTTCCCCCTGGGGCGGGTCCTTTCACCTCTCTGGGCTTCTGTTTCCCACTCCTCTCCAGATTAAGATGATCACTCCTACAGAGGGCACTTTCAGGCCCTGGGATGAAAATGGAGCACAGGGTTTGTGCCACACCCCTGAGGCAGGGGGAACGTCACCGTGGAGGACTAGAACTATCTTATGACATTTTAAAACCAAAGAGAAACTTAGTGGGGAAACAGGTTGTTTTCCCCGCACCTCACACACTTTTTAATATACATTTTCCAGTGCCGTGTCAGTGCAGCAGCATGGAGCCAGGGCCTGGGAGCCAGATAATGAAACTGGCTAGACGTAGGCAAAGCTGCTTTTCCTATCCAAAGCTGAGCAAAGTGGAAATGCTGAGCGTCCGTGATGACAGTCAATTAGGGGGGTGTGGGTGTGTGTGTGTATTTATCTTATCTTAGGGTTTTGTACTGTTGCCTGTCACCATGACATCAGAGGACCTTCCATGTAAAATCAATCGCATGCATATATTTATACAGAAAAAGAGAGAGATTATTTAAATCAGTGGTTCTCAAACGGTTTTTTTCTGTGGCCCACTTGAAAATTGCTGAGGGTCTCGGTGGACCACTTAATGATCTTTCCGAATGTTGTTTATACCGTTCGCTAACTGTTGTAAAGCGCTTTGGATAAAGGCACTATATATAAAAAAAATTAATAATATTAAAGTATTGTTGTTCTACTGTTAAAAGCGCACAACTCCTATTTTAATATCAGTAGTCTTACCTTTCTAATGCGATGGATGTGCCCTCTCTCCCCCACCACGGCAGTCCCCGAGCTGGGGCTGGGAAGGAGCGGGGGGGGGTCTCTCCCTTGCTACAGCAGCCACAGAGCTGGGCCAGGGAAGGAGGCCGTCTCTCCCTGGCAGCCACAGCCCTGGAGCTGGGGAAAATTGCCTCTTGCTCTGGCCACCACAGCCCTGCACGTTCCACATTCCCCCCCCCCCTCTTTTCACCCCACTGCCGCCTCCCACCTACTCCCTATTCCCGCCAAGGCCACGACCTCACCTTACATGTGTGTCTTCTCCAGGGTCCAGGCACCTAATTAGTGGAGCCATGTCTGCGCGGTGGGTGGCCCTTCATTCTTGTGTCTGGCTGCCCAGGTGTGCACCTTAGAGAGAACTATCCACGGACCACAGTTTGAGAACCTCTGGTTTAAATACATTTAGGTGCCGAAAAATGCGATGGATTGAGTTTCAAAAGTGCCCACCTGCATGATGAGGTACCTAAAAACCGTTACGAACCTGTCCCCAGGCCTTTTTAAAATATGACGACTTATTTTAGGCACAAGCACCGGCCCCGTGGGGTATGACAGGGGCTCCTAGATGCTCTCACAATACAAATAGCCAGTAACAGGTCCCCCGGTTTTCAGATGACCCTCTTGAGTCCTGGTTTTCGGAAGGTGGGAACGCAGGCCCCTGTAAGATGTCTCAGGTTTGGCTTCCAAAATCGCTAGTCCCTTTTGCAAAATTCTTGGCCTTACGTGTGTCACTTTTACTACAATCAGCTGTTACCATACTATGGGATAGCAGGGAAGGTTGGTTTTTGTTTTTTTTTAATTGATTTCACTTGAAATGAGTCTCTCTTTAGTATAGCTAGATTATTCCTATTGATTTGCAACTGAGTCCCTTTACAGCTACGTGGCAGATACACAGGGTCCAATCCTGCTCTCGCTGAGGTCAGTGAGCGTTATGCTATTGACTATGATGGTGACTAGCTGTCGCAAGATCCAGCGTCTCGGACTCCTGAGAGTAGTGTTGCTGAGTCTACTGCAATTACTTTCAGGGACAAAGGTTGCAGGATTTGACCTGTTGTGCTGCCAACTCTTTGCAATTTTATTGCGATGCTGCTGGGTTTCCTTAAAGCCCCAGCTCCTGGAGTCAGGTGATGTAAGAATCTTGCATTACCTCTTACTGTTTTTATGATTATTATTTCTAACCTTTGGAGATGTCGAGAGAAGCTTGCAAATGTGACCCTTAAAGGCTCCAAGAGGAGATGGTAAATAAAAACAAACCAGGATTTATTCTAGTTAAAATTCCATGCCTTTTAATCCAATCACGTGATTTTTTGGGGGAGACGACGTTAACTCATGTTGTTTGATTGCTTGGGGTGGGCAATACTGATTCCCTATCAATTAATAGCTTTCCTGAAACAGTGTGAAAATTACAACTGGACATCAGCTGAGAACTTATTAATTTAAGGGCCCAGTTCTGCTCCATTAAAGTCTATGTGGGTTTTGCCATTGACTCTAATGAGTTCAGGATCAAACCTTTCTAGGCTAAATTTAAAAACGAACCTGCGGGACTTTCTCTGTTTCAACCTAAAGCAGCCCCTTTCCAAAACTGAGGGTGATCTGAAATAGGGCTCCTAGAAGGACAGCGCTTGTTAGGAAAAATATGGTAATACTTAGAGGCCGCTTCTCTACCTGAAGAATACATAATAAAAAGTCGGCCCACACTAGACCTTAATGTGCGGTTTGACCTTTTATCTCCAGCTTCCTTAGATAAATGTGCTTTGGATTTACAAACAACATGCAATTGTGACGAGGCTGTCAAAGGGGCAGGTATACCCTGCCTCGCCTGAGCCTCCCGAAACTCAGACTGGTCTGGTGCCTGTCTTTTCCTTCCTATATGTGTGCAGCGCCTAGCACATGGGGGGCTGGGGTCCAGCCGGCCAGGGCGCTGAATGGGGCTTTAGGAGGTCAGGGATCCTGCCTCTCCTCCTGGGCGAGTCGCGTCCCCTCTCTGTGCCTCAGTTTCCCCTCCCACCCTTTGGCTTGTCTCTTTAGCTTGTAAGCTCTTTGGGGTAGGGACTCTCTCTCTCTCACTGTAGCAATAGGGTCCCAGTCTTGATTGGGGACCGTAGACACACTGGAATATATCTCTGGCTATGTCTGTCCTTTGAGCTGGGTTGAGCTAGTCCCTCCTGGCCCGTGCCCAGCCAGTCTAACTGCCCCAGTACAACCCTGTCTGAGATAGGAGGCAATCCTCAGGGCCCCTAGCCCCTCTGTTCTGTTTTTAGCGCACAAGCTCGATTGCAGCCAGCATCCGTATCAAGCTGGGAATCACGCCACCCGCTTGAAGTGGGTCCAGCCCCTATGTTCTAGTTTAACTCGCTGAGTCAACTCTCCGCCCTGGGTGCCGCCTCCGTTTTGTCTCCTGAGGGCTGTGATACTTCGGTCTCGCTCTGGTTATGGCAGGGGTGGGCAAACTCTTTTTGGCCCGAGGGCCATATCTGGGTATGGAAATTGTATGGTGGGCCATGAATACTCCCGAATACACAACTGGGGGTGGGGCTCTGGGGTGGGGCCAGAAATGAGGAGTTCAGGGAGCGGGCTCAGGGTTGGGCTCCAGCTGGGGGTGCGGGCTCTGGGGTGCAGGAGGAGGCTGGGACCGAGGGGTTCGGAGGGCGGGACGGGGATCAGGGCTGGGGCAGGGAGTCGGGGCGCGGGAAGGGGTCAGGGGTGCAGGCTCCGGGCGGCGCTTACCTCAAACAGCTCCCAGAAGCAGCGGCATGTTCCCCCTCTGGCTCTTACATGGAGGTGCGGCCAGGAGGCGCTGTGCGCTGCCCCATCCACGGGCACCGCCCCCGCAGCTCCCATTGGCCTTGGTTGCTGGCCAATGGGAGCCGCCGCGTGGAGCCATGACACGTGCGGAGTGGGGCAAGCCCCTGACCCCGCTCCCCAGCAGGAGCTTGAGGGCCTGATTAAAATGTCTGAAGGGCTGGATGCGGCCCCCGGGCCCGTAGTTTGCCAACCCCTGGGTTATGGGGATGAATGTGGGGGCAGCTAGGAAGTGTTCCTGACCCGGGCTATCCAGGAGGTCAGGGGGGGATGATCGGTGGGTCCCATCTGGCCTTTGACTCTATAAACAATACAGACCAGGGCTACTGCCGTATAAATAAGAGTTGGATTTCGATTTGCTTGTGGCCTTAGCCGTGTGAAAACAAATACCACCCCAGGCTTCAAACCCAGGCCAAATGGAGCCACATGCCGACAACTCATAATCAGTAAAAACTTTAACACACCAAAGCGTAATAGTGGGTAGCACGTCTCATCCGTGGCTCTCAAGGGAAGGTGCGTATCATTAGTCCTGTTCTGCAGATGGGGAAACTGAGGCAAAGAGCGAGGCTATGGGCAAGACGGCAGGCTAGGGATGGAGCCCAGGAGTCCTGATTCCCAGGACCCTTGCTATCTCCCCCAGCAGTTCTGTAGCCGTTTTTCACCTTAACTGTGCTTTACAGACATTAATATATCCTCTTGGCCCCTCCCGGGGGATGGACGGACTCTGAGATTGGCCCAGCAGCCTTTCAATCAACCGGTGTTTCCTCCTCTAGGTGTTCAGGTCTGAGTCTCTGTGACCCGGCCATCTTCGCGGGCGCAAAGCGGGGGGTGCGAAGCGCGATTGTCCTGACTTGGTGGCGTTTGTTTGCCCCCGCCTCGCGAGAGCGAGTTCACAAGGCACAGGGCTCAGATGGCTGGGCCCTAATTCTGGAGAGCAACAATCCCCCTGATAGGACGTCTCGAGGGGAAAACATCGGTCTGGCTCTGTAACAAATGCACTGGCTAGGCGTCAGTCCCACAAGCCATTCCCTGCAGAAGAACCCCCGCCCCAGAACCCCATTCATGTGAACCAGGCTCGGTGCGGGTGCAGGGATGCACATGCAAAGCGTAGCTTACCGGGCCTAAGACCCCGCCCGATTAAAAACCCGAAGCTGCTACTTAACAAACTGTCCTTTGTGCTGCAGGGGGTAGTCGAATACTGATCATCATGGAGTATTAGGGTTGGAAGAGACCTCAGGAGGTATCTAGTCTAACCCCCTACTCAAAGCAGGACCAACCCCAACTAAATCATCCCAGCCAGGGCTTTGTCAAGCCGGGCCTTAAAAACCTCTAAGGATGGAGATTCCACCACCTCCCTAGGTAACCCATTCCAGTGCTTCACCACCCTCCTAGTGAAATACTGTTTCCTAATATCCAACCTAGACCGCCCCCACTGCAACTTGAGACCATTGCTCCATAACAGGCCATTATTACTTGTATTGGACTAGAGCCTAGAGACCCCACTGTGCACGGACACAGCGTGAGAGGCAGTCTCTGCCCCGGAGAGCTTAGACAAGACAGACGAAAAGTGTGTGTGTGTGGGGGAAACTGAGGCGCAAAGTGTGGCTGTCCCACTCCCAAAGTCACTCAAACAGGCCCATGGCAGGGCAAGGAATAGACCCAGTCTAGCGTCTTATCCCTTAGATCTGAATGGTGAGTAAAAACGTCGTCGTATAATGGGTAAGTTGTAGTGGTAGGAGCACTCTGCTGTTACAGCTTTGCCGGGAAATGGGGAGGGGGGCTGCTTTGCGGGGGCGTTGCACGAGGGGTGCACAGGTCACGAGGGCATAGATTTCCCGCCCCCACGCGCACACACACTCCTCCGGTTTCCACACCGGAGCCTCCTGGCCCGTGCGTTTCAGTGCAGAAAGCCCGACCCCCGGGGGAGTCGGGCCGGCCATTCCAACCAGCCCCACCTCCGCCGCAGCGAGGCGCGGCGCGTTCCCTTTGCAGAATCCGCTCCAGTACGTGAGCCACAGACAAAACACCGGGCCTTGCTGCTGTGCTGCAGAGGAATCGAACAGCGAGGCTGGGAATCGACAGCAGGGGCCCGAGCGTGGAGCGCGAGCAGCAGCAGCTGCAATGGGACTAAGCAGAACCGGCTGGGAAACACCCGAGTTGCCCCCGCTCCCATTGGAGCCAGGCCACTGATTGGAAGGGGAGCAGCATGGCGGATGGAAACAGGGGGCCTGATTCTTGCGCTAATTCTGATGTGTCTCCACTGAGGCTCCGAGCCAGAGCCCACTGAAAACCATGGAGATTTGCTCGTGTAAAACCAGGCAGAGACCAGAACTGGGCACAGCCCGTCAGCCCTGCTCTTCGGAGCGATCTCTGGATCGGCTGCCCCCTGGAAACCAGAACCAGGTGCTGCTCAGGCCAAGCTTCCCCTGCCCCACACATCCCTCCTCCCCATGCGTCTCACCCCTGCCCTGGGGGAACCCCCTTCAGGGGTCCAGGTCTGGTCTCCACAGCCTGAGCCTCAGTGCTCCAAAGCGGTTGCCCTCTGATGGCTGCTTTGTGTGCAGCGAGTTGTTGGTTCTCAGCCCGTTATTAGAGACAAAAACATTCAGGGCCACGACGACGCCCTGAAACGGCTGAACTGGAACAAAAAATTGGGGGGGTGGGAATCTTCGTTTCAAGGCAACTCAAAATGTCCAGTGAAAGTTGAGTTTTTGGATTCAATGGGGAAAAAAATAGTTTTTGGTTAGGAACTAATAGGATTTGGGGGGGGGGGGGGAAGGTTTTGGTTTGGCCCCCCGCACCAAAAAATCCAGTGGTCGCTCAGCGTTATTTTGAAGCGCAGTAATATTCCCTCTTTGGGGCTGGAGGAGCATCTGAATTCTGCCCGACGGTCGGTCAGAAGAAATCATGTGGCACTAGGAGCTCTGCTTTTCTGGGCCGCCTTCAAACACGCCCAGAGAGCAAACCATATAAGAGCTGTCATCCTTCGCCCCACAAGCTCCTGTGATGGCAGGGTCTTGTAGCACTTTCCTAGCACCGGTTAATGAGGTTATTTGAAGAAGGGGAGGGTCAGCACTCTCATTTTACAGACTGGGAAACTGAGGCATGGAGCGGGGAGGGGATTTGCTTGACGGGACACAGGAAGTCCATGGCAGAGACGGGAAACCCACCCAGGCGTGGGGGGTGAGCCTGGGAATCCTGAGTTCTGTTCCCACATGCGCCAGTTGATCCTTTTCTGTGAACTCCACTTTCCCCATCCGCAAAATGGGGCAAAAGATACTGACCCTCCTGTGTGTGTGTGTGGTGGGGGCACTTTGAGAGTCTTACTGGAAAGGAGCTGCTATCGGTGGTATTCTAAACACACCCCTTTCCTGGAGCTGGGACTAGAACCCAGGTGTCCTGTCTCCCAGTCCCCTCCTGCTCTAACCACTAGCCGCACGCCCCAGTCTAGTGTCAAAAATTAAAATGAAACATGCGTGTTCCTAAGAGACAGAGCAATTGACTCCTCTCCGGTTTCAACTGGGAGATGCGCTGTAACCTGGACCAAACGGCTGGGGGGAAATCTCAGGGGGGCGGGGGCCACACTTGGGAGAATGAAGTCAGACAGCGGGGAACTGGCTGGGCTGCACTTTGCCAGTGAGAAAATGTTCCATGCTGCGGCAGCTGCTGCTTCTCTGTCATCCTAGGAGCTGTGTAAATTCCAGCTGGGTGAGCCGGGCTTCAGGGAGCCGAGTAATTAGCCAGAGGGGAGCCGCTGTAGATTTGACGGGCAGGTCGAGTCAGGATGTTGGCTGGGTGCAGACAGAGACAAGAGAGGGAGGAAGGCTGGTACTCAGGCTTAGTCCACAAGCCTGTAACTTAGGAGATGTCCCAGGTAGGACAAGCCTGTAACTTAGGAGATGTCCCAGGTAGGACAAGCCTGTAACTTAGGAGATGTCCCAGGTAGGACAAGCCTGTAACTTAGGAGATGTTCCTTCTGCCACCAACTTCCTGACCCTGGACCTCTACGCTGCAGTGATAAACCTGAGGCTGGCCTGGGTCAGCTGACTTGGGCTCGGGTTCAGAGGCTGTTTAATTCGTGTGCAGATGTCCGGGCTCAGACCCAGAGAGGTGGGAGGGTCCCAGAGCCCAGGCCCGAACATCCACCCTAAGCATACGGCTACACTGCAAAAAAACACCCTAAAAACCATGGCAACGCGTCTCAGCGCCCCGTCTACAGACTTGCAGCAGCACTAAGAATAGCTGTACGGCCGGGCCTGCTCTGGTTCTGAAACCAGGCTGAGGGGGGTACCCTCTGAGACGGCTACTCTGCCTTGTGAACCGGCATCGGTGGGATCGGGGCTTGTGGAGTCGGTGTTTCCAAGCCCGCGCTTGAGCGTCCGCGCTGCGTCGTAACCCTGGGTTTGGGGTGGCTAGACCCGCGTCTCGCAGCGTCCACACTGCCCTGCGCAAACCTTCTGGCTCGGGTCTGCAGCTTGAGCTGCGTCCACACTGCAACATGACAGGGCTTGGATCGGAGCCTCAGCCGGATTCCAGCTCAGACACCCCTCCGAGATGGACCATCGGATCCGGGTCCCCAGGGCTTCCTAACCCACATCAGACTGATTTGTGTGGCGATGGATAAGGGGTTGGGGCTCAAACCTGAGTCTGAGCCCAGAATCACAATGCAGTGTAGACGCACCTAGATCTAGCTCCTGAAAGGTGTTGACATGCCTAACTCTCATTGATTTCAATGGGGAGTCTCTGTGCCTTGTTCCCCATCTGTACAATGCAGAGAATAGTCCTGCCCCGCCTCCCAGGGGGTGGGGAGGTTAAAGATGGTGAGACGCTCCGATACCATGGTGATGGGAGACAGATGGAGAGAGAGAACCCCACTGAGTGCTCCTGTACTTATCAGCTCCCCTTGACTCCTGTATCCAGCTGATTTGTTATTGTAGGGTCTCCTGGGGAGGTCTGCTCACATATGGGGTTGTTGATGTAGGGTCAGTGAGCTCTGGGAATGCTGGTTCTGTCCATGGTCAGCTCTGGAGGCAGCTAACTGTCCTATCCCTGCAGCAGCACAAACCCGCGGGGGGGCGGGGGGTGCTATGTTTCAGCAGGGGAGGGGCGTGGCTGCCGGGGTTTACAGGCCCCATGTCAGCTGAGGATGCAGACAGGGCCAATGAGTCAAATCTGCCCAGCCCTCCAGCAAAGCGGCGGCTGCTCCCAGCCAGAGCAACTCTGAAGGTTGGGCAAGGAGGAGCCCACAATCAGAGGATTTCACGGAGGGACACAGTGCAGATCTCTGGCCTGGTGGCTTCACGCTAAACAGAGAGCGGCTCCTGCGGCCAGGAGATCCCTAGTGCCCCATTAAAGCAAGGGAGCGGGCTTTAGTGATTCGAGCAGGGGCGGCTGGGAGCCAGCGTTCCTGGGTTCTAGTCTCTGCGCTGGGAGGGGAGTGGTGCCTAGTGGTTAGAGAAGGAGACGTGGGCTGGAGGACTCCTGTCTTCTGTTTCCAGCTCCTGAGGGGAGCATGATCTAGCGCCGGGGCCTGGGATCGAGGACTCCTGGCCCTGAGTCTCTGCATGCCCTCGGGCAGTAGCATCCCCCCCGTTTACCCATCTCTCCTAACACCCTACAGTGGGGGGCTGGAAAGCTCCCTGACTCCCAGAGACATTCCCATGGAAAGCATGAAGTAATGTTGCAATCCCTGGGTCCGTTATTTTGGCGGGGCTGGGGGCGCCGGGGTGGGGTACCAGATGGACATGGCAGGGACGCAGACGGGCGAGCAGGGCAGGTGCCAGAGTCCAGCCATGCTGCAGAGACCCAGGAACAATCCAGGCTGCCATGGGGGAAGGGAGGAGAAGTGAATTCCTGGCTGGTTTCCAACCCCCTCTGGGGTGCTTTATTTAAGGGAAGCCATTGATTTTTTTCCCTCTCTCTCCTCCTTGCAGTCAGTCAGTCAGTGACAGTCACAAGCTAGTAGTCAATAGCCCACAATTCCCTGCGCCCGATTCCCCAGGGGGGCTTTTCTGCAAGGGAAGCATTGATTTTGGATTTGCCAAAATTAGCCCCCTCTTTTTGCATTCTCCCCACCCTTTCCCTCCCCCAACCTGTGTTTATCGTCTATGCAAAGCGAGGGCAAAATTCTCTACAGAGGCAAGTCCCTGGAAGTCCATTCTTGTTCAGGCTCTGGGAGCAGCCTGAGAGTGGGTGTATTTAAACTACTCTGAAAGGAGCTGCAAATAAGAACCAGGCCCAGCCAAGAGATAGTGTCTGCAGAGATTCTTCCTCTCAGCCGCCTTAAAACGGATGTTAGAAGTTACTACAGATAACTTTTTCCTGGGTGTCTGGCTGGTGAGTCTTGACCACATGCTCAGGGTTCAGCTGATCGCCATATTTGGGGTCTGGAAGGAATTTTCCTCCAGGGTAGATTGGCAGAGGCAGGGCCAGCGTGCCCACTAGGTGACCCTAGGCGGTCGCCTAGGGTGCCAGGATTTGGGGGGTGGCGGGCGGCTGCCTCCCGCCTCCCGGCTCCGCGAGCCTAGGGCGCGAAACTTCCGTTCACTGGTCCTGGGCAGAGGCCCTGGAGGTTTTTCGCCTTCCTCTGCAGCATGGGGCACGGGTCACTTGCTCGAGGATTCTCTGCATCTTGAAGTCTTTAAACCATGATTTGAGGACTTCAGTAGCTGAGACATAGGTGAGACGATTATTCCAGGAGTGGGTGGGTGAGATTCTGTGGCCTGCATTGTGCAGGAGGTCAGACTAGATGATCATAATGATCCCTTCTGACCTTAAAGTCTAAAACCCAACCTGGCCATCTTGCCTTCAAATGTGCCATGGCGGCCGGGTAGCCACGGTGCCATGATGGAGGCCATATTGCCAGAGTCCCAGCCAGCCAGCCTTCCTCTGGGAGGTGGAGTCTCCATCCTTAGAGGTTTTTAAGGCCTGGCTTGACAAAGCCCTGGCTGGGCTGATTTAGTTGGTGTTGGTCCTGCTTTGAGCAGGGGATTGGACTAGATGACCTCCTGAGGTCTCTTCCAACCCTAATCTTCTGTGATTCTATGAGAGAGATCAGGCCCTTTGGACTCAGCCATATCTTCTCCTTGGGCCAGCAGCTGGTGTTTAGCTCAGTTAGGTTTCGTATCCTAGCAGAGATGCGCTGGCTGTTCCCAATGTTTGTTTTCCTCCAGGGCTGGGGAAGTTCCCCCAGATATGGGTCTTTTGAGGCTTGGGGGCTGAATCCAGTTGGGAAAGGATTCCTCATGGGGTTTTCAGGGGGTGTGGGGGCGGGCAGGGAGAGCAGGAGCAGTGACCTTGAAGGACAGCAGGTCGCGTGGGAATGGCGGAAGCAGGTGCAAAGAAAACAGGGGGAAAGAGGCCACCTGGTAGGAGCATGGTCCACCCGGTCACGGCCCCCGTAGCCCCCACTGAGCGCAGGGGGCTTCCCCAGAGAGCAGAATTGGCCCTCCTGGGCATGAAGGTTTGGGACCTGGTGTCCATTGACCTGCCCCAAAGCGTGGGGGGGGAATGCTGAGTGGGGAGCAGCGTACCCCCTCAGCACAGGTATAAATGCCTGCGAGAGGAGCAGGGCAGCCAAACCTTCCCAGGCGTGAAGGAGAAAGGTTTCATCCTTTCCTTGGGCATTGACTCTCCCAGCCCCTCGCCCTCCCCGGTGGGTGGGTGCCGGTGACCCCCATGCCCCTGTGTCCGGAGAGGATCCTACCGATCTGCCTGGCCTTCCCCATTGCCATGGCAACCCCCGCTGGGCGATTGATCTCGGCAGTGTGATTCACAGCCACTCTCCCTCATTGCCTGTTTGTCGGGGCCGTCAACAAGTCCTAATTGTTATGTCACCTGTTCCACTCCCGGCACCTCTGTCCTGGTGCCTAGGTACAAGGACTAGAGCAGGGGCGATGTGCCGGACCACCACCCCCCAACACAAGGGGCACCGAGAGAACAGGCTGCTCTGGTCCTTTAGGCCAACTGTAGTGGTAGGGCCAATCCTCAGGGTGGCTGGAGCCAGCCCCATGGGATTTGGGCACCTAAATCACTTAGGCTTCTTGGAATCCCAGCCTGGAATCTTAGGGCTAAAATGCCCCTCTCAGTCACACCCGTGAAATGGGGAAGTCAGTGACCTTACACCCGGGAAACTGAGGGGAGAGATTTTGGCCCTTCATTTCTGACTGTCTCTCAATCAAACTGTAGTTGGAGCCGATTATTATTATGGGTGTAATACCAGGCATTTCAAAGCCCTGACTGAGATTAGGGCCCAGTCACGCCGGGCGCCACCCAGACACACAGTGACCGAGATTGGGGCCACGTTGTGCCGGGCGCCGCCCAGACACACAGTGACTGATATTGGGGCCCCATCGCGCTGGGTGCTGCCCAGCCACGTCCCTGCCCTGAAGTCTAGGCAGACAAGTGAAGGGTTATTATACTCATTTTAGCGGCTGGGGAACTGAGGCACAGACAAAGGATGTGACTCGTTCATGGGAACCTATGGCAGAGCTGGAATTAAGCCCTGCTCTCCCAGTTCTAGTCTAGCTCCGTCACCACGTGGCCAAGCTCCTGCGGGGGACTTGCAGTGTATTATAGACTAAGACAGGACATTTCCATTGCATGCATCCGAAGAAGTGGGTATTCACCCACGAAAGCTTATGCTCCAATACGTCTGTTACTCTATAAGGTGCCACAGGACCCTTTGTCGCTTCTACAGATCCAGACAAACACGGCTACCCCTCTGATACTTTATAGACTAAGGGCTTTTAGTCAAACAACGCCCACTGACTTCACCAGCAGCTGGCCTGAGTCCAGCTTTCAGGCCTGACCCTCAGCCCCCTGCCTTGGAAGAACGTTCAGTGTCCCTACCCCTCGCGACCTGCCAGGACTTTGGCCCTAGCATTTGGAGGCTCCTCGTCTCGTCCCTTCCCTTGTTCTGCCCAATGCCGCAGTCAGAGGGAATCCTGCCCCGCTGAGCACCACGGGAACTTTGCATTGATTTCAATGGGGTGCGGGACCTTTGGGCCTGATTTTTGAGGGGCGCTGAGCCTCCCCCCAGCTCCTGCCAAACCCAGGGGGGAGTTGCAGGTGCCCAACGCCTGGGAAAAATCAGGCCTTTACATTTCTGCCGATCCAGCCCTCCTGTGAATTTCCCCATTGTGACATTGCCGGCAGAGCTGTTATGAGAACAGGTAGGGAAGATGCTGGTGGAAGAGGGGGAGCAAGCGAGGGGGTGGGTGAGACTGGGGTTGCGATCGGCTCTTAATACACAATACACAAAATGGGGAGAGAGACAGAAAAGCAGGAGAGTTTCTTTGCAAAGGGCTTCGAGGTCTTCTGATGGAAGGTGTCCTGGAAACGAAATCTTCTCCCCCGGGGCACTCGCTTCCTTTGAAGCCGGTGGGGAGGCT
Source organism: Chelydra serpentina (assembly GCA_037349315.1). Classification (NCBI taxonomy): domain Eukaryota; kingdom Metazoa; phylum Chordata; order Testudines; family Chelydridae; genus Chelydra; species Chelydra serpentina. Next base: position 3,278,113 of record JBAIAC010000104.1, on the reverse strand, counting down.
GGGTTGGTTGGCGAGGAGGAGACCGATCCAGACGGACAATTCCTGTCGTCCCGTTGTTACTAATTAGAACGAGGGATTGTCACCAGCATCACCCCTGCCCATCCCGGATCCAAACTCCTCCCCATCGCAGTTGGGGGGGGTTCAAAGCCTGGGGCTGAGTTTTTGTGGCTGGCCGGGGTGGGGTCTTTATGTACTAAAGCAGGTGACATCCCCCTCCCCTCGCCACACACACACAAAATAGCTATTCATTTATTCGGTGCCTCTTTGGCATCGAAAGGGGCATCTGGCAAGAGGGCGCCTTGTGTGACAGGGTCACAGCTTCCCCTGTGCGCTAGAGCAGCTCGAATCAGGCCCCCTCCAGACCCAGCTCCTGCAATCGCTTGAAGGGAGCAGGAATGAAGAAAAGCTTGGAAATGGGACTGGTGCCTGCCTGAGTTTGCAGCCAGCCTGAAGCAACCGCTCCAGCAGGCATGAGCCGGGTTCAACTGCCCCATACTGCTCGACTCTGAAACCTGCTGCAGCCTCAGTGGGAGATTTGGGTTACAACAGACAGAGCCGGGGCTTGATCTGAACCAGCAGAGCTAGGTCTCCCGTCCCCTGCTGAAGGAGACCATGCTCCTTTCAAACCTCCCTCCGGACTGCTGAGCAAACCCCGACCCCCCGGCAAATGCCATCCGTGGCCGCTTGAAGCCCGGCCCGGCAAGGGTTAACGCGAAATAGGCTGTTGTTTGCAGACGCGCTGCTTGGATCTGATCAATATTTTCTATCAGCGTGCGGCCCCAGATGAGGAGCCAGGCGGGGACCGGGGGGGTGGGGTGGGGGCTGGCTGGGGGCGGGGGGGCACGGAAGGAACTGGGGTGGGGGGAGGGGAAGGCAGGGCCCTCACGTTTCACAACCGTAAGACAGACACATAGATCATCGCTGGATACAGCGGGGCCACTTGGGGAGAGACGCGGCTGTACAGCTGGCCCGGAGGGCACATGGGGCAGGAGGCTGGGGGGGGGGGGCGAGGGGGGTCACATCACATGGTACGCCAGGGCTGACAGAGGCGTGTGCAGGGCTCTGGATGTCTCAGGCAAAGCCCCGGTATTGAAGACACCCCCCAACTCCCCAAAACCAAACACCAGCGGTTGCCATGGCCAGGCTTGCCATGGACAGCCCTTTCCTGCTGTTTCACACGAACGGGATTTAGGCTCCTCACCAGTCGTTAACCCACGGCCAGATCCTGAGGCCTTGATGCTCCACAAATGTAAAAGCTGAGCAATGGAAGCAGGCGGAAATCCGTGGGGCCTTTGGATGGCCCCGCTGACGCCGGCTAGACCAGCAGGTGCATTCTGGGTGGGTGTGCTTGACATGCAGGGCAGCATCGCCAGCTCCCGGGCCGTTTGGTGCTTAAAGTCCCAGCTCCTGGAGTCAGGTGATTCTGTCCGCTGCAGAGAAATGCTTGAAAACAGGACCCCAAATGGCTAGGACAATAGGAGACAAATCAGAAGAACCCCGGGCTGGTTGCTGGCTTAAAATCTCATGGTGTTTAAGCCAATCTCACCGTTGTGGCACGCACGGCGTTGGTGCCGTGGCAGGCTCTACCCGCCTGGGCTGGGTTTGCTGGGGGGCACTAGCTCCCTTCCGTGGCCGGCTTTACAAAGAGGAAGTTTCACTCAAGCTAAAGCTTCCAACCCTTCAGCTAGTCCTTTGCCTTGGTCATCCTCACAGCCGCCCCACCCACCTCTCGCAGGGATGGCCAACCTGCGCCTGAGAAGGAGCCAGGATTTACCAATGTGCATTGCCAAAGAGCCACAATAACACATCAGCAGCCCCCTGTCAGCTCCCCCCCCCCGGCCCCCAGTGTCTCCCACCCGCCAGCAGCACTTAACCCTCCATCCCTGCACCTCCCACCCGCCGCGATCAGCTGTTTTGTGGTGTGCAGGAGGCTCAGGGGGATGGGGGAGGAGGATCAAGGGCGCGGCAGACTCAGGGGAAGGGGCGGGGGCCTTGGGGGAAGTGGTGGAGTGGGGGCAGGGCCTGTGGCAGAGCCAGGGGCTGAGCAGTGAGCACCCCCTGGCACACTGGAAAGTTGGCGCCTGTATCTCCAGCCCCAGAGTCAGCGCCTATGCGAGGAGCCACATATTAACTTCTGAAGAGCCGAACAATCCTCCGGAGCCACAGGTCGGCCACCCCTGCTCTAGCGACTGACTGAGGCCCAGACTTCCGGCACACCTGGCCACTGGGCTCTCAGTCCCAGCTAAACCAGGTCCAAGGACGGCTGAGCCCAGCTCCCAGAGCCAGCCTTGGGACAGCGTTGGTTGAGTGACCTTCAGGTTGGCCCAGTGGTTAGGGCACAGGCCTGCGTTGCAAGCGGAGCCATTTTCTGTTCTGCTGCAGACTTGGGCAAGTCACTTGGCCACTCTGTGCCTCCGTTTCCCCCATCTGCACAATGCATGTGATCGCCCTGCCCTGCCTCCCAGAGGGGTTGGGAGGAGCCGGCCATTAACGATCACGAGGCGCTCAGATACCAGGGTAAAGAAGAGGCGTGGCAGATAAAAGAGACAGCTGCTCGGTGACCCTCTGCCTCGATCAGACGTTTGCCTGATGTCCCCTAGCCTCGGCAGTGCTGTACGATACAGAGTCAGTGCTTAGCTGGACTTGCTGGGTCGCAGCACGGCTTAGCCGGGCCCTATCGATCCAGGAGCCTGGCCCATGAAGCACTGGACCGAGGACTCCCAAAATAACTCTGCCCGCCTTTCAGCCAGGGTCTGTGGCTAATACAGCACCATTTAACATCTCAGCCCCCCCTACCTCCCCTCTTGCTCCATCACTGGGCTCCCTTGGCCCATCCCATCCATCATCCCCAACGCGCCTCCTAAAGTGCCTGATGCAATATTAATGGCGGGCGGCCGCTCGGACCAGGCTCTAGCGAAATGAAGTGGCGGTTCTCGTGTATTACTGCCGCCGCGTTTCCTGAGCTGTAAACGGTTATTGACAGCCTGCCTGAAGCGGGGCGGCGGTTACTCACCCGGAGCGGGTGGGGAGGCTGCTATAGAATCATAGAATCTCAGGCTTGGAAGGGACCTCAGGAGGTATCTAGTCCAACCCCCTGCTCAACGCAGAACCAACCCCAACGAAATCATCCCAGCCAGGGCTTTGTCAAGCTGGGCCTTAAAAACCTCTAAGGATGGAGATTCCACCACCTCCCTAGGTAACCCATTCCAATGCTTCACCACCCTCCTATTGGCATAGTGTTTCCTAATATCCAACCTAGACCTCCCCCACTGCAACTTGAGACCATTACTCCTTGTTCTGTCATCTGCCACCACTGAGAACAGCCGAGCTCCATCCTCTTTGGAACCCTCCTTCAGGTAGTTGAAGGCTGCTATCCAATCCCCCCTCATTCTTCTCTTCTGCAGGCTAAACAATCCCAGTTCCCTCAGCCTCTCCTCATAAGCCATGTGCTCCAGCCCCCTAATCATTTTTGTTGCCCTCCGCTGGACTCTTTCCAATTTATCCACATCCTTCTTGTAGTGTGGGGCCCAAAACTGGACACAGTACTCCAGATGAGGCCTCACCAGTGCCGAATAGAGGGGAATAATCACGTCCCTCGATCTGCTGGCAATGCTCCTATTCATACAGCCCAAAATGCCATTAGCCTTCTTGGCAACAAGGGCACATTGTTGACTCATATCCAGCTTCTCGTCCACTGTAACGCCTAGGTCCTTTTCTGCAGAACTGCTGAACATGTATAACATGTGTCAGGCTGCAGTTGCGTGGGGTGTGGAGGGAGAGGGTGACATCCCTTTAAGTAGCCAGCAGTCCCTCTGGCGGCACTCACCGGGTTCTGTGTTTTCGAAGCTAGCCGGAGTAGCAGCCTTGGTAGCTAGGACGGGCCCAAGTCAATGTCCAGCAGGGGCGGTGGATGGGCAAACTTCAACGCGCTGCCCCTGGTGTGTTAATTGTACCCGCTCTTCAGCAGCTGAGCTCATAACTGGGGTATGACAACTCCCCTCCGCCCTGCCCTAGACACCAGCCTCTCTGGCCCAGTCAGCCAGCCATTGGCAGCTCTACCAAGGTGGACAAGGGAAGGGGGGTGAAATAGATGAACCATCCACACAGCTGGCACCAACATAGACCCCACACCCACTGGGAGTTAGCCTGACCCAGCCCTGCACCTCACCCAACCAGCTCGTTGCTTGGTCCCTACCAGTACGGGGCTGTATTTGAACCACCAGCTTCGGGGTGAAAGGCTCCGCCTCCCACTTATGATTAATAATAATAGCTAGTGTTATTAATTGTATTGTACTAGCACCTGGGATCCACAATCACAGACCAGGACCCCACTGTGTTAGCCGCTGTACATTGTTATTGCTACTAGGTGTATTACGGTAGCATCTGGGAGCCACAATCACAAACCAGGACCCCAGTGTGCTAGGTGCTGTACATTGTTATTGCTACTAGGTGTATTACGGTAGCACCTGGGAGCCACAATCACAGACCAGGACCCCACTGTGCTAGGCACTGTACATTTTTATTGCTATTAGGTGTATTACGGTAGCATCCCCGCACTGCAGTCATGCACCAGCACCCTGTTGTGCTAAGTGCTGTCCAAACACAGACCAACAAGCGATTGTAAATTCTGTGCGATCTTTTCGTTCTGTGTTCATACAGCGCCTAGCACAATGGGGGTCCGTTTCTCCCCCACCACCCCTGCTGGCTGCCAAGAAGATGGCAGGGCTCTTAAAGCTGCAGCCATCCTGGGATTGTTAATGAAAATAAAAGATTTGTTTAAAATGAAAGTGTGCGAGGCTTTCATTACATGCAATCAAATCCCATCGCGTTAATGTTCGTTGGACTCCTCGGCCAGGCGCCCAGCTCTGTCGGGGTCTCTGGCATGGATTCTGCCTTTGCAAAAATACCCTGGGGGGTTAACATTGTGATGGAGTTGAGTGAATCATCTGCAGAGGGGACCGGTTTTTTTTCTTCTTCTTTGCAACAGCTGTAATTTTGTGGCCATCCCCAGAAAGAGACAATGGGCCTGAGTCTCAGTCACTCATTCCCTAAGCTCATGGAAGCGTTGCAAGGGTTTTAAGCCATCTTTGCATTCCCCGTACTCTGGAGCCTTTTCCAGCTAGGTGTATTTTAGAGCGGCCTCGGGGTTGCTCTAATTTGCGCTCTGCTACCTGTGGACTCTGGGAAGCAGAGAATAGCCACGCCCCTGACACGCCTCCCCTTATGCCAGCTCCACATTGGCCAGAAAGACCCCTGCACTGGGGTCCTTTCCACCCCCTTTAAGCTGCCAGAGCAGCCTGCAGAGACCTTGGAGTCACTGAGGATTGGGCCCACCAACCCGATGCCAGCTGGGGATGCTGCTACGCAGGGGAATTCCCTGTGGGGGCCATTGAAAATGAGGTGGTGGGAGGAAGTGGGTGTTGGTCACAGTTTCGTCGACCCTCTGCCTGCGGTTTGGGTTGTAGGTTCAGGCCAGGTTGTCTCTGAGCTGGTTCTCCCATCCCCAGTTACTGCTGCAGCGTGGAGCTCACCACGCCCACAGACGGACCCAGGGCGGAGAGTTGCCCTGTCCGGGGGGGTTAGCTGGGTTTTCCATTCACTCTACAAAAGGGATTTAGACACATTTTCCACGTGTCGACCCAGCGTCGCAGCAGCCAGCGTTCCTCCCAAAGTCCCTTTCTGAGGACCCCGAAGGGGGAGTGACGGGTTGACGAACCCCGCCCTTTGTTATTTGGTCCACCAGTTCGGCCTAATGTCTCACGCCAGTTCTGGTCCGGTCTCACACGTCTCTGGCTCAACGGGTGTGATCGGAACTCAGTCCTTGAGTTATCTCAGGAGCCCTGTTTGTTTGGACAAATTCAGCTCTGCCTGCCTCACTCCTGCCCTTTTGCCCACCCGCGGTTGTTGTTCTGGGTCGTCCCAAGGTCCCCTGAGCTCATATTCCCTCTCTGCGGCTGAGCTGACAATTGGGGGAAACGCGTAGGCCCGGCTAGGGCAACAGAGCATGAGTTATTGGGGCAGGGCCTGGTTCTCGCTGGGTGTCTGTGCAGCGCCCGGCCCGCCGGGGTACTGAGCCCAGTTGGGGGCTTGTGTGAGACGTTTGCACTGGTGTAAATGACTGCACAAGGTGCAGGGCAAAGGAGACTCGTCCCCGGAGGAGGGAGGAAGGAGACTGGGACGTGACCTAATGCTGGGGGCGAGTCTCCTTTGCCCTGCCCCTTATGCAGTCATTTGCACCAGTGCAAACGTATATCCCATATATTCCCCCATCGACCGCCGCGAGGTTCTCTTCTGAAGCAGCTGGTACTGGCCCCTGTGGGAGGTAAGATAGCTGGCTTGGTTCTGATCCAAACGGGCAGTCCCTATGAGCCAATAAGGTTGGACTTGTGGTTAAGGAATCCTGGATCAGGGCTGGATGAAATTCCCTTCCCCTGCCAGGGGATCAGGTGTCCCTTGCTGGGGCAGGCACCCGCCTCCTTCAGGGCAAGCTCCAAATGGGGGTCAGGAGGAAACGTCTCGTGGGGCGGGTTATCCCTTTGCTGCAGGGTTTCTTAGCAGCTGGGAAGCTGGACAAGTCCCTGCACTAATCCAGTCGGGCGGGTCCCCCCCGAGTTGAGCTTGTGACTGAGTATCTGGAGTGGGCTGGGGGCTCCAAGCAGCAGGTGGGAAGCTCGCCAGGGCTGGGGGCAGCTGGAGGATTCCAGTCTCCGGGGTTATTGGCTGGGCTGGTTCCCAGGCACTAAACCCCCCACACCCGCCCGTCCAGCTTCAGCGCCTCCGGGCGGCCGCTCCCCGCCTCTCTGACCGCGTCTCCTCTTCTCTCCTTCTGCCGCAGCCTGCAAAAGGAAAGAGCAAGAGCAAGGCAAAGCCGACAGAAACCACGTCCCTAAGCGGCACCGGCTGGTCTTCACGGACATCCAGCGCCGCACGCTTCATGCCATCTTCCACGAGAACCAGCGACCTTCCAAGGACCTGCAGGTCACCATCGCCCAGCAGCTGGGCCTGGAGCTCTCCACCGTCAGTAATTTCTTCATGAACGCGCGGCGCCGCAGCCTGGACAAGTGGCTGGAGGAGGGGCGCCCCCCATCCTCGGACGCCCACGCCTCCTCCGCCGTCACTTGCACCAAAGCATGAGGGGAAGCCAGGGCGCCGGACAGGGGGCACCGCGCCAGGCTGGTGTCGATGGGGTGGGGTTTGATGGGGTGGCGGTGGGGGTTGTTTTTAATTTCTCCTCTTCGGTGGTTTCTTTCCCCTTCCCCTGCCCGTGTTTTTTTCAGCTGTTTCAATAGAATCCACATGGCCCGGATCCTCAGCTAACAGGAATCGGCTCCTTTGCATTGAGTGGGGGCTGGCTGATTTACCCCAGCTGGGGATCTGGCCCTGCTGACTCCAATGGGGCGACGCTGATTTACCCCAGCTGGGGATCTGGCCCTGCTGACTCCAATGGGACGACACTGATTTACCCCAGCTGGGGATCGGAGTTTAAATAATCACAGGCAAGATCCTCAGCTGGGGTAAATGGGGCCACACTGATTGGCACCAATGGGGCCCCCTTTGATTCCAATAACTGCCTGGGAGGCAGGGGAAGAACATGGCTGAAGATTCAGGTGCCTGGGGGAGGTTGTGGCTCATTTGTTTCCCCTTGATGCTTGAGTCTATGGTTGTTTCCTTTTTTTGGAAGGCGGCGGTGCCCAGAGGTGAGAAGCAGAGCCGGGACTCCTGGATTCTATTTGTGTCCCTGAGAGGGATAGCGGGGAGAGTTATGGCTGGGAGCCAGGACTCCTGGATTTGGTTCTTGGTTCTGAGAGGGGAGTGATGTCTAGCGGTTAGAACAATATCCTAGAAGCCAGGACTCCTGGGTTCTGTCCTTGGCTCTGGGAGGGGAAATGCAATCTAATGGGCAGAGCAGTTGACTGGAAGCCAGGACTCCTGGGTTCTACACACGACGCTGACAAGGTTTCTAGTAATATCACCATAAGCTGATGACTCAGGAGCCCTGGGTTCTGTTCCTGACTGTGCCACTTACTTGGTGTGTGTCCTTGGGGCACATTGGCTCCCTGTCCCATGCCTCAGTTTCCCCACCTGTCAGAGCCCTTACAATTGCCCTACCTCGCTGGGGTGCTAGAATGCTGAATGAGCCGGTGTCTGTCAAGTGTTGTGAGAGGAAAGGTGCTCTGGAGATCCCCCTCCGGGATGATGATTGGTTGGGGTGGAGGTTTCAGGGGCAGAAGTCCCAAGGCGAATGGGACCTTCCCCCAGCCTGGCTCCCCCTCTGTTGCTGACTGGCAGTAAAATCAATCAATCAAATTATCTTGGGCAACTTAATTAAGGGTTTATCTACAGGTGAGGTACTCCAGGATATCTAGTCTGCTTTACATTCATTAACTTTCCTGTGTAGACAAACCTGCCTCCTCTTCTGGCCTAAGTGTCCAGACTGTGGGCCTGTTTCTGTGTGAGCCTGATTCCCCCGTGCCCAGCACCTTGTGCCGCTGTTTGCATAGGTGCAAAGTGCATTCAACACACTGCTACGCTCAGAGAGGGCAGCCTTCTCCACCCGCTCGGCACTGCGCAAGGTGCTGTACAAATGGAGCCATGGTGCCGAACAGCTGCAGCTCCTGAGTCCTGTTAACCCCAGTGGGAGGTGGGGATTCTCGGTCCCGTTCGGGCTCAGGCACCGGGGGTGGGGTTGGATTGCAAATCACGCCTCGTGGCATGGCTCCCTGATTGGCTTCTCCCCAGGGTGCGTGTGGAGACTTTCCCAGGGAGCCTTTGGCAGCAAAGTGTGCCCCTTCCATGGATGCCTCTGTGGGGTGTAGGCCCAGGGGGATTTTCTGGGCCCATAAGAGCCATGGGCAATCTCTGCTCGATGGAGAGGCCTGGCCTAGAGGGGACTGGTGTGCCGGAGAGGCCTGGGCATGTAGATAAACCAAACCCATCCTGAAAGCTCCCCAGGCGCAGAGCCTTCAAGGAACTGGGCCGTAGCACCCATGGAAGTCAAGGGGGGCTCTGTTTGTGGGGCGCTTATGAGACTGGGCCCGGAGTGAGGTTCCAATCCTGGGACCCGCTAATGCCTCCCCCACCTCTCCAGTCCCTGCACTGCTAGTGCCTGGGCTGATGGCTAAACTGGGGAGCGTCACGCTGCGGCTGGGCGTTAGTACAGATGGGACAGACCAGAAAGCGGCTCCAACCCCCTCCCAGAGCCTTAGGAGGGTTCAGAGCCGGGTCTCGACTTCATAGCTAGGGCCTGGTGCTTTTAAAAATCCTCCTTGGTTCGCCTCCCAGCTTCTCCCAGGGTCCCCTCCCTGCCCCCACTGGAGTCCCCAGCCAAATTCCCCCTGCGCCTCGCGGGGTTCCGGAGCCGCTCCCCTGCTTCGGGGAGGTGGCAACTCTGTTTTGGTTTTGCCCCCCGCCTGTCTGTGTGTGACAGACACCCCGGGGGGAGCTGCAGCAGCTCGGGATGGTGCAGAGGGATTTTGCTGCCCTCTATAGAACTGTCCCCCCACCCGCGCCCCACACAGCCCCGAGACCTCAGGCGCTGTCTGACAGGGCTGCATTTGGAGAGGCAGCATCTCAAAGGGCCAGGAAGGGCTTTGAAGTGGCCCCTGACCTTTCTCTCTTCTAAGGATGAGAGGGACTGAGCCAGGCTATGACTTAGCCGGGAGCAGCTTCCCCAGGGGGCAGAGGGGGAGACCCAGGCAGCTTGGAGGGAGGATGAAACGGAGCTCCCTGTCAGCTTTCTGGCTAAGCGGGAAGCTGTGCCCACAGCATGGGCAGGGGAAGCTGGACCACACCGCCCTGCCGGGTGCTTCCTGGTGAGATCCACTCTTAGAGCAAGGAGGGGGGAGTTTGGTCTCCAATGGTTCCCCCCGATCCTTCAGCTCTCTGCCAGGCCGGCCCACATGGTGGGCAATGAAAGGGACTGGGGGCCCCGGTGGGAATGGGGCTGGGAACCAGCAAACTCATCACACCTGGCTCCCAGGATGCAGATTGGATAAGAATATTGGAGGTGACCATCCAGGGCTCTCAGCTGGGGTTTGATTAGGCAGGAAGCTTCCGACCATGAGCCTCTGGTTCTCTATCGGCGGTGCTCACAGGGAAGCGGGACGCAACAACGAATAGAATAAGAGTCTGACTGAGGCTTCGTAAGGTGCCCGTCACCGTGGTATCTGTGCGCCCTGCGGGGCGAGGTGATGCCCTGAGACCGTTTTGAAAGCTAACGGGATCCCCTCACTGGGAGTCCAGAGCACGCACCCGGGGCAGGACTGAAATCCTGGCACCGCTGACATTACTCCCCAAACTCCCCGGGGGCTGGGTGGGGATTTTTACCTGCCATGGTTCTGCACCAGCGTCGCTACGTTGGTGGCGGACACGTTGTGCTGTTGTAAGACGGGGCTGGCGCCGATCAGCTCCCAGGGCCCCTCCAACGGGTGGGAGCCCCGTTTTGCCCAGGGCAGCGGGGCTGCAGGAGGGGGTCGCAACCTGGGTCAATTTCCCTTGGCTACCCCAGCACCCGAGATCTTTGCTTGGCAGGCCTGGAATTTAGGGCAACACACACACGCTTGCACTCAATTAACTAGACCGCCGTGTGGACACATTCTGTCCAGTTCCGCCTGGTTTAGCTGGCACGTTGGGCCAAACTAAACCCGCTAGCGGTCAGGCTTAAAGCCGTGCAAGAGCATCCACTCGCGAAGGTGCACCAGTGTAAGTGAACCGGTTTAAAAATCGCACCTGCGGCTGACCTAGTGGTTTGTAAAACGGTTGACGCTGCTGGGGTGAGATGAGCGAGCGAGAGGCAGCCTGTCCTTAATGATCTCCACTAACCCCTCCCGTGCGGCGCTGCCAGGCTTCCGTTTCTATGGCGCGGGGCTGATCCCAAGCTGGGACGACCACGGTCACAAATCAATAACCACACGGATGTGCTGAAAAGCCTCAGCTCTCCCCACGCGCTGGGCACCCATCCGGATAAATAGTATAGGCCAGAGCCTCTGCTTCTTTCATTACCCCATGAGACTCTGCCCCATCCAGCTGCTACACCAGGGCCCTGGGAAATTCACCCCCAACTCATGGACTCAGTTGCGCGTAAGGAAGGAGCTGACTTAGAAAACCCTGCCCCGGATTCTGCATCAGACCCGGCCGAGACTTAGCGGGCTTCATCTCCCCTTCGCTGTGTGAAAGCCACCCCCACCGCAAAAACGGAGCGAGACCGCCCAGGTGTCCGGATCCTGCTGCCTGCCCAGCTGCTCCTCACCCGAATTTGTCCCTCTAAGTGTTGTGTGACTCTATTGGTTTGTCAAACTGCGGCAAATTTCTACCTCACTTTGTCTCTCGCACCAAAGATACCAAAGATTTTGCAAGGAGTGTCCGTGTGGGCGCCTAGGTGGGCCCGCGGGCGTGTGTCGATAGCTATATTTATAGATATATATTTTTTGCATGGCTTGTCTCTTGAAGTGCTCTGTGGTGTCGGACTGTCACCCTGCGTGGGCCAGGAGCTGCCTCCCTCCCTGCAGAGCTAGTGACGTGACCTAGATGCGTCATCCGTCCTAACCGAGACAACGATTCTGTGACATTCCCCATGGTCCCCTGCTCTCTGTTATGTTACCAATATGATGCACTTTAGTGAGAAACCTGTAACAGTGTTTAGGTTCCAGCCGTGGCCAAACAAGGGACAGACCAGTGGTGTTCTGCTCTCAGGAGCGACTCTCCATAAAAGCAGGACGGTGGGGCCAGCTCTGTATTGATTGTGGCTCCGGATTGGTATACAGATTCTTCCTGGCCTCTGAGAATCAAACTGGCTTCACTTCGAATTGTGAATCATCCCTGGTAACAAAACCTCTGCCGGCTAAAAATTCTGCTCTGGGCGGCTCCGCTGTCTCCATTGCATAGCATCATATGCCTCTGTGTCCTTCCAGCCAGCGCACGTTTCCCTGGCTGCACAAACACCTGGGATCTTTGCTGGCTGGCTCCTAGATCTGTGGAGGGGTGAGATTTGCAATTGGAACCTAGGAAATAACTGTATTGATGATGCCCGAGCCAGGCTAGAACCTGGCTCCGTCCCCCACAGCCTGCAAGGCAATTGGGAGCATTAAAAAGATATCTTTGGCCCTTGGATCTGCAGTTACAAGCCTGAATGCCCACAGGGAGCAGAGCAGCTGAGCAAGAATGCAAGTCGAGTCTCTGACTCCCCTGGGGGCAGCCTCTCAACATTCCCTTCAGAGCCAGGAGCAAACCTCGGAGGGCTGGGTCCGGATCAGCAGCCCAGAGTCCTGGGACAGACCCAAACCCTCTGCCCTGCCTGGGCATGAAATGGGGCAAGTCCAGGCCCCTTTGGGAGATTTCTCAGGGGATTCGGCCTCCATTGGGGTAAGAAATACGGCAGGAGGCCTTCCTGGCGTACTGGCATCCCTGGGTGGGTCACGAGCGAACGCAGAACCGCTGGATCTAAAAGCCTGAACTGGAGAATGAGGGGTGACATCTTGAAATCAATGGGAGTTTTGCCAGTGACTTCAGTGTGGCCAGGATTTGCCCCAGATCCGTTGGCTCAGAGAGACTAGCGAGCTGCTGAAACTCTATACGTGGTCTGGCCGCTCGGGCATGGAGCTCCACTCGGCTTGGGTTACACAAGCCCTTTGTGGGTGCTTCCATGTGGAACCAGGTGAGACAGCAGCCACCGCCAACACAGACAATCCCCCGGGGAGCAGGAAACAATCCAGTGCTTTGAACTGGTTCTGCTCAGGGGCTTTGGCTGAGTTTCAGGCAGGGCCCTATCCTTAGGCTGGTCAGATCCACAAGCCGGGAAGGTCAAGACGGGGATCCCCAAGGACCAGAGCTGTTCGGGTCCAGGTTCCCGCTCTCTTTAGCAGCCCGGTTTCCCTCTGGCCCTTTGACTCTCTGGCCGGGACTCTCAAAGGAGCTTTGGGGCATCTCATTGAATGGCAGTGCCTAACTCCCTTAGACTCCACTGGAAATCCCAGTCTCTCTCCAGTAATCCCAGTTGCTGGGAAATGCTGGTGATTCTAAGGACACGAACCTCGCCCGCTCCTCCCTGGTGTCTCTCAAGCAGCGGCCTTGTCTGCCACTTGGGAGGCTAAAGGGCACCTCTTTTAACCTCCAGTTTCACACTGGAATTGGCAACATCAAAGAGAGAAAGAAAAAACCTGGACAATTCACCCCCCAGGGCACAAAACAGGGATTCTGAACCCATCCGTCCCTAAACTTGTGATGATAGATACCATCATGCTGGCACCAGCTACCTGCTGATATTACCTTTTTGGCCTGCCTCTTGGCCTTGGTCAGGGGAATCGTTTCCCCTACACAGGACTCTGCTGGTGGCAGACTGGGGATAAAGGGGCGGCTCCTCGGTGCCCTCTTGTGAGTCGGCCATGGTAAGATTCTCACCCACCACTGCAGTCCAGCTCAGAGAGGTGCCTCTGTCAGCCAGCCCCTGGCACATCTCTGCTGCAGAACTGGCAGAAGCCAGCCAGAGAGAACCACAGGGTCTGGCTGGGTCTAGCCGCCGCAGTCAAGAATCCCCTTTATATTCGTTGCAGCCCAGCCCGGCCTCTTCTCCGCAGTGCAGAATTGGGAAGAATCTAGCCGCAGCTCTGAGCATCCTAACCCAACCTTTGTTCCTAGCCACGCGAGCACCCGGCCCTCGGTTCCTATCTGTGCACAATGCAAACAACTGCCGTGACGCCCCTTCCTTCACTTCCCCGAGGCCATGTTCTGGCTGTGGCAGGCTGCACGGATTTGTACAGAACGGTGGGCCTGATTCTCCGGTACACGCAGGCCTCTTTGTGCCACACTGGTAATGTACAGGGGGCCTTAAGGTGGGTGGGAATGGGACTAGCCCCCTGAGCACAGCCGCCCTGCCGAGGAGCCTCCTGGATCCATGCAGCTGCTGCTGGGGGGCGTCTGTTCCTTTTGGCCGCTGTCCAGAACTGGGCCCTGTGTCATCCCACTGCAACACACGGCCACTGGCCCCAAACCTAAGCCTGAATTCTGTCACTGAATTCCTTTTTTGGCCGACCAGCCCTCATTCACGAAACACCCAACCAAGCAACGACCCCACCAGGAGCCTCTCACAAATAATATGTGACGCCAAACTCGACCAGCCCTTTCCTTCCTTTCCCGTTGATAGCGTGCCGTGACCATGTGTGAAAAGCAGTGCATTGCTATATAGTCACTTGAATGTTTCTTCTTTGTTGACTGTGCTAACTAACCAAAGTCTCTTTGCCTGTAAACATTTTAAAGACATGTACATTTTATACCAAAGTTTTTTCTTGGATACCTCAGCCTGTACCTGTTTGTGTTGATATGTTACCCACAAAGTAAATGTCCTTTATTGAAAACCTCCAGGCTCGGTCGATTTGCTTTCATGTGGGGCCAGGAGTCCACCCTTTGGGGTGTTTTACAAATACCTTGACCCCTGAGTGCATTTTAGAGGGCCCTGTTCATAATCAGGCTGGATTCTCTTTTCTATCAGTGGTGGTTCTCAAACTTTAACAACCTGTGAACCCCTTTCACTAAAACGTTGAGTCTCGTGAACCCCCTCCTCAAAATGAATATTTCCAGGGATTTTCTCCTTTACCTGAGTATAAATTATAAAAACAAATTTTCTATTTCCAAGATCACTGCTTTTATGACATGCTTATTACACACTATTGATTATTAATTATTATCATTACAGTATTTTTATTACGTTATGAAAACAGCAACACTCTTCCAAGATCTCACTTTCGTAGCTTGTATCACTTGGAATAAGCCTGTTATAAGACAAGGCTCCTATGTTTCATCAAGGAGTAGCAGATGTGAAACAGCAGGAAGGTATTTAAGAAGCCAATTCAAAGAGTTCCTCCTACACCAGCATTCAGGTCTTGAGCAGTCCAGGCAAACAACACATGTTACAACAAAGCTTAAACTTGTTCATCATAATAATTTAAAAAACAATACTAGCTGCCTATTTCATTTTAAAAACAGCAAAAAATATCCACCTCCCTTTCCATTTCTTATGAGTCTTGAAGTTTAAATCTCCGCAGTGGGATAGAGATGCTTGCTTTGATCTGCTTAGCTCTTGGAAGTCCAGGGTCTCCAGGCTGCTGGTCCCGTGCTGCCCGGGGTCCCTAGGGACAGCTCTGTCCGCCATTAGGGATTTTTTTCCCAAGAACCCCTTGTAACATTTTGCAAACCCCCAGGGGTTTGGGAACCACTGCACTAAGGCCTGGTCTAGACACACATTTTGTACAATCTATCAGTTAAGGGGTCTGATTTGCAACAAAAAATGTTACCGTAAGTCTGGACCCAGCGCCATGAGTATAACAGTGCCTTATAACAGTACAGCTTCTACTGGAATCGCTATACCAGTAAAAAGCCCCTTTATACCGATATAGCTGCACTCACACTAGGGATGTCTGTACTTCTTTAACGATACCCTACTGTAGGGAAGCAGTGTGTCGTAGTGGCTAGTACCCTGGATTAGGACTCAGAAGACCTGGGTACTATACCTGGCTTGCTCACTGGGCTGATCTTGGGCAAGTCATTGCTCCTCTCTGTGCCTCAGTTTACCCGTCTGTACAATCGACATAATGATAGCCTGCATCGGTCATAAAATTGTTCATCCCCTTTTCAAACCCAGCCACCATATCTGACTTCCTGATCTCCTGCAGCAGGGAGTTCCACTGATTCTCTTCATGCTGTGTGAGCAGGTATTTCCTGATGCGATCTGGAGGAGGAGCTGACAGGAGGTGGTGTGGGAGCTGAAGGCCAAAGGAAAAAATGTGTGATTGCCTCTCCCCCTGAAATCAGCAACTCTGTCCAGCTCTGTGGTTGCTAATGAGGCCTCAAGTAACTACAGATTGGATGGAGGTGTCAATTATGGATTGGCACTAATGAATGAATGAAATTCACTCAGGCAAGTCCATGGGGAAGTACTTTGTGGAGTGAAGCAGCATCAGGCTTATAAGCAAGGTGAGAACGTTAATCCCCTTCCCATCAGCCTGGCCTGGCCCGACAAAGCTGCTGCTGAAAAAGAAACCCAGCGACGAGTCAGTCTGACTTGCTTCCATGTTCAAAGCCTTCTGCTGGGATCTTCCCACCAGCCCTGTTCTTGGAGGTGACTTTGAGAGCGCATGTGTCCTCTGGGAGAGGTCTCATTGCAGCTTGGCTGGCCAGGAGCCTGGATTTAAAGTTCACAGCAGAACTAGCATTGTCCTCCACAGTCAGCAATCTCCTACACTGGGGAGTCTGCCCCTTGGGTAGTTGCACTTGCCCAGAATGCCTGGCGAAGTTGTGCGCTGCTGACCCTGGGGCAGTGCAACCCTCAGTAGCCAAGCCTGTCAAAGTCTCTGTAAAATGTGTCAACAGTGGCATCTAGTGGCCCTAGTGCGTCATGCCAAGTGCCGTGCTGAGATTGGCATCCCTTCAGCAAAGGCAACGAGGAGTCTGGTGGCACCTTTGACTAACTGATTAATTTGGGCATAAGCTTTCGTGGGTAAAGAAAACATTTCTTTAGGTGCATGGAGTCCTTCAGCACAGGGAAATTTAGGCTGAACCTCAGGGAGCAGCATTTCCAAGCAGCGGAAGAGGAATTAGGGAAGCCACATTACCCGGGGAAGTTCAAACGGGACTGGAGAATAGAGGAGGGACTAGGGGGATCCCAGCTCTGATTTCTCTAGTTACATTATTATGTGTGTTACAGTAACACCCGGGAATTCCACCCAGGGCCAGCTAGGCGCTGTGCAAACCCCCGACAAAAAGACAGTCCCTTCCCGCAAAGAATTTACAAGCTAAATGATCTTCGTGCTTTGGACAACTGGGCCTTGGTTAAAGACAAGAACCTCGCTACTAAAAATAAGATGCAAGTGCCAGGTATAAGCTGGATGGTTAAACACGTCTTCCTGGCTTGATTTGTTTCCTGCCACTCCTGCGTCAGCTGTTTAACGTCACACTTCGCACTCAAGGCCACTAAAGAGAGGCAGAGCCCCTGAAATGCCCAATGGAGTGTCTAAGCAAGCTCTTGGTAGGTTTGCATTCAGCACGGCTCTGCTAACGGGGCCGGTGGATGCACGGTGCCGTCCGGGTAGCAGACATCAAAAGGAGCAACAGGGAGCGCTTGAATGTTTAGCAAAAGGGGAATGTTACTAGCGGGGCGTTGAAAAGGCGGAGAATTCATGTCCAGGCGTGACGCCAAAGGCGTTTAAAACCTCTTTGTCCCGGAGTCCCAGGATCCGGGCTAGGTCCCAGCCTGTAACCAGTCCCTTGGGAGTGACCCCGTTAGTAGGCCGGGCCCCCAGGACCTACAGCAACCGGCCTGTGGCCTCCATGACTGAAACTGGGCCTTCGGCACTAGCGTTCCCGGTCTCTCTCCCTGCAGCAAAACCTGCCCAGCCAGGCGCCTGCGGGAGGCTTGTACTGGGCCCCTTCCAGGCCCCGTGCTCTCAGGGAGTATTCACAGTGACACCTTTCCCCTCTGTTCTTCAGTTGGGGTCTTTGCCCTGCTTCCCTGCAGGGAGGTGGGGGGAAATATCCTTCCTCTGGGGTGGTGGTTGGTCGGTGTGAAAAGCCTGGCAGGGAGGCAGGCGGTTTTCCCATTGTCTCTCCAGTGCTATGGGTTGGTTTCCACCCTGTCCTTAATGACACAGACAGGTACATGGCACATCACCTCTTGTCCCCTGCTGTGCGCCAAAAGCAGTTTTTTAACCCTTTACACCCTGTGCCTGGCAATGCACCACGGGAAACTGAGGCACACGCAGGACTCACAAATATACGGTACATGTGACTCCACTGTATTGCCAAAATTCCCACTTCATCACACCCTTCTCTGGGAAACACACCAATACCAGCCAGCCCTGTGATTGTTTCTGCTGCACCATTCAATACCCAGGCCTTGAGTCCATTGTGCTAGGGCTTGTTTATGCCACTTTAGCAGCATAAATGGGTCTTAAAATTGGTGAAAATGGCTCCCTGGGTATTGCCTTGGCTGGGGTGGAGCTAGCATAAGGCCTCTGCATTGGCCTTGCTCCCAGCCCTCAGTACAGAGGGTGGATTGGGGGCACTGCTGGGGCCCGCTGCACTGTGGCTGTTCTCCAGGGTCCATGGGGAGCAGAGCGTAAGTTAGAGCAGCCCTGAGGCTGCACAGCCTCACAGTAGGGGGAGCACAAAAGCAGCATAAAGCCACCTGAATCCTCCCCTCCCATCCCCGTTCCTGGCCCAGATACAGGAAAGGATTATCAGACAGCCAAACCCCAGGGGCCCACGGAGGAGCTGCCCTGATCTCTAGGGGGAAATAGCAACCCCACCATGCTGCTATTCTCCTTTTCTCAGTCATGATCTAGTCGCATTTGCAGCCTCACTCACGGACCAGAGCCCCATTGTGCTCAGCACTGCACAAAGACGAACCTGTCACTCGTAGGCTTTGAGTTTAACCCTCCTCTTGTCAGCACAAGGCGGCCGCGTTTGAGATGGTAACCCTGCAGAACAAGATTCTTAACCATTTGTTTTCACTGACTTTTGTTACAAGGATGACAAAGAGGATCAAAGTGGGCTGGCTTGGCCTACTTTTTTCTTCACCTTGTTCGCCAACAAATACGTTTTTGTTCAAAAACAATTTTGTTTTTGAAGCTTCTAGTTGCAAACAGACGCATCAAACCGTGAACCAAGTGTAAACTGCAGAAGTGCTTTCTGCCTGAGCCTGCAGCCAGCCCGAAACAATCGCTCTGGGAGATGTCACTTGCCTCAGTTAATCTCAGTAGACTGTTAACTCTGAAACCTAATGGTGATTGTTTCACTGACAATGTTGCAAACGATTTCATTGCTGTGCAAAGACTGCAAGAAAGTTGATGGATGATGATCAACTCCTCTCTGTGCTGCACAGCGCAAAAAAAAAAAAAAAGAAAACTATATTAGGAAGGGCCGCACAATTTATTGTGAGTGGCACCTCATTGTGGCACTTCAAATGGGCAGGGCTTAGTTTGAGGGTGGAGCTTGGGAGCATAGCACTACTTTTTCCCTTCAATTTCATCCCTGCTTTTAGCTGAAGAACCTGGATCCAAACATCCCTGAACATTTGTAAGAACATAAGAATGGCCATACTGGGTCAGACCAAAGGTCCATCTAGCCCAGTATCCTGTCTTCAAACAGTGGCCAGTGCCAGGTGCCCCAGAGAGAATGAACAGAACAGGGAATCATCAAGTGATCCATTCCTTGTCGCCCATTCCCAGCTTCTGGCAAACAGAGGCTAGGGACACCATTCCTGCCCATCCTGGCTAATAGCCATTGATGGACCTATCCTCCCTGAATTTATCTAGTTCTTTTTAGAACCCTGTTATAATCTTGACCTTCACAACATCCTCTGGCAAGGAGTTCCACAGGTTGACTGTGTGTTGTGTGAAAAAATACTTCCTTTTGTTGGCTTTAAACCTGCTGCCCTATTAATTTCATTTGGTGACCCCTAGTTCTTATATTATGAGGAGTAAATAACACTTCCTTCTTTACTTTCTCTACACCAGTCATGATTTTATAGACCTCTATCATATCCCCGTTTTTTCATCTCTTTTCCAAGTTGAAAAGTCCCAGTCTTATTAACCCCTCCCCCCACTTGAGGGCAGTGGTGGGTCCCAGAGGGCCCTGGGGGGCAGGTCCCAGGAGGGCGGAGGGTGATGTGTGGTCCTGGGGTGATGTGCGGGGTGGGTCCTCGGGGGTGCTGGTGGGTCCTGGGATGATGTGGCGGGGGGGGGGTCCCAGAGGTTCCTGGGGGGTGGCTCTCGCGGGGGTGTGCTAGTAGGTCCCAGGGTGATGTGGAGGGGCTGGGTTCTGGGGTGATGTAAGGGTGTATCCCAGGGGGGCAGTGGTGGGTCCCGAGGTGAGGTGAGGGGAAGGTCCTGGGGGGCAGTACTGGGTCCCAGGGGGATGTGGAGGGTGGGTCCCAGAAAGCCCTGGGGGGCAGGTCCCAGGGGGGCAGTGGTGGGTCCCGGGGTGATGTGTGGGGTGGGTCCTCGGGGGGCTGGCGGCTTCCGGGGGGGTAGGGGTCCCAGAGAGTGCTGGGGGTAGGTCCCAGTGGAGTGACGGCGGCTCCGGGGGGGGGGTGTTGGGGGATCCTGGGGTGATGTTGGGGGATCCCGGGGTGATGTGGGGGGCAGGTCCCGAGGGGGTGGCAGTGGTGGGTCCCAGTGGAGTGATGCCAGGTCCCGGGGGGGGGGGGGGGTTTGGGGGATCCTGGGGTGATGTGGGGGGGCGGGTCCCGAGGGGGGGCAGTAGTGGGTCCCGGGGGGATGTTGGGGGGTCCCGGGTTGATGTGGGGGGCGGGTCCCGAGGGGGGAGCAGTGGTGGGTCCCAGTGGAGTGACGGCGGGTCCCGGGGTGATGTTGGGGGATCCCGGGGTGATGTGGGTGGCGGGTCCCGAGGGGGGAGCAGTGGTGGGTCCCAGTGGAGTGACGGCGGGTCCCGGGGTGATGTTGGGGGATCCCGGGGTGATGTGGGGGCGGGTCCCGAGGGGGGGCAGTGGTGGGTCCCAGTGGAGTGACGGCGGCTCCGGGGGAGGGGGGGGTGTTGAGGGATCCTGGAGTGATGTTGGGGGCGGGTCCTGAGGGGGGGGCAGTGGTGGGTCCCAGTGGAGTGATGGCGGGTCCCGGGGTGATGTTGGGGGATCCCGGGGTGATGTGGGGGGCGGGTCCCGAGGGGGGGGGGCAGTGGCGGGTCCCGAGGGGGGGGGCAGTGGTGGGTCCCAGTGGAGTGACGGCAGGTCCCGGGGGTTTTGGGGGGTCCCGGGGTGATGTGGGGGGGCGGGTCCCGAGGGGGGGCAGTGGTGGGTCCCAGTGGAGTGATGGCGGGTCCCGGGGGGATGTTGGGGGATCCCGGGGGGATGTGGGGGGCGGGTCCCGAGGGGGGGGCAGTGGTGGGTCCCAGTGGAGTGACGGCGGGTCCCGGGGGGATGTTGGGGGGTCCCGGGTTGATGTGGGGGGCGGGTCCCGAGGGGGGGCAGGGGTGGGTCCCAGTGGAGTGACGGCGGGTCCCGCGGGATGTAGGGGGGCGGGGCCAGGCCACGGCTCGAGTCAGGGGCGGGACCTGACGCCACGGCGCTCAGGCCAGCCAATGAAATTTCCCCCGCCACAGCCAAGACCCTCCTCACCCCGCCCCCTACTTTGGTTCCCCGCCCCACGCCCTCCTCTCCCTCTCTTATTGGTCTCGCTAAATTGTCGTCATTCCCAAGTTTTGCCCTGCCCGTTCTGCTCCTGCCTCACTCCCCATTGGCCCTTTGCCCCATCTGTCTCCTCTCAGTATCCCGCCCTCCTCATCCCGCCTCCTGCGGGCTCTGACTGGTTGGTTATGATGTCATCCTGGCCTCCGGAGCTCTCGTATTGGGTGCTCTGCTTGTCAGTTACTAGGCAGACGCGTTAGGGGGGCGGCGGCCGCCATTTTGGTTACAGAGTGAAAGTGACAGGAGCCGGGGAGAGAGTGGAAAGCAGAACGCCGGCCCTTCTCTCAGCCACGTCCCTCTTCCCTTCCCTGCCCCACCATGTCGGAGAAGCTCGGCACCGACAGCCGGTGCGAACAGACGGGCGACGAGAAACAGGTGAGGGGCTGAGGCGGGGCGGGATCGCTGTGGGCTCCGATTGGCCACTGGGACCGCCCGTACGCGGCCTGCCGCGCTGTGATTGGCTGCCCTACTCGTCGCTCCCGGTAATGGTGTTTGGTCATTGGCTACAGGCCTGGTGGGGTGGTACTTCCGGGGGGGGGCGTTGGTCGTGGGTTAGACAGGGCTTAAGTGCTGAGTGAGTCTGGCCGGGTTAGGGGTGGTGGATTGTGGGATACTGGTGGTGTGGAGGCCTCTGGGGTGTGGGTGCAGCTTTGGGTTGGGTCAAGGTGGGTCAGAGGAATTGGGGGAGACTGATGGGGGTGGGGCTCCTGGTCTGGGGTTGGAATCCAGGGTTGGGGGTGTTTCCATTAGGGGCAGGGGATTATGGTGGAGGGAGGATATGGGACTGCTGGGTTGGGACTTGGACTTCAGCATGGGGGTGGCTACGCTGTTTTTTTGGAGCTTGTGGGGCTTGAATTCTTACATTGACTTAGCTGTGTCTTCACCTGGGGTCAGGTTGGCTTAGCTACAGCACTCGGGAGCGGAAATTTTTCACCCCCCTGAGCGATGTGGCTAGGTCAATCAACGTTTTAAGTGTAGACCAGGGCTAAGGTTACAGATCTCCATGAAATCATGATTACATGTATGTGAAAGGAGCGAGACAAGGTGGATGAGGTAATATCTCTTATTGCACCAGCCAGGGTCTGTTGGTGGAAGGTACAAGCTTTTGAGCTACATGGAGCTCTTTTTCAGCTCACCTGCCCCACCAGGTCATCTGACGAAGAGCCCTCTGTAGATCGAAAGCTTGTATCTTCTACCAACAGAAGCTGGTCTAATGAGAAATACTACCCCACGTACCCATGCGTCTCATATCCTGGGACCAACACAGCTACAACTCTGCAAACATATATGTGAAACGGTTTATAATAAGTATCCCTCTCCCACCTGTTAAGACCCCAATGGTAGGATAAAGCTGACTGTCCAGCCCAGTGAGAGCCACAAGAAGAATTAAGAGTGCAGGAGTTGCGTTAAAAGCAGTCGGTTTGGTGGCTTCATTATGAATAATGTCAGTTCTCCTCAGTTTCATGACTTGACTTCTCTGTAAATAATTTTTGATGAGAGGTCAGATCGGGTTTGTGTGAGATGGAGGTAAATTAGGATGTTATAATAATGACTGCTTCAGGGTAAGTAGGGAATTTCCCTTTGGTATTAAGGGGAGGGATGTTTCTCTCAAAATACCAGTTCAGGCTTGCACTAAAGCAACCACTTTGTTCTAGACAGTACTGTAGATATATGCACAAGCTGCTGATTTATTTGCGGGTAATAAAGTTCCTTAGGCTAAAGCAGAATTCAGGGGTTGGTCCGAAAATGCAGCTGCAGTAGATGAGAAGAGGCGGCATTATTACTTTTGGGGGTGGGTTTAAACTGTAGTGGAGGTTTTGTATTAACACTGTGGGACTGAACTGTAGTGAGTAATGATTTAAAATTATCCCACATAACCCTTCTGCACAAAAATTCTTGTTTTGCCTTTTGTCTAGGGCAGCTTAGCAGCATGGTGTGCAGCTCCCCTGAGTCATCGACTTTTAGAGCATTGCCCACGGTGTCGTGAGCGGAACAGCTACTCAGACTTATCCACTTTATTTAAAGACTGTCTTATCAAAGACGCATTGTCTATCCAATTGTTCTTTTCTCAGGATTCTCTTTAAGTGGATGGTAACCAAAAAGCGGAGACGGTAGCTTTAAGGAAAGGAGAAACCCGATTTAAATAGTCTCTTCCAAAATGCCTAGGCATTCTCTGTCCTATAAATCCTATGTTGGGATTGTGGAGAAAGTGTTTCCAATCTGAAACCTTAATTTTAAATATTAACTCTTTTCACTCTTGGTTTTTACCATAGGGAAATACTTGCTCCTAAAGAGTCCCTTAACTTAAAATGCTAAAATGGGTACAACAGAGGAAGTGACTTCCCAGCCTCAGAAGGCCTGGTTTCTTTTAATGATTTTTTACAGGGGACCCTGAATATCAAATGCCACTCTGCCATCAGACTTAATTTTAAAAAATCTAAATGTTTCTGAAGTTTGTGTGTGAGCATAACCAAATCCCATTGAAATCAATGGGAGTCTCCCACTGACTTCAATGGACTGTGGATCAGTTGGGAAACTCTGCAAAAGAGAACTGCATTTGTGTCTGCAAGGGTCCAGAGCAAGTTTTTATACTAAGTAAATGGACTGTGAGTGACACCTGGCTAGACATTTCCCCTAGCAATGATACCTTCCAACCACTTACTAACGGCCACGGCTAGATCACTGCCACAAGATTGAGTTCCTGTGATGCAGGAAAGCTTTGACCCTTTTACTTGTGATGTCACAAACAACTATATGGTTTGCAGCCTGGGGGTTAAAATCTTTTTACTCTGGCGCACAAATCCTACACAAAAGAAGCATTTTAACCACCCGTAACACTCGCATCTAAATGCCTTCTCGGAGCTCTGACCCCACCTCTACTAGTTGGGAAGTGAAAGAGCATTTTGGGTAACAGTTTTCAAGAACACCTTGAAGCCTGTTTTGTCTCGGAGTTTCTATACACAGCGCTGCCGTCTCAATCTTCAGAGCTGGAGCAGGATTAGCACAGGCCAGGTGTTCTCATACAAACACATGGGCAGCTCTCAGCCAAACCGGTTATTATTATGATGCCAGTACAACAGGGATGTGTCAGAACAATAGGCTTTCCTGATCTTACAGTATTATTAGAATACAGGCCAACAGTCATGCAGCTAAAACCTACTGGCCATCTGGGCACATGTGCTCAATGATATGGGTCCTCTGGGAAAAGTGGCAGCCATTTTAACAGTGACTAAACATTAACATCAGCTCTGTGGCAGTTTGTATACAATGGCGGGACCTAAGCATGCCCTATGTGGATCCTGGTGGTTTAATCTATCTTGATAGGCAGGTGGCATCACACGTTTGAAAAGGTGCCGTTGTCTCTTTAGTTCAGATGCATTGCAGCGCCGTACTGTCCAAAAAATGCTAATTGGTATTAATCTCCCAGCTATGGTCCTGGCCACTGATCTTATTCCAATAAGTAGAGTGAAGCACAAAGCCATTGACTGTATTGTGTCTGAGCAGCACTTTAAGATAGTGTACCCAGGATAACAGGAAAGGGCCCGAGTAATGGGAGGGAAACAATCTTTATGGCTGTGTATGGAGATATGAGTTAGAAATAAATAATTGAGGAGAGGAGGTGGGATTGAGAGTGTCTGGTACGAACTATTGGGCTAAGGGTAATGCAGCCAGAATTCCTGCTGAGAGACCAAACACCGCTTCGGAACTTGTGCCTCTCTCTTTAATTCTCCCCAGTAAAGAATCCCGTTATTTCGTGGGGCAGAGTCTCTTTGAGATGTAGATGGCTGAGTGGCATGTGTCTACCTGTATCCTCTTCCCAGAAAAGAGAACTTCATTAAGACAGCCAGAGCAATAAATCTCCATTAACCCTAACGCCATTGGAATGAATACTAGAGCAGAAAATATCTCGAACACTTGTGGCTAAGGTTCCACAGCCAACTTCTCAGCAGCTGTCAACTGCCTTTAATAGACCAGATACCAACTTGTACGTTTCCAGCTGGGCTACGTATAGTCACTAGCCACCACCTGTCATCCATAGAGCATCCTCTAGTATACCTGTCTGTGCTGAGCCAGGCACACATCTTACCTCCTAGCTTCCAAGCCTCTCCATCCCAGTTTCCCATTATGCTCAACAGATTGGAGACTAAGATACGTACACAGGTAGGAAACATTGTTTCTACCCACTGTCTCCAACCCACTATTCAACTATCAGCTACGAGGACCAGTCTACCTTCCCCTTGACCCAGCATGGACTCTTAACTGCCAAAATACATATTCACTATTGGTACCACCAGCAGTACTAACTTCCTTCTGTACTTCTCTCCTTACCTGAAAGGACCAGACCCAAGTCAGAGATTTCAGTGTCTGTCTATGGCTCAATCAGTCTGAGACAGTGAACAACGAACAGTTATGATGATGTCGATTTTGAGATGTAGGCACATCTGCCCTTCACTTTCTGTTGGCTAATCTGTTAATTTGCAGTGGCTTCTTGAAATATTTTGCTGCTCCTTCCAGTGTTTTACCTGGTAATGGACCAAATATTACAGGCTGGTGCAGACCAGCAACAAATCAAATCTGAGGATCCCAGATATGCTGCAGAGGTCATCTACATTGAACTTTGTTCCCACTGTGCAAGATCTTGCTTTTCCGGAATTGGTGGCAATAGTGACTAGCAGGAATGGAGGTTTCCAGATAGGCCTAGTGAATGCAGCAGGCAGAGAGGGCTGACAGCTGACACAGCCAATAGGCTGCTCTCTGTAGAGAAAAATGATCTAAATCTAGATCTTAAACAGGCCAGTGGCCGCTGTTCTAAATCTTTGAAAAACTTAGAGAACACTGAAATGCCTTCCAACAGCTGACTTATCAAGAATAACAGAACAGCAAGATTTCTTAGGACAGACTGTGCCATTCAATTTCTGGTCCGCTACTTTGACCCCCGAGTGCAATAAGCAGTATAGCTCTAGGAAATGGAATTTACCGTATTTGGTAATTCATATTCTCAGGACTTTTATACCATTGAGTCTGCTCTCAAAGCTGTATTTAAAAATTCTGAAATAACTGAGAAATGTAGTCACTCTGTGGTTCTGCTGACATCCACGCTCTCTGCTTGACTCATGTCTACACAGTCCCCTTTACTTAAGCAAACTCAGCTTAAAGAATAAAGCTGGGTTAAGCACTCTCTTGGAGGACAGAAGTGTGACAATCCTTTGATTCCTCTTTTGTCACATGATTGGAGGGGTGGGAGTGAGTAATACATCGCAGGCAGCCCTCAAAGCTCTACCACTGCTGAGACAAATAGTTAGTTGCAGATGGCATCAATTTTGAAACCATCACCAATTTCTGCTCTTGTACAGCAACTTCTTTACAATAGTCTTGAAGTTGTCACTTAAAAACCAGTCCACATTATCAGATATTTACAGGCCTCAACTAATTTTCTAGGTTAGGATACTGATTTCTATCTTTTTTTAACTTTTCCAATTCGAAAGTTTCACATGTCTGTTTCAGCAGGCTTCCATCTATATATTTCTGAGCAAAGGTGTCTTGAACTCCACCATAACATGCCCAGTCCTAACCATTAAGGCAGAAATGTACCTGTTCTCTTTACTAAAATCAAATGTAGATTGTCTGATTGGATGGATTCTGTCCTGCCCTTTTAGCAAGAGGGACTCAATGTAATTGGAACATAATAGCTAGGCTGGATCAAAGTCATGGTCCCTCTAGTGTGATGTCCTGTCACTGATATTGACCAGAATCCTGTTTCTTGCATCTCTGTGATCTTGCTCTAGCAACTCTCTTTGACACCTGCATGCCAAGCTGAAGATAAAGGTGGTTTTTGGTTTTTTTTCCCCTCTGCAAAGTTTTTTTTAGTCTTTGATTCCAGCAAGGACGTGGAAAATCTCAACCTTGTTTTTACCTTGCTTAATCTACTCTGTGCTGAGGCCATGAGAAGGAACTTGCCACAGAACACGTTGATGCCACTTCTTGATCAAGCAGAGATATGATATTATGTGCTGTTCTGCCCCTGGGGCTGAGCTGGCTGCGTCGGTGATACCGGATGGCATAGATGATTGATGATGGCATTGGAGTTGCCAGTTTGAATTTGGCCTTGGTTGAAACTGACTTGAGTCAGCATTGTTTGGTTTGTACGCTACAAGTTGCAAAGTCTCAGTCCAATTCTTAGTAGACAGGTGTCCATGTTGCAAAAACCATCGCATGTGAGGGATCGGTGGGGATCTCTGCAGAGGGGTCAAAGATTCATAGATCTTAAGGCCAGAAAGGACCACAAGTCTGACCTGTGTAACGCAGTCCATAGGACAAAGAGTCTTGGATGGTGAAATAACATCTTGCTCTGGAACTGTTCTCTTCAGCATAGGGCTGAGGCACACACAGGGGTAGGGAGGCTCAGGGTAAACCTCTCTGCGGTCTGTGCTGTGTGGATACAGAGACCTTCTGGATTCCTGGGCTGTCTACATGTACTCTTCAGCATTATGGAATTCCCCTTCATGAAAAAATGTGCACTAAAAACATTGATTTGCCTCTTGTCCTTTTAATGATGCTTCGTGATCAGAGAGCTCAGTTGTTCAAAACCACTATCTTTAAGCAATGCTAGGAAACGGCACTGGGGAATGTTGATGTGTTGGATACATGTGAATAACTACTCCATGTTGAAGCAGCAGAACTTGATCTCTGTGACCCACCTGGTGAGCTGTTTCTGGCATGTTGCTTGCTCTTGAGTATAAAAGCTTGGTTGAATTTCTAGCCACTGCCCACATTGGCTCAGCCAATTGACTGCTGCCATGTGGAAAGGCTAGAAGAGTGACAGGTGGTGCCACACTTAAGTGGTGGGAGTTGACGTGAAACTGATGACTCCCTGCTGAACCTCATTGCCTGGGTTGAACTTACCAGTGGCTTCTTATCAAGGGCTATATCTGTCACCTGGCCCATTTATCTGTCCACTTTCCCACAGGCTTTCTGAGAGCCATTCCCCCTGTGGGTTTAGAATTGAGTTTACAGTATTCTCAAAGTATGTTTAAGCATTTAAGGGGCCACACCTCAATTAGTGATAAACATTATATAACTAGATTTCAGAGGTAAAATAAAGGTTTCCTCTTTCATAGGGTTGAATAGCTTTAATCCGTTTCTTGTTTTTCAGGATACACAGGAGAAGGAAGCAGTCATCCCCGAGAGAGCAGAAGAAGCAAAACTAAAGGCCAAATATCCTAATTTAGGACAGAAGCCAGGAGGGTCAGACTTCTTAATGAAAAGACTCCAGAAAGGGGTACTTGCCTACTCAAATGCTCTTGTCTTGGAAGCTAACCGTTGTCATCACTTGATGGTGTAAAGAAAAGTGTATATGATATAGACAGTAGCACTTAAAGTAGTCTAGATATGGTTAGTAAAGACTGTATTGAATGAGAGATTTGGATTCAGTATGTACATAGGGTGCTTATATTGACCAGACCGGACCAGTGACCTGAACTTGTTGAAATCCCATTTGTATCCAATACATTTCTATTCGCTACTGTTGGTGGCCTGGGGATATATCAGGCATGAAATAAGTCGGGCATGACCACTCGAAAAGTATTCAAATGTAGGCACGAAACATAATTTTGACATAGCTGTCCAGGATGAATGAGTTTATGAATGAGTGCTTATGAATGTTATTGATAATGCAAGCTTGTGCCAGGTCTGTAGGACCTGATTAAAACTCTTTGGGATTGGCCCTATTTAAAGCCCCCTGAAGTCACCATAGTAGATGTCTGTGTGACACATTCCCCTTGTTTCCCAAGCTCTGTACCTCCTGATCTAGATCATCCCAGGCTGTTCTTGTCTTGGGCCTGTCTTGAACAGCGATGCTGTTTTTTGTGTGATGGGTTTTGCTATGTGAATATTGTTTAGTGGCTTCCCATTTCTCCACATTGTGACCCGTCATGATTTGGACTCTGATACTTAGAAACTAGTGCACTGACCTTGTGCCATCTGGGCCTCTCCCTGGGATCGACCTTAACGCTGCGGGGCCGGTCCTGCACCAGCCAGTGATCTGGCAGATCAGATGTTCCAAATCTCACCTGTGGTTCAAAGTAGAACTCTTAAAGAACAATGATGCAAAATGAGAAACTGTGGGCTTGATTTTTCCATTGCCCTGCACCTCGTGCAGTCACTTAGACCTGTGCAAAGTGGGTGTAGAAATGTCACCAGCTCAGAATGGCAGCATTTTACACCCACTCTGTCCTGGTGTACAAGTGGCCAAGGTTCAAGGCAATGGTGTGTCAGGCCTCGTGACTCCTCTGTCTGAGGAATTAGTTAAAGCGCTCACTGAAATTCAGTAAAGCAAAGCCTGGCATCTTGTTTATAGCTGTCATATTTTACGAAGCCATTGTAAAGCAGTCTGGTACAGCATATGAGCCTCTTATCCCCTTCAGATTGTATAAAAATCCTCTGAGAAGTTGAGAAAACACAACTATTCTGCTCTTTTTCCCATTTAGAACACAGGGATTCTGCCCACTGGCTCCGCTTGGCTTCACTGGAATTAACATCATTGTTTTCCTTTTATAGCTTTTATTTATAGCCTTTCATCCTGCCAAAACATCATTGTGTGCCAGCATTATCTCTTGCTGTTGATGTTACTCTGCTAATATTGTTTTAGGTAACAGCCTGCAGAGCAAGCACAAAAATAGTGGTTATTTAATTTCTTGGCATGGAAGCAATAGGGGTTTTTGTTTTTAAATCCAATAGTTAGGGGGGGAGGGATAGCTCAGTGGTTTGAGCATTGGCCTGCTAAACCCAGGGTTGTGAGTTCAATCCTTGAGGGGGCCATTTAGGGATCTGGGGCAAAAATTGGGGATTGGTCCTGCTTTGAGCAGGGGGTTGGACTAGATGACCTCCTAAGGTCCTTTCCAACCCTGATACTCTATGATTCTCTATGATTCTATTTAGAGGAGAATCAGGCCCTAACTTACACCAATGGGAGAGCAAAATCAGGCCCTTCTCATTTACACCAAAGCCCTTTTATGGTGCTCTGGCAGACATGTCATTTACACCCACTTTAAGGCCTCTTTTATGCTGCCAGAATGGGGTAAATGAAAATTGGGTCCCGGGGTCTTTCCCCATTAGGGTTACAGCCATGTGGCAGTAGGTCAAGTGTTTGGGCTGTAAAAGTCCCTTTAAGGAACTTAATAAACACAACTGAGATTCCCTCTGCTGTTGTACTTGGTGAATTGTATTTGTTTACAGTACACCTTGGTAAAGGAAGTAAATGATCGTGGTTATCCTTTAAAATAAGTGTTACAGAAAGGCCGAAAATTCGTTGGGGGCGACTGGTTGTGTTACAAACTTACTTAAAAGTATGTGTATAAAACGTGAAGGTGGATTTCCTTGTGTGGAAGGAGCCTGCTTGTCTGGTTTCCAGTCTTCTGTAACTGCCTCTTTAAAGTGAAGATTTAGTGTCTGTTCTTAGGTCAGGGCTATACAAAAATCTTGCCAGCTTCGCTTTGCCTGATAGGCGGGTGTGAGTTGTTTTGCTTGGGTTTGTTTGTTTTACGACATAGCTGTGCCAGCAAAAACCCTAGTGTAGATGCAGTTGCACCAGCACAAAAGCGCTTTTGCTGGGATACTTATTTCCTCACCAAACCCGAATGAACTATACCAGCAAAAGCCCTCTGTTGCTAGTACAACTGTCTATACTAGCAGGGTTTTGCTGGGGTAGCTATAGTTTTATGGCTATACTGGAACTTCTAAGTGCAGGCTAGGCTTATCTAATTAGTCTGCAAATTCAGTGATACAGTGGTGTACACTGACCAAACTACTACTTAAATCAAGAAAACACATTCATGGTTAGATAAGTCTTGTATGTTCACAATATTCCAACAAGGTTTTGGGCAGTATATTTTCTTAAGACTTTGCCGAAGTAACCTGAAATCCTGTCCCTCTTTCAGCAAAAGTATTTTGACTCGGGTGACTACAATATGGCCAAGGCAAAGATGAAGAACAAGCAGTTGCCAAGCACCGGGCCTGACAATAACCTGGTGACAGGCGACCATATCCCGACACCACAAGATCTTCCACCGAGAAAGTCATCACTTGTAACCAGCAAGCTGGCAGGGTAAACCTGCACTTCTGATTTTTTTTATTTTTTTTTGTGTGTGTGTGTGTGTGTGTCAAACTGATTGAACTTCACTGTATTATAGGGCTGGGATGATCGGAATTCATGTAATCATTCAAATACTTACAGTAATCAAACAAAAGAAAAGCAAGTGAGATGTGTTTATAGTCCTGGGTGTGTGTGCAGATTTTTACAGCTGGTGATCAGCCAGCTGAGTGGATCCTTTCCATACAAAGTCAGTTTGCTGCCTTACTTTGCATGCTGCTGAAATCCCTCCGGTATCAGAGGAGTCATAGCAGAAGTGCTTGAACTTTGCCACCTCACTATACAAGCAAGGAAGCTTATAAAAGCAGAATACTGCACCAAAGGATTGGCCTGCTGTTGGCTCTCAGCTTGGCTGCACAACTGGAGTGTGGGTCCTGGGGGCCGCTTGCTGTTTGGCTACTAGGTCCAAGGTACTGAGAGGTATAGTGACTGTACAGAAGGTAATGAAAGAATTGGGCAGGACTAGGATGACCAGCAAACAGGTGGCCCATGGGTAGATGTATTATGCTTGAGCTAAATGAATAGTGGAACTCCTGAACAAGAAATTAGCAAGAATACAGAAAGGAATTAGGCAAAATGTGTTTTTTAAAGAAATGTCAAGCTTTGCTATTCTGCTTGGCTGAGCAAATTGGGAACTATTCCATACTCACGGGAACCAATGTGCTTTGGCAAAATTAGAGCAAGCCCTCTTGACAGAAGAGACTCTTCAGTGCTACCTCCTGGAATCAGCAGGTTTTTAATCTTTGATTTCCTCTGAAAATCCAGTCTTCTATATTGTCAACATTTAAAACAACCTACTTACCTTCAATCAGAACGTAGAGCGATTTAGTCACAGGTACATCTCAGGAACTCGGATGGCCCTGATCACCGTAGTATCTGAGCGCCTCACAATCCTTAATGTGTTGATCTTCATAGCACCGCTGGGAGGCACGGCAGTACTATTATCCCACTTTTACAGATGGAGAACTGAGGCGCAGAGAGACTAAGTGATTTGCTCATGGTCACAAAGGACATCTGTGGCTGAGCAAGGAACTGAGCCTGTATCTCCCAAGTTTCAGACTGAAAATAAGGTGTACATTGTTAACGGTGAGAGTAATTAACCATTGGAACAATTTACCAAAGGTTATGGTGGATTCTCCATCACTGACCATTCTTAAATAGAGATTAGATGTTTTTCTAATCTAGGGATTATTTGGGGGAAGTATTATGGGCTATGTTTTGTACAGGAGTTCAGAGTATATGATCACAATAGTCCCTTCTGGCCTTAGACTCATTTATAGATTCCATGATTCTAAGTCCCAGGCTAGCGCCTTAACTAATAGTTGAAATTACAGAATAGTTAGCTCTGCACTGCAGCCTGTTACTGAAAAAAAATATTTTTAAGTCTGTTGGAAAGGATTAGGAAGAGTAAAGCAACCATGGCTTACTATATTGTAGTTCAGAAAAATGGGACAGTAATTATGACCCTTCTAAACCCATGATGATGCATGGAGAAGAGGAAATTCTCTTTGAAGGTAGAGGATTTCAGGATAGAAGATCACTAGCCTGTTTAAAAAACAAAACTGAGAACCTGGGAGGATGGAGTGGAAAGAAGCACAAAAGCAAACTTGCATTAATGGCATAACACATTAGTATCTTGGTTTTGTTTTTGGTTTTTTTCCTGCCTGTGTCTGTTGCAGGCCTGGAAACCATGTTGATTCAATGGATGCAGCCTGTGGAATGCAAGATCCCATCTGATAATGCATGTCAAATATGTTCTTCGTGTGGCATAGAAAATACAGCATTCCACCTGGAACACCGGATCGAACTGCATTTATAATCTTGAGGAATATTTTAGCGGAGATGTAATAGTGTGTTGGGTTAAAAGGTGTTTCACTGGAACGGTAATTTGAAGATTTCAGCATGCAGGTTGCTGTGCTGAAAGCAAACACGAATCTGTTTTACATCCAGAATTTAAAGATTTGGGTTTGTTCTTTTGTTTTTGGGGCTAGGGGAGGGAATCTCTTTAATCAGTTCATTCTATAGGACACCATACCCAGGTCAAGAAAAACCAATGAAAGGTAGCACTTGAAACTCCATAATTAATGTAGCTTTGTCTACATACATTCTCTGCTATGCCTTACTTTAGGGACTAAAAATTACCAAGTAATTCATACAAAGGTCTGTTTCAGTTGACCATGTTTTGCTGCTGCTGATTCTAAATGGAAAACATGGTATTGTGTATAGCTAATCAGGGTATTCCTAAGAGTCCTGCTTCAAAAAAGAAGTAAAAAGCCAAGCCTGACATATCGTACAAATCAACATCCATGTTTCTGAGGTTGTAAAGAACCATTTTTTTTTTCTTTTCATAGAGACTGGTCAATAAAAAGTTAATTTCACCAGAGTTAATTTCACCAGGTTTAGCGGGGAGTAAATGTGTAATTTCATTCTTTAGTCTCAGTCTCCTCATGCCTTATGTCCAGGTTCCAAAGCAATCTGAGAAGGTTGGGGGAAAAGCTACTGCTGTCTTGTATAATCTCCTCAAATGTCTTGCTGTTTGTCCCAGCCACATTGTAAATAGATATGAATCGTATATATATATAAATATATATAATTTTTTACATCATCTTCATCTCTATCTTCTATTGTTCTATGCTTTTTTCTAAAAAAACAACAAAACCCACCTCTCTTGCACCACTGAGTACCTGTCAGCTGTTGCCTAAACCTTCCTGCTGTTGATCTCAGCAAAATCTGATTGACAGGGAGAACAGAGGGGGGGAATGGTTCAACATATTCATTCCCCTCACTTCCTCCAGGATTCAGGAAATACCAAGTGTATTTATATAGAAAGGAGGAAGAAATTACCTTCAAAATACTGGGTGAGAAACATCAAGAGAGATTATTTTAAAAAATAAACGTGTCTCAAACACATACTGAAGTCATTTTTTGTTCTGTTGTGAAAACTAAAACAGTGGGGAAAGATGAACCCTAAAAAGGGAGCGTTCTGTGTTTCACAATGGCTTCCTTCCAGTTCCATTCCATTGTTTGGCATTTGCAGCTCAGCTTCTTGGTGTGCAGCCTTCAATGTGGAAACGGAATGAGCGATCTTCATCAGACAGTTGCACTACATACAACTTTAGGATACAAATGTTTTGTCCTTGGAATGATTTCTCTTTAATCTAAACAGACTTCTGGGAAAATCTGAAGCATGGCTAGAATTTTTGTATATATATTTTCCCTCTTCTGGGGAAATAACTAAGTGGCAACTTCTTTTGTTTGCTTTTGAAAGGATGAAGCTAACTAATATTAATTAGAAATAGAAGCCCTGACAGCAAAACAGTCAAGTGCCTCTGCATGTTTAATGAGCTAATATGTTTGGATTTATTTTTTTCTTCATGGGCCAAACTGAGTGATACTTTCCTAGACCCAGATGCCACGATCCCAACAAAGAGCTGACTTTTCACCCCAAACAGTTCCTTGCTGCAATTCCTATGGAATCGTGTTTCCTGGAGAGAGTGGCAGCCAGATCATGCACAATTATATAAAACCAACACTTAGGCCCTTTATTTATCCACTGCTGGACTATGGTATAGAAGGGATCTCAAGTTGAGCTTGCCTTAAAGGTTGAATCCGTTGGTACTATGAGGATAAGTAAGGTATTTTGATGCCATGGTACAAACCCTAGATAAAATGGCTGAGTAGTCTTTGGTTCCAACTGGCTGGGAAAAAAACAAATAATACGTGTGTCCAGTAGAAATGTTGATAGATGATCAGTGTCTGAGCTAACAGAACTATTAAAAATCTTGATTTTTAACTGCAAGGAAACTTTCAGTTCTCTAAAAAGCAACTGTTAGTAGGATTTCAACCAAAGCTTGTTGAGCAAAGTGGCTGTATTTACAGGGTAATGCTGTGCTGTAACTTTATTGAATAGGCATTGCAGAAATGTGTAAATGGTAGCTCCACAGAGCCACTTCTACTCCTCTGGGAGGGGGCGGACTTTCAATATTTGAAATACGTTCATCTGCTTTGGAGTACTTTATCTTATTGCACAGGCAGGAAATGCAAACTAGTCAAGAGCAAACTAGATTTGTTAATGTCTCAATATGATTACATCTTTCAGGTTTTTTAGGATTGGGATGCTAGGTTTGTCCTGAAGATTTAGTCTCTTGCATTGGTGCGAAACACAATCTTTCCGATTTAAACTGGTGTAAATGATTGTACAAGGTACAGGCTGATGGAAAATTGAGCCCACTAGCTTTTAAAGGGAGCGATAGCATTCCTTTTTGTGAGCACCAGAGGGCAGAAGAAATGTTGTTAGTCTTATCTAGTGATTTAAAAAAATCCAACATCTTCCCTTCCCCCCCCTTCTCTCTCCCTCTAAGCGAAACATACTTAAAACACTTCTAAAATCATGTGATTTTTTTTTTCTCTATCCAAACTATTTTCCTATTTCCGCTGCAACAATTAACTGCACTGAAAGAAACTTCTTTGATGGCGGTTTATTTTTTAAAAGCTGATGTATAAAAGCACTTTCCTAGGGGATGCATTTTCCCCTATTAAATTTCTGTTTGTTGCAATGGTATTTCTTAATGCCCTGTTCCTTTTGGGGGTGGAAAGGAAGGAACATTCAGTACCCAATCACTGTAAACATAAAACCACATGACATCTCTGTATTCTTTTTGACTAAGCTGCCGTTTCCCAAGGAAATATACAAGTTGAGCTCTTATGCCTAGAGTAGGTCCAATGAAAGAGTGAAACATGTAGAGTCATAAATGTATAGCAATTCCATTTAAGGAGGATCGTCAGTGGGTGTGCTAGCGCCCCTGGGGCCCTAAGCAGAAATATTCCTGTCCCCCCACACACACCACATCATAATAATAAGCAAATGAGAGGCCCCCTTGAGCTGCTCAGGGCCCTAAGCAATTGCTTAGTCTGCTTTATGCCTAGGGCTGGCTCTGGGGACAGTATGCCCACCACAGCCTAGTCTAAAGTATAGTCTAGCAGGACCTCACAAGGAAGGGGCCTTGCATTAGTGCAGGTTCCCATAGTGTATGGGGACAGTAGAATATGGGGCCCCTGTGCTACACTTAGATCACAGCGGGCTGAGGCAATATCTTCAGTCTCCCCTCTCCATCACCCTTGAGACATGTAGTGGTTAAATCTTCCATCAGCGTGCAGTGTTCCAGCACCATATCTGGCCCAAGGTTCAGATTTTGCAGTGGACCAAGGACAAATTGATACCTATGGGGCCCAGGATTGAGTCAGGAGGCCAGACAGTCTCAATGTAGACTATTGGGGCTTTGGCGGATGGTTTTTCTCTCTCCACTCATTCTTTTGTGGCCTTCCAGTGGTACATGGCGAAAAAGGTGGGCTGAGCCTTGTGTTTCCTTGTATATTGAAGACTGAGATTATAGGAATGTAACTACTATGGACAAGGGTCTGATCCAAAACCCACTGGAGACTCCCATTGACGTCAATCATTCTGAAGCAGAACTTAATGGAGCATCCACCTACAGCCTGCTAACTTACCTCTCTTGTTTTGGATGTAAGATCCTTTCTCCAGCTTGCGTCTAGGGAGAAGACACAGAATGAGACAAGAAGATAACACCAGTGTCCTGGCTAATATTTTCCCTCTCAGTTGAATAATCTCCAGTTTCAGGGTATCTGTGTGCGGTAGTGTTGATTCCCACCAACACCTGCCGCCTTTACCTGTGCTCTTTTTAGGCTACATCCTCTGTTTGTTTAGCACTTTGAGATAAAAGAGAATAGAAATAGAAAACAAAAGCAGAGCTGAAAGCAAATGGGACTCTCATTTACTTTATATAACTTTTCTGGTAAGAGTACCCTTTTGGCAAATATTAGTGCAAGTGCTTAGAGTGCCCCATCCTGACCCACTTTACTGATTGGAAAAAAAACAGCCAATCAATAATAGAGATTAAGTGAGCTAAGTGGCAGATGCTAATCAAGAGTTTGGAAATCAACAGTCATCTGGGTTCTGATTCAGCTGTTCCCCCAGCCAATGTTTTAACTAAAGTACTTAGTTTTACACTGATCACCCCAAAAACCGGACACACTCCATCTGGCCCCTCTCAACTGGAGCTGTGTGTTGGGTGAGGGCAGTAACCAGCAGTGATGGGGGGAGATGTTGCCCCAGAATTCTTGACCAACATCTACCATTATGGAATCTAGGTTCCGTGAAAGTGTGTGCAGCTAACAGTAACAGTATTTAAAGTCTCCTTTGAAAGACTTCTGTGAACAGAAAACTGTGGAACTCATTTTTTCTGCTGTGTAAGGGCAGAACGTTGAGTTGATTTCCACCAGGAGTTTGAACTGGGATCCTAGGGAATGTACATTTTTCCAACCCAGAGCTTAGTCTAGGCAGCCATCCCCAGTGGTTTAGCAGTGCTATGGGTCTGAATCCAGACACAGGGATCACCTTGTATCTTATTTTGAAAAGTCAATTTAATACAATGGTGATGGAATTTGATGTTATGACTGGAAAAGAAGTTCCTGCATTTAAAATATACCTCTGATTTGCTTTAAGGTTTAATATCTGTTGTCTTTCTCCTTGCAGTTAGATCCTATTATTCAATCACAGCATTTCATTTCACTGACATCACTTATTGAAACCAGACTAGCTCTAAGGGTTTACATTTCATTTGTAGGGAATATGCAGTAATACTAGCATACCATGGGAAGAGGCACCTTAGAAAAACCTAACACAGATCCTGTGCTCAGCACTTACTTTACACGTGTGTATGTGTATTTAACGTAGGCTGGTTGTGTGTTTACAATGGGGCCCAATCCTGCTTCTGTTTAAATCCTGGCAAAATTCCGATTGATTATAGTGAGAGAAGGGTAGGCCTAACCTAATTTTCCTGCTAGAAAGAGAAATGAACGAAAACTTCGCCTGTCTTCCCACCACATTTATAATTGATGCTGAAACACATCTCAGTCTTACAGCCACTTTGAAATATATGTAATGTGTCTGAATGTAAGACCCATCAAACAGCCATAAAGGGGACTTGACACTTTTGCAGATCACTTTTCTATTAAAATGTGTTCGATCCTTGTTAGATGTTTCAAAACTCAAGTTCATCTGTTCCCCAGCCAGGCCATGAGTGAAAATTTCTGTACTGTGCCCTGGGCAGGAACATACTGTTCTGTGTCTTATGCCAAGT
Source organism: Chelydra serpentina (assembly GCA_037349315.1). Classification (NCBI taxonomy): domain Eukaryota; kingdom Metazoa; phylum Chordata; order Testudines; family Chelydridae; genus Chelydra; species Chelydra serpentina. Next base: position 3,239,616 of record JBAIAC010000104.1, on the reverse strand, counting down.
ATGTGCTTTGCCCATGTTTGTGTGTGTACTCAAGGCTCAGCACTTGAAGGGAAATATGTGCTAGGTCTTGCCCTGTGGTGCCTGAATGATCTCTGAGCAGCTCCTAAGCCTTTTTAAACCTGTATTGGTTTTAGTGGCAAAAATTCAATGCCCAGCAAGAATAGAGTCCTCAGAGCTGAAGAATGGACCTTGGGGGCCTGACACTTTGTTGGTCCAGTAAAAGGAAACACTTTGATCTACTGAATCAAAAATAACTTGCCTGGAATGCATTGTTCAGTGCCAAACTTTGGTTTGTTACGTAGAGATTGTCCATGTGTAAACTGTAAACAGGAGCTGGTGAACTAGATCAGCACAAGAAGAATTATGCAAGGTAGGTGTAACTTTACATTTGCCCTGGGTGGAGGAGAGGACCCCTCATGTTGCAGGTCCACCCCCAGGCCAAGAAGAACATTGTCTCTCAGTTAAAAGATAAGTGACTAGGGCCAGGTCTAAAAGTTACAAACTTTTGCTGGCATAGTTGTATCAGTCAGGGGTGTGATTTGTGGCCGACGCAGCTGGGCTGGCACAACCCGCCAGTCTGAACAGAGTTCTATATACTCAATTGGCTGCAGAGGGGAGCCCACCCAACGCAGCTCCGTCAACCAATTTTTAACTAAAAAATACTTAGTTTTACACTGGTCTAGTATCTTTCATCCCAGACAACTGTAGACACAGTCCATCTGGCCCCCCCGAAATGCAGCTGTGTCTGGGGTAGAGGGAAGAGGTTGGTCAAGAATGTTGTTGGCTCATGTTTTTGTTGATGTTGGCCAAGAAAAACTATGCTTTTGCTGGTATCGCTGGTTTCATTCGGCGGCAGGAATAAGCTATACCACTAAAGCACAGTTTTGCTCTGTCCACTTGGCCTAGGTGGCTCAAAGAACAGCTCAAGGTTACCTTCCCAAAGTGCAGGTTGTTTGTGTAACTGACTCATTCTGACAATGAAGCTTGAAGCTCCCATAGAGTGGATGGTAGTAGCACATACTCATTATAAGAAATACAGAGATTAAAAGACCCCAAAGAGAATTAAGTGCATCCTCTGCTCTAGCCTATCACAGAATTGTTCCCTGCAAAACATTCCAGAGTGCTTTGTTTAGCTTAAAGAGGGTGAACTTAATGAGCAGGATTCCTATTGCTCCCCTCTGTATTTTTCCATAGCTTCAGCAGTAGCCAACTCTTAGTTTCCAGCCTTCATTTTTTCTGGCTCTGTTTTATCCCATTACTTTAATAGCTTTTTCTCTCCGTGTTGCTGATGTCCTTCAAATCATATCACCTCTTGGCCTCCCTTTAACCAGCCTGGAAGCAAGTAATTGGTTCTGCAATTTAACCTTGACTGGACACCTATCACCCTTGTTGCTTCAGCAACTTCAGGATCCTAGAACCTCTGCTGTTTCCATCCAATGTTTTGCTTGGAGTGCAGTTGAGAAAAAGCAGGAGGCACTGTGCTCTCCTTCCTTTCCCAGCCCCTTGGCAGGATGTTGCCACTTTGGTATATTTTTTTTAGCTCGGCTGCAGTATCCTGAATGCAGTCAAACCACTGCTATCAAAATAGGGGCTATCCCCTCCTAGGTCTAGAACACAGAAAGTGCCAGACAAGATCAGACCTTAGGACTGTGTAGGCCAGTATTGTGTCTCTGATGTTACAGGTCTCATTTTCAGCCTTGCAACTCTGGTTGCCGTCAATGGGATGTGCCAGTGAGTCACATATGTGCTCAATCCATATGAAAATCCGGTCCAAAGGGCAGTGTATGCAGCTCAATGGCAGTGGCCGTGCATTTTTCTCCCCTCCACCATAGGGTGTTTACTACCCACTCTTGCTACACAGTGTTACTGCTTTCCAGGGATCTCCTCCACTGTCCCTTTTCTGACTGCAGTTGAGAAGCTACTCTTCCGCCTGGGCTATTTTTATCCAGACATCCTGCCCCTCCCACTTCAAGGCATTGGAGCTGATTCTCCTCTCAGGCATTAATGTAAATGAAAGGTAATTCCATTGGTTTCAATGGAGTTTGAGTGGTTCCCGTGTTCTCAGGCAAATCTCCTGCTGTCTGGCTTCAGTGCGGGTAGATGAAGAAGCACACACATAGACGGGGTTAATATTCCTGTGTTTTCCATTGATTTCAATGCAGTTACACTGATGTAAAACCCAGTGTCAGAGGAAAATCAGGCTCAGAGTCATTTCCTTTATAGATCTCACCTTCAAATTTTCCCTTTCTTGTGCTTCTGTGGAGCATTGTGTATGTGGGACATGCCCTATAGAACGGCCTCTTGTATGTTGTGGTACAGCACAATTCCAGGCATAGGATTTCCTGCAAACACCAAGCTGAAGTTTTATTGCTAGTATGAAAAGGAAATGATTAATATATAGGCAGAGAGTCACTTGGCCATCCACCTGTCAGGGACATGTCATCCCTGAGGGGCAATCCCACCCACTGCCTCAGTTATAAAGCTACTTTCATGTTGTCCTCTATGACGTAATGATTTGAGTATTTTTACTTTCAATTGCGTCTGGCCTGCTCCTTTTATGATCTTTCGGTAGTGATATCAGTTTCCCATCTATTGACGGGCACTGTAATCAAGTAGATTATTGCTCAACACCAGCTGACCTCATTAGTGTGATCACATGATGATTGACTTTGCATTGTTACAATGTAGTTGTAGCCCTGTCATAGGGATCACCCTGCCTGTCTGGACCATTTCTGAATTGTGGATGATAGTATGAAATTGTATCATGAAATTACTGCATCATGGAAAGATTCTACGTATATGGATCCCCGGTGAGTTTGCAGGGTTGTCATGATTCTGCCAGGCCAGAAACAATGGTGAACAATCAGCACTCAAGGGCCTATTCAAAGTGAAACCGCTTGGGAAAACAGGTTTGCTCTATGTGGGAGAAGCCAATTTCTGTTCCTCCCCTGGTCTGAAGGTGGAGTTGGGATGAATGGAAAATGAACAAAAGGCAGAACAAAAGAAGCAGGTGACCTTATTAGGCATCTCTAAAGGGACTTGGTGGAACTCCAGAGGGAAACACCTTGCACCAGATTAAGGGCTTGTCTACACTATGCAGCTTTTAGCAACAAGACTGTGTCGACAAAGCCTTCTCGCTAAAAGTCAGTGTGTGTAAATGCTCTGTCGGTATTGCTGACAAAATGCTTCCAGCCTCGTGAGCGGCATTAGCTTTGTCGGCAGGAGAGTTCTCCTGCTGACAAAGCCATGTTCACACTGCCACTTGCGTCAGCAAAACTTTTGGCTTTCGCGGGGGGGAGGGGTCTTTTTAAAGAACCCATGAAAGACATAAGTTTTGTTGATAACTTTGCAGTGTAGACAAGCCCTGAAATGAAGGAGGCTGCTGCAGGAACAGAGTAGGCAATGGGGTGGAGGACCCTGCCTGTCTGAACATAAACTATCTCCCAAGGGAAGAGTGAGCTAGTGAGGGACTTTGAGTTTAGGATGCTTTTTGGGTTTGTATGATCTGTGCTTTACATGATTAAATATAAAGAGCATAAACCTGATAGATTGAACAGTGTATGTGTCGGGGGGGAGGGGGAGGAGAACCAGAAGCTTTCACAGCTTTGAAATGGAGTTCTGGGAGAGGGGTGTGTTTCATACTGGGGAGTCTGAAGGGACAGCACTGCACTGGAGGAGCTAGGGGGCTGGAGAGCGCGTTCTAACAGTCAGGTGGTTCCAGATAGAAGGTCTGTGCCCTGAGAGGGTACCCAGGGACTCCGAGATTCGGGGAGTGGCTGGACTCCAGGAGCTTGAAACACCCTGAGAAATCCTGATTATAGAGGCTTGAATTCCTCTCATAGCAATCCTACTGGGTGGCCAGGAAGGGGTGCTCGCTAGGCTCTGAGACACCTGATACCCCCTAAGTGCCCTCACCACAGTACCCTTTGGCCTTACTTGACCCCCTGGGCTGACTAACCTTCCTCCAGGAAGCCTACTTCCTCTGCTGTCTCTAGTGGAGTTGGTTGAAACACTTCCGACTCCGTGTTTTTTGTCAAAATACACAGATCCATCAACGCTGAGACATTTTGCAGAGACGTATCTGTTTTGATGACTTTTTCGATATGAAGATTCCTGAACTCTCCGCGCACTGAGAGAGACCCAAATCGAAAACCTAATCTTTCAGAGCTGAAAACAGCCATTTGGATACAATCCCATCTTGTAAAAATATTTGGTTTTGGTCCATTGTGAAATGAAAACAAATATTGAAACCTCAAAAGTTTGTCACACAATGGAATTGTTGTTCTCCTACTAGCTCTGGTCTCTCAGGCTAAATCACCCTCCCCACAGAGACAGATCAAGCCACCTCAGGTATGCCAGTTGGTTCAGCCATAATTACATGAGAGACAGGAAGAGGAAAGAGAGAAGGAACATCAGGTTGCCGCAGAGCTCTGTGTGAACCAATCCATTCTCCTCCTGGTTTCTTTCTTAAATCTCACTCAACCCTGGAGGAAGCTAGAATTCACTCACTTAATGACAGACAGGCCTTTTCTTTTAATTTGGACAGGACCAGATCATTCGGACTGGACTATCTGGAACTCAGAGTTAAGGAGCAACCTAGCCACAGAGAGGTTATCCGAGTGTATCTCCAACTGTATAAGGATATGCTATGAGTTAGCCAGGGTAGCTCCACCCTAGATCTCAGGCAGTTTCTGTGGCCTGTTTGAGGAATATTACTGCATCTGAAATGTATAGGGCGGCTACAGGAGCTTGAGTTATGCCTTTACAAGGCCCTGTTCCTTACTAGAGCCTTCCAGGTTGGATGCCAGTTTTGGTAGGTGGTCTTGCAGGCATTTTTTAAGTAGGATACCGAATACTCACCACCAAGCAATTAGCTTGCTTGTTAGTCACTAAAAGTGGAATCCATTTGGACCACCATTCAACAAAGAAAACAGTTACTTACCCTACAGCAGTGATTTTCATGTGCAGACCCCTAAAAAAATTTCTAATGGAGGTGCAGACCCCTTTGGAAATCTTAAATGTAGTCTACGCACCCCCAGGGGTCTGCGGACCACAAGTTGAAAACCACTGCCCTACAGTGACTATAATTCTTTGAAATGGATTCTATGGCCTGCCTCCGTCCCCCCTACTATGGCATCCTGCTCCTATCAGATTCTGTACTGGAAAAGGAACCAAGGGACAGTTGGGTTCTTTATGCCCTCAGGTGGGGGTGCAAGGGGACACAAGGTACAGGGGCAGGCCCCACGGATGCTGGATTCCTTTGGCCAGCAATCTGGAACAGCTGGGGGATGTGCACATCAAGAGTAGGATCTGTGTGGACAGCACATGTCAAAGAACCCCCATTACTGTAGGGTCAGTAACCATTCTTTTTTCCTGTGATCTTGGGGATGTTGCAGCTTCACCACTGGTAGCAATGGTAGAGAGGACTCTGGAGCCACCTATTAGCCCTGTGTTGTCTACCCCTGCTCAAGAAGGTGCTAACGCAGATACAGCCTGTGTGTACATGACATGACTCACTTGCATTGGGTAATTCTAAAGCAAAGGCTTTTGAGCAGACAGTAGCTTCAAAGTCAAAAGTGAGGATTTGCCCCAATTACAGCCAGTGGAATAGCCGCAGCAGTGCAAACCCCTAATGTAGGCTGGCTGAGCCATGATCTGCTTTCATATTTATGTGTATTACAGCACTGTCTGAAGGCCCCAACCGAGATCAGGGCCCCACTTCGCAATAATCATACACATAGAGAGAGACCATCCCTGCCCTGAAGAATCTAAGAGACAGAAAATAGAAGGGCAGAGAGGGGAAATGACTTGCCCAACCCCAGGCCTGTGGTAGAGTCAGAAATAGAACCCAGCTCTCTGGAGTCCTTAGACACTTTACTAGCCACAAGATGACAAACTGCCTCCTGGTATCAAGAGTTGTATCACTGTGAATTGTGGCTGAAAACAGTTTTGCATGTCTACATCAGAAGTTTGCACTGCTGCAGTTACTCCAGTGGTTGGTCACTGATGGCTAAATTTTCCAGGTATCAAGGCTTAGCTTCCATTATCCGGCCTCTTCTGCTATCTATCAAATACGATCTGGCATTGATAGAGTATCTTTCATTCATCCTGCTCCTACAGCATTGGACAAGAATCATCACTGACCCCTAAAATACGCCAGCTGCTTAAGAGCATGTCTTAGCACCATCCAAGAGTTTAGGGCAGGAAGTGACGAATACTGCATTCAACCGAAACAGCAGGGCACAGCTGTGCCACACAGCTGTCTCCAAGAAGCAAATCCTTACTGCCAATAATAAATACAGCCCAGAAGTGAGCAGACAGGGACAAACGAAACAAGATGCTCTTGATTTGATGCGCTCTGCACCCTGTACTGATTAGGGCTTGAAGGGCTTTTCCTCCAAACTGGTGGAGACAGAGGGGTGATTGGAAGTTGGTAGCTTCCTATTGATTTTGCTCATTCACAGAAGTGCTGTCTTGAACCCTGCTGTGCTCCTGCATTAGGCCATTCTTGCAAATGAAGTGATTTGCATCAAACAAAGAGTGTCTGATTAATCTACTTTGTTTTGTTTCACCAGTGATTAACTACCCTTCTGGTGAGTGAGAGATTTCCCCCCTCCATTTGCAGAGGAATGTGAGCTATGTTAGATACAGATCTGAGACATGCTGTTTTCTTCAGAACTCAGGCATCCTATTATATCCTCCAGGCTCAAAGCTTGAGTACAAAGCCAAGGCATGTTTATTGCACAGCAGCATTTTCCTATCTTAAGTATTTTCCTAGCTTAATCTTAACATCTGCTTAAGGGGGAAGAACAAAGCGATTATTTCATTCATGTCAAATTGCACATGGCGTCTAGTTGGAGGCAGTGTGGTCTAGCGGTCAGAGACAGCAAGGGACTGGGCCTCAGGATGCCTGGGTTCTACTCCTGCCTCCGCTGCTAATCTTTGTGCAAGTCACTTCCCCTCTCTGGGCTTGTTTTCCCATCCATAAAATGGAAACAATAATTCGTATTTACCCTTGTAAAGTGTGCTCGGACTATCAAATGAAAAGCAAATGAATGTATTATTATTAGTGGCATGGTTCACAGCCCAATCCCTGACCCCATGTCAGGCTTCTTCCAGCTGCAGGGTTCCCCTTTTCTCGCCTCCCTGCTGGCCCATGAATCCTCTTCCTACCTGAACTCCACCTCTTGCCCCCCAGGTCCCCACTGCTCCTTGGGGGCGGGGGAGTGAGGAGGGACACTGAGAGCAAGCAGCGGGCGCGGGGGTCTGGCGGGGGAGTGAGGCAGCTCGGCCAGGCACTGGGGATGCTGGCTCGGAGGGGGAGGGAGGGCGCCGGCTCGGCCCAGCGTTCTGGGGGGCAACTTGATTCAACCCGGTACTGGGGCTGGCCCGGCCTCGCATTTGCGGGGTGGATGGTGGCAGGGCCAGTGCAAGGAAGTTTCGCGCCCTAGGCGAAACTTCCTTGCACCAGCCCTGCGCCACCCGCCCTCCCTGAAATGCTGCCCCCCCCCCCAGCCAGCTCTCCTGCCGGTGGGAGCTCAGCCTCCCCCCCGCAATGCCGTCCACCGCAGCCAGCTCCCCCACCTGTGAGCGGGGAGCCGGGATGCAGCCGCCCGCCACCCCCCAAATCTTGGCGCCCTAGGCGACCATCTAGGGTCGCCTAGTGGGCGCGCCGGCCCTGGATGGTGGGCGGGAGCAGCTCGGCCTGGTGCTGGGGTTAGGGGGGCTGACCTGGAGTGATGGCTGGGGTGGGCAAGCCCCCTAACCCCAGCACCAGTGCAGGTTTCAGGGCTCCAGCATGCAGGGGTTGGGGCCTTGGGTGGAAGGGGCAGGGCCGGCGCCTTAGCTTCACCAAAATGGGAGTTCACCTGCCGCCCATGGGTATATCCCACTGCCAAGTGACTGTAGCAGACCAGGGAATAACATAGGAGCATCAGAACAGCCACACTGGGTCCATCCAGTTCAATGTCCTGTCTTTGGACAGTGGCCAATGTCAGGGGCTTCGGAAGGAACAGATGTGGCAATCACCAAGTGATCTCCCCCTCACACTCCCGTTATCATCGTCCACTCCCAGTTTCTGGCAGTCAGAGGCTAGGGACACCCAGACCATGGAGTTGCATCCCTGACCATCTTGGCTAATAGCCATTGATGGACCTAGCCTCCAGGAACTTTTCTGATTCTTTTTGAACCCAGTTGTAGTTTTGGCCTTCACCACATCCCCTGGTTGACTGTGTGTTGTCTGAAGAAGTACTTCCTTTTGTTAGTTTTAAACCTGCTGCCTATTAATTCCATTGGGTGACCCCTGGAGCTTGTGCTATGTGAAGGAGTAAATAACACTTCCTTATTCACTTTCTCCAGACCATTCATGATTTTATAGACCTCTGTCATATCCCCCGCTTGGTCATCTCTTTTCCAAACTGAAACGTCCCAGTCTTTTTAATCTCTCCTCATGTGGAAGCTGTTCCAAACCCTTAATCATTTTTGTTCCACTTCTCTGCACCTTTTCCAATTCTAATCTTTCTTTTTTTAGATGGGATGACCACAACTGCACACAGCATTCAAGGTGTGGGCATACCATGGATTCATATAGTGGCATTATGATATATTCTGTTTTATTATCTATCCCTTTCTAATGGTTCCTAACATTGTTAGCTGTTTCACTGCTTTCAGAGTGGTGGTCATGTTAGTCTGTATCTGCAAAAAGAACGAGGAGTACTTGAGGCACCTTAGAGACAAACAAATTTATTTGGGCATAAGCTTTCGTGGGTACCGCACCCAGTTTTTTTCTCCTGCTGATAATAGCCCACCTTAATTGATTAGTCTCTTAGAGTTGGTATGGCAACCCCCATCTTTTCATGTTCATGTTTCATGTTAGCCCATGAAAGCTTTTGCCCAAATAAATTTGTTAGTCTCTAAGGGTATGTCTATACTTACCCGTCGCGTCGGAGGCGCGGGATCGATGTTCTGGGTTCGATTTATCGCGTCTTGTCAAGACGCGATAAATCGAACCAGGAAGTGCTCCGCCGTCGACGCTGGTAATCCAGCTCGAGGAGTGGAGTAGGCGGAGTCGACGGGGGAGCCTGCGCGCCGCGTCTGGACCACAGGTAAGTTCGAACTAAGGTACTTTGACTTCAGCTACGTTATTAACGTAGCTGAAGTTGCGTATCTTAGTTCGACAGGGGGGGGGTTAGTGTAGACCTGGGCTAAGGTGCCACAAGTACTCCTCGTTCGTTTCACTGCTATTGCACATTAAGCGGCTGTTTTCAGAGAACTATCCACAGTGACGCCAAGATTTCTTTCTTGAGTGGTGAGAGCTAATTTAGATCCCATTATTTTGCATACATAGTTGATTTATTTTCCAATGTGCATTACTTTGCATTTATCAACATTGAATTTCATCTTCCGTTTTGTCGCCCAGTCACCCAGTTTTGTAAGATCCTTTGTAACTCTTTGCAGTCTCCTTTGGACGTAATTATCTTGAGTAGTTTGTATCATCTTAAATTTTGCTACCTCTGTTTACCCCTTTTTCCAGATCACTAATGAACATGTTGAACAGCACTGGTCCCAGTACAGACCCCTAGTGGACATCACTAGTTACCAATTTCCATTCTAAAAATTAGCCATTTATTTCTACCCTTTGTTCCCTGTCTTTTAACCAGTTATTGATCCATGAGAGGACCTTCCCTCTTATCCCATGTCTGCTTACTTTTGCTTAAGAATCTTTAGTGAGGGACCTTGTCAAAGGCTTTCTGAAATCCAAGTACAGTCCACTGGATCACCCTTGTCCACATGTTTGACCCTCTCAAAGAATTCTAATAGACTGATGAAGCATGATTTCTCTTTACAGAAGCCGTGTTGACTCTTCCCCAGAAAATCATCTTCATCTATGTGTCTGATAATTCTGTTTTTTACTATAGTTTCAACCAAAGTGCCTGGTACTGAAATTGGGCTTACCGGCCTGTAATTGCCAGGATCACCTCTGGAGCCTTTTAAAAAAAGTAGTGTCATATTAGCTCTCCTCCAGTCATTTGGTACAGAAGCTGATTTAAGTGATAGCTTGCATATCACACTTGAGAATCCAGGACACTACAGTACCATCCACACCAGTAACGATGCACCGTTACTTAGATTGTCAGCTCTTTGGGGCAGTGATCACCATTTTGTCCTGTGCACAGCCCAGCACCTATTACAACAGGGTCCTGGGCTCTGGCTGGGGCTCCTAGCTGCTATTGCAATAGAGGTAATTAATAATCATGATGGTTGCAATGGTGGAAATTGTTAGGGGAAATATTCCAGTGTAGACAAGAGCAGGCAGCATAAGGTTTGCACAATAATCCTTCCCATGAAATCACAGAAACTAGAAAGATGTATTTGGTCTGATCTAGCCACGAAAGAGCCACGTTATTCCATACACCATATTTTCTAGTGTTTTGTCCAGTGCAGCTATAATTCTCAAGCAATGACATTTCCAGCACCTCGCTTGGGATGCTATTCCACTATCTGTAGATCTAGCTCAATTTCACCACATCTCTCGTAAGTATACCTCTAAATAATTTATTCCCCCTACTTGGTGTAGTCCACTTTGGCAATACTGCATCTTAAGCCCTTGCTTAGGACAGTGGTTCTCAACTTTTTTGGGCTCACAAGACATTGGTAGACCTTGATGGCCTATTATTGTGACCTAGTAAATTGCTTTTGACCGAGTGATTGCTCTGGAGTCTCAATTAGATTGTCTGCATGTTTTTCTTCTAGTACATTGGAAAATTAGAACAAAGGTTTTCATTGAAGTTCATAAGATCAGGAACTAGGTGCTGTTGCCCCAGCTAAGATACCAGTTTAAGAAAACATGAACACTCTGAACTTCCAGAAAATGTGGAATCAAACCCTTAGTTTTCAGGAATTCCTTGGGTCTTTTGTTACAGAACCTCTGCCAGTTAATTTATTAGTCGTTTCTGTCTATGAGCTCATGGTCCATAGCTTCCTCCCTGGGCTTCCAGATCTTGGCACTTCCAACTAAACCTCAAATAATAAAAGATGAAGTCCTAGAAGTCTAAGATATAAACTGTTTTCTAGTCTCAGTAATAGAGAACCCCTCTTCTGGAGAAGAGCTAGAGTCAGATGCTACTGCTTGCTGAATATCAACAATATTTTTTATAGATATTGTGATTTTTTCCCCCCCTTGAAATGCAAGGCTTACTGAATATTTCTTACCCACAATATATAATATACACATATTAACACCATAAGTATGTAGCTATGCTGCTGTAGCAGCTGTAATGTAGACATATCCTCTGTGTGCTATCCCTGGTGTCTTCATCATATTCCTAATCCGACCCTGCATAGTTCCTTCATTTTCCATTGGCTACAATGCTTTCCTTTACTTTCTGTCCTGAAATTGGGTACGATGTTGCTGGGCGCTGTTAAGCAGCTTGCAGGATTCATCCCAGAGGAGGCTGCACTTTCCTGAGGGATGGTTTAAAAAAGCGAGGCCTGTAAGTATGCCATTTACCGATCACCCTGTAAAGTGGGCTTGGTTGGGATGAAACTTGCAATGCTGTTAACAAGAACGCAGGCGTCGCCTACCAGTTTGGTGCTGGTTTTGGGTCGAAATCCTGGTTTCCTGGTTTTTCCACTCTCCCCAGTGAAAACATTTTATGATCTCAATTATCAGATGATCTTGCATCCGAAGAAGAAGTGGGTATTCACCCACGAAAGCTTATGCTCCAATACGTCTGTTAGTCTATAAGGTGCCACAGAACTCTTTGTCGCTTTATGATCTCAAGTATCAGAGGGGTAGCCGTGTTAGTCTGGATCTGTCGAAGCGACAAAGGGTCCTGTGGCACCTTATAGACTAACAGAGGTATTGAAGCATAAGCTTTCGTGGGTGAATCCCCACTTCTTCGGATGCAAGCAGTGGACTTTATGATCTGAGTTTCTTCCCTTTTATTTTTTTGTAGTTTAAGGATTGACAGATCGGAGGTGAGAACCACTGGAAATTCCATGATTGCTTTTTTTTAAGGGGGGGCGGGGGGAGAAAGCGAACCAAAATATTTCCCCTGTACTGGTCCAGCTTGGGCAAACCCACAGGCATTCAGAAAGTTGCTTCCCCCCGCCCGCAGGAGGCGCAAAGGCAGCGAGCCTGGATTTTTCCATCGCTTTCTGGACCCCCCCCCCTTTTCCCCCCCTCCCCCCAGACCAGAGCAGACCCTCCTGCCCCCTCCCCACTGTCCCTGCCTCCGTGCTCCCCTCCACGCCGCCCCTCGCTCATTCACTCCCAGCCCCCCCCCCCGCCCACACACTTCCGCTAAGGCCCCGCCCTTCGATGAGCCACCCATTCATCACTTCCCCTTCGGCCGCGGGCCCCGCCCACAACGGCTCGCGCTCTATATAGGGAGGTGCCCCCCGACCCGCCTTCACTGATTGTCCGACCGGGATTCAGACGGCGCCATGTTGGCGTTAAAGCGCAACGCGGTGATCGGCCTCAACCTGTACTGCGGGGGCGGCCCGGCGCTGGCGCCCCCCCCGCCGGCCTCCCCGAGCGGCGCGGGAACCCCTCCCGCCCCCGGCGCGCGGGACCCCGGCCCTTCGGCGGAGGGCGCCCGGCCGGCGACGCTGATTGGCGGAGCCGCTTGGGCTTCCAACGGTCACTCTGAGGGGCCCCGGGCGCTGATTGGCGAGGCGCCCCGCGCGCGGAGCAGCTCCCCCACGACCCCCCCTGCGCTGGTGGCCGGGGGGCCCCGGCCGGGCCCGCTGTGGCGGCCGGAAGAGGAGCTGGACGGCTGCGACCCCGACGCCGAGAGGATGGGCCCGCCGGCCGCCGCCGCCGGCGGCTCCTTGCCCAGCACCCCGCCCGCGGACGACGACGACGACCTGGACGGGCTGTACCAGGACTCGCTGGAGCTCATCAGCCGCTACCTGCGGGAGGCCGCGGAGCTCGCCGGGCCCGGCGGCAAGAAGCTCTACAAGCGGCTGCTGAGCGGGCCGCGGGGGGCGGGCCCCGCCGCCATGGAGAAGGCGCTGGAGACGCTGCGGAGGGTCGGCGACGGCGTCATTGAAAAGCACCAGATCGCCTTCCAAGGTGAGGGGCGGGGCCGGGCGCTCCGGGGGGGGGGGCGGTGGGGGCGGGGCGGTGCAAAGGGCGGCCGGGGGGGGGGGGGTGCGGCGGCCTCCTGCGGGGGAGCGGTATCGCCTCCCAAGATGGCGGCGGCGGGGGGGGGCTCCTGCCCTTGGCTCCTAACTGCCTCTGGAGTGGGTGGGGGGGCCGGATGCAGGCCGGGGCTTTTGGCCGGATCCCGGTTGCGGGGGGCAGCGCTTGGAAGAGCTGCCAGAAGAGGGGGGGGGGTGTACACGTGCTGCGGGGCCCCCTCGGGAGAGCGGTGGTGGGTCCGGAGGTGGAGACCCTGCTTGGCGGGCTGTAGAAGTCACGCTGGGGCCAGGGGGCTTTCAGAGTGATCAGGGGCGGTGGGTTTCAGCCTGTGCTCCGTGGACCCCTGGAGGGTTGCAGACTCGGTCTAAAGGGTCAGCGCAAGGGTGGCATTACCCTGGAACAGTGGTTTTCCACCTGTGCTCTGCAGCTGGGGGCCCTGCAAGCTGCCTAAGGTTTCCAGAGGGGTCTGCACTTCCGTTTGACACTTTTTAGGGAGCCCGCAAATGGAGAAAAAAGTTGCAAACTACTGATCTAGGGAATGGAGACTCAGCCCTGGGGTCTCCTGACCTCGTCAGCTGGATGCAACAGGCTGGGCTGCAGGGCTCTTGGCACCAGTTAGAGGGCATTCTTTGCAAAGCCGTTTGGAAAGAATTCTTCAAAAACGAAACTAAACGTTGTTTATCTAGAGGGTGGGGAAAACCCTTTAACTTCTGCAAAACTAGGTTGTCACATATTAACCATAGCAGGGTGCAAGAAGTGGGAAAACATGCAAATATATTGTAAATCTTGTCCAAAGGTTAGCTAGTTATGGATTAGACCTTTTTCATTTTCTAGGGTGCAGTAGAGCAGAAGTGCTAGCAAGTATTTATTGACTTTTCTCTTATTATGCTATTTTAGCATTTTACACCAGCTTCACCCCAAGTATTTAATGCTGCACAGTAGTCTTGAAATAGCTACAGAAACGTGAATGCTAAAGTCCATGTCCATGGGTGGGTGTCCAGAATCGTCTTGACTTGTAATCCTCCAATCTGCAGTTTCTGGTAACCTCTGAAGGTCATATTTTCTTCCCGTTCTATTCTAGTGTCTCAAACTTGATTAAAATGAGTAATAGCAAAAGAGAATTGCTTAGTACTACACTAAGCCCTGAGTTTGTCAATTTCTATTGAAATGCCAAACTTACACACATTTCAGAGTTTTCAAAGCCACCTGTTACAGTAGTTACCAGCATAAGACCAAAAACTCCTTTTGAGCAGTACTATAACTTTTTTCTTTTTTGAAGAGAAACCTCAAATAACTTCTAAAATTGAATGGGTCTACAGTATTCGAGATAGTGTAAACTTTCCACAAGGTTATATTATCTTTAGATCAAAGAAGATAAGGACTTTATATGGGTTTAGTTCCTTGGGAATGGTATTAATTAGCCTTTACAGTTGGCATTAAGCCACCTGAATAAATTACCTCTTTCATGAGTTTGAGTATATTGCTGGAATAAACAGTATTTTTGGATAACTAATCTTTTAACTCCTGATGCTGAATAGGGAACTAATCTTGGAGGAGAATCCTATAAACTTGAACTAGAACAAGAAAGTAGCTTCAAATGTCTGATGTATGCTAATTCATCAAGGGGGCCATGGGGTCAGAATGGTTGGACTTCCTTTTGATAGCTAAAATAACCTAATAAAGGCGTGACAGTTTCATAATTGTTCTAACTCCCCTAGCTTGTTCAAGGAGAGTCCAAAAGACAGGCTGAAAAGAAACTGGGTTTGTTTAGTGTTCGGTCATTCTAAATCCAGTGAGGAGGAGGGTACTTTGATTTGGCTAATACAGAGGTTTTTCCCAAAGCTTACGTGTGTAGTGTCACAGCACTTTCGTTTTAGGTCCCTATCTCAAAAAGGATTTAACAAACTCAAATAGCTCATGCTAATATAATTGTGCACTAAAGCATCCAGACTTAATGCCTGCATGTGTAGAGATAATGGTTTCCCCATCTTCCTCTATTCCACTTGGGAGGAGGGATATACAGTACTTGTCTAGCCTTTAAGGCAGATATTTCTGCTGGTGTTTGAACTACCTATTGTATAGTGTTTGCAGTCATAGTGAGTTACTTTTGTAAACTCAGTGTGTGCTTCTGCTAATCTTTTACTTCAGGGATGCTTCGGAAACTAGACATCAAGAATAAGGAGGATCTGAAGTCAGTGACTGCTGTTGCAACCCATGTTTTCAGTGATGGAGTAACAAACTGGGGTAGAATTGTGACACTCATCTCTTTTGGTGCCTTTGTTGCAAAACACCTGAAGAGCATAAACCAGGAGACTTGCATCAACACACTAGCAGGGATCATCACAGATGTGCTTGTCACAGACAAACGAGATTGGCTAGTTAACCAAAGAGGCTGGGTAAGTGAGAGATTGCAGGGACTGAATGTGGTTAATTATGTTGTCCATCAGTCTAGTAGTAATTTCCTATCTCTAGCTGACACTTGGTGACACCTATGCTTGTACATGTCTAAGGTATACAGGGTGACTTACCAATCCAGTTTAAACTACAGGCTGGAGCAGTGCAAGCAGATAATGAATCAATTGGTGTAATAAAGATACATGGTGCTTTGTGGTGATACTCTGCACTTAGAGCACTTTCATATATCTGAAAGCCCTGTGGACATTACCCCAAAATTAAAGATAGGAAATGGAAGGTGCAAAGGGGAATTGACTTGTTCTGTCATGCCATGAGTATTCTACAGTTAGATCCCAATTCCATACTCAACCCACTAGACAGGTTCCCTTAATCAGGTAGATAGAATGTACTGAATTGCTTCTGTGTTTGGTACAAGTTTGTCATAAAGATTAGTTCCCAGTTGGTGGTGTGCAGGGATGCTACTATTATGAGAACTTCATAAAGGCAAACTGCATTATGAGAGCCTTCCCCATCTCCTTCCTCCTCCCCTCCCCCCAGAAAATGGCTAATGTTGGACATTAATAATGCACTTCTTTCTTCCAGGAGGGATTTGTTGAATTCTTCCGTGTAGAGGATCTAGAAGGTAGCATCAGGAATGTTCTGGTGGCTTTTGCAGGCTTTGCTGGACTGGGAGCAAGTTTGGCCTACATGATGCGATGAGCCCTGGAGTGATATAAATGACTCAATACCAGGTGGACTAGCTCTTTTGCATCTGAAGTTAGTGACCTGCACACTTCCTGCTGTGAAGAATACCTGACACTGTAATTCACAGGAACATGGAGAATAACATCTGGGAATTCCACTGAGTGACTTCCCCCCCCAGAAAGGATAGTGTGGTGCAGTTTGACTGAGGGTACCAACCAGAGGATTTTTTGCTAATGAGAACAGAAAATGAAGCAAGTAATACTCTGCTTCCTTGAAGATGCTTGTGAAAGGATGCCAAGAGTACTGTTTTCAAGTGCAGTCTTATCACTAAGGGGAGACAGCTCCTGTTCTGCAAGTCAACAAAAGCACCCAGCGGCTCTTACTCCGGACTACCTAGAGGCTTTTATTAGGTTTGGTATGATGGCTGTATATAGAATGAGTTTCATTTCCTTATCTCTGAGTTGTGATCATAGCTCACTGGAAATGTGGACTAGGGTCCTGTGGACCCATTGAGTCTCTAAGTTTGTGGCTTGTGTCTTGAGTTAGAAGTGCAAAAAGGTATATTCTGGGTGTAACTACCTACTGCTATCAGATATACCAGCTATGAGTGGAACTTTTGCTGAAATATGCCTACATTCCATCAGCAGTGAAAAGGGGTACAGTCATCTTGAAAGCTGAGAAGCCTGACCTTGCTGTAGCTAGTCAACTTTAACAGGCTGCCAGTACAGCTCCGTAAGCCATTATATGCCCCCTCTGTTGTGACTCCCAAAGAACTCCTGCAGCTATAAAGAGAGGGAGTGCAGTTGTAAGTATGTAAAAACTTCCCAGGGGGTGGGGAGGCTGTACAGAGAACTTTGTAAATGTCTGTAAAATATGTACATTTTTACAGAGATGATCTCTTTGGAAAGATGGCTTGAGTGAGTCCAAATCACTTTATCGAAATACTATACTTCAGCCCATTGCACACAGCATTTTTTTTGCTTCTCTTTTACCCTGACTTCCACAAAGTGTCTTTTCCTCATGTACTCTAGTAAAACTGCTAGGCTTCTCTGGCGAAGATCAGCTGTGACTGATTACTGCTCCCCCATGAGGTGCTGGTAACAGCACAAGTTTTTTTTTTTTATTTTGTTTTAATCTTAGGAATAACCCAAACACTCTAACGGATGGGTAGGTGTTCTGGACGCCACCGTTGGCTGTTTCCTAGTCATGTTTTATTTTGACCTATTTTTTTTAGTCTTGATTCAAAACTAAGCTAATTTGAATGTAACAGCATTTTCTCAAACTGAATAAAACTAAATTGGATTGAATCTGCAGTTAGCACCATGAATCCATTCATTTGACATACTCAATTCAATCCTTCAGAATGAATGCTTAGAAATAGCTACTGGACAGGCTTGCAGGGAGTAATCTGGTATTAATTTTTTGAACTATGAACCAGTTGATTCCCTTTCTGTATGCAAAATAGTTTCATATTAAATTTGGTTTTCAGCAAAATTAGGTATGTTAGCCTTCACTGTATTAAAATCTTGTTTAGACTGAATTAGGTTGAAGTGGAAGCTAATGTAAAACAAAGCCTAGAGTTTAAACATGGTGCTATTGTCAGGCTTGCTTGTTTACGTAATAAATGAGCATCCGACTCTTGTCAATAAAGTGGTTTTTGTTCACTTATGCACCATTAAAACTTGCTGCTGTTCCTCTGCCTGGAAGTTAAGGAAGTAGCACCACATAACAGTATTTTGTGGCTAAGTGTATGCTGTCACCGCAGTAAACTTTTTTCCTCCCTAATGTGCCTGTAATTTCTAGCCTACTGCTACAATGGTAGCAGAAGTCGTCAGATATAGTATGAATGAATATACTGTACATGCCCACAGTGTTCTATGGGCCCGGGGTAGCTCTCTCAGCCCTTGCTTAGGGCTACCTATTACCATGGTGCCACTTCTCCTTGTGTCCAGCTGTTGCATCAAGTTACACAGATGACAAAGCATTATAGCTTTTTCTAGTACTCCATGTAAGCAGTTGTTCTCACTGTCTTAGCAATAGTGTCCAATTGTGAATGAGGTGTCAAGACACATCCCTAACATCCTGTCCATAGTACAAACGTTTTGAGAACTCTTGCTCCATGCTCATGTTCAGTTGACCCGAAATTGTGTTAGTAAGGAAACACATTAATCTTGAACACTTTAAATCTCAACCAGTTAAGCAGATCACAGCTTTCTTTAAAAGGAGAAGGGGGGAAATCTATCTTCACTGAGTAGCTCAATTTACCTCTTCAGCAGTTGCATGCAAGAGTTCAGCTAAACATCAGCCAGGGCTACATAAAAAGTGCTAACAGCTGCCCTCAGAGGCTCAACCACAAGGGGAGAAGCTAATTCAACAGTTGCAGTAACATGTCACAAATAGCCTTTAATCTTCAGTGTTTTTGTTTAAGCTTGGAGAGGGTTAGTCTCTTCAGCACTGGCCTAACATTCAGGCAGGGTCCAGACAATATGTACAACTGTGAAATACTTGTTCCTTTTCTTCTCCCTCTGCCCAGCCCCCCAGAAGTGCAACAGCCTTCACCAAACAGGCGTAGCTTTCCAAGGGGGTATTAGATTCTAACTATTCTGCAATTGTGCCTGCCTGCTTTTCTGTAGACTATTCACTACTAAAATAAACCATGCAAATATATTAAGTGTATCTCTATTTAAACTACACATGCTTTTTATAGCCTAGCAACGGTTTACTATTAATTACAGCCACTGTGTAAACGGATAGTGTAGTTCTAGCAATACCCTTAGCCTACTTTCGTGCCCAAGGCACAAAAACATCAATTGGTATTCAAGTATTGTTCCTGCCTGAAGCAAATACCCAGGATTGACTATCCCATACAAGCTTCTTTAGAAACAAGTTCCTCTCCGTTACAGAGTCTCCTCCGTGAGGGGATTGCAACATGAGTGCAACTGGCCTGATGCATCTTGCTGCAGAAGCAATCCGTTCAATCATGCTGACGTGTTATCTTACCAAAGGTTCCTCTTGCCAATCGGATAGGTGCTAGAGCTGTGGCCTTTTGACATACCCAGAGTCCTGCTCTCCCTCACTGCAAGCTGAGGGTGGTAGGTAGGACTGCTTTTAAAGGTATAGTGATGGGGGGCAGTGGGAAGGGTTCTTCAGTATGAGTGCTGGTATTGAAAGGAGCAAACTGCTGTATGAGATTACAGCAGTGGGGTGCAGGGTATGTATAATGAGTTACATGTGTGCTGTGTACCCAAGAATTAGGCTTGCTCACCCTCTCAAAAGAGTTTTAGGCTGGCTCTGTGTATACTGGTGATAATGACAAATTGCTTATGGGTGGGGAATGGGGGAGGCAGGGTACTTGGCACACTGGCAAATAGCTGTTTCCTAGACCTGTCTGTAAAGGCAAAAGCTGTGTTTTCTGGTGTAGTGTGGAATGGTCGTGATCCTAACTGATGGGGTCTTCTCCGTGTTGCTTCTATGCTTGGGAGTCAAGGGGTGGCAGTATTCTTGGCAGCATTGTTAAAAATGAAACCTTGTCACGCTTAAACTAGAAAATGCTTAGTGCAATTAGATCATGTGCCTCCCTTCGAATGAACTGTCTGTCAGCTTTCATTGAACAAGGAGGCAGATGGCTACCTTTTACAGCAGCAGCTAGTCACTCTGGCCCAATCCTCAAAGGTATTTATTTGGGCTCTACCTTCCATAGGAATCCGTGGAAGTTAGGGACCTCAATACCTTTGAGAATCTGGGCCTCTGCCATTGGAAGAAAGTTGGCAGTTTTAGTATCTGGTGATGAGGCGTCTGGAAGTGTTGGGTGTGTCTTCCTTTTAAGCTACTTTTAGGAATGCTCTCTGTGTAACCCCTTCCCATAGTCCAGTGGCTTCATGCAAAGGTGGGGCTTTGCTATGGAAACATGCAAATACGGAATTTGTAGAGTGGTTTCCCCTTCACCACTTGGCTGCTCTGTTTCTAGGTAGTGGGTGTAAAGTGCGTCAAAACTGCCTTGCTTCCTGGTAACAATGTGTGTACTGTGAAGGCTATCTCTTCAATACAGACTATCTCCGCTTTGGTAAAAGGGTGGAAACTTCCTTTCCCTTTCAAATAAGGGCTTTCAGAGAGCAAAAAATGTGCCAGTAATCACAATCCATACTTTATTTTTCCCTCGCTGGAGTAGTTAGTTAATAAATGTTCATGTTCTAAACAAGAGTTTCCTCCAATTTTTGAACAAGGTCACTGCCTTCATTTGTCCTTTCTGAGAATGAGCCAGCTGGAACCAGCTGAACTGATCAGCTAAGAAACCCTCCTTCCCCTGGTAGCTGTTAGTTATCACAGCAATAAGACACAGGAGTGTCCATCAAGCCCACTGCTGAAGACAGGTAGCAGTAGCATTATTGTTGTGGTACCTAGAGGCCTCAGTGAGGTCCCTATGGTTCCATACAGACCTATCTAGTGCACACTAAAGGGGCTGGTTGATCTAGCATAGCTTCCTGTATATTTCAAAGAAGCTTGGGGCTTGCTTATGCGATATATCCTATGATGAAAAGTAGTTCCTGGTAAACAAAATAGTAGGAACATGTTATGAATGCCTGCTCTATCATCTTGAACATCTCTGTCAGCCCCCATCCCCAACCCTGTCTGTCTTTAAGAAAGATTCCTGAGTCCCTTACTCCTCCACCAGTGTTGGCGTTTGTGGCCCATCAGCCAATCTCAGCTCACTTTCTTTTATTAGAAACTGGCTGAGATTTTCAATGCTGCCTCGGGGGTTTGGACGTCAGAGTGAGGTGTCCAACACCCCCCCCCCCCTCACCCCCCATCAGGAAGCTTTGCAACTCAGTCAAAAACTGGACTATTGAATATATTCACAGGATGCTAATAATTAAAGAATTAAAAGTGACTGCAGTGTCCTCAAAATGCTGCTACTTCAGGGACAGTTCAAAATTTCACCACTCTTCTCCCCTCCCCAGCCCCAAATCCCTATGGGGCAGCCATTATTTTCATTCTGTACCCCCTTGACATCTCTGCTTTAAACACCCTTGGCAGAGGGCCATACGGTGCACCATGGGGCATTGGTATGTGGCTGGAATACCGAAAAGGCCTGCCCACAATGTGTCTTTGGACCTTTTAAAATCAAGTTATTCTGCTTACCATCCTGCATCCGCCACACCCAGGCTGACCTCAGTTGTTGCTCAGACATAAATGCTTCATACCCTTCGAAAGGTGAGGAGGGAGGGGATTGCTTTGTACCTTTACAAATAATTCGTTTCTGTCACTAATGGTTGTTAGGGCAATGGGCCCAGCCCTCAAAGGTATTAATGCTCGCAAGTTAGGAGTCTGAATACCTTTTGAGGAGCTGGCCTTGACCACAACTTTCAGGTGAGGATTGACGTGGGGAAAGGAGCAAAATAGTAAGCAGAAGTGATGTTTAAAGGTCAAGCTCTTGCTACCTGCTATGGCTAGAAACATACTTTATGGCACTGCAAACGTTGCAACCTCAGCACTAACGAAGGGTTAATTTAGTGTTCTCATTGGGCCCTTGTCTAGCAGTGCTTTTGTCCTACTGGTTTGGAGTGAAACATTGTGAGTTCTCAAGCTGACAAATGTACTGTTCAATCTCCCAATTATAATGCCCAGGGCATGATGTAATAGTTTCTATAGTGACAGACAGATGCCATAAACAGGACTGCAGTGGTCAACTGTCCTTGCCAGCTATTCACTGCTGCTCCCAACTAAAATCCCATAGCTTGGCTCCATATACCAAAGTTACACTGTACCAAAGTATAACACACTGAACACTCAGCAATGTGTTTTCTTGCATTCTTGCTAAAGCGCTTACTTCATACTGTGGCATGAGGCTAGGCCCGTTTCCTTTAATGGATGCAAGCTGGAGACGTTTTTCTGAAATACCCTGCAAACAGCAATGTGCAAATCATGCCTGAAATTCGTTGGTATTGCAGTGCAACCGTTGTGCTAATCTCTCCTGGCATGCGTGCTTCCACAGGTAGTGGGACAGGGCTGTGACAAAAATAGACAGCCTAGGGCTTTCATAGAAATTAGAGATGGAAACAACCTGTTTTGTGATCTAATCCAGCAATTTCCAGAACCCCACCAGCACCATTTTCCTAGTTTCTTTCCTAGAGTCTATTCAGTTTTAAATGCCCTGAACAATGAGTCTTCCATTATTTCTCTTGGGAGGCTACTCCAAGTCCTTGTAGATGGTTATATTCACCTTCCCTTAAGACTCAATTAAATCGCTCCCATCCATCACCATAATATCTGAACGTCTCCTAACTCACGATCAGGTCTCGAAGCATTTCCCCCATTTTAGAGAGAGGAGACAAGGCACCTAGATGAAGTGATGTGATTGAGATCACAAACTATGGGTACGTCTACACAGCCGACGTTGCCGAACGTGGCTGTGGAGTTGCGGCTCCAGCGCTGGGAGAGCAGGGCTGTCATAACACCACCTCCACGAGGAGAATAGCTCCCAGTGCTGGGAGTAGCACTGTCTACACTGCCACTTTACAGCGCTGAAACGTGCATCGCTCAGGAGGGTGGTTTTTTCACACCCCTAAGCAAAGCTTCGGCGCTGTAAGTGGCAGTGTAGACCAGGCCTGAGGCTGTAGCAGAACCAGATTTCCCGAATCTCCACGCACGACCTCAACTTCCTCTTCTAAAGTGCTCCGCTTTGGGTCTTTCTTTAGACGAACTCACATCAGTTTTCCTCTCAGAAGTGGTCATCAAAGGAAAGGTGCTTTATCTAAGTGCTTGCTGTCCATCCTTCTGTGGATATTTTAGCTACTTAGCACATTACTGTAGTATCTGAACAATTAAAAATGTTCAAAGCATTTATTCTCACCCCTGTGAGGCAGGCCTGTGATCCCCACTTACAGATTTTTAGCACTAGCTGAGCAGATAAAGTCATGAGCCAACCCACCCCAACAGCTGGTTGTGCGCCATGTTCTCACTTCACATCTTGGTCCCGACAGTTGGATTGGCATCTGTTTTTCAGGTCCCTTTGCCTTTCCCTTTCGCCAGCCCGCCGGCTCCAGGCGGGACATTCTGTTCGCCTTTCAAAGCTGCCATTTGTGAAGCGCGTTCTTAGAAAGTCCCTTTGCTCTGTTCTCTTGCCAGTGAGCAGATGCCAGTGTCCCAGAAATTCCCGGCACGTTGGCCAGCAGCCGCCCTTTCTTGAAAGTCTCAGTAGAAAGAGAGAGGATTGAGGAAGCCATGAAAGCTGCCCCAGGACTGATGGGGTTCATGCAAAGCTTCTGCTGCGATGGATGCTCCTCAGCACTGCCAAAGGGCTTTGCACCTAGTCCAGTGGACAAAGCTGACTTATATGGGATCTTGTCTTTTCAAGGGAGCCTCTCTAAGTTACACCGCCTCTTTTAACTTTTCATCCTGGGAACAAACACTTGAATGCGGCCCATCTGTTAACACCATTGCTTTCCGATGAGATCACTGCCTTGGCTCCTACTGTAATAAGAGACCCCAAGGCCTTGCAGCAACAACAACAAAGGGAATCCTTCCAAGAAGAAGGAGAAATAATCGTTCGAGATGAGGGAGAGGCATTCTGTCCCCCAACAAGTTTGCACTGGTTCACGTTAGCATGACTCCTGGAGTTACATTGATGTAAAACTGGTGGGAGTTGCCCTGAGGATGTTTCATGCCACCTTGGTTGCATAAAGCTGCCTTGAAATGGGTGTAAATAGCACCTCGGAGTCCACTCAGGGCAGGGGGCCTCCCTAGCTGATCTATCGCTGCACCAGCCCTGCTCCCAGTCCCTCAGCGTAGGGGGCCGGGTCAGAGCATGCTGCATTGTGGCTACTCTGTTCTTCTGGGTGGCCAATAGAACAGAATAGAGTCGAACGAATGGATACTTCCACACAGCTGCTGGGAGGTGTAATTCCCAGCTCAGGTAGACATTCCCATGCTAGCTTGAGCTAGTGCCTAAAACCAGCAGCGTAGCATGGGCCAGCCACCTGACTACTCCCCCGCCTGAGCCCCGAAGCATGTGCTCGGGTGGTTTGCCTCCTGCCGCAGCTACACCGCTTTTTTTTAAGGCGCTAGCTTCAGCACGGCTTTTGCATGCTCATCTCCCCGAGCTGGGCGTCGCTCGTCCCAGCGGCTGTGTGGATGTACCCTGTGTGAGCGCAGGCCTGCGTGGCGCCCGCTGCAGGAAGTGCTGCCTTCTCTCTCCACCCCGTCCCTGCCCCAAGTGCAGAGTCTAAGGCCCCGAGTGCTCAAGGACGGACGTAGACGCTAGCGTGGGAGGCATTCCATCAGGATGAATTCATGCCTGGATCCCAGCCAGGGCTGCAGTGGGGGATGGCTCCCATTTTAATTGGTTTCTCGAGTGTAATTAGTGCACTGAACAGCCTGGGTTGCTTTTAACCCAGGTTAATTTCCTACTTCCCCCAGGGAGCAGAGGTGACTTTGAGCATTTCAGGTTGAGGTCCTCTCGCTGTCACATTTTGTTTACCAAACAGACATTAATTTACACAATGTTCCCCTCGCAAATTCCCCAGGACAGCTCCCCGCAGCAGGTATAAACTGGCAGAGCTCCCTCAGCACCAATGGAGCTGCGCCAGTTTACACCCGCTGGGCATCTGGCCCCATTGACTCCCCTGGAACTACACCCATTTACGCCAGCTGGGGCCTGCCCCCCTGATTCCACGTTTGGCTGAAGCGTGCTGCGTTCATTTCTGCACCCCTGGCCCCGTTTTGCAAACGGGCGAGGGCTGGACACATCAGCTCCAAGCCAAGAGGCTGGCCTGGCTGAGGTTGGCTATTTCAGTTGCCCTTCAAGGTGCAATAAACGAAGTCCCTGGTCCCCCCCCACTTACTTTCATGGACTCAAAGGCCAGTAGGAACCATTAGAGTCATTTCGGGCCTGGGTTCCCCACGGTCAGTCGTTACCAGCTGCTGGCTGTTTGACATCTGTGCAATGTGCCAAAGGCTCTCGTCCTGGTCACAAAATCTAGGCAACGACCATAACAACAGGGTCCCTGGCTGGTGGTCCTTTGCACTGCCTGTTATGTGGCAGACTGGGACACATGACACCTGGGCTCTAGTCCGAGCTTGGACAAGGCATTCCTCCAGCGCCGCCCAGGCATTCCCGAGAACATCCTCTTCTCCCTCCCACGTGGCACGGATGCCAAGGAGGTCTCTGAAACTAGAAACACTGCAGCTGCACTGAGGTAACATGGTACTATAGACAGTCACTTGCGGCGCCAGGTGGGGTTCTTCCCTCGCTGTAGTTAACCCACCTCTCTGGAATTCTGCTGTCGACCTAGCAGTATCTACACCAGGGCTTAAGTGCATCATCGCACCGGGCGGGGAATTTTTCACAGCTGGTGTAGTTAGATTAATCTCACTTCATGGTGTAGACCAGGCCTGAGTCAACAAACAAAAGTAAGCCCAGGGGCTGGGAGAAACTGGAGGCCAGAAAACATGTTTGGAGTCCGCTCCATGGACCATCCAGGGGATGTTCCACTGCTTTGTTCTTGGCCTGACGCTGCAGATATGTCCACTGCAGCAAAATCCCAGGCTTTAGCGCTGGATGGTCATCTCTCCTGCTCCAAATGCAGATCCCGTCTCTCGCCACGTAGCTGGGAACTATTCCTCAACTGGGCAGCTTTGGGTACTCTAGGTCAGTGGCAGGGGAGCTTCACCGAGGGAACGGGGTTAGCTGCCGAGGAAGGACGAATGAGTTGGAATAGTTAATGCTAAAGCATGTTTTGGTAGAGATATTAAACCTCATGCTTCAGGGTCTAAACCAATCGAACTAAAGGGACCAGGAGGAAACCTAATGTGAGAGGCAGATTATTCCTCATCTGCCTGATGAGAAGTTTCTAGCACCTTCGTCTGAAGCATCTGGTGCTGGGCAGGGTCAGAGGCAGGATACTGAGCTCGATGGATGATGGGGCTGAGCCAGCAATTTCCATGGGTTTACGGGTAAGGCACTCAGGATTTGTGTGCTAGTCCTGGCTCTGCCGCTGTGGGTAAATCAGCTAATTTCTCTGGGCCTCAGTTCCCAGGTGCAAAATGGGGTAACGAGATTGTAAACTCTTTGGGGCAGGGACTGCCCTTCACTGTGTGCGTACAGCACCTAGTACGACGTGGCCACCTCTAGGGGAAGGTGCAGAGGTAGCTGATCACCCGCCTTGTGTCTACAGCTGAGTCAGTTTCACTTTAAACACGCTCGGGGCCCACCCAGCTGAACCTGCTTTCTCAGAATTCAGAAGCCTCTTGCTAAGAATAAAGTGAGGCATTTCGGTTTTACGAAGAAATCTGAAGGAAAGAGGGCACAGGCCTCACTGGGGCCGGGGGCAGAAGACGAGCTCGCTCAAGAGATCAGGGCCCGCTTCCTGGAACAGCAAAGGAGCAGGAGAGATAAAACGCCAGCTGCAGCTTATCGCTTCCCCATGAGCAGAGCGGGTCTGCTGAGCAGAGAGGGGGTGGGCTGGAGACGGGACTGGGTGTCAGATGCAAGTGGCTGAGACTAGCTCACGTTCAAAGGGGCCTGGCTCTCCATGGGATATAACAAAGCCCCAGCGCTGGAGCAGGGCTCCGTTCTACACGCAGGCTAAAGCCCCCGATGATTTCCAGTTGGAGGTTTGTCCCTCCCAAGGGCTGGCAGAACCTAGCTCTTTTCATCCAGTGAGCTGAAAGTATTTCATGGCGCAGGGGACGTAGCACCAAGCCCTGCTTTACAGATGGGGAAACTGAGGCACTGAGTGCTCGAAATGACATGCCCTAGATCAGAGACAGAACCCAGGGATCTGGAGTCCAAAGCCCACAGGGGGCAAGGGGGCTGTGGAAGCCCATCCAGGAAGCCAGCTGAGCTGAATTTTTCTCACTGGGCTTCCTTCCTGCTGTCTCAGGCTGGAATTCCCCTCCCTGG
The DNA here is from genome assembly GCA_037349315.1 of Chelydra serpentina. NCBI lineage: Eukaryota > Metazoa > Chordata > Testudines > Chelydridae > Chelydra > Chelydra serpentina. The sequence continues at coordinate 3,212,470 of JBAIAC010000104.1, read as the reverse complement.
TTCCGGTTCCAACCCCTTTCTCTCCAGCCCAGCCCCATCACCTTTGAGAAGGTTCCTCGGATCCCCGCAAAGGGAAAAGGGGGCGGGGGGGCTGGCAAATAAACAGGCTGGGGGAGGAGATCAAAGGGGACAAGAAAGCAACTTGGGCCGGGGCCGGCAGGTAAACGTCAAACAGAACCGAGAACAATGCAGCGCTTGAGAGCCAGCTGGGGCTGGATGGCAGCTGGTGCTGCAGGCCTGGCCTGCCATCTGCTCCCAAACCGCGGCAACCCGTCCCGGGAGGCGACAGCTGCCCCTTTTGTTTGCCCCTTTGCGCCGGGCAGCCTGGCTCCCACTTCCCCGGCCAATCGACAGCCAGTTAATGAGCCCATCCCGCCTTGTTCCTTCCAAGCTGCAGAACCCCGGGGCTCCAGGAAAATCTGCTTCGCCTGGGAAATCCTGAGCTGTCCAGCTGGCAAGTGGAGAGAGCCCTTCCCCCTCCCCACTTGTGCAGGGTGAGGCTCGACCTGGGAGGCAGCTAGTCCCCCTGGCCCTCCCACCTCCCCCACCCCGTGGGTGCCGCATGCATGTGAGCTCAGCATCATGGGATCTCCTGCTTTCCCCATCCCTGCGCCTCGTGCTCCTCCACTCAGCACTATGCAGGGACAGGAGCGAGTCTCACGTTCTCCTGCCCCCGGCTGGATGTGGGCAAAGGGGCCAGAGCCCAGGCGGCTGGAGGCCACCTGCAGCCTGGTGGGGGGGGGGAGTCAGCGCTCCCCTGAGCCCATCTCTGGGGGATCCAGCCTGCACCATATCAGCTGCACGTGGACACTCAGGGGGAGGGATAGCTCAGTGGTTTGAGCATTGGCCTGCTAAACCCAGGGTTGTGAGTTCAATCCTTGAGGGGGCCATTTGGGGATATGGGGCAAAAATTGGGGATTGGTCCTGCTTTGAGCAGGGGGTTAGACTAGATGACCTACTAAGGTCCCTTCCAACCCTGATATTCTATGATTCTAAGTCTGGCTCTCCCGGCTGGAGATAGATTACACGCACCACGAGCGGGGCCCCGATGTGCTAGGCACTGCACGCGCGCGCACACACACACACACGCACACCCCTCCCTGAAAACACAATCGCACACACACAACCCCCCTTCACAGTGCTCCTTCCCCCATGTACAACCCACGCAACCCCCTCTGTATACCACACGAACCCCTCCCGCACACACAGCCCCCCTACACTCAACCCCCCATGCAGACCCAACCCCCGCTATACACCACACAACCCGCTACACGCACACCCTGCATACAAAATCCATGCAACTCCCTCTGTATACCACACAGCCCACCCAACACAACTCCCTACATACAACCCTCTCCATACACAATACCCTCTGTATACCGCACAGCCCACCCAACACAACTCCCTACATACAACCCTCTGCATACAAATACCCTCTGTATACCGCACAGCCCACCCAACACAACTCCCTACATACAACCCTCTGCATACAAATACCCTCTGTATACCGCACAGCCCACCCAACACAACTCCCTACATACAACCCTCTGCATACACAATCCCCTCTGTATACCACCCAAACCCCTCCTACACACTGCCCACACAACCCCTCTGGATACACATGCACACAACCCCCAACCCCCCAGCTTCCTGCTACACACAGCACCTTCCCCCAAGCCTAACACGCCTCCCACCCATGTACACACACAACTCCTTCCAGCACAAACACACACACCCCTTGACAGACACAGACCGAAACACACCGCACCCATTCATAGCAACACACCCTTGTCCCATGACTGAGCGATCCCTCTGTGATTCTCCCACTGGGGAGCAGCCCCTGCTGCCAGTTATCACAGGGGCAATCCTAGCTCAAGGCCCCCGGCCCCTGTGCCCAGAGGCTCTCCTGCCTTCTGACCCAGTTAAATGCACCCTGCGCTCTGCTGTCAAAGCCGCATGGAGTATGGGGGGACCCTGGGTTGCTTAGAGGCAGAGATCCAAGACGCCCCTTGTTCTGAGCTGCCTCTCAGAGTCCCTGTTGCAGCTGCTCTTGTATCTAGGAGCAGTTTCCATTAGGCACCCTGGAGCTGCTAGGGTGGCGTTGGGGGAGCGAGGCCGGCTGGCAGCTGCAGACCCCCATGCGAGGCCTGGGCACCACCCAGAAACCCCGGGGTGCTTAACAAACAGCCTCAAGCTGGGCTTCTGCACAGGGCTGGGCCCTCCCACGCCTTCTGCAAACGGGCTGAGTCCCTGCGGAGGGCAAAGGGCGTTATTGCTGCACAGGGAGGGGATGTGTGTGACAGCGGCGGGGTTAGGAGAGGGGAAGGAAATGGAGGCAGACCCCGGAACGTGCCTGGTCAGCAGAATGGACTGTGGTCTCTTTAGTTACCAGTTCCACTCCCAGCCCTCCATGCCTCTGCGGCAGACACGGTGATATTTCCCGTGCGGTTTGCTCCTTTGAGGGGCGGGGGTCATGCAGTTTGAAGCACTGAGAACCAAGGTCTCAGCTCCACACGTCCCAGGGCACTATCCATGGGAACTGGGAAGATGCCCTTGGCCCGAGGTGGGTGTTTGGGGAGGAGGAAATCTGCTAGATCGTCCCTTATGTGGCTTGTTTCAATATGGGCCAAAAATTCCCCCGTCCTCGCCAATCTCTCTGCTAGCCGCTTTCTCCTGCAGCATGGGGGCGCCTGGACATTACTGGTCCCGCATCCCAGTTTTATCTCGGGGGGAGGGAAGGTGGTCTTGTGGATAAGGCTCACGCCAAGAGGCCTGGATTCCCCGCACCGTGGGAGTTCAGGCACGTCAGCGCCCCTCTCTGCGTCTCAGTTTCACCCTCTGTAAAATGGAGGTCATGATGCTGACCTGGCTTTGGTAAAAGCGCTTCGGGATCCTTGGATGGAAGTTGCCTGGTGCTGAATATAGAGGACCAGGGAGGGTGGTAGCCTCAGCCCCAGCAAGGCCTCAGCAGGATCCAACTCACCCTAGTTCAAGGGGAAACTGGAAACATTAACACAAGGTTGAGGGTTAATGCTGGGCTCAGATTGGGATTGGTGAGACTGGATGGGCATCTGAGGGTTATTGCTGGGGTCAGATGTGGGTCAGATGAGCATCGTGGGGGCAGTAGTGAGTCTCTTGGAAGGACCAATGGAACAGGATGAATATCTGGGGGGGTATCATTGGACCCCCTGGAAATATCCAGGGGATCACAGGGTATCTCGGGGGTGCCCGTGGAGTCAGATAAGCATCTTGGACGGATCAATTTGATCAGCTGATTCTCACATGCCCAGGCGCCAACTGCCAGCTTTGAATGCATTTCTCACCAGGGACCTCCCGGGGGTTGAGCTTCACCTTTTGAGGCATTACGCTGGGAACCCCTGGGTGAGCACGCAGGGGGGTTTTCCCACTCACAGTCAATCCCCTGGCATGGCTGGGTGGCATAGGGGCATTCCAGGCCTCCTCGGGGTTACGGAGCCCAGTGGCCGATCAGCGGCCTTGCTGAGCGTTCACCAGCTGAGCCCCGTATTTTCCCCGCCGTCGCTAGGGAAGCAGCTTTGCTTTGTATCTGGTTTCCCCATTAGTCATCCGGCCCCCTGACATGCAGATGGAACGTTGAACCCAGCGGGTGTATTTCACCTCAGGGCGGCCGGGGGAGGCTGACCTTTTCACGAGGCCCATGACTAAGCCAAACTGGGTTAGAAACAAGAGTTTCCACAGAACACAAATATTTTGGTCGTTACCGGCAGCGGTGGCCGGGGAAAGAGTATAAGAAACCATATGCTCAGAAGGGTTTTTCAGGACAGGATTGGGCACTTTTCGCCCCAGTATACACATGGCCCCAGGCAACACGTGCACCCTCCGCCGAGTCTCACGGCAGTGCTTAGAGGTTCCATTGTGCTAGGCATCGCACAAAGGGAGAGAGGAGAAACTGAGGCACAAAAAAGGGAAATGACTTGCCCATGGTCATTGCCAGAGATGGGAATAGATCCCAGGTGTCTGAGTCCCGAGCAGTATTAGCCCATCTTTTTATACAGCCCTTCAATGGCACCTGAGGACCTTAAACCGCTTTGTAGACAGGGGTTATTAGCCCCATTGTGTCGATGGGGAAACTGAGGCACGGCAAGCAGACCACTTGCCCAAAGCAGTCAGCTCAAGCTGATGGCTAGCCGTTTGCTCTAACCCCTAGACCCTACTTCCTCCTCAGCTCTGTCAGAATCGCATATAGGCTGTAAGACTCTCAATCGCTCGCCAGTTTAATAGAGCTGGAGAAATGTGCCCCCCTCTCTCTAGGGTTGCTTGTGGCCGGTGGAGCCGGCAATGCCAGCTGCAGATCCCATTCTGGACCTGTTCCCACGAGCTTCGTTAGGCCCTGGGATCCCCCGTGGCCTCGATGCTGGAGCCCCATGCCGGGCTGCAGCCTGCGTTCTTTAGCGCCTGACTAAGCTTTTCCCCTTGGCAGCTCAGTGTGTTTCTGTCTGCGTCAGTGACACCGCGGCCGAGCCATGAATAAAACAACACTCGGCTCAGCTCGAGCCAGCGGAACGGGTCTTTGATCCCCACTGGGCCCAGCTGTTCCTGGGCTGTTGACCCCGGAAGATGCGATTACAGAGCTTGGGGAATCGGTCGGGGCCTAGGTTAGGAGGGCCGGGCTGCAGTGTAAGGCGCATTAAAGAAACTAGAGAGGAGCCCTTCACAGTGGAGACCATGGCTTAGATGCAGACACTCCCTGGCTCACTAGGCTCAAAGATCTACAGATCTTCCCAGGGCAATACACCATACAACAGTGCCTAGCCCTAATATGGCACCGTCCATCAGTACATCCCTCAGGAGGTCAGTATCATTAGACCCATTTTAAAGACGGGGAAACTGAGGCACAAAGAGAGGACAGTCGCTCACCCAAGATTACCCAGCAGCAGGGAATTTAACCCAGGCTCTCCTGCCCTATCCACTAGGCCATACTGTCTTTGTGAGGACATGCTCTCTAGAGATGCCCTTCGGGAGAAATCTTAGCAGCTGCAGACCTATCCTATCTAAGTAAATATTAAAGTTCCCTAGTACTTTCCATAGGACCCGAGATTTGGTCTGTTGTCCAAGATTTCTGCTCTCTCCCCGGCTGTGCTAGTTGGCTGATCTCCTCCACTCCAGAGGTGGGTGCATTACCCTAGTGCTGTCTGAATACACAGCTTGAGAAGTCCTTTTGGGGTGGGGCGGAGCCTTCAAAGTGCTATTGAAATGTGAGCTCAAGAATGTCGCTTTTTTAACGCCGTCCGAGCTGAACCGCAGGCTAACGGTGCCTGCTTCCAGATGGTGCCTGAGATTTTTACTGGAGTTGTTCCAGGGAGCTCGATGAAACTGGCCTCTGAATCCGAACTGACGGCTACCTTCTTCACGAGTCAGAGCAAACTTCCTGCCCTGGGCTGAATGCGCTGTGGGTTGTCAGCGTCCCCAGCCTGTCGCCAGATCCTAGCTCCTGTCTCGAGTTTGCCGGGTCTCACCTGAATGCACAGTGGGAGTTTGTCTGCCTCACACCCCCACCACAATATCCAGTGGGATTGGAAGCCTCTTTCCCAGGGTCCCCTCCAAGGGGTGCTGCAGACAGGCCCAGAGGTGCCATGGGAAAAATGCGTGACGGGGCCCTGGGCTAATACCCATCAGCTGGAGTTCAGGAATGATGGGCACCTGGCAGAGCAGGGTGCGGTCAGCAGGCCCTGCAATGCTGTAGCCGAGGATTGAGGAGCAGCGGAGAGCTCTGGGCTGGAGTGCTGGAAGCCCGGACCGAGATGCATTGACAGGGCTGAGGGAACCCCAGGCCTGATGGAGCCGTGGGCAGAGACGTGAGTGGAGCGATCGGGACTGGGGGCCGGGGGTAGGATGTGAGGTGCATTAGCAGAGCAATCCCAGGCTACGGAACAGCAGGGGCAGCTGCAGTGCGGGGCTGACGTGCACTGAACAAGCTGGGAATAAAGGGGAATTTGCACAGCTGCCGTATCGCCCCCGCCTCAGTGCTGAGCAGGATCCCATCGAGCAGCTTCCTGCTCCTTCCCTAGGATTCGGAGCTGGGTGGAGGTCCAGGGCCCCTCTCCCGTCTGCACTCTTTAGATCCCAGCTCACAGGAAGGGGGCGGGCAGGGAATCAGCCAGGGAGAATCCTTAGCGATTGAGTTTGGAAAACAGCTTGGGTTGGATTTCGGGCAGATCTGGTTTTACCGGAGCTGGTTCACACATACCCCAATGATCTGAAGCCCTCTGTGTACAGAACCCCCAAGGCTGAGCTGAACCCCTCCACCCCCAATCCCCTGCACCAGATCTGAGGTGCCATCCCTGTCATGCAGGGAGATCACCCATCTGGTGTCTGCAGATGTGGCCAGGGGTCAAAGAAAGGCACTTCAATGAGCGCCGCCGTGCCCAATTCATTCCTCCTCCTGAGGCAGCTGTTCTCCAGCCGAGGCAGCCAGGACAACACGCCGGCTGAGTTTGTGCCGTGGGTGCGCAGGGCGGGCTGGGCTCATTCAGAACGCAGCTTGCATGGGACCAGTTCCACTCACTGAGGGTTACACTCATCAGACGCTGGAGCCAGATCACAGCACATTCGAAATAAAAATGAGGATGAGTAACCATTGGAACAAACTACCAAGGGGTTTGCCATGTCTTCAAATCCAGACTGGAGGCCTCTCTAAAAGTGACGCTTTAGCCAAGCACAAAATATTGGATTCATTTTCACCCAGGAGATGCTGGGCGAAATCTCTGGCCTGTGTTATACAGGAGGTCAAACTAGGTGGTTTAATGGTTCTTGCTGGCCTAAAAATATCTGTAAAGCGACTTGTTTTTGTTCATGCAGAGCTGGGAATAGAACCCAGGAATCCTGATAGCTACTTGTCCTCTAACCATTAGACAAAACTGCCTCTGAGAGACGCCCGCCTTTCAGCAGCCTCCTGGCCCTGGTGTTTTTAGCTGCTGACCTTCACGTTGGTTTAACTTCTGTTGTGTCTGTTATCAAATGAAATATTTAGTAAATTAGATGTTGGTCTGAGCAAAGACTGGCACCAATGCTGACAGAGATTTGAAGGCCTGGCAATCCTCATGCTTCAGGGCATAAGGTGACAGCCAGCAGCGGGGGTCAGGAAGGAATTCCTCTTGGTACCATTTTATTGCACAGTGCAGGTGTCACTGACAGTGGGTGGGTCGTGCATCCATCTCTGGCTGCCATTGGAGATGGGATGGTCCATCCTGGTTTGCCAGCTCATAGCTTCCTATTTGAGATTCCCCTGTCCTGTCTTGCTGAGCCTATTGCAGCTTTAAGCCACACCAGTGCTGCCATTTGAGAGCCCTGCGGGGCTGGGGCTTGTACCACTTTGGGCCTGTTTCCCCTTATGTCCTGCGGGTGCTAAGCCCAGACAGCTGAGGTCTCCCACCCAGGACAGCGGGAGAGGATCTTGCAGCTGTCCATCCCCGTGGCAACAGCAGCCCATGCCTGGAAGGGCAGCTGCAAGGGAGGTATCCAAAGAGCCAAGCTGTAGGACATGAAGGCAGCCTCTGATGGTTCTGCAGCCCAGGACGCCTGCAGATGTATTTCCCCTGGTACTTTTTGCTTCACCGAGGTTTCTATACAGGGGACTGTCCCGGCAGACACAAGCAAAGTTAACGCTGAGCATCCGGTAAAGCCTTAATGTCTGACTGGGCTTTGCAAGCGAGAACATCTCAGCATCATTAACTATTGATTATTTCTTTTCACGGGGCAGTGTGATAGGACAACGGCTGGGTGTCAGAATGGCTGGGTCCTTTCCTAGCTCTGCCACTGGCTGGCTGTGCAACCCTGGGCAAGTCACCTCGACCCTCTTTGTGCCTCAGTTTCCCCTGTCTGCAAAATGAGGGGCATGACCCTGACCCGCCTCCGCAAAGCACGTTGCGCCCGGTGGATGAAAAGCTCTGTAGAAGCGCTCAGGGTTATTTATTAGTCGCCAAACATGCCGAAGCAAAGCTGAGACACGTATTGTTGACATGACGCCGCTCTCGGGGCGAGCAGAGCAGCTGACGCAGCGCACCGCGACACTGCCCAGCGCTCGCTCACCCGGCGTGGAAATGCGGCCACCTCTGGGGTGGAATGCAGGCAGCTTTCTAACAATTCACAGCAACACCACACAAAAGGTTAGCGGAGGAAGAAACATGAACCGTAGCCAGTTGAAACTGCAGCGGGGAATTTAAAGAGGCTAAAGGGTAATTACCCAGACTGGAATTTACCCAGGCTGTGGAAGATACCATGGGATTTACAGTGACTATGTGGCCAACACCCTGACTTTATGCCTCATCTGAAAACCGGGGACCTGGGTCTCCCTTACCCAACCTCTTGTGCCGTCATTTGCATGAGTGAGAAATGGGCTGAAAAGCACGGGCAGCAAGAATGCTGCAGCTAGCGCTTGCGAGTGGTGTGTAGCTGGGGAAGAAGGAAGTGACCACAGGCAAGAGCCGATTCCGGGTTCTCTGAAACCCTAGGGGGGGCCATTTCTTAGAAACTCATCACGCAGTGTCATCTCTCGCATGGCCCTGTTGCAACTTACCATCATAAAGTGTGTCGGGAGCCCCCTTTCCCTGCCCATTGCAAGATACTGAATGCAATGCAGAGGTAAATGGGTGAAATTCTCTGGTCCGGGTGCTCAGACTTGAGGATCTAATGGTCCCCTCTGGCCTTGATGAAGCTGTGATTACAAGCAATGTATAGGAGTTGCTTCACCTGTCACTGAAATGCAACCCCCTCTGGGCTGGAGCAGAGCAGCTGATACTGTGCATCATGACACCGCACAGGGATTGTTCATCCCGTGTTGAAATGCAGCCACCTCTGGGGTGGAGCAGAACAGCTGATCCGGTGCACCGTGCCACTGCACAGGGATGACTCTCCCAGCTGCTTTTGGGGCTCCTTCAGCGATCGCACGACCGAGATGGGTGATAATGCATGAAAGGGCTCATCCCCCTCCGTGTGGGCATCGAATGATACCAAAATAGCAGGAAGCAGCATCCTGCAAGATGCGCTCAGCTATTAATATATTACCCTGGGCACGATCGTGTCCCGGGATCGTGGGATATGGTGCTGAGAACGTCCCTCCCAGCTATATTTAGAAAGGTTATTTACAGCAGCAATTCCAGCCGTCCCTAGGGTATCTCGCGCCTTTCCCACGGCGACTCGGCTCCGGACTGTTCGGCGGGAATCAGCAGCATATTTTCCCAAGAGGGTACTTGATGTACAGTTTTCACACACGTGTGCACACACACACACACACACACATACCTGATTTTGGGTACTCACACTCACAGATGAACACACCCTTAGTTGGGCACTCACACACATGCACTGTGGTGAAGATGCACTCCCATATGCTCTCAGATTTGCACACTTATGTCCTCACATGTCATTTCAGGCGTGCATCACCTGCACACACATACACACACACGCCTACTAGGCAGTTTTCTCTGCCCAGTAAAACGCCCCCCGACATGCCCACCCTGTTCCCGCTCAGTTGTGCACCCAGACACGTGCACTCACAATACCGGTGCGCTCATACGGACCCACGTGGCCATGGGCACTAAAGGCACACGCATCCCTGTGCACTCTCGTGTGTCCCCTGCACACGCTCCGACACTAGCGGACTTGTGCCCTCCCATTCATTTTGTTTCAGGTCCGGGCTGGGACACACGACGTTCCACCGGTCGTGCCGAGGTACCGGCGTTTGGCTCTCCCGGAGGGCTCGTCCCGGTGAACAGTGTCCCATGGGAGGTTCATCCCGCAGGAGGGCTAGCTAGGCTCACGCTGCGTATTGAATCAGTGCAAGTGTTAGCTGCAATGCCCGTCAGGGGCCAACACACCAGATTAACCGGGCGTCCAATGTGCTTTTTCCAGGGAGAAAACCGAAGCTGGGGAGAGGACCCAGGAGTCCTGACTCCCAGTTTCCCCTAAGGTAACCTGTTAGACCCCCCCCTCCTCTCTCAGATCTCGGAACAGAACCCAGGAGTCCTGATTTCCAGCCTCCCCCGCGCTAACCACTAGACCCCACTGCCCTCCCAGAGCTAGAGACAGAACCCAGGAACCCTGACTTCCAGCCCCCGTCCCGCTCTAACCACTAGCCCCCACTCCCCTCTCAGTCCCAGTGCAAAGGGAAGATCCCCCCCCACAGGGACCGGGGAGCGGCCGGGGCTGCTTCCGCTCCGATTGGCCCATTTTGAACATACACAGACACGCTTGTGCACACACACAGGCCCGCACACGCACCCCCCTCCCCGCCTACCAGGCCGTTTGCTCTGCCCAGCAACAGTGCTGGTAATAGCATCATGGAGGGAAATCACATGAGCCGGCTTCCAGGAAGCCAGTTCCTGCATCGCGGAGGGGGAGGGGAGCTGCTCTGTGTCCTGCTAGGCGGAGAGATTCCCCTGAGCTTGACTCTCCCCTCGGCCTGGTGTAAATCAGGAGTCGCACCCCTGGAGGCCGGTGCTGGGGATCAGCCGCCATAGGGCCCCCTGTGGCTGTTTCTGGCCCGCCTGCCCTGTCTCTCCCGCTTTCCTCCGCGTGGCTCCCACCCTCTGTCCATCCTCCTCCCACGCTGTCCGTCAGCAGCCGCGCCAGCCCCCCAGCGACGGCAGATCTAGGGTGACCAGATGTCCCGATTTTATAGGGACAGTCCCGATATTTGGGGCTTTTTCTTATATAGGTGCCTATTACCCCCCACCCCCTGTCCTGATTTTTCACATTTGTCATCTGGTCACCCTAGGCAGATCAGGCGTAAAAAATCAGAAGCGCTGTGAAAAGTCATGACCTTGGGGCACTCTGTGTATTGAGCTGTTGTCAGGGGGTCAATATTTTGCAGCAGCTTGCGCAGCATTGATTAATACGGTCGCTCCTAGAGGCCCAGCTGAGATCAGGCCCCCAGGCACAGAGAGACCGTCCCCGCACTAAGCAGTCTAAATCGGGAAGGGAAACTGAGGCACGGAGCGGGGAAAGTCCTTGTCCAAGGTGAGAGACAGAGCTTGGAATAGCAACCACAGTTCCTGGCTCCCAGTCCAGTGCTCAGGCCACTAGGCCACACTGGGACCTGCTTACAAAGCCATTCTCGCTCCTCAGGTAGACAGGAGGACTGTGTCCCCCAAAGGGTGCTACAGTAGATCTCAAAGTGCTTTGCAAATGTTTATTAGGTCCTGCACCGCTCGCTGTGGTGTACGCATCTCTAGTCTGCAGCTGGGGAAACCAAGGCACCAAGTGAGAAGGGAAGCAGAGTCATACCATGAGTCGGTGGCAGAGTTGCAAATAGAACCCAGGAGTCCTGAGTCCTTCTCCCCTGCTCTAGCCACCAGACCATGCTCCTTCCCGAAGCTGGGAAGGGAACCCAGGAGTCCTGGCTCCCCGTCCCCTGCTCTAACCACTAGCCAGACCACGTAGCCTCTTGATCAGCCCTGCTTTTCTCCCCTGTCCTGTCAGGCTAACCCCAGTTCCCCTAGCGGGTGTTAAATACAGGAGCGGCTCTTGGACGCCCCGGCTGCAGGGCGGGGCTCCGTGGAAGGACGCAGCAGTTCTGCCCTGGCTGAAATTAGCGGTGGAAAATTGAAACAAGGGAGGCCTGTATGGCGGGGGAGGGGGCCGGACAAAAGGCCTTTTGTAGCTCCTGTTTATATGTAACCAGATGCACCAGAACCCCGGCGTGGAATTAAAACGCTCCTGCCGCTGGTGGTGTCAGCGGGACATAGGCAGAGGGCCAAATGGATCCCTGGTGTAGCGAACGCCTTTGCAGCCAGCCGCGCCCCCTCCCCCCCCATGGAAGGGATCAGGCCCCTGAGCTCTGAGTCCCCCGGGGGCAGGCTGGGTGAGCTCAATGGGGGCACGGGCAAGGATTTGTGATTCGCTGGTGGCCCTCGCGGCAGCCAGGAAAGGCTCTAGGTCCAGTGAGAGCAGAGAATGCCTCAGCCTCAGCCTGTCTAATCCCACGCCTGGAGGCCTGTTCACCCCATGGCTTACGTCACAAGTGACACGAGTTTGGGACGTTCTCCTGTTAGACGCTGGGCCGGGGACAGTTCCCCAGCTGTGCTCAGACAAGGGTCGGGACTGAACAGCAGGGCCAGGGGCACGGGGCTTGACGGGGGGCTTGACGGGCAGCAGAAGCGCCGCCTGGGGGGTATCCCAAGGCTGCAATAGCAGGGGGGCGGGTCGAGCCGGAGGAGCATGGGAGCACCGTGAGGGAGGAGGGCCAAAGGGCAGGACTGGAGGGCTGCAATCAGGGTCGGCGGGGTGATGTGGGCCCCCAGGTCTGGAAGAGCGGGGGGAGCTGCGGAACAGCTGAGGGGTATGTGCAGGGCTGCGGGAAGATGGTGTGTGTGTGTGGCGGGGAGCATGCACTGTGCACGTTACCCCCGCTCACCCGTGTGTGCTTGGGACCCCTGGTGGCCCTGACAGGCTCAGTGCATTGTAGGAGAATGTGAAACCTCACGTACACCCAGCTGGGGGTGGGGGGGGTGGGGTGGGGAAGGGGGACAGAGGTCAATCATCACTTGCTCATGGACGTCAATTGCACACGTGGCAGAGAGCTGACCCCTGAGCCTGGCCTGGGGCGAGGTCAGGGAGCTACACACAACAGCCAGGAAGGAAGCCACAATCCCCGCCCCTCTCTGACTCCAGCCGGAAGGGTGGGGAAGGAGCCCCCATGAGCCCCCGCTGCAGGGCAGCTGGGGCCGGGGCAGTGCGGGCTCTTGCAGCAGAGGGCTCTGACCCAGTCACTGCCCTTCCCCATCCTCCCCTGTCTATAGTCAACATCCTTGCAGCCGCCTGACGCTGCCTGCAACACATGCTAATAATGCAACCAACTGGCTACAGTGTGTGTGTGTGCACGCACACACACACACACAGTGGCACTGCCCTCTACTGGATGCAATGAGAACTTTTCAACTGTGTATCATAGGCCCTATACTGCTGACATCACATGGGGATTCTCCTTTAGATGCTGGGAATGGGACTTTGGGGAACCAGAGGACCCCCCCATTGTTGCTATCATCTTCCAAGTGACCCCAGATGTGTCACAATGCACAAGGCTTCCCTCTGAAACAGTTTGCAGATGGTTTGCTAATTAACCCTCACAATCCAGTGTTATTGTCCCTGTTGTGTAGGTGGAGATGCTGAGGCACGGACACCTGAAGTCCTGACTCTTCGCCCGGTGCTCACATTGTACCAGGCAGAGTCGCCGCCTGCCTGCCTGCCCTTAAATGCGGCTGGTGCTGGGGCAAAACGCCACCCCTTTCTTCAGCCCTCTGACCCGCAGGGTTTTCAATGTCTGCTCTCAACTACCCCTGTGCAGCCCAGGCATGGGGGTGGAGCTGGTTCTTAGGCCCAGATCCCCAAAAGTATTCAGGCACCGAACCTCCAATGGGAGTTAGATGCCTAAACTGCGTTTGAAGATCTAGGCCTTAGTCACCAATGCTGGGGACCACTCACAAGCCAGACTAGACCCGGGTTCCTTCCCAGAGCTGGGCTGATGAGAGGGGAAGCGTACGGCCGAGCAGTTCTGTCTGCAGGGTCCCTTTTCACCCCACCTCTCCTCCTTGGAGCCCAGCTGTAGTTTACCAGGCTCAGGTGGCTTTCGGTCTCACATGCCTGCAAATGCTTTGGAAGGCTGCAACACCCATCAGGGTAAATACTGAAGGAGTGGGAGAACTCCCACAACGGTGTGTTTGGATAGGGGCCTGCTGGCGGCTCAGAGGTGTTGGCTTTTCCACCCTATTATCTCATGTTCCGGTTAGACTGTAACTGCTTCCTCCGGCTGTAGACTGAGGGGTAATGACCATAAAGCACTAGGCGGGGGATGTTTGCAAAGCCAGAGAGCAAAGCGACTCCCAGCTCAAGTTGCAAACCGTCCACAGGACATTCTGAGCTCTCTGGACCCGGGACATTATTCCATCCTGGGACACTGCAGAGTTACGAACCCACATGCTCCTCTCAGTCACACGAGCGCAAACCCATTGCACGGCTCCGAACGGACACGGCCCCAGTGCGAGGGCACCAGCAAAGTGTTAGCGAGAGTCAGGGCTGAGCCGTTGTGAAAAGGAATGACACGGGTAATTGTGCCACCTCAGCGTAGGTGCGAGGCGAATTCCTCCTCTTGCAGGGAGCTGGGAAATATCCCGGCTGCAACGCTGGGGTCGCGATCCAGCTACAAAATTCCCCAGCGTTAGGGGGGCGCCGGGATCCCGATCTTCCGTCCAGGCCAGGGAGAAAGATCTGGGAATCTCCCCGAAGTGCCGTTGGGGCAGGTGCTGCTAGAAGCCCGGTGGGTCCAGCTCTGTTGACACGGCGGGCGGATGGCTTGAGGTGTTTGTCTCTGGCTTAGTCGGTTTGGGCAGAGTTCACACAGCACTGAGCTCAGCGGGCCCAGGCCCGACCCGGCCGTGCCATGTGGGTAGTCCCAGGGGAGGTGAGAGGACGGGGGTCGGGGGCTGCAAGGATTGGAAGGAGAAGAGGTGATGAGAGGGAGATGAAGGGGTTGGGGGTTAGGAGGGGGTGGGACTGAAAATGAGGCGGCTGGGAGAGGGAGGGGGAGGCGAGGGAAGGCGATTGGGTGGGAGTGCTGGGGGAGGTGAGGGAAGGAGGCCAGGGGGACAGGCTGTGGGGTGGGGGGCTGGGGGCTGGGGGCAGGCCCCATCTGGAGCCCCTGTCTGGAGCCCGGGTGTAGTGCAAGGCAGCCGAGGCTGGGGCGTCCGGCTCGGATCGCGGAGCCTGCCGGGCCCTGGGGTGGGGGAGCCCCGCACGGCCTGACTAGCCGGCGTGTCTCCCAGCCACGAAGCCGGACACAGGCCACTACGCAGACAGGAAGCGCTGTCATGGCCCAGCGGCTTCTCTTCGGGCTATTTTTAGTAGCTTTGGCACGCACCATGTCACACGGGCATCACTAGCTCGTCTCAGCCCCCAGGTGGGGACGTCGGCCCGAGGGGCTCACCCGGCCCGGCTGACACGAAGAGATTCAACCGCACGAGCCGCCCCGGGGGCCGGCCCCCAGGGTCAGTAGCCCCCACGGAGAGGCTTGCCCAAGGTCACGCAGCGAATCGGTGTCAGAAGGGGAATCCAGGAGTCCTGGACTGCCAGTCCCCTGGTGTAACCATAGACACACTCTCGCCCCTGAGCTGGAAAAAGAACCCAGGAGTCCTGGGTCCCAGTCTCACTCCCCCGCCCCCTGTTCTAATCGCTAGGTCGGCGTACTTTGCACTCCCTGGCTGGGCTGGCGCATTTCACATGGGCAGGGGGGCGGGCGAGCAGAGCTGGCAGCAAGCTCTTGTCTGCCCGCACGCTTCCGGTCCCGGCAAACCTCTCCCCCGGCTCGCTGGGGGGCCCGCGTCCCGCCTCAGCCATTGTTGCCAGCGGCAGGTACAGGCTTGCTCTGGAATGCCTGGGAGCTGCAGGGGGTCCCCGAGCTGCAGAGGAATGCAGCCCCCCTTCCCTTTCCACCCCCCACCCCCCTCCAATGAACACCAGAGCACTGAGTCAGACCCAGCAGGAAGCTTCTGGGCCGCGATAATGCTCTCTGGGTTGTCCCAGAAACTTCCTGCCCAGAAGGTGCGTCTCTGGCCAGCTGCCCACCATTAAAGCCTTTATGGCTAGTCACTATCAGAGCAGGACTCCTGGGTTCCCACCCCAGCTCTGCCGCTGTCCTCCTGGCTGGTGTTCTTCTTACGATGTGCATTAGCACCGCGCCTGGGAGCCTGAGTCACGGACCCTGCGTCAGGCGCTGTACAAACCCAGAGCAAAGAGACCCAACGAGCTTCCAGTCTCAGGACAAGACAAGAGGCACCAGCTGGATACAGGCGGACGGAGGCGGAAACAACGAGACAACGGTGTCTTTTAGCCCAGCCACAGGCAGAGTGGGAAGGGGGTAGCATACAAGCACAGTGAACACTCTGCTAGCAGCCAACAGGTTTTTTTGGTTTCGCTTTAGAGCTTTTTCTCTTTTTTTTTTAGATTTTGTTTTTAGATCTTTAGCTTCTGCTCTCTGGCTCTCAGTTTCCTCTTCTATCAAGAGGCACTCATGCTGGAGGGGGTGGGGCGGCTGGGTGTAATTCATTGGGAGAAGAGACAGACTGTCCCAGGGGGTCGTTATCTCAATCATTCAGTCCTCCAGTCCTACTCTGGCGTGTGGCATGGGACTGGCTCTGCTCTCACCTACCCCTGGGGTATATGAGCCCCGCATAATTCCCCTGTGCCGTGGGGCAGGATCATTAGCCCCATTTTAGAGAGGGGGAAACTGAGGCACAGGCAGGTGAAAATTGCTTAAGGCTATGCAACCAGCCAGGGTAAGAGATGAAAGCAGAATCCAGGAGTCCTGACACCCAGCCCCACCTTCGCCAACCACTAGAAACCAGTCCCCTCCCCGAGCCGGACTTAGAATCCAGGACTCTCGACTCCCGGCCCCCTGCTCTAACCACTAGACCCCACTCCATCCGGCCTATTACACCTATGCCCCTAGGGGCTGGAGGTACATTCCAAGCATTGCTCAGTCCCCAGCCCGGCTTTACTGGCTACACCCACGAAACTCCTGGTGGGGGAGGAGAGCCCCCGCCAGATTCCTGGCCTAGCCAGTAACAAATAGCAGGGGATGAATCACCAATCCTGGCTGCAGATATATGTACAGCGGCTCCTTAGGCTTCCAGCCTGCTAGACAAGCTCTGCTCTCCAGCACAGACATGCCTGGAGCAACCCAGCGCTGAGAGTCCCTGACTCTCATGGGCAGCGGCTTGTCCCCACTTTACCTGGACAAAGGCAGGTGCTTGACGCTGGCTGCCAGCCCGCCTGTGAACAAGCCACTTGCTCTCTTGGCTCCAGCCGGGCACCGTTCGCGGCAGCCTGCCTGGAGGCTGGGAGAACAGGTGCCAGATGCCGGTGATCCTCGCTGGCGTATACCTTGCGCCGTGCACAAGGTATACGCCATGTACCTCCCCCCACCTTTACCGCGATGAGGGGCTGGCGGGTCAGAAGAGTGCCGAACAAGCCCCTGCCGAGGGACCCAAATGAAGCGGCTCAGCACCAGCAGGGAGCAGCGTGGTGCCGAAGGCTTTAGAAAGAAATCTGACCCATAGCGACCAGTGAAATGCAGCCACCTCTGGGGTGTGACGTGGCAGCTGTTTCACAGTATGGGACAGCACGTGAAGAAGAACCTGAGCTCGGGGCCCCGCTGTGCTAGCTGCTGCACAGACACAAAGGGAAAGCCAGGCAATGCCCAAGGAGCTTCCAAGCTAAATAACGAATGAGTAGGAGGGGAAACTGAGGCACAGAGAGGGGCCCTGATGTGTTGACGGTCAGTAGCTGAGCTAGGCCTAGAACCTAGCGGTCCTGGCCTCTAGGCCACTGCCCTGCCTACTAGACCCCGCTGCCCGCCAGAGCATTTGCTCCCTTTCCTCAGTTGCAAGAGCGAGATGTGGAACTTGGCCTCAGAGGCTGGCCGGCTACTTCCTGCCCCAAACCTTGGTCCAGCCCGTCGGCAGCCGCAGATTCTGCTTTCGCTGCCGGCTTCTGCTGAGCTGTGCAGCGTGGGCTGGAGGGGCCGAGCGCTGGGCTTGCAGAATTGCCTGGCTCAGCGAGACCAGCGCCCTCCGGCCGTGCCCTCCCCACATGCTTGCTGCCGGGGTGGGGGGGCTGTTCTCCCACGGAGTGCCACGCGGCCAGCACAGAGCTGACCACCTCCCAGCGCCAGCCGCCCCAGGACTCACCATGCCCCGCTCCTTCACTAGCCTCTATGGAGGCGCTACCCTGGCTCTAGGCCACCTGAGGCACCTCCCCCCACCTTTGCAGGGGAGATTCTTGGGGGGCTGTGGCTAGGGCCAATGGGATTAACATAGCCCAGGGCTGTGTCCAGTCCCGGGGTGGGTTAAGATTTTCTAAAGCTTCATAAACTTTGATGTCCTGCTTGTCAGCCTGAAACGTTTGAGGCGGGATCACATCCCCCAGCGCTGGAATGCAGCCACTTCTGGGCTAGAGCGCAGCCGCCGTATCACAGGCAGTTTAGGACAGGAAGTGAGGAAGACTCCTATTTCCTGCTGCAGCTGACAAAGGGGGAGCGGGAGGGAATTAGAGCAGGCCATCGGGGCTCAGGGTTCAAGGGATTTTTATTGGCCTCTCGGCTTTTACGTCTCAGCCGAGAGGCGCGTCTCTAGGGGCATCACTGCCCCGGCTAGCGCTGCTCCGGGGTGTGCGTCTGCCCCACTCAGTTGCTCCCTGGTGGTCTCGCAGCCACGCTCGACCCTGCCTGACCCTGCTCGGAGCAGGAGCGTATCCCAAGGTGGTGCAAATTGCAGGGGGTAAACCTGGGACTCCCTCACGCCCCCCCATGCAGTGGTTGCTGGAACAGTTTTTAGGAGGGGGGGGGCTGAAGGCGGAAACCACGTATTTGGGTTGTTATTACTACATCAAGCCCCAGCACCCCTCTTCCAGCACCTGAGCCTCTATGAGCCCCCCCGCCCCCGAGCCAGTTCCCCCCCACCCCACCCCTTGTAGCTTCCGTGCTTGGGCTGCAACACTTCGATCCAGCAGGATCCACCCCAGGTCTGGCCACCGTGCTGAGCGCCCCACCGGCCCTGCTTGCGGCGACGGAAGGGGAGTGGTACGGCGGGGTGCCGGGCTGCACCCCGCTCCTCGAGCCCCAGGGCCGGAGGGGCCGAGACCCCAGACCCACGCCGCAGGCTGCTGGTGAGTCCAGAGCCACTCCTGGCGGTGGGAGATCCCTGACTCCCCCAGCAGGGGGCAGCAGGGTCCCCCCTCCATCCCATTACAGGAGCTGGTCCATAGGGTTGGGGCAACAGGACATGCCCCCCCTTATAGACGCCCCCCGGGTGGCTAGAATGGGGGCGTTGTGGCGACTCTGCTCCGTCAAGCACCCCATTGTCCCCCCCTGAGCAGCAGCCGGGGCACAGGCCATCTCTGCCTCTGGCTCCCGTGCGCAGAACCTAGCAGGCATAAGCCAGACAAAGCTGTGTGTGTCCACGCTGCCAGCCATGCCTGGCACGGGCGGGGGGGGGTGGGGTGGGGGGAGGGGTGCCAGCTCCCAGCTCCCAGCAATCTGCCGTCTGGAGCGCGCTCTGCACAGGCCCCGCCAGTGGGAAGTGGCTGGGGGGCAAGATGGGGGCAGGATGCCAGCGTGGGAGAGCAGCGGGACAACGCCGGGCAAGGGGGCTCAGCTCCCGCTTCGTGGGACGCTCGCTCCCGGTGCCCCTCTCTGCAGCTAGTCACCGTTCGGGGCCGGGGACGTTCCAGCTAGGAGGAGACCGTGGGGCTGGCCGGGTATTTGGTGCAACCTCGTTTATTTCCAGGGAACGGACCAAGGAACCAACTGCTTTTGCTCCCAGCACCAGGACCCCCCTTCCAGCCGCACCCCCGACCCCAGGCCGGGTTTCCCCCGGGGCCAGGCACCGGGCTTCGGAGCTGCTCCTTCTGGCTGGGTCTGTGTCCTGCCTTCCCTCTCCCACACCCGCCCAAACCAGCCCGCAGCAAAGCTCCCGCCCCTGAGGTCACACGCACCTTCTGGCGTGGCCTGTGCCGGGTGCGTCCACACCTGCCAACCTCGAGCAGGTTTGAACTCACTCCGGAACCAGGTTACACCCGGCTCGTAACAATCCAGACTGGTCGGCCTGGCTCGGGCTACGACTGAGACCCTGGCCTGGGGAGCAGGGAGAGGACAGGGCCACTGCACAGGCAATGAGACCTGGTGGGGGGGGGTCGTCTCTGCAGCAGCCTCCTCTCCACCTGGTTCAGGAGAGCTGCCCGGCGGGTAGGGGGGTGATGTGGAAGCCGAGATTTTTGCCGTGAATTCCAGCAAATCCCCCCCCACGCACTTCCCAGAAAACGAAAGCACAGGATGTGGTGGGCCGAGTGGGGTGAAAAGCCCCCGGCTGTGGTAGAGACAGAGATGGGGAAGCGGCAACTCAGCCGAGCGCGCAGTTCCCAGCCCACGGCCAGGAACAGAAACGAGTCCCACGCACCGCTCCTGTGATGGCTCACTGCTCCTGCAATGCCTAGCCAAGCCCGGGACACCCCCCTCACCCCCCCACCCAGCTCAGCCGGTGCCCCTCAATCCCGACCCACAGCCCCCTGCTAGCCCAGCCCTGCCCCCCCTGGCTCTGCCAGTGCCCCTCAATCCCGACCCGCAGCCCCCTGCTAGCCCATCCCTGGGGTCCCCCTCCCCCAGCTCAGCCAGTGCCCCTCAATCCCGACCCACAGCCCCCTGCTTGCCCAGCCCAGGGCCCCCTGCATTTCGTCTGATGCACTTCAGACACCCAGTGCGTGGGATTGGCAGCCCCAGGGACTCAGGTCCCCACTGCTCAAGGGGGCTTTCAGGCTCCGGGGCCAGGTCCCAGCTCTGGCTCTGTCCGCGGCGCTTTTCGCAATGTGGGTCCTGCTAGTGGCCGGGCTGAGACCTGCCAAATTCATCTCACGTGGGCACCCCGAGAGCTCCCCCTCCCCCCGCCCACCCCACTCCCTGCCCCACTGACTCTCCAGCGAAGGGGAGCGCTGGGTGCACGGTGCCTCCCCGCACCGGGCCCAGCCCACGCAGCGCTAGTGGGGGGGCGGTTTCCACACCGTGTCTGGGGAAAGTTCCCCTTTCGGCTAGTCTGTGACGAGGGCCTGGCAGCAACCGCAACCAGAGACGCCCCCGGCGGGCAGGGCCCAGGTAGGGCAAGCGCAGGTCAGGCCGTGCGCGGAGCTCTCAGGGGGCTGCGCAAGTCTCCAGCCCCCTTCCTAGTGCAGCAACGGCCCCCCCAGCTCTGCCATGGCCCCCCCACACCCGACACAGCCCCCTTCCTAGTGCAGCAACGGCCCCCCAGCCCCCAGCTCTGCCATGGCCCCCCCATGGCCCACACAGCCCCCTTCCTAGTGCAGCAATGGCCCCCCAGCCCCCCAGCTCTGCCATGGCCCCCCCACGCCCAACACAGCCCCCTTCCTAGTGCAGCAATGGCCCCCCAGCCCCCCAGCTCTGCCATGGCCCCCCCATGCCCGACACAGCCCCCTTCCTAATGCAGCAACGGCCCCCCAGCCCCCAGCTCTGCCATGGCCCCCCCATGGCCCACACAGCCCCCTTCCTAGTGCAGCAATGGCCCCCCAGCCCCCCAGCTCTGCCATGGCCCCCCCACGCCTGACACAGCCCCCTTCCTAGTGCAGCAATGGCCCCCCAGCTCTGCCATGGCCCCCCCACACCCGACACAGCCCCCTTCCTAATGCAGCAACGGCCCCCCAGCCCCCAGCTCTGCCATGGCCCCCCCATGGCCCACACAGCCCCCTTCCTAGTGCAGCAATGGCCCCCCAGCCCCCCAGCTCTGCCATGGCCCCCCCACGCCCGACACAGCCCCCTTCCTAGTGCAGCAATGGCCCCCCAGCCCCCGGCTCTGCCATGGCCCCCCCCCACGCCCGACACAGCCCCCTTCCTAATGCAGCAACGGCCCCCCCAGCCCCCCAGCTCTGCCATCGCCCCCACATGCCTGACACAGCCCCCCGGGCTCCTGCACACAGAGCTCGGCCGCTGCCCCTCAACCCCGACCTGCAACCTGCCCCAGTGCTATTTAAATGGTCTGGCCTGACCTAGGCTAAAATATCACCTCACACACACACCCATGCCCCCGCCCGCCCCAGGCCCACCTCCCTCTCACTGTGCAAGGCGAGGGGGGAGCAGTGGCTGCCCCCCCATGGGCTGGAACGGGAGCCCCCCCCAGCCCGCCCCAGGGCCAGCGCACGGCTGGGAAAACACCCTGCCAAGGAAGTCTTGTCAGCAGCCCCGCCCGGCCGTGCCCTGGGCCAGTGCCGGGCACCTTTGGAACCGGCCGGTGCCCTTGGCGGGGAGCACCCAGAGCCGGGCACCGGGGTGTGGCTGGGTGGCCCTGAGCCGAGCAAACGGAAGCCTCTCGCCGACACACAGCGCCCCCCTGGGGCTGGGCATGGCGCAGACGGGGGGTGGCTGGGGAAGCGGGGGCCAGGAGGCTCCCAACTGCTGGAATGGGGGCATTGGGGGGGAGGGGGGGGGTGAATGAGCTCAGCCTCAAGGCTGCTGTAGCTTGTGCCGGGGACCCCAGGATCGGGGACCCTAAAAAGCCACCGTTGGTCCCCTCCCGCTGGGCTGGTGCTGAAGCCAACCCAGTGCCACCCGCCACAGCCCGGAGCCGGTTTCAAACTGGGGTGTGCGTGTACATGTGTGTGTGTGTGTGTGTGTGTGTGTGTGCACAGGTAGGTGTGTGCATAGCGTGTGCCTGCACATGCATATGTCTACGCGTGCAAGGTGTGTGTACGTGTGCATGAGAATGCATGTGTGTGCACTTGTGCCTGTGCCTGTGTGTGTGTGCAAGACGCCAGCCCCTGGGTTGCCTCCAGGCAGCCCCGGCAGAGGGCAGGGGCTGAGCTGAGCCGGGCCGGGAGGTGCCCCCGGCAGAGGGCAGGGGCTGAGCTGAGCCGGGCCGGGGAGGTGCCCCCGGCAGAGGGCAGGGGCTGGGCTGAGCCGGGCCGGGGAGGTGCCCCCGGCAGAGGGCAGGGGCTGGGCTGAGCCGGGCCGGGAGGTGCCCCCAACAGAGGGCAAGGGCTGTGCTGAGCCGGGCCGGGGAGGTGCCCCCGGCAGAGGGCAGGGGCTGAGATGAGCCGGGCCGGGGAGGTGCCCCCAGCAGAGGGCAGGGGCTGAGTTGAGCCGGGCCGGGAGGTGCCCCCGACAGAGGGCAGGGGCTGTGCTGAGCCGGGCCGGGGAGGTGCCCCCGGCAGAGGGCAGGGGCTGGGCTGAGCCGGGCCGGGGAGGTGCCCCCGGCAGAGGGCAGGGGCTGGGCTGAGCCGTGCTGGGAGGTGCCCAGGGCAGGGGCTGGGCTGAGCCGTGCTGGGAGGTGCCCCCGGCAGAGGACAGGGGCTGGGCTGAACCGGGACGGGGAGGTGCCCCCGGCAGAGGGCAGGGGCTGAGCTGAGCCGGGCCGGGGAGGTGCCCCCAGCAGAGGGCAGGGGCTGAGTTGAGCCGGGCCGGGAGGTGCCCCCGACAGAGGGCAGGGGCTGTGCTGAGCCGGGCCGGGGAGGTGCCCCCGGCAGAGGGCAGGGGCTGGGCTGAGCCGGGCCGGGGAGGTGCCCCCGGCAGAGGGCAGGGGCTGGGCTGAGCCGTGCTGGGAGGTGCCCAGGGTGGGGGCTCGGCTGAGCCGTGCTGGGAGGTGCCCCCGGCAGAGGACAGGGGCTGGGCTGAACCGGGACGGGGAGGTGCCCCTGGCAGAGGACAGGGGCTGGGCTGAGCCGGGCCGGGAGGTGCCCCCAGCAGAGGGCAGGGGCTGTGCTGAACCGGGACGGGAAGGTGCCCCCAACAGAGGGCAGGGGCTGTGCTGAGCCGGGCCGGGAGGTGCCAGCAGAGGGCAGGGGCTGGGCTGAGCCGGGCCGGGAGGTGCCCCCGGCACAGGGCAGGGGCTGGGCTGAGCCCGGCTGCTGGAGGCTCCTGTCATCCCCTCGTTCGTCTGTTTCCATGGCCAGGGATTTCCTGTGAAAAATGCAAACTCCAGCCGCCCGCCCAGCGATTCCCGCCGGTCGGAACATGCTCCCGCCTGGGTGTCTGATGCACCAGCAGGAATCCGGATGCGCTCGGGTTATCTCCCTCGACCCTGGGGAGCCTGGGGCCCCCGGCCGGCCGGCTGAGTCACTGCTCAGGAATGCTGATTGGCGGCACACAACCTGCAGCCGGCAGGAGCCGCCGAGTTCCCAGCAGTCACAGGAAGGGCCCCCCCAGCTCGCCAATCACCCTTCGCCTGCTTCTCCCCTCCCTCCCCGAGCTTGGGGCACGGCCTGGCGAGGTGGGGGTTCAGCAGCACTTAGCCCCCTTCGCATGCCCCATGCTCTGGGATTGAGCCCCAGGGCTCAGCTGCAGCAGCCTCAGGGCTGCTCTACCTTGTGCTATGGCCCCTGGGGAAGCAGAGACTAGCCACAGCGCAGGGGGCTCGGGCCATGCTCCTGATCCACCCCCTGCACCGGGGCTGGGAGAAGCTTTATGGGAGGGCCCGTCCCTGTGCCAATCACATGCCCAGCCCGGCTTGTCCTTTGGATGGGCCCTGCCCTGGTCCCGAAGGGTCTCAGGACCTGATCCAGACCGAATAAAAGATCTGTGTCCATATACCCATCCATCCACCCACCCACCCATCCACAGAACCCCTCTCTAGCCATCCAGCCTTCCTCATATACCCCCTCTATCCATCCACCCACCCACCCACCCATCCACAGAACCCCTGTCTAGCCATTCAGCCTTCCTCATATACCCCCTCTATCCATCCACCCACCCACCCATCCACAGAACCCCTGTCTAGCCATTCAGCCTTCCTCATATACCCCCTCTATCCATCCATCCATCCATCCATCCATCCACAGAACCTCTGTCTAGCCATCCAGCCTTCTTCATGTATCCCCTCTAGCCATCCATCCACCCACCCATCCACAGAACCCCCCTCTAACCATCCATCCAGTGTTCCCTGTAATTTTTCCCACCCAGGTATGAAATGAATTTTGTTATGTGCACCAATATGGAGGTGATGTGTAGTGGGAATGGGGCTGAGGGGTTCAGAGAGTGGGAGGGGCTCAGGGCTGGGGCAGAGGGTTGGGGTACGGGGGGGGTGAAGGCTCTGGCTGGGGGTTTGGGTTCTGGGGTGGGGCCAGGGATGAGGGGTTTGGGGCGCAGGCTGCCCCGGGGTGGCAGTGGGGAGAGAGAACTCCCCCCAGCCCTCTCTCACCACAGCAACTCGGGCCGGGTGAGAGGCGTCTCTCCCCGCCTGCGCGGCCCTTGATAGCCTGCTGCGTGGACAAGCAGCTTAAAGGGAACTTAGCCATTCGCCCACCCATCCATCCCCAGAAAACCTCTCTCTAGCTAGCCCCATAGTCACCCCTCACCTCTCTCTCCTTTTCATGCTCCCCATGGCTGCAGTATCTGAGCTCCCTCTCATGCCCCTGTGCTGTGGCCACTGTGCAAGGCCCTTCCAGCCCCGGGAGCTGATTTCTCAGCCCAGGCCAGAGCTCAGAGGTACGTCTCGAACCCAGGGCAGGCCCCAGAGCCCGGGCTCTAGCCCAAGGGGGGACGTCTACACTGGTATTTTTAGCACCGTAGCGCAAGCCTGAGCCAGCTGATCTGGGCTCTGAGACTCGCTGCCGCGGGGTTTTTTTGAAGTGTGGACGTCCCCTGGGTGGCATGTGGGCAGCTGGCTGGGCCCTGGGAGGAACTGCAGGGTCTGCCCATGCCCAGCAGCTCTGTACATTGATCCTAGCTGAGCTCTCCCACACCACAGGGGCAGAGCACAGAGGTGGTCAGTCACCGTCCGGCCGTCCCCCAGTGCCCGCCGAGCCGCGCTGCAGAAACTGGGTCCTGGCCTGCAGCTGGGCTGTTCCCACAGCAGGGCAGGTCTGCAGGGCGTGGGCGGCTGTTTACGGTTTTATAGCCGGGAGATTGCCCTTGAATGTCTTAACAACAGGATAGCTGAGATAGGGCTGGGCATGTGGCCACCTCAGTGCAGATGGAAAACAAGCCCTGTGCATCCCGGCCTTTGCACCGCCACGCAGGGCACCTCCTGCCCTCACCCCTACTGCTCAAAGCTAGGGACAGAACCCAGGAGTCCTGGCTCCCAGTGCCCTGCTCCTACCACTAGCCCCCACTCCCCTCCCAGTGCTGCGAACAGAACCCAGGAGTCCTGGCTCCCATTTTCCCCAGAGCCCTGACTCCCAGCCCTACCTGCTCCAACCACTAGTCCCCACCCCACTTCTTTCCCAGATACCCCACCCCATGTCTTCCCAAGAGTCAAAACTTGCTCACATGCTCCGGACTTGAAAGGCTTTGTGTAACAGTGCCCCGTGCCTGCTGGGCACGGAGCAGTTTATTACAGCCACGATTTTCAAACACTCCTAAGGTAGTTAGATGCTCAAATCCTATTGAAATTCTATGGGTTCACAATTCATTTAGGCTCCTTTTGGAAGCAGCCTAGAGGCCAGAGCATTGGACTCGGATGCAGGAGACCTCGGTTCTATTCTATGCCTCGCTCCGCCTGCTGGCTGACCATGGGCAAGGCCCTTCCCCCCACTAGGCCTCAGTTTCCCCAGCTGTAAAATGGGAATAATTGTGACGGAGGGCAATTTCCTGGGTACCCATCACTGAATAATGTTTACTACCTTTGAGATCTATTGCATTAAAAAAAAATGTGGTTGTGTTACTGTCGGGTTGTGTGTAACCTTTCCAGGGCTGTGACTAATGTAAACCACAGGGAACTGGTAGGACCGGCAAAGGACTGACGTGGGTTTCCTAGGAGCACCTTGGCTGTGTCAGAGCCCTGCAGCCAGTGGGGATTCGGGGGTTAAGCGTGCACCTTGCTGCTCACCCCCAGGCTGCTGTGGAGTGATGCCCGTCCCATGCTCTGGTACAACCACGGCACATGGACTGAGTCCTCAGCTGGAGGGGCCCGGACCCCGGCTGGAGCGTCTCCACTAGTCACTAGAGTCCACCACCGCACTGGAGCGTCCACACTGCACGCTCGACCTGGGCCCACCAGGGCTGGAGCTGGGTCTCCTGGCTGTGCTAGCGTGCCCGTACCGCCCTTCCGAAGCGGGTCCGCGGCTTGAGCTGCGTCTACACTGCCCCGTGGCAGAGCTTGGACCTGCGTCTCAGCTGGACTGGGGCTCTGCCCTGCCCCTGTGGGGACCGAGCGCTGGCTGAGCGGTGTGTGGACGACAGTGGGGGGAGGGGGGCCCTTAGGCACAAGCCTGAGTCAGGAGTCTGGGTTCAGGGCGCCGTGTAGACAGATTCGGCGCAGCCCTGGGCGAGGTGTTCCGCTGATGCTGATCTCTGGTGACCCCCAGTGGCTGAAATAAGTAGTGCACCAGCTGTTGTGGCTCTTTTCATCCCCAGATGTTCACAAGGGCGCTGCATGTCGGGTGCTAAAAATCGGCCCCCACGGGACCTGCTGGGTGCCGGGCGCTTTGCAGACTCGGGCCCCTGTTTCGGTGCCTAGATGGGAGCTGAGCCCTGGAATATCCGGCTGCTGCTGCCCCCTGGGGAACTGGAATTCCCTTGGTTTCGTTTTCTCTCCATCTGGCCGAGCCTGCGGGGGTTGGGCTGGTTTTCACAATGACCTGGCCTCTCTCTGCGCAGCATAAGTCGGTTTCAGGGCAGCTGGGCTTTGTCCTGGCTGCAGTTTTCCTTTCCTGGTCCCAGCTGTGGGCGGTGCTTTGGGGTGATGGGGCAAACCGGCACGCCCGCCTTCTTCCCCATACTCCCCAGGGCGTGCGCTCAGTGACCTTTTATCTCATTCCCGCTCCCCGCCCCCGTCACTACGGTCCCTGTGCGATAGTCGACGTACAATACCTACCGTGGGCGTGGGCCTCTCCCCAGGGCTCAGGGGTAGAGGGTTCTCATCCTGACAGCTGCTGGTTGCCTGGGCCCAGCTAGCTCTGGTCCTGTCCCTCATCCTCCTCCCCAGCGCTTCCTTCCAATCCTGTGGCGTTGATGGGCTGCTTGAATCTTTATCCCACCCAGCCCCAATCAGATACAGTAATTCCCCCATCAGCTTCCTCTGGGGACTAATTAGCAGCTGAGCGCTCAGCACCCCGGCTCCCGGTCACCCCCTGCAGGCTGGCACAGGGAGTTTTCACAAAGCCCCATTTTGGCCTCGTATTAGGGTGTTCCTGAGCAGGGCCTTAGCACCGTTGTCCTGCCCTGCAGATCTTCACACCAGGGCAAGTGCACCTATAACCCACTGGCTTGTGCCGGGGGGCAGGAAACGTGGGGTCTGGTCTCTCACAGCTGTTTTGCACCGGTGTCACTCTCCGTTTAGGCCTGTGCACCGCTGAGCCCGGTCCAACCCGTGTGCCTCTAAACTGACGGTGCCGGTAACCAGCAACGAGGCAGCGCGGAATTCAGGTTTGAAGGCGGAGGTGAATCCCCGGGCGGGGAAGGGCTACTTACCTTGCTGGCGATGTGCTACTGCCAGGCTTAGGGCCTGTGCTTTGCTGGGTTCTGTGCTGTATCTCCCGGGTGCTCCCTTGGCCCGCTGCTGTCCGGGCAGCGTGGGACTCCCCCCAGCTCACTGCTGCCCCCTGCGAGCTTTTAGTGCAATGGCATGTCACCTCAGAGCATCCCGCTGCCTTAGGGCTGCGTCATGTACCAGGGCATCACTCCTGGCAGGGGGGGGGTCTCTAGGGCTTGCATGCTGCTTAGCTGCTGGGGACCCTGCACTGCGCCGACAGTTGTCGATAACACACCAGACCAAAGCAAACGTGTCACTTAGAGCTACCGTGTGTCCAGCGGCAGCGAAAGGCAAACTGCCTAGCACCCGTCAGGCTGCAACAATGATGCCTCCGTCACCTCCTCGCCACGGATCGCAAAGCATCTTGCCCTTCATTACTGAAGCCTCCCGATCTGCCCCGCGTTGCCGCTGGAGCTGTTGAGCACAGAGCGGGGATGGGACTAACTGAAGATGGTAGGCCAGGAATAGAAACAGAAGCATCCTGGCTCCCAGTCACCTGCTGTCTCAGGTGTCTTGATGCCCAGCCCTGTGCTAGCCCCCTGGACCCCACTGCCCATTACCCCCACAAGTGTTCCCCCCCGGCCTCTGCCCTCGGGAAGACCCATCCCTCATCTCCCAGTGTCACCACTGGCCAGCATGTGGAAGGCTCTGCTGCCAGAGCCTGTCATGGGAGTAGGAGACCAGCTGGACGGGTGCTGGGTGTGTCTGGGAGAAGACAGACAGATCCTGTGGGCGGACGGACAGCTAGAGACGGTGGATTGTTTACAGTGCAACCAACCCCAACACACTGTTTGCACTGCCACGTGAGACCATATGAGTGTGAGTTCAGGACTAGGATCTGGTTGCATCTGGATGCAGATTATGCATGGTCCGGCCTCTGCCTTCCTTAAGTTTGCAGGCAATTGTGGGAACGCGCCTGATTCAGCTCTCCAGTGTAAATGAGGAGTAACTCCATTGAGCTCAATGGGCCTGAGTTTCTGCTTACCCCGGTGTAACTCAGGCGTGATGCCCTTGCAGGCGAGATAGAAACAGTGCGATGGGACACAGGAGCAGAGGGGCTTTTCCTTCCCCTACGCAGCCTGGGTAGAAGCACTCAGAGGAAATGCTGGTTACGCTGGCTTACACTGGTGAAACTGGTTACACTGGTGAAACTGACTAGAAAGATGGTAGCGTGACGGGGTGCAGGAGGTAGCGTGACGGGGGTGCATATTTTATCGGCCCAGCTTCTGTTGGTGCGAGAGAAGCTTTCGGGCAGCTTCGCCAGGGCTGGGAAAGGTACTCAGCACCTCACAGCTAAACAGAGCATGGAACGGATAGTTTAGCATAAGGCGACAACGTTGTCGGAGACCATTCAAAGAGACGCGGCCCATTAACACCCCTGAAGTCATGGGCCCAGAAGTGGGATCAGTGGGTAAGACATTGTTGTAGTAAGTCATAAAGCCTTTGTCTTTATTAAGACCCTGATTTTTAGCATCTAGCAGAGATATGAATTTAAGCTCCCGGGCTCGTCTTTTGAAAGTGTTGGTCAGGTTTCCTTGGAGGCCGAGGACGGAGAGGTCAGATTGTGATCACGTTGTGACATGTGTTTGACCACAGGTGATCTGGGGTTCACATCTTTTAGTGTTTTCCTGTGTGAATTCATCTGTGAGCGTTGTGATTGTCTGGTTTCACCCACATAGTTGGGACCGGGGCATCTAGTGCACTGGATGAGGTACCCCACGTGTGGTGATAGACATGTAGGACCCATGGATTCTGAAAGGTGTGTCGTGGGAGGGGTTGATCATTGTAGCATTGGAGACAGGTCGGCAGGTTTTGCATTGATTGTTCTGGCAGGGTCTGGTGCCACTTTGAGTGGGTCTGTGGGGAGCTTGGCAAGGTTGCGGGCAATGTTCCCTCTAATTTTTGACAGGCTGTGTGCGCAAAAAAATTATTCTATGCAAATTGTTGTGCTTCTGTGCAAATTTTTGTGCGCGCCGTGTTTCGCCCTGTGTGCGGGGTTTAGGATCTGTGTGCACGCACACACGCGCACAGCTTAGAGGGAACAGGGGTTGTGGGGTTGTTTGAAGGCCAGAAGAGGGGGTCCGGGAAAGATTTCTTTCAGGATACCCCATCAAGTATCAGTTGTAACTGTTTAATGCTACCTCATATGAGATCCACTGTGGCGTGGTAGGTGACAACTAGTGGTGTGTGGTTGGAGGTGAGGGGGCTTCATATTGAAACAACAAAGGGTCCTGTGGCACCTTATAGACTAACAGACGTATTGGAGCATAAGCTTTCGTGGGTGAATACCCACTTCGTGGGATGCAAGCAGTGGAAATGTCCAGGGGCAGATATAAATGTGCAGGGAAGAGTCAGGCTAGAGATAACGAAGTTAGCTCAATCAGGGAGGGTGAGGCCCTCTTCTAGTAGCTGAGGTGTGAATACCAAGGGAGGAGAAACTGCGTTTGTAGTTGGCTAGCCATTCATAGCCTTTGTTTAGTCCTGAGCTGATGGTGTCAAATTTGCAAATGAACTGATGCTCTATTGTTTCTCTTTGGAGTCTGGTCCTGAAGTTTTTTTGCTGCAGGATGGCTACCTTTAAATCTGCTACTGTGTGTCCAGGGAGGTTGAAGTGTTCTCCTACAGGTTTTTGTATATTGCCATTCCTTACATCTGATTTGTGTCCATTTATCCTTTTGCGTAAGGACTGTTCAGTTTGGCCGATGTACGTAGCAGAGGGGCATTGCTGGCACATGATGGAGTATATAACATTGGTGGATCTGCAGGTGAATGAACCGGTGATGGTGTGGCTGATCTGGTTAGGTCCTGTGATGGTGTCCCTGGTGTAGATATGTGGGCAAAGTTGGCATCGAGGTTTGTTGCATGGATTGGTTCCTGGGTTAGAGTTATTATGGTGCGGTGTGTAGTTGCTGGTGAGAATAGGCTTCAGGTTGGCGGGCTGTCTGTGAGCGAGGACTGGCCTGCCTCCCAAGGCCTGTGAAAGTGAGGGGTCATTGTCCAGGATGGGTTGTAGATCACCGATGATCCGCTGGAGAGGTTTTAGCTGAGGACTGTAAGTGATGGCCAGTGGAATTGTTGGTTTCTATGGGTCTCGATATTCCTTCAGTAAGAGTGCCATGGCCAGATATGATGGAGTCCCTTGTGTCTCTTGGGAAGCATATTGAAACAGGTTCTCTCGGGGTATTTGGGTGGCCCGTTCCATGATGCATTGTACTTCTCTGGTCTGGTGAAGGTGGTTTTAAGTGTGTTAAGGAGTATATCCTGGACTTTCTCCTTGGAGCATATTGGGTGGTATCCGAGTGCCTTGCTATAGATCACAGATTTCTTGGTGTTACTTTCATAGTTTCTTGGATCTATGAAGGTAAGTGTGGTGATCCCTGGGTTTCTTGTATATGTTTTTCTGTAGGGTTCCATGATGAAGTTGATTGTGGTGTCCAGGAAGTTACTAGGAGGCTACTGTGTGAGTGCTCCAGGGAGAGTTTAATGGACGGGTGGTGGTTGCTGAAGTGGTGGAATCTATGAGGGAGTTTAAGCCACCTGACCAGAGAATAAAAATATCATTGATCCATCTTGGGTATATCATTGGTTTTGTGGTGCATCTGTCCAGAAATTCTTCTTCAGGATGGCCCGTGAAGAAGCTGGAATACTGAGAAGCCATCCTAGTACCCATGGCTGTTCCCATGGTTTGGCCAAAGCGTTTGTTGTTGAATGTAAAACTGTTATGGGTGAGGATGAAATGGATGAGTTTGGCGATATGTTTGGGGTGGCTCTGAGGGGCATCCATGGTCTTGTGGATATTTGAGGCAGGCAGCTATGCCTTCGTTGTGAGGGATGTTGGAGTAGAGGGATGTAATCTCCATAGTGGCAAGGATGGTGTTCTGAGGGAGGTTGTTAATGTTGGGAGATTGTGGAGGAAGTCAGTTGTGTCCTGGAGGAAGCTGGCCTTTTGTGTGGTGAGTGGTTTGAGGATGGTCTCTATGGGTCTCGATATTCCTTCAGTAAGAATGCCATGGCCAGATATGATGGGGTCCCTTGTGTATCTTGGGAAGCATGCAGAAGATCCCTGGGGTGGAATTGTGGGGAATTAGGTCGTAGAGCAGTGGTCCCCAACCTTTCTGTGGCCAAGGGCACATTCATCCCTTCATCAGAGTGTGGCGGGCAGCGACACTTCTCGGCGGCATTTCGGTGGCGATGGTTCTCCACCGAAAGCGCTCCTCGGCGGCATTTCGGCGAAAGCTTCTCCGCCGGAAGCGCCTCGTGGCGGCATTTCAGTGGCGATGCTTCTCCTGCAGATGCTCCTCTCCTCTTCCTTCCTTGGCGCCGGCCCTGACGGCGGGGGCACATAAATGCCCCAGCGGGCACCATGGCGCCCACGGGCACCACGTTGGGGACCACTGTCGTAGAGTTTCTCTTGAGAGTTGTTTGGGGAAGGATTTGATGATACCGTTAAATTCCTGAGTGAATTGTGGTGGGGGGTCTTCTCTGATCTCTTGCTAGTAGCCGGTGTTGGAGAGTTGTCAGCTGGCCTTGTTAACGTAGTCATCACGGTTCAGTACTACAATGGTGCCCCCTTTGTCTGCGGGTTTGATCCCTATCTGGTGATTAGCTTTAAGGGACTGCGTAGCTGTTCTCTCGGTGGTAGAGAGATTGGGGTAGTTTTACTAAGGATTTCAATTTTTTCCCTGATGCAATCAGTTTAATGACGATAGCGTGATTTCGTCTATTGTGGGGTCATATGATTCTTGTCCCTTATGACTGTCGGT
Organism: Chelydra serpentina; assembly: GCA_037349315.1. Lineage (NCBI taxonomy): Eukaryota > Metazoa > Chordata > Testudines > Chelydridae > Chelydra > Chelydra serpentina. The sequence continues at coordinate 3,179,715 of JBAIAC010000104.1, read as the reverse complement.
GGGGACGTGATCCTTGTGGGTGGTGTCGCTATTGTTGTGAAAGAATTCACACCATTGTTGTGAAATTGAAGAAGAGTCAGCGAAAGAATTCTTCTAGTTCTCCGCGTTAGTACAATACCAGATTTTGTGGTGGGGTGAAAGTTCAATCCCTTGTAGAGTACAGACAATTCAGCTCTGGATACGGGTGGTCTTGATAAATGGATGATGTTGGGGTGTCATGTAGTGTCCATGTGGGTCCTGGTGCCCTGGTTTCTCCCAGAGGTGGAGTTCTTGTAGTTGGTTCTACTTTTTTGTTTTGTGTTGGATGGAGAGTTGTTTTGGGTTTCTTGCATGGTCTCCAGGTAGGATTCCTGATTTTTTCCTTCCCATGTGTGGGACCATATGATGATTTCTTGTTTGAGGGAGTCGCCTCTGGAGTATGTGAGGTCAGGGCTGGCTTTAGGCCGATTCCCCCAATTCCCCCGAATCGGGGCCCACGCCTAAGAGGGCCCCGTGCCACCTGCTTGTACTCACCCGGCGGCACTCTGGGTCTTCGGTGGCAGTGATTTCCCTACACCCCCCCTGAATTTCCCCAACACCCCCACAGTTTTGTGAGCTAGTTACATGCCAATTTAGTGACACCCCCCCTCCCAGTAAATTCGAACACCCCCCCCCAATTTCAATTCCTGGGGAGGCCACTGTGAATCGGCGGCACTTCAGCAGCGGGTCCTTCACTCACTCCGGGTCTTCAGCGGCACTGAAGGACCCGCTGCCGAAGTGCCGCCGAAGACCCGGAGCTCCGCCGGGTGAGTAAAAATTAAAAAGGAGAATCGGGCCCCGCACTTCCCAAAGCCGGCCCTGTGTGAGGTCCTGGTGAAGGTTCCTCAGTTTTTTGGAAGTCCTTCTGCACAGCTGGCCTGTGTATTTGGGGCTGTATGGTCAGGGTTAGAGGGTTGTGGAGAGTCAGTCACCTGGGGATGTTTTGTTTCCTGCCATTGCTCAGGAAGTCGCTGTCGCTGTTAAGTTTTGCTTCCTTTTTCTTCGTGTTGGGGAGTTGCCATTTCAGACGCAACATTCAGTTGTGTCCATTGTTGTCTGCAATGATGGTCCCTGACATCATTGGTTGTCCCTGACAGAGAGTGAAAGTCACCAGGCTCACTCCACTGTCCCAGGCAAGCAAAGCTCAGCGTCCAAAGGTCCCAATTCCACAACACACAAGAACACGCCCTTAACTGCAAGCATGTGAGTAAGGCTCATTGACTTAATCAGGGCTTTAGATTGTAACCTTTTAGGGGACTGTCTCTCACTCAGCCCATGCAATGCCTGGTGCAACAGGGCCCCAAACTCAGCTGAGGACTCTAGATCCTATTGTAATACAATAATAAGAGATTATTATTCTTTACACGTTCTTTCCCAGCTCCAGTCCCTAAGATTTCTCTGCACCAACCAACCCTCAGCCAGGTAACTCATACTGAATTCTCTTTCTTTATGGTCTTCAAGTTGGCAAAAGTAACATATTTCTTAAAAGGGGGGGGGGGTAAAATATAAGCTCACAGGGAAACATCAGCTCATCTTTAATAAAAAATAAATTAGATTTGCACAAAAAAACCCCAGATACAATCTTTATAATATATAGTGATATATTTATATAATCTGGACACTCTGAATGGCTTTGCAGTAAAAATTTTCTATAAAATGTCTTTGATATAATGCCTTTATTTGTCAGGGGTTTTCTACCCCCACCCCCTCTTCTTCATCCAGCCTCATAAAATGTGGCCCTGCAATGCTCTAGCATGGTGTGCTTATGTCGTCATCCGGTGGCTGGTCCACAAGAGGTTAAAGGTCTACTACAGACACTGCCTTACGAGGTGCTGCTTTAGCTCAACCGGGAGAGGCATGTGCTTTTTTTTTTTCTTTTTCTTTTTTCTCGTGAAGATCCCAGGTTCAGATCCTGTGTCTAGCTCGAGCAGGCCGGTGTGGATTACACGTGGACGATAAAAGCGCTGGGAAATCTAGGGGCTGATCTCTAACCCATGGCGTTAATAGCAAGAATCCCGTTGGTCTCAAGAGAAGCAGAAAGACGTGACGGAGAAGCAGTTCAGAGACGCTCTCCCCAACACAGCCAGCCCACCTGTGCAGCCGTCCATGTGGCCTGGGGGGGGGGGGGGGGGCGTGTGCTCTACGGAGGAGGAGGCTTGCTCTGTAGGTTCCCCAGAGAAAGCAAGGACAGGGAAGGAAGTTGATGGGGAAACCACGGGAGGGGACTCACGCGAGCTTGACACGCATTCGGGGGGCAGGTCAGCACCGGGAGAAGCTGCTGGGCTGGGTGCAGGGGCGCCCCCTAGGGGTGAGAGGGGAGTTCAGGTTCCTGCCGCCCGTTCGGTCCTTGGCCTGGTGCTAATCAGGGCGGCGACTTTCGTCTGCCAGGAGCTGGACTGAGCGCCTCTCCCCCAACCTCCGAGCTGTGTCACCTCCATGCCCAAAGCGGGGGCTCGGGGGCCTCAGCCGCGAGGCCCAGGCCAGGCTCTGGGGTGGGACACGTAGCACCGTTACGAGGAGGCCGGCCGGCACGGGGCCCCGCTGGGCGCCGCGGGACGCAGGCGGCGCGAGGGTCAGGCTCCGCGGAAGCGACAGGAGTCACGTTTCCCGGCGGGAAGCACCGATTCCTTCCGGTGGAGGGTGGGTGGGTGGCGGGCTGTCCGGGGGGCGGCCGGGCCGGGGGGCGGGGCCATCCAGCATCACGACCCCCCGGGGAGAAGTCAGCATCACGGCCTGCGGCGGCCCCTTCCCATCAGCACTGGGCCCGTATGCAGAATTGGTCAGTAACACACAAGGGCCCTGATCCTGGGCAGGACTGGCCCTGCTGGAGACAAGCTCCCGGCACTCAGCCCCACCCAGGATCGGGCCCTAGATCTGCGAGCAGAACCGGCCTCTCCAGCGACAGGGAAGATCTGTGGCCCTGGGACGAGCCGTGATCCTCGTTCAAAGCCGCCCCGGCCCCTCGTTCCTCTTCTCCGCATGCAGAGTCCGGTTGTCCCCTCCCCACAGCCGGGTCCCAGGAGGGTCTGGGGGGGGGGGGGGGGGCGGGTGTTGGTTTCACAGCCCAGGTCCATCCGAGTCCTCCCCAAGAAACACGCCCATCCCCACGATGAGCGAGCGGGAGCCCGGCCCCCGTCTCTGGCCGGCCGGCGCCGCTACCGGCTCTGCATGTCCTTGCTCCGCTCCACGGCCCGGGTGCAGGAAGCGCAGCACACCAGCTTGTAGTACGAATAGACGCAGAGCCGGGCCTGCACCACCACGGGGCAGTTGTGGTACTTGTCCCTGCAGTTCTCGTCTGGAAAGAGGAGGGCAGCGGTGAGGAGCCGGGGGTGTGGTGCACTCGGGGTTAATGCTGCAGGGAAGCCCCGTTTGGTCCTGCACCCTCCAGCCCTCGGTCGGCTTCCAAACCATCATCACCGCTCGGCACCCACGGAGCAGCCGTCGCTCTCAGAGGGATTTTACCAAGATGTGGGGGGAGGAAGTATCATCCACTGTACAGCAGGGGAAACTGAGGCACGGAGAGGCAAAGTGATGGCGCTGAGAATAGAACCTAGGAGTCCCGGCTCTCACCACTAGCCTGCGCTGGGAATACGACCCAGGAGTCCTGGCTCTCATCACTAGCCTGAGCTGGGAACAGGACCCAGGAGTCCCGGCTCTCACCACTAGCCTGCACTCCTTCTCTGCGCTGAGAATAGGACCCAGGAGTCCTGGCTCCCATCACTAGCCTGCGCTGAGAATAGGACCCAGGAGTCCCGGATCTCATCACTAGCCTGCGTTGAGAATACGACCCAGGAGTCCCGGCTCTCACCATTAGCCTGCGCTGGGAACAGAACCCAGGAGTCCTGGCTCCCATCACTAGCCTGCACTCCTTCCCTGCGCTGAGAATAGAACCCAAGAGTCCTGGTTGCCAGTCCTTTGCTCATACCCCGAGCCCACACCTCTAGGGAATCCCCCCCGGCATGAGGCCTGGGAGGGGCACCCCTCACTCAGGGAGTCCATCCCCTCCGTATCAGTCTGCGTCACGTTCTGTTGAGAACCAGGTCCTGGCCCCTGTGTCTGCACCGCAGCCTCTCCCCCCTGCCCTGGGCTCCCTTGGCTGTTCTCTGCTTGGGGCACAGTAGAGGAGAGGTACCCAGATGGACCCAGGTGTGGGGGGGGTGTGAAGTGGGGAGGAAGAGGGGGTGGATGGCGTCCCTTACCGAGCTCGGGGGTGCAGGGCTGGGTATTGCAGGAGCGTTTCTTGATGGGCTTGAGCTCCGACGGGCAGAGATTGCTGAAGGTTTTGTTCTGGGTCAGGCACTGCACCTCCCGCACCTGGACTCCCCCGACACACGACTTGGAACACTGAGGGGGCAGAGAGGGGGGTTAGGAGAGTGACCGACATCCCCCCAGAACCCCAAAGACCCCTGCAGGGCTCTGCAGACGGTGTGTCAGGGAATCGGCCTCCCCACCCAGCACAGAGATGCAGCCACCTCTGGTGCAGAGCATGTCAGCTGGCAACAGCCACTCAGCAACGCTGCCCAGGGAAATCACTCAGTGCTGAAATGGTTAGGGTGCAGCAGCTGTTGAACAGCAGTTCAAGACAGGAAGTGAAGTTGGGTCCTGGGAGGGTGGGGGAACAACCCGACTTGGCCAGGACACTAGGTTTTATGTGTACACTGGGATTTTTTATGCCATGCTGTGTTTATCTTCCTGAGGCTGGGGGCAGCCTAGAGCCGAAGCACTGAGTGAAGCCGAGCTCCTGCTTTTCCCCGACTGCCCTGCAGGAGACGCTGCCTCTCAAGTATCTGGCAAATGAATAGCCACTAATTATACCAAGCCAAACCTCCAGGGCCTGGAGAAACGGGCAGTCAGATTGGCATGGCCACAGGGCGCGTACTGCACTGCCCTCTAGTGGATGGGATTGCAATGGTTTGCCTGCATGTCATATCCCCTATACGGCTCCCATCTGAAGGGGAGTCTCCCTAGGCTCAGCTGGCAGGGGCCTGGGTTGGGGGTGGGAGGATCTAGGTTCGCCTCTGTGGGAGCCCAGGAGCTCAGGTCTGCGCAGGGAGGGGTTCTCACCGCGCTCCAGGAGGTGGAGAACCAGCGAGCGTCGCAGGCACTGCTGGTGCAGGGCTGCAGGGAGGGCGGCTTCTCCAGGGGGGCGCACTCCGAGGCCTCCGTCACGTTGAACTCCGAGCCCAGCTTGCTGACGCAGATCACGTCGCGCCGCTGGGTACCGGTGCCACAGTCTGCCGAGCACTGGGGGGGCGGGGAAGGGAAGGGAGCTCAGTCCGCTGGGGGTGCTCAGAGCAGGGCTCCTGTGTCACTCACCCGGCACTGAGGGAAAACCCACCCACCCCCCACGTCCCATCCGGAGCACTTGTCATTAGGGCACGTCCTAGCAGGACCAGGCCGGCTGGTCGTGGGAGAGGCTGATCTCTCCATCTCTGTTCGCTGGCCAAGCGGCTGCTGCTCTGTGGGCTTCCCGGAATTGCGGTGTGTCCCTGTGGAGACTGCAAGAGACATTGGCCCCGGGAGGGCAAACACAGACCAGGGTAGCCCCACACCCCGTGACAGAATGTCTCTGTGTCCACACCCTGCACGCTGCTGTAACAATCTGGGTACCGAGTGATGCCTTGGAAAGTCTCATCGGAAAAGTCATCACCTGCTGGTCAATACTGTCCTGGTAAAATATGGGTGGCCACATTGTGAAGCGATAAGATTTCAACTACATGGGGATCTTAACACATGGTCCAAAGGGAGCCCAGCAAACAGGCCTGTCTCAAACAAAGGAACGTAGGCTTTGCTTAATTGGCATTTAAGCAGCAAACAGCGTCATCAAGCAGGATGGGTAGACACAGAAACCCCAAACAGGTGAAGAAAAGCAGCAGGGAACATCCTTCCACACAGACTCTGTCGCCAGAATCTCAGCTGGAAATGTTTCCCAAGAGGAGGGAAATGTTGTAAAAAGGGGGGCAGACACCCCAAGGCTCCCCTCCTCTCTCTCTCTCTCTGCCCATTGATTCTCTGCACCAGAGGAACAAAGGAAGCAGCCGTTGAACCGGGGAAAGGGTCCTGGCCTAAGAAGCTTGTTCAGTAAGACGGCAGAGAGCACGTGGTGAGAAAACCGTGCCCCGCACTGAACAGAGGTTGTTAAGTTAGGCACCAGCAGCGTTTTCTCTTTACGTTTCTTGTAGCCGTTTCTGACTGTTATGCCTCATGACATGTACTCACTTAAAATCGCTCTCCTGGCAGTTAATACACTTGCTTTATTGGTTTATCTAATCCAGCGTGTTGGAGAGGCAGTGTCCGGGAACCTCCATTGGGGGGAGCGAGATGTGTGCATGTCACTTCTATTCATAAACAGAGGGACTTCATCTTCGCTTGTATTGTCCAGCAGAGGGCCGGGCAGGATAGGACGGACATTTCTGGGGGGGAATCTAGGACTAGGGGAGTGTTGGGGTCACCTGGCAGTACAGCCAAGGCTGGTGAGGGCCAAGGTGTGTCTGGCTGGCTGCACACACAGCCGTAGCTGGGAGTGACTTGCAGGCTGGAGGCTGTTTGGGAGCAGTCCAGATTGGAGGCTATTGACGCCAAGCAGTGTAAGGGGCACCCACGTGAGAGGGCAGGGGTGACACAGCTACTCGTTAGGCTGGTCTGAACGCTGGGTATGTGTCACACACACACACACACACACACACTGATTGTTATGCATGCGCACACACACACATCAACACATATGAACACCCTTGCACACACACACACTGATTGTTATGCATGCGCACACACACACATCAACACATATGAACACCCTTGCACACACACACACAGCACTGATTGCTCTGCATGGCACACGAGTGTGCACACATCACTGATTGCTCTGCATGGCACACGCCTGTGCACACAGCACTGATTGCTCTGCATGGCACACGCGTGTGCAGCCCACATACCCCGTGCTGAGTGCCAACAATCCCAGGAGGCTGCAGAGAAGCGTCCCCAGGCCTGGCCCCGAGAGCAGGGTGCTTTCCCACCCAGCCCAGCCTGGCGCCCACACCCCTCCTCACCTGGCTCCAGGGCCCCGTGTACCACTTGACGGTGCGGTGGCAGGGTCCGCTGTTGCAGGCCCGCATGTCAGCCGGCTTGGTGCCCGCGCAGGTCTCCTCCACCTGCCCGTTGGCGTAGCTGGACAGACAGATCACAGAGCGGCGCTGGATCCCCGTCCCGCACTCCACCGAACACTGGGGCCGACGGGAGAGAGAGAGAGAGACGCCATCAGGGAACCTGGCCAGGGGCTGAGAGATCCTGGGGCCCCCCACCATGTCTCATTACACAGGGATCCACCCCCCACTGGCCCCATGGCTCCCTGGGCCCTGCAGGGGGGTTCGGGGCGGGGCGGTGGCTTGTGCTCTCATCCATCCTTCAGCAGATCCACCCAGCTGCGCTCCCTCCGTGGGACGCTAGAGGGCAGCACTGCCCAGCATTGCAGGGAAGCCGCGGCTGGGCTTTTCCAGGCAGTGAGCCACGCGCCGGTGTCTGCACCTAGCCCCTCCGTCCTGACCCCCAACCCCAGGGGCTCAGCAGCCCCAGCCCTGGGGCACAGAGCTTCTCCTAAGGGGAACCCCCTGTCCGGGCCGGGCTGGGCGGTGGGGGTAGGGTGAACATGGCACCAGCCTTGTTTCTGCAGAGACCTGGGTTCTAAGGGTCTCAGGTCACATGAGAGATGAGTTTGCTGGGCCTCAACCTTGTTCCTAGTGGAAGGGCTTCAGCATTGCAAGATCACTGCAAAGTCTGGCATGACTGGGCTGTCCCTGCTCCAGGAGCCCAGGGCTGGGATAGCAGGGGGCTGCAGGTCGGGAGTGAGGGGCACCGGCGGAGCGGGGGGGGGGGCAGGGCTGGGCTAGCAGGGGGCTGCGGGTCGGGACTGAGGGGCACTGGTGGAGCTGGGGGGTGGGGCTGGGCTAGCAGGGGGATGCGGGTCGGGACTGAGGGGCACCAGCGGAGCGGGGGGGGGCAGGTTTGAGCTAGCAGGGGGCTGCGGGTCGGTATTGAGGGGCACTGGCGGAGTGGGGGGGGCAGGGCTTGGTTAGCAGGGGGATTAAGGGGCACCGGCGGAGCAGGGGGGGCAGGACTGGGATAGCAGGGGGCTGCGGGTCGGGATTGAGGGGCACTGGGGGAGCGGGGGGGGGCAGGGCTGGGCTAGCAGGGGGCTGTGGGTCAGGACTGAGGGGCACTGGGGGAGCGGGGGTGGCAGGGCTGGGCTAGCAGGGGGCTGCGGGTCGGAGTGAGGGGCACCGGCGGAGCGTGGGGGGCAGGACTGGGCTAGCAGGGGGCTGCGGGTCGGGACTGAGGGGCACCGACGGAGCGTGGGGGGCAGGACTGGGCTAGCAGGGGGCTGCGGGTCGGAGTGAGGGGCACTGGCGGAGCGGGGGGGGCAGGGCTGGGCTAGCAGGGGGCTGCGGGTCGGGACTGAGGGGCACCGACGGAGCGTGGGGGGCAGGACTGGGCTAGCAGGGGGCTGCGGGTCAGGACTGAGGGGCACCGACGGAGCGTGGGGGGCAGGACTGGGCTAGCAGGGGGCTGTGGGTCAGGACTGAGGGGCACTGGGGGAGCGGGGGTGGCAGGGCTGGGCTAGCAGGGGGATGCGGGTTGGGACTGAGGGGCACCAGCAGAGCGGGGCGGGGCAGGTCTGAGCTAGCAGGGAGCTGCGGGTCGGGACTGAGGGGCACTGGAGGAGCGGGGGGGCAGGTCTGAGCTAGCAGGGGGCTGCAGGTCGGGACTGAGGGGCACCGGCAGAGCTGGGGGGCGGGTCTGGGCTAGCAGGGGGCTGCGGGTCGGGATTGAGGGGCACTGGGGGAGCAGGGGTGGGCAGGGCTGGGGTAGCAGGGGGATGCGGGTTGGGACTGAGGGACACCGGCAGAGCTGGGGGGCGGGTCTGGCTAGCAGGGGGCTGCGGGTCAGGACTGAGGGGCACCGACGGAGCGTGGGGGGCAGGACTGGGCTAGCAGGGGGCTGCGGGTCGGAGTGAGGGGCACCGGCGGAGCTGGGGGCTGGGGGGTCACCGACCGTGTTGCTCCAGTCGCTGTGGAACCAGCTGCGCACGCAGGGCCCCATGTCGCAGGCCTCGTTGGCCAGGGGCCGGTGGCTGCCGTTGCAGTCGCCGTCGCTCAGCAGGTCGCCATGGTTACTGATGCAGCGGATGTGGCGGGTCCGGTGGCCCAGGCCGCACAGAACCGAGCACTGGGGGGGGGGGGGGGGAGCGGGAGGAGGCGTCACCATGGAGACAGGTGTCACCACGACAATGCCTCCCTGGCTGGGATGGGAGGGAACCCCACAAACGCAGTCCTGCCCCCCCAGGGGCTCCCCTCCCACATGGCACCCCCCCAGGCATCCTCCCCTCCACAGCATCGCCCCCCTGGACCCCCCGTTCAGACCCTTGGCCCCTGCAGCCCCCATCCCCCCTCCCACATTCGAGCCCCGCCCCGAGCTCAGGTCAGGCCCTGAAGCCTGGGAGCCGCCCCGCTCCGTGCCCAGCTCCCGGCGCTAGCCCCGGCCCCGAGCCCCGGCCCGTCCTTACCGCGCTCCAGTTGGTGCGCACCTCCCAGTGGCTGCAGACGCGGAGCTGGCAGGGCTGGGTGGGGCTGGGCTTGTCCAGCTGGCCGCAGTGCTGGGGGTGCACCCTGGTGCTGCGGTTGGCGTAGGTCTGGCGGCACAGAACCTGGCGGTGCTGGGTGCCCGGCCCGCAGGACTTGCTGCAGGCTGACCACTCGCCCACGTCCCAGCTGCGGCCAGAGAGAGTCAGGGTCAGCCCAGGCTGGGCACCGAGGCCGTCCAGGCTCCAGGCCCTGCCCTGCGGCCGTGGGCACCAGCCCCTGGGGCGCCCATGGGAACCACAGTCCTGGGGGGGGACCCGAACTCACTGCAGCCCCGGGCCAGGGGGGGCGAACTCACTACAAATCTGGGGGGAGAGTGGATCTATTTTCACTACAGCCCGGGGGGGGGGGGGCAGGGGAAACACTCACTACAGTCCCGGGGGGGACCCCACACTTCCTACAGTCCTGGGGGGGGACCCCACACTCCCTACAGTCCCGGGGGGGGGGGAACCCACTCACCACAGCCCCAAACCTGCCCTCCCTACCCAGGGCCCTGTGTCCTTGGCTCCCCATCCCGCCCCCGGAAGGCGCTGGCCAGGCCAGGGGGGCGCAGACACTCACTAGGCCGGGCAGGGCTGGGTGTTGCAGGCTTCGTCAGGCGCGGGCGGTTTGGGGGCATCGGCGCATTGCTCCTCCCCCACCTCCTCCTGGGAGTGGCGCGTGGTGCACCGGAACACGGGCTGCCAGAGCCCTGCGGAGACACGGCGGGGGGGTGGGGTGGGAGGTGGGGGTCAGCATGGAGGGGAGAGGGAAAGGGGGCCCATATAACACAGGGGTCATAGACACAGCCTGGGGGACAGTGGGGCAGGGTAGGGGACCCCAATAACCTGGGGGTCATAGACGTGGTCAGGGGGTCATGGACACAGGGGGAGGCAGCATCTCCAGCAGTGAGTGCGTTGCTGCAGGCTCTGGAATTGTTGGGGAAGCCAGAGAGTTTCCTCATGCACCCGGCGGGGTGGAGGTGGGGGGGCGCATCAGGGAGGAATGGGGCAATGGGGTTGGGGAGCAGGGGGACAAGGAGTGGGGGGAACGGCAGTGGGGGGATGGGAAGCAGGCAGGCTGGAGATCGGGGGGGACAGGGAGTGAGGATGGGGTGTAGGAGGGGACGGGTTGTGGGGCGGGGATGGGGATCAGGGGGACGGGTTTGGGGGGATGGGGAGGAGGAGGGGACAGGCTGCGGGGGGACAGGTAGTGGGGAGGATGGGGTACAGGGGTGGGTCATGGGTGGACGCGGTGTAGGAGGGGACAGGAATCAGGGGGACAGGGCAAAGGAGGGGACAGGTAGTGGGGAGGATGGGGATCGGGGGCTGGGTCGTGGGGGGACAGGGCAGAGGAGGGGACAGGTAGTGGGGAGAATGGGGATCGGGGGCTGGGTCGTGGGGGGACAGGGCAGAGGAGGGGACAGGTAGTGGGGAGAATGGGGATCGGGGGCTGAGTTGCGGGAGGACAGGGCGAAGGAGGGGACAGGTAGTGGGGAGAATGGGGATCGGGGGCTGGGTCGTGGGGGGACAGGGCAGAGGAGGGGACAGGTAGTGGGGAGGATGGGGATCGGGGGCTGGGTCGTGGGGAGACAGGGCGGAGGAGGGGACAGGTAGTGGGGAGGATTGGGATCGGGGGCTGGGTCGTGGGAGGACAGGGAGGAGGAGAGGACAGGTAGTGGGGAGGATGGGGATCAGGGGCTGGGTCGTGGGGGGACAGGGCAGAGGAGGGGACAGGTAGTGGGGAGGATGGGGATTGGGGACTGAGTTGTGGGGGGACAGGGCGGAGGAGGGGCCAGGTAGTGGGGAGGATGGGGATCGGGGGCTGGGTCACGGGGGGACAGGGCGGAGGAGGGGACAGGTAGTGGGGAGGATGGGGATCGGGGGCTGGGTCACGGGGGGACAGGGCGAAGGAGGGGACAGGTAGTGGGGAGGATGGGGATCGGGGGCTGGGTCGCAGGGGGACAGGGCGGAGGAGGGGACAGGTAGTGGGGAGGATGGGGATCGGGGGCTGGATCGCAGGGGGACAGGGCGGAGGAGGGGCCAGGTAGTGGGGAGGATGGGGATCGGGGGCTGGATCGCGGGGGGACAGGGTGGAGGAGGGGCCAGGTAGTGGGGAGGATGGGGATCGGGGGCTGGATCGCGGGGGGACAGGGCGGAGGAGGGGCCAGGTAGTGGGGAGGATGGGGATCGGGGGCTGGGTCACGGGGGGACAGGGCGGAGGAGGGGCCAGGCTGCCGGGGGGGCGGGGTGCGGGGGTCGCTCACCTTTCCCGCAGGAGGCGGAGCAGTCGGTGCTCCCCACCCGTTTCCAATAGACGTCGTGCGGCTGGGGCCGGGGCGGGGCGGGCGGGGGCGGCAGTGGGGGGACACGGACGTTGCGCTGCAGCGTCCCGGGGGTCCTGCCTGACTGGCTGGCCGGTGCCGGCGCCCGGGGCCGGGTCCCCATGGGGCGATCGTAGGAGGTGGGCGGCACCAGCGGGTCGCTCGGCGACAACATGGTCAGGGCACCTGGAGGGGAGAGCAGAAAGGCGCCCTCGGTGGGTGATATTGCGGGGTGGGCCTCCGGGGGGCGGGATGGGCCCCTCAGGGGGTGTTAGGGAGGTGAAGGCCACCTGGGGGGGCGATGGGGGGAGGCCTCCAGAGGGTGATGGGAGGAATGGCCCCCCTGGAGGGTGATAGGGAGGGAAGGGCCCCCTGGGAAGGCAGTGAAGGCCCCACCCACCCGAGGGATGTAGGGAATGGCCCCCCCGGAGGGTAATGGGAGGTGAAGGGCCCCCAGGGAGTGATGGGGGGAAGGGGCCCCTGCAGGGTGATGGGGGAAGGGCCCCTGAGGGGTGATGGGGGAAGGGCCCCTGGGGTGAGAGTGAAGGATCCCCTGAGGGATGGGTTGGAATGGCCCCTCTGCAGGATAAGATGCGGGGAAGGGCCCCTGGTGGGTGATGGGGGGAAAGGGCCCCTGCAGGGTGATGGAGGGAAGGGCCCCCATGGTGGGAGTGAAGGCTCCGCTGAGGGATGGGGGGAAGGGACCCCGAGGGGTGATGGGCCCCCCTGGAGGGTGTTAGGAGGTTCCTTACTGACGTCCTGCCGGCGGCTGGGGGGGTCGTGGGCGGGGCTGTCCGGTCTGGGCCCCGCCAGGAAGAAGCGGTAGGCGACGCCGGGGTTGTCCTGCTGGAAGATCATCTGGGGGAGACGACAGAGAGCGGCTCGAGCAGGGCGCCCGGGGGGAGGCGGCGGGGGGCACCCGCCGTTCAACAGGCCGCCCGCCCGGCCTCCGAGCCTCGCCCGCCACAGCCAGCAATGGCCTGCCACGTGCTCTGCCAGCCCCCTTCCCCGGGGAACCCCCCAACCCCTAGACTGCTCCCCACTGGCCCCAGGGTCCAGAATCCCTCCCTGCTCCCCCATTCTCCTCTAGGGCACATGGCGCCCCCCTTCTCCAGCCCCCCTTCCCCCCCTCATGAGCCAGGCCCCCTCCGTACTCACATACACATCAATGGGTTCTGTGGTGGGCCCCTCGGCTGTCAGCGACTCTCCCGCCCCGCGGGGCTCCTCGTGGCCCGGCCGGGTGTAGACGAAGACGGTGCCGCCTGCGTCGTAGCGCCCAGGGGGATCCACTGCCCAGTTCCCGTTGATGATCGACTTGCCGGAGCGGCCCCTCAAGGCTGCAGCGCACAGAGTTGTGGGGGGGGGGGGGGGGTGAGGGCAGCGTAAGCGTCCCGGGCCTCGGGTGGGCTCCGGGACTTCCCCCTGCTCACTCCGGACCCCGGCTCTGCAGGGACTGTGGCCCCGGGGCACAGGGAGAGCTGCTGGGGTCACAGCACAGCCTGGCAAGAAGGGGGAGCCCGGGCGGCTTGCATGGTATAAGGGCAGGTAGTGAAAGGTGCACTCAGTGTGTGTGTGTGCATGGGTGTCCGTGGCTACGTGTGAACATGTCCCTGTAGATTTTGCACGCATGTCTCTGTGTGTCGGTGTACTCGTGTGCCTGTATAGATCTGCGTGCATGTCTCTGTGTGTCAGTGTACCAGGGGGTGGGGGTGGGGGTGTACCGGTGCGCGTGTGTGCATGTCAGTGCAAAGGTGTGTGCGTATATGTCTGTGTGTCAGTGTCCATGTGTGTATGTGTATGTCAGTGTACAGGGGTGTGTCTGTATGTATCAGTGTATAGTGTAGCAGGCCAATGCTCAAACCACTGAGCTATCCCTCCTCCCACGTGCATCCAATGCATCTGTCCAAAGCGTGCCCGTGCAAGGTGTGCAGGCAGCGCATGTGAGCTGGGAATGTGCAAGGAGCGAGCGTGCAAAATGTGTGTGCCAGGTGTGCATATATGAGACACATGTGAATGTGCAAGGTAGGCAAGGCAGGTATGCATGTGCAAGGCATGGGCATGTGATGCCTGTGCGTGAAGTGTGCAGGCAATATGCAAGCCAGGTGCGTGTGCAAAATGTGTGTGTGCAACAGCAGTGCACACATATAAGGCACACACGTGCGTGTGTGTGCACGCACATGCAAGGTGTGTGAGTCCGGTGTGTGTGTATATCGCACGTGTGTGCATGCGAGCTTGCACAAGTCCCAATGCAAGTGCAGAGTCCCTTGGGGTGACGAGCAAGGTCCCAAGGGGGCAGGAGCAGGCCCCGTCCGCCCCATCCCACCCCAGCCTGTCCCGGCCCTTACCCAGGTAGTTGGGGCTCCGGGTCATCTCGGTCACGTTGATCCTGGTGGCGCCCTGGGGGATCTCGAGGATTTTGTGGTAGCCGATGGGCACGTTGGAGTCGCTGAAGTTGCCCACCACCAGCTTGCAGGTGGAGTGGTCGCCCCCGCACACCCCGCAGCTGTCCAGCGTCCGGTTGGACCCCAGGACCCCGTCGCAGCCGGGGCTCTGCGGGGCGAAGGCCAGGGAGAGACAGGCGTGTGGGCTGGGCTGGGACACGGCGAACCCCCCCCCCCCCACCACCACCACCTAGATCCACTCCTGCCAGCCCCTTGGCTCCCCTGCAATGCCCGTGATCCCTGTGCAGAACGGACCCCGCCATGTGCGGCACATGCACCCCACTGCCCTGGCCCCCGGAGCCTCCCCTCCCTGGCCAAGGCCTGGCTGGAGGGTAGCCTGGAGAGGGGGCAGCAAACCACCTCAGCTGGGCTGAGACCCGACACACTCACCGCCCGACCCCCTGGCCCGGGAGGACCCCCCCCACACACCTCTCCGAATAGGCCCTGGAGCAGCCTGTCATGGAGGGGAGGGGGTGACAGTGCAAACGCGGGTTCCCAGGTGAGCACCTGAGAAATTAACCTTAAATCAGGGGGCCACCCCCACTCTCGCCCAGGCCCCAGCCGGACTCCATAAGCCCAGAGATATGTGACCACATCAGCCCCATCCCCCACGCACTGACGCCTCGGCTGGCCCCTCCCCAACACAGGCCCCTCTGCAGCGCTCCCCCCGTTTCCTTCCTGTTCCCCAGAGGGACCCCAGAGCACGGGGGGGGGGTGTGGGCTCCCCGACTGCAGCTAGGGGAGCACCCCTGTTCTGCCAAGAGGTGCTGCTGCTCCTGGGGGCAGCCTAACAGCTGGTCTGGTTTTGGGAAGCACTGGGGTTTCCACCCCCTGAAGAGCCCAGCTGAGCCAGGCAGGAAGGGGGACCTGCGCTGGGCCAGACATTAAACTTGGGGGTTAAACGCAGGGTATAAATTACGCCTCCACATACCCATGCAGTCAGTGCTCATGGTCAGGGAGGAAGGGGTTAATGAGGGAGGCGTACATGGCGGAGAGGGGCGGGGCAGGGAGAAGGGACAGGACACCAGAGAGGGGCAGGGGGTGGGGGGAAAGGCAGAGGGATCTGAGTCGGTGGGAGGGGGCTGCTTGGTGGGGCCAGGCTCTGGGCTTCCCCCGCGTCCTTCCCCGCTGGGGCCTGGATCACAGATGCTGTATATCCCCCAGGGGGCTGCCCCACGGCTCCCTCCTTTTGCACCAAGGGGGAAACTGAGTCACGGCGCACGGGAGCCGCTCTCCTAATGTCCCTGAGGATGTCAGTGGCTGAGCCGGGAAGAGAACCCAGGAGTCCGGGCTCCCAGCCTGCTGCTCAGACCCGGAGTCTGCCCTGTTCCCCTCTCCCTTGAACTCCAGCCACAGACAGGGCCTAGAGCAGTGGGTCCTGGGGGGTGGGTCCCGGGGCACAGAGTTCCCCCCCGCCCCTGGACGTACCCGCCCTCACCCCCGCCTCACTTACCAAGCACTCTCCGGCCACGCAGATGTCGAGCGAGGCGGCCTCGCACGGTGTGCCGTCCTGCACCTTCTCCGTGTGCCGCACGTAGAAACGATACCCCACCGGGCGGCAGTTCAGCTCACAGCGCTGGGACCCCCGCACTGCAACGGCACGGAGCCGGGGCTCAGGGCGGCCCGGCCAGGGAGAACCCGCCGGTGGGCGACGGCACCGACCGAGAGCAGCGGGAGCCCGGCCCTGCCCCGGAGAGCTCCCAGACAGCGCCATCGCCCCGTGGAAACAGACCCCGGGGGGGGGATCTTTAACGATGGACCGGGGTTCGGGGCTCATCTGCCCCCCTTGCACTGACTGAGAGGGGAGAGCGCCCCCTACTGAGACTCTCCCAGTCACCCGCTAGCCCAGCCCCCCTCTGCATACTGGGGTGTGGGGGGCCGTGGCCGTGTGGCTTCGAGGCTGAATGTCTGAACCTTCCCAACCCCCTCCCTTGGCTCGGTAATGAAACGGGGTGGGGGGAGGCAATCAAATTACCACCTTGTCTAGTCCTTCCCAAGCCCTCCTTCCCCCCCCCCCGCCGCCCGCAGGCCGCCTGCCACCCCGTGAAGGGTTAACCCCCCTCTGCCGGCCCCACCCCACTCCAGGCTGGGGTGGGCTGGGGGAGCAGCCAAGACTTTTTAACATTTTCCAGAGTTTATTTTACTAAGAGCTGCCGGCTCCGGCGGTGATTTATCACCAAAGGCCCCCCCTCCCTCCCCACTGCCCCCCCAGACGCGCGGCGATTGGCCTTTCCCTGCCCCATCTCGCCCGCCTGGCAAAGCCTTGGGGCTGATAGCGGGGTAGGGAACAAAGGGCTTTTTGTGCGAGCCCCTCCCCTTGCGTCCCCACTCCCACCGCGTCTAGCAGAAATCCAAATATTGGCCGGGAGCAGAAATAATACGGAGGGGGAGGGGCGGGGAGGGGGAATCTGCTTTCACCCCGTCGCCTCCTGCTTACTCCTGTTTCCCCCTGGTGGTGCGCACGTGCCTGCCCCTGATTTCCCCCAGGGTCGCAGGCCAATCACGCCCCTACGCGCTGCGGCTGGATTAAAATCCCCCTCCCTTGTGGCAGAAAAGCCGGCGAGGGAGCAGCCCGAGCCAGCCTCATCTGCCCGGGCCAGTACAGGATTCACGCAAGGACCGTTAGATCTTCCCAGCCACCCTCCTGTATAACCCAGGCCGGAGAAAGCCCCCACGCCCCCCGCTGGCCCCCAAACGTGCATTCGGCTAAAGCACGGAAAACATCAAGCGCTGGAGAAGACCCCGCTTCCCTGGGCAGTTCGTTCCGGCGTTAATCACCCTCGCGTGGAAAGATCAGTCCCTTAGTTCTATTGGGATGGGGCTGGCTTGAAGGACCAGCTGTCGGTTCTTGCCAAGGTTTCCCCTGCAGCATCCCGGGGGATGATGCGTAGCCAGGACCAGAGGGCATCCCCCAAGAACACAAGAACGCGGTGGCCGAGCTACCGGCTACAAGCCACACCATGCGTCTGCTGGACGTTGACAGCTCTGCCGGGGGGCTGGAGGGCAGCCAGCGCCCAGCCTGGCTTTGTCCCTGGGGCGTGGGGAGAAGAGGAAGGATGGCCCAGTGGTTAGCGCAGTAGCCTCAGACTTAGAAGAGCTGGGGTTGTTTCCCTGCTCTTTCCCCGGCGTCCTGTGTCCCCTCGGACATGTCACATAGGCCCAGCTCCTCCAAGGACGTCGGTGGGGGGTGAAGATAAAACCATGACAGATTGGGAGATGCTACAGCGGGAGAAGCCGGTAAATAGCGAGCCCGACTCCTGGAAAGGGAAATCACCCGGCTCCAGTCTCCTGGAGAGGTTTGAGGCTGCGTCTCTGCTGGCCAGACGCTGTGGGAAATCAGTTACACCAGGGGCCAAGCGGGGTGCAAGCCGCTGCTTGCTCAGACGAGCCGCGTCTCGCCCTGACGTGGGTGGGCTGGCAAAGACCCGCGGCCTTTGAACACGTCCGCACCGCAGGGGATAAGAGAAAGGGCAGAGGGGCCCTTTCGACTTCCCAAATGCCTTTGCTAAAGCCCTTCAGAGAAGGCTATGAAGGAAACAAAGGGCTTATCTAGGCAGAGGTTTTGACCTCTGGTCTAGGCAGGTTCTTCGGACATTCCAGCTGTGCATTAAACCACCGGACTAACCCCTACCTACAGCCCTCTGAAACCAGCGGGGTTAAAACGGGTCGGCCCGTGTTGCGGCTGCAGTTACAGCTGTATAAAGGTGGGTTAGGCCACTCGGCCCGTCAATTTAAGATCTGCCGGAAGCTGTGCCAGTTAAATGGCTTTGTTAACACCGGCTCAGCTTGTGGGTGTGGACGCTCGTCTCTATTTCAAACTGTTCCTCCCGTTTTAACGTGCAGCGGCTCGTTTCCCCAGCAGGAGCCGGGCCAGGTTGAAATCCGTGTAAGAGCATCCACACGCCACAGGGCCCTGGTTTAACGGCGGCTGTCCTGTCCTGTAGCTGCACAGTTCAAACCGTGCCCCGCTCCCCACTACGGGTGGGGTTATACTGGTACAGCGTCTGTCCACAGGGGAAGAGGCTGGAAACTGGTTCCCCTGAATAACCCCCCCCACAAACCCCGTGTGCTCTGTTCTCGGCCTGCCTCGGGGTCTGACCCCAGCAGCCGGTCTCCCCAGCATCTTCTGGGCCCACTGTGCAGGGAGTGGGGAAGGGGCAGATTATGGGGCGCTCTGGGCATCTGAGAGGGAAAATGGAGGGGGGCGACCAGGGAGAAAACAGGGGTGGACAAAGCAGTGGGAAGAAAGAGGGAAAATGGAAGCGGGAGGGACGGGGAAATAGCGCAGGAGAGGACTCCAGCCCAGCCTGGCTGGCCGCCCCTCTTTTTCCACCACTATCATTCCTCGCAGATCGTTAATCACTCGAGATGACTTTCTGCTCTCCCCTTTCCAACACAAACGTCCCATCCGTCCGGGCTCTTTTCTTCCCCAGGCCTCCGCGTCTTGGCCGCGTCAGCCCCGCAGCTTCCCTCCCCACCCCACAGCTCGCAGGGCAGAACGACCGGGTGGTTTCTGGGTCAGCGACCCCCCGACATAATCAAAGCCCCGCCCTCCCCACACTGGGCGCCAAACGGGCGGTTTACCTGGCCGCTGCTGCACCTTTGCAAGGATGTTCATTTGCATGGAGGCGCCTGACGCCAGAGCCCCCCGCTGGCTTGCAGTGACACTTGGGGGACGTCTCCCCGGCAGCTGGGGGGCGGGGCTGCAGCACATGGCCCCTGGGTGCTCAGTCACACCCCCAGCTGCCGTGTAAACCAACTCCTTGCGCCCTCTCCTCCCACTGCAGCAGCCGGGCTCCTAAACGCCTTTAAAGAAGCTGGCCCGATGCGCCTAAGTCGCTTGGGAAAATGACCGTGAGGCTCCTCGATCACATCGGCCCCTCTGAATTTCACCCCAGGCCTGAAGTGACCCCAAAAGCAGGCGCCAGGCTCCCCCCACCCAATTCAGTCTCACGGCGCGGCCCCCGCCATCCACTACGGCCCATGATCTTCACAACCCTGGGCAAACAGGGCAGTAAAGAGACTTGGCCCTCGGCTCTTTAGATCACTGGTTCTCGACCAGGGGCATGCGTACCCCCGGGGGCCCGCAGAGGACTTCCAGGGGGTACTCAGCTCACCTAGATCAGTGACAGGTTTCAGAGTAGCAGCCGTGTTAGTCTCTATCCGTAAAAAGAACAGGAGGACTTGTGGCACCTTAGAGACTAACCAATTTATTTCAGCATAAGCTTTCGTAGGCTACAGCCCATTATGCATCCGATGAAGTGGGCTGCAGCCTACGGAAGCTTATGCTGAAATAAATTGGTTAGTCTCTAAGGTGCCACAAATACTCCTGATCTAGATCAATGTTTCTCAACCAAGGGGCTCGCAAATGCAGGGCCGGCATTGGGGGTGGCAAGCAGGGCAATTGCCCAGGGCCGCAGGGGATCCCGTAAAGTTGAATTACATGCTTCAGCCCCGTGGCACAGGGCTCTGGCTTCAGACAAGTCTCACAAGTGAAAGGCAGGCTGAAGGCTGACACTGAAATGTAAGTGTAATATTATAGAGTTATATTAGAGTTATATTCCAATGGATTTATTTTATAATTATATGGGGGAAATGAGAAAGCAATTTTCCAGTAATCGTGTGGCTGTGACATTTCGTATTTTTCTGTCTGATTTTGGAAGCAAGGAGTTTTTAAGTGAGGTGGAACTTGGGGGTACGCAAGACAAATCAGACTCCTGCAAGGGGTACAGTCGTCTGGACAGGTTGAGAACCACTGCTTTATATTGTCTCATGTTCTCTGCCCACCCAGCAGGGCCGGCTCTGGCTTTTTTGCCGCCCCAGGCAAAAAAGCTGCCCACCGCCCCACTGCCCCGGCTGGAGGAGCGCTGCGGGGAGGGCGGCATGCCCCGCTCTCCCCCAGCTGGAGGAGCGCCGCGGGGAGGGCGGCATGCCCCGCTCTCCCCCGGCTGGAGGAGCGCCGCGGGGAGGGCGGCATGCCCCGCTCTCCCCCGGCTGGAGGAGCGCTGCGGGGAGGGCGGCATGCCCCGCTCTCCCCCGGCCGGAAGAGCGCTGCGGGGAGGGCGGCATGCCCCGCTCTCCCCCAGCTGGAGGAGCGCCGCGGGGAGGGCGGCATGCCCCGCTCTCCCCCGGCTGGAGGAGCGCCGCGGGGAGGGCGGCATGCCCCGCTCTCCCCCGGCTGGAGGAGCGCCGCGGGGAGGGCGGCATGCCCCGCTCTCCCCCGGCTGGAGGAGCGCCGCGGGGAGGGCGGCATGCCCCGCTCTCCCCCGGCTGGAGGAGCGCCGCGGGGAGGGCGGCATGCCCCGCTCTCCCCCAGCCGGAGGAGCGCCGCGGGGAGGGCGGCATGCCCATGGCCCCGCTCCCCCGGCCGGGCGCCGGCGGGAAAGAGCGCCGCCCCCTCGCAGCTTGGCGTCCCAGGCACGCGCTTGCTGCGCTGGTGCCTGGAGCCGCCCCTGCTCCCCAGGATCGGTCTCAAGGGGGGCAGAGAATGTGGTTCCAGGTTGAGCACCTGGGCTCCTGCCCACAGCCCTGCGTTTCTTGCAGCCCCATCCCGCCCCCCAGCAAAGGTCATTCGCACCTGATCTCCCAGCCCCCGCCCCTCCGCGGGATGCTGCTCGGTGTTACGCTAGGAAGTTCCTGGCAGAGCTCCCCGGCCTGACAGATCACCACATACTTCGAGGCAAACGTCTGCAGGGCCCCCTGAGATCCCCCACCCCCGGCCTCGCTCCCTCCCCACGCCAGCATGGGTGATTGAATCCGGCTGTGGAGCTGCGGGAAGAGCCCAGGCCGCGCCGGTTGTAAATTGAGGGCGGGCGTTGACGGGGGTGCGCGTGGGACAGCGGAGGTGGGGTTGGACACGTAGGGACTGGGGCAAACGACGGTGCAGCGCGCCACGAGCAAACGCTTGTTTCCAGTCAGGCTAGCGGGTCGCAGCCTTTTCTGTAGCCGGCCTCCCCTCCCACTCAACAATACGCAAAGGTGGCTGCGAAGTCCATCCCCCCGGAAAACCAGATGTCCCGATTTTATAGGGATAGTCCCAAGTTTTGGGTCTTTTTCATTTATAGGCTCCTATTACCCCCCCGCCCCCCCCCGTCCTGATTTTTCACATTTGCTGTCTGGTCACCCTACTCCGAAAGCCTTTTGTGGTGCAGAGGAATCAGATGGTATCCCCTTTAATACTGTGCAGACCCTCTACTGGTGCTCACTGTTTTGTTTTAGACACTGCCAAAGAGGAGGCGCGTGGCATCTTCTATAGTCCAGAGCGTGGTGAGCACTGCTAAAGGGTTCACAAACTATTTAAAGGGACGCTGCCCTATTCTTAGGCACTGCACGCTTCATGACCATCCCCAGCTGGGCAGTAAAACAAAGAGATTTACAGCCTCTATTTCAGTCTGTCTCCTCCTGAGCTATCTGCCTGACCCTCCCTCCCACCAAGCTGCTGAGCACTGAGCACCTTGGAGCATGGGGGTGAATAATACTCAAGAAGGGTGTGGTCTGAGCACAGCACTGGGGGCTGAGAGGGACAGGGGAGCCCTCACCAAGGATAACACCCTCCTACTGCTGCTAACTGACAGTTACTCCTTTAGCTCAAGGGACAGAGGTCCAGGGCTCAAGCCACCACGTTAAGGGAAGATTGATTTTTGAGGCTGGTCCAAGGGGTGAGAGCGAGAGGGGCTGGGGCAGGAGGCAGCATTCAGGAGGGTCAGCAGCGGGTGTTTGGTATCGTTGGGGGTCTAATGAGACAGCAGAATCGTTGCCAGGCAGGGGTGGAAATCTCATCATGTGGGACATTTGGAACTAGATGGGACGAATCAGAATCACCGAGTTCTGACACCGCTCCGGATGGACCCACACCTACCGAGTTCTGACCCAGAGGGACCCAAAACCCACCAAGTACTGACCCAGATGGACCTGAACCCACCGCATTCTGACCCCGATGGATCTGAACCCACCAAGTTCTGACCCAGATGGACCCAAATCCACCAAGTACTTACCCAGATGGACCTGAACCCATCAAGTTCTGGTCCCGATGGACCTGAACCCACCAAGTACGGACACAGATGGATCTGAACCCACCAAGTACTGACCCAGATGGACCCAAATCCACCGAGTTCTGACCCAGATGGACTCGAACCCACCAAGTACGGACACAGATGGATCCGAACCCACCAAGTACTGACCCAGATGGACCCAAATCCACCGAGTTCTGACCCAGATGGACCCAAACCCACCAAGTACTGACCCAGATGGACCTGAACCCACCAAGTTCTGACCCAGATGGACCCAAACCTACCAAGTTCTGACCCAGATGGATCTGAACCCACCAAGTTCTGATCCAGATCCAGGTAGACCCAAACCCACCAAGTTCTGACCCAGATGGACCCAAACCCACCAAGTACTGACCCAGATGGACCCAAACCCACCAAGTACTGACCCAGATGGACCTGAACCCACCAAGTTCTGACCCAGATGGACCCAAACCTACCAAGTTCTGACCCAGATGGATCTGAATCCACCAAGTTCTGACCCCGATCCAGATGGACCTGAACCCACCGAGTTCTGACTGAGTTCTGACCTCCTCCAGAGCTCAGGGGGAAGGGAGGGGTGCTGTGGAGGCGAGGGTGAGCCCAGAGCTGCTCTGTCCCCATCCCCATTGGGTGACCCTGCCTTGCCTGGCAGCTCCCCTCTCCCTGGCATGCTGTGGGTATCGGGGCCTGTTTAACACTGGCCAGAGGCCAGGGCGCGTCCCAGCAGCTGGACATCCGGCGTCAACCCGAGGGGCAGGCGGGAGGCCCCGGATCGGGCCGCAGGACCTGGGCGCCACCCCTCCCATAGCAGCGCGAGCGATCAGAGATGCTGGTGCCCTCTGGTGCCAGCCTGGGGGGTTGGGGGGGGGCACAGCCGGAGCGGGACCCTTTAATAATCATAACCCAGCCAGGGTTTATTTTCCCAACGTGCTGGCTCAGTGGCTGGAGGCCACAGCTCTACCCCCGGCCAACTGGAAAGAACAGTGTTTGAACAGAAACGCTATTCATCCCTCACGTCCTCGCCCCCGGCGGGGCTCGGCGGCCGAGGGCTGGCTGGGCATGGACGGTAGAAAGGTAGCTGCCTGGGGAGTGCCTGTGCGGGGCATGACCCTGCACATCTGGAGGGGAAGGGGAAGGATCTGGCACATCTGGAGGGGAAGGGGAAGGATCTGGCACATCCGGAGGGGACGAGGGGAGGGGTGTGGATCCCGCACATCGGGATGGGACGGGGTGGGGGGTGCAGATCCTGCACATTGGGATGGGCTCTGGCTAGCTTTAGCCCCTGGAAGCAGCTGAGAGACAGAACAACTCCCCCAGCCCCCAACTCAAAGTGCAGGGCTCTGAACCCACAGGGCCAGCTTCACACTGCAAGATGGCGGGGGGGGGCCGTAGGACAGAGCACAGGGGGTCAGCTGAGGGAGATCTGGGTCCCTGCCCCACTGGGACGCCCCGGGAGATCCAGACTCCTGCCCCATTAGGACACCGCAGGAGATCCAAGCCCCTGCCCCACTGGGACACCCCAGGAAATCTGGGTCTCTGTCCCACTGGGATGCCCCAGAAGATCCAGGCCCCTGCCCCACTGGGACACACTGTGAGATCCTGACCTCTGACCCATGGGGATGCACCAGCAGACCTGGGCCCCGACCCACAGGGAGGAGGCTCTCGCCCCACGGGCCCATCACTGGGCGGTGGGGATAAAGCAGCGCTGGACCCGAACTGTAGTGGCACCAGCAAATTCACTTTGGAAATTACCCCCCAGAGGCGCCGAGCAGGGGCGGCTGCCTTTGATGCTGCTATGGAACCGGATTAGCAATGGCCCGGCCTCCGAAAGGCCCCAGCTGCGCTGAGCTAATCCAGCCCGGGCCGCGCAGAGCCGTGAATAAGCCGCGTCCTTGTTTTAACTGGCTAAAGCTGCACCCGAGCCCGGGGAAATGGCCGGCGCCCGCGGATAACACTGTTTAATGAACGCTCAGAGCTTCGTTAGCTCCCCTGCACTTCCCCACCCCCGGGCTCAGCCCAGCGGCAGGGGGCCCTGCTACCTGGCTCTGGGGTGAGCTCAGGGATCCGTTTGCCCTGACACTGGCTGCCCCACTCGTGAGCGGCACGCCCCATGCCAGAGCCCCGGGGATACGGAAGGGGAGGGCTGGGTGCCCGGACTCCTGGGTTCTATTTCTGGCTTTTTGGAGGGAGGGGAGTGTGGCCCCGTGGCTAGAGCAGGGGACTGGGCACCAGGACTCCTGGGTTCCATTCCTGTCTCTCCCACTGATGGGCTGTGTGATACTGGGCCAGTCGCATTCCCCCCCCGACCCGCTCTGTGCCTCAGTTTCCCCACCTGTAAAATGGTCGATCCCTGCCTCCCAGGGAGTTCAATTCATTGTGTAAAGTGCTTTGAAATCCTCGGTGAGATGGGGCCGGAGAAGGATGAAGGATCATTAACAGAGTTGCCACCTGCTCGGCTGGGTTTCAAAAGGAATCTTGATAAAGACCCTCTTGGCAGCAGCCTGACGGCTAACGACCCCCACCCCAGTGCCAGACCCATGGTGGGCAGGGCCTGGGGAGGGGGGCAACCCCCGGCTGTGGGGTGGAGACGTGAGATGGGCTCTCCCCACGCCAGGGAAGGCAGAGGGGCTGGCGGCTCAGATTCGCACAGCCCTCGGTTCCGCTGCGCCCGGCGCACAATGAACAGTGTGGCGTCAGCTGGTTATAAATCTTCCAGCGCTTAATCAATTTGCTATGCACATCATTAGACCAGGGCCGTTCCGGGGACGTGGCGGCGGGGGGAGGGGAGGAAGAGAGAGCGCAGCAGGGTGGGCAAGGGGGATCTGGCAGGGGATTGTTTGCAAAGGGGTCCCGCGGGGATGGAGGAGAGAGACGAGAAAGGAGGAAGAGACAATGAGGGAAAGGAAGGAGAGAGAGAATGACAGAGACAGAAAAGAGAAGGTAAAAGAAATGAATGAAGAAGAAGAGTCGGGGAAGGCACCAGCCAGCGGGCCCAAGGCGTGGGACGCCCGCTGGCACCTGGCGTGGGTTCTGCAGTCCTGCCGCCCCTGCCCTGCCTGATGACCGAGCTGGGCAGAGAGCACCGGCGGGGTGTAGAACAACAGACCGGGCGCGGGGCTGACGCCATTCGGCGATTACCGCACGGGCCAGCGGCCATGAGAAAGGGGATTACGGCCGAAAAGGCCAGATCTGCCGAACTTGGCAAAAAACACCTGCCAGCCCTCGTGCCATGGACACGGGGGGGGAGGGGCAGGGGGGCAGGGCACAGATGGCAGGGGAGGGAAGGGTGGGTGGAGCGGGCACCGCAGCACAGAGCCGGGGGGGCTGAATCCAACCTCCACTCGACCCCCCCCCCCCACCCAGCTTCTACCTTTCTCCATCCAATTCGCTTGGTGCTGAAATGTCCCAGCCTGGGGCTCGGCCCCCGGGGACAGTGGGGCACAGAGGAGCTCCTCTCAGGGGGTTTCCTGGGCACTCCTCACCCGCAAATCAGCTGCTGCTAGTGCTTTGAGTGGGGGGTTCCATCTCTGGTTCTGGGAGGGGCGTGGGGCCGAGGTTTCGGAAAGGGAGCCGGCGGCTGGGGTTATAGGTGGTCACTGATTTAACAGAAGATCCCCCAGGGCTCCCAGCAGTGACCGGACGAACCAGTTTGAGTGACAGGAGACGTGACCCCAGTGCCCCGGGTCAGAACTGGCTGCGACGTCCTGGCTCAGAACCGAGCGATCAGATTCCTCAGATCGGAACCGCCCCCAGGCCCTCTCTGGATCAGAACCATCTCCAACTCAAAGCAAATTGTTTCCAAAGTTTGACACCGCTCGTACGGATTATTATTTAATTCCCGCCCAGCCCTGCAGGAGCTGCCCCCGAGACCTGTCAAGGTCCTGCCCCCCCCCCCCCGTACCCCCTCTCCCGCACTCCTGCTGAAGACATAAGTGAAAGGAAGTGAGCAAACTCAGAGCAAGAGAGTCAGGGGCTGAGGCAGGAAATGGGAATGTCCCAGTGCCCTGCTGGGACCCCAGCCCCCCGCATGGGGAACCCCCCCGCCCCCTTCCTCAGCACAACGGCCTCCCTGAAGAGACGTTTTCCAGCTAATTGGCTTCCAAAGTGCCCTGGACACGATGATTTAAGAGTCAAAAGGCCCTTTCCCCGCAGACATACAGCCAGCAAGACACACACAGTCCGTGCTAGCATGAAACACACACGCAGATCCATGTGGTACATGCAGGGAGGAGCCTGTGGACACAGCCAGAGACACACGCACAAAGCATGGGGGGAGGGATAGCTCAGTGGTTTGAGCATTGGCCTGCTAAACCCCGGGGCTGTGAGTTCAATCCTTGAGGGGGCCATTTAGGGATCTGGGGCAAAAATTGGGGGGATTGGTCCTGCTTTGAGCAGGGGGTTGGACTAGATGACCTCCTAAGGCCCCTTCCAACCCTGAGATTCTATGATTCTATGATATGTGTAGATCCGTCCGGCACCATCCTCGCCCCACATGTTCACATGCTGCACACAGACACGCAATCACGCTTCCGCACACGCTGCTGTCGTGCTCAACAGGACACGCACGAGCCCCCCCCCCCCCCCCTGCCCACACCCCAGGCCCGGGTTACGTTCCAGAGCAGCTTCGAAACGAGTGCTGAGCGCTAACCGGGTCATCAGAGAGCCACCCAGGCGGTGGGAAAGGCTCTCCGAGGACACCCCGCACACACCCTGCTCGGCCAAGGGAGCAGGGCCGTGTGCTTTCATCACCAGTGAAACGAGTTTGCCGGGCTCAGCCGAGCGGCGTGGTGCATCCTGGAGCCGACAGGACAGACGCCCTGACCCAGCTGGGGCCCATCCGTCACCGTGTGTGTACACAGGCCCGACAGCCCCTTGGCCGCCGAGAACGTGTCCTCCAGGTGCAGGGACCAAACCGGCTGCCAGGAACGAGGGGGGGTGGGAGCAAGGGAAGGGGAAAGGACCCAGAGAGCGAGAGTGGCCGCAGACAACAGCCCCCGAGATAAAACCAGTTCAAGATGAAGCTGAGCACTGGGCCCCTCTGCAGGGACACGGTCAGCCCTGGGGGAGGGAGCAGAGAGGCCCCAACAAAGGCCAATCCCGGCTGCAGGCCAGAGCCTCAGGTCAGCAGCCATGGGAGAGCAAGGTCCTTTTACCCTGGGACTCTACAGCAGCAGCTCACGCAGGTGGTGGGTCTCAGGGCTCTGTGTGAAATTTGCCCCGTGCTCTCCTACTTTGTTCATGGCACGAGGCCGCTGTGCGCCAACCCCTGGGCTGGAATGGGAGGGCGGGGTGGCAGGGCAGGACTGAGGGGCATCTGCAAAGCTGGGCAAGTGGGGAGCCCCGGACTTCATCCGCAAAGGGGGCTGCGGGTCAGGATCGAGGGGCACCGGCAGAGCTGTGGGGAGGCAGTGGGCCCGGAGGCTGCCTGCACTGTGTGTGTCCCTAGCCAGCCCACCAAAGATGCAGGCACCTGCTGGGAACGCCAAGCCGTGGCAGAGCAATGAGATGGTACCGCACGAGGGTCCACTGGACTCCCCCCACCCCCGTAACCATGGGAACACCGAATGCCAGTCCCGGCTCCCAGTCCCTTACCATCCGTGAAGGGCTCCCACTGGTAGAGGCGGCCCATGAACTCCTGGGTGTTGAAGGCAGCGCACTGCACGGCTCGGGCGTCGGGCTGGTCGGCTGGGCACGGCTGGAAGGGAAAGGAGGCTGGGTTGCAGCTGGCGCTAGGAGACGCCAAGCAGGTCTCCACACTGCTACCCATCGTGGGGGCGCGTGTTGCTATATCAGTCCCCGTCACCAACGTGAGATACAAATACCCTGGGATCGGAAATGCAGCTGCCTCTGGGGTGGGGCGCGGCAGGTCTTTCCCAGCCACTCGGCAATGCTGCACAGAGATCACTTGTGCACTGCTGAAATGCAGCCTCCTCTGGGGCGGGGGCGGAGGGGGGGCAGCACCTGGTTAAGAGCCACATAGAAACGCTGTAACAGAGATTGCTTACCCAGTGCCAAAATGCAGCCACCTCTGGGGTGGGACATGGGGGGGCTGTTCATCAGGGATTGGTCATGCGATGCTTTCTTTCTCCTCCCTGGCATCCGTCCTCCCCTCTTCTCCTACCCCATTCCTTCTACTCTCTGCCCATCTCCTTTCCCCCTTCACTGCTTAGCCACCCCCCACCCCACCGCCTCTCAATGGAAGGGATCAATCCCTTGTGGCAGCAAAGTCCTCAAGGCCCCAGCTGGGGGGAAAGATGCAATTGGCCGTGAATGCAAGTTCTTTGCCAGAAAGGGGGAGCCATCACCCCTGGGCGCTTGCCTTCCTCGGACACCTTCTCTGGGAAGATCTCCAGGTGCTTTAAACATGTTCCCGGAGTTGCACTGGGTGAGGCAGGAGAGGGCTGTCCTGTTATACAGGGGGGAAACTGAGGCAAAGAGAAGACACGTGACTAGCCCAAGGCCACAGAGAGAACCCGCGGAACAGAACCCAGGACTCCTGCCTCCCAGTCACCTGCGCTAACCATCAAACCACACTCCCCGCTCAGCCCCCTTCCCTGCTCTAACCACTGGAACGCACCCCCCTTACAGAGCGAACCCAGGCGTCCTGGCTACCGTCCCGTCCTCAAGTCACCAGACAATGGGCCCTCTACATAACGTCTTCCCAACAGCCCCTGTAACTCTCCCAGCATGCTCTGGGCTCCCGCCCCACGCCTCCAGCCCCGCACGGCTATTTACAGGAGCGAGTTCCCGACAGCCAATGGGGGAGGCTTGGCCGGCGTTGTATAAACGAGCGGGACGGGTGATTTATAAGCCCTGCGCTCTCGGAGCACGGCGGCGGGGCTCGCCTGGAACCGGCCGGGCCTGACATTTGTGTATTTTTTCACTGTTTATTAAACCCAAAAAAAAAAAAAAAGGACAAATTGGCAGGAAAAACCCCATTAGCAACCGAATCGCTGGTCGTCTGCCTTTCCAGCTCAGATGCTCTCCGCTCCGCTGGCGGCTGCTTCCCTAGATGGACTTGAATCCTTTTACTGTTAAATGGATGCAGGCCCCAGAAGATAGTTTGGTCCCGCTGGCTAAAGTGGAGAAGGAGGGAGTCAGGACTCCTGGGTTCTTTTCCCGCTGGGCTGGGTGACCTTGGGCAAGTCACTTCCCCCCTTGCCTGTAAGATGGGGTGGCTAATACTGTAATAAAGTGGGTGGGTGGGTGTACCCAACACTGCCTTCTCCTGGAGGACAGTAGAGCTGATCACCTGTGTGTCTTATGCCCTATACTGCTAATGGAGGATGGAGATTCTCCTGTAGGGGGTTTGAAGGATGGGGCTCTAAGTTCTAGTCCCACCAGGGGGAGGCATCCAGTGCCCCTGTAGGGAAAGCAGAGGCCCTTACCTCCTGCCGGCAGGCTTTGAACTGCTTGCTCTCCCCCTCGCAGTGGAAGGTCTCTGTGCCGGGGTGGTAGAGATTCCACTGGGGCACTTCGGGGCCTGGGTGCAGGCCCAGCCTGGGCCTTTGCCCCCGGGCCTGGAACTGGACGGGGCTGCCGCGGTGGAGCAGCCAGATGTCCGGTTCTGCCAGACGGTGAGGCGAGGGCTGTTCCACGAAGAGGCTCTGGGAGGCCCGGGTGCCGTAGCCGCCCGGGCGGTGCTCGTTCTGTCTCTGAGCACGGGGCCTGGCCAGCTGGTGGGGATGGGAGCGGGCAGGGGGGTCGGCAGGGCCTGCTCCCTCTGGCTGAGCCAGGTGGGTGGCCTCGGGCCCCGGCTTTGGTGCTCCTGAGGTCCAATGGTGGGAGTGGGGATGGGGGTGGCCGAGTTCTGGCGCCTCCTTGTGGCCACCCCCTGTCCCGTGTTCCCTGGGCGCCAGGTGTGCCTCCAGGGTGGAGCTGTGGTTCTTCAGCCCCTCGTGCGTGAGACGCAGCTCCCCCCGTGGCCGAGGGGCCCTCTCTCCCTCGGGCGTCCCAGGGCGGGAAGGCTGCTGGGTGCCCCTTGGGCCGGCCCCGTCCCCGTCTCCTCCTCCTCGCTCGGCAGGCGCCTGCGCTCCCATCCTCCGGCGCGACTCCTGTGAACCCGTCTCCTCCGGAGCCAGTGGCTCTCCCCCGCCGGGCCCTACGGTGGCCGCCGGAGCCCAGCCAACAAACAGGGATGGCTGCTCCGTGGGAGAGGGGCCCGGCTGGGGAGTGCCCGCCGCGGTGCGGTGCCGGGCCTCTCGCAGCTCTGGGGGCGCTGCTGGGCTCGCCTCATCCCCCGAGGGGCCTGTGTGGGACTTGGCGGTGGCCTCGGCCTTCAGCGGCCTGGTGCTGCCCTGCTCGGCTGTGTGGGGCTGGCGGTGTGGAGCGGGCCCCTCTCCCCCACTTCTGGGCCTCGCCCTATGCCCTGCCAGCTCTGAGCTGTTCTCTGCCAGCACTCCAGCCTGGAGCCGGGGCGGCGCGGAGTCCTCCGCCGGCACAGCCTTCCTCTGCTTGCGGTGCGGATGGTGCTCACCCTTGGCCGGCGGCTCCTTCTCCCGACTGGGGCCTTCCTTGGCCTTGCGCTTGGGAGTCTTGGTGGGCGGCGGTGGCCGGTCGCTCGGGGGCCCTGGGTGTCTCTTGAACCGTGGCGTGCCCCCCTCCACCACCTCCTTGTGCAGGGGCAGCGCGAAGGGCACCTTCCCGTAGCCATATTTACCCGGTTTGATCGACTCTCGAATTCGAGACCTGCAACGGGGGGTTGGGGAGAAGTGTTGTTACCGGCCCTGCATAAACAGAGCAAAGGGGGAGCCAGGGACCCACCTGTCCTCTTGCCCCTAGAACGGGCATCCCACCCAGGACAGTGGGCAAGGAGAGAGCTGGCTAACGTGTGCACCTACTGGGTGGCTTCAGAATGGCACGCCTTCTGTCACGAGCCCTGTACTGCACACAGCTCAAGAGGATTCTCCCATAGTTTAGCGGGGGTGGGGCTAGGCTTCTGGAGTGGGAGGATCTGAGTTCTCTCCCTGCGGTTGCCATGGGGCATTCCAGGTGCCGGCAGTGCATGGCCTTGGTTTTGTGACGCTGTGCAGGAGCTGTGGGTCACGCACAAAAACACAACGCTGCTGCCTAGCTAGTATGAGCCAAGAGAGCAGGCTTGGCCCTACGCAGAGCCCCAAGGTGGTGCGGGAGGAAGGAGGGTGCAGTGGTTAGCACTAAGGCCTGGGGCTAAAGAGATCCAGGTTCAGTTCCCGCTTCTGCCTCTGACCCCCTGCGTGACCTTGGGATAGTCCTTTAGTCCATCTGTGCCTCAGTTTCCCCATCTGCCCAATAGGGATAACAGCCCTGCCTCGTGGAGGGGCTGGGAGGCTAAGGCATTTGAGGTGCCCCAACAGCATGATAATGAGGCCCAGATAAGGCCTGACACGCTCATGAGGATCAGCTGACTCCTTTTCAGTATCTGAGTGTTTTTAGCCCTGGGGGCCATTGCCAGATGGGCCGCCCTGGGGACCAAGGCCCTGAGTTGACAAGGACAGAGACGGGGCCTGCACCCCAATGTGGAGACACAGGCGGTTTGGTCTCCATGCCCAGATCCAAGGTATTTGGGCGCCTATGGGAGTTAGGATCTGAGCCTGCCAGCTGGGAGGGGGGCTTCAGAGCAGGGGCCAGGGCAGTAGGAACGTGTCCGAGACCCCCGCACACCAGTCAGTGACTGGAGGACAAAGAGCACCTGACCCAACGCCCCGAGCCAGCCGGTTCCCTCTCCCCCGGCCCAGGCTGTGCCGCGGGGGACCCCGGCTCTCACCTCCTGGCGGCCCGGGACTCCTGCGTCGGGGACGCCGCCCACTTGGACCCGAGGGCGCCATGTCGGGAGCTGCCGGCTGCGCCGCCTGCCTCGTGGCTGCCCCGCCGCTCGGGTTTGAAGAGCGGGAGTGAGTCCTGGCCCGAGCTGCCACGTCTGGAGGGCCGCTCCGGGCTGGAGGTGGCGGGAGCGTCCGGGTGGTGCAGCCGACGCGAAGAGTGGGCCAGGCCGCGGCTGGAGGCGCCCGCTTTGCCAGACGGGCCCTCTTCCCGCCGTGGGGCTCCAGGGGAGAGGGCCGGGTCCCTCCCGTGGCTGGAGCGGGGGGAGGAGGCATCCCGCAGCGGGGACGAAGGCAGCTGCTCGGAAGGGAAGGACTCGTGGCGGATGTATCTGTTCAGGGGCCCATAGCGGGCTGGAGGGGGGGCTGGCCGGGTGTGGCTGGGGCCACTGTGGAGAGGGAGGGAAGAGCCGCTGTGGAGGGGGAGGGAAGGCCCCGGTGGGGAGAGAGGCGCCCCCGACTCCCCGTCAGTGTGAAGGGGGTAGGACGGCCGGGGCGGGTAAGGATTGGCCCGTCCCTCTGGATACAGGGGCTGGGCGTAGGTGCGTGGGCCATGAGGGCCCCCCCAGGAGGCTCGCTGATAGGGGGGCAGGCAGGTGCGGACCCTTTCCAAGACCCCCACCCCACAGGGCTGGGAGCAGGATGACCACGGGCCCCAGCCGCCCCAGGCGCCCGCCACTTGGTTTCCAGCTCCGTCCTCCTCAGGCACCTGCCGAGACGTCCGCTGAGAGACCTGCAAGGGCACAAGGAGACGGCTCGGTCACCGGGGCTCCCTCGGGGGGGGGGGGGGGTCCCCAGCTCCAGGCCGAGGTGACGCTGCCGCACCAGCTGGGCTCTCACACCATGGTCCCAAACTGCAGGGGTCATCCACGCCACTGGCATGGGCTCAGCCCCCCACCTCCACCCCGTGAGCATCTGACCAGGGGCTCTCACTCCGTTTACACAGCTAACGCCTGACCCAGAAGCCCCTTGCCAGCCAGGGCTCAGGGAGGGCGTTGGGTGCCCAAGGGGCAGCTTTGGCCCAGGTCTCTGGGGCTGGGACAGGCGGGAAGATCAAAGTGGGCAGGGAGAGCCTCCTGTATCCGGCAGCAGGAGGGTTGGTACCTGGGAAGAGACCGGAGCACGGGGAAGAGGAAAGAGAAGCCAAAAGACAGAAGCGGGCTGGGTTGAGGGGCATGGACCCGCCCAGTCAGCATTTCCTTTTGTGTCCCTGCTGCTTAACACGGGGCCCTTCCCCGTCCCCCCCACCTCAGCTGGCTCGGCCTGGCCTGGCCTCTCCCAGTGCCTCAGACAGAGGGACAATCCCACGCCAGGCGGGGCGGGCCCAGCTGTGGGGAGCAGGCTGGGGAGTTTATCGCTGCCCAGCTGTTCTCTGCTCCTCGCTACAACATCCCAAAGGCCCCCGGGCTGGAGGGCTCATCCTTAGCCAAAAAAGGAAATTAAGAAAACGAACGTGCTCACCAATTGCCAAAATATTTGGCACGGTTCAGGAGTGCCTGGGAGCCAGATAGCGCTTGGCTGGATTTTAACGAGGGCACAGGTACCGTGCCGAGGGGAGAGGGATGTTAAATCCCCTCGGTGCAAAGCAGAGCACTGCCGCCGCCTGCCCCAAACGTTCCTCCCGCGACCCACAGTTTGGGGACCTCTGCTCTAGTGGCTCAGATCAAGCCAGCCAGCCTGGCTGCAGCCCGCTAGCTTCACTGGCGGGACTGTATATTTTTTTATAGCTCATTCATCAAAAGGATGGAAGGAGATTCAGCATCTCCAGGGGAAGCATCAGTGACCCCTGGCGCTTGTACAAGCACTTGCCATCAGGAGATCTCAAAGCACAGTGCAAAGCAGGTCGGGATCTTATCACCATTTGACAGATGAGGAAACTGAGGCAGAGCAAGGGGAGGTTAGGAGTTGAACCTGGGTCACCTGAGTCCTACTCCACTATTCTAGCTACTAGGCAACACTGGTCCTAGGCTGAGAACGAGCTGCAAGATGGGTGTAATGACTGTCCCCCAGTAACGCCCCAGGCTGTATTCAAGCCGGTAATCTAAAGCTCCCGTCACACAACCTCCCTCCACGAGGCCGTCCAGGTCCCCGTGTCCGCATCAGAAATTTCCCACGTTTTTCTTTTCATTTCCAGGGACGCTGGAAAGTGCCAGCAGGGCAGCCCGGGAGTTCCACACCGGGGCCCCGGCCGCCCTGCGCCCAGCACTTTCATCTGCCCCCTCCCGGGCCGGAGAAGCAGTGGAGGTGGCAGAGGGAAAGAGATTTCAAAGCATTTGGGGCCCCCTCTCCTTCCCTCCCCCAAGGACAACGGCACCTCAAGGAACCACCCAGCCAGGCTGAGAGCTGAGGGCCAAGTCGGCTGCTGGCGTCAACGGGCGCCGCTGGGCTGGAGTCGATCTGGAGCGAAGCCGATTTACGCCCGCTGGGGCTCAGGCCCACGTTGAATCACTCGGAAGCGTAGCTACCAGCGCAGTGTAAGCCGTGGGGGCGAGACTGAGTACAGCTCCGCGGCCCCTTCACACAAGGACACCTCCCAGGAGCAGCCCTTACACTGCTCAGCCAGAGCTGGGAGGCAGCGTTGCCTAGCAGCTAGAGCTGCTTACAGCGCTCTAGTCCCAGCTCTGGGCGACTCTGGCTGGCTGTTGTGCCTCAGTTTCCCCTTTGGCTGGTCAGACTGTGAGCAAGAGGGCAGGGAGTGTCTCGCACGCCATGTCTCTGCAGTGCCCAGCTGGGTCCTTTTGGTGCTATCGTAATCCTGTGGCCTAGTAGGCAGAGCACTGGCCTGGCATGAAGGTTCTAGTCTAGTAGCTGCTTGCGGGGTGACCTGGGGCAAGTCATGGCCCCGTGCTGTGCCTCAGTTTCCCCCCTGTAAAAAGGGGGGCATCATAGCGACCCCTTTTGCAAAGCGTTTGAGATCCGCGGGTGAGACGAGCTAGGGCTCGCTTTATTAATCTGCTCTTTTCTGGGTTGCTTCTGCATGCAAGGACCTGGCTGACTTCGGGGCGTGGGAACAGGACAGGGAGCCTTTCGCCTCCACGGTGCTCGCCCCCGTCCTGCCCTGAGTCAGTACCAGCTGAACGCCGAGGCCACATGTGAAGGAGCTGGCTGCACCGGGGAGCTCACAGGCAGGATGGCAGCCGGCTGTTGAGTGACACCCGGAGCCCCTGCTCCGCTGTCCCCAACCCTCGGCCGCAACACCCCAACCAGCAGGGCCCGCCGCTCCAAATCCCAAACTCCCCCAGCCAAGGGCCCGATCCTCTGAGGGCTGGCGCCTCGTGTGCCCAAGCGGGCGCCGAACGCCAGCAGATCAGAACGGCTGCGTGTGGCGCTCAGTGACTGCACAACGCGCAGGGCAAAGGGCGAACGGCGGCTCACGACTTGG
The DNA here is from genome assembly GCA_037349315.1 of Chelydra serpentina. Classification (NCBI taxonomy): domain Eukaryota; kingdom Metazoa; phylum Chordata; order Testudines; family Chelydridae; genus Chelydra; species Chelydra serpentina. The sequence goes on along the minus strand of JBAIAC010000104.1, from coordinate 3,144,110 downwards.
CTTTTGCTTGGGGGGCCTCTGGTTCCTAAGGACGCTGGCGCAGGAAGGGCTGGGGGGGCGGGGGACTGCTCGGCGGAGCCAGGGAAACGCTCCGTTTTGCAACACACGGCCGGGTTAGCAAGGCTGCCCGGAGGGAACACACACAGAACCACCCCACCCCGCAGAGCGTTTGGCTTCCCCCTCGGCGCAGACTGCTGCTGATTTCCACGGGCTGTAAACTCCTAACGCGGACAAGATGCTGCTCCTGCCCCCGCCAGTGCTCGCTGCAACATACCAAGGCCGCGGGGAGGACACTCCGTGCCGGCTCGGCAATTTGGGAATTTCCTCGATGACGGTGGTTCAGAAGCTCCCCTCTGCCCCGAGCATCCCGCTCCTCATGGACTTTGCCCGCGATGTGACGCCGCGTTTTAACGCCCGTCGTCCCTGCCCTGGCCTCTCCCCCAGCCCACAAGCGGCCCTGACATGCAGGCTGCCCGCAGAGCCCCCCCAGGGGAAGAATCTGGTGAAAGGAAAAGGCCGTTTGCCCAGAGAACCTGCCCATCTCGCTTGCTTGGCGCTCTCCCGTCCCTGTTCGGTGCCACGTGCACGCAGCTCCCACGGTGTATGCAAATCCCAGGGCAGAACCTTGCGCCAAGTTTAAGCCTCTTTCTCCCACTTGTTTCTGTACCTTCCTCTGCTACTGGTTAACTCAGGGCCGGCTCTGGGGGAGGGGGCTGGGGTCTATCCCCATTAGCCCTGCGGGGCCAGCCCGGCTCTGGGGCAGAGGGCCAGCGTCTATCCCCATTAGCCCTGCGGGGGAGGGAGCCGGGGTCTATCCCCATTAGCCCTGCGGGGGAGGGAGCCGGGGTCTATCCCCATTAGCCCTGCGGGGGAGGGAGCCGGGGTCTATCCCCGTTAGCCCTGCGGGGCCAGCCCGGCTCTGGGGGAGGGGGCCGGGGTCTATCCCCGTTAGCCCTGCGGGGCCAGCCCGGCTCTGGGGGAGGGGGCCGGGGGGTCTATCCCCGTTAGCCCTGCGGGGCCAGCCCGGCTCTGGGGGAGGGGGCCAGGGTCTATCCCCGTTAGCCCTGCGGGGGAGGGAGCCGGGGTCTATCCCTGTTAGCACTGTGGGGCCAGCCCGGCTCTGGGGGAGGGGGTCGGGGTCTATCCCCATTAGCCCTGCAGGGGAGGGAGCCGGGGTATATCCCCGTTAGCCCTGCAGGGCCAGCCTGGCTCTGGGGCAGAGTGCCAGGGTCTATCCCCATTAGCCCTGCGGGGGAGGGAGCCAGGATCTATCCCCGTTAGCCCTGCGGGGCCAGCCCGGCTCTGGGGGAGGGGGCCAGGGTCTATCCCCATTAGCCCTGCGGGGCCAGCCCGGCTCTGGGGGAGGGGGCCAGGGTCTATCCCCATTAGCCCTGCGGGGCCAGCCTGGCTCTGGGGGAGGGAGCCGGGGTCTATCCCCGTTAGCCCTGCGGGGGAAGGAGCTGGGGTCTATCCCCATTAGCCCTGCGGGGGAGGGAGCCGGGGTCTATTCCCATTAGCCCTGCGGGGCCAGCCCGGCTCTGGGGGAGGGGGCCAGGGTCTATCCCCGTTAGCCCAGCAGCAGACCCGACGAGGGACGCCCCAGCCAGGTTCCCTGCTGCTCTTTAGCTGGTGATGAGGCCTGTGACTCCCGGAGGTGGCGATGCATGTTGGGGGTGGCGAGATAACTCGGGGACGGGCTCTGTGCTTCCCAAGCCCCCCCGCCACACACACACATACACACACACCCCCGCCCAGCTGTAAGGTCCTTGGTCTGGTGACTCACCTTCCTGCTGCCTTGGCAGAGCTGGGCCGTCAGCAGGGCCAGAGCCAGGGCCAGTCCAGCCACGCAAAGCCTGGAGAGAAAACCAGAGACGGGGCCATTAGCAAGAGGTGGTGCCCACCCTGCCGGCTCCAATGCCCTGCTCCCTTCAGCCGCCGTTCACCCCTTGCTCTCCTGGGCAGGGCTGGATTCCAGGCCACCCAGCCCCCCTTTATCTCAATCCCTCACAGCTGCTAATGCTCAGTGGCTGTTCCACATGCAAATCCAGGAGGAGGTGCCCAGATCTGCTCTTCACGGCAACACCGGGGTGTCTACCCGCTCCACCCCCACCTGGCCAGCCCCGAATGGGTGAGACCCTCCTCCATGCGTCTCTGCTATTGGCCCGGGTCATCTCTTGTACCGATTTTATCCAAACCAGTTGCAGCAACGATGCTTTCTTGCTATGTGGCTAGGAGCCCCTGTTCCTCTACCAGTGCCAATGCCCCGGTGCTCAACCACAACCCTACAATAACAAACCCATATGCCCAGGAGCAACCCTACAATAACAAACCCGCCGAGGACCCCAGCGTTCGAAGCGGCACTCAGAAAAGCACCTCCAGCTCAGTAGCAGTTTGGTGACGATTTTGTGTCGCTAGCAGTCTGGGCTGGATTTGAACCCGGAGCCTTGAGCCACCTCCCATTCCCAAGCCGCCTGGGTAGGGAAAGGCGGGGTTCGAACTGGCGTCCGCGTAGCAAGCAGCGCCCTACCACGCTCCTTGACCAGCACGAGAGGCAAACCAGCGCCTTGGCGATGAAAAGGTCCCGTAATCCCAACTCCCAGGGCGTCACTGCTGAAAAATTCAAAGTGATGGGGGGCAAAGTTTGCTTATGACCACGTCTAAAGGCTGGGGCTGGCACCACGGGGCATACAGACCTACGAATAATCTGGAGCGGGGGCCCTAACCAAGACCGATAAAGGGAGCAAAGGAGCAGCCCCCCCTTGCTCATGCACCCCGGACCTATCTGAACGGGGGCCCCCATTTGAACCAGTGACCTAGTTATGCTCCATTGCTGCCTTCTGAGTCATCCACTCTCCTCCCGGACGATGAGTTCACACAAATTGGCCAGGCATCTTCTCTCTCTCTCTCTCTCTCTCTCTCTTTTTTTTTTTTCTCCTCCAAACAGCAAAATAGCAGCTTGTTGTCTTTCCAAGCTCGTCCCTGCTCAAAGCCCCTACTCCTTCCCGGGAAGAGCCCCCTCGCTCCTTTCAGCACGAAAACGGGAAGCAGAACTGCTCGTGAACCCTGAGTCAGCCGGGGGCGGCTGCAGCGTTGACGTGACAGAGCGAGGCCCGTTCTGGACAGCACATCTTCGCCCGGGGGTGGCGGGAGGGGGCCGCAGCTCCAGTGCAATGGGGGGGGGGGATGCCCCAGTGCCTATCTCTGTCTAGCTGGACGTTACAAAGCCAACCGCTCCTCCCAAGAGAGCGGGAGTGCACCGTGACCTCCTGGCTAGCGCGCCAGCTAGGAACTCAGGAGACCTGCCTCCTATTCCCAGCTCTACTGCCGCATGACCTTGGGCCAGTCACAGCCCTGCTCCGGGACTCAGTTTTCCCCCTCTTTAAAATGGGGCTAAGGTTATCACCCTCCTTTGCAAAGCACTTGGAGATCTATGGACATAAAATACTGGCGAGGCATCATTACGGGAGCTAGACGAGAACATGGGAAATAGACCAGTAAATCAGGGCCCGTCCTTCTTCCAAGACACCTGCTCCTTGACAGCACCCTCAGCCCATGTCTTGGCCCCATGGACAGCAGGCTGAGTGGTACACCCACCCCACAGCTGTAGCACCGTAGTCTAGACTATCTCCCCAGCAAGGGAAGAGGTTTCCCCCCAGCTCTTCGAGAGGCTGGAGCGGGGTGTCTGCCCCGGGGACTAGTCCATGGCTAGGGCGATCATGGAGAGGCCATTCCCAGCGAAATCCTGGCAGAAGCAGCGTCAGGGAGGTGGGGATCAGTCACCTACCAGGGCGGTGATGGAGCTCTAGGGCTAGGGCCCCATTATTTGCTCTTTGGAGTCTGGAATTCCTGACCCTTTCATGGACTCGCCAGATGAGCCGCCAGCCCTGCCAGGGACAGAGGGGGGATCCGGCGCCCAGGGTGACTCGAGCGGGGAGGTCACAGCTCGCAGGCTGGGTTTAAGGGGCGGCGGGCAAAGCGCTTTCGCACCCAGGTGGCACAAATGGCACCGGGGAGGCAGCAAACACGGCGAGGAGATGTCAAGAGCGGCCAGCTGTGCGGGGCACTGGAGAGTAAACCCGGGCCGGGCCAGTCCCCTCACCGCGCTCACACCCAGCGTCTGGAGTAACGCCGACTGGTGTTTGTGACTCCTGCTTGCAGCCAAGGGGGGGCTGGACGCAGCCAAGCGGGGACTGGACACAGCCCCAGCGCCCTGCCCATGGTGTCTGGCCTGGAGCTGCCTCTGCAGCGTCCCCATCCTGGGAAATGAGGGGCGGGACCCCTGATCCTCCGCACACACTGACCACGGCAGCCGGCCGAGGCCCCGGGGGTTAGCCAGCTGGAGAGGGTACATCCTCCACACCATTCCTTCAGCCAGCAGCCTGGGAAAGCCAGCCCAGCCCTGCTCCGCCAGGCCAACGGGTCAAGGGCGCGGGATATTTTCAGACTGGAGGAACGTGGCCAGTGGCCACAGGCAGCACTGGGGGAAAAGTCGCAGTCCAAAGGAGGCCGGGAAAGCTCTGCCTAAAGGGAATCCATCCAACCCCCCGTCCAAGGTCTCGGATGGCGGACGAAACCAACGCAGACATTCCAGGAGGATTCGCGCATCCGCCCACCGAGCCCCGAGTTCAAGGCTCCGTCTTTCCCCCGGCGAGAGCTGGCGGCAGCGCGGGGGCCCCGAAGGCAGCCGAGGGAGCTGAGGCGATTGCATGGCTCGATTGTTCGGGGAAGCACCTGCAGCCAGAGCAGGGCAAATGTGGGATCCAGAGCTCAGGGTGCTGGGTTAAAATCAGTCTGATCAAGGAGCGATTCAGATGCAAATTAAATTGATTCAGGGCAACTTTCAAAAGCTCCTAAGGGTACGTCTACATTGCAAAGGAAAACCTCAGAGCCCCAGTCAAGTAACCCAGGCTCATGGGGCTCACACTGCTATTTTTAGCCCTGCAGCCCCCGGCCCGCAAGCCCAAGTCAATTGATTGGCTCTGAGATTCAATGCCACAGGTTTTTCTTCGCAGTGTAGATGTAACCTAACCGATTTAGGAGCGTAAATACCACGGTAATATCAGCTCCTAAATCACTTAGGCACTGTTGACATTTTAGCCCTAAAACTCATATTAAAATATCCCGAGATTCTAATTACAATTCAGATTAAGATTCAGATCAAGTTTATTAAAACACTGACTCAGATTATTAAGGTTCAAATTAAGCTGACGGGCCGGACCTGCAAACCGTTAAGTCTGTTTCACTTTACAGTCTCGTTCATTTCAGTGTGCATAAAACGAAGCTCTGGTGTAAATGTCTACAGGATCAGGGCCTAAAACCCAAATCCAGAGTCAAATCCAGATGACATTTATTCAAAGTAAAATTCAAATGAGATGTATTCAAATTAAGACTAAGAATCAAGTTCTGATTCCAGTAACGATTCATTTTAAAATGTATTCCAATTAAGATGCAGGATTCAAATTCGATTAATTCAGATTCAAATTAAGATGTGTGTTTTTGAGGATAGATTCCTAGCTTCTAAAGCCAGACGGGACCAGTTTTGTCTGACCTCCTGTCTAACCCAGGCCACAGAACTGCCCTGAATGAAATCCTGTTTGAACTCGAGTATGTATTTTAGAACAACACCCAATTTTAAAATGGCCAGTGCTGGTGAATGCACCTCCACCCTTGGGAAATGTATTCATGTTCAGATTAAAAATTTGGATTCAGAGTAGATTCAGATTCTAATTCTGATTCAGATTAAAGTCTTAAATTCAGAGCCTCAGACTGACTGCCGGGGGCTCTTATCCCGACCGACCCCTCCCCTCCATCCCCTGTTAGATCTCATTCAGCTTCGTGCAATGGTCTCTGGCAGTGAATTGGTGGCAAAGTCCAGACCCCAGCCGGAAGCCGGGTGCGAGCCAAAAGGGCTGAAGGTTGCTGGTCTTTTCAAGCGCTGTCGACACAGATGAACTCTCTCGCGCTCTGTGTTTATTATTGTTTCCTCCGCCTTGGACGGGGAGCGGCAGGCGCGTCGAGCCATGGTCTGAAAGGTCGGCTTGTTCCAGAGAGCTCCCGGGAGCAGTTCCACGCCCCTCGGCAGGGTTGGAATTAAGTAGCCGCGGCCCTTGGCCCTGACCTCCCCTGGAGAGGGCACCTTCTTCGGCTTCTCATCTGCTCCCAGCCTGAGAAGCACCCCGGGGCCCGCCCCGGTTCGAGCCCCAACGTGGAGCCGAGATCTCTGCGTCTCAGAGCCCGAAGCGTTCAATGTCCCAAATGGCTGATGATGGCGTATCGCGACAGGCCTCCCTTCGCGACACCCTGACTCTTGGTCCCATAGCAGGACTCCCACTAGAAAGTCAAGTGCCAGAACATTTCCCCCAACATTTCCCCTCCACTCCGCCGCTGGATCCTGCAATCCAGCTGCTCCTGGGTTAACCAGCTCAGGATGGTAGCACAGGCTCTAAGCAGAACTCATCCAATTAGCTGGAAGAATCTGGTCTCTGGGGAAGAGGAAACACTGTTGCAACTTGTGTTCTGCAGCTGTCTAATTAAATGCTCGCTGGATGCAGAAGCCCCCAGGCTTCTGTTCTGCCGCCTGGACGCTGAGGGGAAAAAGAGGAGGCCTGATTCTCTTCTCTATTACACCAGTTTAAATCCATATTTAAATCTGACCTGCTGACAATGGAGTCACTCTGGATTTACCCCAGGGTAAGTGTGATCAGAGTCAGGCTCAGAGACGGACGTCGGCGCTCAGAAACTCCCCGGGTCTCATTCTCCGCTGCCCGGCAGCCTGTGCTGTCATTTACACCCGCGCAGATTCAGATTCAGCAGAGATCTACTGGGGATCTGGCCCCAGTCCTGCTGGCCATCCTGGCTACAGCTGGGCCCTCTGGGCTGTCAGGACAAGTTCCGCGATATTTCCCAGGACCGTGAAGGGAGCTAGCGGAGGGAGAAGGAATGTGGGCAGGGAAGGACACATCTCAAGCCGTGAGGCCAGCAGACACTATCTGGGTCGCCATGAGAGCCCCAGGAGACACCGTGGAGCCGGCCAGCCCAGCTTGGGGGCAGCATCAGGCCATACAGGGGCAGGTGCTGAGCGTGGAGTCCGACAGCGAACAGGTCCCCGCGTGGAGTGCGGTGCTCAATCTCGGCCTGACACGGAGCGTGGGATGCTGGGCGCCCACTGGGAACTCTTGGGTCTAGCTTAATCCGTGGCCCCTCCACGGGCCCCTCTGCTCCGAGCAATGCCGGCGGCACGGCTGCCCGTTTCATCTCGCAGGGACGTCCTGAGGCAGAAGCGAGCTGAATTTGCTTCACCCCCCACGCTGGCAGGGGATGGTCCCTTTTTGGTGCATTTTGTGTCCTTGTCACGGCAACGCTGCGGATACGTTGGTGCGGGCTGGTCTCCTTTCATGTCCCCGTCCCGTTCTAGAACTGATGCCTCATTTGTCCCCTTCTCCCACCCCGTGCTCCTCTAGCAACGCTCACCACAGGTCAGCAGCAAAATCAAACCTAGGATCTGCAGCACATGCTATATGCTATGCTATAGCATGCTTATGCTATAGCAGCAACTCCACTAGCTAGCAACAGTAGTGGGCTTTTATCCTTTAGCTGCTCCAGCCCCCAGAGGGAGAGACAGGGGCACGTACCCAGTCTTTTAGGCTGCCCCTACATAATAGGACACTATCCCCCAAACTGTCTACCAAGCCACTGCCTTGGCCTTACTTCCAATCCCCTCATAAAACTCGCTGCTCTTACAAACCTTACGAGATGTGGGATTTAAAAGGGAGCCACCACCGTGTCTCCATGCCCTAGAGCCAATCCAGAGCCCCAGGGACCGACTGATCCACCGTGATTTCAATGGGCTTTGGATCAGGCGCTTTCTAAGTGGCCCTATGAGCCTATTAATTGCCCCCTGATCTTTACCTTCTTCCCTTCACCCTGGTTTTTGGACCCTCGTGTTACACTCCGCGGGGCCAGGACTGAGCCTCGCTTCCCAGAGGCATTTAGCAGCCGGCAGACTTGTGTGTCTAATCAATGTTCTAAAATTTCCTATGAACAGCTGGGATCCCTGCCTTGCAAACCCAGCCAGCTGGGAGCATCCTTCTGCTCTTGGAGGGGGGAACGGCCGCAACAGAGGGCGGACCCACGTTTGTCATGTCTCAAAGACCCTCGGTCTGGCTGGCTCAGCTGACAAGTAATAGCACGGGCTTTCTACCCACCGGCCCCACACCTTCCCCCAGGCTCTGAGGAACCACGCCACGCTCTGTGTGGTTTACGGGCCATTCCTCACGAGATCCTGACCCAGAGGGGCTGAGCCAGAAATGAATCCGACGGATCCTGTAGCTGGGCTGGGCTAATGGGAATAGACAGGCGCCAGCTCCCTCCCCAGAGCTGATGGCTCCGGGGGGCTAGCAGGATAAGTACTCATCCGTGTCACTAACGGAGCTCTGATTCTACGTGTGCAACACACACGCGTGTACACACACACACACACACACACACATCCCCAGGCGTGCGCACACTCGCACGCTGAAGTCTGGATAAGAAGGGGCCATGAGTTGTCACTTTTCTGACCATGGCCGCCCGGTAACACCCAGTGAGTAGGAGCTGGGGCGTGGCGAGGGAGAAGAGAGGAGTTGCCCCGGCAGATCACTCGGCAATGGCCGAGACCTGATGCTCCAGACAAAAGAAATAAAAAAACATTCCACACTGCACCTGGCTGACTGTGCGGTGGAGGGAATTCCCTCCTGACCCCAGCAGGTGGTCACTCGCTGCCCTGAAGCCTGAGATCTGATTAACCATGTTACCTGAGCTCGCATGGCTTCCATGCATGGGCCCATGAACGGGACACGGGCTGGGAGGCAGAGAGCACAGGAGGAAGGATGGACCAGTAATCAGGACACTAGCATGGGATTTGGGGCAGCTAGGCTCAACTCCCTGCTCTGACACAGCCTCTCTGTGTGACCTTGGGCGAGTCCCTTAGCTGCTCTGTGCCTCAGTTTCCCCAACTGTGCAATGGGGATAATAGCACTGCCCTGCCTCCCGGGGGATTGTGAGATAAACACATTGCAGACTGTGAGTTGCTCAGATAGATGATTCCCGCCTCTGCCCTTGACTCACTGTGTGCGCTTGAGGAAAGCGCTGTCCCTCTAGCTGTAAAGCGAGGGACGACAATGGCTGGAGCCCTATGGGCACAGTAAGCCATATAAATAAACATAGCAGGGGTTGGCTCTACCTCCTGCAGCAGTGAGTTCCACAGATTGACTGAAGTCCTTGTGGAAAGATGTCAGGTCTTTCTCTTCCCTACCCCGCCACATCTAAACCTACAGAGAAGCCCAGGGACTATCCCTCCTTACCTGCTGATCCAGCCTCCATGCATGGACCCCATCCTGCCTCAGTTTCTTCCTTTGAGGTGGAAGCTCCTTGCTTTACTTCTTCAGATGACCTCCTCTTCCTCTCAGCATCTGGGCTGTCCTGAGAGTCCCAGGACTTTTTAAGATGTCCTTGCCTCCCTGCATAAAAAATAGTAAGAGACAAAAGTCAATTGCTGCCCTTTACCTCCACCTTGAATATTGACCAAACCTCCAGGCAATTCTGGTTTTAAGGGCAACTCTGTACTTAACCCTAACACTGAACCCCTTAGGGACATTTTATTATCAAAGAACCAGCTGCATGGGGGATGCATCGTTGCAAATGTGGGTGCACCACGGCTCTCTGCTGGAAAGAACTGGGAACTGCTTGCTGCGTATCTTAGACACCACACTGCAGTGAGGATTCTCCATTAGCTCAGGTGGCAGAGGCCTATGCTTTCAGAGAAAGAGGATGGGATTGATAACCCGGAGGCTGTTGTGAGGTTCCCAGCCATCTCAGGTGCAGCATTGCCAGCCCCCAAGCATTCAAATGCCTGGAGACGGGCCTTCAAAAAATCACGAGATTGAAAAAAAAATAATGAAGTCAGGGATCTTGTTATTTCCTTTCTGGGTTTAGAGTCTTTGCGGGGGTCCAGCTTTTCCAGCTTTTCTCTCCAACCGGAGGGTTAGGAAAGATCTTTTCTTATTGAAATAAAAGCTGAGAGCTCATCATCACCTGACTCCAGGAGCTGGGGCTTTAAGGAAAACGACAAATCTCGCGAGACTCCCAATAAAATCCCAAGAACTGGTGCCCCGTCAGTGGCGGCTGTGATTATCAGAGGGACCGTGTCTATCTATCGTCACACCTCTTGGTGCAGCGGGTGTCGCTCAGTGGGGCTGCCCCTCATGGAGGGAGGGTTTCAATGGGACGGGAGCTTACAAAGCGTGGGATTTTCACAGGAACCTATGGGAATCGGATGCCCAAATCCCACTGAAGTGAGAGTTAGTAACTGGACTCCCTTAATCTCCTTTGGAATTTCATGCCTAAAATGCCATCGGTGAGTACGGTGACCAGTGCCCTGAGGAAGGAGAGGGTGCGAACGGGCATCCCCAGGATAGAGCTGAGACCGGGCTACATCCCAGGGACGACTTCCAGACCGTGAGATCTCTGAGACGGCAGAGCGGCTCTCCTGAGGAACACTGAACAGCAGATGGGAAATATCAAGCACAAACGTCGCTCCAGTGCGGGGCGCCCGGCAGACTGGATGGGACGGGCTCATCCCATCTCAGACGTGGGCCCTATTGAGACACCTCCAGAGGATCCAAGCCTGGGCTGGGGAGGGCAGGTCTCCTGGGGCCGGGACCGGCTTCTGCCCTTATCCCGGCTCAAGAACAGCTCCTTGCAGATCGGTTGCTTCTTGTTGACGTCCCACAAGGGTGTCAGAAACGGGGGCCAGGGGCTAAGATCTCGTGTGCAGTCTCCACAGGCCAGTTCAACCCTTGGGCTTTCCACTGAGGCCGCTAGACCGGGGAAGGGGGGCAATTAGCATCAACTACAGCCACCCTCACCAGTCACTCATCTCCCCGGGAACTGGACCCACCCGACCTATCCGAGAACGAGGGCACCTGCCTATCGCTCCTGCTGGCTACTGCTGCTCTGGGCTGGCGTTGAACGGGTAACCTAGGGGGATGGGCGCTGCAGCCCCTTCTCAACCGTGTTATACAAAGGGGCGGTCCAAGGCAGCCCAGAACCAACGGGGGCTGCTGCTCTCCCAGATGGTCCCGTCTGGGGAGGTACCGGGCAGTGCGACACACAAGCCTGGCTCTCCCGCCAGCCTTTGAAATAAGGACTTTCTATTCGATCAAAATTCAGCGCAACCCTGAGACTTTGCCCCCTGGTTCTACCCTGCGCCATCGCCAGGAGAATCCACCCTGCGCCAGGATCCCGGGGGAAAGCCTGGCCCCTGCCTCCCCCCCCCCCCCCCCCCGGCAGGACGCTGTCATCCCGGGCTGGGGGCTTCTTTCTTGGCGCTCGCCCGTGTGTTTTGTGGAAGGAATCTGGACGGCTGGCAACACGCTGCAGCCAGTGGGACAAAGTCGGTCACCGCACAGCGGGAGCCAGCAGCCCAGAGCAGGCCGAGATGTACACAGGCGCACACACGCACGCACACACACACACACTGCACACACAGACCCACTTCTGCTTCCGTGCACAGAGACGCAACGCACACGGACGCACCGCCTTGTACGCCCACGCAGGGCCTGATGCCCCTTTGGCCTGTGTCACCGTTTCCCCCCTGTGCAGAGTGGGGGGGCTCGGACGCTCCCCAGGCAGAACGGCAGCTTGCCCGCCCCCGGAGTTCCCTGTCCCTGCAGGGCCCAGGGCCCGTCCCCAGGTTGCGGGGGAGGACGGCTGCACGCTGTTCAACTGTCCCGATAAAGAATTCCGTCTGCAAAGACCGAACTGTTCCTTCCTCCGCTTGGGGCCATTGCTCCCTACCCAGGCTAATTCCATCCTTCCTCGAGACGGCTCCCTTGGAGGTATTTATAAGCTTTGATCACTTCCCCTGAGACTCCAGCGCTCTCAGGGCTAGCAGTTTAACCCCTTCCATCCCTCCTGTTACGTTTCACCGCCCAGCCTTGAAATCGTCTTCCCACACCTTGGGCCCTGGCACTGGGACTAACATGTGACCTCTCTCTGCACTCATCTGGGAAGAGCACGTCTCGGAGTCAGTCCCTGGAGCACGTCCCGATAAGCTCTGCTCTGGTTACACGGTAGCACCACTGAAGCCAATAGAGTCCCCCTGGATTTCACCCTGGGTTGGTGAGAGCAGAATCGATCCCCACAATGTGTTCGCTACCAACCCCCTAGGTCTCGGGTGTATTGCGTCCAGGGCGCTGTCCCTCTGCGCCTGTCCTCTGGCTGAGTGGCTGTGCATTCATCAGCACTGGATGCAGACTCAGGGCCCAATCCTGATCTCAGCGGCGCTGGTGTGACACCCCTGTCCTCCATGGGACTTGGGCGCAGGAGCGGGGGTCAGGCCCTGGATTGCAGGTGAACGTACTCCTCCCTCTAGGGATTGTGGGAGGTAATAGCCTTTATTGCAGTGGTTCTCAAGCAGGGGCTCGGGGGGGCCGCCAAGCAGGGCCAGCATTAGATTTGCTGGGGCCCAGGGCAGAAAGCCGAAGCCCCACCGTATGGAGCTGAAGCCTGGGGCTGAAGCCTGAGCAACTTAGCTTCACGGAGCCCTATGAGGCGTGGGGCCCCACTGGCAATTGCCCGGCTTGCTACCCCCTAACACTGGCCCTGGCTTTTAGATGCAGAAGAACAGTTGTTGTGGCAGAGATGGGCCGTGGAGTTTTGAACAGTATTTTGGGGGGGCCTCAGAAAGAAAAAGGTTGAGAACCTCAGCTTTATTGGACCAACGTCTGTTGGTGAGAGAGACGCGTCCGGGTTGAAGAAGACGAAAGTTTGACTCTTTCACCAGCAGCAGCTGGATCCAAACAAAGATATCACCTCACCCGCCTTCACTCTCATATCCTGGGACCGACGCTGCAGACCACCGTCGGTTGTTGTCGGATGGCGGCCCCTAGACACCCATTGCGCTGAGCACTGCCTGACCAGAGCAAGGGACAGTCCCTGCCCCGACGAGGACCAGACCAGGTAGGCTCTTCTCTTGCATCTCAATTGCTGCAGCCTTCTCCTCTCTGGCCCGGACAGATGCCATCTGGCCTTGCTCAGAGACATTCACGAGGCTGTTGCAAAGACGGTTTTCCTAGCCCGTCGCTTGGCCCCTCTCTGCATCCCTCCTCTGGCTCCCTCTTCTCCATCGCACCAAACGTCGGCTACTTGCCTTCACTTTCAGGCCCTTCCCGGCCTGGCCCCTCCCTCCCTAGCATCTCTCCCATGCCATAGAGATGTCGACCCATGATCCCAGCCTCTGTCGCCCGGTGCCCCTTTGTGCTTCCTTCCCTGCTGCTCCTCACACCGATGGGGGAAGCTCTCTGTCAACATCCACAAAACTACCTCCTTCTATACCCCCTCAAAACACTCCTTAGCCAGGGTAGGGCAGAGACTGGCTTTTTGTCCTGCGTGTGGCGAGGGGCGGGGGGCGGTGTTGGAAGGACTGAAAAAAAGGGGGCAAGTTTGCTTCGCCCGCCCCTCTATTATGGTGGAGGTGGGGCCAGGCCAAATCTGAGTGAGTGGCGTTACGACCTGGTGCATGAGGTCACAATGCCACATAAATTTGGCCCGGCCACCCCTACGTGACCAAGAGAAGGGGCTTTGCCGGGATGCCACCCGGCTGTGGTCAGGGGCTGAGAAGGGGGATCTGCCCCCCTCCTCCATTGCACCCCTGCTGAGTTCAGGTTCTCAGAAGTAGGAGGACGGTGGCCCTTTGGCTTCCCATCTCGGGCACCCAGGGGTGCAAGGGAATTCAGAATCCAGCCCCATTAAACAATTTCTCTTCCTGGGTCTTGTGCTGTTATGTTTAGGTTCCCAAAATGACTGGGGGGGCGGGGAGGAGTGCAACTGTTTCCATAACAACCACAAATGTTTTTGTTGCTATTTAAAATAAACCCCATGGTCACATTTCTATTTGCATTCAACTCCCTATTTAAAAAGTCATCCATGGAAATCAACGCCTGAAACGTGGAGCTGACACTCCACATCGCTGGCTCAGTTACGCTGGGGTAAAATCAGACCAGCTCCCTTGGGCCTCTGGCCGGTTCACTGCAAAAACAAAGTGCGTTTTTATATCAAGCCGGCTGGGAATTTCGCGACAAAACCATTTTTTGCTAAAAAATGTTGATTCATCAAAACCGAACCTGTCTGCGGGAAAGGACCCGTTTCCACCAATTTCCCGCCATGAAAAAAACTTGGGAAAAAGTTTCAAAATCTCCCATTTTGCTGCTCTCAGAATAAAAATGTGTGGTTTGGTGGGTCAAAATTTAACTCTATTTCTACTAAAGAAAGGTTAAAAAGGGTCCAAATTGAAATGAAACATTTCAATCGACTCATCCCGAAAACGTTTTCAGTTTGTGAACATTGTTGAGATTTCGATTTCTCGTCCGGATTTGGGCTGGGAATATTTTAAAAAACTCTTGAAAATTCCCGAGGGCTGGGAACACCATTTGCTCCCCACCCTTGTTTTGACAAGGTGGGAGGGATAGCTCAGTGGTTTGAGCATTGGCCTGCTAAACCCAGGGTTGTGAGCTCAATCCTTGAGGGGGCCATTTAGGGATCTGGGGCAAAAATTGGGGATTGGTCCTGCTTTGAGCAGGGGGTTGGACTAGATGACCTCCTAAGGTCCCTTCCAACCCTGATATTCTATGATTCTATGACACACAGCTAGCTGTCTATGGTACAATCCTAGCAGAGACAAGGCACAGGGGTTTTTACCTGCATGGAGCTAGCCCAGGTAAACTCAAGATGGGAAGTATATTATTGAGCTTGCTTAGCTCCATCAAGGTAAAACCATTCCTGCCACAACCACTAGGCTCTTATACCGAGATCCTGTCTTCAGATAAACCCCAGCTTCCTGCAGTGAAGACAGAGCCTGATTCTCATTCACAGCACTCCGGCAGAGAAAGAGGGCCTTAAAGTGGGCGTGAATTACAGTTACACTGAATCCCTAGCTCTTAATTAGCACTTTCCATTGGTAGATTTCAAAATGCTTTACAAGGGAGGTGGCAATGATGATTCCCATTTTACAGATGGGAAAACTGAGGCACAGAGCCATGGTCACCCAGCAGGCCAGTGGCTGAGGTGGAAATCAAACCCACATGTCTATCCACTGCCTCTTTTTACACTGCTGCAGGGCGCCTTAGTGAGAATTAGGCTCTGTTAACTTTAAGGTAGCTGTGCTGCATGTAAGATTTTGGCTCTGTCCCCTGTTGGCCAACCAGCCCCTAATCCACGCGCTGGTATTTTTATCTAGTTGGGATGTCTCCAGCTCCTCGTTATGTGGCACTCGCTCAGATGGCCGATGGGATCTAAGTGCGCCGCGCCCGCTGCATTCCCCTTTCGCTTCCCAAATCGGTCGTGCCCAAGCGGGCAATTAGAAATAGCACCGTCTCTCCGGGGCGTGGGAGGGTTCAACAAGCCACAGCCAGGCAGCAGGACAACCACTCAGCCAAGAGGCATCTCTGCCATGCAAAGAGCCCGTAACGGAGCTAATGCTTCCAATGCCTGCTCTTTGGAGCCCTGTCAAACAGCCTGGAATAAAGCAGGCCAACACAGGAGCGCCCCACCCCGAGGGACCCCCCCCCCCCCCGATCTCGGCACTAAGGCCTAGCAGCATCCGTTGCCTCTCTCTCCAGTCACTGTGCCCAGGCTCTTATCCCGCTGATCCACTTCCCACGTAGACCTGCAGTGTCCTGAACCCGACCCCCGTGATCTGGCCACCAAGACACACGACCTCCCTGCGCACTGCTTGAGAATCAGGCCTCGCTGACCGACGGCGGCGCCAAGGCTGGCAGGACTAGCTCCCTGGCATTGCAAACGAGTCACCACTCCCCCTGCCAGCTCTCTGATCAGCCCGGCCTCTGCCAGGAACTCCCGAGCCCGGCGCGACTCGCTCCAGAGCCCTGGACTCCAAAGGCCCGTGTCTGTCACGTCACCTGAGCAGGCGCTGCCGTGGAGAAGGAGGAGGACGCGTTTCGCCTCAGGAAGCATCTCCCCAGCCTGCCTGTAATCCCGGCCCGCGTCTTTCCTTCTCAGCCCGGCCTAACCTTGCAAATATCCAGGGGATGAGGGTGGGGCGTGGTGAGATTGACTCCTCGCTGCAGAGTGCATCACCATCCCAGTGGGTCTGGGGGCCGAAGACTGAATGAGCCCCTGAGCTCCCCTCTCCCCTCCTGAGACAGTTCTCTCTGGAGTAGGACTGAGCCACACTGGAGATCAGGCCTGCACTGGCGTGCCCCGTCCTTTGGAGACACAGAGCTCTCCAGCACCGTCAATCCACAGCAGTCACCACCATAGGCACCGATTCCGTGGGTGCTCCAGGGCAGGAGCACCCACCAGAAGCCCCCCATCAGCTCCCCCACCCCGCCTCAGTGTTTCCCGCCCACTGGCAGGGCCTGCGGATCAGCGCCCCCCACCCCCACAGTGCCCCCTGCCTGGCGCGATCTGTTTTGCGGAATGCAGGAGGCTGGGAGGGAGGAGCGAGGCGGGAGGGGCGGAACTGGGTGAGAAGAGGTGGGGTGGGGGCGGAGCAGGGGCAGGAAGAGGCGGGGCCTTGGGGGCAGGGGTGGGGTGGGGGCCTGGGGCAGAGCCAGGGGTCAAGCACCCCCACGGCACTTTGGAAAGTCGGCGCCGGTGGTCACCACCACTCAGACGTACCAGGCCTAATCTCCAAGATAGCTGAGCCATCACAATGTCCATCAAAGCATCTCTGGGAACCGGGGACATTAAAAGGCTCCTTGGATGGGACCTGGGCCGTGTGCAGCCCCCTAGCTCCGGCAGCACCGAATCCCCACGGCCAGCGCTCAAGGGGGCTGCAATGCTGAGGATACAGTTACGAAGGGGTCCGACTGGATGATCTTTGTCTATGAATCTATGAACCTGCCGGTTCAGCTAAGAATCAAGAGGGAGCCAATCCCTCGTCGAGGCTTCAGAGGAGATTATGCAAAGGACGGAAAGAAGCCAGGAGACTTCAGGCAGCGGGTTTTTGTCTGTGAGGAAAGCGATTAGCGCTAATCACTTTGGAACCAGATCTCTGGGCTTGAAGACATGATCATGTCTGTCCTCGGCCACCCCTCCACTAAGCTAAGGCCTTAAGGGGCTGGAGGAGTGGAGGGCAGGGGAGGTTGGCAGGCCTGCCGAGGCCAGTTGGAAAAGGGAAGGTGGTTGGGAATCAGATCAGGTTGTAAGTGATGTTTCACCCGACACACCATCAGATACCATCCAACAGGGGTCACCCGTAGGCCCTCTGATCTGGCCCTGGATTTAAGGGCCAGGCAGAGAAAGGTATCACGCCTGCCTCTCCTCCTATGCCCTTCTCGGCACACGGTTTAGCCCTCAGTGATCAGTGCTTACAGCACTTTTCAGACATGAGCTTATTAACCCTCCCAAAGGCCTTGGTGAGCAAGGACAGCATTATCCTCCCCATCGCACAGAAGGGGAAACTGAGGCAGAGCGGTGCAGTGACTCACCCAGGGAATCCTTATCAGAGCTAGGATGAGAACCTCGCTCTTCTCAGACCGTACGGTGACTCTCCCCGCAATCTGAACAGTCCTTCGAGCTACGAGAAACCCCCATAGCTGCGCTTGTCAGCTAGTCGGCGCCGGCTGTGA
The DNA here is from genome assembly GCA_037349315.1 of Chelydra serpentina. Lineage (NCBI taxonomy): Eukaryota > Metazoa > Chordata > Testudines > Chelydridae > Chelydra > Chelydra serpentina. The sequence goes on along the minus strand of JBAIAC010000104.1, from coordinate 3,126,480 downwards.
AACTTTCACCAGAACTTGTTAAAAATGTGGGCACGGTATTAAAAAGGGGCTGTATAGGAATGACAATGGGAGCTTCTGTATTTGCTCCGTCACTCACCACAAGCATAAACAGGAGTCAAAAGACCAGAACTTAGCAATCTCTGTGTCTAATTGGGCTTTCATCCCTAATGCTATTGGGGTACTTAACATTTTGTTCACTTTTGACTGTAAAACCAGGCTGGTCAATTTCACTTCATGTTTTTAGTCAGTTTCACTTTCTGGTTCTCATATGTCAGGGCCAGTTTATTGTGCTTGGGTCTCTGGTCCCACAGAAAAATTAAAGAAAAAGTGTGACAGATGCTAGTCCCATCCCTTACTGCACTACTGCAAAGGGACCAGGTACCACGGTGATGGGCATGGTATAGGAACCTGTCTAGGATAGAACACAATTTTTGAGATCAGGATAATATTTCCAATCCAGACCCTTTTGAAATCCCACCCTAACCCTAAATTGGCAATCTAAACTACCAGCTGCTTCCTCTTTCAACTTGAAAGCTGGAAAATTTGGAACCCGATCTGAACGTGCATTTCACACGCCCCAAAATTTGAGATGTGGGATTTTGCATTTGGTTTGTTATAGTTAGAAAGCCAGCCATGAAATCCAGATTCCAAAACACACCAGGGCTTCTCTGGGTGGGACCCAGATCTGGGTTATGAACTGAATCCAAACCCCCACTGTTAAGGAAAGAGCCCTGCTCGGTTTTGTTCAGATTCAAAAGCACAGAGTTCCTGATAACCTCATATGAGCCACCAGTCATTTGCAGAAGGGAGGTGGGGGCGGGGAGGAGGGTAAGGGGTGGTGGGGAATATGCTAGAGGAATTAAGTGTCCGGGGAAAGCAGAAAGCTAAGACAGATGTTTTCGCACAGAAAACAGGAGGTGATTTGCAGATAAAGTTGGATGCTGTGAGCTAACTGTCTAGCAAGCCATTTTAATAACACACAAAAAACAATGAATAAAACGAACGCTGGATGCCAAGACAGCTGATGCCTAGTGGAAAAAACTTCCAGGAACACTCTGTATGGAAAAGATCCTGCCTTCACTCCTTTTATTGCTCTCTATTATTAAGGGACTCGAGAACTTTTGCATGAGAACTCAGGAATTTGGCTCCAATGCTTATAAACTCCCTACCTGAAGTTAGAGCATCACAGTCATTTCTGTGGCAGTCAACTACAGGACTTCCAACTGCAAGCATCCTAAAATCCCTCATCAGGCCCCCCCGAAATCATCAGCTTGGCTTAAAAATAACGAGATTTAAAAATAACAAGGCATTTTGAGTTACTTTTATTTGCTTTCTGGATTTTGAGCCTTTAGGGCACACTCAGGACACAGCGAGCTTTTATCTGCCACGGTGAGGGCTAGAAACCTTCTTTTGCTTTTAAACTGAAGGTGAGATTCTTGTACTGTCACGGGACTCCAGGAGCTCGGGTTTTACGGAAAAAACCACCAACTATCGCGATAAAATGTCAGGCGTCTGCAATGCTGCAACGGTGACACCAGAAACGAGACACACGATGTCAGGAGGGAGAAGGGGAGCCCTAGAGAGCGGCAAAAACCTCATTTTCAGGTAAAGAGTCCTGACGTTAATAAAGAAAAAGGGAGCGGAAAACCCCCCATAACAGGACTGTTTGCCTGGAGACATTTCCCCCTTTCTCACTGGACAAGCTGTTTCATGTTCCCTGGTAACTAATAGCTGGACAAGAGCAGTGGTTCGGTCCTTAAACAAAAGCCAGGTCATCACAATAAAATGGAGATCCGTGGTCTTTGCAAAGAGTGGGGGGACCTTTCCCAGAATCCTTTGCACAACAGGCCAGATTCTTGGGCCCAGCTGAGCTATGCTTGATGAGGAACCCTGAGAGGGGAAGAAGAATGGCTCTAAGCCATCCCCCTCCTCCCCTGATCTTCAGCCTGACTCAGGGCTCGGCCAGCCCGTGTCATAACTTAGAGCAGCCTAAGGGCTGCTCTGAACCACATGCCCCCTAAGGATCTTTACACCAGCCAAGGACTGCTGGAGCGCTTTGCATTACAACTCCACCTCCTCTCTCCATCGGCCCCCTGCACCTGGTGGGGTATAGGTAGCATAGAGCTGACCAATTAGATGGGAGAGTGATGAAAAGGGGGTGTAGCTTGGGACCAAAACCCAGTCCCAGCTCTTTTTGTCCGTCCCGTCCCATCACACGGCCCCTCCCATAACATATGCGGGGCCTGACGGCGGGTCTTTGAAAAGAGACTTTCTCCTCTGTGGGATTTTCAGACCACAGCAGCATCTGACACAAAAACAGCAGGGTTCGAGGCAGCAGCACCAGCCCGTTCCAGGGAGGAGGCATTTCCTCACCAGGAATGACCTAGAGGCAGCCTGGGAGCGACACCTCAAACGCCCTTGGACTTTGAGGGGTTAAGGGAATCCAATTTTGCAGCCTGAGCTTTATAGCCCATTCGCCACGCCTCCCCAATGGCTCAGGGAGGCATTTTCCCCATCTGGCGATAACGGGTCACAGAGGTTCAAAGCCAAATTTCCAGAGGGGGCCTTGGATTTTTAGTGCCTCAGAGGCACGGACCACCCACCACACCAAACGGAAACTGGGCCTCTCCAGCACCCTGTAGCTGTCTCAAGTTGGGCCCCCCAAATCACTAGTTACTTTGACCCCAATTCAGCAAAGCACCCGAGTACCATTTATCCAAGCGCTTAAACACAGGCTGAGCCGAACATGAATAGACTTGAGGACAAGCGTAAGTATCTCAGGCTCTAAGGCCCAGCTCTTCAAAGGGATTTCGGCTCCTGACGTCCACTGATTTCCCTTCCATCGACTGAGCATACTGAGGGTATACGTTAAGTGTCAGGTCTAGGACTAGGCCCCAGATCCTCCGGCTTGCCACACCGCCTCCCTGGAGACCCGGGGCCGTTCCAATTCATTACGCTCACATATGTTCCTTAATACTATGACATACTCTTTTGTTGGAGATGCGCTGGAAAAGGAGGCAAGCCACTGGGAAATAAAGCAGAGACACGGAGACAGGAGGAAACGAAGCGCCAACATCGAGAGAACGCTCCCTCTCCGAACCAAACTGCTCCTCTTAGTTCAGTCCCATTAAAAGTCCCTGCCCTCCGCCCTCCTTTGGTTTGACATCTGCTTTACAAGGCTGCTCAGCACCAGCGTCCAAGCACTGCTCACGTTTTGGAACACAAGAAAGGATTGCGTCTTCCTAAAGCCCAAGAGTTTCAGATGAGCTCAGCGTGGGGGGGCAGGTTGCCAAGATCTTTGCAAAATCTCACCATGGACGCTGCTTTGGAGAATCTAGCCCCAACTGTGGGTGCTGATCCCCTGGAAATCTGGCCTGAGTGCTTGGTAGAATCGAGCCTTTCATCTTAACAATCTCACCACCTGCATTAAAGCAGAGAGCAGCCAACCCTGACCCTGCAATAAGATCTGGGTGCAGGAGTCTGTCTGCACGAATGCCTTGGCAGCAGCAGGCCCACCTCCAGGATCACGCACTGTTGCTGACAGCACCTGTAACTAGATGTACTAAGCACACAGTAACGAATCTGCTTCCCTCCACAGGGGGACAAGGGCCGTTCAGGCAGAACGTGCTGCAAACTGGTGCAAATCAGCATCCGGGGCAGAAACATCACTAACGGAGCTGAGTGGGCAATGGGGATTTTTATCCCCCCATGAAAAATTTCTATGAACATGAAGCGACAAAGGGTCCTGTGGCACCTTATAGACTAACAGAGGTATTGAAGCATAAGCTTTCGTGGGTGAATACCCACTTCTTCGGATGCAAGCGGTGGAAATGTCCAGGGGCAGATATTTCTACCAAATTTTCCAGGTTTTCCCTCACAAACTGGATCTCTGCAGGATTTCTCTTGGTCTTAAAGTCAAGCAGGTCTGTTTAAGTGTTTGCAGAATCGGGTCCTAAAGGTTCACCCACACTGCAAAACAAAAGCCCCATCAGCGTGTCTCAGAGCCCGGATCAACCCACTCCACCGCTTTCTGGGTTTCCGAGCCCCAACTCCAGCCTGAGCGGGAACACCGACATTGCTGTTTTTAGCCCTGTGAACCCCAGCCAGTTGACCCGGACTCTGACACTTGCTGCCGCAGGGTTTTTTCTGCTGTGTAGCCATACCCTCCGCCGTGTATTACAGATACGTGAGTCATGCAAGGTCCCTTCTCAAGGGGGCGCTTGACTGAACATTCTAAAGCCTGGTCCACACATAGTTTTTGTCCTGATATAAAAGTGCCTTATGCTGGGATAATTTATTGCCCCTTCCAGTAAGCACCTTTATAACGAGGGGAGGTGTGTACCACTTTAATGACACTGGCAGAGTACACTTCTGTAGAGAGACAAGCCAGCTTGTTAGCGGGTGCGGGGGCTCCTGCAATGGAAAGCTACCAGAGCATTGCCGGTGTGCGTAGGGAAAAATCCGGTGCTGGGCATGAGACAGGGGCGGCAACAGCTTTTTTGCCGCCCTAGGCGGCGGCAGGAGAGGCTGCCGGCAAAATGCCACCGAGGTCCCCGGCGGCCAAAGAAGCTGCCGCCGAAGTGACACCGGAGTCCTCGGCTGCAGCTTCTTCGGCCACCGGGGACCTCGGCGGCATTTCGGCAGCAGCCTCTCCCACCGGCAGCCGCCGAGGAACCTGAGATGCTGCCCCCCATATCCTGGCGCCCTAGGCGACTGCCTAGGGTCGCCTAATGGTAGCGCCGGCCCTGGCATGAGCCCATATGGTTCTTCCGTCTCTACTTTCTTTGATTCCCACGGATAGAGGTGTGAAAAGGAAGCTTCTAAATGTGATATTTAGGCTAGCAGCACATTTACTCCAATCAAAGGAATAAATGTGGCAGGGAAATGCTATTTGCTCCTTATCTAATGACATCTCGGGCCCCATCTCTAATGTGTCGGTACTGCACCCAGCACAAAGGATGGCGCTCCAGAATACACAGAATAATCCAGGGGCATGCAACACACACACACACCCTGCCCTGTCACAGGCGTGAATTACAATCTGAACACTGCAGGGCCCTGAAATAGCTTTGGTTTTCCATTCTCTTCCACTATAAACAGTTTGTTCCGTTCCAGCCCACAATTAGCAAATTCCACTGCGCATTATTTTGGGGACCGCTCAAAGCTTCTGGGGCTGCTACTGACCTTAGACGACAGGAGGTCAGGCTGGATATGAGGTTTAGGCTCTAGTACTCCGTGCTGGTTCTAAACTGACTCGGACAGAGGATTTGAGGGCTCGGGGGCAGGATTTAGGGTTAATGGGTGGCATTGCCACTCAAATGCACTTAGAGGAGGGGTATAATATATCCCCATATCCTTGTTAAATAATACTTTGCTCTTATAGATCACCTTTCATCGGAGGAGATCAAAACCTTTCACAGCCAGCCGGGATCTGCACTCCCCACTCAGGGAAACTTCCCACGGGAGCCCGTGAGATCCTAATCAGTTATACGTCACAACTCCCCTATAAAAGCAAGGAATATTCTCCCCTTGGGAAAACAGAGGCACAAAAACAGTGGCTTCAGCTCTCCTAATTTAACTGAGATTCTTGAGCTATTTGGCGCTTTTCTTGCAGCCCCAGCTGCTGGAGTCATGTGAATGCATCAGAATCTCAGGGTCCTGTTTATTTGGGTTTTTTTTTTAAAGTACATCACTAGCCCTCACGGTTATGAAAAAAGCTTCAAGTCTTGAACACCCAAGTCTCAGAATCCCGAGGCCTTACAGAAAGCCCATAAAATGTATTCTTTTCTTTAGCAATCGCACCATTTCTAAACCACTCTCATGGATTTTATTTATTTATTGCCAGCAAGGGGGGGTGGAGAGATGACTCATAATTTTCAAACACTTGTCATTGGCAATACCGAAGAGCAGGCAAATGACTTGAACAAGGTCATGCAATGGAAGAACTGGGAAAAGAACCCAGGTTTCATGACTCCCGGTCCCTGATCTGATGATAAATAAACACTCCTCTTTCAAAGCTGGCTCTAGAATGCAGGAGCCCAGACAATCTATCCCAGGGTAGTCTTTTTTTTTTTTTTTTGTCAAGTTCCAAATTTCTTGGTCAAGGTATAGCCAAGATCCGGACTCCAGAGAAAATAATAAAAAAGCCAGCAACAATAACGATAATAATAAGCAAATACAAAGATTTTGGGGTCTGTTCAAAAATGTCTGGAGGTCCAGATTTGGCCCGCAGTCCGCTTTGCTCTAGCCGCTACTACAGTGCATATGTACCAGAGAGAAAGCTCACAAACACATTTATAGTGAAGTTTTTTTTTTTCCCACCAAGCAACTCCACTCCGCACGGGAGCTTCCCAATCAGCGCATTGCAATGCAGTGAAACAATCTGGGACTTCATTCGACACATGGCTTTATAAAGGGAATTTTGCTGGGAGTTGACAGCAGGTGGGTAGCACCACCGCCTGCCACCTCCCAGAGGATTACGGCCCACTAACATTTTCCCTCGGGGATTAAGCAGTGCCGTGTGAACAACAATGGAGTCCAGCACGCGTACTCCCAGAAGGACTGAGGTTCCAACCACCCTAGCTGCTGCTGCAATGGGGTGAGACGCAGCAAGAGGTGGTTTTTAGAGTCTTTTTGGGAACAGAGCCATGGGCTGGGTGCGACGGGTTGGCATTTGACACCAAACTGGGCTGAGATTGAAGAAATGGGTCCCATAAAAATATCATCTATCTATCTATCTATCTATCTATCTATCTATCTATCTATCTATCTATCTATCTATCTATCTATCTATCGCAGAGAAACAGCCCACATCCCATGCTTGCACCTAGGACCACCCAGGCTGGCTCCGAATGGGAGAGATGTCATAGGTTTTACCTCTTGAGTATATCACGGGAGGGTCGTGCCAGCCAAAGGTGGCTATAGATCAGGGTTAAAAACAACAACTGCACCCTTTAGGTTTCTTTATGCGGCACAGGGTCCTTTCACATTTCTTTCAACACAATCCTTTGCCCTTTTAGTGACAACAGCAGAGCTGCCAGAGGCTTCCACTGCTCAGATTCCTCACTGGAGTGAAAACGCGGCCGGGGAAATACCCAGACCCACAGGGTGGATCTGTGCTGGGCCCAGAAATGGCTAAAGGCCAGAGCTCTGCATGCACCTCTCTTCCTCTCCGTAACCTGTCCTTGTTTGTAAACATTCCCCGCCCTGCCCCCTTCCCTGAGCCCTTTGAAATGAAAGAATCTGAAGTATTTTTGGATGCCAAAGTGAAACAGTAGAATGGAGTTTTGCTGTTTCCTACTGCACAGAGAGGCCCAAAATCAATGGGGCAGTCTGGCCATTGACTTCGACGGGGGGCTTTGAATCAGGCCCGAAGCCTTCAAGGGTGAGAACCCCAACTGGGAAGGAGAAAACAGTTGGAGCAGGGGGAGAATTTCTCACTTGCACATCCCATTAAAAAAATGTTTCGAGCTATTTCCCAGGCAGGGATGGGGCAAAGCTTTGTCTCTGCAAGAAGGAAAAGTAAAAGCAAACTTGATGGGGCAATTTGTGTGTGTGTGGCTTGCAAAAGCATTGCCCCAGCTCTCATTGGCAGGTTCCAGCCACTGCTTTCCGGCACACAAATAAACACACCGTGGTAACTATGTCACACCCACGATGGGCAGAAAAAAGGGGAACTTAAAAAAGCCGGATTGACTTTTTGTTAAGCCTCTGGTGTGTGAAATATTATTAACCCCCCTGCCCCGCCCCATTGCTTGTACAACCATCCACCCAGTGGCTCTTTCAGGCGGACATCAGTGCAAGGTGAAATATTACTAGCAGATGAAAGATTCATATGCAACCAAGAGTGGTATAACAAGACCCATTTCTCTCTCTCTCACACACACACACATACACACACACTCACTTTCTGGAGAGTAGCAGCTAAAAGATTGTCTCAAAACCCCAACAGGTGTATGACAACTAGCCAGCAGCACCCCCAGGCAACAGGTTTCAAACGACAGTGAAACTGACCCAATTCCAGTGAGTCACAGACAGGGACCGAATGGAGAAGAGTCGCTTTTCAATGGCAATCGACTTATCTACAGAGAATAATCAAGCCGCGTCACACTTACCTTCTTTCTGAAGATCTCCCGAGTCCCATCCAGGGGTTGGAGCGAGGGGGCTGCAGACTGGACGTTTAACCCTTTTGATTCTGGGGCTTGTTTTGAGAAAGAAATATGCTCCTAGAGAAATAAGGGAGGGGGGATGAGATAGAGAGATAGAGGGGGTGTATGGGGATAGATAGATAGATAGATAGATAGATAGATAGATAGATAGATGGGGTGTATGGAGATAGATAGAGAGACAGATGGGATGTATGGGGATAGATAGAGAGATAGAGAAGGGGGAATGGAGGGATAGAAAGGAACGGGAGCTAGATATAATATTTGGGGAGGGAGATCCACTGAGTAGCTGGTCTCGCCAGATGTTTCGCTTAGGATCAAACAGCTGGGTTCCTTTTCCAAGGCAGAAAACTCGCTTTCCCACCGTCTACGGACGCCCCCAGTCTAGTCCAGTCCTGGTGATCCCGGGGAGGTCGCAAGCCCCTCACCCCGCTTCTGGTCGGCGCCCACCTCCCGGTGCCCCTCGGCCAGAGGGGTCCCGCGGCCGCTCCGGACTTGGCTGTAACTTTCCTGCTGCCGGAGGGCAGCCCCCCCCACCCCCGCCCCCAAGCCGCCGAGGGTGGGTGCACCGGGGCCGGGTCACCCCGCCGGTCGCTGTCCCGGCTCGCTGTTGTCCGCTCTCCGCCGCTGCCGGAGGGGGCTGGTCAGTTTCAGCCGGTCCCCGGGTGCAGCCCCCCGGGCGCGGATCGCAGCAGCCGCCGCCCGGCCCGCCCTGCCTCCTCCTGCCCCTTCTCCGCCTCCTTCCCCACGCACCCCCGGCCGCTCCGCCTCCTCAGCCCGCTTCCCCTCGCAGCCTCCCCCGCGCCCAGGGGCTCGCTCCCCGACCCCCCACTCCCGGCCTCCGTCCTGCCTCCTGGCGCGAAGTTACTGCCGGCCAGGGGCTCCCAGCGCCCGGCCTGAAACAGGACCGGGAAAAAAGCCGAGCCGAGCAGAGCCAAGAGACACCCCCCGCCCCCCGCACCCCCACCCCCATCTTCTGCTGCTCTGCAGCCCTGATTCCCCCCACCCCAGGGGCTGGAAATTCAAAGGCAATAACAATCCCCTCCCTCAAGGTGGGGTGATTATCCCCCCCCCCGGGGGGGGGAACTGAGGCATGGAGCAGGGAAGGGACTTTTGCCCAGGGTGACCACATAGCACGTGTGAAAAATAAGGACACTTTTTTTTTCAGGGGGAGGGGAGGTATAGTTGCAAGACAAAGCCCCTAATATCGGGGCGTCTGGTCCCCCTATTGTTGCCCAAGCTGGCGCAGCGATTCAGTGGCCGAGATCGGAAGGGAACCCAGGCGTCCTGGTTCGCAGGCCCCTGCCCTAATCGCTAGAGGATGGCCTAGCTTCATAGTCAGGGAGGCGGTCTGGCCTAGTGGATAGAGCACTGGCCTGGGAGACCTGGGTTCTATCCCTGGCTCTGTCGCTGAGCGAGGGCAAGTCCCTTCCCCTCCTCGGTGCCTCAGTTTCCCCACCTATCATGTCAAGCTAATGGCACTGACCCCCCCTCCCCCCACCCTTTGGAAGGCGCCTGGTGCTCTGTGGCTGAAAAGCACCATACAGGATCTGGCCACTGTCACTTTCGGAAAGGTGGCCACGGAGACCTGGAGTCTGTGCCCAGCTTTGTGACCCTGGATTATTGACTCTCTCTGGGCTTCAGCTCCCTAGCTGCCAACCGGGGCCTTCAAGAGCCTTTGTCTGTCTTTGGTGTAGGGCCTGCCTGGAGACTCTGTCTGCTACCATCATACAAATCACCCTTACCACTAAAAAGCCCATTGGAGGCGACAAGATGGCCATAGGCAGATGCCGAGTATCCCTGGGAGCCTCTTGCTAGAACCCCTCATCCTCTGTCACCCCCACTCCCTTCCCACCTATCGCCTCAGTTCTAACATCAGACTGAGTAGGGACCAGGCTGTTCTGGGAAGTACCCAGCTCTCTTCTGGGTGCTGTAAAGTATCCCCGGAACCCCTTGCTCAAATTAGCCCACATTTAGCTCACTAACCCTCGCCAGTGCCCCCGCGAGGCACACCTACATTCAAGGGAATCCAAGCAACCGGGTGGATTTTAGAGCACTTCGAAGCGTTGCTCTTTACACAGAGAACTGCTCTTACCCTTGGCTCTAGCAGGCCTGGCAGTACAGGGCTAGGATAATAGGTGCGATAATAACTAGATCCCCACCTTGGGAGTGGCACAGGGAAATCCTGCTCTGGAGGAAAGGACCATAAACCCTGCCGGGAGATTGGGTTTTATGTCTCTAGCCAGCCCCCAAACCCAGCACCAGGCTGGAGAGATGATTCATCCCTAGGGAGCGCCACCTGTGAGTCACACACACCCTTCCCGCTGCACCTGGCAGGCTCCCCTCCAGACACCGGCCCAGCCCCATCCTGTGGGGTTTACAAGGTCACAACCCGAGTTACCAGGGCTGCAGCTCACGGCCGAGAGGCCGGACCGTGCGTTCTTGCCAAGCAGAATTCCCCAGGTAGGGCTGAGCTCGAGTGTAAATGCCTGGAAACTTGGCTGCTTTTGACTGAGCAAGTGGAAGTCGATCGGCCTCGCAAAGGGACAAAATCCCTCAGCAGGTCTGGGCTTCGGGACCCAAACCAACCTCGAACAGGTGGGGGCTTGGAAAACCCTGCCTCTGCGGCCAGGGTCCGGCACAGTTATTATTAGTCGCTCGCTGGGCGCTGCACATTTGCAGGGTTTGCATCGGCCTAACCCCGCCGTCTGAATAGGACAGACAAAGGCAGGGGGAAAGGAAGATTATTAGCTCCATTCTACAGCTGGGGAACTGAGGCCCAGAGCGATTGAGGCCCAGATCCTCAGAGCTATTTAGGTCACCCAACTCCTCTTGATTTCATTGGGACGCCTTTGAAGATCTGGGCCGAAACGACTTGCCCAAGGTCATCCCGGAAATCAGGGGCAGAGATGGGAGCAGAGCCCAGATCTCTGACTGAGGCCCAGCTCTAGACCACCCTGCTTTAGGGGAAGTCTTGCATCTCCCTCTAAAGCGTCAGCTCCAGGACACGGTCAGGGACGGGAGTCTGATTTTAGCTGGGCTGCCCGGGGTCGCCGGCCTGGCAATCCTCACGGATTACCTGCTTGTGAACAGGCTGTGAGCTGCTGGGGAAACAGCTTTCTCTGCTCCTGCTTCCTGTCCCAACCGCCACGTGGAAATCCGGGTTCGAGCCACAAGAGCAGAGCGAGAACATGAAACCAAAGGTTTCCAGAGTGCAGGACTGTCAGGTTTTGGCCTCCTGCTCAGATCTGCTCTAGGAAGGATTTGAGGGCAGTTCTCTGGCCTGTGTCATACAAGGGGTCGGACTAGATGGTCTCTAGGGTCCCTTCTGGCCTTGGAATGGGTGAATCATGAAACGCTGGCAAAGGTTCAGCTTGACTCTTCTGCTGAGCAGACCCAAGGAGGGGGAGTGGTGAGTCCCGCCCCTCCAGCTCACCTTACATGCCCCCGGCTGTCTTTTTTGTGGGTACTGTGCTCCTCCCCCATGCCCCGCTCCTACCAGTGGCCTGCAGCCGGCCCTCCTGCTGGGGGAGCGGGCAGGTATCAGCAGTTAGGTGCGCTCAGAGCACGCACGGCTACAGGACTGGGCTCCGCCGGTGAGCTCGGTGCACCCTGCCCAGTCTGAGAACCCTGCCCCAGGCAGTGGCCTCCCCAGGAATTGAAATTAGGGGGGGTGTTCGAATTTACTGGGGAGGGGGTGTCACTAAATTGTCATGTAACTAGTTCACAAAACTGCGGGGGGGTTGGGAAATTCAGGGGGGGGGTGTAGGGAAATCACTGGCCCCGGGGCATCGGCTTCAAGTTGCCCTTAGCTGGGGGCAGGGCTGGCTCCAGGCACCAGCGCAGCAAGTGGGGCGGCAAGCCACAGGGGGGGCAGCCGGCCAGTAGCTGCAAGGGCGGCAGTCAGGCAGCCTTGGGCGGCGTTTCTGCGGGAGTTCTGCCGGTCCTGCGGATTCAGCGGGAATGCTGACAGCGCGGGACCGGCGGAGCGGCCTCAGGAACGCCGCCGAATCCAGGGGACAGGCGACCGCCTGCAGAAATGCTGCCGGTGGCTGCCTGACTGCCGTGCCTGGGGCGGCACAAAAAAATAGAGCAGCCCCTGGCTGGGGGTGGGGAGAGCAGAACTCAGGCTGCTTTCAAATTGCCGACCAGCAGAAATGTAGGTGCATAGGGGAGTTAGGCACCATCGGGGGTGCACTGCCGTTTTGACAAGGTCAGTGGTGCCGAGGGGTGCCAGCAGCCCCGTATTATCAGGGAGAGCCCTTCTATAAATAAAATACCGCCTGCCCCGTCCTAAAGCGGCACAGAACGCCTTCGGTCTCTGCAGCTCTTACCACTCCCTTTGGGCCGCTGAGCTCCTGGGGCCGGGAGGGGCCACGGCTTGGCTGAACATGGAACCACGCTGCCCAGGACATGGCTGAATGTCACAGGAGGCATAGAAGTTTGGGCCTCATGCTGTTCCCCTCACCCCCCTGCCCCGCCCATGCACAGGCGGGTGGCTGGTGAGTAATGGGTACCTCCCCCAGCCGGGCCCCTGTGTGCCCAGCGCTGGTGCCTGCCGTGGGATATGTGTGAGCACAGCAGGCTCTCTGGGCCGCTCACCTGGGGAGGCAAAGGGGATCCTGGTGCTAAGAAAACTGCCCTGTAGTTTTCAAATATAACGCTGGCAACCCTGGTGTACTCGAAATCCCATTCACAGTCTAGCCCTTTGTCTCTTGGGCCCAGATCCTCAGAGATATTTAGGGGCCCAGCCTGAGGAGCTGGGCCCTTGGGCCTCAGTTTCCCTATCTGTACAATGGAGGCAATGGGACTGCCCTGCCTCCTTTAAACCCATTAAGGTCTATGAGGAGCTCAGATACTCGGGTGATGGGAGCCAGCTCAGGCCCAGAGCTAGACAGACGGAGTGGGTCAGGGAGCGGCAGCAGCACATTGGCGGAGGAGGGGGCGTTGCTCCGGTGCCAACCGGGGCAGAGAGCAGCTGGCCAAGAATCCTTGCTGCAGAGCGGGTAGGAGCCAGCCAGACGTGGTGACAATTGTGTCTGCCAAGGCTGCAAATGCCACAGGGAGACGGAGCCCCCCTCGCTCTCTCCGGCGCGACTTAAGTCTTTTGCCAGGCGGGTCACTGGCTGCCCTGTGTTTACGGATTTGGACGCCGCTGCTCTTGCTCTCCGGGGGCTGATGAAAGGGATCATGCCCAGGCCCCGAATGAGCCCTGACAGGGACTTACAGCCCCAGAACCCAGCGACCGCAATGCATTCCTGGCGCCGGCATTCTCCTCCGCGCTTGGGGCTTTCTCCAGTCGCAGCCTGGGAGGGTGTCCGAGGCGCACGCCCGGAGGGCCTGATCCAAAACCCGTCGAAACCGGTGGGGCTCTTTCCATTGACTGCAGTGGGCTTAGCTCAGGCCCCTGCCAGCAGGAGGGGGATGGGCTGGGATGAGGGCGAATGCAGGCTGAATCTGGAAATATTTCCTCGCGGGGAGCTCTGTGCAGGGACATGGTAAAGGCCTCATTGCTCCAGCCACTTACAACTAGACCAGACAGGGAACAAGCTTGCACGGGGCAAGGTCTGGCCTAGATATAGTCAAGCAGGACCTGATCCCAGGAACCCCTGGATCCTAACCGAATAATAGAAATAAATGGTTCACACAAGTTTTATAGACAGTGATACACAGAGAACCCAGGCATCCTCACTCCCAGCCCTCCCTGATCTACCACCAGACGCTATCTCCTCTCAGAGCCAGGAATAGAACCCAGGAGTCCGGATTCCCACGCCCACCCTCCCTCTAACCACCAGACTCCACTTCCTCTCAGCAACAGGACTAGAATCCAGGCACCTGATTCCCGTGCCACCCCCTTGCTCTAACCACCAGACCATGCTGCCAGAGTTAACGGGAGAAAAAAAACCTCATTTGGGGTCGAAAAGCCCTTCAGCCCTGGCACTACTGGGGTGCTGCTGGAGGCAGAATTGGTGTATTTCAGAGACGCGATCTGCATCCTTTGCAAAGAAGGAAATCCAAGTCCTCCAGCCCTGCAGCAAGTCCGCACATGTTCAGGGCACTGCCTGAGACCAAAGGGGTCGATCTCCCAGTGGGCGAGAGCGGGGAGGGGGAGCCTGACCTCCCGTCTCATACAGGCCACGGGTCTTCCCCACAATCACTCCTGTTTGAACGCGCTTCGTCTTGCAGGTCCGGGAAAACATTTCATTTTGATTTGGGCCTTTTAAACCTTTTCAAAAAATGTTTATTTAGATTAAAAAAAACTCCATGGCTTTAGTTTCTAAGCAAAAATATCACCACTTTTTGTCCAGGCGATGGTGAAACTTGACTCTTTGACGTTATTGAAATGCTTCAGGGGTTTTCTTTATAACTGAAATGTGATTAAAACTGACACTTCCCCCGCCCAAAAAGTCTTGATTTTTGATAAATACAGCGGTTTTGGTTAAAAAATAGGTTTCCAAGAAAAATTTCCCACCCCCTCTGCTGGAGACATTTAGCCTGGTCTTACCACTTCAACACAGTTATACCAATGCCAATTTGCTTAATACAGGCAAGACCTGAAGCCGCAGCGGGGAATCACCTCTGCTTTTAATGGGATGCTTCCCAGGGAAAAATCTTGTACTAGAAAACATATTGTTACCTGACTAACTTATAAAACCTCAGCACAGGACCAGGGCCACTCAGAATCACGCCCCTTGGGTCACATTTTATGGCACCCTGGCTGGCGTACATCGATTGTAATTCTTGTGAAATTTTTCTGAAAGCCCCAGCTCCCGGATTCCCGTGATTTTGGGAGAACGTTGGCTTTCCTTGAAAAAAGAAAAAGCAAATTTCTAAATCCTCATGGTTCTGGAGAAAAGCTTAAAAATGTGAACCCTAAACCCGGAAAGGAAATAAGAGAACCTAAAACATGTATCTTTTTTTTAAAAATCCCATGATTTTGTGACTCCTGATTTTCAAAAGCGCAGGGCTGGCAGCATTGCACCAGTGCCACGAGAATGCATTCAGTCTGGGCAGGGTGTCGTGTCCGCCCCCCCCCCCCCCCCCCGGCCACTCGGCACTGCTGTCAATGACTGTCTCTTCACAGGGCAGTGGAGAATGGGGTCCCTATAACATGGTTGTGTCTTTTTGCTCTTGCACACAATGAAGGAACCCCACAGCACGACAAGGCCCCTGTTTGCTGACCACACGCAGCGTGCCAAGCCTACCGCCGCATACACACTGCTGCTCTGCCGGGTGTCTGGCGCCTTTGGAGACGTAAAACGTGGTGAGTGCTGTCACACGCGATTTAAAGGGATACCACCCTCTTCCAATGCACTGCCACCATCGGGCTGGCAGCGTAAATAACCACACGAGGTGCAGGGCACTGGGAAACCAGACCCTTTGTCTCTCTCTCTCTCCTCTTCTCACAGCACCTAGTGCCACTTTCTTCTGCATCCCTCACCGCACAAGAACCTTCTCCTCTGCAACGGCTGCCGCCTGTCTGTGTCTTTCCCCAGCTTCGGCCTCTCTGCATCTCTTTCCCAACCCCATCTGTAACCCTCTCCCCCTGGCAGGGCCTTCTAATTTCTCCCCGTGTCTCCTCTCCCAAGCACTGTTTTAGAGAGGAGGGTAGACTGGCCTAAGGGATGGTGAGTCTCTCGCACCAGTGGGTTCCCCCACCCCCAGGTAATCGCACGTCAAGTCAAAGCCACTAATCGTCCAGCAAATTCCCTTGCCAAAAATAGAACCGAGCAATTAAAAGCATTTGAAAAAGCTGGCTCAGGCTGCTCCCAGCCCCCTCCCCGCCCGCTGGGAGTCAGGGCCTCCGCAGGTTCGCGCCCCTTCCGTCTGCGCTGCCCCCTCTCCCCCGGTTCTTGGCTCCGGGCCGGCAGTCTGGGGTTCCCCCTGGCTCCGAGGCTGCTATGGCTGGGGGCTGTGTGAAGCAGAAGACACTTTGCTTGGCACGTCTGCGTCCGGCAGGCAGCTGCTTCACCTGCTCAGAGCGGAGCCTCGGGCGTGAGCCTTCCATCCACCAGGGTGCGGCCGAGGGCTAAAAGGTGGGATACAGGCCAGTGGGGCGGGGGGGACTCAGGGCTGGGAGAGGTGCCCCTAGGTCAGAGATTCAACGACTCCAGGAAGAAGAGCTTGGGGCGACTTTGCCTTGTGGCTCAGGGGTAGGGCCAGCGTCTGGCACTCGTCAGTTTGCGTCCGTCTGGGCTCAGACTGCTGCGACCGTCTGGCAGCAGGACGACACCGTCAGCGCTCTGTCCTCTGCGCACAGGGGTTTGCATCACCAGTGCTGCTGCTGCCTTTGGGATGGTCCTGGCAGGAAAGCCAAGGTGAATTCTCCTCGGCTGGGGCCCTGTCTGTGCTCCACCGTGGATTTAACTGGCCTGTGACAGCCGCATACATAGACACGACGGCAGCCTTCGATTCGGTCGAGAGAGCTGGCTGGGACTAGTTCAAGCTCTAGCTTATGACTCAGGGGCCCGGGTGTGTTGGGGAACCAACAGGTTTCATGCTCGATCCGGGGTGACGCAGGGATGGGTCCTAGCCGCAGCCCGGTTCCGTCGTGCAATGAATTGGCTCCTGGGACGTCTCCCTGCAAATACTGAGATAACCGTTGGTTCGACCTTGTTTACCAGCCTGGATTATGCGGACAGTGGCATCCTCTTTGGTCAGGATGCAGGGGAGCTCAAAGACGCAGCTGAGAGCTTCCAGCACAAGACAGCTGCCTTTGGGGGCTGAAGGTTTCTGGGAGAAACCAAAAACCCCGCGAGTCGGCGCAAAAGGCGTGATGCAGACATCGGTGCTTCCAGCCGCACCATAGCGGTGGGGGACGTCCTCATCGCTCCAGGCAGGAAACTGTCGCCCAACCCCAACGGGGCTGTCTGCCAGACATCCTAAGGGGAGTTGGTTTAGCAGCCTCCGCCACGGAGGACCCGCGTAGGGTCTAGAGCCAAAAGAAGTTGCCGCTAGATACAAAAGTGTGGCGTTATCAAGCCTGAGTGTTGCAGAGCTGCTTCCATGGGCCTGCAACCTGGACCCCGCACCAGGAAGACATCAGGAGGCTGGGGGCATTTCCTACGCACCGCCGGCGGCGACTGCTGAGTACGAGACGGGTTGACGTTGCCAGGAATAGGGACGTACTATTGAGAACTGGCCTCAAGAGGACGGAACTCATCACTGGCCGCTGTCGGCCGGCCCTTTTGGGTCACGTTGCCCACCTCGGCCGCAAAGAGCCCACGTGTCAAGCCGGACTTGAGGTCAGGAGGGGACGCTGCCTGGTCACGGACTGGAGGTCATCCGGGATTAACCTGGCTGCAGCAGATTAGCAATAACCCTGTGGGGCTTTCAGATGCCCGGAACAAAGCTGTGCAGCGTGGTCATGGTCACTCGGTGCTATGGACCCCGGTGTCTAAGCGTAGGGTGGTGGTGGTGTATTGTGGTGCCCTGCCCCTCTCTGGGGCTGTTCCTCTGTGGGCAGAGAGGCCTCCCTCCAGCCCAAGTCCTGGGGCCCTGGTCTGGAGCTCCTGGGGAAGGGCTGTTAAGAACATAAGAACGGCCGGGCTGGGTCAGGCCAAAGGTCCATCCAGCCCAGTATCCTATCCACCGACAGTGGCCAATGCCAGGTGCCCCGGAGTGAGTGGACCTAACAGGTAATGATCAAGTGATCTCTCTCCTGCCATCCATCACCCCCCTCTGACAAACAGAGGCTAAGGACACCATTCCTTACCCATCCTGGCTAATAGCCATTAATGGACTTAACCTCCATGAATTTATCCAGTTCTCTTTTAAACCCTGTTATAGTCCTAGCCTTCGCAACCTCCTCAGGCAAGGAGTTCCACAGGTTGACTGTGCGCTGTGTGAAGAAGAACTTCCTTTTATTTGTTTTAAACCTGCTGCCCACTAATTTCATTGGGTGGCCCCTAGTTCTTCTATTATGAGAACAAGTAAATAACTTTTCCTTATTCACTTCCTCCACACCACTTATAATTTTATATACCTCTATCATATCCCCCCTTAGTCTCCTCTCTTCCAAGCTAAAAAGTCCTAGCCTCTTTAGTCGCTCCTCATATGGGACCCACAGGGATTCCCCAGTTTCACAGAGCGCTTTTAAGGACACAAAGGCTTACGACATAAAGCAGGCCCTGCCACCCGTCTACCCTGGGCCATTCTTGGCATGTCCTCTCTGTCGTTAAGAAGTCCCATATGCTTTCCCTCGCTGAGCACTGTCCGAGCCCGTCCTCACAGCTGGCCAAGTGCACGGCTGTCATGGCAGCCGGTCCGGCTTCGTTCTTCACACCCGGCCCCACTGTTGCCATCTGCTTTGCTAGCGCACTGCAGAGCTGCTCTCTGAGGAGGGTGCTAAATGGGATTCCAGGTGTTGCCTGGTCCTCTCGGGATTTGGGACTGGATCACGGGCGGTAGGGAGGAAGAAGAGAGTGATTTCAGCCCTGATTTATGGAGCCCCGCTTTGCCCCTCCACAGGTCAGGATGGACCCAGACACTCTTCTCAGACTGGAGAGAGTGCTCAGCATCTGAAAGTCAAGCTGGCTTTGGGTAATCACACTAGTCAACCCTTTTCCCTTCCTGGGTCCCACGGCATGTTACGGAGGGAGGGAAGGGTCCCGTTACTGATGGTTAAACAGAAGCCCACAACCATTTGGTGCTTTGGTCTAATGGGAACCTGCCTGCTGAGCCGGAGACGGATAGAGACCTGAACAGTGGGGGTGGAGCCCGAAGCCACAGGTATAAATTCAGCCCAGGTGTGGGGCGAGTGACGGCTGATGGGCGGCGGTTTGACTGGGCTCGGTCCACCCAACTGGCAGGCTCAGCACAGACCGGGCCATGCAGAGTGAATCCCCATGTCTCCCAGCTCTGCTTGGGAGGTTTGCTGCAATCAGGTGTGACGGCAGGCACCCAAACCTGACCGCTGTTTGTGGGGGGAGAGGGGAGGATCCCTCCTTTAGCTGATGCATTAGCAGGGCCGTTTCTCAGATGTGTTTGCTGCAGTCACCCTCGTTATTAGTGAGGAGGATTTGCGTTTCGGGCTGGCACCTGTCCAGGTTTCCCCAGCAGCGTCCCTTTTGCGAGGAAGCTGTTCGGGTATCCTGGTGCCTGTTTGCATTAACGGTAGCACGGACAGAGATTGGGGCCAGGACAATCCCCGCTTCGAAAGGCTCGCAGGCTAAATAGACAAAGAATGGGAGGGGAAACTGAGGTACGCAGAAGGGAAGTGACTTGCTCAGTGGCAGAGCTGGGAATAGGACTGAGGGCGCCTGATTCCCAGCGTGTTGTTCTAACCATTAGACAACTCTGCCTCGCTAGAGACTGTCCTGCTGCCCTGAGTCGTTGGGTCTGACGTGCAGCGAGAGGGTACCCCAGGGGTCTAGGGGACATGTGGAGAGGATGGAGGTCGGGTGCTTCTGATAAGACAGACACTAGTATCTCCACAGTGTAGAAATAACGCTCCCTCAGCGAAGATGTGCGCACGATGGGGCTAATATTAGCATTTTTCTGGCAGGGCTGGTTTCCTGCGCCCATCCAGAGGAAATAGAAAGTGAGTGAGTCACAGGGACCTGAGGAAAAAAAAGGGGATTTTTTATTATTTGACAAAGTCTGAGCTTATCGCGCTTTGATCTGGGGCCAGAGAATGTAAGATAAAAAAGACAGAGACTCTTCAAAGGGCAGCCGGATTGTTCTACCCCGGTGGCCTCCCTGAGACCCCGAATGGCGATCTCGCACTGAGGGGGTCGTTTCTCTGGGGAAGAAAAAACCCCGAGACCGCAGCCGAGTCCCCCGACTACTGCTTGTCCTTGCAGTCCAGATCTGTTCTTAACTAATCTGCCGGCCGCCGGCATCTGTAATGTGCCAACCCCCACAAAACCCAGACCCCAGGGCTCTAGGGATCCGCG
The DNA here is from genome assembly GCA_037349315.1 of Chelydra serpentina. Classification (NCBI taxonomy): domain Eukaryota; kingdom Metazoa; phylum Chordata; order Testudines; family Chelydridae; genus Chelydra; species Chelydra serpentina. Next base: position 3,106,418 of record JBAIAC010000104.1, on the reverse strand, counting down.
GACGTGGGAGGAGGTCTCGGACCATGTCCCTCCTGGGGCTTTTGCCGCACGGGAGGCCCAGGCGGAAGTTCAAACCAAGCAGGCGGCTTGGTTTGAATCCAGCACCGCTGGCTGTCAGCCGAGGCCAGGCCGTTCAGAAGTGACTCGGGGTGTCTCTGTATTGTGGGCCTGGCTCTCGGAGGGAGGTGGCTCCGCCCTATCCAGAATTCAGGCCCTTTTAAAGGCATCTCAGATGAAGCCACCCCCCCCCGATTACCAATCCCCCCCTTTTGACAATCTTGATGACAATATCCCCACCTGCAGGCCCCCGGGGACCTGGGGCTTGAGTGGCCATTCCCCAGTGGGAAGGTGTCTACCTGGGGGCGAGGAGCTGGACTCACCATCATGATTATCTATTATTATTTATTTGTATTGTAGCAGCACCCTAGTGTGCTAGGCGCTGTACATTATATTGCTAGTAGGTGTATTACAGTAGCACTCGGGCACCCCAGTCATGGACCAGAACGCCAATGTGCTAAGGCGCTGTACATTTTATTGCTATTAGGTGTATTATGGTAGCACCTGGGAGCCACAATCACAGACCAGGACCCCAGTGTGCAAGGTGCTGTACATTTTTATGGCTAGTAGGTGTATTATGGTAGCACCTGGGAGCCATAATCATGGACCAGGGCCCCAGTGTGCTAAGGCGCTGTACATTTTTATGTCTATTATGGTAGCACCTGGGAGTCACAATCATGGACCAGGGCCCCAGTGTGCTAAGGCGCTGTACATTTTTATGGCTATTAAGTGTATTATGGTAGCACCTGGGAGCCACAATCACAGACCAGGACCTCAGTATGCTAGGTGCTGTACATTTTTATGTCTATTAGGTGTATTATGGTAGCACCTGGGTGCCACAATCACAGACCAGGACCCCAGTGTGCTAGGTGCTGGACTCCTGAGGAGAGAGACCAAGGGCTGAATGATCCAGGCCGACTGCCCCCCCTCCCTCACCCCATTTCAGGTGCATCGGGCGTGGGCCAGCGGGTGGGCAGCTGCCCCCACCTGCCCTGTAGCTATTCCCTAGCTCACCAAAGGATCCAGGTTCCGGGGCTGCCGACCCCGCACCTTTCACCAGCGCTAAATTCTCCCGTGCTTTTTAAAGAGCCTTTAAGGAAGCCTCCCCCCTCTCCTCCCCCTCCACAATCGAATAGTTGGGGTTAGCAGAGCAGGAGCCTGGCAGCCAACTCCGGTCATTGGATTCGTGGTGGGATTAGGGGTAGGCCACAGAGTAACAGGGCGGCTGACCCACCCGCCCGCTGGCACTCGTGTGCCTTCGCCAGCGCTGCGGCCAGGCTCCGGGGGTTGCGTGTAACCAGTAGCACGTGGCGAAGGGCTTGGGATTGCTAGGTGAGTAAAACCCTCTAGCCACTGTGGTCTGGGCGTGCAGGGAGCCGGGGTTAGCTGCTGCCTGAGGCTTTTTTTTTCTTTTTTCTCTTTTGGCGTATTTCCCCCTCTGGTAAGCAGGTGGCTCGGGGGGAGAAAAGGCAGACACATCCCAGCAGTGGGAATTCTGTCTCTTGGACTGATTAGATAGTGGCAGCTTCCCAGCAGCCCTCAGAAATCACCGGGGCCCCGTGGGGCTGGGTGCGGCACAAACACAGTCCCTGCCTCTGTGAACTTGCAATCTAAAGAGATCAGGGAAACTGAGGCACGGAGCAGGGAAGAACTAGAACCAGTGGCAGATTAACCACTGGGTCAATGGGGCCTGTGCCCAGGGGCCCTGGCCAATTGCGGGGGCCTTAGAAAAATGTGAGCCCCGACCCGCTCCGCCTGCTGGGGAGCAGAGTCAGAGCGCTGGGTGGGCAGGGGAGACACCTGACCCCACTCGCCGGCAGGAGTGCCGGGGGAGGGGACGGGGGATGGGGGGACTGCAGGCAGAAAAGGTGGGGAGGGGCCCCCACTTGCTCTGGCCCAGGACCCCACAAAACCATAATCCGCCTCTGAACCCCGGTCTTTTGACTCCCAGGCGAGCACGCTACCCACTAGGCCACGGCGCAGCGGTGGGAGCCACCTTGATTTGCACCCAGCCTGGTTGGGCAGCTGGCCTCTTCTCTCTCCCGTGGCTGCCTGACCCCTCGTCCCCCCGAGGGGGGTGATGCCGCTGCAGCACCGCAGCGAGCGCGGGCAGCGTCCATGGGCATGGGCGGCCTGTGTTTGTGCAGGGCTGGGAACAGTGCGCCCTTGTGTGCCGGCGGCGGCTTCGTTCAGCAAGGGGCTTCCAGCTGCCCGAAGGGGCTCTGCCAAAATCCACAGCCCGTGGGCTGGGGCCGGCGTTGGAGGCCCGGGCATGTGGACACAGGGCTGGGCTGGACCGAGCAGGGTGGAGAGAAGGTTTCCGGTTCTCCTGCCTTCCCCTTCCACACCAGGCTCCCAGGCAGGCACCATGCTAAGTGCTGGTTGCCCCTGCCCATGTACACTGCACGTTCTCCCTGCCGTCCACCGCTGGAGGAGACAGCTCTATGGGCCTAGTGCAAACAAATGAACCACCCACCCGCCCCTGAGCCAGCATGGGTACGTCTCATAGCCTTTAAGGTCAGAAGGGACCATCACGATCATCTAGCCTGACCCCCTGCGCATTGCAGCCCGCAGAGCGCCCCTGCTCCTGTAATTGACCCCTGGCCTCCGGCTCAGTCACGGACGTCCTCAAATCATGGCTTAAAGACTCCAAGTGACAGAGAATCCCCTCGTTATTCTAGTTTAAACCGGCAAGTGACCCGTGCCCCACGCTGCAGAGGAAGGCGAAAACCCCCCAAGGTCTCTGCCAATCTGACCCCGGGGAAAATTCCTTCCCGACCCTAGGCTGCATCTCGGCCAAATGTGGGGGGGCCTCTGGGCTGGGCCTGGTCACGCAGCGATGACCCGAGGGCACATCGACATCAGGCATGTCACAGCACTGCGTGCGCGCGGGCAGGGGGGCAGACAGGGCCTGATGTTAATCGCTAATAATTGGGGCGGGTTTATGCCAGGAAGGGCCCCCAGGACTTTACTGCAGGAGGCGTTTTCCTGCCACTGCTTTACTGACCTTCTGCTCACAAAGGCACCTCTGGCAAGTTGCAGCAGATCCAGTGAATTCCCTGCCCGGCTCCTTGGCATTTCCACGGGAACGCAAACAGAGGGGAAGCTGCGGCAGGAGAGACTCGGCGTTGGCTTGTTTCCTCCTCTCACAGCCGCCCAGCTGGATTTTAAAATTCATCAGCTGAGATTGGGAGGAATGGGAACCCAGGAGTCCAGGCTCCGTCTCCCCTCCAGCTCTAACCATTACACTCCCCTCCCCCTCCCAGAGCTGTGACTCGAACTGAGTCCTGGGCCCCAGTCCCCTGCTCTAACCCACTAGAAACTGTGCTTAGAAACTGCTGACGGTTGCATGGGGCCGGATTCAGCCTCAGCGGAGTCACTCTGGATTGGGGCCAGGCGTCACCAGCAGCGGGATCTGGCCCGCAGCCCGGGACGAACTTGGGGATGTAAGAGGCAGCCGTGAGGCCTGGACGATCCCCCCGTCAGGGTTCTGCGTTCCAGCCCAAGCGGGCGGTGCTGATCTGGCGCCCCAGCGCCAGACAAGAGGGTCCCCTTATCGCGGGGAGCCATCCCTCCCGGCAGCTGTCGCTGTGTTGGCTCAAGGCCCAAATTAGCCCCCGGGAGATCAGAGCCCCTCGTTCCACCCGGCTCCTATCGGGCCTGGCGGCTTGTCCGCGTGATGTGATGTCTGAGGGCTCTGTCAGTGCCTGCAGGCTCTGGGCCTGATGTCCACCAGCTGCCTCTCCAGCTCGGGCATTGAGGGTTTGGGCACCCACCGGCTGCAACACGACTGAAGGGAATGGCTCAGAAGGCTAAACGTCAGGTTTGAAATACACCGGGTCTGATTCTCAGTCACACGCTGGCCTCTCCAGCCGGGCAAAGAGGCCAGAAAGTGGGGGGAACCAGCCCCCGAGAATCCCCCTCCCCCGAACAGGGCCCCCCTTGGCTGGTGTGGAGCTGGCGAAAGGGCCCTGCGCCCTGCCCCGGGCATAGGAGGCAGACCGGGAGTGTGGCTGGAGTACACTACGCATATTCCGTGCTCCCCAAGCCCCATAGGGAGCAGCAGGGAGCAGAGTGTAAGCTAGAGCAGCCCCAAGGCTCCCCCACATCTCCCTGTAGACATTCGCTGCTGCTCCCCTTCCTAGGCACTGCAATTCATCGACAGGCCCTGCTACCGAGCTTGCCAGTCAGGGGACCAATGTGAATCCATGGTAGGGGGACGGTTTGAGCCGTGGACCCACCGGGAAAGGAGCCGAGACCTTCCAAACTCCTGCCACACAGGCCAGCAAGAGCTAGAAAGGGCTCTGAGTCTGCACCAAATCTCTGAGCGCTGAGCCCTCTGGGACGAGGCGGGCGTCAAACTCCAGCTGGGATCTGCATCTGAACCCTATCCTGGGGGCCTGCTTCTCCAACAGACCAGAGCAAACGTCTTTGGGTCCTTCGAAATTGAGCTCTGGATGCAGCGGCTTTTCCTCTGGCCGTTCTCAGCTAGCGTCACTCAGTATCCGCGGCAGTGCCGGTCCGAATGTTTTTCATGGAAAGTTCCCACCCGGCCTCCCGAAAAAGACAAGTTTCCTCCAAAACGTAATTTTTTGGCAGGGAAATGTCCATTCTAATGAAACATGTTGATTTCCCTCCCCCCCCCCCCCCCCCCGCCTCCAGGAACGGAGGAAAGGAAAATTCTCACTTCATTTCATCTTTCCACTTTGTGGTTCCACTTGCATCATAGCATCGACTTGCAAACGACGGGTTTCGTTTGTGTTTGGAGTGAGAATGTCGCTTTGTTCCTCTTTTGTAAACTGACATTTTAAGTGGAGTCACACCGAGAAAGTCACTTCAGTTCTCTGTGCCTCAATTCTCCCCTCTGTAAAATGGGGATCTTACGTGCTACTGTAAAGCACTTTGGGATCTGCAGAGAAGAAGCACTAGAAAAGAGCTAGGGATCATAAGAAGTACAATAAGGCTTGGCAGAATTCGGTTTTTATTGTGTTATTTTCCACGGATAATCTCGATATTTATTTTAAGCATTTTTTATCAGTTTAAATTTTCACAGTTGTGGGAAATTGTGGAGAGGTGAGACAATAATTATTTAATGTAGATATTGAGATTAAAGCATGAACAGCCAGCTGTTTTCGCAGAGCTATGCTACACGTATTCTGTGCTCCCCAAGCCCCATAGGGGGCAGCAGGGAGCAGAGTGTAAGTTAGAGCAGCCACAAGGCTCCCCCACACCTGTGCTTTATGGCGCGTTCATTACAATATGCTTTATACACATTAAGGCCAGACTCTAACGAGTTCTCAAGCAACATTTTTCTTACTTTGTCTATCTATAAATGTCAGTTACTATCAATAGAAATGTTTTTTGTTGGTATATGGTGAATTCGACGTTTACTGATAAAAATCTCATCCTTCCAAGCCTGTTATTATAAGTCAGACCCAAACGAAAATTGCTGTTCCATTTCAAAATGTCAATTTGAAACAAATAATTTTTCATTTCGAATCCGTTTGACACTTCCTCCAGGAAAACTGCTGCTTTTCAAAACCAACGCAATTCGGAGATTGTCTGGGGAAAAAATGTCACACTTTCCAACCAGCTCGAATTAGAATTATTGTTGCAGAATCTAGAGGCCCCAGCTGAGATCAGGGCCCCGTTGTGCTGAGGGATGCTCCAACAGAGCTAGGACGTCCATACTGGAGTTGAAGGGGTAATTTCTAGCTTGAGGAGACATACCCACGCTAGCTCTGATTGAGCTGGTGTGCTAAAAATAGAAGAGTTGCTGCAGGAGGGGTAGCAGAGAATGAGCCCCGGTGAGACATGAGGTATGTACTCAGGGTGGCTAGCCATGCGTGCTGTCAGTGTTGCACTCTGTCTGTAGCACGCTAGTTCAATCAGAGTTAGTGGCAGGTATGTCTCCTGGAGCTGGGAACAACACCTTCTAGCCCCAGTGTAGACATACCCTGAGAGACAGTCCCTGCTTCCCAAGAGCTCGCAATTAAAGTTTGTCGGAAAATTGGATTTTTCATCCCATGGAAAATTTCGAGATTCAGAAAGAAAAACCCAACAACCCAGAAATCCATTGTCCACAATTGGGACAAATTATGAATTACTTTGTGAAATGAAATTCAGACAAGTTCGTTGGTGTGGGTCACTCGTTTCCATTTCGACCCTCTCTCTTGCTGCAAAAAATAAAGACAATTTCCAAACCAAAAGTCGTTTCCGGGTCAAAAAATCAAAACTTTTTCCTGCCCAAGTGTCAAAATGGGACAGTTCAAGATTTTCTAAATGAAATGTAGCCAAAATCGCTACAACTTCCCGAGAACAATCCCTTTCCTCGAAACAGCATTCTCCGAAGGAAAACTGTGTTGGCAAATCTTCGACACCCTGCTCTGCTCACCAGCTGATAGAGAACACAGCCAGGAGGATCGCCCCCTTTCAAGATGGAAGAAATAAAGCCCAGAAAGTGGGAGTGATTTGCCCAAGGTCACACACGGAGTTAGTAGCAGGAACTGAACCTCCCTCTCCTGAGTGCTAGCCCAGTGCCTTATCCACAAGCCCTTACTGTGATACAGCCCAAAGCTGAGGGCCTCTATATTTCATCTGTAACAGCCCCGTGAGCCTCCAGGTGCCTCCAGGCTTCTCCTGGCTATTGTATTATGGGCACTGAGCCTGGCAGGTCCGGAGGAGGGATTGAGGGCAAGTGGCCTCAGGTGACTCGCCACCAGCCATTCACTGCTGAGTCCCAGCGGCCCGGCCAAATGTTGACCATCCCATCACCTGGCAGTGGGAAGGCCGGGGTCACTGGGGGGACATGACACAGGAAATGTCACCTCTGGCTCCTCGCTTATCTCAGCATGTCTGATTCCGTTGCAGCTTCAAATTTAGCTGGACACCAGGGCGCCCGGGGCTGACCGAGCCGGGTGGGGCTGGGCATTGCTGCGTCTGCCCCAGACCTCCCCGGAGCCGCATCTCTTCGGCCTTTTTCAAATGTCTTCAATAAACACTAACAAAGATCCTGCCCTGGAGTTACGTCCCCCAGTGTTTCCAGAATTAGCACTGAGCGCCAGATGTAGCGATTAACCGTCAGGAAACCAGCCAGTCCCAGGGTGCCTGGGCAGGGGCGGGGAGAGAACCCAGGAGTCCTGGCAGCCAGCCACAGCTGCTCCATGCAGCACTCTCCGTTAGAGCTACGGCTATGGGCTGATGACCTGCCCCTCCCTGAGCCGGGAATAGAACCCCGGAGTCCGGGCAGCCAGCACCCTCTTCTCAAACCACTAGACAACCCCTCTTCCCAGAGATGCAAATACAACTCAGGTGTCCTGACCCCCAGCCCACTTGCGCTAACGATTAGACCACACCCTCCTCCCAGAGCTGAGACTAGAACCCAGGAGTCCTGGCTCCCAGCACACCCGCTGTAGCTGCTCTGACACCCCAAGCTGGTGATCGCCAGCCAGACTCATCCACAGGACAGACAGCGCAGAGGTGGCCCCCTTTGCCAGTCCTTCCGCCTGGTGAAGCAAAGGAGCAGTGCCAGAGGCTCAGAGAGAACAAGGAACGGTTAGGCCCTAGAGCAGGCCTGGCATGCCCACCCCCAACCACCGAACGTGGGCAGCGTCTAGCCTCGAGACACACATGCCCAGGGGCACGCACTTACCCAACGAGGAAATAAAAAAATCACTCCGACCAAACGTGCCGGTGACCAGCGATTGACGGTGACGAGGGCAGGCACAGAGCTGGGTCGCCGGGTGAGCTAGGCCCATTTCAGCGAGAGGCACCGTACAAAGCCCAGTGCGAAGTTGTGCTGCTAAGAACAAGGTGCCCAGGGCGCCCGTGCCTCCATCCTGGGAGACGGGCCACTGCAAAGCGATGCCGCTGCACAGATCTAGGGATCAGCGCGGACCCACGGCCCAACGCAAGGCACCGTGCGATGCCGTGGCAGAAAGGGCTAAAGCCGTCCTCGGATGCCTTAGCAGGGGCAGGGCGGTGGTTTTACCCCAGTACGCGGCGTAGGTGAGCCAGCTATAGAACAGCTCTGGTGCCACCCCTTTTAAAAGGACGTTGAGAAAAAAAACGACGAGGGGGCCGAGAAGCGCCAGAGGATTCGAGGGCTGGAGAAAACGCCCCCCAGCCGCCAGCTGCTCCGTTGAGTCCCCGAGAAAACAGCCCCAGCGTTGCCGCCGGCACAGCCCGCCCTGGGTACCCCTTCCGGCTAGCCACACATGCCTGGCCTGCCATACAGCTCCACGGCACGCGCCCAGGACGGGAACAGACGTGGCTGTGATCGGGCGCCGGGACAACCCGTCGTTAACCAGCATGCCAAAGTCACCCATCCAGATTGGGGTCGATCCAGACTCAGTTCTCCCCAACCCGGCCTCCCTCGCCCCAGAACACCGCCCCACTTTTACTAGGGAAGTGCTGCTGCTGGTGCTGGAAGGGAACAGAGGCAGGGGGTTGTTTCGTTAGGATCTGGCACCCTGGGGCAGCAACCGCTGCGGCCAGGATGCCAGGCACTGGCGGGCTCAGTGCCAGGATGCAGGGCACCGAGTACAGATCAGAACCTCACCCGGTTAGAGCGTTGGGTACGGATCAAGACCTCCCTGCGGCGCAGCATCGTCCGGCACTGCCGGCTTTTTCCAGTCCCAGCTCCAGCGTTTGGAACCCCCCAAGTCTCATTGCTCCCGGCCTCCCCCTGGGGTCTCCCACCCAAACACAAACCAGGCCTTGCTCAGCAGAGCTCCCAGGCTGCAGGCCAAGAGCAAGCGCTGACCGAGCGGAGGACGAGGGCCACTTGGCCAACAGCAACACGAAGAGCGGCGCCCCTCGGGCCTGGGTGGCGAGGGGTCAGACCTAGAGCGCCTTAGCTAATGCAGCAGCAGCTGCGGGCCAGGTCGTGTCATAGGAAAGCTATGGGAAGCCAGCCGCCAAGCCCAGAGCGACGGGGGCCCAGGGAGGAGGCTGGGCTGGCCAGCCGAGGGGTGCCAAGGGTGGGGCGGAGCCGGGAGTGGGGATTGGAACGAGAGCCTCACTCCAGGTTTGGGATCTTGGTGGGTGGAGCAGCGGGGACCGTCCCAGGGCTGTAATCACACCGGGAGTGGGGGGCGGTTTGTCGGCGCAGATGACGGGATTAGTGGGGGGCGGGGAATCGGGAAGCCTGGAAAGGCCAGAGGCTCCTTGAGGGAGTTGCTAGTGATTATTGAGATTATAGCAGTGGCGAGAGGTCTTGACCCAGCCCCGGATCCCATTGGGCCAGCTGCTGTGCACACGCCAACCCACCCAGGGCCCCCCCCCTCACTGTGCCAGGCTCTGCAGAGACCCCGACCCAGCCCAGCTCCCCCCATGTGCCGAGCACTGCACAGACCCCGACTGAGTCCCCCCCCCCCGTAACCTTAACCCTGCCCCCGTGGGGGCGGGACTGGAGTCCCGACTCGCAGCTAGGCTCAGCTGTGTCCTAGTTCCCCCTCCCCGGGGTCAGGACCCGGCAAACCAGCTAGACTAGAGAACGAGGGGAAATGGAGAGAGAGGGGCCGGGCGAAGAAACACCCCACGGGTCCAACGAGGACCCCGGCCTTCCTGAGCCACCTCTTGGGGCAGGTGAACCTAGAACATGCAGCGTAACTAAGAGCAGCGGGCACAGGAAATGCGCTGACCTCTTAACACCAGAGCACGTTGGGACTGTTCCAGTACAGCCCTGAGAGAGAGAGAGAGAGAGTGTGTGTGTTTGGGCTGTTCCATTACAACACTGACTCTGTCTGTGTGTGTGTGTGTGTGTCTGTGTGTGTGTGTGTGTGACAACACTGACTCTGTGTGTGTGTGTGTGTGTGTGTGTGTGACAACACTGACTCTGTGTGTGTGTGTGTGTGTGTGTGTGTGTGTGTGTGTGACAACACTGACTCTGTGTGTGTGTGTGTGTGTGTGTTTGGGCTGTTCCATTACAACACTGACTCTGTGTGTGTGTGTGTGTGTGTGTTTGGGCTGTTCCATTACAACACTGACTGTGTGTGTGTGTGTGTGTGTGTGTGTGTGTGTGTGTGTGTGTGTGACAACACTGACTCTGTGTGTGTGTGTGTGTGTGTTTGGGCTGTTCCATTACAACACTGACTCTCTGTGTGTGTGTGTGTGTGTGTGTGTCCGCGCGTGCTCTGTTACCTACCCAGAGGGAGTATGGCAGGGGTGGGGCAGGGCCCGGGGGGGTGGGAAAAATCCAGTGGCCAAAGCAGGTGCCAAGAATTCAGGCCTCCGGGGTTGTGTTCTCAGGTCTGGGCGGGAGCGTGGGGTCGGCACGGCTGGGTTGTGTCCCTAGCTCTGGGCGGGAGCGTGGCCAGCAGGAGCTAGGAATCCTGGCTTCTATTCTCAGCTCCACCAGTGACCCATTGTCTAAGTTCAGGCAAGTCACTCTGTGCCTCAGTTTCCCTCTCTGTACGAGGAGGAGGATGTCGCTGCCCTGCAGGGTGTGTAAAGAGCTTTGAGATTCTCAGAGGAAAGGTGCCAGCAGAGGCCAGTGACCTGGACTGGAATTTACCTGAACGCTTCTCCCTACCATGGATGGACTAAGCAGCCCACACTCCAGCCAATAAATCCCTGGGTCCATTTCTAATTGGAATCACTCAGTGTCCAGTTTCCCTCCTGGTGGCGGGGCCTGGGATCCGTCATCTCTTGGCCCTGCCCTGTTGCCCATGCAAAGCATTTGCAAGGGGACCTCTCCGAGAGCAACATGCTCTGAATCCCACATCTCGGTTATGGAGCCCCGAGATCTCAGTGCTGGGATCTTCTCAGGGGCCAATCTCCTGGGATGTAGAGAGAGCGGGGGAACTCAGAGCAAACATCACCCCCCCCTAGATCGAGGGGACAGTCAGCTTGGCACTGCTTATTTCAGAGACAGGGAGGGCTAGTGGTCAGAGCAGGGGGGAATCAGGATCCCTGGGAGGGGAGTTTGTATAGTGGCTAGAGCAGGGGGCTGGGAGTCAGGACAGCTGGGTTCTTTTCCCAGCTTGCGGAGAGAGGGGGTAAGTGATTAGAGCAGGGGGCTGGGAGTCCGGGCTCCTGGGTTCTATCCTCAACTCTGCCACGGTCCCATTGGCCAATGAACACAGGACAAAACCACCCATTAGCCTCACAGACCACCCCGGCAGCCGGTTTAAATCCTCTCACCTGGACATGGGGTCCTCCTTTGCTTCCTGGCCTAGGGAATGATCCTGGGGCCGTTCCCCAGCCTGCGCAATGAAGGGGCTCAGACTGGATGGCCTCAGTGGGCCCCCCCTCAGTGGGTTGATCAGGGACACGCGATGGTGACTTATTGCAAGGACCTGTCCCCCAAGCCAGTTCCTGCAGCCTCCCGGCTCCGTGGCATTCAGGCTCCACTCCCAGGCCATAAGAACAAAGCCGTTTGCTGGTGTCTGTCCCTGTGGAAAACCCTCATGTTTCACGGGCAGCTCTGCTCTAGGAGCTTGAACGGCGCAGACGGTGGCGGGCAGGGCAGGACTCCTGGGTTCTATCCCCGACTCTGCTCCTGACTCCCTGTGTGTCCTCAGGCAAGTCGCTCTCATGGCTCTGTGCCTCAGTTTACCCCAGCTGCAGAACGGAAGTCTAAGGAAGGGAAAAAAACAGGCTAAGTGCAATTGCTGTGCAAACTCCCCCCACCCCCACCCGCACCCCATTCATGGATCATCAGAGGCGCGAGGCAGCAGGAGACTCGGGAGGGAGCGGTCCCCATCCTGGGTGACTTCCCAGAACTGGCTGAGGCGAAGGGGGTCAGGACCCGGGGAGAGACCTAGCAATGGGTCAGGGGAGCAGCTGTTCCCAGGTGGGACCTAGCACAGGCTGGAGGAGGGGCAGGGGGGAGAGAGGTGTTGGCAGAGCCTGGGCTAGAACCATGTGAGCCAGCAGGGGGAACTCGGGGCTTTTTCAATTGCAGTGGAAGCCCAGAGCCTGCTACCGAAACTAGCCCCCCAGCTCCCCTTTCCTGGGAACATCTCGGCCAGCTGGTGTTTATGCAGCACCAGCTCCTGATCCCTGCCAGGAGAAGCCGGCGAAAGAGAGGTCTGGCCAAAGAGAGACAAGGAACAAGAGCTGCTGCTTCATTCCTATACAACCAACCCCAAACCCACCCCGCTCCTGGCTCTGCCTTTGACAAGGCCAGTGCAGGAAGCCCAGGGGCGGAGAACGCTGACATCTGCCAGGCAGATGTGCTGCTTTTCTCCCCACGATGGGGCTGGGGCAGATCGCTGGGACATGGTCTCCTCGCAGCAGGAGAGCCCCTGGCTAGTGCCAGAGCGAAGGGAACAGGTGTGGAAAACACCAGCCACTTCGCTCTGGTCTCAAGGCTCCTTGAGTCAAAGGATGAACAAGCAAACGAGAGACACGTCTCAGGGCCACATGTCCAGCAGGGTGGTAACCTCATACCTGGCCCACGGGAGCCGGGGGCTCTATTGATGAACTTGGGGAAGTCACATCCCCTCTAGGCACCTCAGTTTCACACCCCACCTTTGTCCATGTAGGTTGCAAACTCTTTGGCGCAAGGACTGTTTATCACTGCGTCTGTACAGCTCCTACCACAATGGGGGCCCGGGTCTCAGCTGGGGCCTCTGTGTGCTACTGGAAAGTCAGCAAGACCGGAGCCCGTGGGGCCGGCGCCGCGCAGACGCCGACCCTGCCCCAAAGGAGCTTGCAATCTAAATAGACAAGAGTGACACAGGGTGGGGGGGGGGAACTGAGGCACGGAGCGGCGGCGTGATTTGCCCACCGTCACCCAGCACAGGCAAGAACAGAACCTAGGCTGGCTGGCAGTGACTTACCCACTAGACTGCGCTGCTTCCGTATGCTAGGGGCGGGGCTGGCGTAAATTTGCTCCGGCCCATTTCCCTTCTCCTGGGGCTGTCCAAACAGCACCATCCTGTGAATTGATGCTGTTCTGCCTGGCGCAGAGAACGGAGGGGTTTTGAATTCCAGGTGCCCCCGGGACGGGGAGCGGGAGAATGGGGGGAGCATCTCTGAACGCAATGCCCAAAGACATCGCTTGGCACCGGCCTCCCGGACTTCCCCTGGGAGGCGTCGCAAAAACTAGGCGGGTGCAAATTCCACAGCAGGCCAACAACAATCTTCCTGTCTCTGTATTCGTCGTCTCTGTTCCTCCCCTGCACTGAATACACATCATGGCACCCAGTGAGCTCAGCAAACCAGGACTCCAAAGCCCTGGGTTCAAGTCCCCTTTCTACCACAGGCTCCTTGCGTGGTCTTGAGAAAGCCCCGGGGCCTCTGCAAAACAGGCGTGAACATTCTGCCTGGTCTCCAGAGGCTCTTCGGGATGGGGCTGTCTCTTACTCTATTGGATTCTCAAGAACAATGCCTGGCAGACAGAGGCCCAAGAAGACAAGTGTCTGGCTGTGGAAGAGCTGGGCTAGAATCCAGGCCCGGGTTTACATTCAATAGGTAACAGGTCAATAGATACATGTAATAGGTAGCAGGTTTAAGACAAACACAAGAAAGTATTTTTTCATGCAATGCACTGTCAACCTCTGGAACTCCTTGCCAGAGGGTGTTGTGAGGGCCAATACTATAACGGGGTTCAAAAGGGAGCTAGATAGATTCATGGAAGATAAGTCCATCAATGGCTATTAGCCAGGATGGGCAGGAATGGTGTCCCGAGACTCTGTTTGCCAGAAGCTGGGATTGGGTGACAGGGCGTGGATCACGTGATGATAACCTGTCTGTTCATTCCCTTTGGGGCACCTGCCATTGGCCGCTGTCAGAGGACACGATACTGGGCTTGATGGACCTTTGGTCTGACCCAGTCTGGCCGTTCTTCTGTTCAAGGCACTGGGCCAGGTTTCTTCCAGCTGTGACTCCAGAGCCCACAAGGAGAGACAGTGCGAATTCACAGGCAGAGCTGGGGCACTGAATGCAGGGGCCCTAAAGGCCAGTGCCAATGAGCTCTCACTGCAGGCGATAGGAGAGGGTGGGGGAGGAACAGCTTGTTTTTCTGTGGGGGGTTTCCCTAGTGTCGGAAACCTTCATTTGGCCCTAATGTTAATTAGTCCAGTGCTCTAACCACTGCACAGCGCTTCCTCATCTCTGGAGGAAGCGGGGAGGGATAGCTCAGTGGTTTAAGCATTGGCCTGCTAAACCCAGGGTTGTGAGTTCAATCCTTGAGGGGGCCATTTGGGGATCTGGGGTAAAAATTCAGGATTGGTCCTGCTTTGAGCAGGGGGTTGGACTAGATGACCTCCTAAGGTCCCTTCCAACCCTGATATTCTATGATTCTATGAGGAAGCAAGCAGGCCAGGCAGCATTCCCCAACACCTGCACCAGGAGGGAGGTGGGAATATCCCACAATGCACCTGAGCAGCAGGACCAGAGGGCATCAAGGGAGGACAGGAGGACGTGTTGCTGACATCCTCCCCCGCCGCTCACACACACTCCCGCTGGGGATCCCTGGACCTAGGGGCTGCCTGTATCCCAGCCGGTCTCAGTGGATCAGAGGGATCTGTTCCCACAGCGGTGGCAATTCTCCCTTGGCAACAACATGGTGTGGGGGAGGGGTTCTCAAGGGAGCGGGATGCAGAAAGGATGAAGGCAGGAGAGGAGGATGAGGGAGGGAAGAAATGAGAGTGGCAGAAGAGTGAGGGAAAAGGGGGGCTGTATACCCCATCATCTGCTGAGCGGGATCTTGGAGATGCCCTGCTGACAGCCAGCCTGGCACTGCTCCATGTCACCCCCCAATGGGACAGGGGGGCTCCGTTCCATAAAGCTGCTCTCTTCGAGGGAGGGAGAGCGCGGTGGGCGCCTGGCCCTGGCTGCCTTCACAGCCCACAGCAAAGCGACCGCAAGCGTCTCCCACACACCCCAGCACTGCCTTTCCCCCCCCAGCCCCGCTTTGTTCGCCTGCCACGCTCCCGTAACCGCACACCCCGGAGCTTAGCCAGCTCCCAGCCCTGGCAAGCAAGAGCTCTTGGCTCCAGGCGCCTCTGCTCCTTGCCATGTGCAAATATTTAAGCAAGTGAGCTGTGGCCGAGACAGCCCGGTGATTCTTGGAGGGGAGCAGGGTGCTGCCAGGGCTCCAGCTCTCAGCAGCACCCCCCCACACTGTGATGCACTGACCCCCAAAGGGGCTACACCAGGGATTAACCTGGCTCTGAGCCTCTGGGAGAAGGATGGCAGGAGATTGGGGGGTAGGAGCACCCCATGATATAAGAGGCCATGTCTGCATTCCAGGACCAGTTTCTGGTGTAAAGAAACTGGAACCACTTGGAACCCGCTTCCCGCTGTGTTCGGCGTTCTTTAGACCTTCCTGCAGTGCAGTGTTCCTGTGCGCTGTTAAACAGCGGCTGGCCTTACCCCAGAGGTGGCTGCATTTCAGTGTTGTCGACGGGATTCCTAGGTGCTGTCGCTAAACAGCTGCTGTGCCCTGCGCCAGGGCAGCTGCATTTCAGTGCTGGTGAGGCACTCAGAGATGCTGTTAACAGTGAAGACATGACTTAAGCATTTAGGGCATGCTCATAGGGATGGGGGAGGGAGTCCAGTTCAGCTAAGCCCTGGCCAGACAGATCATAGAATCCCTGTCCTCAGAAAGGTGTGAAATCTCAGCCACTGCTCAGGTGGGAATTAGCCTTAACACCCCTGCTGGGTTTAATTAGCCCTGGGATCAGGAGGTCAGTCGCACCTGTATTAACTCCAAAGGAGACGCTGCTGTGACTGAGACCATACGTCCCAGTGCACAGACAGAGCACACTCCCCGTGGAGGGTCGCACGGCCTCGGGTGTGCACGAGCTGCGTGCTCCCAGTGCACACAGATTGCACACGGGCTGCAGGGTGTTTCGCACTCCTGGTGCACACGTCTCGCACGCTCCCTGAGCAAGACTGCATGCTCGTGGTGCCCAAAGCTTTCGCACTTATAGTGCACACAGCTCGTGCGCCGGCAGGGGGGGATTTCGCACTCGCCAGCCACGCAGCTGGCGCCTGGGCTGCACGAAACCGCATGCTCACCATGCACACCGATCGCACCCTCGTTGAGTCCGATTGCACAATCAGTGGTGCCCGGGGCTGCACACTCACGGAGCATACTGATGGCCCACCCACTGTGCACACGCAGGTCACACACTCGCTGCGGGAGCCTGCGCACTTGTGCTGCACGAGGACTAGTACACAATCACCCTGCGTCATGATGCCCACGCACTTGTGCTGCACGAGGACTAGTGCACAATCACCCTATGTCACAATGCCCATGTGTTTCTCAGCCTGGCTACCCCGGTCTACAGAGAGTCCCCTTGTTCTCCTCGCCCGAGGCCAACGCCCACCGGGTGCCTTTGACCTACGCAAAGGAACGCCAGAGCTCGATGCCCTGGAAAGGTTCCGGGGATCATGTCCAGGCTTCAAGTGCTGCTTTCCTTCCTGTGAGCTATAAATAAGGAGTTCACACCTCTGCCACGGTTCCCAGCAGCATGGCCGGTGCCAACAGGGTGGGGACTGGGGAAGGTGGCCAGCCAGCACCGGGCGAGTGGCAGGGGATCCCAGCCAGGTGTAAACATCCCGGCCTCCTGGAGCCCTCCCAGCTGCCCCCTCCACCCCGCGGGGTGCTTTCAGGGCCCTGCCGGCTAACATTAACCCCTGAATGGCCAGACCCCCACGCCATCTCCTGCTGCTGCATTGCACAGAACCCCAATGGCACCCGGCGCCCCCTTCCATAGGGTGCAACAGGGAGCATCACGCAGGCTTGAAGGATGTGTGGGGCAGCACAGCCAGGGTGTCCCAGATCCTCGCCCTTGGCACAGCACCCTCACTGTATCCCGTGTTAGCTGGCACCACGATCCTCACGGCTCTGGCACCTTAGGGACACGCCCAGGCTCTTAGGCAGCAGTGACGTGCTCTGTGTTCAGACACTAACGAGCCGGCCGGGGTGTATTGCTGTTTCGATCCGACGCCTCGCTCAGAGCCAGCCCATGCTAGCAGCTGTCACGGAGTGTGGGGGAGTCCGGCCCTGCACCCCTCTTCCCCGGATTCACTGGGAGTCTCAGCCAGCCAGTAGAACAGAAGGTTTATTAGAGATGCCAGGAACACAGTCCAAACAGAGCTTGTCAGTACATCCAGGACCCCTCAGTCGGGCCCTTCCGGGGGGCAGGGAGCTTAGACCCCAGCTCGGGGCTCCCTGCATTTCACCCCACAGCTCCAAACGGGGGCAGGGAGGCCAGACCCTGTCTGCCTCTCTGCCCTCCTCTTCCCAAGCCAGCTCCAAACTCCAACTGTCCAGCCCCGCCTCTCTCCTTTGTCTCCTTCCCGGGCCAGGAGGTCACCTGATCCCTTTGTTCCAACACCTTCAGCTCTCACCTTTGCAGGGGAGAGCCCGGGGCCATCAGTTGCTAGGAGACAGAGTGTCAGCCATTCTCTGTGTCCAGGCCCCTCTGTAACACTCATACACCCTTGTCCCATCACCTAGATACTCAAGTACTGCATAGGGGAAACCGAGGCACCCACACAGTACTCAGGGAAAACATTAACAACAGTCCTAGTTTGTCACAGCAGCAAACAACAAAGTAAACAGCCGACACAAGCGAGCGTGAGCGCTTGTGCATACGTGCACCACGCATGTGTGCATACATTTGTGCGTGTGTGCATGTCCACGTGTACCTGGGTGCATGCATGCACATGAGCTTGTGCATCCTTGTGCACCTGTGTGTAGTCACGGGCTCGCATGTGCCCATGTAGGCGTTCACAGGCACCTGTGCACAGGTATGTGTGAGCATACCCGTGTGAGTGTGCGCCCCTTCGCACACGCATGTGCTTGTGCACATGCACATCTGCAGCCGCCACGCGGCCAACTCGGGGCAGCCCCTTCTGGGGTCCATTCAGCCGCCAGCCTGGAGCAGACGCTTCCGCCAAGCCAGGACCCCGTGAACGACAAGAACATGGGCCCCGATTCGCACCCCGCACGTTGCACCAGGGCCTTCACTCAGGTGAGCGGCAGGCTTGTCCGTGGGCTGGGCCGTCCCACCGCGAAGCAGCGGCTCAGCTCACGTGCACTCCCATCCACCCCTGCTAGCCTCGGCACAGCACCCCAGCAAGGTTAGTTATTCCTCCATGTGTCTGGGCTGAGCTTCCCGCCCGGAGAGGCCTCCGTGGAGCCGGCGCTAATCGGTTGCAGGTGCCCGGCCCCAGCCAGGAGCGCAGCGCGGCCCAAGCCTAGAAAACGCTTTGCTTTGCTTTCGGGAGGCTCCAAGAAGCACAAACGTCACGTCCTTCCTGGTGGAATCGCTCCTAAACGCAGACGCTTCCCAGATCAGAGACATCTGCCGGCGGCAATGAGGTCCCTGGCCGCGGCTGTATTTCCAGGGACCCGCCCAAGGCCTAGCAAAAAAATCACGCCCCTAATGGGCAGGGCCAAGCTAAATTCTACTGGGCCACTTTTAGCCTTTGAACTCATTGGGGCACAGACTATCTAGAGCCAGCCACGGTGCCCATCACCCTGGTATCTGAGCCCCTCGCTGCTTTGCGGGCAGCAGCAAGCACATTGGCAGCACTACAGAACCGATAACAATCATTTGCAGCCGATCGTTTGTTGCCAATATTGGCCAATTCAGCTTCAGTTTTATGTCCGCGTTTGGCTGACTAACTGGAAACTCAGCGTGATTCTGCTGAAGACAGATGCACATCTGGCCCAGGGGGTGAGATTCTTCCCTGAGTAACACCAAGGCAAATCTGGAGTCACTCTGCTGACGACGATGGAGTGACGCTGGATTTATACGGGTGTAATAGATTAGGACCAGACCTCGTCACCTTACCAGTTTTGCTGGCGCTTCCAGATTTACACTAGTGCAGTTAAGGATCCAGTTCTAACATCAGCTGCAGCCAACGGAGTGATGTGACATTTACACCCGTGCAGGCGAGCTCTGGATTTGGCCCTAACTCCACTGCAGTGAGTGGAGTGACTCCAACGCTACGCCAAAGTCACGCCGATCAAAACCAGGACCTAACTCCATTGCAGTCAGTGGGTTGACTCCAGATTTACACGGGCGTCCCGGAGATCAGACTCGGCCCCTGGCTCCGGATTCACCCCCACGTCACTCAGAGCCGGCCCCATAAATTCTAGCAGCGATTACGACCGCCTGAGACTCTCAGCTTTCCAAGCCGCAGCACTGAATCGCTCTCCTGCTTCCAAGCGTGGGAGACCCGCGCACAGCAGCTCGCTGGCTGGGCATGAAAGCGCCATGACCGCAGGCAGCTCAGGTAGCCTGTGACCCCAGCGCGGCCCGGCTCCTGGCTCGCCAACCCAGCCACGGCATTTGATTCTCCCCGCTTCATTAACGTCAGCCTTAAACAAACAGGAGGAAGGCAGGAGAGGCGTGCGCCCCGGAGCCCAGGAGAGCTTAACGGCCATTTCTGCAGGTAGCAGCTGAAACGTGCCGGATCGCGGGAGTTTGGGAATGGCAAATATTCATTGGCCGGCTCCAGGCTGCGCGGCGTGCCAAAGCCAGTGTCTAATTACCCCCTTTCGGTGTGTGCAGCACCCCACGGCTAGGGTGCAGCGGCATGCCAAGAACAAGCTCGCCAGCTCCTTTGGGCCCAGACACCTCCCCAGCAACGGTCACAAACCACAAAGGACTTTTAACCCTCCGGAGGCTGGAGAGAGAATCCGGCTCATCCTGCTCTAGTCACAGAAGGGAGGGAAACTGAGGCCCAGAGCAAGGCTGTGACCTGACCAATGTGATACAGAGGATCAGCGATGGAGGTAGGAAATAGAACCCAGGTGTCCTGGCTGCCCATTCCCTGCTGTAACCACTAGGCAACGCTCCCTCCCAGAGCTGGGAATAGAACCCAGGAGTCCTGGCTCCTAGTCCCCTGGGCGGGAGCCACCGGAGTGACAGGCAGGGCCCTCCTCGAGGGGTGGTTAAAGCACAGCACAAACCCTCCGCCTAACGCCTGTGGATTCTTTTCACCCCGGAGCCGGCCGCGCCCAAGCACTGAGCTCCCTTCTGCCAGCCTAGCCACCTCCAGAGAACATGTGCCACGACAGGCACCCAACGCTGAGCATGGCACAGGGGCTCCGGGTTCCCCACCGCTCCCAAACAGCCCCTTCCCTCCGAGGCTGTGCCAGTCCACCCTGGCTCTGGCTAGGGGTTACGCCCCACAAGCCAGGGAGCACGGGCAGGTCGGGGGGGGGGGGTTGTGTCCGGGGTGGGGGTGGGGGTTTTGGCAGCGCTCGCTCCAGCCAGTCCTGCCAACCGCTTCTCAGACAAGTGTTGAGTGAGCCCGGACGCAGGGGAGAGGTGCCAGGGCGAAGCTCTGTTCGAGGATGAGCTCCAGGCAGCAGCGAAACGGGGCTGCCCGCCCAGATGGCGCAGGCTGCCTGGGTCCTATTCCTGGCTCTCCCACTGACCCTGGGCCTGAGCTCCCCCGCCTACCTTTGTGTGCTCTTTGGAGCAGGGACTGTGTCTCGCTCTGTCTGGGCAGCACCTGGCACAATGGGGGGGCCTGTTCTCAGCGGGGCCCAGAGCTTTGAAACTAACAGGCGTTTGGGTTTCCAAGTCCAAAAAAAATCAAATCAGTTCAGGGCAAACGAAAGCCAATCAAAAAGTAAAAGAACATCGTTTCGGGTCAGGAGGGGAAACTGAGGCACAGAGCGGGGGGAAGTGACTCGGCCGAGGTCCCGGAGCAGAGCCAGGAACAGAACCAGGGCTCCTGACTTGCAGGCCCAGGCCTGATCCACCGGATCATAGCTGCTTCCTGGCTCTCCCTAAACACAGCCCACATACCCTCCTGCCACTGTTCATCAGCCACTTGCCCCTCGTTTCCGTGGGACCGGCGATCTGGGGCTGGGAGGGCTCCAGGAACCTGAGCACCCTATAGGACTTACCCACAGCCCCCACTCACTGCTTGCCCTGGCACAGGACTGGCCTTGCTGCTGGTCTCAGGGGCCCAAGCCCTGGAGGGGACAGGTCTGGGAGGATGGAGGATGGACCCGCTGGAAAGGACCCCCCCCTTGGGCAAGCAGCTGTCGACTCAGTCCTGTCCCTTTAAATCCATTCTCCACGGCCGGGCCCCCCAAGAAGAGCCCCCAGGGGGGACCCAGCAGCAGCACGACTGGGAAGGAGCTTCCCTTCCAGACGGTACAGAGGAGGTGCCCGATTGGACGCCTTGTTGGCCCGGCTGGCCCTGCTGCTCCCCGATTGGACGCCTCGTTTGCCCGGCTGGCCCTGCTGCCACCCGATTGGACGCCTCATTTGCCCGGTTGGCCCTGCTGCTGCCCGATTGGACGACTTGTTGGCCCGGCTGGCCCTGCTGCTCCCTGATTGGATGCCTTGTTCACCCGGCTGGCCCTGCTGCCGCCTGATTGGACGCCTCATTCGCCCGGTTGGCCCTGCTGCTGCCCAATTGGACGACTCGTTGGCCCAGCTGGCCTAGCCGATGCCATACCAGAACATCTAGCCTTGTACATGACCAGCCAATAGGCCAACTAGTCCGTTACTCGCTACACCCAGCCCTCGAGTCCACCACTTGCCATCCAGGGCCATCTACTAGCCCAGCCGTGCCCAGCCAACCATGCGCCACGCCCCACCCCGGCGCCTAAAAGACAAACATAAGCGTTGCCCCTCGTTGCCTGGCCAGGGCGGCCACCGTTCCCACCAGGGCCACGAAGGGCTGGGGGAGGCAGGCGAGACACCGACAGAGACAAAGTTTAACATCTCTGCCCTCAGGGGGCCCGGGTCTGTTTGCACTGTGGAGCAGCAGGTCCCGTAGAGGGTCGGGGATTTTCCCATCATGCACCAGGGTGCTAGGCCTACCCCAGGCTAACAGGCAGGCTGGAGCGAAGCCCCCAGGATGCTAGAGGTGCATCTTTTGAACGGGCTGGAGGCAAGGCCAGGCTCCGGAAGATGCCCTGCTGTCGCTCTGGCTGGGGTTTTCCCCTGTGCTCAGCACTACGGTCTCTTCATGCCCTGGAGGTTGGGCCGGAGTTTGTTAATAGCAGCCTTGGGAGGCATGTGTTATTGGGGCCCTGGGGAAACTGAGGCACGGGGCTGGGTTCAGGAGCTTGACCACGGCCACACTAGCTTAGCTGGAACTAGAACCCAGGCGTCCTGATTGCCCTGTCCCAGCGCCTGGCACATACCTCCTCTTACACTCGGCAGTGCAATTGCTGCTGGCTGAACCTGCCCACTGAGCACTTGACGCATTAGCCCAGGCCAAACCCCACAGCTGTAACTGGATGGGGCACGGTGTAACTGGCTCTGTGGCACAGGCCTGATTCCCCAATGTGTCCTTCCCCCTCCACCAGCATCCTGCCCCTCTGCCAGGCCAGGATTTAAACCATGATTTGAGGACTTCAATAGCTGAGACATAGGTGAGAGGATTATTCCAGCAGTGAGATTCTGTGGCCTGCATTGTGCAGGAGGTCAGACTAGATGATCATAATGGTCCCTTCTGACCTTAAAGGCTATGAGTTTATGGGGATCGTCTCCTGCAGTCCCTTCTCCGGGGCTTGATTCCACGCCCCCGGCCTGTGATTGCCACAGGGCCAGAGCGGCTGCTGAGTGCCCTTGGTGAAGGTGACCCACGGCAGAGAAATCCCAGCACTGCCCCTCTCTTATCTGGTGCTGGCAAATACCAGGCTCCGTCCCCACTGATCTCGCCGCGCCAGGAGCTTGGGTCCCTCCAACCCACCAGGGCCCGAGGACAGTGGGGCGCGCTGTGGGGAGTGACTCAAACAGGGGCAACCAGTCTCTCGCTTGGGAGTGCAGGGGGAGCTGAAGTCCAGAGCTGGGCAAACAAGCGCCCCCCCCAGCGTGAAGCAGAGCCGGCTGGGCCCTGCCACCCGAGCTGAGTCTAACTAAAATTCCTGCTGGGAATTCGCTACACAGAACCTGCTGCTGCTCCCTGGAGCCGGGCCAGCCAGGCCTCGTCCTGCTCTGTCCACGTGACCCACCCTGACCTGGGAGCGGCCAGATGCCCCATGGCCACAGCCCGCTCGGCTCCTCCACACACAGAGCGCGCTCAGGCCGAGCATGCGGGCACCGCCACACCCCCCAGCCCTGCCCCACCTGCCCTTGGCGGAGGAATGACCGGAGCTGTGGGGCCGGGACATCTTGCGGAGGAGAAAACCTGGCGCCCGCTTGGTTTAAAGCGAACAGTCCCAGGCCCCTGGGCCGCACACGGGAGGTGGCGGAGGGGAGAGGCCAGCGGGCGGGCGGGCAGGCAGCCCAAGCAAACAGGCAGCCGCTCAGCCCCGGGGTTCCAACAACATGCATGCCCCTCCTCCCAAAGGCTGGGGTCACAGGGGAAAAGAAAAACCACCCTGCGTTCAAGGCCCCGTCTGTGGGGGAGGGACCAGAGGCTCCTGAACAATGACCTTGGGGGGCGGGGGACCTGTGGCGCTCCCCACCTCTGCGACGGGGGTCAGCGGCAGAAGAGACGCAGCTGTGTGTATGTCACACACACACACACATAAACACACAGAGCCCATCTGGGGACTGCAGCCCCCGCGTCTGGAGTGAGCAAAGCTCTCTCTGAACTGGGAGTGAACCCTGTGCCGCCGATCCCCAGCCTGTGGGGCGGGGGTGCAGAGCTACCCACAGCTGGACTGTTGCTTCTGTGCATCTGGGGTAGTAGGGGGAGGGACCTGTAGCAAGGAAATGTGGAGGGCGGCTCCAGAAAAGGCTGGCTCTAGAAAAGGGGATCCACTCAGGGGATTCAGAATAAGGGTGCATGCATACAGCCAGGGATCCAGGAAAGGGCTGAGAGAGCCAGACAAGAGGTGCAGGGTTTCCAGAAAGGGAGTGCAGCCACTGTGCGGGAATCCAGAAAAGGACGGAGGGATCTAGACAAGAGATTCATTCCCTTCAGGGGAGTCCAGAAAAGGGGAGCATGCACCTGTACACATGGCTGTGCACGCACAGGGAATCCAGATGAGGGTGCAGGCATGCACACGTGGGAATCCAGACAAAGAATCTGTGTGGGGGGATGGGCCTTTGTGACAGTCCATGCCTCAGTTTCCCCATTTGACACATGGGGATTATGATGAAAGCTGGTGGAACATTTGCGGACAGGATTTTTGGCTGATGGAAAACGTCACTGACAACATTAACCCCCCCACCCTGCCCTGTTCCTTTCCCACCCCCAGATCCCTGGTGTCTTCTCTTCCACAGCCCTGGGGCGCAGGACAGAGGTTTGAATGTCAAGCCAGGCAGGGGAGCTCCAGGGTGGGCGCATGGGAGAGAAGCCAGTCCTGAGCGAGGGGGGATGGAAAGGCAGAGCTTGCCCCCGGCCCAGCTGGAACCGGACGTCTCTCCGCAATCTGTTCCAGGCGGCCAGCTGGCGTCTCGCAGGACGACTCCGAGGTGGAGCCGGGCAGCTGGCCGGGCGAGCGCTGCAATGTGGAGCAGCGAACAGGGCAAGGGGCTGAGCACAGCAGCCTGGCATGTGCCTCTTGCCAGCTGGGGCCAGCGCCACCTGGTGCTAAAGCAGAGCCAGGGCACGGCACGTGCAGAGCCGCCTCCCTCCCCCTTTGCACCAGGCCTGCGTTTAGCTCCTCCTCCAACGCTGCCCCACGATTCCCTGCACCAGGGCGTTCCGCCGTCCCGCAGGGTGCTGGAGGCAGCGCTGTCCAGTGGGTGGAGCACTGGACTGGAACCCAGGGGCTCCGATCTCAGCTCTGCCAGTGACCCAGTGCGTGACCTGGGCAAGTCCCATCCCCGCTCTCTCTTCCCTCCCACCCTTGGTCTGTTTAGATTGTCTCTGAGTCTGGGCAGCACCCAGCACACCTGGGACCTGCTCTCAACTGGCACCGCCCTACTGCAAACATGATCTCTCTATCCCCCCACCGTAGCTACACCCGACCCTGCCCATCCCCATCCCCGGCCACCCGCCTCAGCCGTATCCTGGCAGCAGGAATTCTGGTGCTCACGCTAAGGAAGAGCACATCAAAGTCAGGGACAACGCCACCCACAGCTGGGGTGATGCCGAGAAACAGGACCAATGCCCGGCCGGGAGGTGCTCAAACTGAATGGGACACACACAGGACCCGCCATACCGGCAGGGTGGAGGAAAGGGGGCGCCCTGTCTGCAAACATGGCGTCACGTTCCTTTGGAAGCCGGGCCCCATCGGCGGCCGACGCAGGATTAGAACGTGGGACCGCCCCACTCCGTGCATCACCCACGTGGCTGGTGGCAGGCCCACGGCAGAGGTGGGGGGTCTCGTGTAGCAGATTCCCTTATAAGGCCCCTGCCCCATTGCTCAAAACTACCCAGGAAAATGTGGAGCAGACAGTTCAGGTATGAGCCCTGCCCCTGCCGTCAGGTACACTCAGGGGCTAGAGAAGAGCAAGAATCCCGAGGGTGGCTGGGAACAGACGGGAGAGAGTCCAGGTTATTCATCAAAAAGGTTTATTAGGAATCTCCCTAGAGCCTTTGGCAGAGAAGGGTTGATACAGTCTCCAGGCTAAGGTACAAACACAGCTTGCAAGTGCAAGGGGACACAACCGAGATCAGGATCCTGCTGCGCTGCGCACCCCCAAAGCCAGCTCGGGCGCTAGCGGAGAATGATGAATAGGGCCCCCCCACTGCACAAAGTGGGGGGTGAAGGGTTCCCCCCAGGGCTGGCAAATTGGATCAAGGGCAAACTGACTCCCTGGGGCAGATGCCACAGGGCCAGCTGCCTGACAGCTCACAGGAGAAGCAGCTCAAGTGTTTAGTCCCCTCTGCCGCTTCCCAACTCCCTGCTTCTCGCCCACCTCGGTCTGTACAAAACCCCAACCCCCGGCTCTCCCAGGAGACCGACCAGCGGGTTCATGCTGAATCCACATAAACAGCCGCTCCCCTTGGACGCCCTGCTTGGAATCAGCTCCCAGAAGGGACCCCAGAGCGCAGATTCCAGCCAGGGCTGGAGCCTGCTGCTTTGTATCACGCTCGGGATGGCTGCATCTCGCCGCCCGAAAGCTCCAAGCCGGCCAGTAGGGGGGCGCTGGCTGTTAGGTGGGGCCAAACCCACCCACTCAGCTCCCATCTCCAACCCGCCTCGTTCTCCCGTTTCCGTGAAGGCCTCAACCCGCGTTAAATGCCTTTTGCGTACGTGTTGCAGAAGAGAGGGCCACAGGTTGCAGCGGGGGGGAGATGTGTGTGTGTGGGGGGGCGGGGTGTCAGGCAGAACACAGGGCCGCGGGGATGGGACACAAGAACCTGGCTCATCTGTTGCGGACACCCCAGGGGATGGGGATTGGAGCACGGACAAGGAAGCCTCGAGATCAGAGAAACGCAGCTGGAGCCAGGGCCCAGGGGATCGGCGTAAAAACGCAATCCAGAAGGGGGCCAAGCGCTGGCGGAATCCCTCAAGCGGCTCTTCCCGGAGGCCGGGGCTCACGTTCTTTGAGCGCCGAGGCCGGGAAAGCAACATCCAGCTGCCGCCTAGCTCGGAACTGGAAACAGCCGGGGGGAGCACGGGGGAGAAGGGGGCTCGATGATACACGAGAGCGCGAGGGAGACAGTTCTGGTTCTTTCTGTCCTTTTACGCCGCCGGGCTCGGCTCGCTGGGGACCTGCCCCGGGCCCGTGCTGGCCAGGAAGACGCTGGCCAGGTAGCTGGCGTTGAAGCAGTAGGTTCTGTCCTCCTCCTCCTCCTGGGAGCAGCACTGATCCTTGTCCTTCCAGGAGTCCTTCTGGGTGGTGCACAGAGCGGCGATGGAACGGGCTTTCTGGGGACAGCAGCATGGAGAGGCGGTTAGAGCCTAGGCCCGGGACACGCGGCGCGTCAGTCACCCCAGGGCGCTAGGGGTCAGGACTCCCTGGTTCTACTTCCAGCGGCACCAGAGTCTCCCTGCATGACCTTGAACAAACCATTTCCCTTCTCCGTGCCTCAGTTTCCTGCCTCCGTACTATGGGGATAAACTCCCCCCCTCCTCATTATGGGCATGGGGCACTGGCAGGAGGTACAGGCCGCCGGGTTACATGAGGTCACCCAGACATCCAGGTCCGCCTGCTTCGCTGCGGCGATTCATGCACCGCCCCTGGGGTGCCGGATCTCTCGCGGGGGGGAGGGGAAGGTGCTTTTTAAGCCAACCTGAATCAAGCCAATGCTGATCCGGACCCAGCTGCCCTCATTCCAGTGTAGGAGTGCCACCGTTTGGTTTAGCAGAAATGACAGGTGCGAATTTGTGCAGCAGCCCTTAGGGTAACGAGCCACTGAGACAGGAGGGTTTCCCACCCAGAGCACAAACCACACAAAGCCTCGGGGACCGTCTGTCTACACCTAAACCGCTACCGCGGCGGCTGTAATTACTCCAGCTCCCCCGGAGCCGGTCGACCCGGCACCGTCTGCACCAGGTTGGGGTCGGCACAGCCCCGGCTCTCGTTGGGGTGGGCTTTTCACACACCCCAGAGATGCAGCTATGGCGACGTGAGCAGCCCCCAGCTGGTCAAAGCTGTCCTCGACCTCGGTGGCGCTCTGACTTGTGCAGAGACACGTCTCCCATTACTAACACTGCTTCTAGCTGAGGGTCTTGCCTGGCTCCCAGCACCCAGGTATCTGAGCGCCTCTGGGCATTTACCCGGCCACTCCCGCCGGGAAGCAGGGCCTCACCACTACCCACATTGTACAGATGAGACCCAGAGAGTAAAGTGACATGCCCAAGGTCACGCGGGGAGTCTGGCAATGCAGGAATTGAAGGCAGGTCTCGGGAGTCACAGAGGATTGGGGGGAGGGATATCTCAGTGGTTTGAGCATTGGTCGGCTAAACCCAGGGTTGTGAGTTCAATCCTTGAAGGGGCCATTTAGGGATCTGGGGCAAAAATTGGGGATTGATCCTGCTTTGAGCAGGGGATTAGACTAGATGACCTACTAAACTCCCTTCCAACCCTGATATTCTATTCTATGATTCTAGGAGCCCCACTGCACCATCCTTCCTCTCTCCGCCCAAGTCAGCAATGCCAGAAGGCCACGGCTCCCCAGCCTTTGAATCAGCACGTTGTGTGCCTACAGCAGGGTCTATTTGATAACCACAGCCCCCTCTCCCTTGCACTTACCTCTTTCTCTGCACACTGGGTCCTCTCCTCACCCTGTAGGCTGCAGCAAGGCTTTGTTATGCTCTGGATCAGGTCTGGGATTGGTTTCCTAGTAACAGGAAGAGAGTAGTTTATAGCCATGGCTGGAGCTCAGGACTTGGGCTAAGTAGCAGCCTGTTTGGCTAGTACTGGAATATACCCAGCAGCATGCTCTAGGGGGCGCTGCGCTGCCAGAGGTGCCCCCTTCTGGTGGAGACATGAAACTAAGCCCCTGATCTTTCACAGTCACAGAGAATCCTGTCCGGATGCTGGCCCCAGGACCGCATTTAAATACTAACTCAGTGAATTATGTCCTGCCTCCCTAAATTCTCCACGTGGAGTCAATCGGATGCTGCATTCTTATGTGCTTCCTGCTGTAAACCGCAGCATCACGTTGCTGTGCGCCATTAAGCAGCTGCCTCATTCCTCCCCAGAGGTGGCTGCATTTCGGCGGCAGGTGTGTGAACCCAGCATGCACAGCCTGTAAAGCACCTGGAGAGATTTCAGTGATGCTCCACAAGCTTCGAGGTTAGCCTATCTGAAGATCTGGCCCGGAAAGTTTAAGTGATTTGCCTAAGGTCGCAGAGGGAAGCCTGTGGCAGAGACCAGAATAGCTTCTCCATCACACTGCACCTGGGCTTGTCATTTACACCCCTGCCAAGTGAATGCAAAGTGCATGTAACATGCTACCAAACCAGATCAGCATTTTACACTGGTGTAAATGCAACAGAGTCAGGTCCCAGGTCTCTCGGCTCCCTGGCCTTTGCCTTGCTCACCAGATCAGTGCTGTTCCTTAGAGCCACCTGAGCTTGGACAGCAAGTGGGATCTTCCTGGCCTGTTTCTGCATCAGGACGTTCAGTTGAGTCAATGGGGTCAAATTCCCACCTGGTGTAAATGGGCAGCGCTCCATTGGAGTCAATGGGGCTGCGCTGATCTACATCAGCTGGAGGTCTGGCCGGTTCCTTGGACACAGGGCAAAGACCCTGCACCAAGGATAGTCAGGTTCCTCCAGACTGGGCCAGGACAGACCCTGGGCTCTGTCCCTGCAGACGTCACTGCCAGCAATTCCCCTCGCACTAGGAAAATCCCAGTGCGAGGCTTGCACCCGAGCATGGCGCACATGGCGGGGAGCGTAGGGTGAGAGGTGCTGGATGGGATTCGACTCTGGCTAAATAATTCATGCCTGGCCTGCTCGCCTGGAGCGGCCTGTAATTAGAGCAAACTGTGGCTGGAAAAACCCCGGGGTGGGGGGAGGGGAACTTGCACCTCTCCTTAAAGCCAGAAGGTGGCGCTGCAGCCTCGCTAATCCAACCACTAATCCAGAAATTAAACCTCTGCTTTTCCACCACCTGGCGCAGGCTGGATTAACTCGCCTGTCCAAGAGCCGGGACAGCAGCAGGGCAGCTTGGATTGGATGATCTAATGATCTCCGGGCTGCCCCCTTCCCAGGCCCCTTTCTCTTTCTATAGGCCACTGCCCTGCGGTGCTCGGGCATTACAGGTGGCAACAGTCACAGCGAGCCTACCCGACGGGTCTAGTGGGTAGAGCAGGGGGGCTGGGAGTCAGGACTCCTGGGTTCTATTCCCAGTGACAGGAGGAAGTGGGGTCTAATGGGCAGAGCAGGGGGGCTGGGAGTCAGGACTCCTGGGTTCTATTCCCAGTGACAGGAGGAAGTGGGGTCTAATGGGCAGAGCAGGGGGGCTGGGAGTCAGGACTCCTGGGTTCTATTCCTGGCTCTGGGAAGGGAGTATGGGGATTAGGAGTTCAGAACAACTCCTGGGTTCTCTGCTCTGCTGCAGGGTCCGTTTGCGAGCTTCCCTTGCGTTTCAACGTCCCCATTTTCCAGCGGGGGAAGCTAATTCCCCAGGAGCCTCGGGCAATGTCTGCGGGTCCCTGGCCGAGCGGGTCAGACTCACTGTTTGGTGAAGAGCTTGATTTCCCCGCACAGCGTGTCCAGGAGTGCCGGGGTCACCACTCCCAAGGTGACAGCCTGGATCTCCTTGTCGTAGGCCGGGTGTGGGGCCTGGCTGGAGAAACAGCTGAACCTGGCCTTGCCTTCAGCCTGCTTGCAGCACTGGTGGGGTTTGGTCTTCACCGACAGCTCCTGCTTGCAGAACTGAACCAGGGTCTTCTCCCACTGGAGAGAGCAAGAGAAGCCATGTACAGAGGGAACGGGGCAAGCATTCTGCGAGTGCCAGAGGATGGACTGGCGGCTAAGGCTGCAGCTTGGGACATGGGATGCCTGGGCAAGTCACTTCTCCAGCCAGGGCTCGGATAATAACCCTGCCTTTGTCTAGCCATCGGCTGAACTCTTCGGGGCCGGGACCGTTTCTGGGGCTGGGCAGCACCGTGGGGCCCTGAGCTCAAGTCAGGGCCCTCCAGGTGTGACCAAAAGCCCCTAAATATTCCCGGTGCCTGGAAAGCCCCTGGGATTCCATTTGTTTAGCGCCCGATCTGCACCCAGCACAAAGAGACAACCAGGGAGGGGCTGCTGCCAGAACAGAAATGAGCCAGGCAGAGCCCTCTCTGGCCCAGCCCCGGGCTTTATATGAAAATAGGGACCGGGGGGGAGGGGAGAGAACATAATGTAACAAACCCCATCGCCGCCCCCCCCGGGACAGAACACAGACCAACAGTGCCAGGGAGGTTGGGCCGGGGAAAAACTCCTCCCACCCTCGCCGATGGCCCCTTGGGATTGGCTCCCCCTGCCCCCCTCCCTTGGGCTTGCCCCCCCCAGCCCCGTGCCGAGCCCCCCCTTACCGCGGCGTGAGCACAGTCCACGTTCTCGTTCTTGCAGCACTTCTTGCAGTCGTTCTCCAGGCGGGTGATGGCACGGGCCTGGCGCTGGAACCAGCTGAAGCCTGTGGCAGGGCTGGCGCCGGGCAGGTAGACGGGCCGAAACTTGCGCAGGCTGCAGATGTTCTTGATGTTGCTGGCGGTGGGCTCGCCGGGCGGGAAGGAGATCTCAGGCAGCCTGGGCCAGAGCCGGGCGCCGCGCCGGGTGGGCGCACACTTGGCCGGGTCGGTGGACGGGCAGGCCCTGGGGGGCGCGGTGCTGGCCACGCTAGGGTCGTAGCTGGGTTTCGGGGCCTCGCCGGCGAAGCACAGCTCCCGGTCGGTGCCCTCCCGCTTGCAGCAGTGGTAGTGCTTGGTCTTCACTGTGAACTCGTCGTCACAGAACTTCTCCAGGGCTTCCTTCCACTGCGGGAGGGAGGGAGGGAGGCAGTCAGTCAGTGGGACATCCCGGCGGGGCCCCAGAGCCCCTCCCGCCCTCGGCAGGATGTCCCACCGCCTGTCCCAGAACCCGTCCCGGCTCAGGGCGAGGAGCACTTTGCCCGGAGGGTGGCTGGCTTCCTCTCCATCGTGCCCGAGCTGGGATGCATTTGCTGGGTCTCTGTCCGGCTCCCAATCGGCCCCTGGCTGGCAGACGGCGAGGGCTGAATGGCCCCTGGAGACGGCGCTCCCCTGGCATAGAGGGAGGGCCCCCCCACCTCCAGGGAATCCCGCAGTGCCCGCCGTGGGGCACAGGCCTGGCTCTCCAGGCCCTATCACCAGCCCCATGAATGGCTGTAGGTCTCCCAGTGGGGCGGATCCCCCACACCCAGGACTGCTGGGACCGTGTCTTGAGCCGTCCCAAAGCCTCCCCTCTTCCTTGAGCGAGGGGCAGCGCGGCCTCGTGATTAGGGCAACAGGCCGGGACTCAGGAGAGCTGAGTTTGTTGCTGGCTCTGGCACTGACTCCGGCCACATCACCCCCACCCCAGTGCCTCAGTTTCCCCTCCCGCCCTTGGTCTCCTTGGCCTGCGGGGCAGGGACCGTCCCTGGGTATGGACCCAGAGCTCAGCCAGGTGCTGCTGTAACACAGCGGCTCCGTGGGGCAGCTCGAGCCAAGAGCCTGGCGCAGCGACTCACCGCGGTCTCCGCGCAGCTCAGCCGCTCGGCCTGTGAGCAGCACTGCTCCAGGCCGGCCTCCAGGAGGTTGATGGCATCGCCTTGGCGCTGGAGGTGGGAGAACCCCGTCTGGGGCAGGTTCGTGGGCCCGTATGACACCTTCTTCCTCCCCTCCCGGCAGATGTTGTTGATGTTGCTGGCGCTGGGGCGGACCGGCGGGAAGTTGTCCAGGTTGTGACCCCAGGGCACGGCCGCCCCAGCCCAAGGCTTCCCGCGGACCAGGATGGGGGCGATGGGCCCTATGGCAGAGGGAGAGCGAGTTCACAAGTCTGCAATCGGGGCAGGGCTCCAGCCGGTCCCCCAGGGGTCCCGTCAGCCTGTCCCATTCCCGGCTCACGTTGGGAGGAAGCGAACGCTGCAGCTTTGCTCTCCTCAGCTAAACTAGGACGGGAGACCCCCCTCCAGGGGCTGCTCATCCCCCCAGTTCCATCCTGACCCCCTGCATGGATGGGGCCACCAAATCCTTCAGCCTCCCTAAATCCCTGGCGACAGCTGCTGAGCTCCACCCCAGAGGAGGCTGCACATCAGTGGGGGGGGGGGCGGGGTGGCCAGGAGCTCGGGTGTGCTCTGCGGTGGGAGGGGGGGCACCATTTGGCAAGGCCTGGATGCTCTCCTCCCACTATCTCTTCGGGCTGCTCCCCCACGCCCCACCCCCAGTTTTGCACAGTGCTTGCCCCTTCCACCCGGGACTCCCCAGCCAGGGCCCGTGTCACCCAGTGGAACCCGCCCCGCCGGGCAGGCGGAGTTGGCAGGGCCAGCGCCCTCCTCCCGACTCACCTTGCTCCAAGTCCAACGGCAGCTGTAGGATCACTTCGCTCTGGAACTGGTCCTCTGGCGCTGTGGGCAGCAGCTCCTCTTGGCCATCTGGGAGAGGAACAACAAAGGACGCGGTGAGCGGCTGGATCCAGTGCCCGCCATGCCAGCCCCGAGCGGCCAAGGAGATCAGGCGTCTGGCTCAGAAATCACAAGATCTAGAAGCTGAGTCAGGGTCATCCCTTGCTGTTATACAGCCTTTTCCTCAGTAGGGCCCAGAGCCCTTCACAGCCCTTAATGTATTTATTCTCACAATGGCCTCCCAAAGCAGGGCAGGGCTATTACCCCCATTGTACAGCTGGGGAAACTGAGGCACAGAGGCTAAGGTCACACAAGGGGTCTGTGGCAGAGTAAGGAACTGACCCGGGGTTTCCCACATTCTAGCTAGTGCCCTAAGCCCCGGGCCATACAGAAACGCTCGCCAAAATCCGCTGACTCCAGGAGCTCGGTCTTTGAGATAATCTCCAGCTCTCGGGAGATGCCAGCCCGGCGACACTGAGGTCCCCTCACCAGCATTTCGCACCAAGGCCAGCAGGGGCCAGCCAAGCAGATTGTCCCTTTTGGCTGCAAAGCCTAGCCGCTGGGGTCGTGTTTTCCTGCTTCTCTCCTAACCACCAGAGTTAGAAACTTTCTTATTTAATAAAAACAAAAGCGGAGACTCTCCCATAATCCCAGGACTCCGGGAACTGGGGCTTTATGGGAAACACCAACGGTTGTGACATTTGCAATGAAACTGCCAGAAGGGTGGCCATACGTCCCCATATTAACGGGACCCTCCCCATATTAGGGGCTTTATCTCATATATGCGACTATCCCCCCCCCCCCCCCCCCGCGCTACCCAGAAACAAAAAGTGTCCCGATTTTTCACACTTGCTATCTGGTCACCCTACTGGCACCACTGGTGGGAGCCGGGGGGACCTCAGAGTGACAGTGCTACGCCAACCCTCCCCTGTTAATCCCCTTTCCTGGAAAAGCGGCTGGTAATCAGCATAGTCAGACAGAGGCGGAGGAGACGAGGTTTAACCAGGTCTGCATTAGTCACAGGTTAATCCACCCGCTCACCCTGAGCAGCGGGCACAGGCTGGGCTAGCAGGGGGCTGCGGGTCGGGATTGAGGAGCAGCAGCAGAGCTGTGTGGAGGGGGGAGCCCAGGGCTGGGCTAGCAGAAGAGGAAGGGGGCCTGTGGGTTGGGGCTGCGGAACATCAGCGTCTGCAGCCTGGGTTGTGCCTCTGGGCAATTCGCGGGAAGAACGGCTGCTCGCAGAGCCGGCGCAGTTCTGCTCAGGCTCATGCAGCTGGAGCGGGAGGAAGGGGAAGGAGAAGCAAAGGGCAGGGCTGCGCCGAGCGTACGGGCAGAAGGGACCATCCAGGCGTCCCGCCCGACTCCCCGTGTGACACAGGGCCGCACATTCCGCCCTGCAACCCCTCGACTGCGCCAGCCGCGCCAGCTCCACTGAACGGTTCAGACCCCAGGAGAGTAGCCTGCCCTGCGCCGCCCGTGGAGAACAGGAGAGCCCGAGGTCACGCCAGTGCCCCAGGCCTCTGCCAGGGCAGGGAATTGATTGGAGGAGAGATGGTGCTGCCAATGGAAGGGGGCCCTTGCCTGGCCAGGCGCAGATGCCAGCAGCTCCAGAGGAAGGGGGGGAGGATAGCTCAGTGGTTTGAGCATTGGCTGGTGAAATCCAGGGTTGTGAGTTCAATCCTTGAGCGGGCCATGTAGGGATCTGGGGCAAGAAGTGGGGATTGGCCCTGCTTTGAGCAGGGGGTTGGACTAAATGACCTCCTAAGGTCCCTTCCAACCCTGAGATTCTATGATTCTATGAAACCCGGCAGGAGGCAGCGATGGGACGCTCTGCCCTGCTGACCCCCGGGGAGCGCGATGGGACGCTCTGCCCTGCTGACCCCCGGGGAGCGAGATGGGACGCTCTGCCCTGCTGACCCCCGGGGAGCGCGATGGGACGCTCTGCCCTGCTGACCCCCGGGGAGCGCGATGGGACGCTCTGCCCTGCTGACCCCCTGGGGAGCGAGATGGGACGCTCTGCCCTGCTGACCCCCGGGGAGCGAGATGGGACGCTCTGCCCTGCTGACCCCCGGGGAGCGAGATGGGACGCTCTGCCCTGCTGACCCCCTGGGGAGCGAGATGGGACGCTCTGCCCTGCTGACCCCCGGGGAGCGAGATGGGACGCTCTGCCCTGCTGACCCCCGGGGAGCGAGATGGGACGCTCTGCCCTGCTGACCCCCTGGGGAGCGAGATGGGACGCTCTGCCCTGCTGACCCCCCGGGGAGCGCGATGGGACGCTCTGCCCTGCTGATCCCCCGGGGAGCGCGATGGGACGCTCTGCCCTGCTGACCCCCGGGGAGCGAGATGGGACGCTCTGCCCTGCTGACCCCCGGGGAGCGAGATGGGACGCTCTGCCCTGCTGACCCCCTGGGGAGCGAGATGGGACGCTCTGCCCTGCTGACCCCCCGGGGAGCGAGATGGGACGCTCTGCCCTGCTGACCCCCGGGGAGCGAGATGGGACGCTCTGCCCTGCTGACCCCCCGGGGAGCGCGATGGGACGCTCTGCCCTGCTGACCCCCGGGGAGCGAGATGGGACGCTCTGCCCTGCTGACCCCCGGGGAGCGAGATGGGACGCTCTGCCCTGCTGACCCCCCGGGGAGCGCGATGGGACGCTCTGCCCTGCTGACCCCCCGGGGAGCGCGATGGGACGCTCTGCCCTGCTGACCCCCCGGGGAGCGCGATGGGACGCTCTGCCCTGCTGACCCCCCGGGGAGCGCGATGGGACGCTCTGCCCTGCTGACCCCCCGGGGAGCGCGATGGGACGCTCTGCCCTGCTGACCCCCCGGGGAGCGCGATGGGACGCTCTGCCCTGCTGATCCCCCGGGGAGCGCGATGGGACGCTCTGCCCTGCTATCCCCCGGGGAGCGCGATGGGACGCTCTGCCCTGCTGACCCCAGGGGAGCGAGATGGGACGCTCTGCCCTGCTGACCCCCTGGGGAGCGAGATGGGACGCTCTGCCCTGCTGACCCCCCGGGGAGCGAGATGGGACGCTCTGCCCTGCTGACCCCCCGGGGAGCGAGATGGGACGCTCTGCCCTGCTGACCCCCGGGGAGCGCGATGGGACGCTCTGCCCTGCTGACCCCCGGGGAGCGAGATGGGACGCTCTGCCCTGCTGACCCCCGGGGAGCGCGATGGGACGCTCTGCCCTGCTGATCCCCCGGGGAGCGCGATGGGACGCTCTGCCCTGCTGACCCCCGGGGAGCGAGATGGGACGCTCTGCCCTGCTGACCCCCTGGGGAGCGAGATGGGACGCTCTGCCCTGCTGACCCCCGGGAGCGAGATGGGACGCTCTGCCCTGCTGACCCCCTGGGGAGCGAGATGGGACGCTCTGCCCCGCTGACCCCCCGGGGAGCGAGATGGGACGCTCTGCCCTGCTGACCCCCCGGGAGCGAGATGGGACGCTCTGCCCTGCTGACCCCCTGGGGAGCGAGATGGGACGCTCTGCCCTGCTGACCCCCGGGAGTGAGAGGTTAGCTGAAGTACCAGGGCTCAGGGCAGCTCCGCCACAGAGGTGCAGAACCCAGAGGCCTGGTTCCCTGCGTCTCACGCCGTCATTCACACCCGTGCAAAGCGCTACCTGGCGGCGTTTCACACCCACTTTGCACTAGTGCTCATGAGTTTTTTCAGGCCTGAGTTATGATTTTTAAATGCTTGGGGTTGGCCATGGTGAAAACTCCTCCTGACGGTGTCACAGCCTCTCTTGTGAGGCTGGCACCATTATCCCCATTAGAGACAGGGGAAACTGAGGCACGGATGGGGGAAGGGACTAGTCCGATGTCACCCAATGGAATAGAATCCAAGACTCCCAGCTGCTACTCCGGTGCTTTGACCACAAGACTGCTTATTCCCTGCGCTGCTTCTGCTTTTCTTTTACATCCGTTTCTAACGCAACGCTTCATTTGCAAGTTGCCATGGGGTACGATGTTTGGGGCCTACTTTCGTTGTTGGGGTCAGACTAGAAGGGGCTGCATCGATATCCCACTTGGAAAGATATTTATCAGTCGGGGTGCCCAGGAGGGGAAAATCCCAGGGCGGATTTTCTTTTAACGACTAGTTTTCACACAACTAACGAGTGATCTGGCAGGTTTCATACCCATGGTGCCAGGGTTAGGCCTGGGAGATGAGTGAAGTGAGCAGCGCCAGGCCACGTAATACACAAAAGAAAAAAGGAGAAGAAAAGAAAAACAACAAAGCACCAGATAAGGATGCAGAATGTGAGAGAAGGGACCAGAGTGGAGAGTAACTGAACTCAGAGGGGGGGATTTTCTCTTCACACATTTTTTTGAGGGAAAATTGGCTTTTTGAGCAAACAACGTTTTTCACAGAACGTATTTGCCTTCTGCAAGCAATGTGAGTTTTTCATTCGAAAACCGAAAAACAGCAAAGTCAGCAAAAAATTCAATTTGGAACCGCTGTTGCAGTGCCTCGTGGGATTTGGGGTCTGGGCGCCGAATGCCCTCCACCTCCTCCATGGGCAGGTCCCCAGCTGGACTACACCTTCCGTGGCCAGCGGGGGACTCCCAGGATGGATCATGGGTGGCGCAGAGTGGCAGCACTGTGGAGCATCCTGGGAGATGTAGTCCAGCTGGGAGTAGGGAGACTGAGGCACCAAAACTACAATTCCCATGAGGCACCAGGGCAGCATTTTCAAATCAAAATTTTTGCAGCTTTGCCCCAAAAAGTTGAGATTTTCTAAGGGGGGAAAAGCCCATTTTCCAGCCAGCTCTAAGAGTCACATCCTGATGGGCCTGGTCCCTGAAAGCCAATGGCAAAACTCCCATCGACTGCAAAAGCAGCAGAGTCTGGCCCTAAATCCATGAGATAATCCCTCCTGTGCAGCAATTCAGTCTCCTCTGACAGAGGGAACTGGATCTGATGGACCTGGGCTCTGATCCCGGGAGGCAAACCCCTTTGTTCCTCTACAGAGGCCTCCCTTACTCAACCGCTCACATATTTTCCCTCAGTTAAGAACATAGCGAGCATGTGCTGGCTCTGTTCTGCCTCTCACCAGTTGTCCACTTGGATTGTAAATTTATCACTCTGGGTCTGTGCTGTGCCCCGAGGGCCCTAATCTCAGCTGGGCCTATAGGTGTAATAACGGACCCAAGCATGCCCGTCTCTGCAAACAAACTGGTCCAACCTGCTTTGCCGTACTACACCCACCCTCCGCCGGGGGGATCGCATGATGCTCTGCATTTAGTCAGCAATTATCATCTCCCGATCCCGGAGCAAATATTGCCTAACCCTCCTTCCACCTGTGCTGGGAACCGTGAGTATCTTCCCAGTAAACGGGGAAAGTGAGCCAAGCCCTGCCAGCCAATCACAGTGTCAAACAGGGGATGAGAACCCAGGAGTTCCCGGCTCTGTGTTAACATTTGCACCGAACCGCCCATTGCAAACCAGGAGTGTTGGCTTCCCACCCCTCTCTCCTTCGTCTCAAAGACACACGAGGCCTAGATCTTCCCTCTCCCAAGGAGTTTATGGCTAGGATCAGCCACGCCCTGAGAAAATGAGGTTCACAGAAGACAAGGGAGGTACCGAAACGGAAGGCTGGCCCCTCCTAGAGCTGGCTGGGGCTTTGGATGGATTCCTCCATGGCCATGCCCCTCCCTTAAGGGTGGAGTATCTTGCATGCACCCCGACTCCTGAGTCATCCCACTGAGCTCAGGGTTCCACAGAGCACAGATTGAAAACCACTGAACTAGGCAAAAGACCCTGCCAGGATTTTTCCAAAAGCAAAAATGCCAAAAGGCCTGTTGTGTAAGAAACGATTATTGAATACAAAGCTTTGGGGCGTGTCATCGTTAGGGCCCCAAAGCCAAACCGCAATTAACGAGATGGAATCTCCTATTGACACAAGCAGATATGGCAACCACTAATGGCAGATAAACATTTTCGAGACGGTCTGTGAACCGGAGATTGCAAACAGAGCCGAGCTGTGCTGCGTGGAGGGGAGAGATTGACATGGGGGAGTCGGGGACATTCACAGCAGTTCGTGATGGGAAAAGCCTTCAGGTGAGAGCACTGGATGGGGACTCAGGGGACCTGGATTCTTGGCTCTGCCACCAACTGTCCATGTGGCTTGAGCGAGTCATGTGATCGCTGTATGCCTCAGTTTCTCCTTATTAGGGAGAAAGTGTGGCATAGCAGATAGCACATTGGGCTAGGATTCAAGAGACCTACAATCTATCCTGGCTCTGCCACTGACCTACTGGGTGACCTTGTGCAAGCCACTTCCCCTCCCCGTGCCTCAGTTTCTCCCATGTAAGATGGGGTGATGACACTGACCTCCTTTGTAAAGCACTTTGAGATCTGCTGATGAAAAATGTCATGTAAGAGCTAAGGATTAATATTATCATCTGTAAAATGGGCAGAATAACCCTGGCTTTCTCCCACCCTTTGTCTAGTTAGACTGTGAGGTCAACAGGGCAGAGACTGTCTCTCTGTGTGTCTGTGCAGTGCCCGGCACAATGGGGCCCTGATCTCAGCTACTGTAACATTGTTAATGTAGTGACACATGCAGGATTGATTCTCTATTATGTTCCCATCTATTTTAAAATAACCCAAGCAATGGGGCTCCCACAAGCGGAGACCTCACTGCTAGGAAAAGTCTCCTGCTACTCAGCCTAAATTTTATCCTATGGCTTCTATTTCTTACCCACCCACACACTGAGACGCCCCCCAGTCACCCTCCGGCCAAGGTCTTCATGCAGGTAACCCGGCCCTTTGGAAACACTCGCGACCACAGATTATGAAACTTTTCTTGGGAGACCAGGAGGGGAGAGAGAATCAAACCCCACTTGCTGATTCCTAACGAATGATTCTGCTGAGCAGGTGAACAGATGCCACCATGATGGGCACCAAACAAGAACCGAGAGAGATGGGTGCGTATAGGGTACGACTGCATAAAGCATGCCTGGAAGCCAGGGACTTCGTTACTGGTCCAGTAACCGCTACCACCATGCATAGGCCCAGCTGTGCCATGCAGCATACACAGAGCAGTGGGTTGCCTTCCTGACCCCAGCAGTGATCGTTTTATACCCCGAAGCATGAGATTATTATTTTGTTTTAATTACCCCTAGTTTAGTACTTTGGTGTTGGGATTGACTGGGCACCGTGGAGTAGCAATAACCTCTCTTCTACCTGTTACTGTAGCCAGAGTCAGGACTCCTGGGTCTGTCACTGACTCGCTGCGGGACCCTGGGAGAGTCACGTCCCTACTCCGTGCCTCAGTTTCCCCATCTGTAACATGGGGGACAATCATAGAATCTCAGGGTTGGAAGAGACCTCGGGAGGTCATCTAGTCCAACCCCCTGCTCAAAGCAGGACCAACCCCAACTAAATCATCCCAGCCAGGGCTTTGTCAAGTCTGACCTTAAAAACCTCTAAGGAAGGAGATTCCACCACCTCCCTAGGTAACCCATTCCAGTGCTTCACCACGCTACTAGTGAAAAAGTTTTTCCTAATATCCAACCTAAACCTCCCCCTCTGCAACTTGAGACCATTACTCCTTGTTCTGTCATCTTCTACCACTGAGAACAGTCTAGATCCATCCTCTTTGGAACCCCCTTTCAGGTAGTTGAAAGCAGCTATCAAATCCCCCCTCATTCTTCTCTTCTGCAGGCTAAACAATCCCAGTTCCCTCAGCCTCTCCTCATAAGTCATGTGCTCCAGCCCCCTAATCATTTTTGTTGCCCTCCGCTGGACTCTTTCCAATTTATCCACATCCTTCTTGTAGTGTGGGGCCCAAAACTGGACACAGTACTCCAAATGAGGCCTCACCAGTGCCGAAAAGTGATCCTAATTGCTATTTATTTGTATTGCAGTAGCGCCTAAGCGCCCCAGTCATGAACCAGGGCCTCATTATGACGTTAGGCGTTGCATGCCCTGCAGGCCAGCACTGCCGGAGCCTTTGGCTGTTGCGGGGCCGCCGTGGTTTCCCTGCGCTCAGTTCGTTCAACTGGGGGCTATTTGCACTTAGACTTTCGGGAGACTGCGATGGGCCGGCCCAGCCAGGAGCAATTTATTTATGAAATTCCTGAGGCGGGAGCAGGAAGTGCGGGAAGGTTGTGGAGCTGCTGCCTGAGACAAGGAGCGCAGAGATATTTAGCAGGTGATAAAGCAAACTACAGAATGAGAGGGGGGGAAACCCAGGCCCTCGGCTGGGGTGTTCAGGTCACAGTTTCAATGACATGGGGACCAGCCGCGTAGGACCGTCCGAGGTGCTGAGCACCGCTAGCTCCCCTTGGCTTCGGTCAGGAGAGGGAGGGTGGGCTCTAGTCTTGGACTTAGGAAACCAGCATTCCATTCCCTGCTCTGCCACAGACTCCCTGTCTGACCCTGGGCAAGTCACTTAGTTGCTCTGTGCCTCAGTTTCCCCACCTGTTCAATGGGGATAATAGCCCAGTGCTACCCAACAGGGGCGCGTGAGGATAAATCCATTAAAGACTGTGTCATGCTCAGTGATGGGGCCAGATAAGTATCTAAGAGCAAGACCAGCATGGCAAAAACAGGACTGGAGGCCAAAGGCACGGAGTGGAATTTACAATATTGCCCCTGAATGAGTTACGTGCCTAATTCCCCTTGACTATCAAAGGGAGTAGGGCACCAAAGAAGCGTGCTTTCACAAATCTTACTAGGCTCCCATCTGCATCTTTAGGCACCTAAATACCTTTGTCAATCTTCAAGCGAGCCAAGGTACCTAAATAAACAGCTGTGTTTGCACAAGAGCTCGGCCAATCAGGGTCACAACCAGAGCAGCCAGGAAGCTGGCTGGCACGACCCATCCCTGGCTGGGCACTAAACTTGTCAGCACCGGGGTCTCTAGGTCACCAGCACAGCCCTTTTACTCCTCGGGACACGTGCCTGGGAACATCGGGTGATCCTGGCTCTTTTTCCTCGCTGTGTGCCAAGGACTCTGCGGATCTCTTCAAATCCCACCAAAGGACCGGTTAGAAAAACCACTAAACTCTTATCTAACCCGAGCAAACGTAACAGGGGCGGCCAGGAGATACCCACGCCAGCTCTGATCCAACTAGTCTGCTAACAACAGAGCGCTGCCGCGGTGCCGGGGAGGAGGGGGGTCTAGTGCCCCACGCGCCGCCCCCTCTGAGACGCCTGGCACCTGCTGCTGGCGGCTGCCTGCTGCCGCGGACACGCTCTCTTTTTAGCATGGTGGCTCAACGCGTAGACTTAGCCTCTCCCACCCGTTCTGGGACCAAAACCTGCCCAGCTCCGAATATGGATTCCTGGCTTCCCAGGCCGGAAGGGGCCACTGGGATCACCAGAGAGCTGATAAAGAAGATAGGAGTTGGTTAACAGCTACGCAGGACAGAATTTTCCTGGGCTTTTCAGAAGTGGC
The DNA here is from genome assembly GCA_037349315.1 of Chelydra serpentina. Classification (NCBI taxonomy): domain Eukaryota; kingdom Metazoa; phylum Chordata; order Testudines; family Chelydridae; genus Chelydra; species Chelydra serpentina. The sequence continues at coordinate 3,064,169 of JBAIAC010000104.1, read as the reverse complement.
TTCTGGCTCTGGGTGTCTGACTGGAGCTGCCGAAAAGTGGGGAGCAGCCGTGCAGAGTGCGCCTCAGAAAACCCGACCCATTTGGGGGGGGGTGTCTCAATTTGGGGACCCCAAATCTTGTCACTTCTGTTGCCATCTCTGCCTACAGACTTGCTAAAAGGGCGTCCCAGGCGGAGAAGGCCTCCGAAGCCCCCTCCACACATCCTGGTCTGGGGGGAGACAGTGCTGTCTCTCTGGTGTTGCTAGGTGACGTCTCCATGGAAACGGGACCGGCATCACCAGGAAACCCATGCTCCTGCCTTGCATGGGGCTACCGGCCCCCGCATGTGGGCCAGCAGGGTTGGCTGCCCTGGAATAACCAGCACACGATTCCTCTGCCTTGCTCGGCAGGGGACCGAGAGGCTGGTGACTAACCACAGAGCAAGCGTCCCAGAAGGGCAAGCTTCCCGTCCTCCATGTGGCCCCTACCATGTGCCGGGCCCCTGTCCTGGAGGGGCCCCGTCTCCATGGAGATGGGCAGATGTTCATTCTCTAGGGCCCAGTCAGAGCTGGCATTTCTGCTGAGGTTCCCAACACAGGGTTGGTTTAAACTGTCTCAGGAACTGGGCTGAGACCCACCAAATGGCAACAGACACTCAACCCCTACCGGCCTGGGCTGGATTCAAACAGGTGACCTCACCGTACAGCCTCCCCGCTCCAAAATCAGGTGATGTTCTCTAAAGGCACGGAGGCGGAGTGGCCGGGACTCGCTGTTCCCTAGTTTTCTGCGCGACTGTCCCTTTCGGGAAGAGTCTGTCCCAGAAAACCGCCGGCGACAGGCTGGTAACTGGGAGTTTTCCGCCCGAGTCAGCAGCTTGGGAAATAAACAAGTGGCCAGTAAATTGGAAGCATATGGCGTGGCTGTTAGGAACTGGGGGGGTCTCCCCCTAAAGCAGAGGTGGTTACCCTAGAGATCCTGCCTGCCTCCTTTGCGATAGGGTTATTATATCTGCCACCTTGAGCTGCCCTGGGCCCGAAGAGCTCACGGTCTAACTAAAGGAGACAGGAAGGCTGGCGGAGGGAATCAGGGGCTACCCACTGCCATGCTCCAGCCCCCCGACCATGCTTGGAGAGCGACTTCTCAGTGGTGCGATTAGGGTGACCAGATGTTCCGATTTTATAGGGACGGTCCCGATTTTGGGGTCTTTTTCTTATATAGGCTCCTATTACCCCCCCCACCCCCTGTCCCGATTTTTCACATTTGCTGTCTGGTCACCCTAGGTGCGATCTGGCTATTCGGCAAGCCAGCCCCACGCTCCCCACTAGAAACAAATGGAGCCGGGCAGGGTGTAAACAAACGTGCACAGCTCCATTCCCACGTGAACCAGGGCCTGTCTCCCTGCTCCCCGCACTCACCTTGTGGAGCTGCTCTGGCCAGGCACAGCAAAGGGACGAGCAGTAACACGGGGGCCCTCATGGCGAAGAGCCTGCGAGATCGAGGTGTTTCAGGACACGTCCCGCTCAGCGCTGGTGATTCTTGTGCTGGAGGTTTCTCCGTGGAGCTACTGTGCGTTTCCTCCCCTTGGAGCCTTTAATATACTGTCAGGCTGACAGAGTTGAGTGGAGCTGAGTCATGGGCTTGACGTCAGCCGCCACGCCCTGCAGTGTACTCAGCTTCCTAAATCACTAAGAAAATACCCCTAAACATGAGGAGTTTTCCGTCCGGGATAATCTCACAAGGCAACAAGCGACCAATCCTCCCATATGGAAAGAGGAGAAGCCTAAATGACTGACACGCTTCACCGCCCATCTCTGCGTGGGTCATGCTTAGCTCATATGTGAGCCCCATTATCAAACATGTGTTCCAGCACACGGGTTTGCAAACTGCATAGGCGTTTGTACCACATGGGGCCTTACATAACGATAGATTGGAAGGATTTATTTTTTTTACGGTAAATGTCGGAAAAGATCGATTTTCTCTCTCACACACACACACACACCCCGACGTTTCCAAGGATGATGATTGATAGGCAAAGTAGGAAAAATGCTGTTTGCGAACTTACCAGTCAAAGCCCAGCGGTTTCGATTGTTGCATTAGGCTTCTTCCCAATGGGCCGGCGGAGGATCGGTACAGACAGGTATGATGGGTGGATTTAAGGATATTTACTTTAACCGCTTTGCCCGGGGATGTTGGCAAGCGGTCACTTTTTGAAGCACATCTCCTGTCATTACAGGATTGTCTGACCCTCCCCCCCTGAATTTCCTGAAACTGTGAAAATTGATAAAAACCTAAACGAAAAGGGTTAAAAATGAATCTTGATAGTCGCCGCTGAAATTATAAAAAATAAACAGTTGAATTCTGCCAAGCCTCACATCCTCATTCCTGAGACAGCATCACCTTTTCTGTGCATTACGATACCACCTGCCAGCTCCAGTGAGGGCCCCAGGACCCCACATGCGAGGTGCTGGACAGACACGGAACAAAACAGTCCCTGCGGCCTGCCCCAAAGAGTTTGCAATCTTCAACCGAGGCCTCTACAATGGTTTTCACGGAGTTTATGGCCAGAAGGGCCCATTAGATCATCTGGTCTGACTCCTGCACAGCAGAAGCTAGAGAGTTCCCCCAACCCGCCCGGTACCAGGCCCAGTCGCTCGTGTTTTATCCAAACATCCCTTTCACAAAGGCATCCCAGTGGGGATTGGAACCTATAGGAAGAGGCAGGGCCTTAGGAAAGAGGAGTCACATGAGCCCCTTGGGTTTCTGCGTTTGTTCAGTGCCTAGCACAGTAGTGGGTCCCGGGCCACGACCAAGGCTCTGACGGGGCCACCACAAGGCAAATAAGGACCGTCATTCCCCATTATACAGGTGGGGAAACTGAGGCACAGAGCAGAGTTGTGACTCCTACGGCCACACAGCCCTTCCATAGCACAGCTGGGAACGGAGCCCAGGACTCCAGGTGCTCAGTCCAGTGCTCTAGCCACAAGACTTTTGCCATCACCTGGTGGGTGGGGGCCATTGCTCCTCCTCCCCCCTCATTTGAGAAGGCCCCCGCCAAACCAAGTGGACTTGTGACCTGGTGACCTCTGTCATGGAGGAGCAGCCGAGCCAAACCTAAGTGTGGCTGTGACCCCCCGGTGCCAGGTCACAGCGTCCGGAGCAGGGAGCCGGGCCCAGGTCCCCGGGACAAGAGCTGCTGCTGAAGGGTGAGTGGGGAGCAGGTTTGCCCTGCAACCCCCCCCGGCCTCCCTTCGTCTCTGCCTGCCTCCAGCTTCTCCGGTGTCCCCTCTAAGTGCACCGCCGCGGAATGAACGGCAGCAATTGGATACTAAAGGTGCCTAGTGGATTTACAAGGTGCCCTACTCCCTTTGATAGTCTAGGGGAGTTAGGCACCCAACTGAGGGGCGTTTGTAAATTCTGTGAGGTGTCTAAATACTTCAGTCCTCCTGTTGCCGCGATGCGCTCTCTCTCTCAGATACTTATCTGGCCCCCCTCACTGCCGTGTCAGAGCGCTCAGTCTTTAATGGATTTAGCCTCACCATCACACTGGGGGGCAGGGCTATTATCCCCATGGTTCGGCTAGGGAAACTGAGGCACGGAGCATCTAAGGGACTTGCCCAGGGTCACACGTGGAGACTGTGGCAAAGCAGGGAATGATCTTCAGAGACCAGGGTTCCAAGACTAGCTCCCTAACCCCTGCCCTCCCGCCCCCATGCGCCGGGTGCTGAGGTCCCAGCGCCCAGCACCTCAGACAATCCGGCCCCTTTAACTGGTGGTCCAATGTCATGGAAATCACGACCTGAAAGCTCCAGGTCAAGGGCTGGGTCCCCCCCTCTTGGTCTGCGGTTTGCATGATCACCTGCTAAATATGTCTGCGCTCCTTATTGCAGGCAGCAGCTCCACAACCTTCCCGCGCTTCCTGCTCCCACCTCAAGAATTTCATAAATAAATTGCTTCCGGCTGGGCTGGCTCGTCGCAGTCTCCCGAAAGCCTAAATGCAAATAACCCCCCCGCTGGATGAAGCGAGCGCAGAGAAACCAAGGTGGCCCAGCAACAGCTAAAGGCCCCAGCATTGCTGGCCTGCAGGGCATGGCAAAGGGAAAGGAAGCCTGCTGGGCCTCTCGTGATTCGCGTCGGGAGGCCGCAATGTGTCAGGAGCTGTACATCCACCCAGGAAGAGACAGGGCCTTACGGAACCTGCACTGAATGGTCCCCGGGTGGTTCTGTGTCTGTACAGTGGCTAGCACAATAATGGAGTCCTGGTCCGTGACGGGGGCTGTTACGCACAACACACAACCATCATCACCCTCCATATTACAGGTGGGGAAACTAAGGCACGGAACAGGGAAGAGACTCTTTCACAGTCACTCAGTAAGTCGGTGGCCGAGCCAGGAACAGAACGCAAGTCCCCAGTCCAAGCTCTAACCCCAAGCCTTTTTCCACCACTAACACCTCAGAATAGCCCAGACTCCTCTCTGCCAGTTGCTTCTTCACACCAAGTACAGCTCAGCTGTGTTTATAATGGTTATCCCTGTTTAACAGTTGGGGGAAACTGAGGCACAGAGCAGCTTGGTGACAGCAAGTAGGTGGCGGATCCAGAAGTTCAGACTTCCGCTCTGTATTGTGTTTTGAGGAAACCCCCGGAGGTGGCCCCGGGTTCAAACCTCACCCCACACCTATGCCCGGCAGAAGCTAGTCACAGCAGCTGTGACACCAGGCGCTCACCTGAATCATGGCAGCATGATCCAGTGGGCTCATTACCAGACTAGGAGCCAGGCACACCCTCTGCCTCCCTGCATGGGATCCAGGCGCCAGACACTTCCCCAACTCCAGGCCTCAGTTTCCCCAGTTGCAAACCAGCAGTGGTGACGCTGACTCGCCTAACTAGACAGTGCTGTTGGGATTGTTTGCAATGCATGCAATTAAACTAATGGGCCAGCATGAATAAAATAATCACCCCTCGTTCTTACCTCGGGCTTTTCACCAGTAGATCTCAAAGCACTTTACCCCTGTTTGCAATCAAACATAACCTGATTGTCCTGTACACTACTCTGGCAGTGCAAAGGGATCTGAAAGTGGGTATCACAGTCACACTTACTTTAATAATAATATCTAGCTCTTACATCATCAGATCTTAAAGCACTTTACAAAGGAGCTCAGTAGCATTAGCCCCTGTGCACAGATGGGGAAACTGAGGCACACAGCAAGGACGTGTCTTGCGCAAGGTCACCGAGCAGGCCATTGGCAGACTGAGAACCCAGATTGCTCTATCCCCTGGGCTGTGATCCAGCTACAGGGAGACATATTGAAAAGGTGCTTTGAGATCCTTGGATGAAGGACACTACAGCATTATTAACAGCACATGGGGAGCGCTGTAATGCTATCCTCAGTGATGGATACCTCCTGTCTTTCCAAAGCAAAACCAGAGCTGCCTGACAAAATGACGTGCTCAGAAGATGCGCGCTTGGTTTGAAGGTTTGTTCAGGCACATCGGACCTGTCTGGGAGGGGAGCGAAATCTCACAGCGTGGAACTCAGCCGAGCACAGAGCAGCTGCAGGTTGGATTCTCCGGCTGGAGTCACGGATACCTGGGCAAAGAGGGCACTGAACGCGACCACAGGCCGAGGTGCTGGGATTTCACCCCCAGTGTTGTGTGAGTGACACCTCCAGGAGCAGGGCAGGTGGCGAATCGGGGCCTGGGAGAAGCAGCCGAAGTCTCTGGCTAGAAGATGATGTAGGAGCTGATCCTGACAAACCTGAGAGCCCCCAGCGAGCTTGACGGCCTGCCCTAGCTTGTGGGACAGGGCCTGGAAAATCACACACGCGAGAGAGAAAACAAGAAACGAGGGACAGCCCAGTGGTTACGGCACAGTTGGGACATAGAAGACTCTGCCACTCAGCTGCTGGGCCACCTTAGACAAGTCACTTCCTCTCCCACCTTCTGTCCGCCTGGCCTAATTAGATTGTGCCGGGTGCTGCACAGACAAGCCCTCACAATGGAGCTGAATTTAGGTGCTTATCCACGCTTGACAGTTAATTCAGATTAAGGGAGGGTGTGAAATTAAAGCAGTCGTGAATCTGGATTAACCCTCTGGGTGGCCAAGCACCAATGCCGACAACGATAAAACGATGACCAATCACAACGAACCGCTGGCCTGGAAGGACCAAATGTTTCCAGCGATCACTAATCAACTGCTTATTATGGGAGCCGATAAACCGTACAGGGCATTTCCCTGTTACCATCACTGTGCACGGGGTACAGAACCCAGACACGGATGTCAGTTACACTGGTGTAAATCCAGAGTCACTCATGCCGTTGCGCACCTCCGGATTTACTCCGGCCCAGCGGAACCTGGCTGATTTGAAAGGTTCTTAAATCTGAAGGGGGAGTAAGGAGACCCTCTGGGCTGGTCACTAATGTGCCCGTGGGGGGGGGGGGTGGTTTGTGCCTCCACATGTGATTTATTAGGTGTATTAACGTCATGCCTCACAGCCGGGGTAGAGTTTGCAAATGGGAGGCCAATGGCCGAGAGGCCACAGACCATCCTCCACCCGCCCCAGCACCACAACCTTAATCCTGGCCCTGCGGGGTGGGGCGAGGCTGGCGAGTGACCCTGCCCTGCACTCCCCTGGCAGCTCCCTGCTCCGGGAGCTGCGACCTGGCGCCAGGGTCATAGCGCCGCTCAGCTTTGGCCACTCCTCCACCGAGACAGAGGGGGGCAAATCTGAGTGAACGGCATCGTGGCCTGATGCCCAGGGACACGGCGCCACCTGACCCCGTGTGCCAGGTTGCAACGTCTGGAACGGGGAGCCAGGCCCAGCCCCGCCTGGTAGGTGCCACCGCCGGCGGGAGAGCGCGGGGCGGGCTCGCTCCGCAGCCCCATGCAAAAAGATGCCGCACATACACCTATAGGCCCCGAAGGGGGCCCCAATTGTCTCCCCTACCCCCCTATTGGCTCCACCACTGCCTAGCATCCCAGACACGGGCCATGCGCTGGGCACTGCACAACCAGAACCAAAAGCCAGACAGTCCCTGCCCCGCCAAGCAACACCCTGACTCTGGGCTCCTCCTGCAAAGATCGGCTTGGAGTAGGTGGGGTTGTGGCTACACTCGGAGACGGCTCCGTGGCTCCTGGGGGAGCGGTCCTACTCCACACCGCCCAGCCCTTTGCGTGGCTCAAACTGGGGGCAGCCCCACCCGGGTCTGGCCTGGCCACTCCCCTTATATGGGCCACCCCTGAGCGACGCAGCAACCCCAGGAGCGAACGTCGCTCAGATTGAAGGCCCCGGGCAAACTGCCTCCCCCAGGCAGCCCTGAGTGCGGGAAATGTTCTGGGTCAAGCAGGAGAAGAGATTTGGGGGATCAAAGCAGGCCGGTCCCACAGCCCCTGGAAGGTCTGCTCGTCTGGGCCACGGTGCAGGACTTCGCTAGAACCATTGGACCCAGTTCTCCATCGGCCTGCACCTTGCGCAGTCGGTACACCTGTGCAAAGCCCCCCCCCCCCACGCTGGAGGGGGGACAGGAAGGTGCATGACCCTCATGAGTCACCCATTATTTCTCCAGCGTGACGACCACGGGAAAGCACCGGCTGGGTTTTATTATCCCATTTAACCAGCAGCCGTGAGCCAAACTGCCTGACAGTAAAGGACAGCCCGCAGCTGGAAAAGCACGGGGCGGCGTCCCGGCTGAGTGCAGCGGGGGAGGACGCAGGCCGCATTTCCAGCTCCACCGCTGGATCGGGGACCAATCACTTCCTCGTCTTTGTACCTCAGTTTCCCTCCCCCCCGAATCTGGAAAGTGGGGTTCCGGCCGCTCCTGCCTGAGCGGCCGAGGGCCCCGCAAAGAGGGACGGGTGTTCTCAGAGGAGGTGGAGATGGCAAAGCAGAGGGATTTGGCTCGGCCCCATGTAGCTCAGGGGAAGCTATTTTCCAAGTCCTCTAGAATTACAATGCAACTGCTGGGAAGGAGATGGCAAGGCCGGGGTGCCGCTCTGCCAGCGCTCCCAGCTCATGCCTTCAGGGCAAACCATCCAGCTGGGAACTGCGGTGGGAACAGAGGCTACGCCCAGCCAGCAGCCTTGGCTCCAGAAATGTTTTCTCCTCTTTCATTCCTGCGGACAGAGTCAGCCCCGCCTGGATTTGCAGCGACTGGCAGGGAGGCGACCCCAGACGAGGAAACCCGGCTCAGACAGGCTGGATGGTTCTGGGGATTAGGAATAGAGGCTGGGGGCTTCCAAACCAGGCAACACCGGTCATACCTGCTGGAACGAGTTGCTCTGGGAGGACAGGTGTGGTGAAGGCCCTGGGCTGGAACCCAGGAGAGCTGGGCTCAGTTCCCAGCTTTGCCCCTGACTCAGTGGAAGGAACCAGTCGTTTCCTCGATGTGGTTTTGATGTCCCCTCTATGCCCCCGTCATAACAGTTACCTCCAGCTGGCGGCATTTGTCAGAGGCCCCGTTGGGGTGCCCTTCCATCAGTGACCATGGCCCTAAGCAATATAGGGGGGAGGGGGAAGTGCTCCCACTAAATTTTTGCTGTCCCCAGCCAGGCAGGGACCTGGTGGGCACAAAGGGGGGGCAGAGATGCCCTGCTTGGGAAGTGGGCTGAGGCTAAGATCCCATGGGGGGCAGGGGGAACCGGCAGTGCCATTACAACACATTTGTGGCACTTGCTGCCACATACGAAGTGACCGTGCCCAGCCGGGATCAGCTTCTCCCGGGGGAGCGGAAGCGAGCCAACGCTCCGGTCCTTGAAGGAGACGCGCTTCAACGCCATATTCTCCCAATGAGACAAGGGTCGGCTCCGGTTATCCGTGTTTACCCTCAACTAAACCGGCTGGCACGAACCCGGAGTGAGGGGCTATGCCAATCACAGACGGCAGAATAGAGTCGCTTGCAACCAGGACGACGACGTGGTACGGGAGTTCAGGGGTCTACTGGGGAAACGGGGGCGGGCACGAGTCCAGCGTGTGGCATCCACCCCTGCTGTCTGTACAGCCACCTCCTCTCTCCACCCGCTGGGCACTAGAGGCCGGGTGTTCCAAGCCCACTGCCCCAGCTGTGCCCATCTGTAAGATGGTGGCAGGAGGGAAATGACACTGATTCATCTAACCAGATGGGCAAAGCGGGCACGGGACCTCTCTGTGCTGTACCCACTCCACAGAGAGAGGCTTGTCCAGGGAGCACTTTCCCCCAGGGCTAAGCACCGGGGTGGCATGCGCGGCAGCCCTCCAGCCGAGAGAGCCGGGGCAGGCGGCTGGGGCTGAGCAAGGCTTGTGTGGTGACTCCGCCGTTCGCTCCCAGGCCGGTCTCGAACGGCTTTAACACACCACCCGCCTACCCGCCCCGGGCTCTCGGCTCCCTGCCGGGAAGCAGCAGAGTGTGTCATGAGCAACAACGAACAATGGGACAAGTGCAGGGCTCGAAACAGGATAGTTAGAACTTCTCAGGTCTACCCCGAACTTTTCCACCCTACAGCGCAAGGCCAAATTCAACTGTCGCTGCAAGCCCGCCCAACTCCGCCGCCTTCCAAGCATCGGCAGGATTGGAGCCAGCGATTCCCATCCTTCCATCCTCCACGGAAATGCGGCCAGCTCTGGGGAGGGATGGGACGACTGTTTTGCAGCACACTGCAGTGCTACAAGGTGGCACAGGGAGGATGGGCCAGTGCTTAGGGCACTAGCCTAAAATGTGGGAGACTCTCGTTTAATTCTCTGTTCTGGAACCAATTCCCTCTCCCTGTGTGACTTTGGACAAGTGGCTTAGTCTCTCCGTGCCTTAGTTTCCCACCTGCCCAACAGGGATAACCGCACTGCCCTGCCTGCAAGGGGGGTTGTGAGGATAAACACAGCAGTGATGGGGGCTACATGTGTGCCTAAAAGAGACAGGCCACCTTGTTCAGTTTAAGGGGCAGCACAGAATTTGGCCTGATTCTCAACGAGACTAAGGCCCCTGTCCACTGCCAGAGTGGTGTAAATGAAAACCAGGCCAGAACCTCGTTGCTGACCACTCCAGGTTATTACAAATCCCCTGGCACTCTTCATAAATCGCCCAATTCAAATGGCGCTCCCTACACTCGGCCTCCCTCCCATTTTCGCCGTCAAAGCGAGGCGCAACGTTGCTGCAGGCCGTCAGACAGCTACCCCGTTCCGCCCTAGAGGTGGTTGCATTTTAGAGTGGGGGCACCTCCGTTTTGGACAGCGTCCTGGTATCTTTGAGCACACAAGCTCATCAGCACCGCCGTTACTGCTACCTGTCAAGTTTCCGAGCGGTATCGAGGTGCCAACCGCAGCACGTCAGTGTCTTGTGCAAGGCAATTCACCGTGAGAAACCCTGTCGAGATGCACTCGATGCAGGGGAAAGATAAGCTCAGGTTGCTAGGAGGGCTTTCAACAGAGAAACTTCGATTGAGTCATGGCAGGCCTGACAAGTGACTCAGAAACTTATCGGATGTTCTAAGCTTTACAAAGAAGCAATTGTACGCCCCCCATCTAGAACATGGCACCTCAGGAGGTCGGTATATGGTTACAGGAAACTGGCAGCAACAATGGCCAGGGTTGTTACTACTAAGGAGACTCATAGAGGACTTTAGCTCTGGATGTTGAAAGAGATCGAACAGGGTTTTCCCCCCCCCACTTTTTTTTTAAAATCCAGTGTGTTGAAATCTCTGTCAGGCCCTGTCGCAACCAACATGTGCATGGGGCGAACGGAACACTGGAGTCAGAGGCCATAGCTTGGGCTTTTAAAAAACAAAACCACAGCTTCCCACTCTACAGGCTGGGGACTGACTGGCTAAGCGGCAGTTCTGCAGAAAAGGACCCGGGGATTACAGTGGGCGAGAAACTGGATATGAGTCAGCAGGTTGCCCTTGTTGCCAAGACGGCCGATGGCATATTGGGCTGCATTAGTAGGAGCATTGTCAGCAGATCGAGGGAAGTGATATTCCCCTCTATTCAGCACTGGTGAGGCCACACCTGGAGTAGTGTGTCTAGTTTTGGTCCCCCCACTACAGAAGGGAGAGATTGTGGACAAATTGGAGAGCGTCCAGCAGAGGGCAACGAAAATGAACAGGGGGCTGGGGCACATGACTTACGCAGAGAGGCTGAGGGAACTGGGGTTATTTAGTCTGCAGAAGAAGGGGGGATTTGATAGCAGCCTTCAACTACCTGAAGGGGGGTTCCAAAGAGGATGGAGCTCGGCTGTTCTCAGTGGTGGCAGATGACAGAACAAGGAGTAATGGTCTCAAGTTGCAGTGGGGGAGGTCTAGGTTGGATATTAGGAAACACTTTTTCACTAGGAGGGTGGTGAAGCACTGAAATGGGTTACTACCTAGGGAGGTGGTGGAATCTCCTTCCTTAGAGGTTTTTAAGGTCAGGCTTGACAAAGCCCTGGCTGGGATGGTTTGTTTGGGGTTGGTCCTGCTTTGAGTAGGGGGTTGGACTAGAGACCTCCTGAGGTCCCTTCCAACCCTAATCTTCTGTGATTCTAAGCAGGGTGGCCCGGTGGGGAGCACAGCCTAGTGATGGGTAGCCTAGGACAGAGGGGTTTCATAGGTTCCAAGGCCAGAAGGGACCATGGGATGATTGTCTAGTCTGACCTCCTGCAGAACCTAGGCCACAGACCTGCCCCCAACTAATTCCTGTTTGAACTAGGGCAGATACTTTGCCAATCTCCATTGACACATTGATGGAGAATCCACCACAAGCCTTGGGAAGTGGTTCCCAAGGTTAATTACCCTCATTTCCAGCCTGAATGCGTCTAGGAAGCAGGTCCCCATTCTGCCACGATCACAGGTGTCTCTCTCTGTGCTTCAGCTGCCCAATGGGGATAACAGCATGGCCCTAGCCCCACGGAGGGTGGGGGGCTGTGAGGATAAATCTATTACAGACTGAGGGGCTCAGATACTGTGGGGTCAGGCACCAGAACAGACCCCCAACACTGATTCTGAGTAACTGTTGATGGATCCATGAGCCGCTCTTTCCTTGCAGGTGTTCACCCACAGCTGGTGCTAGAACAGATGCAAAACCTGCAGACATCTCCACGGCTACAATGATCCAGCAATATCCCCCCCCCCCCCCAAAAAAAACCACACCTGTCGATCCATGGGTCCCCCACGTACCTATCACAACATATGGTGTACCTCATCCAGTGCACTAAATGCCCCAACAGCAGCTAACGGGGTGAGACCAGACAATCACGTCGCGCTCGAATGAACTCACATGGGAAAACGATAGAAGACAAACACACCCTATCACCTGTGAACAGTTGTCACAAAATGATCACTCTAAACCCGACCTCTCGAAGGAAACCTGCACAACTCTTTCGAAAGACGAGCCTGGGAGCTTAAATGCATAACTTTCCTAGTCACTACAGATCATGGACTGAACAGACACTGGAGTTATGGCTTATTACAACAATCTGTAACCCAGTAACTCCCCTCTTTGTCCTAAGGCTACAGGGGTGTTAACTGGCCACTCTAGCTTGGATGGTCCTTTAGGATGCTGAAAGATCTGTTCCATCTTGCATTTAGCTATGACACTAAGTACCTTCCCCAGACCTGAAGAAGAGCTTGTCTCTCCCACCAACAGGAGTTGGTCCAGTAAAGGATATTTCCCTCCTTCACCTTGTCTCCCCTTACGCGGCAGGATGGATATAGCATCCCATGTTCCACCCCAGAACTGGCTGCATTGGTGGTTTGTGAAGTGACAAAGATCCTGTTGGGATGGACGATGGGTTAGGATGATGATGATTTATTTGTATTATCGTAGGGTTTCCAATGCTGTACAAACACAATAAATGGACAGTACCTGCACCATGATTTCCTGAGAGGTCGCCCCTCCAAGTCCTGCCCCACCCTAACCCTGCTTAGTTCAAGAGGCCCATGCACCAGCCAGCCCGGAGAACTAAGGCTGCCCCCCCGCCCCCGGCTCCATTACGCATTTAGGCGCCCTGGCTCTGCTGGCTTTTGGGAAGGCCCCATCGTTCGCTAGCCCCCAGATCAGACATCATTTGGGGCTCGCTTGAGCAAGGCACGTTTGCAAACGCTTAAGTGCCCCATCAGCAGCCACAGCGGGGGGAAGGACATCACCCTACCACGGGCAGCGTTGTGCAACCGTTACTCATGCCAGCGAGCAGCGACTGAGGCCAGCCGTACGAGGAAGTATTCGCCACCCTGACTCAGGGTTGCACAATCTGGCCTTTGACGGGTGGCATGTGCAGGAGAGCTCGTTTCTCTCCCCACAGCTCTGCATGACCCCACATTCAAAAGAAGGGCAAAGCGGGGGTCACCGCTTACTGGTTAGCCCAGGGGCAGGGGGTTAGCATGGAGACTGGGATTTTGTTCTCAACTTGCTGGGTGACTTGGCACAGGCTCCTGTGGTCTCGTCAAATGGGCACTGTGGGGGCAAAAATCCGCCATTTAACTGTGCCTCAGTTTCCCCATCTGTTACTGCTCACGCCTCCGCTGCACTAGGTGCTGCCCGCATATCTCGTAAGAGAGCCCCAGCTCTGAAGGGCTCACATGGGGCAGGGAAAGGGAGGCAGAGAGAGAAAAGAGAAGCAACTTGCCCAGTCACCCAGCAGAGAACGCAGGTGTCCTGCCTCCCAGCTCAATGGAGCACACGAATCGCCAGGGTGGAACAGAACTGAGGCCCCCCTACCAAGCGCCCTGTCTTGGGGAAGGGGCAGAAACCCACCGGTAGCAGATGTGGGGGACTCTGCTCCCCACGGCAATTTCATCCTTTGCCCTACTAGTTCCAGCCCCTCCCACTAGACAGCACAGCCTCCCAGCGTGAACAGGGAGATGCTGATACTTCACAGGGGCAACTGACTCTGCGTGAGGCTCCTGGAGATCCTCTGGTGACGAGCAGAAGACGGCTGCACCCGCCCATCCGTAACAGGGACCTGAGAGCTTCCGCTGCAGGGAGAGCCAGCCATCAGCTGCTGCCCTCGCCCCCCGGGGGGCACCGTGCCCAGGGCTAGAGAGCAGGGTACGAACGGCGCCGGTAACCACACGCTGCCTTGACTTGAAAACACATTTTAATCGGCCCCAGGGACCCGAGTCCGCGAGAGTGAGGCTGAGTGAGTGACGGGAGCCGGCAGGCCGGGCCTGCGTGTTTCAGGAACCGTCTTCCTCTGGACAGGGGGGGTGGGGTCCGGCCCCTGCTACGTTACAGCATCAGCGTGCGTTTCCTCTCCCCCTCTCGCCTGGGGGGGCTCTCAATAGCCGCCAGTCCCTAAAGCGGCTCCCGCTCTTGGTCGCTGGGCGTGGATGCAGCTCCGGTCGATCTCAGGCGTGTGTAGGGTCTGACGCCGACTCTGCTGGGTGACCAACACCTGGAGAGCAGCTGGTGTAGCCTCCCTGTGCCAGGAGCAGCACCGGACCCGCGGCAAGGGCTAGGGCTAGTGACAGAGGCCCGTTGGCAAGCCCAGCCCAATCCTACGGACCAGGCCGCTGGCGCCTGCTTCCCCCGGAGAGGCGAGGCCACGACACGCCCGGCGGGGAGCGGCTCAGAACAGCTCCTCGGCGTTTCTGAGCCGGGTGTCCCGCAGCTCCTGCAGCCGGAGCAGCACCTCCTGCAGGCCGCGCTCCCCGTGCTGCCTGGAGTCGCGGGTGCGGACGTTCACCGTGCGGCCGGACAGCTCCTTCCTGCCAACCACTGCAAGAGAGAGATGGCGAGGCTGAGGCGGGGCAGACTACAAAGGGGGAGAACCGGGGCCAGCAGAAGGGCACACGGCTTCCTCTCCAGCCCAGCGCACCCCTTGGGAAACTCCCCCTGCATGTGAAGCCCCAGGCAAGACCCTACAGTGGGTGGCGAGGGGCATCAAGGAACCCAGCAAGGCTCTCAGCAGCAGCCATCTCCCGCACAGGCAGAGATCGGGGGAGGGCAGGGACCCAGCCCCCTGTGCATTGCTGAAGGGGGACAGGCCACCGGGTCTGCTCTGGCTCTGCTCCAGTGCCAGCCAGGAAGCGAAGCGAGAGAGCTGTGGCCATCAGCCCAGGCTACGCGACGGAAGGGCGCCCAAGGAGAGCCATGCTACAGCCTGCCCAGGAGTACAAGGCATGGGGCCAGGTGCATTCAAAGGCCATCAACTACGTCGCCTGTCACCCCCACCCCGGGTCAGACCGAGACTGACCCCCGCTCTCCCCTCTGTCCTAGGGAGGGTCCCTGCAGGGCAGGGCAGGGGCACGTGGACAGGACAGCGTGGGTGGGTGGGGGGACAATTGCTGCACCCCGTTGGCGGCCAGAGGATCCCAAGCACCGGGGCTGCCATGGTAGCACGTTCGGGAGCTGGGAGCCAATCCAGCCCTGGGGGGGAGCAGCTGCACTCGCCCCAGGGCTGCAGCCTGGAAGATGGACACAAAGCTCATTGGCGGCTGCTAATCAGCCCGTGGCAGACGGAGGAAGGGGTGAGCTGAGCCAGCATTACCTGGAGCTCATCTCCGGACCCAGAGCAGCCAAAGCAATAAGGGAGCCCGGCGCATTATCTCCTCCCGCCAGGCTCTGCGGAGGGCTGCCATGGCCGAGTTCGGTGTTCCCAGGAGAAGCCTGGGTTTCCTGGACTCGAGTGCAACCCGAGCCCAGGCCCCGGCAGGATCCGCTGGGACACGGAGCTGGTTGGGTTTGTTTAGACAGGGAGCGGGATGCTGAGTTCCGAGGAAGAAAGACCGGCCGTCACAGACTACAGGCATGAGTCGTCGTCCGCCCCCCACCCCACGACACAAATCCAGGGCTGGGATAAGTCACCCCCACCCCGCCGCACAAATCCTAACCGAGCCCAGACAGAGCTCAGCCTAACTTCCCCAAAACATCAGGCTAACGGATGGGCTGAATCACAAGCTTTTGGGACAGGAAGAGCCTGGCTGAGCCCAGGTCACCACCAAGCCAGCATGGGACCCTTTCCCACAGAGGGTTTGCGAGGGCTTTCGTAACATGGCCCAGGCCACGCTGCTTCCGCCCCCACCCATGGGACCCTGTGCCACCGGCGATTAGCAGCACCCAAGAGCTTGCTAGGCCCTTTGCAAACCGGGGAGAGACGGCTCTGCCCTGGACAGCTTCCAGGCCAAGCCACTTTCCATCTCCTTGAGCCTCTTCTGAGGTCCCTCCCTATCAGTGCAAGGAGAGCCATACACAGTCCAAAGGCAGAATTAAGCTCCCCTGTCTCAGGAGCCGGTTGCAGGGCTGCTCAGCCCCCCTCCAGCTGCTAACACCCTGGGGGGCGGAGGTAGACGAGACCCCAGCCATGCCCCCTCTCTTCTTGCCCCCTGGTGAATCCTCCTGAGGGCGATTGTCCCCAGGCTGCCCCCCCTGGCTGTGCCGTGGCAAAGCCGCTCCAACCAGACAGCCTGGGCCTCAGGAGTTTCTCCCTTTCAAGCATTAGTGGAGCTGGACAGAGTTAGCTGAGTCACTAACATGGGGTGGGGGGGGGGCAGAGCTGTCTGTTTTTAATGGGACAGCGAGAAGTCACAAGCAGCCCAACCGGCTCTGACTAAGCAAAGGGCTCCCCATTTTTCTTGGTCCTTCGGGGCCGGGACGGTGCATCGGGGTCCATTCAGAGCAAAGGCCTGGATCTTAAACGTTCCCCCTCCCCGCAACTATCTGCAACCCAAGCACTGCCGCATGACGGGGTGAAACTGACTAGACACCAAAGGGAAACCGCCCTGTCAGCCTGTCTCGTCCCAGCTGAGTGAAGGGCAATGGGGAAACCGGCAATATCGGGCGTGAACTAGATGGCGATGAAGATTTAAAGCCACCTGAGGGCTTTGGACACTCACCTCCCGTTGGTTGGGTGTTCAAACCCCTTAGACAGCTCAGACCATAACAACCTAAAGGTCCTTGGGGTTGGAGTCTAAGTGGCCTAGTGGGGAGAGCACAGGCTGCGGGGAAGGTCTACACTTAACACGCTGCACCAGTGTAGCTGCGGTTGCAGGGCACTTTAATGAAGCGGACGGGACAGAGCTCTCCCGGCAGCATGGTTAACCCACCTCCCCGAGAGGCGGTAGCTGTGTTAATGGGAGAAGCGCCCCACCGACATAGGGCTGTCTACACGGGGGGCTAGGTGGGATAACTACGTCGCTATGGAGGGGGGGATTTTTCACACCCGCTGAGTGATGTACTTATACCGATATAGGCCTGGAGTGTAGACCAGACCTCAGGAGAGCTGGGATCCAGCCCAGCTCTGCCACTGGCCGGTTGGGTGAACTCGGGCAAGTCACTGCCCCCCTCCCGTGCCTCAGTTTCCCCATCTGTAAACAGGCAAATGATACGGACCTCCTTTGTAAAGCACGTCGCACGCTCTCCAGATGCTAAGAGCTAGGGATTATCATTAACCAGCCTCAATCCCTCCAGCCCCTCAGTATCTGAATTCCCCTGCTATTCAGAGTTACAGCCCGGGATGGGGCAGCCCAGACTCCTGGGTTCTATTCTCATCTCTGCCAGAATTCACTCTAGGAGACAAATACGTGACATGAGCAGGGTGTGGAGAGCTGGAACCGGGTTCCCTACCAGTGGTTTGGCCAGCTCCCGGGCGCCCCAGCCTGTGCCAAGCAAAGCATGCCGGCATCCCACATCTGGCCACAAGCACTTCACACGCTAGGGGAGAGCTCCGGGTGCCCGCAGAGAACTGGATGAGCTAACAACAGCCGGGGCTCTGACAGCCGGCCACCCACGGCTCAGTACGGAAACAGGCCCTGAGAAACTTTACAGTCACTGAGCACTGAGGTCACGGTGGGTTTGGGGTTCCATCTCATCTCCCTTCCTCCCTTGGGATCCCACACTCGATGCAGGCCAGTGGCCAGAGCATAGGGCTGGGAGCCAGACGCTGTTGCCTCATACCCCTGGCTCCCCCATCCTCCCTTCTGTGGTCTTGGGAAAGTCCTATCCCCTCCCTGTAAGCAGCTATAGCCTCATCTTACAGGGCAGCAACGGTCCCAGTCGTCTATGCTGAGCGATTCGAGGCCCTCAGGCAGAAACAGGCTAACAGGACAATCCTCACACTCGTAGGGCCTGATGCTTCATCGTGCCACCAGAGCTGTGTGAGGGGGGCCTTAATGGGGGTGGAAATAGCCCCCCCGAGAATCCTCCCTGGTGTGGAGCTGGTGTAAGGGCTCTGCTCCCATATAGGGGCCAGATCGGGAACGTGGCTGCAGTGCGCTAAACTATAACTAGGGCCCTGCTTCCCGAGGGTCCTAGGCAGCAGCGCATGAGTTAGAGCAACCTCAGGGTCCCGGCTTGTAGGCCCTACTGTAATACACCTAGTTCAAGGTCACTATTAGTCACTTCACCTGTCCCTGTTGATGCCGGAGTAACAGACTGGGGCTGAAAGAGTGTAGAGGGGCCGGACGCACAGGGAAGGGCTGGAGAATCCAGCCAGTGCAGGGGAAGGGCATAGACCCGTATTATACACGTGACGCATTCGTTTAGAGACGGAAGAGATCGCACAGAACTAACGAGCCATGTTCCTGACACCCACGGGATGGGTGCTTCCCAAACCCGTCTCGGCACAGACTGGCCAAGAGGGTCCCGACATCTCCTCCGCATCCGGGTTCATTTGAACCCCAGCTTCCGAGGCTCCACACAGTGGCAGGGAACAATAAGCCTTCGAGCGATTTACATGGGGAGAGGGGAGGGATCTGGGGTGGCGGTTGCCATGGTGACAGATTTGGGTGGCTAGGGGGCTGGCAGAGGAAAGGCCCGTACCCAGATGACACTGGGCAGCCAGGCACAACTGAACCTGAACTAAGCAGTGTGTCCATTGGCTGACGGCAGAGCCAGCCTGGCCAGCTTCCCTAAGCATCCTGTGCCACTCCACACACTGCAAGCCCCAGTACAGCAGGGACAGCCGGAATGGAAGGGCGGCCTGGTGGCTAACACACCGGGTTAGGATTCAGGAGACCTGGGTTCAAATCCCAGCTCTGCCACAAATACCCCAGATCTCATTTCCTTCCTTTATAAAACATGGAGAATAATCGTTCCTTTATCTAGTAAGGCCATGAGCTCTTCGGGGCAGGGACTGTGTCTGTCCCTATGTGCAGCACCCAGCATGGTGGGACCTTGATGTGAGTTCGAGCAGCCCAAGGGTTGCTCTGAGTTGGGGCCTCTAGGCACTACCGTAATACACCTATCCCAAGGTCTGTGGCAGATCCTATAACTCACTCCACCTGTGCTAGTCGTTGCCTCTGTGGAACTAAGGGGAGGTTGGCTTAGGAGCCTTTGCCTCCGTCCTCACTCCCCAAGGGATGTTGGGAGGGCAAGGAAAGGGCCCTCAGGGGCAGAGTACAGCCTGCCCCTTCCCCCACAGCTCCCTACGAGGGTAGGGCCCATGCACCTGCAGCCTGTGTGCCAGGCCTGCCTTCTCCAGCGAGATGGACGTACCCGGCCGGGGGAGACGCCGTGGATGAGAGAACCCAGCCGGGAGCGGTTACTCCTCTGGCGGATTCACCACAGGGCTGAGGGGAAGGACGAGTGCTCCCCGCCCCGCGGCCCCAGTCTCAGCCTCCTCCAGCCTGGACGCAGGTGAGTGCATTCTGGGAGAGTGCGAGTGACAGATGTTGCCATGGAGATGCCCCATGGAGAGCCCTTCCACCCCTGGCTCAAACAGGCGGCAGTGGCAGGAGCACCCAGTGTTCCCAGTACTCCAGTGCATTAGCAAGAGGGCTGATGAGGGACAGAAATCATCTCCGGTGACGAGCACCTGTTTCATCAGGGAGTGGGTGTTCAGGGGAAGCGCAATCCTATGCCCCGAGTGCGGCTGTCTGGCTGTGGCCGGGCCTGCCCCCAGGGACAGGCGGGACGTGGTTATTTTGGGAAGCCCTGGCTCACGCCCTCGCTCTTACCCAGCTGGAAGTTGTACTGAGCCAGCTGAGCCTTCCGGATTTTCCGGTTCAGCGTGGCGCTCCAGTCGGCATCGACATCGGCCATGAACCCCGCCTGGTGGAACGTCTCGCAGACCTGAGACACAGACAGACACGCGTCAGAGATCCCAGCCACGGACAGCGCGGGGCAGGCTGGTCTCTCGCCACTCACCTCCCGGGCGTAAGCCTCGGCGTCGGGTCCGACCGGGATCACCATGACTTGGAAAGGGGACAGCCACAGGGGCCTGCAAAGCGAGGGAGAGGCTGAGTTCCCTTCATTACTCAAGAGCCCTCTCCTCCCCATCCCCTGGCGTTTCACTGCTGGGCATTGCCGCTCACCCGAGCTTTGTCCATCTTCCGGGGCCAAAGCAGGACGGGTCACTAATGCACCTGCAGCCCTGGCCAGTTTGTCTGCAGGGATGGAGCCCGACACCAGTGCAGCTAAAAGTGCAGGCCACTAATGCTTAAGCGACTTGCCCAACGTCACCCGGAGCTGGGAGCAGAACCTAGGACTCCAGCCCGCTGCTCTGTGCGCAAGACCATGCTGCCGCCCAAAGGGCGAGCCCTGGGCATCTGGCTACCTGGCTTCTCTTCCCGACTCCAAAGCACAATGGTCCTCACCACTTCCGGCTGTAGTTCTCAGCCAGGACGGCCAGCATCCTCTCCACGGAGCCCAGCACTGCCCGGTGGATCATCACCGGCCTCTCGGACGTGCTGCCATCTTGGCTGTGGGTGAAAAGGATCACGGGAAGCGGTCAACGGGCACTGAAGGTACAGCGTGACGAGCAGGCCCCTTCCCCATGCTCCTGTCCCGGGGTGTGACGTGACACAGAAAAGGAGGAGAAGGACGGAAGAGTCCTGGGGCTGACTCCATCAAATGTAAACACATTGAAGGCAAAGGAGATGCCACTCAAAGTTGCTATAGCAACAAAGTTGCTCCAGACGCGGATGAGGTTACTGTTCCCCACAAGCCACTCCTGGGTTTTTTTTTACAGGCGCAGTTCCCGTTGACGTGGGCAGGAGTTGTGCCTCTAAACACTCCAAAGGGCACATAAAACGTCAGCCTCCCCCTCCAGGGAGATCACCCGCTTGCTCCCCACGGAAATGCAGCCACCTCTAGGGCAAGACAGTTACACCACTATTTGCCAAATATCGTTTTGTTCCTCGTTCGAAAGAGGAAGTGAATTAATCTCCAGTGAATGTGAAGTTCTGAGGCAGGTCTAATGCGTCAGCTTTTCTGGTTCGTGGCCAGGAGACCAGGGTTAACACTTCAGCTCTTGCAAAATGTACCAGGTGCCGTCAGATCTTCAGTTAAGGGCTCAAGGTTTCTGGAGTGGGATTCTTCTAAATTCCCAGTGCTGGCTGAGCTCTGCTCCTGAGGCCATCAGTAGGAATTTTGTCACTAACGTCAATAGGAGCAGGGCGAGGCCAACACTGAGTGTTTATAAAAACTCCACAGCCTGATTTCCCCTCTCTGCCAACTACCCTTGACACATTCCCTTCTTCAGCTTGGAAGTGCCTGGAATTGCAGAAAGAGAAAACCGATATTTATAGGGTGCTTTTCACCCCAAGGATCCCACAGCACTATATTCACTTGACTTCATATACCTACGGTGCGCCATACAGGGATCGCTTCATGCGCCACTGAAATGCGGCCATCTCTGGGGCGGAACCCAACAGCTGTTGAACAGCACATGGCAACAAAACGTTAGAAGGGAAGTGAAGAAAGAATGAGGACAAAACTAGCCAGGAATAAAGTGAAGCTGGAAATGAGAAGAAGGTTTCTAACCTTCAGAGGAGGGAGGGACTGGACCAGTCTCCCACAAGAGGCAGGGGCGGGGGGGACAAAGGGCCTAACTAATTGGAAGCTACAGCTTGACCTGTTCGTGAAGGGGTGATAGGAGGGGGTTGCCTGTGACAGCAGAGGACTGGACTCAATGACCCAGATGGTGCCTTCCAGTCCTATGTTTCTAAGAACAGAACCAGATGAAAATGCAGTGTGAATCCCCCCTGCATCTTCTATTGGCAAGATTTGGCCAGGACTAGGGTTGTATCATCCACTGGTGGTTATTAAAACTCTCAGGCTGGACGCGCTGAAGGGGGCTCAGGGAGACCGGGAACCCAACAAATATCTTCCCATCTCCTTTAGGCTCCTGGGAAACCCAAAGTTCATTGTGTGTTTTGCTAACGTTATGGCCGCCATCTTGGCTGACACACTGGGGATTGAACCGGGACCGCCAGAGGTTCAGAAAGCCTTTGACAGAGTCCCTCACCAAAGGCTCTGATGCAAAGTAAGCACCCATGGGATAAGTAACTGGCTAAAAATTAGGAACCAAAGGGCAGGAATAAAGGGCCAGTTTTTACAGTGGAGAGAAGTAAATAGCGGGGTCCCCCAGGGATCTGTACTAGGACGGGTGCTATTCAACATATTTAGAAATGATCTGGAAAAAGGGGTAAACAGTGAGGTGGTAACGTTTGCAGACCATACAAAAGAACTTAAGATAGGTTAGTCCAACGCAGACTCAAGTGTTACAAAGGATCTCACAAACCTGGGCAGATGAAATTCAATGTTGATAAATGCAAAGTAACGCACACTAGAAAAACATAATCCCAACTCTAGATACAAAATGATGGCGTCTAAATGAGCTGTTACCACTCAAGAAAGATCTCGGAGTCACTGTGGTTAGTTTTCTGAAAAGATCCGCTCCATGTGCAGTGGCAGTCAAGAAAGACTGGGACTGTTCATCCTAGAAAAGCGACGAGCCGGTGGGGATAGGATAGAAGTCTATAAAATCATGACTGGCGTGGAGAATGTGAATAAGGAAGTGTTATTTACTCCTCCACATAACACAAGAGCCAGGGGTCATCAAATGAAACTAACAGGCAGCAGGTTTAAAACAAACAAAAGGAAGTATTTCTTCACGCAACGCACAGTCAACCTGGGGAAGTCACGGCCAGGGGACGTTGTGAAGGCCAAAAATATATAAAAACTAGATACGCTCCTGGAGGCCAGGTCCATCAATGGCTATTAGCCAAGATGGTCACAGATGCAACCCCAGGCTCTGGGTGTCCCTAAACCTCTGACTGCAGGAAGCTAGGACAGGATAACAGGGGATGGATCACTCAATAATTGCCCTGTTCTTTTCATTCTTTCTGAGGCACCTGGCATTGGCCGCTATCAGAAGACGGGATACTGGGCTAGATGGACCATTGGTCTGACCCAGCATGGTCATTCTTTGATCTGATGAGTCAAGGCACCTCAGACTCATGTCCTCTAGGGATCAGGCACCGAGGGGGAGCCGTAACACACGCTCACCACTGGGCTACATCAAGACCCCAACCCTTTCAAAAGCTACCCCCACCCCATGAGCCTTACTGGCCAGGACGTTGGGTTTAAGGGCTCGTCTACACAACACTTAGCTTGCGGCAAACTGGGAGCGTAAATCTACCTTGGGCTAGTCTGCTGTGCACCAAGCGTCCATGCAGCCCTGCTACCATGCACGACAAGTTTCCTACCTACTGCGCTTTGACCTACCCTGCTTTGAAAGGCGGGTAGGTCAAAGCGCACTAGGAAACTTTTTAGTGCACGGCAGCACGGTCTACACGGACAGCTAGCGAGCAGCAGTTCTAGCACGGGGTAGATTTACACCCCAGCTTGCTGCCCACAAACTGTTCCTATAGACAAGCATCACATAGCTCTCGCTCTACCTGATGTACGTCAGGTCGAACCGCATGGGCATCTGGAAGTCCAGCTGAATGGTGGCACATTGATGGTATCGGCCGAGGGCGTCCTTGATCTGAACGTCGATCTGAAACAGCACGTGGACACGGGTGAGTCACCCATTTCACAACAGACCCGGAGTTTTGGTTCCTCAAGTGGGGACAGCACTGTAAACAGAACCCCGTCTCCATGGGGATACAACTCAGCTTATCAGCGCAGGAAAAAGGTCATTACACTTTATCCCCTCCATGCTATTTATGGCTACAGCAGCAGCAAGGATCTCTGGGGGGAGTATTTCCTGACCAGCAGGGATGAGCCCAGACAAAAACCCCAGGCTACAGTCTCGGCTCCAGCTGCCGATTAAGTGCCAGGAAACACCTGGCACATAGCTGACTATTTGTTAGGACACCTGTACCCTGCGACACTAGACATTCGAGAGCCATGTTTGCAAAGATCCATGGAGGAGTCTTGCACAGCCATGAGCTGAGCCCAGGGGGACAGAGACCAAGGTCTATTTCAAGGGTGGAAAGTCTAAAGGTCACCGGGTTTGCATCTTGGAAATCACGGCTGGGCCAGAAGTAGCCCAAGGGCCCAATCCTGCAGCTCCTTGCACATCCCATAGATAACTCCTGTGAGTAAACCCAGCCCAAGGGGCCAATAGATACTTGCACAGGTGAGTTACCCGGACAGCTCACATGAGCAGTAAAGTTAATCACACCAATCACATGAGTAAAGTTACTCAGGTGTGTCAGTGTTTGCAGGACCAAGCCCTTAGTCATCCTTGATTAAATCCCACACAGTCTGCTGACCCTTTAGAACTCGGGGGAGGGGGAGGGGGAGGGGGAGGGGGGGGGAACGGGCCTAAACAAGGTAGGGTCCAATTCCGGGCCCTGCATTAGCTTCTACATGCCTGACTAAGACCTTGGCTACACTTACGAGTTACAGCGCAATAAAACTGCCTGCAGCGCTGTAACTCACTAACTGGCTACACTTGCAAGGCACGTGCAGCGCTGCATCTCCTCAGATACAGCGCTGCATGTACTCCACCTCCCCGAGAGGAATAACAACTGTTGCGAAGTGGGTGGAACGTTGGTCTTTCAGTGTAGCCGAGGAACAACGCAGTTACTGATCTCCGGAAGCTGCCTTTGTTTTGAAACGGCACTTCCGGGTTGGAGTTCAGAGCTCTGTTCTTGAGGTGCTTTACAAAAAACCAAACACAGCTACTGTTTGCAGGCGGGGGGGGGGGGGGGGGGGCGGGGAAGAGGGGGGGGGCTCCGTTAGGAATGCCGGCAGCAAAGTTGCCTTGGACAGAGACGGGGGGGGGGGGGGGGGGGGAGAAGAACGGTGGGGGTGAGGGGGAGGGCTCTGTTTCCCCAAGTTCTCTTTTATCTGCTCTTTAAAAACAAACAAAGCCCCTGCTGTTTGCTTTCAGTGATTGAGAGAGAGGCAGGGGATGTGGAGGTGTGGAAATAATGAGCTGATACTCTGTGGAGATTCCAAAAACCCCCTCTCTCTCCCAAAACGCTCCCTGTCAAAGTCCCCCTCACCCCCCCCATTTGAAAAGCACGTTGCAGCCACTTGAATGCCCATAATGCACCGCTCCCAATACAGCTGCAAATGCCTCAAATGTAGCCACCTTACTGCGCTGGCAGCTGCCAGTGTGGACAGGCTGCAGCGCTTTCCCTACTCAGCTGTACGAACACGGGTTTAACTCACAGCGCTGTACATCTGCAAGTGTAGCCAAGGCCTAACCTAATTGCCTTCTATGATGAGATAACCGGTTCTGTGGATGAGGGGAAAGCAGTGGATGTGCTATTTCTTGACTTTAGCAAAGCTTTTGATACAGTCTCCCACAGTGTTCTTGCCAGCAAGTTAAAGAAGTATGGGCTGGATGAATGGACGGTAAGGTGGATAGAAAACTGGCTGGATGGTCGTGCTCAACGGGTAGTGATCAATGGCTCCATGTCTAGTTGGCAGCCGGTATCAAGTGGAGTGCCCCAAGGGTCGGTGCTGGGGCCGGTTTTGTTCAAAATCTTCATTAACGATCTGGAGGACGGTGTGGACTGCACCCTTAGCAAGTTTGCAGATGACACTAAACTGGGAGGAGTGATTGATACGCTGGAGGGTAGGGATAGGATACAGAGGGACCTAGACAAATTAGAGGATTGGGCCAAAAGAAATCTGATGAGGTTCAACAAGGGCAAGTGCAGAGTCCTGCACTTAGGACGGAAGAATCCCATGCACTGCTACAGACTAGGGACCGAATGGCTGGGCAGCAGTTCTGCAGAAAAGGACCTAGGGGTTACAGTGGACGAAAAGCTGAATATGAGTCAACAGTGTGCCCTTGTTGCCAAGAAGGCTAACGGCATTTTGGGCTGTATAAGTAGGGGCATTTCCAGCAGATCGAGGGATGTGATTATTCCCCTCTATTCGGCACTGGTGAGGCCTCATTTGGAGTACTGTGTCCAGTTTTGGGCCCCACACTACAAGAAGGATGTGGATAAATTGGAAAGAGTCCAACGGAGGGCAACAAAAATGATTAGGGGGCTGGAGCACATGACTTATGAGGAGAGGCTGAGGGAACTGAGATTGTTTAGCCTGCAGAAGAGAAGAGTGAGGGGGGATTTGATAGCTGCTTTCAACTACCTAAAAGGGGGTTCCAAAGAGGATGGATCTAGACTGTTCTCAGTGGTAGAAGATGACAGAACAAGGAGTAATGGTCTCAAGTTGCAGAGGGGGAGGTTTAGGTTGGATATTAGGAAAAACTTTTTCACTAGTAGGGTGGTGAAGCACTGGAATGGGTTACCTAGGGAGGTGGTGGAATCTCCTTCCTTAGAGGTTTTTAAGGTCAGGCTTGACAAAGCCCTGGCTGGGATGATCTAGTTGGGGTTGGTCCTGCTTTGAGCAGGGGGTTGGACTAGATGACCTCCTGAGGTCCCTTCCAACCCTGAGATTCTATGATTCTATGATTCTACTAACTGAGCTGTTTTGGAAATTAATCACAATTAGAGCCCGTCTGTTCTAAGACGCTCGTGCAGCCGCCTAAAACAATTGTGCCAAGCTAGTCCCCAGCGCTTTCCACCCCTAGATCTCAGGGCCTCACGACGGAGGCCAAGCATCACCAATGCTCTAGCTTAGTCGCTAGCGCTGGGGTTGATGCAGGAATCACCGGGCGAGTTCTCTGGCCTGTGCGAGGCAGGAAGTCAGACTAGAGCAGCGGGTCTCCAACTTGTGACCCCTTTCACACAGCAAGCCTCTGAGCGCGACCCCCCTTAAAAATTAAACACACTTTTTAATATATTTAACACCATTATAAATGCTGGAGGCAAAGCGGGGTTTGGGGTAGAGGTTGACAGCTTGCGACCCCCCATGTAATAACCTGACCCCCAGTTAGAGAACCCCTGGACTAGAGAATCAAAATGGCCCCTCCTGCTCTTCACATCTGAGTCATTACTCTCATGCTATAAGTGGGGAAACTGAGGAAGAAAGCAGGGCCACAACTTGTCCAAGAAGGTGAAGCTAGTTGGTGGCAGGCTCGGAACCCAGGAGTCCTGGCTCCAAACACTGAGGGTGGATCGAGCGCTCACTAACCTTTGGCCCATAAAATGCCCCGTCGCCTGGATTGAGCTCCCAAGGCTGCCCAAAATCATTGAGGCTTTTCTCCAGTTGCTGGAAGACAAAGGGCTTAGGTGAGTAGATTCCTTTTTTGCCCCAGGTCGCTCCTGGATACACGGTCACTGCCAGCGAGTCACAGGGTTGATTCAATATTGAAAGTCACTGCAGGAGACAAGAAGTCACCAGCATCTACCCTGCCAACCAGCTGTGACCGCCGCGTGAGCAGCGTCTTCTGCACGGTAAGCGGACCCTGCCTCGGCGGATGATGCTATAGCAGACGCGTCTCTGCAATGCCGCTGTACTGCGAGAGGTGGCACGTGGCTCCAATCACAAGGGTCTGTACCAGGCAACTCCCCCAAGTGCTGCTCTGTGCCACCGAAAACAGAGCTGTCAAATCACTCAGACCCGACCACATCAGCCTCTCGCCACCTGCCAGGTTAAGCAAGCAACACCCACCACCACGGAGAACCAGCAACCTGGGGAGAGGCAGCAAACACCACGGCCAAATGAACGGGAAAAGGGATTTATTACAGCAGTGCCTAGAGATCCCAGACTGAAATCAAGGCCCCTGCTGTGCCGGGTGTGGCACAGGCCCTGGCTGAGATATCTGCCAGATGCCTAGCCAAGCCCAGGGCCCCTACCGGGCTGGGCACCATGCCGACCCAGAGCAAGAGAGTCTCTATTTAGAATGTAAATAGCCCAGGCAGACAAAGGAAGTCCGGTTATCCCCATTTTACAGACGCGGAGAACTGAGGCACACAGCGATGAAGTGACTTGCCCAAGGACACAAGGGAAAGTCAGTGGCAGCGCTGGGAATTGAGCCCAGTTCTCCCGAACCCCAGTCCAGGGCCTTAACCACAAGACCGTCCTTAGCTCAAAGTGCCAGAAT
Source organism: Chelydra serpentina (assembly GCA_037349315.1). Classification (NCBI taxonomy): domain Eukaryota; kingdom Metazoa; phylum Chordata; order Testudines; family Chelydridae; genus Chelydra; species Chelydra serpentina. Next base: position 3,036,117 of record JBAIAC010000104.1, on the reverse strand, counting down.
GCAGGCTGGAATTTCGCCAGGACACTCGGGTTCTAAAACCCCAAATTTCTGAAAAAAAACACTGCCCCGAGGTCTTGACTGGTCATAAGCGGCCAGGCCCCGTGGTTCAAACACCAGCAGAAAGACGCACAGCGCAAGCAGCACAGGCGCAGTGTTGGTATAATACCGGCAGAAGGGCGGAGCGTCCGCTGCTGAATCAGCCCCATCACTCCAGATTCTCCCCCGGAGCTCCCCCATCCAAGGGGTGGGCAGCGATGGACCCCGCTCCACGTGGGATGCCCACATCTCAGGGTGCGGGAGGAGCACGGGGCAGTGCTAGACACATGCAGCGTTCGCTGGAAAGGGGGTGTATTTCCCACCTGCTCAGCCTGCTCCCACACACGAGCGTCCCCCAGGAACCCTTCCGGGCGTGTGGCGAGGTAGAAGTGGAAGGAGAAGCCGAAGACGGAGTACACGGCCTGCAGGAAATCCAGGCATCCGCCGATCTCGCCTTCCAGCTGGAAAAGGAACACACCACACAAGGAGCTTTGGGGGACAGGACGCAGGGCAGCGCCCGTCCCCAAGGAGACGGCGATCCCCGGATGCCACGTGAGGGCGTTCAGGAAGGGATGGTTTGTTAAATTACCCCACCCCCTCGGGGTACCCAGCTCCACGCGCTCACCTGGCCCAGGGTGCAGAAGATGTGAGCGTCGTCCTGCTGGAATCGCCGCACCCGGGTCAGGCCGGTCAGGGTCCCCGAGGACTCGTTCCGGTGCAGCACCCCGAAGTCGGCCAGGCGGAGGGGCAGCTCCCGCCAGGAGCGGGGCCGGTGAGCGAACATCAGGCTGATGGGGCAGAATGGAGGAAGAAGGGAAAATCAGAGCCCGTTCAAGCCACCCCGAGGAGCACACGGAGGACCCTTCGTGGCTGCAGCAGGCCCTAACAGGGAAGGGAGCAGCTGGGCTGTCCTCCATCCAGCCCCCAGGGCTGCTTCTCTGGCAGGAGAGCCAGGACCCCGGTGGGAAGAGGGTCACTCCCACCCAGCAGCCAGGCCGGGGCCTCGGAGGGGAGTGAGTTGCCAGGGCTCCATGGGTCACCACAGCTGGACACCTCTATGGCAGCTGGGCGAAGAGGACAAGGCCTACATGAGCCATGGAGACAGAGCTGGAAGAGGGGTCCCTCCTGGTGCTGCCCACCATCTATGTGACACCAAACTGGATCTCCGGTCTAGACCCCAGGGCTAGCAGGCTGTTGATTTATTTGAAATGCATCACCCCCCCCCCCCCCCCATCCGAATGGCGTTACGATTTTGTGCCTGAGATTTTAACGATAGGCAACTATTTTACAGTGCTAAGCAAAAACCAAGGACAATCCCCAGTCAGCCCCGTTCTACCCACTAGATCCCACTCCCCTCCCAGAGCTGGGAATAGAACCCAGGAGTCCTGATTTCCAGCGCCCCCCCGCTCTACCCACTAGACCCCTTTCCCGGGAATAGAACCCAGGAGTCTTGACTCCCAGTCGTCCCCCCCCGGTCTTCCCCTGCTCTACCCACTAGACCCCCCTCCCTTCCCCGGGAACAGAACCCAGGAGTCCTGACTCCCAGTCCCCCCGTCTTCCCCTGCTCTACCCACTAGACCCCACTCACTCCAGCCTCTATCACAGATCCCCCTAGTCCAGTGGTTCTCAACCTATTTACCCTAGTGGGCCGCATATGTGGCCCACAATGTTATGTGGGTGACATCCAATGCTACCTGTATGGCCCTGGGGAGGTCACATGGGTTGCAGCTCTCTGCTGATTGGGCCGCAGGTTGAGAACCACTGCCCTAGCCAAACAGCCAGCCTGCAGCAGACCTTGGGTCCCTCACTCACCAGTGACCAGGGCAGTTCATTGGCTTGAGGGCGAAGGTCTCGTTCTCGACCGGGAAGCAGAACATATGGTCACTGTAGTGCTGCCAGTGGCCAGACAGCTCCCACAGCTTGGCGTTATAGATGTTAGGGGTGACCACCTCCGAGAACCCACGTTTCCGATACTCGCTCTGCAGTGGGGGCAGAAAACACAGACGTGGCCTCTTCAAAGGAGCACAGACCTGAGGGACACTGGGCCCTTTCCAGTGAGAATGCTAGTAACAACACAGGGCTTCACATCTTCAGAGCACGGCCCTCACTCACAGCACCATCCTCCTTTCCTGGGGGAAACTAAGGCAGAGAGGTAGAAATGACTTGCCTTTGGGTCACAGAGAATGATGGTGGCAGAAGTGGGATTAAAATAAATGATTATTTACCTTACAACAACTGTGGTTCTTTGTGTGTGTGTAGACATATATATAGACAGACACACACACATTACACTCTCGATGCGCATATACCCAGCACACTCCAGTTCAGATTTGTTCAGCCAGCAGTGTCTGTTGGGGGCTGTGCCTGTACCCCAAATGTCCTCATGCTTCCAAGTGAGGACATAGGGGTGACCCCAACCACCCCTTAGTTCCTTCGCTAATACAGAATCCGTATGAAAGCAGACTAGTGGGGAAGGATCATGGAGTACGTATGGGCAACACATCTCCAAGTCCCAGAGTTACCGTAAGGTAAGAACTGTTGCAACTTCAATTGCTTGTATGTACATAAACGTACACACACACACACACACACCATTTTTGCTGACTCACAATCAGCGTCCTAGATCACAATAGTCTACCTACACAGTGGCTGTGCGACAGCCTGAGCAAAGTTAGCATCCTATCTTGATTCTTCCCCTACGCTGTAACGCCAGATCAGCATGAGTGCGGAAGCCCAGGTAGCTGCCCTACATATCGCCAGGACAGGGACATTTCCCAAAGAAGCACCAGAAGGTTTTTGTGCTCCCGGAGAGCGAGCGGTTGCAACTCACTGGAGAGTCTACACTGGATAATTCATAGCCCAGCTTGATACAAGCAAAGCTCCAGTTAGAAAGTCTCCACGTGGAAATGGCCTGACCTTCCACCCTGTCCTCATAAGCTACGAACAGCCTAGAAGATGCCCTAAATGACTTGGGTTTATGTATGCAGGAGGAGAGCGTCCTGAGAACATCTAGGGTGTGGGAGCTTAGCCTTGCTTTGGCTACAACGTGGTTTTTGGGGGGGAAACCACAGGTAGGTGAATAACCTGATTTAAAGGAAAGTCAGATATTGCTGTCAGTCAGACACCCAGTCTATGATAATTTGTGTGCAGGGGCTCTGCCATCAGCACTCGTCTCTCGCCTCCCCTTCTAGCCGACGTTATTGCCACCGGAAAGGTGGATTTGATGGAATGATGAAACATGGAGCTAATGGCTTGAAAGGGGGACACATTAGCCCTGCCCACGCAATGTACTGTGCTTCACGATTTCACGTGTCAGTCCTTGTAGGAGCACGGGACAAGCTGTGCATGCCTGACGCATGGTTCTTAGCTCCAGGATTTGTGTGACGTCTTCCACACCCCTCACATTTGAGGTCGTCCAACCTATTGTGGAGGCATCTGTCACCAACAGAGCAGGGGAGGGTCTTTCAGAGGGTCTCCCTACCAGTTTAATTACAGGACTTCTGAGGGGGAGGGGCGGGAGAGGAGGAATATGCACGGACAGAACCTGGTGGTGCTTGCTTGGCGGACAGACTTCAAGTGCCCGTACACACAGCAAGGGTGAAGTCTGGCATGTGGAGTTACGGGAGTACAGGAGACCAGGGGACCTAGCAGCCTGAGCCGAGTTCTCAGGGACTTGAAATCTCTCCTGCAGTAGCTACGCCGCTGCTGCTGTGGAGCTTTGCCTATAAACTCTGTTCTTTGGGTCAGAGTCAACAGGGACTTTTCTCCGTGGACTTGCAGACCCAGGGAGGGGAAAAGCTGAACGGAGACGGTCACTTGTCTGTCCATGAACGAGCCAGTCGTCGAAATATGGGAAAACCTGGTGCGTCCTTTTTTCTTGAAATAAGCGGCCATTGCTGCTAGGCATTTTGAGAATCTTCTTGGGGCTGCAGAAAGGCCAAACAGCTGCTCCCTGGAAATCTCAGATACCTTCTATGGGCAGCACCAATCACTGTCTGGAAATAGGCATCTTCGAGGTACCAGTCGTGTGGCTCTAGGGTTGGGGTGACAGAGACCAGATGCACCATCCTGAATTTGAGCTTGTGAACTAAAGACGTTCAACTGCCTCTGGCCCAGCCCCCTTTCTTTCTGGCAATCGGAAAATAATGAGAGTAAAATGTCATCACCTGGGTGTGACGTTATTGACAATAACTGCGACCATATAGATCATTGTTACAACCAAGGTCCTGTAGTGGCACCAAAACTTACATAAAGGGGGTCAAATGAGGTGTCTAAGACCAGGTTATGCTTGGCTGGTTGTGATTATGTCATTTATATGTATGTACCAGTTTTGTAGTTGAAGTTATGAATATTGGCTTTATACTGTCTGTATTTCAAACTGGGGCTGGGCTTCTGGGACCCCAGACAAGCTATCAGCTCTGCTAGGCCTGCTGGATGGCCCATTAAGAGCCATCAGCGATACAATGGATCCATTGAGAGAAGGCGGAAACACCTTATGATTCAGTAAGGTAGGCAGAGATTTGCCCATGTGACTCCAGACTCCATTTTGCTGTGATTTTCCACAGTAAGGACAAAGAGGTGTCTTTACACCTGGAAAAAACTATAAAAGGCAGCTGCCTCATCTCCATTTTGTCTTCATTCCTGCTTCGTACCTCTGGAAGAACCTTTCTACAAATAGAAGCTTTGAACAAAGGACTGAAGGACCCATCCCAGCTGTGGATGTACTCCAGAGACTTAATTTGAACCTGAGGTTTATTCCATCTCTGCAAACCTGATCCAAGAACTTTGCCATTGCTGTATGTAATTGATTCCTTTTAACTAATTCTAGCTCTCACCTAGACCTTTTTCCTTTTATGAATAAACCTTTAGATTCTAAAGGATTGGCAACAGAGTGATTTGTGGGTAAGATCTGATTTGTATATTGACCTGGATCTGGGGGCTTGGTCCATTGGGATCGGGAGGACCTTTTTTCTTTTACTGGGACATTGGTTTTCATGACCAGTTGTCCCCATAACGAGTGGCACTGGTGGTGAGACTGGGAGACTGGAGTGTCTGAGGGGATTGCTTGTGTGACTTGTGGTTAGCCAGTGGGGTAAAACCAAAGTCTCCTCTGTCTGGCTGGTCTGGTTTGCCTTAGAGGTGGAAAAACCCCAGCCTTGGGCTGTAATTGCCCTGCTTGAAGCAATTTATCCTGAACTGGCACTCTCAGTTAGGTCCCGCCAGAACCAGCATCGTTACAGTGGCGTAGTCGTGCAAGGATCCACAGAACCATGTCAATTAAGCTTTGGGTCAGAACCCCACGCTATTCAAATCTGAATTTTGGTATTGAGAGGTGGGTTGGTTAAAGAGCGGTTGCAATGGGTGAGCAAAGAGCATATGAGGGTCTTGACAAAAAAGCCCTGAAAGATTTGTGTGCAGGAAAGGGGATCAGCTTTAGAAAGAAAGCTACCAAATCCAGAGCTGAGAAATCTGTTAGTGGCCAGTGATCAGATGGCAGGAGAACGGCCCTTACCTGATGCTAAAGAAGCTGCAGGAGCAATTAGAGTGCAAAAGGCAGCAAGTAAACTGCAAGTTGAGCATGAACAAAGACTGGCAGAAATTCGATGGCAGGAACTAGAAGCTAAGGCAAAAGTGGAAAGGCTTCAGCTCCAAGTGAAAAAAGCAAGGGAAGAACAGCAGAAATTGTATTCTCTTGAAAGTCCAGTTTCTAACAATGTTGGCATGTTGTATAACTCTGAGCAGTTGTCTGGATGTAACCCAATGTATCCCAACACTGCTACTTTTTATGTAAATGCTGTTACTGTGAGTTCAGTAGGGGGTGGCCCCATAAATTGTGCTATGTATGGGAGTGGTACTGAAAAATTCATAGAGAATGTAAAAGTCAATGGTAAAAGCTGTTTAGGGCAAATTATGGCTTCTAACATCACTCTTGTTAAAGCAGATCTGGTCAAAGAGGAAGATTACCTGCCAAATCAGAGTGTTAATGTTGTAGTCCTCTATGAGTTTACTATAAATGTGCCTTTAGCCAGAATCCACCTTGAATGGAATGGTATTAAGCATGAAGTTATAGCTGGTGTAAGGAAGTTATTGCCTAAGGATCTTTTGATTGGGGAAAATATCAAAGCTTTGTTCAGTCCAGGGAGACAGTCACAGGAAAGGAATGATCTTAAACCTGTATCTATTATGGGCGATGATTTGCCTGGGGAGGGTTTCTCCAAAAGTTTGTCTTTGAAAAGTAGTTGTTTGGCTGTGAATGAAGTTTCTGAGTGTCCATCTAATGTCTCAGAACTCATTGGTCAGGAAAATGTTTCTCAGATGGAAGCCCTGGTTGAGGAAGGAAAGGGTAGATTTCTGATGGGTGATGGATTGTTGGCTAGTGCAGCTTGTAAAAGTGAACCTGAAAAGGGTAACTATGATTTGCTGGAGGTAGCTCAGTGTAGTGAGAAGAGCAGCAGTTTGTCTGTTGGGAGTGGCAATGTGCCTGGCTCTTCTTTGTCTGTGAAGCAGACAGAAGGTGCCTCTCAGCCTGTGATGGTTGAGAATAGTGCAGTTGTCTCAGAGTTGGTTCTGCATTCAACTAAAGCCCAGGAAGGGAAGGGTCCCAAGTTTGTGTCTGCTAGGGAAAAGGGCACTGTAACTAGGTTGCACCCAGTTAGTGTCTATGCAGAATCCCAGAGACCAGACAATTCTGATGCTTGTAGTTTGCCTGTTGCTAATGTGTGGCTGGGAAAGGGTGTAGCTACTCTGTCTAATCAGGGTGATACCCTAGCCAGAGCACAAGGAGAGCAGAAAGGTGATTTGATTGTGTTATCTACTGAGAGTTTGACAACTTGTAGCAAAAAGGAAAAGATTCCTGACCTGGAGTGTGGCAAAGGGAAGGAGAATACTTTTAACTTTTTATCTAGGAAGTCTATAAGTTTGCCTGAAAGGGGATTGTGTAGGAATCCGCCTGATGGGCCAAAGGTGATCATGGATGGGAGTAAGACCCAGAAGGAGTCTGCTGTTGCTCAGGAAAATGTTCCTTTAGAGCAAGCCCTAAGTGAAAAGGGTAAAGGCAGAATTTCTGTGAGGGGTGAACTGTTGCTTAGAAAAATTTCTAGGGAAAGGAATCCTCATAGTAATCTGTGCAAGCAGTTCGCTGTAGCTGAAGGGTGTGAAAGTGATTTGATCAAGGAAGTTTCAGTTCCTAACAGCCAGAAATTTTCTGTTGTGAATGGATCCACTGACTTTCCTTTTGAAAGATCCAGTGTGGATAGCTTTGAAAAGGTCTCAGATGGAGGGAAAGCTGTTAAAGTTGATCAGTCCTATGACCAGTGGCTGAGTTTGGCCAGCCTGTTGGGAAGACAAGGTTGTTGAGAGAGGAATGTCTCTGTGCTGATTCTGTAGGTGAACAGTCTGTGTCTCAGGTTCAAAGGGAAGAGCACTGGGCTGCTGGGTGACCTCGGGCAAGTCATGTCCCACCCCGTGCCTCAGTTTCCCCACCTGTAAAATGGAGATAACGCTACCGCTCTCTTTTATAAAGCACTTTGAGAAGTACTGATGAAAAGAGCTAGATAAGAGCTGGGATGATTATTATTAAAGCCCCTTGAAGTACTTCTCCCGCTGCACAGAGATTCAGAATCGCCTGCACCTCCCAGTGTGACACACTCCTGCGAGAGGGGCCTGAGGAAAATGGTCAGGTAAGCCGAGGGGGGGGAAGGGATAGTCTGGAACTGGATAGAATAACCCCTTCTATGATTTCCAGCAGTCCCTCGTGATGGCGGCTCCAATTTCCAGATGGAGGGGATCTACGGTGGGTGACGATTTGGGAATCTGTCTACTTGCAACTTAGGAATTCTGGTCGATCTTATGAAATCGCTGTCTCCTGGACTGCCACGGTGTAGGCGCAGTCAGCCCACGCGTCGCCCACACCAGGAACAACGGTGGGTTGTTGAACCCGGAAGGCTCCCATTCATATGGTGGGGGGGGGGGGGGGGGAGAGGGAGTATCTTAGGACAATGGGACAGCTGAAGCTTGGGGAAAACCAGTCTGACCGCGTTTATCGACCAGGCTGGGGTTTGGAGCAGTGGAATTTGTCCACAAACAGGACAAAAAGAGCCAAGGTGTTGATAAGTCTTTAAAACCACAGAGACTGGGTGAGGCAAGGAGAGAGCAAAAGGGAGATTGGGCAAGAAAGAGGAAGACAGGAAACGAGCCGCCCAGGAGAGAGAAAGACGCCATGAGCCAGAGGAGAATCCACGCAGAGGAGAGGGATTCTGGACTCCTTAGAGAACTCGGGCCTCAGGCCAAAGCACAGCGAGGAAACTGAGGCAGGGAAATGCGGACAGGTGTGTTCCCGGATTGGTCTGAGCTGTGCAGTTCTTGTGGGAGCTAGAGAGTGGTTAGGCTTTAGAACATTTACGGAGCCTGTGCACTCGTTTGGGCTTTAGAACATTTACGGAGCCTGTGCACTCGTTTGCTTCGTTATCACGTGTCCCGGCAGAGGCGAAGCTACAGAGGAGACGAAGGGGTCAGCACAGGTCCTGGGAGCGCAGGGCAGCCCCATTTCCATGAAGGGGTAACAGACAGCGAGCCTGGGCCCCGGATTGCACCAGAGGGGTCAAGGATCCGAGCGCTGCAGCCTGCTCAGAGCGTGGCAGGGCCCAAACCCAGTAGCCAAGATGGGCTCTACCGGGCCCGTGCGACACCAGAAGAGCCAACAATCCTGCATGCCCCTCCCGACCAAGGAGCCACGTCTGCTGCTTTGAGGACGATGAGGGCAGACGGGGGGAGGATGCTGAGGGCTTCCTTCTGGGGAGACTTTGGTCCTGTCTAGGTTGCTGATACCATGTGTAAGAAGATTGGGTCTCCCCCGCAGCACAGACAAAGCGCTGACAAAGCACAACCCACAACAGATTCTCCCGGGCAAAAGAACCTGGACTCGAGTCGCTGGGCAGGTCCGCGCTGAGCGTGGGCTGTACACGGACAAGCACTCGAAGGAAGAGTCCCCCGGGAATTCTTGGCTTCCGCGCACAGCCCCAGGCCAACAGGCTAGACTGCGCAGCCTCTTGGGAACAGCCGTGCGAGGGGATGTCTATGCACCTGTCTGTATCCCACGGGGTTTGCCTATAGCTTTCAGGGGAGTCATGTGCTCCCCCTTTTTCTTTGTGGCTAGGTAGGGGAGGAGAGGAAGGGCTTAGGGCACCAGCCTAGGAAATGGGAAATCTGGGGTTCAATTCCTGCTCTGCCTCCCTGTGTGACCTTAGGCAAGACACTTAGCCTCTCTGTGCCTCAGTTTCCCCATCTGTACAATGGGATAATAGCACAGCCCTGCCTCACAGGGATGGGTGAGAATAAATACATTAACTGGTCTACAGTGCTCAGACACGACAGGGCTGGTGTTAGGTAAGGACCTACGATAGACAGGCCCAATGTTTTTTCCAGATGGGAGCAGGGTGTGGACACCCGCCCTGGGAAGCCTGTGCAACTTGGACCCAGAAACAGACACCTCCAAGATAACGTGTGAACCTACCTCACTGCGAATTGGGGACCCAACCTCTCTTGGCCGGCCTCTAGCACAGCTCCCTGACCCGTGTAGCTAGGGACATGCACTCCTCCCTCTCCCCAAGGAAATCTATAGCAGAGCCAGGTTAAAACACCTCTGGCCACGCTGATCAGGGAGCTAGGGCTGGAGCGCTGCACACAATGACTGGGCTATGACCCGGTGGCGGCTGGCGTGAGTCTGCTCCTAGGATGCACACAGCCTGGCTTGACGGTCACAGCTGCAGGGAGGTATTGGGGACAGGAAAACCTACAGGACGTCACACGGAGACGGAGTCACAGCACCACAGGAGTGCAGGCCTGGAAGGGACCTCGCGAAGCCACCGAGGCCAGCCCCCTGCGCCGAGGTGCGACCAAGCGAATCCCGATATGACGGCTGCCCGTACCTTGATGAAGTCTATCAGGTTGTTGTAGACGTGAGCTCCTCGGGGCAGGAAAAAGCAGCTTCCCGGACTCAGCTCGTGGAAGAAAAACAATTCCTGCTCCTGGGGAGGGAATAAGAGAAGGTCCCCTGGGTGCCGCTCCGAGGGGGAGGCAGGACACGGGGCGTCTACGCACGATGACCCCCTACATGGGGGACTGGAGCCAGGCTCCTAAGGACTAAGCCCTGCAGCTGGAAACAGCAGCAGGTTCAGAAGCCTCTTATGGGACCCATAAGATGGAGACAGAGACTCGGCTTCGTTAAGGCGGGAGAGACGTGGCACGGGAACGGAAGACAACGGCTTGCCCGTGCCCCGAAGGGAGCTGGGTCTTGCAGGGCACCTCTCCTACCCAAGGGGTCTCCAATCAGCAGGGCAGGTACTGATGGCTCCAGGCCTTCGGCTCCAACACTTCCATGCCCTTTGTCCCTTCCCTGTTCAGAACCGGGGACAGTTTCGCCAGCGGGTTGGGTTGTACAGACACGGATGCTGCGGCAACGCCCCTGCCCGGGCCTGCCCGTGGGTGATCACGCCGGCTCCTACCTTGCCAATCCTCCGGTGGTCCCGGCTAGCTGCCTCCTCCTGGAGCTGCTCCCACTCCTCCAGCCGGCCGGGGCTGGGGAAGGAGATCCCATACACCCGCTGCAGAGACTCCAGAGCCGGGTCTCCTTTCCAGAAGGCGGAGGAGCTCTGGCGAGAAGTGGGAAAGAGAGCTCACACCACAGGAAGGTGCGGAAAGAAGAGAGGGCTGAGCTCCACGCTGGCTGGGTAATCTGGGATCAACACGCAGCTCTACTGCCCACCCCTCCAACTGCTCCAGAAAGGCAAACGCTTACGCTTCCCTCGGAACAGCACCGTCCAGTGGCTAGGGCTGGGAGTCAGGACTCCTGGGTTCTAACCCCTAGATCAGGGAGAGAAAGGGAGCCAAGTAGCTCGTCTAGACAGACGGGAGTCAGGACTCCTGGGTTAGGTGCTAGGGTGATGGGCTTGGTATAACACACCAGGAGCCAGAGTCAGGAACAGAACCTGAAACAGACCCACTGGGTGACCTTGGGCAGCCACACACCTGCTCTGTGCCTCGATTTCCCCACCTGTAAAACAGGGATGGTACTTGCTCCTTTTCTAAAGCACTTGGAGATCCTCTGACAAAACACAGCCTGTGTTCAGTGCAAAGCGTGACCATATCAGGCGTGCTCCACCCTCCTGCTGGAATTTTTACAGCTGGGGGGAAACTGACTCCCTTAAATTCATGCTACTTGCCCAGTGGCAGAGCGATACCCCCCAGCACGCCACGCTCACACCCACCGGTGCCCGCAACCGAGCTTGGCCGGGGTTAGCACTGACCTTCAGGATCTTCAGTGCTCGGATCTTTCCCGTGTGCCTGACGTGGGGACCTCGGCAAAGGTCGATTAACCCCCCGCACCTGGGGAAAGGAAAGGAGACAGGGGTTCAGAGCAGAGACAGAGAGCCAGGAGGAAATGACAGGCAGGCTGGCACCCCCGGGTCTAGGGGTGGGGTGAGGAATGCCAGGCTGGAATGTGAGAGCAGAGGGGAAAGTCAGAGAACGCCCCTAGTGGTCCGAAGGGGCCGATGACTTAGCGTGTAGGCGCCACTTGTACAGCGCCGAGCACAACGGGGTCAGGGTCCATGGTTGGGCTCTGAGGCACCACCACAATGCAACTGGCTCACGAGTCACGTCCGCGGGTGCAGGATTAGAACCTGGGCCAAAGTCTGCAAGTGGATTCACACCCAGCTGTGCAATCGGGGCACGAGGGCAGGATCGGGCCCTTCGCACTTCGGGCCCGTTCTGTCGCACTCCCTCCCACCATGGCACCCGGACCCACAGCCCGGCCCACGGAGGCAGGGCCCAAACCCCCGCAACATTCTCACTGGTCGCCCCCACGCCCTGGCCCCTGCGTAGGCCTTTCCCAGGGAACACCTGTACCAGCCAGCGGTGAGATAGTTGCTGGCATTTTCCCGGCCACGCAGTGGGTACCAGGAAGTCACGGTGCCACCGGGTTGAGAGCGGCACCTAGATCTGGGCCGGAGCACGACTCAACTGCAGCGAAGGGCCAGGACGTGGCCGTGCTTAAAGAGCTGCAAAGGGTCACAGAAGCAGCAGGGGGGAACATGGAAAGTGTTCAATGGAGCTAGGGCGCCGAGGGGCACCCTACAAGCGCCACCTCCCTTTCCCGGGGGGGGGGGGGGGGGTTGGAAGTTGGTTTGTTAGGTTACGTTGGACAGTTGCTACAGGGGGCAAAGGACAGTACGTGAACGTCACAAACCAATCCCCCCTGGTGAGCGCCTCGGTGGAAGTGCTGCTGCAGAACGGCTCGTCCGAAAACAACCACCGGAAATCAGTACAAACAGTCCCATGCACTAAAACCTGCCTGTGACGGTCGTGTAATCAGCGTACACGCAGCACGGCCAGTTGCCTGTATGAAGTGGGATTCAGATGGACCCCCCCCACATGTTAAGCACTGGGGCACGGCCTGGGGGGCAGGGAACTTTCACCCCAGGGCCGCAGGTCTGGAGGAACAGCGGTCACAGACCTCGCCCTGCCCAGCACTCCTGGGTGCGCCGGGGCAAGTCGCACGGACTGCAGGGCCCTTGCTCACCTATACACCGTAGCAGTCGGTGACTTCACTTTCTCCTTGATCACCTGCAGCTTAAACTTGTTGTACTGGGGAAAGGAAAAGAGGAACGCATAGGGCCAGTGAGAATGACACAGCCCACAGATAACTAGCAACTAATCTGCTCGGAGCTGTGGCTGTTCACGTTTGTTATGACAGTGCCCAGGGGCCAAACAAGAATGGGGCCCTCTCGCGCCAGGTGCTGTACAGGGAGAATATCAGACAGCCCCCTGCCCCAAAGAGCTTCCAATCTAAATGCCACTTACTGAAGCCCACAATTCTAGCATGCACATCCCTCCTGCAAGCTGCCTGGCCCATCAATGCAGGACAGAGACTGGCTCTTCACTTGCTATGCAGTGTGCCAGGCAGGCATGTGACGCTAGACACAGGAGTTAGAGGCAGGATGGCCCAGTGGTTAGAGTGCCAGCCTAGAACTCGGGAGCACCTGCTCTGCCACAGACTCCCTGGGCGACCTTGGGCAAGTCACTTGCAGGCAGATTTTAAAGGTCTTTTTGGCTCCTAACTGCCACTGAAATCAATCGGAGTTAAGGGCCCAAATACCATTAAAAATCTAGGCCTTAGTCTCTGTGCCTCAGTTTCCCCATCAGTCAAATGGGGAGAGCATTGCCCTGCCTCACGGGGGCGAGGTGCTCAGACACTGCAGTCCCAGACGGGTTAGATATATAGATAACACCAGCTCTTAGAAGAGGGCAGGGATGGTTGGATTGATGACAGACGTACCCTGAGCTGAGCGGGTGCGGGCAGTAGGAAGGCAGGTTATTAGCCCCTGCCCAGCTCATAGGGCAGCTCTGGAAAGCAAGCAAGCCTCCCTGTGTACCCCAGAGGGGACAGACCTACCCCAAGGGGCTAAGGACGGCTCCTTCCTGGCCATGCATCCATCAGGGCCACGTCTAGTCCCAACGAATAGGGGGTTCCCATCACTTCTCACAGGAGCCGCTGGGACTCCTGCAGGAACTAGTCATTGACGCCATTTGCACGACCGTTCACGTGGCCCTGGGGCTGTGTGTTACTCCCACTTCTGCCCTGAAGCTGATCCTGAGGCCCTGGAGGGAGCGGGGGGGCTGCTGAGAGCAATGAAACATACAAACACATCTGTCCACCTTAAATAGCTCCAGCAGGTCCTCCCGGGACACTTCCAGCCTCTCGAAGGGATGCTTCTCTCGCACGAGGGCCTTGCACGCCTCCTCCAAGGCTGGGAGCTCACTGCCCAGCACGGTCCTGCGGAGAGAGCGAGACGTTTGTGAAGCCCCGGTGACAGAAGAATTGAGCCGGGACTGCAGATCCTGGCAGGTGGCCAGCCTGGGTGAGCGTGCTTAGCAAGGTGTCTTCACCCCAATGTTTGCGCCCATTCCCCACACACGGCCAAGTCAACATTAACTGCTGGAGGAGAGGACCCAGGGCCAAAGCTTGGCAAAGGCCAGACATTGGTGTAACGGCCAGGGGCCTCCAGGGACACAGAGGCAGGTACGGTGCTGCCAATGCAGCCTAGCGGTGTCGAGTCCGTCATGCTAGTTTATCCCAGGGTGCCACCTAGTGGAAGGGAAAACAAACAAGGCCACGTGACAACGGCAACTCGGTTTCATAGGGTTTAAGGCCAGATGGGACCATTAGATCTAGGGATGTAAATACTGTTTTAAAAAGTACCCGTTTAAACTATTCCAGTGCTATTGGCTAACCGTGGAATTGTTAACAAGTTCAGCCAGCGGAAGGGGGCGCAGCGCCAGCCGCAACCGGAGAAGACTGGTTGCCCCCCGCGAGTAGCGTGTGCGGTCCCAGGAGAGGGGCAGAGGCAGGGGGGCGCATGCAGCAGAACTCACCCAGGCTCTTCCGCCCGGTCTCATGCTTCCCCCCGTCCCCCCCCGCTTTGGTCTGCAGCGCCCGGCGCAATGAGCCCACCGCTGAGTGCGCGGAAGGCAGCAGGGATTTGGGGGCCCATCAGCAACTGGAGCAGACTCTACTAGGGAAGGAGCATCCCGGCTGTGGCTCCCCCCTGCCTGGCTGGGCATGTGCTGCCCGGCACACCTCCCAGCAGTGGCTGCCACCACATCCCCCCCGGTACCCACTGCCCGGAGCAGCAGAAGAGCAGCAGCGGCCGCTGGAAGCGGGGGCAGCCGGGCAGCACCTGATTTACCAATCTGTTTTAAACATTACCTGCAATATATTAACGGTGAGACCAATCCTTATCGGTTAACCGTTTAATATTTTACATCTCTAATCAGATCACCTAGTCCAGGGGTGGGAAAACTTTTTGGCCCGAGGGCCACATCTGGGTGGGAAAATTGCATGCAGGGCCATGAATGTAGGGTTGGGGCACGGTGTGCAGGAGGGGACTCAGGACAGGAGGGATGCAGCAGAGGGTTGGGGTGCAGCAGGGGGGCTCAGGCAGGGGGTTGGGATGCAAGAGGGGTGTGGGGTGTGGCAGGAGGCTCAGGGCAGGGGGTTAAGGTGCGGTGGGGGCTCAGGACAGGAGGGGTGCAAGCAGGGGGTTGGGGTGTGGGAGGGAGTGCAGTGTGCAGGAAGGGGCTCAGGGCAAGGGGTTGGGCTGCAAGAGGGGTGCACGAGGGGGCTCAGGGCAAGGGGTTGGGCTGCAAGAGGAGTGCATGAGGGGGCTCAGGGCAGGGGTGCAGGAGGGGTGCGGGGTGTGGCAGGAGGCTCAGGGCAGGGGATTAGGGTGCGGGAGGGAGTTTGGGGTGTTGGGAGGGGGTTCGGTGTGCAGGAAGGGGCTTAGGGCAAGAGGTTGGGGTGCGGGATGTGGCAGGAGGCTCAGGGCAGGGGGTTAGGGTGCGGCAGGAGGCTCAGGGCAGGGGATCAGGGTGCGGGAGGGAGTTTGGGGTGTGGGAGGGGGTTCGGTGTGCAGGAAGGGGCTTAGGGCAAGAGGTTGGGGTGCGGGATGTGGCAGGAGGCTCAGGGCAGGGGGTTAGGGTGCGGCAGGAGGCTCAGGACAGGAGAGGTGCAAGCAGGGGGTTGGGATGCAGGAGGAGTGCAGCAGGGGGCTCAGGGCAGGGGATTGGGTTGCGGGGTGTAGAAGGGGTTCTGGCTGCAGGCTCCGGCCTGGCACCGCTTACCTTGAGTGGCACCGGGGTGGCAGCAGCGCACAGCGGGGCTAAGGCAGGCTCCCTGCCTGCCCTGCCCCGTGCCGCTCCCGGAAGCAGCCGGCACCACGTCCCTGGGGAAAGGGGGGCAGAGGGCTCCGTGCACTGCCCTCGCCTGCAGCCACCGCCCCCCCGTAGCTCCCATTGGCCGGGAACGGGGAACCGCTGCCAATGGGAGCTTCAGGGCAAGTACCCGCAGGCAAGGGCAGCGCGCGGAGCCCCCTGCGTTCCCTCCCCCAGGGGCCACAGGGACATGGTGCCGGCTGCTTCCGGGAGCAGCACGGGGCAGGACAGGCTGGGAACCTGCCTTAGCCCCGCAGCGCCACAGGGGTGGCAATCCCACGGGCCAGATCCAAAGCCCCGATGGGCTGGATCTGGCCCACGGGCCGTAGTTTGCCCACCCCTGACCTAGTCTGATCTGCACAGCACAAGCCAGAGAATTCACCCACACGCCCCTGTTCTGAGCCCCGCTAAAGCGTTTCAGTCCACAGGCGACTCAACAGAGCCACTGGGAGAAAACAGAAGGGGCAGATGCACCAGAGCCCCTGCTGCCGCAGGGAACCGATGAGGTGAGATCATAGGCGCTGACTTTTGGTTTTGCCAGTGGGTGCCCCACACGGTTCTGCCCCCTCCCCCGAGGTCCCACCCCCACTCCACCTGTCTCTGCTCCCCCCTCCTGGTGACTCTGTCTAGCTCCCACCCCACCCACCCACTCACTCAAAGCGGCAGAGGAGGTTTCCCCTTCTCAGGGTAGGAAGAGTTGCCTAGTGGTTAAGGCACAGGCTTGGGGCTCAGGTGTTCTGGGTCTGATCCTCTGCCACAGACTCTCTGCTTAGCCTTGGGAAAGTCACTTCACCTCTAGGTGCCCTAGATCCCACTTTCAAATGGGGCTAATTCTTTCCTGCCTCCTAGGCTAAATACATTCATGGCTGTGTGGTGATGGAGGCAATGGAGGTATTAAAGTTTTGACATTCCCAGCATCCCCTGGCAATGAGTTCCACAGATTGACTGTGCGTTGTGTGAAGAAATATTTCCTTTTGTTTGTTTCCTATCAGCTCTAAGACACCTTAAGGTGTATTTCCAGCAGATACAAATGTTATCACCTTTTTTCCAATGGCAATGTGCTTTCTTTTCCTATTAAGTTACTCAGTAAATAGAAATATTGTTATCTATCTATCTAATGCATTTGATATTTCTCCAGCACAAATGAAAACACACTCCAGTTCAAGGTATTAAAGATGTAAAGATTCAAAACATAAAAACAAAATTTAAAAATTGAACTTGCATTTACAAATGACTGATCTAAAAGCCTGTTTTAGCTCTGGAAACGGTTCAGTTTTATAATGTAATAATAGAAATCCTGAGTATGTATCTACAGTGACCCAACTGGATGATTCTTAACTGTGCCTTAATGAAGATACAATATGACGCTCTCCGGATGCCATCAGGCCATCCGCTGGGATGCCCAGCTAGGCCACCCCAGCCCCTCTTACCGGCCCGCCAGGTACATGTCGTAGAAGAAGCCACTCTGAGTGCTGGGCCCATGACACAGCAGGGCTCCATAGAATCGCTCCGCTGCCGCTCCCAGGACGTGGGCGCTGGAGTGCCAGAAAACCTGGGGAGGGAAGGGACCTGGGGTCACGCAGATGGCCTGCCACGCCCCACACGGCTCTGGCCCAATGGGATCCCAGCTCCAATGATGACAGAGCACTGGCTTAACGCAAACACCCTGCAGCCTCTCACATAGGGGGTGCCTGCTTGTTCAGAGAGGGAGTCCAAAGTCCCTCATTAGCTGTCTTTAGGGGGGCTGCCTGTTCCCAGGAGGCGGATAGAGCACTGGACTGAGGACTCGTGGGTTCTATTCCCACCTCTACTGCTGAGTAATATTGGGCAAGTCACTTCAGCCGCTCTGTGACTCAGTTTCCCCATCTGTAAAATGGGGACCATGATACTGATCGCTTTTGTAAAGCATTTTGAGCTCTAGGGATGAAAAATGCTACAGAAGAGCTAGGGACTATTATATTCATTGTACGCGCTGTTCCTTCTCCCTTTTGGTTAGCTTTAGCCACTATTTGCTTTTCCTCTCTGCCCAATTCCTTGCCCTTGTCCCTGGCCTGGCTGACTCCTGTCAACCAAAACTTGAGCGGCTGATTTTTCAGCCTTTTGCATCTGTGTTTTTGCCAGTGCAGTTTATGCCAGTCAGATACCAAAGTCTAGGAGCCATTGGCTAGTCCGGCATCTCAGCGACTTGCATTGCAATTGCAGAGGATTAAGAATATAAAATAGGACCAGCAAATTGCAGCCCCATACAGGAAAACCAGGTGCATCAAAATCTGATCTTTAAGCTTTCGTTGCATAGTGGGTTTTTACAGCATGGCTGGGAGGGATGCCCTGTTTAAAAAAACACCAATCAAACCCCGCTTCCTTGGTGACCCCTACACTCTAGCAGGTGCATTAAAGCAGTGGTTCTCAAACAGGGGTACATGTATCCCTGGGGGTATGCAGAGGTCTTCCTAGGGGTACACCAACTCATCTTGATATTTGCCTAGTTTTACAACAGGCTACATAAAAAGCACTAGCAAAGTCAGTACAAACTAAAATTTCATACGACTTGTTTATACCACTCTATATATTATGCACTGAAATGGAAGTACAGTATTTATATTCCAATTATAATTATACGGTAACAATGATGAAAGTCAGCAATTTGTCAGTAATAGTGCGATGGGAAGCTTTTGTATTTTTCTGTCTGATTTTGGAAGCAAGTAGTTTTTAAGTGAGGTGAAACTTGGGGGTACGCAAGACAAATGAGACTCTTGAAAGGGGTACAGTAGGCTGGAAAGGTTGAGAACCATGGCATTAAAGGGACAGAAACTAGAAGCCACAGAAATGGCCCAGATTAGCCACTGTCCAGGCTCCCTTTTCCTACCACCAGAGGACTCCTTCCCCACAACTGAAAGCCAATTTAGCTACTTTGTCGCTAGACTCAGGGACGTTTTGGTTTCCCCAGCAAGAAAATAAGTGTCAAAGTGACCAGTGACAAATCTAGCGACTTTTACTGTCAATTACAGTGACATTCGGAGAAAGACGTCACCAATATGTATAGTCACAAAATCATTCACAAGCAGCTCGATAGTGTTAATAAAATTCATTCCGTGCTCTTCTTCTGATTATAGCGATAGATATAGATTACAGTGCTCTTCAAATGAGCATGTCCTCGGAAAGAATCGCATTCCAGGGCTGCTTGGGCTGAGCTCACTATAATCGGCAGGCGAGGAAAGGGAGTTCGTGGAGGCTAATGAAATACTTCGCTAAAGCCAGGCGGGCTTTGGAGAGAGCAGCACATTAGCCAGGGCGTGTTTCTACCCAAATGTTCTTTCTCACCGCTCCATAGTAGGTAGCACAGTCTGCGATGCAGGGGAAGATGCTAATGAAGCGGACAGGGCAGGGGAGGAAGGTTAGCCAGTGTGGAGAACTGCACGGATGGAAGGTGGGGTGGGATGAGACAGGGCCATGTGCCCCAATGGGGCAGGGCACACCATGCCTCCAGGGAGGAAGCCGTTACTACAGGATCAAAGGTGGAGCTAGCTTCATTGTGACTCCCCTTTTCCCCTGGCTTGGCCTGGGGTTAGCGGCCCAGCTGTTTTCAGAAATCAAACTCTGGGAGCAGGGAGAAGGGGTCCGGCTAGCGAGCTTTGGTTTTTAAATCTACTTTCTTGGCTCTCTGCAGCACCGAGCTCAAGTGAGGTGAATGCCCTCCTCCCCCGGCTCTGGGCCCTCCCTTTCACTAACCTGTTGGCTCAAATCCAGGCTGGAAAGAAATGCCAAGGCTCGGCTGAAATTCACTGACCTGGGCTGCAGTGTACAAAGCACCCTTCCCAATGACCGGAGGGCCACTGGCTCACATACAAACCTTAAGCCCTCTGCTGAATAGGCTTGGAGAAGGGGAGAACATTTAATCTGGGCCAGGGGAGGTTCTGCCATTGCAGGCAGGCCCCCTTAAAGAAGGCAGAAATTGGGACTCTCAATTAGACAAACAGCAAAGTCCGTATGGCTGGGGTTTGTAAATCCTCCTCCACTTCCCCTCTGGATCAAATTGTTGTAATTAAAAGCACAACAAAACAAACAGCGCCCCCCCCCCCCCAGTTGTGATAACATGACATTGCTTTAGAAATGAAACACACATGATTAAAGGGGAAATATTCATTAGCCCCAAAGCAGAGGGTCCTTCCTACCAATCGGACACATTTGGCAGGTCGTAAGCCCAGCACCTCTGGGCAGTGCTTAATTTGTGCTGGGGCTTGCCAGGACTGCGGGCAGCTGAGCCCTGGCACCGCTCTCATCACAAATTAAGCACTGGGCATACCTAAACCTGCAAAATATCCTCCCCACACCGCAGCTCAGGTTGGCTGGGGTTGGTTAATTTTAGCCGAGCCTCGGCACATGGCCCTGTCTCATCCCACCCCACCTTCCATCCCTGCGGCTCTCCTCGCTGGCTAACCTGCTTCCTCTGCCATCCCCTTCATTAGCCATCTTCCACGGCATCACAGGCTGTGCTACCTACTACAGAGCAGCGAGAACAAACATTTGGGTAAAAACGCTCTGGCTAATGTACCACTCTCTCCAAAGTGCATCTGGCTTTAGCAAAATATTTAATTAACCCCCACAAACTTCTTTTCCTCGCCTGCCGATTACAGAGATCTCAGCCCAAGCAGCCCTGGAATGCGATTCCTTCCAAGGACATGCTCAATTGAGACGTAATGACGTTGACTTGGTGTCCAACAGAATGTAGCAAGAAGGGCACGGAATGGATTTTATTAACGCTACCGAGCTGCTTGAGAATGATTTTGTGACTATATTTGCCTGGGCATGCGTGCGCATGTGTGTATTGTGACAGCCCCAGACGAGTGGGGTACAGAAGTCTGATAGAATCATAGAATCTCAGGGTTGGAAGGGACCTCAGGAGGTCATCTAGTCCAACCCCCTGCTCAAAGCAGGACCAACCCCAACTAAATCAAAGGCAAATATACTGGCCATTGGATGAATAGTTTTCTGTTCCCTGAGTGACCAGAGCAGGGGCTGCACTAGAACAAGCAGGAACTTTCTGGAACCAATTTAAGGCAGGCAGGCTAATTAGGACACCTGGAGCCAATTAAGAAGAACCTGCTAGAATCAATTAAGACAGGCAGGCTAATCAGGGCACCTGGGTTTAAAAAGGAGCTCCCTTCAGTTTGTGGTGTGGTGTGCAAGGAGCTGGGAGCAAGAGGCACACAAGGAGTTGAGAGGGAGAAGAGTTGAAGGACTGAGGAGTACAAGCATCAGCAGACCATCAGGAGGAAGGTCCTGCAGTAAGAATAAAGAAGGTGTTGGGGGGAGGCCGTGGGGAAGTAGCCCAGGGAGTTGTAGCTGTCACGCAGCTGTTACAGGCAACCCTATAGACAACTGCAATCCACAGGGACCCTGGGCTGGAACCCGGAGTAGAGGGCGGGCCTGGGTTCCCCCCCAAAACCTCCCAACTCCTGATCAGACACAGGAGGAATTTGACTGTGGGTTCTACCGGAGGGGAAGATCTCTGTGGCGATCAAAATCCACCAATAAGTGCAGGATTCACCAAGGTAGAGGAGGAACTTTGTCACAGTATATATAATTGTGTGTCGACTTCCCTGGAAATATTGTTAAGTGACATTTCTGACTCCTTTTGCGTGCTTAAACAGCTACATTTAGCGACTTTTCAAGGTCTGTCTGGTGACTTCCTGCTATGTGGAGTTGGCAACACTGCGCCAGATATTACTCACCGCCTGCCCCTCTGGAGAATCAAAGCCCAAGAATTCCAAGGCGGCGTTGCTTTCCAGAGGGCGATCCAGGTCGTACAGAGCCCCGTTCACCCTGGCGGCCACCGCACCCTCAGCCAGGCCCCGGCTGGGAAGGAGAGAGGTGACAGAACACACTTCAGTACAGGACATGTGACTGGCCAGTCAGACGGGGGATTTAGCGCTGAGGAAGGGACCCTGGAGCTAGGTCTCCCGCCCAATGACAGCACAGGGCGAATAAGGGAAACTGTGCAGTGAGTTGTCCCCCTGCACCCCCCACCCTCAGCTAGAGAGATCATGTCTCCAAGACCCATTCACACCTGGACCCTCTCTGCTGAGGCTGTCAGCAAGGAGCCGTCTAGCACCAGCTCCGAGGCTGGGCTCTGCAGCCTGGACACCCGCCAGCGATAGTTGGCAAACCCATTTCTCGTCGAGCCGCTACTCCTCAGTGAGGTGCGCCGCCGGCTTCCGGGGCAAAAGCAGAGGCTGCACCCCAGACTTCACCCCAGCCAGGGGACGTCCCTCCAGCTTATGGGCCACCACTCATGCTGTGCCCCAGGCGGGTCATGGGCAGCAGCGGATTGCACCGGGGACCTCTGGTTTTAAAAGCACGAGCCACCTCTACAGCAGGAGCTAAAGGACCCAGCTCCGTGAGCCACAGCGCTGCAGGATCCATGCGGGCCAGCCATCACTAGAGGGGGACAGAGAGCCACACTGAACAGGCGTGAGTTGCAGTAACCACGTTCCAGGTGTGGGAGGGGGGTTCAAAGGAGGGAGTCAGGTGCCCAAATCCCACTGAACAGAGTCCAGCTGAATGTAGCCAAACTGGCCCCCTCGGGGCAATGGACTCAATGGCCCATCCCCAGCGTTTGCAAACCGGCAGAGCAACGGGGCTGGCGTCTGCCGCAGCCGTTCTCGGTTCCCTGCCCTAAGGCGAACCCAAGGTTTTGAAAGCAGACACCTGCTCATAGGGGGAAAACGTGCAATGGCACCCAGTACCCGATCTGCGAGGCCACGTGATACGGCGTGGTTCTTAGGGACTCTCCTTCCACCTGTTGGCCATCGGGCAGGGAGATCTGGATTGGCCCACCTGCCGTCCGCGCCCGGTCCGCACATCGCTCGTCGTAGGCAGCCTTTAGCGTCTCGTACAAACAGAGCCGCTCAGCGAGGTGGGGTGAGATAGCGCCTGCCTGGAAAAGAGCCACAGAGGGTCTGGAGGAAGTTCATGATGGGAGTGGGGGTCTAGCGGGCGGAGGATGGGCGGGGGAGTCAGAACTCCTGGGTTCTCTCTTCCCAGCTCTGTCAAGGAAACGAGATAGAGTGGGTAGAGCTGGAGGGGACTGGGAGTCAGGACTCCTGGGTTCCTCTCCCAGCTCTTGTTGGGGGAGCGATGTTTAGTGGCTAGAGCAGGGTGCGCACAGAATCGTAGGACTGGAAGGGATCTCGAGAGGTCTTCTGGTCCAGCCCCCTGCACTCATGGCAGAACTAAATATTGTGCGTTGGGGGGGGGGGGGGGAGGAGAAGAGATGGACTTCGGGGCCGGGGCAGCCTGTACAGCTCCAAGCACAATGGGCCCCCAGCTCTGTGGGAGCCCCTTGGGAGCCCCTGAGATACCCCCAGTCCCATACAGGGCACTGGTGGGTCACTGGCCCCGGCAACCCCCCTGCTCAAACCCGCCCCCCGCAGCCAGCTTGGCCGGGCCCCTGGAGAGGGGGGGTGGGGGGCACCTTCCCGGCCTGCCCCAGAGCGGAGTCCCCGGCCCGGGCACCCTGCGAGAGAAGGGGGGGGCAGCGGGGGGGGGGTGCACGCTGCAAGGCGAAGCCGGACCGACCTTGTACCACCTGCGGCTCAAGCCGGGCCCCCCCCCGGCCAGAAGCCTCCCCCAGGGCGACAGGAGCCGCATGGCCCCGCGCGCTGCGCAGCGGGAGCTCGGCCCCTGCAGCGGGCAGGGCACCGGTCCCGCCTCCCTCGCCCGCGGGCGGGGCGGCTGCAGGCGCGGCCGCGGCGATTGGCAGCTCCGTGCGGCCAATAACGTCGCACCGGGGGCTTCCCGAACGGCGAGGGCCGTTCCCGGGGCGGAGCTGCGCCCGCGCGCCGCGCAAGCTGCGCCCGCCTCCTGCTCGCGCCCGCCCAGAGCCCGGCGCTGTCACTCACCAGCCGACAGGCTCCGAAGCCCGGGGCTCGGGTCCCGCCCCGGACACTGCTCTTCTCTGCCCCACCCCCACGGTCCCCGGGGGCGGGAGCTTTGCAATCTAGGGAGAAAACAACAGGCCTGGCCCGATTCATACGCTGCACTCAGGCAACCCTGGCGTGGCTTAATTTTCAAAAGCTTCGGCGCCCCCTCTGGCATCATACAAATGGAATCAGCAATCATAAATCCCCGCACTGCCTCGTATTTCCTCTTTAACAACGGTTAAAAGGGCACAATCAACATAAAATCCATCACTTTGGAACATCTATAGTGCCTAGAATCATAGATTATCAGGGCTGGAAGGGACCTCAGGAGGTCATCTAGTCCAACCCCCTGCTCAAAGCAGGACCAATCCCCAATTTTTGCCCCAGATCCCTAAATGGCCCCCTCAAGGATTGAACTCACAACCCTGGGTTTAGCAGGCCAATGCTCAAACCACTGAGCTATCCCTCTGCCCCCAGCCTACCATTGTTAGTTCAAAGATCAACCTGTGG
This sequence comes from Chelydra serpentina, assembly GCA_037349315.1. Lineage (NCBI taxonomy): Eukaryota > Metazoa > Chordata > Testudines > Chelydridae > Chelydra > Chelydra serpentina. Next base: position 3,011,881 of record JBAIAC010000104.1, on the reverse strand, counting down.
AACTCCTTGCCAGAGGATGTTGTGAACACCAAGACACTAACAGAGTTCAAAAAAGAACTAGACCAATTTATGGAGGATAGGATCCATCAATGGCTATTAGCCACACTGGGCAGGAATGGTGTCCCTAGCCTCTGCTTGCCAGAAGCTCGGAATGGACAACGGGATGGATCACTTGATGCTTACCTGTTCTTCTCATTCCCTCTGAAGCACCTGGCATTGACCACTGCCAGAAGACAGGATACTGGGCTATATGGACCATTGGTCTGACCCAGTACGGCCGTTCTTATAAGATTAATTCAATAAATGGGAAAGATTAGAGGGAGAACCCCTCTCCCCAGTTTACTTTGTGCATTTATTCTTTAGATGTATAAATCAGGATTCAGAAACACCCGTAGGGAACACGCTACAATCTATTCTGCTCTACTCTGCCACATACTTAAAAATACAACAAAGCACAGAAAGATACCAAGCCCCATACCATACTGAATAACCAGACACAGAAATAAACCACCTTTCCCATTTTTCTTGAAGTATCTCCCCTCCCAGCAATTCTTGCATCATCAGCAGCTCTCTTGAGAAGATATGACAGCACTTGTCTAGTCAGTTTCCTTGGTTTGTGGGTCTTCCACAGAAATGTAAGAGAAAGAAAAAATACAAGGGAAATGTGGTTATTAAATCACAAAAATGGGCAGGGAATATGGGGTGGGGGTTCCCTACCAGTACTGTCAACCTTAAGAATTCAAAAATTGTGACTCAGTGCCCCCTTTCCCCAAATAACACAACATTGTCTTATAGATGTCACTGGATTTTCAAAAATAATGCATTTAGTGGTGCTTTTTATTCACCTTCGGGTTTTTGAAGCTTTAGGAGCCATGTTTTCAAGCTTTTCTCCATGACCAGGGAGGCTAGATACTTTTTTTTTATCCTTCTTCAAACCAAAGCGGAGATTCTGACACAATCACATGAATCCAGGAGCTGTGGCATTAAGAAAAGACACCAGATATCACAAAAAATGATAAAAATTGTCAATGGGCAACACTGTAAGGTACTGGAAATTACTCATACTAATACTTTTAGATTGGCTAGATTTTAAATTAACAGCATTCCTTTAAGCTTCAAGGCTGACATTTTCAATACTGCCAAAAGGGATCATCCAACTGGGCACCCAAATCTTTCAGTTTTGTCCAAAATTCTCATATAAGATTACATATCAAGTAACATCAAAAACTAACCAGGGACCTACATGGCTCTGTGGCATATTACAGCTGACTGTCAATTTCCCATTGAAACTTTTTGTTACCAAAAATGTCCTTTTTTGTGCAAAGTTTTCATTGCGTTCAAAGTTCTATGGTTTTTCAAGGGAAAAATCAAGAGTCAAATACGTTTTGATTTTGAAAAATGACTGTTTTGGTTTACTATTAAAAAAGTTCTACCCATAAAATATGAACATCAACAACAAAAAACAAACCCCATACCACACACACACAGCCCCAAACAACTGCACACACAAATTTTTTGTTGGTTTAATTCAAAAAATGTTTGCGGAAAATATTTACCATTTCCTGAACAGCACTATGGCATTACTAATAAAAAGGATGAGTTAGCTTGAAGAAATTCCAGTAGCCGGTAAAAGCAAGGGGGGGTTTGGGGGAGGTTTTAGCAGAGACAGATTCTGAGAATAAATAAGATCTTCAATTCATTAACACTAGATCACCTGCTAGCCTGATCCTGCCATGAGCAGCACATAGGTCTGCCCATTCTGAGCCCATGGCGGGATCGGGATCTACTTTTTATTATGTATAACTTAAAGCCTCTTTTTACTTTTGTGCAAATCTAATCAAGGCCTCTGCCATAAATTACAAAAACAAAATCAAGTTAGACAGCCAGCAGAACACAAAAACTCTCTTCCCTCTGCAGAACTAAACTTCAGACTCCAATCTCTGCAGTCGCATGTGCAAATAGACACACCTTTCAGCATGGCCTGAAGATCGACGGACCAGGGCTATTGGGTCATAGATTGGGGGGTAGCATGTTCCATATCCCCTTAGACAGAACACTCTATTCCTAGCCCCTCCTCTTTTAAAGTATGGTGGATCCCCTGATTGCAACTGTGGCAACAGGTCTTCAGGAGGAGGTACTCTCCCAAGGCCCTGATTCAGCAAAGCACTTAAATATGTGCTCAAAGTTAAGCAAGTGCTTAAGTCCCATTGACTACAGAGTGCTTTCCTGCATGAGGGCCTCCGGGAGAAAGGTCCAAACCCCTTTTGGGCTTTTTGGGTTAAAACCCAACCAGATTAGCAATATTTATTTCTAAAGATGATTTGACGCGTCAAGCTCAAGTTTCTACCTAATCTTCTTCGTCGCAGTTCAGTTAAAAGGTGCCATTTACAAACGGCTAGTTAAGAGTTAATAGGTGCTGCCAACCTGTTACAGCTGTGAGCTGTACGCTTTATGGATGGTTTTAGGTACATCGGCAGAGGGGGTCAGCAATGGTTATGACTAAGCTACTGACCAGTTGGACTCAACAAACTATAACAATTAACTGTAGAAGCGACAAAGGGTCCTGTGGCACCTTATAGACTAACAGAGGTATTGGAGCATAAGCTTTCGTGGGTGAATACCCACTTCTTCGGATGCAAGCCAAACGAAGTGGGTATTCACCCACGAAAGCTTATGCTCCAATACCTCTGTTAGTCTATAAGGTGCCACAGGACCCTTTGTCGCTTCTACAGATCCAGACTAACACGGCTACCCCTCTGATACTTGAAACAATTAACTGTTTATTAAAATATCAATAATTGATTAACCTTTTATAAACTATTCAGCAATTATAACATGTGACCAGCTATCCCTGGTTCTTCTCTGGCCCCCACCACTATAGCCTGTGAGCACTTCACAATCCTTACAACATGCCTGGCAAATGCTATGACCCCATTGTACAGATGGGGAACGGAGGCCAAGATCTGCAAAGGTATTTAGGCTCCTAATTTCCAGGAGCCTAAATACATTTGTGGATCTGGGTCAGACAGACTTAAGGGTAGGTCTACATAGCAAAAAAAGTAAGTTCTTAACTCTGGCTAAAGTAGCAGTGAAGATACAGCAACTCTGCCTTTAATTCAGGTTAACCACTCAAGTTAAAGCCTAGAGAGCGAGTAGGGTTGAACTCAAGTTGCTGTGTCTTCAGTGCTATTTTAACCCAAGCTGGCTAGCCTGAGTTAAGGCCACACCTTGCTTTGCAGAGTAGACACACCTAGAGTGACTTGCCCCAGGTCACACAGGAAGTCTGTGTTAGACCCAGAAATTGAACCCTAGTCTCCCAAATCCTAAACTCGTGCCCTAACCACTGGACCATCATCTCCCTCTGAGCAGCTGGCCATGAAGCTCTGAACGCTACCTCTGCTTCCCATCCTTCTCCCCGTTTGCACATTCTTGCTACAGCTAGTGCAAGTGTCTTCTTCCTTGCAGCTCCTCTATTTCATAGAATCATAGAATATCAGGGTTGGAAGGGACCTTAGGAGGTCATCTAGTCCATCCCCCTGCTCAAAGCAGGACCAATCCCCAATTTTTGCCCCAGATCCCCAAATGGCCCCCTCAAGGATTGAGCTCACAATCCCCCAACCAACCAACTCTTTATTGCACTTCAAATATCAGCTGACACCATCTCTACCTTCCTCTCATCTTTGTTACACATTTTCAAATGCCAACTTGCTGCACTGGAGGATCCAAAATTGTATTCAACATAAGGGCCCTGGACACCCCAGCGCCCCCAGGTCAGCCCAAACATTAGCCACCCTCCAACTGTTCTGAGCGACGTGTCTGGATGGAAATGCACATAGGTGATGTCAACGATTAACAAGATCTTCGGAAAGCTCAGACTCTCTGCTTTAGGCAGGTTACGACGTGAGCAGTAAAGATTTAATACAAAAGCACAAACCAGCCTATACGTGGAAAAATAAAAACTTTTGGCCAACTTTTACAAGCGGGAAGCTGAAGGAACACAACCCAAAACACCAGCGTTTTCTTTTGTCTACGGACTTCCAAGAGAGAGGCTGCACTTTTAAGTGGCTGACACAAATTCTCCATGCAGCTGTAACACTAAAGCACAACCTGGGTTATCCTAGCATCATGGAGAATATTGAATACATTTGGATAACAAGGGGATTTTGGATGCATTCACCAAATGTCAGGAGATGCGACCCTGCTTGTGATAAAAGGGTACTGGATAAAGGAGGGGTGGAGAACTGAAGTTGTATTTGAGGTATTTAAAACAATCCTGTGCTTCCTCCCTCCTCCCTTGTCTGTCACATTTAGATCCCCAAGCCTGCAACAATCAGATCCAAGAAAGCGAATCCCCATGCTCATGTGGGCACACACTGGAGTCAACAGGGCTCTGTATAGGTGCAGAGTTCTGCATTAATGGATGCGATTGCAGGACTAGGGCTATCGAACCAATCCTACACACATTTATGGGACTACTCTCACAAGTCAACATGCTTAAAAGTGTTTGCAGGACTAAGGGCAGGTCTACACTACTCGGCGGGTAGTGATCGATCTCTTGGGGGGGTCGATTTATCGCGTCTAGTCTAGACGTGATAAATTGGTCCCTGAGCGCTCTCCCCGTCGACTCTGGAACTCCACCGCCGCGAGAGGCGGAAGCGGAGTCAACGGGGGAGCGGCAGCGGTCGACTTGCCGCTGTGAGGACGCCGAGGTAAGTCAACCTAAGATACGTCTACTTCAGCTACGCTATTCCCGTAGCTGAAATTGCGTATCTTAGGTCGATTCCCCCCCAGTGCAGACCGGGGCTAAGACAAGCCTAAAAGGCCAAGAGACTCAAGCAAGAGCCCAACTTTATTCATTCATCCGTAGCGTCCTACCAAATTCCATTTTGGTCAATTTCAGGATCATAGGATAAATTTCATGATTTCAGCTATTTTGATCTGAGATTTCATGGTGCTGTAATTGTAGGGGTCCTGACCCAAAAAGGAGTGTGTGCGCGGGGGTGGGTGTCTCAAGGTTACTGTAGAGGGGCTTGTGGTACTGCTCTGCCTTCAGAGCTGGGCAGCCGGAGAGCGGTGGCTGCAGGCCTGGAGTCCATCTCTGAATGCTGAGCTACCACCAACAGCAGCGCGGATGTAAGGATGGCCTGGTACGGTATTGCCACCCTTACTTCTGCGCTGCGGCCCACAGAACTGGGCCCTCAGCCAGCAGCCGTCATGGTCTGGCTGCCCAGCTCTGAAGGCAACAGCGCAGAAGTAAGGGTGGCAATCCCATCCCAGGCCATCCTTACATCTGCGCTGCTGCTGGCGGCTGCTGGTGCTTCAGAGCTGGGCTCCCAGCCAGCAGCCGCCGCTCTCCGGCTGCCCAGCTCTGAAGTCAGCACAGAAGGGATGGTGGCAATACCACAACCCCGCTAAAGTAACCTTGTGACCTCTCTGCAACTCCCTTTTGGATCAGGATCCCGTTTGAGAAACGCTGGTCTCCCCCCGTGAAATCTGTGTAGTACAGGGTAAAAGCACACAGAAGACCAGATTTCATGGTCCGTGACATGTTTTTCATGGCCGTGAATTTGGTAGGGCCCTATTCATCCAGATTTAAACATGCATTCAGAAAGAGGAACAGCTACCCTTTTCTCCAGGCACTCTTCGACACATTTTAAAAATACAATGATACAAAACAGACTCTTCCAGCCCCCAAACCCCACCTCTTTGACCATTAACATAGAATCATTGGCACCCCACAGCTCCCCTTAACCTTAATGCTCACCACATCCTGTGCTTATAGATTTAGGAGCCTAACCAGTAGCGTAGCCGGGGTGGGGGGAGCGGCTGCTCCCCCTTGAGCAGAAGTGGCACCTTTTTTTTTAGCAGCACTAAAAAAAGGCGCAGCTTCTTTTAAAGCGCCGCTTCTTACACCCACCCGGCGGCGCTCCGGGTCTTTGGCGGCATTTCGGCAGCGGGTACCACCGAAGACCCGGAGTGAGCCGCTGAAGTGCCACCGAAGACCCGGAGCGCCGCCGGGTGAGCACAGGGGGAGGCGCCTTTTTATAGCGCCGCTCCCCCTGCGCTCCGGACCTGGCTGCGCTACTGAGCCTAACGTTACTTCTTTCATTCTCACTCCTGACATTTTAAGAATTTTTTTTAAATTCCCTATGCCATGGAGCTGTTACCGTCTCTCCTGCTGACTACAGTACATTTTTGTTCTAAAAAGTGTATTTGGAATTAAGGGCTACAGCCCTGATTGAGCAAAACATTTCCGTATGCGTGCACATCCCATTGATTTCAAGGCATATGCTTGAGTGCTTTAGCAGAACTTAGGCCCTGATTCGATAATCTGTTACACTGGAGTAAATCCAGCCACGCCATGGCAATTAGTGGAGTGACTCCATCACTCTTGGGAACAGAATCCAGCCCTAAATTTGAACATACATTCTGCAACTGATTTTACTATTTAGTATTTCACTGTGGTAGCACCTAAGGCCTCATGATGCTAGACACTATACAAAAAAACAGAACAGAAAAGGGGGTTTCATTATTTGGGTCAGTTCACGGTCTTTGATTCACCTGTTTTGATACCATGCAACTTAAAAAAAATTAATTTAGGCTCCTCAAAAGTATTTAGGCATCTAACTTCCATTGATTTCAGTGGGATTTAGGTGCTTAGGAACCTATTTTTTGGAAAAGGACAGACACTGACTGTGTTAGAGACTGAAATTCTAGTAATTGTTTTGCCTACAGAGTGATCAACACAAGAAAGCTGGCCTGGGTGTTATGGTAGATAAGTCAATGTGCATCTACAGTCAAAAAAGCTAACAAGACGGTAGGATGTATAAGAAATGGGATGAATAATACAGAGCTATTATGTTTTATATAAATCCTGTGCTCTTATCCACACGCTGTGGCCATCCCATCTCACAGGGATATGGCAGAACTAGAGAGGGTTCAGAGAAGAGTGATGAGAATGACCCAAGGGTATGGGAAAAGCTCTCCTATGGAGAGACTGAAAAGACTGGGATTGTAACCTTGGAAAGAGGATGAATGAGAAGCGACATAATAGAAGTATATAAATACTGAATGGTCTAGAGGAGATAGACTGTTTTCCCTGTCTCATAACACAAGAACAAGGGGACAGCCAAAGAAATTAAAAAATGAAAAATCAAAAACTGATCTTTTTTTTTTTTTTTAACAGAATGTGTAACTGGTCTGCAGAATTCACTGCCACAGGAGGTCAAGAACTTAAGATTCAAACATGGACTGAACATTTATACAGCTAGCAAGAACATCTAGAATTCTCATTGATGACAAGAGTTTTTGGAAGGAATATTAAAACTCATGCCTCAGGGTTTAAACCAATTTAAGCCTTAGAGATCAGGCTGAGACCTTCATGGAGCAGGGAGAAGAGAGATTATCCTAGACAGGATACTGGACAAAACAGGCCTCACGTCTGACCTAGTCTGGCACGTCTTAGTGGAATGGTATGCTCCCACTATGAATGCCTCTCAGCCCTATCCCAGATGACACTTCTTGAGGCCAGAGCAGAGTTCAGTTTCCACGGCCTATTCTATCCTTAGTGGCTCTGCTAAGGCTGCCAGGTGTCAACAATGAAGGGTTGAGGTGTTTTTGGATGGGGTGCGGGGTGTTTGGTGATGGAGACATTTGTTGAGGACCAGACACACAGTGATTCCTGCCACACAGGCAAACAGCCCACCATCAGACTATGCAGTTTCCCAGTTGCTAGTGACTGGAGTTGGTATTACTGTGATTGGATGGTAGCTTGTGTTTCAACTAGACATCTTAATTCAGTGACCTCCCTTCTCCACACCCCCACTTTGTTACCCACAGAAAATGTAACTTGTTTGTTTCTTCTCTCATAAAACAAAGCTTCACAAAGGTGAGTTAGCACTCAGACAGACACTAAGCATTTCTTGCATTTTGTTCACTCGTAATTGGCAGAAGTATTCGTTTAAAAAGAAAAAACAAAACAGTCCCCCCCGCAGGAATAGCATTTTCTAGATTCCCAAATCCGATGTAAATTTCACTTATTGCCTTGACAAGAGAGGCAGGTTGGTCTAGTGGCTAGGTTATTGCACAGGGACTGGGGATTGGTCCTGCTTTGAGCAGGGGGTTGGACTAAATGACCTCCTAAGGTCCCTTCCAACCCTGAGATTCTATGATTCTATGACTGAAGAGATGTGTTCATCTCCGGCCTACTGTGTGATTTTAGGCAAGCCACTTCCCCTTTCTATGCCTGTTTCTCCTCCCATCCTTTGCCTGGTCTTATTTAGCACCTAGCACACGGAGGCCTTGACCTAGATTAGGGGGTCTCTGCATTATGGTAACATTACTACTAATATACATCAACTAAAGATACAGCCAGGGTCTTTCACTTGATGCACCATGGTTGGTCAAGCTGTTCCTCTAATGAGACCAAACCTCAAGAACTATGGGCAGGATCTTTAGACGCATCCAGCACTGGCCTAACCCTGCTCCCATCAACTTCAATGGGTCAAAACCAGGTCAGGGGTGGGTGCTTTGGAGAAATCCCACCTTAAGTATTTTCCATTAAAAAACAACTCTCCTTGCTTATTCGTATTAGTGCTTTGGTGCCTGTTACCTGTTAATTCCACAGAAAGAAGGGACCTGCCATTGAATTACCACGAGGCTGAAGATATGTGGTGGAAGAACAGACTCTGGGGCTAGACCAAGACAGGGGAATAAAAGACGACAACTAAAAGCTGTTTTATTCAGCTATGGGCATTATAAGAACTACTTGTGCTGTGGAGAAACAAAAGCAGTTGCGTATTCTCCTTGCTTTGTTGGGAATAAGACAGGAGCCAAACAGAGGCACCATTGTTCCATACATCAAGCCCTACCGGCGAGATACCCTAAAACTCCCATTAAAGGTAGGAGGGCCTCAACATCTTACAGGATCTTCTAACCTCATGCCCACAAGCAAAAGGTTGCGAGAGGTTGTTGGGTTATTATAGAAGTTACACATCGTGTCTTTCAATCAAGATTGGACGCTTTTCCAATCAGCTGTAGCTCAACCATAAGCATACTTGGCCCGTGTGACTCAGGAGTTCCAACTGGATGATCCTAGTGACCCTAGTTTCTAGCCTTACAAAAAAACCACGACCCTATGAAGTGTATGAACCTTTGCAACTCCCCACCAAGAGACTATGAAGGAGTGATAAGAATTGGGCACCTGCCACATGTGCTTTAAGCTGCCAGCTTAGAGGGCCAGCGTTGTCCCAATTCTTGCCCAGAGAGCTTAATATACAAGGTATTTGAACAGCTGATATCAGATAAACATGGACCAAGAAACAAACCCAGTACAGCATAGCAGAGAGGGGGAGGAGAGAGTGGAAGTGGAGGAGAAAGGCATCAAAGTGACAATTAGGGCCCATCAATGCTGCAAAATGCAAGCATCTTGGGATGTGCTATTCCAGCAGGGTTGCCTGAAATACAGATTCTTTTTGCCCCTAGGCCAGTCTTAAAAAAATGGGACTTTCGACACCTCTGAAAAATTTATCCAAGGTCTAAAGCTTCTATAATGTAAGATGATGCTCCCTAAGCCAAGCGTGTGTTAGCTGTGCAAACTGGAGGGGGAAGAGGAGAAATGAACAATTTAAGGCTAGGAGTCTAAAAGAATTAGGGGCCAAACTCAGATTCAAATGGATTTGGGGATCTCTCTTGGGCTCCTTTGCAAATTCCAGCCTTAAACCCATGCTGTCACATTAGAAGCCCCAACACCAAAGTCCTGTCCCTGCTAGCACTTTAAAAACATCTTTGAAGTTTACCACGGTTTAAGTGGGAAGTGTGATTTTAAGTCAAAGAAAAACTCCAGCCAAGTCTTGTGGGGTTGGGGGGAAGAGGAGGGAGAGGAGGTGGTAGATAGTCAAACCACTGGTCAACATGACTGGCTTGTCAACTAGTAGCACAATGAAAACTAAACCAATTTGGAGCTTTAGTGGGTACAGGCCTTGGTACCCAAACACAAAGCAATCAGGTCTGCAAAGGTAAGAAGACCCTGCTGAATTAGTTTGCAAATGTTTGAGTTATTTACCTTTTTAAAAAACCCAAACAAGCTATTAATTCTTGCCAGCATCTGTGGAGCAGAAACCGAGATTTACAGAAGAGACACTGACCATACGGGGAGTGTTAACAATGGCTGACAGGAGAAAAGAGGGGTGAGGCAAATTGGCATTTTCCATACACTGTGGCAGCACAATGGCCATTTCTCAAGGGCATGGCATTGGATCAATGGCTCTGCTTGGCAGACTACCAGGTCTGGTTTCTTGTCCTATGGCCTCTGAATTATAGGAGCAAATTAATGTTGCTGTACAGCCGCCTGTCAGCTGATTTCAAAATGGCAACATCAGCTTCCAAACGAAGTGCTGCACAACTCCACCTGAGCGAGGGGCCGCTTTGCTTTGGACATTAGGTTGCTAGATCTGAGTTGCCATTCAAGACACTCCTAACCTCCAGTAATTTAGCAGCAGGGATACACCACACCTGTGCCATGTTCTACCCCCAAAGCTCAGATAACCCAAAGCTCAGATAGCTACACCACTAATTTTCAGCACATTCTTACGAGTGAGAGAGACCGGGGCAGTCACCTCCCTACATCATATCTTGGGCCACACCAAAGTCTCCTCAAAATGGCACGCTCCCTCAATTTATTGTAGCCCAGCAGTCTACACAGGAAGGGTGGGGTTTTTCAAATCACATAAATTCTTTATAATCCCATCTGAACACAGCAAAGACACTGAGTGTCCAGCCCATGGGACAAACACATTCCCAACATTCTACAGTGCAGCCTGGGGCGGCCCTTATTTCCAACATGGTGGCTCAGCACACACTCATGAAGGTAGAGAATGGCACATGACCAGCCATCCCCAGGGGGTTGCACTGATGTAAAGCGGGAGGAGGCTGGAAGTGCCTGCATCATTTGTAGCAAATTAAGAGCGCCGCTCTCAAGCTCCTGCCAAGTTGCTAAAACAGCCCTTGGGCTGGCATATGTTTGGAGGCCCTGGCAGAAGGGAAGCAGCACCTCACTGCACAAGCAGACGGAAATGCAGCTGGAAATAAAAATCGGTATCTTTTTTGGCAAGTCCGCAATGAGGGGTGGCCACGTTGGTGGGAAATGACATGACTTCTGACGCTAACTCGCCAAGCTATGCGCAAATAAGCGGAATGGAAGCTTACAGAAGAAAATCTTTCAGGTTTAAAAATGGAAGCACAATTAGCTGATTAAAATGGAATTAGAAGATGGAGAATTTTGTAGTACTTTTTTGTACTGGGCTTCCTTACTGCTCGTAACAAATAGCAGCCCACCCTCAACCAAAACTCAAGGAACACCAACTACAATCTAAGCAATTTTCAAATATGCTGCCCAGTTTTATTCATGCTGGGAAGTTCTCTTTATCCTGTGCACATTGAGTGCTGGGCTGAGCCTAAGGGATCATATCCCCTTGGAAGACTTTGACGCTGCATTATCTTTGAGAATTTGCGAGTGCCTAATGTTAAAACAATCTGCATCGGACACACAGAACACATGGGCCTCCAGTTATAGATTCTAGAGGTCTGCCTGCATCAGGAATAACAGTACAGAAGAGGAATGCAGTGCCGGTTACTTCAAACTGCAGCTCTGCTCTGAAAAGTAACAAAGGGGGCATATTTATGGAACAGGCCTGCCCGCCCCCCATATTCAGCACTAGGCATCATCTTGGTGACCTTGCAGAGCACAAACAGCTATAGGAGCGAGCTGTTGGCTTTTATTATATTATGCAGTAACTGCATGAGAGTAGTTAACAATTCAGGACAAGGCTTTTATACTTGTGCCTCCCCCTACAGAATTTGGCCATTCATGGTTCTGACACAGCAGCCCAGCAGAAACCAGTCTGACTTTCAGATCCAAGATGCAGTTTCCAGGGCTGCCCTTTAAAAAGCTCCACACCCACCTTCACTTGAAAAGAAGATCTTTAAGTGATTGAAGTGCAAATATGGAACCCTACCAAAGTCAGTTTGAGGTTAGGTCAGAATAGAGGGAAGATAAATAGAAAATATTTTCGTGGCAGGAGTCATCTCAAGAGCAGGTAGAGATAGATTCAGGAACACTCACTGAGCTGGGGAGGAACGAAAGCCCCTCATGATAGAGGAGGGTAGCAAGTGATGTGCTCTAATTAGTACATCCATAGTGTGACCTCTCTTGAAAACCGTGGAAAGGACTTTTTGAAATCCTCTGAAGATGAGAAATGGTATCAAAAGCAATGAGATGAAAGGGAGGGAGGGGAAATGGTTATTTGAGACTGAGAAGGAGAGTAATTGCGCTTGGTTGTATGCTAAAGGGTGAGTGGATGCAACATCACAATAAAATGACAAATTATACTCCCACTAAACCTGGCGGGTACAGAGTGCTGAGTAGGATCTTGCATATTGTTAATCTGACCAAGTTTTGCATGACACCTGAGCTAACGAGAAGAACTTTTACATTTCAGAGACACAGAGGGATTTAAGTTGAGTCTGTCTACTACTTCAGAGATATATTGAAAAAGCTATAAATAGGCTTACTGAATTCAGCAGTATTCTCCCTCAGGTCACAGAAAGCTTGAAAGACTTGGAGTACCACATGAAAGACAGCACTAAATACAGTAACCAGCATGTTCCCCAAACTAGGGCTGAGTATTCATTAGATTCACAGCTACTGGATTAGAAGAGGCATCTTGGCGTATTTTTGTATTGATTCCTAGAGGCCCATGAGTTCCTCGTTTAATAGTGCCTCGCTCTTCAGACGTTTCATAACCTTCCCAGAATAATTATTCTACTATCTAAATGATCTTTACAAAATGACACGTGGACATAAGTTTAGATACAAAAATTGTAGCTTGGAAAATAAAATAGGTTTCCTATTCTAGAAACAATTTCAAATAAGAATTCCTTGTTTATGTATGACTTTGAAGCACTTGGAAGCGAAATTACCACTGCATTCTACTATTGTACCAGAATGCAGAATTTAGATTATTCTTATTGTCCATACTGTAATAAGTGAAATGCAAAAGGTAGCCAATCAGCATAAATGGCAAAAAACAAAATCACTGTTTAAAATTCTTTCCATTTTGATCTAAATTAACCCAGCTAGAGCAATTTGTTAAAAATTAATGACTATGCACCTCTGAAGTTATTAAAAATTATACTCTTTACATTGTTTCACATAATTGCTTCTTGCGCTATGCAGATATAGACTGAAAGTGAGGTTCTTGCAGTAACCACTGAGACCAGCTTCTCTCAAGGCTGTGTAGCCAGCTGTTCCAATCCCCTAGCCAACAAAAAAAGGACAGGAAGCCAAGAAAACCTTGAAAATCAACATTATTACCCTTCAAAATTAAATGACAGAAGAGTATGTACAAGAGGCCAGAAGCCAGTAAACTGGTGCAAAGATCTTACTATTTGGAAAGGAAACCACACCAAGTAAAGTACACTTTATTAATATGCAATACAAAAATAAATGGCAGCAGGGGGAAGTAAGTGTTGTCTCAGCCCACAGGTGTATGATATTCCATTTTCTGTGTTTTGCTCTGCGAGTTAACAGTAATTTCAGATTTGCCTCCAAACACCGCCTCTATGTAAAATTAAAAGAAACACAGACATCTTCCAACAACAGTTTTACATTTCTTTCAGTCTTCTTCAAAATGGTCACGGAGCCTGAGCTGCAGGCAGATTCTTCCTTGTGTGCGTGTGTGGTGTTGTTTTTTTAAAGAGTAAAAAGAAAAGGGTTAGACCACACTAACCCTAAACTTGCAATTCAGCAAAGATTAAATAAAGCCTGGCTGTTGTTCTAGACTGCAAATGTCGAGCAAAACACTGATGTTCTCTCTTCAGCCCAATATTTTGGTCATTTTCACAGATCAGGCAATCTTACACCCCCTGTACACTTAAATGGAGGTTCCAGTTAAAAAAGAATATCAAAACATTAGAACTAGTTATTTTATTAAATGTATTAATACACATTTCAAAATGATCTGCAGTTTTATTGTCGCTTCCTCTAATGCATGTTGCTTTCTCCACACGGAACACTTGAGAATATAAATCCAACATATCCAATTAATCTTAACAGGCACACAAAAAAAGCAGCCAATATTTACAGCAGTTTTGAAACAGCAGCACTTCAGCTTATTTTTGAATAATTAATTTCAGGATATGATCATTTAATCTGCACTGTTTTTTTTAAAAAAATTACCATTATTCACATTATCTAAACAGGATTCTCACACCTGAACAATGTTTTACAGATAAAAGTCTCTAAATGTATTTAGATCACAAAGTCAGCCACAGCTGTAGACCCTCCTCTCTGATATACAATGCACACAATAGCATATGTGGAATTTTTCCAAAGAGGCAGGTATGCATACTGCGTTTCTGAGGGGACAGTAGAAATCTAAATGGTGCATACTCCTAAGTCAGGTGACAAGAATATCTGTACTACACTAGCAGAAGTCTAGAACAGGGATACATTTTAAATGTTTATAACCTCTAGTAAAAGTTAATTCTACTGACTGCCGTTAAGCTGTACCGGTGTAATGTTTTATTTGTCCTCTCTGTTTCTAGAACAGCTGGAGTGAACACTGAAGGCTGTCTGCAATTTGATTTTCTTCTTTATGAAGTTGTCCTTCATGAGACACACTGTTTCATGCTTTATTTAAAAAATACATGTTTATTTCTTTTTCTTATAAGGTGAAATACAAAAGTTCAAGAACGGTTGGGGAGTTTAAATCACAGACACAGGAAAAAATGCCTTCATGTCCAGAAATAAGTTGTGTGGTTTCTACATATGTACACGTGTCTTCAGTTACTGTAGACATTTTGTTTAAAGTAACAAGCACAGATAAAATGAAAAACCTCAAACAAAACCATGGAGCTTTCATCATTAAAATAGTCTTTTTTTTTTTTTTTTTTTAACACAATAAGTTTTTGTGATTTTTTTTAAAATCAGTCATTTTACTTTTAAAGTTACCCCAAAAGCCACCTCCAAGAGCAAGGAAGTCACTCACCAGGCATCTCAGATGGCATGGAGAGCAGTTCTTAGATGGTGTCACCATCTGATTTTAATAATTCTTTACTTCAAAATCATCACTTTAAGCAAGAGCAGCAGAAATAATTCACATTCTTTTATTCTAGAGGGAAATTTTTTTCTAGTCAATATTGGTTCCATTCTCACATCAGAACCTCCTGCGTTTTTTCACCCCCCCTTGGTTTCCTCCAACAAAGTATCCTTAAGGTTTGACTTCTCTGAAACTGTCCTTCAAGCCAGGATACATATTAAAGCAATGGACTGTGTAGTTTAGGTTTGAGGCAAACGGAATGCCACGCTGTTACTGAAAACTTCATTTAAAATGTTCCAGTAGAGCAAAGAAGTTGGGCTAAGCTATGTGTCATTTCCAATATATATCAAAAGCTGTGAAATGTTTTCAGTTTTTGTGCTGGACATTAACATTAGATACTAAAATATATCCATGTCCTACAAGTCCTAACATTTAAGAGCTGTATGGCTAGACTTTGGGCATTCAATGAAATGAATGCTGACCTAAGCATTCTTCCATCTGGGGTTGTTTTGTAGGTGAGCACATTTATTCTCACTAATAAGAAATATGATCAGACATTCTGAGTGCTGGTGTATAGGGAACTGAGTTATATCATCTAACTTCATATCATAGGATAAGCGAATTCTCACGTCTTATTACGTAGTTTTCTTGCTTTATCTTTACTGCTTTGTTTTTCCCTTCTGAACATTTTGCTTAACTTACATGAGCTACCCTCACAGTAGTACTTTGGTGTGTTATCCATTCAATAATCATAATGGAGGTTCCCTGAAAGGAGCTGTGGTGTCCAAAGAGAACAGAACTCAGAAGGAACAGAAAAGGAATAAATACTGTTTAAATGTAACCCAAAAGTTTAAACACTCAATTTTTGCATGAATTACACATGCAGTTACTTTTTCAGGAATTCTGTTTAGCTGAAACAGTCCACACAACAAGGTGCACCATTCCATGATGCTGCCTAAATACAGCCCCCCTATGGATCAGCAGCAGCATCATCTGCTGCTAACTGCAAAATGAAGTGGAACGCACATTTTTGTTCTAAGATTAGAAAACAGATGGTTTTTATGCATTGGCACTATAACATCATTCTTTCTGTAAACCCAGGGCAATTCAATAAAATACACCCATACAACCTTCCGATTCACTTGTGTATGCAAATATAATTATACATATTATATATATTAAATAAAACACACAGCCCACGCACAAACAAATTCTCTGCCATTTTCTCATTTTGTAGTTATTTTCCCATACCTTTATCAAACACTAGTATGTTGTATTCTACTCACATTAAAAAAAAATCAAATAAAGTAAATCCAACTCCACACAAAGTCCTCTATGCACATGGCAGCAGAAGTGAGTTTATGAAAACATGTGGGAAGAGAGTTTAGGTACTGTTTTCACATTGCTGCATGCAGTTTCTCTCTCATCTTACATGGGACTATGTGCTTCAAAGAAAGCACAAGGAAAGGTGTGATTACAAAATGTGAAGAATACATGTAAGTCAATGATGCTCCCAGCAAAAAAGTAAATACAGTTTACTAGACCTGGCCTAGCTCTGTGATATAAGACAAGAAAAAAAATGATGCAGCTTGTACATGTGTATGCAGGCACATGTTTCAAATATACACTGTATACATTAAATGTGTGTGTAAGCACAGATTTGAGTTTTACCACTAGCTACCTCCTTGCATCCACTTATTTTAAATGCATTACTTGATTTATAGTCAGCAAAATATAACCCTCTTAGCATGTTGAGGAAGGAAGCCAAGTTGGAGATAGGAAGTGCACATACTTTAGAGACTGTTTTCTGAAACCCAACTTAGGACAGAAGTTCAAGACCCTCAGTGGCAAAGCTGTCAACTGTGAAAAGCAGAGGGTTTTTTCCTTTTGCATTTTGAGAAAGGCAGAAAAAGCAAACAGAAGGGCTGAAAAACTGACCATGTTAGTTGCCTACCCTCTCCCTATTCCTATCAGCAAGATGGAAAACAGCAAGCAGCAAGATGTTCTAAGGCTTCATAGCAAGGGACCGACTGAGCAGACATCAGTGAAAAACGTGACTGATTAACCTAAACAAAAGGCACAAGGAAGGGTTAATATTTCTATTGCCACAGGGAAGGCTTTGAAAGCTTGGACCCTTTATCTTCCTTAATCAATAGTAGCAAGAGTTCCTTCCCCCACCTCTATTTTTTGACATGGGTTCGGAGGACTCATGAAGCAAAACAATTTGGTAATCAGCTAAAAATAACATCCCAACATCGCACATTCAATCATTTTTTATGACTAGAAGTTTTATTTCAATGGCAATACTCTTCGGAAAATTCTTTTTTTGTTAAAACATTTTGCTAGATTTATGCCAACTGGGTGGCTTAAAAAAAATAAACAACCAAAAAAAGTACCAGAACATATTTAATTTAGAAAAATGTTATGGGGCTCTTTAAGGAAAAACAAAAGTGAAAGCGCTACTTCCACTGCTCTCTAGAATATCCAAAATACCTTCACTTACAGAAACGCATGTCTGTTTCAGTACCTGGGAGGAAAGAACGGGCGTTTTGGTTCAAAGAATGGAGGGCCCCTTCCAAAAGGTGGCCGAGGCCTTTTTAAGCTGTGAAATGGGTCTCTGTTTATGAAAGGTTCCCTAGGCCTAAAGTCTGGTCGTGGGTTCCTAATCATCATTCCACTCCGGTTTACATTGTCTCTATGAGATGGGCCAATGGGAGGAACACTATGAGATGGCCCAAGCGGATCTCTCGAAAGGGAAGTTAGGCCTATGTTTTCTCGAACCCGACCAAGGGGCGGACCGCTGTGGTCTCGCTGAGGTGGGGCCACATGGTCCCTTGGTCCGGAATGCACATTAAAATGCTCTTTTATAGTTCCTTGATGAATAGTACCGTGATCCTTGGAAAACGTGACACCACTATGTTCCACGGTCAGGGGAGGGGCAGGAAATGGAATGCCACCGTGTTCCCCAGAAGGTGGCGGCGGGGTAGGGAATGGAACGCCACCATGTTCCACGGAGTGAGGTGGAGGGGGAGGAGTAGGAAATGGAACCCCGCTATGTTCCACAGAAGGAGGAGGGGGGGCAGCATGAGGCAATGAGAGTGGAGAGGATTTTTCTTTTGAAAAAGGATTAGTGTGATCCACTGATGACATGTGTGGAGGAACTGAGTGATCCCTAGGAAACAGGCTTCCATGATCCTTGGGCGGAGCAGATGGGGGCCCAGCAGGTGCACCAACTTGTTCCCTCTGAAAAGGAGTTCCATGCTCTATGGGAGGAGGTGGTATGTGACGCTCAAAGGCAGTGCTGAAATTATTTGTTCTGAAATTGTTTACACTCTCCTGAAATTGTGGCACGTGTTCTTTGTATTGTGTTTGAAAGCTGGCAATTCCACTGCCAGTACCCATGGTGGGCAGCTCAGTAGCACTTGAGGGCCCATTATCAAAAGAACTACCTGTATTACTTAGCTCAAACCAGCCTACTCTAGTTGTGTCTCGCCCGTGTCCTCTATTTCCTTTCCCAAGAACTCTTATAGATTCTACTGTCTGAATTGGTTCTCCTGACATTCCCCTATTGGATGCATTATGGTAACCCAGAGTTTCTATGGGGGCTCCTTTTTCTTCAGTGCTATCAGGCAAGTCTAAACAAGATGACGACACCCTAGTTTCTATACGATAGTGCTCCTCTTGCTGCTGCTGCTGCTGCTCTCCTGTAGAAGTTCCAGCTTGGCTGAGACTAGATAGGCTAACTCCTTCATGTGAGCTACCTTTAGGAACCTGGCTAAAATGCTTTTCCTCAGAAGGCTTGCGAGATGCATTTTTAAGCATGTTCTTAAACTCAATTGTTGAAGTGGCAGAAATGGAAGAACCTAAAGATTTCTCCACACTGGATGTGGGTGGTCGACCAGCAGGATTTGAAAGAGTGTTTTGAGGAGAAAAGAGTGATCTGTGAGGAAGTGAATGGGGAGAGTCTGGATACTGTTTCTGTGACAGGCCAGAATGCATCACAGATTTTGATAAATTATTATGATTGGAGTCTGGTGTGAAAAACACATCGTTCTTACTGGGTGAAGGGGAACCATCGGATCCAGAGTCATTTGCTCGTAGGCTGTAACTTCCATACATTCCAGAAGACGATGACAGTGGATCACAGCTCTCATTCTGATCAAGAACAGACCTCATAGACTGAGGAAAAGACGACTTCACACTAAACTCTTGCGCTCTTTGACTGTAACTAGAGAGAACTGGCTGGTACTCTGCAGCGTCGGAAAGCTTACTTGCTTTCAAAATGGATTTTGAAGGCTTCTTCTCCAGGTTCATGATGGCTGATGGTGGTGGCCCAGAATATTCAAAGTCACGATAATCTTCATCTTCTTGAAAAGATGTGTCTGGGTAAAACTTCTCCTGAGGGGAATCCATTAAAGAAGAAGGTATTTCCATATTATCGGACGACTGCTTGTACATGCTGGCTGGAGAATCCCTGCCGAGACCGAAAGGCCTATAGGCAGGCACAGAATTAGACAGTTCTTGGGAATATCCATCATCTCTGCTCTGAGGAGGGGACCTTGTGCTACTGGGAGTAGAAGATCCAGGGCTTATCTTTGATAATAAAGACATAGTGTCAACATTGCTTGATGTTGGTTTATCCATCATCTCATCTTGGGTTGGCGTTCCACTTCGTTCATCACGGACTGGCGTCCCATCCACATTGTCCATAGAAGTGCTAGTAGGACCACGCTGAAAGTCAGATGAATGGCTTTCTGATGAGATGTTGGACCCTAAACTGCTTAAAATTGGAATATTCAAGTTTAGACCACTGAAACCAGGGTTTCCCTTTAAAAAATTGTGTATCTTCATTTCCAGGCTTGGAGAGGTGGGTTCTGACTCCAGCTTTGTTTTTGAAATCTCAGAGGACTGACTCAATGAGGTTTCTGTTGGTAAAAGGGAAGGACTGGTAGGATGGGTACTGGAAAATCCAAGGGAATTTGTTGGTGGTTTAAAACTAGAACTTGAAAGCCCTGGGCTATGTCCAACAGGAGCCTTGTTAACCGAAGTTGAAGAAACCTCAGCAGTAGAAGAATTTGGAGAATAACCAACATTTTTGGACATAAAAGACTGAGTATTGGAAGGAACATTCCTCCCTTTCACACAAGAAACAGTTGTATTGGCTGGTGATGCTGAAGTGCTCTGAGATGCCGTTTCACTTGACTGAGCTGTATTTCCAGCAACGCTTTGAAGTAAGGATGACAAACCTGGAGGAAAAAAACAAAAGAAAACATTTTAAATTAGATATTTTAAGAGGCAGAGTAACCTACAACCATTTCAACAGAAAACTCGTGCTAAGCCATCATTATTATTGGTTTTGTAGGCAGAGAAACTACAAACTTAAATTTATGAAACTAGCTGACATCTGAGCCAACAAAATAGTTAGACTTTGTCATCTCTACGTATTATTAAATACTAATTACTTTGCATTTCCATAACGGTTTTGATCTCAAATTATTTTACCAATATAAATTATAACACACATCTAAACCATGTCAGTAATATGTCCACGTTACAACTAGTTAAACAGAGGCATGGAAGTGATGTTATTAACTAAGATCATATGAGCAAGTGGTAGAGGGAAAGCCGCCCCCAGAATCCTAGAGTCCTCCGCTCCTAACCCCTGCTCAAACCACTAGAACAAACCCCATCCCAGAGCTAGGAATAGAATCCAAGAGGCACTCACTTGTGGGTCCCCTGCTCTGCTACATTTTTTCCATGCAACATAAGATTTTAGCAAACACATACAATATAATTACTTGGCTAATTGGAAAGCCAGGGTGAAGTCCAGCAATTAAACATATTAACACTATTTGCTTACTGTGCAACAACAACAAGATTTAGTCATAAAAATTACAACTAATAAAGCAAATATAAAATGTTCCAGGATGGTATCCAACACCATCAGATTTATTTTAAAAAGATTAAACATACAGCAAAACATTCCCTGAATCTGTTGCAAAATTGACTTGCCCATACCAAATACACTACCTTGCAAAAAGTAACTTACATTTGGAAAAAGTGTTACATACTACAAGCTAATTTCCTCCCGGATAAAGTCTTGTTTCAGGAACACACAGTAGGATGCTTTAGTATTGATGCTGTCATCCAAATATAGATGCTAACTATTTATATTGTGCAAAAGGAGTGGATTTTAAATACTTACTTTGCAATGCTGGTGCAGTCTGGGTCTGGGTTTTGGAGAGAACTGACAAAATGCTTTCAGGAGTTATTTCAACTTTGGAAAGAATATTTGCTAACGGATTTGGAGGACCAGATGGAGTCCCCACAATAGGAGTCTTCAGGCCACTAGTAAGATTCGTGGGGCTCGTTGGGGTTCCTGGGGAAGGTCTTGATGCAGGACTGACCCCTGAGGTGAAAACATTTGCTGCTCAGACACACAAAATGCTACTTTCCAAGAGCAACGAAAACAGTCAATAAATACACTGTTCATACATATTGCTTTGTTAAGGTAGGATTTTCTGGCTAAAAATTTCAACTATTACTAATACCAGTAGAGTTGCAGTAAGGTGCTAGTGTAGACAAGGCTCCTGAGGCAACCAGCATTTAAACAGCATCACACAGACCTACATGACACTGTTAAAAATGTCAGCTGCTGTGGAAGCCTTGTCTACAACTAGCATGGCCATCACTATTGCAGTGCTAACAATAGTAGGAACCCTAGCACAGACACACTAAGATCACTATTGTGCACAGACTTGGGTACCAACATGTCCTACTTTGAAACTCTACACTACAGATGCCCTTAACTCATTTAAAAGGAAGCATGTTTAAAACTGATATTGAGAGTGTGTTTAGTACCAATATGTCACAGCTCTCCTGAAGTACAGACTGAATTACAAATTCAATGCTTTAGCTGTAAAATGTTAGAGAAGCAAAAAAAGATCTGACCAACAAAGTTATTGCTTGTGCAATGCAGAATTCTGTCTCTGCTGAAAAGCAACACTCAGGCACAACCTGCAATTTAGACACTCACCTGTATTCTTCATAACAGACGTTAAGCTGCTAAGAATCGAGCTGATTTTTGCCAGGTCAACATTGGCAAGGTTTGGCAGACCAAGTGCTGGCGATTGAGGGACAGGCACTGTGCTCACTGTCTTGGGAGTTGGAGGAGTCTGAGCAGGAGTTGTTACTGCTGGTGTAGCAGCGACCACTGTGGAGGGTGTTGCTTTTGGGACACTTTCAGTCTTTGCAGGTGCTGAAGAAGGAACAACCTGTTTCTCCTTCCTCTCCTCCACTAATTCAAAGAGAGAGAGAAAACATGGAATGTTCAATCTGCCTCACAGAATTCTTTTGGCCTAAGAGCTGCAGGCTTCTCAATGTGTTCCAGATTTAAAACAAAACAAACAAACAAAGAGGAAAAGCAATTGCTCATGCCCTTTACTGAACTGTTAGGGTGTGTAAGGACAGCCTCATGAAGAGAGGTTTTTTCATGCTTGGTTTTTAAGTTAGGAATACCTGGGTCTGACTTCCCTGTTTTTTGCTGGAGAACTGGCATAGTACCTAAGCTGCAGTATTCCCAGAACAAGGAAACTTTCTCAACATCTTCTTGATTCTAAATTAGGTCTGGAAAAGTTGTTTTGCCTAAATAGTTTTGTGGATAGTATAAAATTATTAGCCCATTTTACTGCTACTTTCACAGAACGTACCAATAATTTTAGATGTGTCATCTTCCACATCAGACAGTTCCATGTCCTCCACATCCCGATTATCTGCCACAGGTTCGGGAGACGCAGACTTCTCGCTTTCCACTGCAGGAGACTGGATGTCATCCTCTTCCCCCATTCCCTGGAAAGGGGACTCAGAACCAGTTGGAGATGGAGCATCCATACTTGGAGAAGGGACAGGAGACTCTTCTGGATCAGGAAGAGTTGCTTTCAATTGATCTAATTTTTTCTTTAGATTGCTCACTCTATTGGCAAATGTTTTATAAGCCTAACACAAAAAAAAGGATATTTAGCTTAGTGTCCTTTATAAAGAAGGAAAAATAACATACCTTTGAACCATTTCTATAGTATTAATAGCAGCATATTCGACTGCCCAATCATCTGTGCCCCTGCATTAAGTATTTCACTTTTCAATATGGCTTGTAGAGCAAAAACCTCAGAAGGGATATTCATGTGACTACTTTTTCCATTTAGTTAATGCTTTTGTTGGAAGAATCTTTTCAAATCCATAAACTATTATGTTTGTTACAATGCTTCAAGAAAAGAGGAAAAACTTCCGTACCCAAAGGTCACTCTCAGATCTAGATTATCAAAGGTGTTCAGCTTCTCGAAGTTAACTTTACACTCAGCATAACAAATTAATCTTTTATTTGTTCATATGCAGAGAATTTGCAAAACATATGAGAAAAATGGTAGGTCAAATTATGAGCTCCTATCAACCTTAACAGCATCTAATTATCTCATTAGTTGACCTCCATCAACTCTGCTCTCCTTTTAAACCATCTGTGTTATACTCACACAATTTCTACTTCATTCATTAGTACGCTGAGATTTTATCACTCATTTTTCTAGTAAAGAGTTTAACAAACGCAGATAAACTTTTATTAACTCAGACATTTTGGAAATCTGGACTAAATAATAGGAGAGTTGATTTTCATTAATACAAATCCCCAAATATTAACTGAATTACAACATTAAGATGGCTCGATAATTTAATAGACTTCTATAATCCACAACCATATCAGTTGGTATTCTGCATTATGTCCTCTTATTAGTAATGCTGTACCAATAAGATATTTGCTATTGGGGAAAACTTTGCACTTACATTCGCTACTACCTTGACTTCCTTATATTGTGCTTCATAAAAGATACCAGCATTCTCAAGCACTTCAATTAGTGAGGGGCCATTTTTCACCTGCTTGTCTAAACCATTTACAAATTCTTCTAACTTTGAACTCGCTTCTTCAAATTCCTTGGAGAACTTTTTTCCTCCCGTTTTGTCTGAAAGAGATAATATTAAAGACAAATTACATTATGCACATTACCTTCCCTGGAATAAACAGAGCTCTTCACGCACACACACAGAGTAATTAATATTCGGTAAATTGGTACGTGCACTTCATAGTTTTTAAGCAAATAATTAGTGTAATAATTGGTATTGAAGTGATTGTAAAGGCAAGGCAACTAGCAGTCTGTATTCTTTGTTTTCAAACCAGTGATTAGTAATAACATCTAACGTGGATTTTTTTATTTTATTTTTAAAGAACAAAACCATATTCTATATGCATGTGGGGCCACTAGTTAGCCTTTTGAAATTCTACTCTTCCAGTCACCTGGGGTCAGTGGTTTTGATCTGTTTAGAGGGGCAAGAAAATATTCAGTTTTCTTTCACCATTACATCGGTAGGACTATGTTTATGGGCTGCTACATTTTTATGACAATTTTGAAAGGCTACAGTAACTGGATACCAGGTACTTTTAAAGCAATTCAATTTTATAATGAAATTTTCTATTAATTTGGGTAATGAAACTAAATTTGTTTACTCCCTTGTAACATTATTTCCAATCAAGTTTACAAAGCTTCCTAAATCTTAAACTATTATAGCTTTATTTAAGAACTAAGCAGCTAAGTATTAAATCTGTAATATTAAGTTGTGGACTATTGAACACATTAAGAAATCCATGCATTCTGAAACACATACAGGGCTATCCTCACAACAGAGTATCAAACAAACCCTGGTCATTTACGGTTTGTACTTTGTACCAGCAGCTGTTGTACATATAGGGACATATATGTTGTACATATAGGGACAAGGAATGGAAGATGAGGTCAGAGCATGTAGGAATAAAGTGAGGCTAAAAGTCATGTAGAATTGGACCTTGCAAAGGGAATTAAAACCAATAGTAAAAGGTTTTATAGCCATATAAATAGGAAGAAAACAAAGAAAGAAGAAGTGGGACCGCTAAACACTGAGGATGGAGTGGAGGTTAAGGATAATCTAGGCATGGCCCAATATCTAAACAAATACTTTGCCTCAGTCTTTAATGAGGCTAATGAGGAGTTTAGGAATAGTGGCAGCATGACAAATGGGAATAAGGACGTGGGGGTGGATATTACCATATCCGAGGTAGAAGCCAAACTCGACCAGCTTAATGGGAGTAAATCAGGCGGCCCAGATGATCTTCATCCAAGAATATTAAAGGAACTGGCACATGAAATTGCAAGCCCATTAGCCAAATTTTTTAATGAATCTCTAAACTCAGGGGTTGTACCATTTGACTGGAGAATAGCTAATATAGTTCCTATTTTTAAGAAAGGGAAAAAAAGTGACCCAGGTAACTACAGGCCTGTTAGTTTGACATCTGTAGTATGCAAGGTCTTGGAAAATTTTTTGAAGGAGAAAGTAGTTAAGGACCTTGAGGTCAATGGCAATTGGGACAAATTACAACATGGTTTTACAAAAGGTAGATCGTGCCAAACCAACTTGATCTCCTTCTTTGAGAAGGAAACAGATTTTTTAGAAAAAGGAAACGCAGTGGATCTAATCTACCTTGATTTCAGTAAGGCATTTGATACAGTACCACATGAGGAATTATTGGTTACATTGGAAAAGATGGGGATCAATATGAAAATTGAGAGGTGGATAAGGAACTGGTTAAAGGGGAGACTACAGCGGGTCATACTGAAAGGTGAACTGTCAAGTTGGAGGGAGGTTACTAGTGGAGTTCCTCAAGGTTCAGTTTTGGGACCAATTTTATTTAATCTTTTTATTACTGACCTCGGAACCAAAAGTGGGAGTGTGCTAATAAAGTTTGAGGATGACACAAAGTTGGGAGGTATTGCCAATTCAGAAAAGGATCGGGATATCCTACAGGAAGATCTGGATGACCTTGTAAACTGGAGTAATAGTAATAGGATGAAATTTAATAGTGAGAAGTGTAGGGTTATGCATTTAGGGATTAATAACAAGAATTTTAGTTATAAGCTGGGGACACATCAGTTGGAAGTAACAGAAGAGGAGAAGGACCTCGGAGTCCTGGTTGATCACAGGATGACTATGAGTCGCCAATGTGATGCGGCCGTGAAAAAAGCTAATGCGGTCTTGGGATACATTAGGCGAGGTATTTCTAGTAGAGATAAGGAGGTGTTAGTACCGTTATACAAGGCATTGGTGAGACCTCATTTGGAATACTGTGTGCAGTTCTGGTCTCCCATGTTTAAGAAGGATGAATTCAAACTGGAACAGGTACAAAGAAGGGCCACTAGGATGATCCGAGGAATGGAAAACCTGTCGTATGAAAGGAGACTCAAGGAGCTTGGTTTGTTTACTTTAACCAAAAGAAGGCTGAGGGGAGATATGATTGCTCTCTTTAAATATATCAGAGGGATAAATACCAGGGAGGGAGAGGAATTATTTCAGCTCAGTACCAATGTGGACACAAGAACAAATGGATATAAACTGGCCATCAGGAAGTTTAGACTTGAAGGTTTCTAACCATCAGAGGAGTGAAGTTCTGGAACAGCCTTCCAAGGGAAGCAGTGGGGGCAAAAGACCTATCTGGCTTCAAGATTAAGCTAGATACGTTTATGGAGGGGATGGTTTGATGGGATAACATGATCTTAGTCAAAGGTCAATTAATTGCCATCAGTGGTAAATAGGACCAATGGTCAATGATGGGATGTTAGAAGTTACTACAGAGAACTTTTTCCTGGGTGTCTGGCTGGTGAGTCTTGCCCACATGCTCGGGGTTCAGCTGATCGCCATATTTGGGGTCGGGAAGGAATTTTCCTCCAGGGTAGATCGGCAGAGCCCCTGGAGGTTTTTCGCCTTCCTCTGCAGCATGGGGCATGGGTCACTTACTGGAGGATTCGCTGCATCTTGAAGTCTTTAAACCATGATTTGAGGACTTCAGTAGCTGAGACATAGGGGAGAGAATTATTCCAGGAGTGGGTAGGTGAGATTCTGTGGCCTGCATTGTGCAGGAGGTCAGACTAGATGATCATAATGGTCCCTTCTGACCTTAAAGTCTATTTACAAAGGTATTAGGTGTCTAAAGCTGCAGATGGGCACTTTTGAAAATCTCACTAGATGCCTATCTGCAACTTCAGACACTTAAATAATACCTTTGTAAATCTGGCCCATGACTCTTATCTCCATGCAGGCTATGTACTAAACTGAGGAAGTGTTCCATCCCATTCTCCTAGCCAGGCTACAAAGGATGGCAGCCTACTTTGGGTATCTGCAGTTACTCCTTTAGCTCAAGCAGTAGAGATGTGCTCAAGCTCCCAGGTTCAATCTCACAATTGAAGTTGTTACTACATCTTGAGGACAAGTGCTCTGAAGTTCTGTACTTCAGACTGTAAGGGCACTATGTGCATTTTTAAGTTATTTGAAAACTAAAAGCATTCAATATATGCATTGGGAGAACTACATTTTTAATTAAAAAAAACTGTAGAAGGATTAAAGGATCTACTACACATGAAAACAAGGTATTGGGAGACCATGTACATTAGGAGGCAGTTGATGTGCTCATGACTGAAATCATAAACATTTCTGTCCTGTGACTTATGAAATACTACAATGACTGCTAAAAATGCTGCGGTATCAACATTGCTGTAATGTATTAGATCACTAAAGTAGAAATACTGCAGTACTGTATTTTTTATATAAAAGGAGCTGATACCCCTGAAAATGTGTTAATTGTGCTTTTACATCATTTAGCATTCTACAATCTGAAATTCATTAGAGAATAAGGCAGAAATCTAACCTATGATGAAAAAGAGCCCATGAATTACTAAAACTACTGATATATCATCAAAGGAAACAAAAATGTGACTGCCAGAATACACGACTTGTACCTTTTAAGCATTTAAGTGTTTCAGTGCTGCATACATCCACCCTCATGGTGGAAAGCTGCTTCTCTTTCAGTTCTATCTGGTCTTCTGAACGCTTATATAACAACAATTCATCAACGAGGGATTGTGGCTGAAAAACAAGAGCAGCATCCTCATCACATTCTGCAAAAGAGAAGCCCTAACTTTGCAATGATAACACCATGGACCTATTTTTAAGTAACAGAAATAAATATTCCATTGAAAAGCTGTCACTGTATCAAAGCAGATGCTTTTTCACTGATGCTGGAATAAATTAATTCAGAGAAACATATGGTTTAAATTCATAACAAATGGAAGTGAAATGAACAAGGTGATGATCAGAACTCTGTCTGGTAAACAGGAGAAAGATTTGCCGGCAGAGGGGTGTGGGGAGAAAAAATTACACCCTCAACTGACATAGCTGTACAAACAAACGCCTTACTGTAAATCCAGTTATACTGGCAAAAAATCCATTTGCCAATGTTGCTAATTCCATTCACGGAACTGTTTTAAGCTATACTAGCAAAATAACTTTTGCTGGTATAAGCTGCATCTCCACTACAGGGGTTTCAAGTATAACTCTACCAGTAAACACTTAAGTGTAGACAAGTCCCTAGTAAGTGTTCCTATATTTAAACATACATTAAAACAATGGGCAATCATATAACTATACTCATTGGCTACAAAAGCTACAGCAGTTTACTCTTAGCAAGAAGGCAAACTGCTTTCTTGCAGCAGATAATTCTAAATGGTGCGAAATAATTAATTGCCTGTACTAACTACCTCCAGTCCTAAGCTCTATTTCCATGCCCTGTTTTTAAATAGCACCAGCATACATGATGCTTTACAGAACAGGTTGCAGCCCTGCAGAGCTTGCAGCCTCAGGGCATTGCGAGCACTATACAATAATGAACAAATCAACACTGAGGGCCACAGCTTCAACACAAGCCCCAATGACTCTTGGATATAAACAACTAGTCAACATAACTACAGTCTAAGGACAGAGGTTAATGCAAAAGATGTTTTCACTTGCTAAACTTACTCTGAATTCAGCAACGATCTTCGACTTTAGAGCAACTTTTGGATTTGTGGTTGCTGTTGGTATAAAAATGTGTAAATAAATTAAGATCTCAATTACAAAGATTAAGTACAAACAAACACTCAGTACTGACTGCAATCAAAATTCAGAAGAGACTTTTCTATTTCAAAAACCTTTTAACACATTTCTATGCAAAACATACACAGGATGCCATTTCATTATATTTCCCCCTCCACACAGATGTCACTCAACGTTCTATCTGCCTTTCAGACACGTTAGAAAGCAGAGCACTATGATTCAGAAGCCAACATGTTAGACTGTAGAGATCCTGTATTATATATGCACTACATAGTTACTGTGAAAATCTTTTCCAGTTCTATTGTATATAAATGTTCTTGCAATGGTTCATTCACTAACCTTGAGTGCTAGTTTATAATTCTCTGAAGAGTTCCTGAACTCTAGACATAGAGAACTGACTCTCTGAGTTTAGTATTTCCTTGGGATGATAGATCACTTACTCCACTCCTTTAGTTGGACTAACCAATCTCCCTCCTAAAGATTTCCCTGCCCTTACACTTACATTCTAATATCTCATTTAGAGATTGAGAAACTGAGGAGGAAAAAAAATATGGAATCACATTTCATGAGATATAAATCCATTTGTTACTAAAAAATAGCAAAGAAATGTACAATAAGATGATCACATAAAAAAATGCTAACTCCTTTGTTCAATTTCATTCTACAAAATGATTTTCCATATATATCTTGTGGCCGAACTCTTTCTGGTAAGCTAAGATTCCAACCCTCCAGCATCTACCCATTTACATCTAATGTTCCATCATCTTGGTTTCTTGCCAACTCAAGGATTTTCATATTACAGTTATTGCAAGGTTAGAGATGGATACATAATAAATGTGGTTCCAGCTAGCAAGCTGTACTCCTGATAGCTTTGAATGATGATTCATTAACTGCACTGCCTCACTGTAAGTATTCCATTTATCCTATAATCTAGTTTGCTGTTGAAGATGTATTCCTGAACTTGAAGGGAATGTCCACTATGTTTCACTGTTGCCAATGTACACGGTTATCATGTCTGTCTTCTCTTCATCTCTGAATATTCTAACACCAGTTTCCAAGAAGTTCCACCAGATCTTTTCTCTACTGTTGATAACTTTTGCTCTTTTAAAATTGTATTCACATTTCATTCCTTAACAAGGGATTTTCTAGCAGCAACTCCTTGGTGTTTTACACGTCAGTAAGGAACTTCACAAGTCTGGAAGACACATGCTTGCTCATACTTTAGGCCAGGTACTTTGCCAGTTTTGCACTAGTCTGTCTTCTGTTCCTCAAGAAGGCATTTTTAATATTAGTTCAGATAGTTCACATTGTTTCCTTACTTTGAGATTTCTTCCACGGCTTATTCGGTTGTTTGTTCAGAGTTTCTTTCAGCTGCTTCTGAGTTTTGAAAGTGGTACCTGGAAAACATTTCATTTTTTGCAGTCTGGCATTATGGGATTCCTTTAAAGGTCTCTGGTTTTGGTGTCATATGGTTGCATGGTAAAAGATTAACAGAAATTTGTTTTAAAATCCACAAATCAACTTTCCTAGATGAGCTGTTGAATGCCCAAGACAAACTAAGTTTACTCAGGAATACAGCAACTTCTATGAGTGTCATTCTATTTTTAAAGCAAGTTTCTGTTGGCCTTTAAAAGAACAGAGGATTCAGCAATCACAGAGACTGACATAATTTGCTCTTTAAACTCTCAGACAATGACTTATTTATGACTGGCCCAAAAAAAGCAAATAGGAAAAAACAACACATTTCAGGAGAAATTGTAAGGTATGTTGTTTGGTAGTTTAAATGAGCTTTTACTTACCCAAAGTCTAAAATAAAAAGACATGCATCCAACTGAAAAGTTTCTTGCGAAATAGTGCAATAAGAAATATTTATTAAATCAAATTTAGAAGTGAGCAGAACTTTTTTTTTTAAATTACAAAAGCTGTATGCGATTCCAAATCATTAACAGAACACATATATAGATTTCACTTTTAAGATTTGTAATGTTTAACTGAAAGTCTTTTCATTCCCCAAGAAGCAAGTACAGTGTTTTGTATTTCTCAAGTGACAATTACTGACCCACAATCACATAAAGCCACATCTAAACCAGCAACAGAAAAGCAGTTTTAACTGTCAATAACATAATCAGGGAAAACAGAATCCTGCACTCATCTCCTTCACAATCAGAAAGAACAGATTTTCCATTATTTGGTTTTAATGTGCATGCTGCTTTCAGTTAATACTTGGAATCTCGTTTTTTTTAAAAATATATATTTACATGAATGTCTGAGGACTTTTAAAACTATTCCATAGTCTAATTGGTGTTTCCATATTTTTTTTAAATATGATAGATGGTTTACCAATAACCTTCAACCCTATTACTATAATCTACAGAGAGAAAATGGAAGAGATTTTTACTCTGCCCTGTTCTTCCCAGATGGAATCTTAGTACCAACTGAAGTTGTAGATGTAAAGTCAGAATGTCCCAAAACCTCAAGATAAAGGGGAAGAGCCAAGGACACAAATTCCATACAGTTAACAACTACCTTCTGATTAGGCATGATGCTCAGAACTCCTTTAGGATGAAGAGTCACCTTAAACATAATATAAATTTGCTATCAACTAGTACAACTGCAATGTACACTATAGCTAAAAATTAAGGGATTTAATATTGGCTTTATTTAAATGGAAGAATTGTCCAAATAATTATCGCAAAGCTCATTAATATTAACCTACTAGCTTTCCTTTTTATTAATTCCTGCAAATGCAGAAAGAGCAATGAATGCATTTAAACAGTGATTAATGAGTTTTATTTTATTGACTTCAGACTATAACTACTACAAGCACATATCAAATTAGCTTATATGTTAAGAAAGGCAAAAGATAAAGGACTTACTTAAAGCTTCTTTTAGTGCCACAATGGTTTCTTCAGGGTATACATTTCTGTCTTCCCAGATTTTAAAGATTCTTTCTATAGATTTAGAGACTGATGGATCCCTGAAAAGAAGGGCATAAAATATTAGTGTGTTTTAACAGTACAATTTTCCATTATTCTGCAATGTAAAGCTATATGCTAAAAGTGCAATCCCAGTGCTAAAGAAAGGCGAATTTCTAAAAGCTCTTTGAGATATGTCAGTCTGCCTGTAGGTAAGCCCCAATTCAACAAGATACCTAAGCACACAGGTAACTTTACGCATGAGTAGTCCCATTTAAGTCAAAGGAGCTATTCTTATGCTTAAAATTATGCATGTGCTGAACTTGGGCTAGAGAGGTTAGCACATAGAAAACTAGCAATTCTATCCTGAACAAGATAAGGTATTGTCCACATGGGAAAACTGCCCGATGCAGCTATTATGGAAGTTCCCCATGAGGACACACTATTGTGGAATAAAAGTGACTTTTATGGAATAATTAATTACTCTGCTCACAAAACAATTCCAGAATAAAATCATTTTTAATTCAGAATAGTGTCCACATGGGAGTTATTCCAGAATAGCTAAATTACATCAGAATAGTTATTCTGGAATAGCTATGCCAATCAATTCCCTCCATGTAGGCATGGCCTGGTACTACTATACTCTAGAGAACTGTAGTCTCAGATCACATATCCTCCTTTCTGTGCCTCTAAGAGCCAGTCAGTTTTGGAGGTTTTGCAGTTTCACCCATGAGGAACACTGATATAGGTGGGTAGACACATTTCACCACCATCTCACAAGATCAATTCTTTCTCAAGCCAACTGTCTTATCTTGGTAACTTGATTCAAGGGTAAATTGATAGGAAAGTGAAATAACCTACCTACAAATAACTACTCTCAAAGTATACAGATACCACACCTGAGTTAAATTCACACAATTCTCACTATTTAAGACGTCTCGTGGTATCTCTTGTACATGCAGCATGGTCAGATCAGTCTGGGCAAAAATACAGTCAAATATAAAATTACTTTTTGATTCAATGTATTTTGTAATATATATTGTAAGAAAATCCTACCATGCAAATTGAAACAAACAAAAATAAAAGACATTGTGAAATAGACAATTAGAAGATTCTGGGGAGCTTTTAGTGTTCCTTAAAACTGACATCTTCCCATTTCTCATTAATGTAAAGGCCATCTTTTAAGATTCAGGTTCAAGTTCTGCTGTCAAAAGCATACCAGGGGCACCGGTTTGAGTATCCGAGGGCTGAGGTTGATACGTAATCCAGATCTTGAAAAATCTACTCCCTCGGGGTGAGTAGAAAGCTTTCCCAGCTGAGTATCACCAACTGCTGCAGAACCACACTCTCTCCCTCTCTGAATTACGTTTTGTGGCCCTTACAGTTGAAAAGACAACTTTCCAAATGTGCACAAAATATTAATCTAAATCAGCAGACAGACACCTCCAAGGCCTCTGCCACTGCTCAGGCATTCCCAAATTGCAAGCAGACGGACATTAACTGTTTCACAGACGCTTTCCAAAACTCTGTGGGCCACAGTGAAATTGTCAAGCATTGGCTACATTTCTTTCTGCTGCTGTTTGCAGGAGTTTAGAGCAGCTGACTAAATATATTTAGGCACTGGAGCTGTTAACTAGGGAGAAGGAACTAAAACACAGAGAGACTGGTGAGGGACAGATGAACAAAGATTCACACCAGCACACTTGCAAAAGCTAGAGTTCTGGGAGGGGAAGGAGGAAGAAAAGGATGAAGATGAAATGTATCTTCTCCTTTCCAGCAGCAAGAGAGCTAGGAGGGGTAGGCTTCAAATTTCACACTCCTTATTAGTCAGAGGTCATAGAAATAATCCAAGCATTCTCCTCTTCCCCAGCAGCTTTGGAGAGAGCCCTGGGGATTGACTTGGTTTTCCACCTGGGACACTGGGGCCTTTCAGTTTAATCATCTGGCTATTGTATTTGGTAAATTTTTCTAGGACAGGGGTCGGCAACCTTTCAGAAGTGGTGTGCCGAGTCTCCATTTATTTACTTTAATTTAAGGTTTTGTATGCCAGTAATACATTTTAACGTTTTTTAGAAGGTCTCTCTCTATAAGTCTATATATTGTATAATAAACTATTGTCGGATGTAAAGTAAACAAGGTTTTCAAAATGTTTAAGAACGCCCTGATTCCACACCCCTTCGCCAAGGCCTGGTCCCCACCTCTTCTCTGCCTCCTCTAGGGAGCAGCGAGCAGGCTGCGGCTCCACTTCTACCCCTCTCTCGCAAGGGCCCACAGCTGATTGGCGCAGGGAGGGAGGGGAGGAGGCAGGGCCGATGCAAAGATTTTTTGCGCCCTAGGTGAAACTTCCACCTTGCGCCCGCCCCCCCCTTCAATGTCCAGCCCCCATCTTCCTACGGCCAAGTTCCCCCCATGGGCCCAGATGTTCACAAAGTGCAGGGGACACTGGGGGAGCTGAATCATGTTTGTGGGGGTGGTGGGGCAAAAAGAGAGTCCCCGAGATAGGACAGACTCTTCTGCTGGGTTGAGTGTGTAGCTGGATAGATTGACGATACTGCTGAGTGAATTGGGGGTACCAGTGTTGTGGTCCCATGTGGCAGGTAGGATTTTAGACAGCTTACAGTCCTTTTTCCTTTGCAGAGAGGTGAAGTGTTTAATGTAGATCTCCTGTCTTATTTTAGTAAAGTCCGTTTGTGTGGAATGTTGGTTATTTATGTTGGTTATTATAGTCTCCAGGTTGGAGAGCTTTTTTTTGATGTTTTCCTGTTTGCTGTATAGGATGCTGATCAGGTGGTTCCTCGGTTTCTTTGATAGTGTATGGCATAATCTCTCACTGTAGTCCGTGCTGTATGTAGATAGCAATGGATTTTTTCACCTTCAGTCCATTTGGTATGATGTTCAGGACCAGGCTTCACAGAGAAACTGCTGAGCTTCAGTTCATTTGCAAATTTGACACCATCAGCTCAGGATTAAACAAAGACTATGAATGGCTAGCCAACTACAAAAGCAGTTTCTCCTCCCTTGGTGTTCACACCTCAACTGCTAGAAGAGGGCCTCACCCTCCCTGATTGAGCTAACCTCGTTATCTTAAGCCTGACTCTTCCCTGCATATTTATACCTGCCCTGGACATTTCCACTGCATGCATCTGAAGAAGTGGGTATTCACCCACGAAAGCTTATGCTCCAATACGTCTGTTAGTTTATAAGGTGCCACAGGACTCTTTGTCACTTCTAAAGATGCCGACTAACACGGCTACCCCTCTGATACCAAACTGAGATAGCACGTCAACGCTGACAGAATTTGCACTTTAAGGAAAAGCACCTGAGATTATCTTAATTTTATTGAATAGCTGACCGAAAATATACAGGAGGCATTTTAAGCAGGTTTTGAAAGACAAAAAGAAGAACTTTACTTTCTCAGATTCATCAACAGTGATTTCTTTAAATTATGTTCAGCTTTCGAGAGAATACAGCTTTTAGCAGCAAGAACATTTCTGACAAGAAACTTATTAGAGATGTGACGAACTAGGACTGTAGTTAAGGTTTCCCTGAGTACTGTGTGGGTGCCTCAGTTTCCCCTATGCGGTGCTTGAGTATCTAGGTGGTGGGACAACGGTGCATGATTGTTACAAAGCCCTAAAAGGCAGAGGCCTGGACACAGAGAAGGGCTCTGTCTCCTGGCAACAGATGGCCCGGCCCCTTGCCTGGCAAAGGTGAGAGCTGAAGGTGTGAGAACAAAGGGATCAGGTGACCTCCTGGCCCGGGAAGCAGACAAAGGCGGAGGAGGGGCTAGAGAGTTTGGGTTGGAAGCTGGCGAGAGAAGAGGGGAGAGAGGCAGACAGGTTCTGGCCTCCCTGCCCCGGTTGGAGCTGTGGGGCGAAATGCAGGGAGCCCCAGGCTGGGGTCTAAGCTCCCTGCCCCCTGGAAGGGCCCAGCTGAGGGGTCCTGGATGTACTGACAAGCTCTGGTTGGGCTGTGTTCCTGGCATCTCTAATAAACCTTCTGTTCTACTGGCTGGCTGAGACTCCCAGTGAATCCGGGGAAGAGGGGTGCAGGGCCGGACTCCCCTATACTCCGTGACAGAGATGTCTCAATATATCGATTCTGCTTCTTCAACAATGACACAACAAATTCCACATTGATATCAAGAACTATCAAATGACTCAATGTGATCTGGCTTAACCTGGCCAGGAGTCCAATGTTAACATTTAACAAAAATAAAGTAAGAGATTTGTCAAGGCCATACGTAGTTTTAGGAGGTCTGTGCCCTCCTCTGTGAGCACAGGAGGGACAAGAATTGGGAGTTTGAAGCCATGTGAAAGGTATAAAATTGCTCTCACAAACAATACTGAGATTTATTTTCTGCAAATTCTCTACACCAGAGAGAAAAACAGGAATTTCCTTTAAATGTTAATGGCTTCTCAAGATCCATCCTTAAGCCGGGGTGCTGGCTGGGACTAGACAAAACTCTCTAGGGCTATATACAGACAAACTTCAAACAACACAACCAGAAATAAAAATCCCTCCCCCCGATTACTTGAATCAATACAAAAATGCAGGGATAAAGAAAGAGTTCTAGAAACAACATGGGGAAAAGAAAAGCAAGTAGTAGCACCTAGTCATCAGTCATTAGCCACTACAGGGAGTACTATTCCTTTCAAAGTAACCCTAATTAAAGATAAGGTACACAGGCTCCAATGACAAAACAGTAAGAAACCTCAAGTGGCAGCATACGAACCTAGGGCCTGCTCAGCACCTACGCAAAAGCAATTACCCTAGAGAATTTGAGAGATGAGAATAATAAACTGGCTAATTGGAAATACAAACTAATATCAAAGGAACCTTAGAGGCACTTCACACCACAGCATCTCTTAAAGCTCACTGTAAGTGGGTTAAATCCTACACATTACAGAAGTCAACCCACCTCATATTTTAAGATACTCTTACAGGCAAAACTCTGGCGAAAGGAGTAGCACAGGACATAGCCTATTCAACTGAACAGGAGAAAAGTTAACCTACCGCCCTTGGACATTGTGACTTATAAGTGGGAAGTTTCTCAGGTAATGGGATGATGCATTTTCAGTAACTTTTGATGGGTATTAAACTGACAGGGAGAAGCTGGTTGGAAACAGACAGTTTGAGAAAGGTAGTGCCGGTTTACAGTTTGAGAGGTTATGATGGGATTGTGCATGGGGGCTTGGAAGTCTAAAGAAATCTTTGTAGAGTGATCATAGAATCTCAGGGTTGGGAGGGACCTCAGGAGGTCATCTAGTCCAACCCCCTGCTCAAAGCAGGACCAACCCCAACGAAATCATCCCAGCCAGGGCTTTCTCAAGCCTGACCTTAAAAACCTCTAAGGAAGGAGATTCCACCACCTCCCTAGGTAATCCATTCCAGTGCTTTCACCACCCTACTAGTGAAAAAGTTTTTCCTAATATCCAACCTAAACCTCCCCCTCTGCAACTTGAGACCATTACTCCTTGTTCTGTCATCTTCTACCACTGAGAACAGTCTAGATCCATCCTCTTTGGTACCCCCTTTCAGGTAGTTGAAAGCAGCTATCAAATCCCCCCTCATTCTTCTCTTCTGCAGGGTAAACAATCCCAGTTCCCTCAGCCTCTCCTTGTAAGTTATGTGCTCCAGCCCCCTAATCATTTTTGTTGCCCTCCGCTGGACTCTTTCCAATTTATCCACATCCTTCTTGTAGTGTGGGGCCCAAAACTGGACACAGTACTCCAAATGAGGCCTCACCAGTGCCGAATAGAGGGGAACGATCACGTCCCTCGATCTGCTGGAAATGCCCCATCTTATACAGCCCAAAATGCCGTTAGCCTTCTTGGCAACAAGGGCACACTGTTGACTCATATTCAGCTTTTCGTCCACTGTAACACCTAGGTCCTTTTCTGCAGAACTGCTGCCCAGCCATTCGGTCCCCAGTCTGTAGCAGTGCATGGGATTCTTCCGTCCTAAGTGCAGGACTCTGCACTTGTCCTTGTTGAACCTCATCATATTTCTTTTGGCCCAATCCTCTAATTTGTCTAGGTCCCTCTGTAGCCTATCCCTACCCTCCAGCGTATCAACCACTCCTCCCAATGATATGTTGAATCTCATCATTCCTCAAACCTAGAAGGCACAGAACTGCATTCTTCCAAACACAAGAGATGGAGACAAGGTCTCTAAGGGCACATCAACACAGCAAAGAAAAACCCGTGGCTGGCCTGTGCCAGCAAACTCAAGCTTGGGCTCCAGCCCAAGCCCAGAAGTCTACACACCATAAAACAGCCCCACAGCTCAAATCAGCTGGTACAGGCCAGGTGCAGGTTTTTCTTTGCTGTGTAGACACCCCCAAGGGTACATCTACACAGCAATAGAAAAAACGCAGCATGAAGTCTCAGAGCACACATCAACTGACTCAAGTCCGCGGGACACAGCAATATAGACGTTCAGGCTCGGGTTGAATCCTGGACTGAGACGCTCCCCAGTTAACAGGCCTCAGAACCCAGGCTCCAGCCGAAGAATCAACACTACAATTTTTAGACCTGCAACCTGAGTCCCACAAGTTTGAGTCAGCTGACTCAGGTCAGCTGCGGGTCTTTTATTGCAGTATAGACATACTGCAAGAAGGTAAATTAAGGAGCGGACAAACCAAGTTACCCTGACATACAGCACTGTGAGAGTATGGAAGTAGTGAGGAGTGAATTCATTTCCCTGATTAATACTGCTTTTGTAGATGTTTTATGGGTCCCCCCCCCCGCATCTTGTATTAATTTCCATACAAGTTTTTCCTCATTTTCTTATGTAATTAGTGTTCCTGGAAGTTCAATATTTTCCTTAGTGTTGATGTATATGAATATTTTTGTTAGTTTCAACTTCCCCTTGTGGCCAGCTACATTCAGCTATAAGAGAATGAGTAGCCTAACTATGATCTGTCCCCAAACTCATGTTGTGTTTAACCATTAGCCATCAGGTAGTTTCCACTCTACCCTGAAGACACACAAAATAGCTTATGGTGCTACTATTTTTATAACCATCCTTTTTAAGAACTACTTTGTTACATGTAGATACTGCAACTGACCCCTCTGTGACAGCAGGGCAAAAAGGTGCTACATTTAACGGAGTACAAGATAATTCAAAAGATAAATAGGGTTACGCTTGCACCATCTGGTGAAGTGCCAATTTTAAATTTCTGTTATGAGAGTTTCATGCTATCAACAAATACTAAAAGTGTTTAATACAGATCCATTTTATGATGCAGAAGTTAGATAGCATCTATTTTATTGCATTTTCATTTCTCTTTGGGGCTCTTCTGCTATACAACACATGTTAAAGCTGTAAAATTAGACTTTTTGAGTTAAAATCTGCATTATTGAAATATTAAACTAGTTTACTATTTTGGATCACAGGAAACTAACATTCAGAGCCACAGATTTGAATTCCAGCATTTATACGCATGCACTCCAGTTGCACCCACTTTATTAGGCATAGCTGTATTGAACAGTGGGGGGGATTAGCTGGAGCAGTTTGGCAGAGCTGTGGTTGCAACATGGAGAGTTGCATGTTACCTTGAGAGAATAAGTATGCCTCATTTCTGCACATAATTTTGTAGGCTGTGTCCGTAGCACTGCACAAGAGTGTCTTCTTGCCACGGGATTGTCACCAGTCTGGTGGCAGACATGACAGTAGTCTGCATGACTAAATGAGGGACAAATGAAGGTGATGTCTCAGAAGGAATCCTCAAGGCAAAGGTGAAGGGGTAGTAACATTTAGTAAGTCTGAAGTGGAATGTGTGGAATAGGTTCAGTGTTTAAGTGCAGGCCCGATGCAGGGCCTCCTGTTTGCTATGCCTGACCTAACTTAAGATTTGCCTTAGCAAAGAGAAGCTGTAATACTGTCATACAGTGCTCATTTGCTCTGTCCCCAAAGCATTCTGCAGCATCTGTGAGTGCAGAACGCTAGTACTCCTGTTACTGGGATACTGGGACATTGCTCAGAGAGGGCTGAGTTAAGGCTTGGTCTACAACTATAACTTAGGCCGACCTAGCTACATTGTTCAGGGTGTGAAAAATTCACACACCCCAAGACACAGTTAAGATGACCTAAGCTGCGGTATAGACACTGCTAGATTTACGGAAGAATTCTTCCATCGATCTAGCTACCACCTCTTGAGGGGGTGGATTAACTAGAATGATGGAAAAACCCCTTCTGTAGCAAGTGTCTCCACTACGGCACTACTGTGCCAGTGCAGCATCTGCACAGCAGACATACCCTAAAATAGGGTGCATTATAGGGGATGGAGAATACCTTAACTTTATACTTCCTGATTTTCAGAGGTTTAAATTTAGCCACTTTCCACATTCGGGAAGGACGTGAGGCACCTTTTATATTTCCCTGGGTTTTGTTTTTTAATAATATCTCTGTCTCCCCCCACAATGTACAACAGCCCACCTCTCCCCATCCACTGCCTCTGGATCCTCGGTAATGATTACTCCATTGACAGAATACACTGGCTGCCTGTTAGTCCCTTTATTGCCCCTGCATTGTCTCCCGTCTCTGTCTATCCAGCGCAGCCTGAGTCTCCCTGCTCAGCCCTTCTCCCCACAGAGAAGCAGGTGTTAGCAGGGGCCCCTTGGCAGAGGAGAGTAGTGGGAGAGGAGATGCAGGAACAGTGTAGTGGCTAGCATGCAGTGTGTGGGGACACTTTTTGAAGGGGGGCAGACACAGAAGTGTGAGTTACCCCATTCATCTCAGTGGATGTTCTTATCCCCTCTCCCTTGGGCATGTAGTATCCAGGCTCACACATAGGGAGCAGGAAGAGGGGTTAAGACCTTGCCAGGAGAAGAAGGGCTCCAGATAAATTGACTCTCATAGGGGGCAGGGTCCCCTGATCCCAGATACACACATAGGGAGGCAAGGATCCCCCTCCCCAGATCCCAGCTTACCTTGGGGCACAGAGGAGGGCTCAGACCTCCCCAGGAAGCAGGACCCTCCTGAGATCCTTGCTCATGCAAAGGGGTGTGTGGGGGGAGCTATCCGCCCAAGGGCTGGGGGGCCCCTGCTGCCCCATCCCCCACTTCTGTTTGAGGCACATCCCTCTCCAGCCCCCCGTCACAGAGAGATGGGGCTATGAATCTCCCACCACCAATCAACCCAGCGTGGGGGGCAGGGTAGCTTCAAATGGGATGGGGAAAATGTAAGGCTGACAGTCCCCTGACATCTGCAGTGATCCACCCCCATATTGCCCCCCTCTCAGCCTCCCACCTCTCCCCTCCCACATTCCAAGCCCTCCCCCACACCCATTTATCCTCCTCCCAAATGTCCCATCTTCATCCTCTCCTTGCACACAATCCCCACACCCTTGCATTGCTCTACCCCTCCCCCACAACATTAATCCAACCCCCCCACTTCCATATTCCCTAGCAGCCCATACTGGAGGGGCTGTGTTTCAGGAACCCCTTGACCAAATGACGCGGCATCTAGCTTTCCTTTGATCTCACGCAGTCCCATTGTTCAGGAAACAAGATCACATTATCCTAAATGCTTTCTAGAGTCTATCTTCCCTCTATTTGATGCTAATTTCCTTGCCAATACTTATAAATTAATATTCTCTCAAGCTGAGATATTAGAGCACTTTAAAATATCACTCAAACCAGAATTTTTGGTCTCAAGACAAAATGTGCAAAAAGTTGCCCCCGCAGAATCCAGGCAGAAAGCAAAGAATGTGCATAAGACACACACTGAAAATGGCCCAGGGTAGAGTTCATACTCAGTGCATGGGTACAGCTCAGGTTCAGTGACCGCAGCATGTCACCCAGTTACTTACACAACAGACTGCCTGGAAACCCTTTTTCTTCAACAGACCCCTAATCTTGCTGCACATACTCATTTCACTCTTTTAGCCATGTGCTGACCTGGTGTACCTAGCTTAACCCTGAATAACTTTCAATATTTCTAAGGGATAGTGGGATCCGTGCACTAGCTGATATAAATCCTGAACAACTGAAATCAGTTTGAAGGAGATTAGAGCCATAGCGTGAAAAATGTTTGTACAAGATGATTTTGTAAAATGCTAAGGGGGTGGGAGGGCTGTATCTTGGAAATGCCTTGCTTGGATGACCTAAAATTTGGATCACTAACACTACCAAACACACTCCTGAGGCAGAACAAATTTCAAGATAATTCAAGTCAGCATATGGATTTTAGAACATTTAGGATAGTCCGTCTAACTAGAAAGCTAGTGCTCTGCTATAATAGAAACAAAAATTGGATTAAAAACACATTCCCCGAAGTGAATGCACCACAAATATATCCTCAAAAGCATGGTCATGTTTTTAAGTAATAAAATCATTGAATTTGGGTTTATAACATAACTGAAAGGCACTCTGGAGAAAGGATAGTCTTGACTGGCAGAAGAGGTTAAGTTCTATTTTTGCCTCTACAACAGACATCTGGTATGTTCTTGGCATTTGAGTCACTTAAGCTCACTTTACTTCTTTTCACATGTATAAAAATTAGGACAGCACTTCTTTGCTTCTTCACAGAGATAGAGTACTGTGACGGAGTAGTGAGCGAGATGGATCTGACCTGAGAGGCTGGCTGCATTGGGAAAAGCTGCATCGGGAATGCGAGACTTTACCTGAGGCTGTAACATGAGCCAGGACGGGGGTTGGGAGGTGACACCTTTGGCTGGGAGAATGGTAAAAGGCTAGAGGAGGGGCCCCGGGGGAGGGGAAGAGCCTGCTGGAGGTTTGGCTGGTTTTTTGTCAGTTTGGAGCTGGGTGGTGAAACGCAGGGAGCCCCAGAGCCGGGGTCTAAGCTCCCTGCCCCCCAGAAGGCCCCAGCTGAGGGGTCCTGGTCATACTTACAAGCTCTATTTGGACTCTTTCCTGACAACCCTAATAAACCTTCTGTTCTACTGGCTGGCTGAGAGTCACATTGAATCCCGGGAAGAGGGGTGCAGGACCTGACTCCCCCACACTCCGTGACAAGTACCATTAAATAGAACACTAACGAAAAGATGCAGTTAAAAGCAAGATGGAAACTTTCCAATAAAAGTTAAAAACACTAAAGGCTCTATCTTTCTGTGAAAATTATTGAGCTGCCACAAAACGGTTAGAACTTCACTTGGGGAATGAGCAGCAGGAGTACATCTACTCTCAAGAAACAAAGATCCGTTTACATTAGTATTTGTGAATGAATAGGCATTGCCTGCTTCACAGCCCTTCTGCTTGATCCTAAAGTGAAATTACAGTCCAGCCCAGCAATTAGGGTGTCAAGCAACAACTGAAAATATGATCAGAAGCCTTAGAAAGTTTCCACCTTGTATATATGAAGCAGGTGCACAACTGGTTGAAAAACTATACTCAAAGAGTAACTCTCAATGATTTACTGTCAAACTGGGATGACTTATCTAGTGGGGTCTGTCCTGGGTTCGGTACTATTATACATTTTCATTAAAGACATGGATTAGACAGTATGCTTATAAAATATGTGGAGGACACCAAGATGGGAGGGGATGCAAACACTTTGGAGAACAGGATTAGAATTCAAAATGACCTTGACAAATTGGTCTGAAGTCAACAAGATGAAATTCTATAAAGACAAATGCAAAGAATTATACTTAGGATGGAAAAAAATAATCAAATGTACAAATACAAAATGAGGAATAACTGGCTAGGCAGCAATACTACAGAAAAGGAACTGGAGTTATAGTGAATCAAAAACCGAATATGAGCCAATAATATGATGCAGTTGCAAAAAAGACTTACATTCGGGGGTGCATTAACAGCACTGTGTTATGTAAGACACAGGAGGTAACTGTTCTACTCTACTCGGCAACAGTGAGACCTTAGCTGGAGTACCGTGTCCTGCTTTGGGCACCCCACT
The DNA here is from genome assembly GCA_037349315.1 of Chelydra serpentina. Taxonomy (NCBI): domain Eukaryota; kingdom Metazoa; phylum Chordata; order Testudines; family Chelydridae; genus Chelydra; species Chelydra serpentina. Next base: position 2,967,990 of record JBAIAC010000104.1, on the reverse strand, counting down.
TTAAGAAAGATGTGATCACACTAGAGAGAATCCAGAGGAGAGCAACAAAAATGATGGAAAGTTTAGAACACCTGACTTTATGAGGAAAGGTTAAAAAACCTGGGCATATTTAGTCCTGAGGAAAGAAGACTGGGGTGCGGGGGGAGAAACACCTGATAATAATAATCAAATATGTTAAGGGGTGTTACGAGAGGATAGTGATCAATTGTTCCCCATGTCCATTGAAGGTAAGACAAGAAGCAATGCACTTAATCTCCAGCAAGGAAGATTTAGAAAAATCTTTCTAACTGTAAGGATAGTTAAATACTGGAATAGGTTACCAAGGGAGGTTATGGATAGAGCCCTGCATGGATACAAAATATGTATCTGTATCCAATTCGCAAAAATGGTCCGTGGATATAAAGCGGATTATCCATAGACTTGTAGGGTTCTAGTTTTGGAACCGTCCACATTGGAGGTTTTTCAGAACTGATTAATCAAACATCTGTCACTGATGGTCTAGGTATTCATGATCCTGTCTCAACATGAGGGGGTAGACTAAACTGACCTCTTGAAGCCCCTTCCAGGCCTACATTTCTATGATTCTATGAAAGACTTTTAAACCCTTAAGAACACTAAGTACAGTAGCATATATAGGTTAAGATAAAAATGAGAAAATAAGGAGGTGAAGACCAGGATGAAAGCACAGAAATCAAAGAGACAGAAGGCAAAATAAGAGAAAGTGTTGGAATTAATATGACTCTAGGGGGAAAAAAACCCTGTCAGTCTTCCTTCACAACATTTTTGGTTTTTTTAGAAAGCATGTTCTTTGAAACAGAGAAGGGAGCATAAAAAAGTAACCTTGATTGACAAATCAAAGCCCCTACATTATACCTTATTTACATAGTGCGTACAGAATATTAGATGCTTTACAGATAATTTCTTCATGCTTCATTTCACCATGTTTCCAGTTATTAAAAAATATTTCACACAATTTAAGAACTTCCATAAGGCCAAATATACACTTTTTTCTATTCCCGTCCCACAACAAGATCCTCAATTGGCATAGTTGTGTTTATGTCCCCTCCAGCAGATGATTTTTTTTACCAATAAAAACATTCAAATGCAAGAGATTCTGTTTTTTGCAAATGTGAATGCACCGATGTGTGCATTAATAATCTTAAAAAGTGGGACAATTTATTGAGTAAATACGAAAACACCTTTAAAATATTTCTAACACTTCTATATAGCTTGATCTGTTAGGGTAATCACAAGTAAATTCACATTTTTAAGCTATTAACCCACAAATAAACAAAACATATCACTTACTTAACTAAAGCAGCTGCTTCAGGAAGCACTTCTGCAAATGTATCCCGAAATACAATTGCGTTTTTTCTTTTACAGTTCTGTATGACATCATTGGCCAGGTAAAACAGATTCAATCGATGAGGAAAAGCAGCTAAAGACAAAATGAAAAGAAATTCAGTTTTACTGCAAAGCAAAGAGTACCATTAGCATTTCTGATGAAGTTTTATAAATACGTGATGATTTTTTTCAGCAATATTTCTATTAATGGTGCAACGGTAACAAGACAGGACTAGGAGTTAAAACAGGGGACTGGCAGTCAGGACACGCAAATTCTATGCATCGCTCTGACAAAGATTTGCTGTGTGACTTTGGGCAATCACTTCACTGCCTCCATTTCCTCATCTGAAAATTAAGTACAATACTAATTTAGCTCAGGTATGTTGTAAAACTTCATTTTGGGAACTGGTTCAAAATCCTTGCATGAAAGGCGCAACTAAGTGAAAACATTCTCCCTACAAGTACCAAGTCTCTAGTCTAAAGGTGGTCATATAAGGAACCTAAATAAATAGCAAAGGGTCACTGACTTCTAGTAACTTCTGTAATCTTTACTCAGCTCATGGGACCATATGTCCAGAAAGACTACTGACATCAAGGGGTGGTAAAAGGTCAAAATAAATACTATATGGTGACCTTAGATGGAGAAAAGGCCACTTTGGCCCAGAAGATCTGCATGGTATGCAGCCATTACAGCTTTTGAAGCAGCACTGTAGCTTGCACATTTTTTGGCTGCCCTGTTATGAAAAGTATTTTTACAGAAATTTCATTAATTAAGAAGCCTGCTATATCTAAAAAATAATCATATAGGGTCTCTTTGGCTGGGCAGCTAGCCTATAGCCTCAATTAATTAGCCTCTTAAGGTTGGTTCACGCACTTTCACCTTATCATGTTTCTCTGACTGTATAAAATCTGTCTACTGTATGTTTCATTCCATGCATCCGATGAAGTGGGTTCTAACCCACGAAAGCTTATGCTGAAATAAATTTGTTAGTTTCTAAGGTGCCACAAGTATTTCTTTCTTTCTTATTTTCTTATAGCCACACTGAGTGCAGTGACTGGAATAACAATATTACTAAGGAAAGTAACAAATAATTGACAGATTTTAACCCGAAGAGTAATTGGATTACACTAGCAAATGGGAAGCAGTTACTATAAAGGAGCATTGTCAATTTGGAAAGCTTGTTTATCTGAAAGTTTTGCACCCAAAATAGCTACAAACACCACCTAAAATTATTTAAATAGTTTAGAAAATTTAGTTTTCCCTCATTTTTCAATTTGCTCACTTTGTGCTTGAGTGTGCTTCATGTATAATCAGTTTACTTGCTTTCCCTTGTATAGCAGGTTCTCCCTTGAAGAAAAGATCCTTATAACCAACAACAGAAAGCAGTGAAAAATCATAAAAATGTTATTAAAGGATTTTTTCAGTTTTCAGTATATATTTGAAGAGGGCTTTAACATATATGGGACTTAAAAATTGATTTTTTGAATGGATTCAAGCTGCCACACTACAGTACCAATTGTTAGTACAGAGCAGTATAAGCTAATCTAATTTCGAGCTTTATACTTCAGCCCCTCAGCACAGAATGTGAGCATCTTCTACATATTCAATGCCAGAGCTATTGCATGAGATCCAAATTTATCATCGTCTACAGCCCTAGCCCACTCACTGTTTCAACCTTTTTCTTCCCCGGGGGCTTCCAGAATCTCCCCACCATCCTTTCCCATTCACTCCCTCCGCAAAAGGTCACACAACAAAGCACGTCTCTGGTTGTGGAGGGATGGATATGGCATCCTCTGGTGCTGCACCTTCATTCAACTCAGGGTGCTTATGGCAAAGAAAAGCTCAGCTTTACCAAAGAAGTAGAGTGTACTGCTTCCCAGCTCCTCCTCACAAAGAGCAAGCTGATAGACCCAAGCAGGCCAGTCGTCTGCTGCTTTGCTTCGGTGTGCCTAGTCCATTTACTACCTCCTCACTTTCCTCCCTCTTCCCCAAGGAATATACATGCATTGCTGCTTGTGCACGAAGCACTTTCCCAGCAACAGAACTCCAGTGATACACAGGCCTAGATCCTGCTGCTCCTGTTGGGTCATGGAAAAAGCATGGTGTTGAAACAGAACAGGTGTAAATCTCTGCTACGTCTGAAAAGTTGGTGAAAGGCAAATCTTTGGTGCACTTCTATAAAGCTCTTTCCCTACAGTCTGGCCAAAGCAATACAATTCCAACTAGGTCTGCCCTAATTTCACTTTGCTCCTACCAGCACCACTGAGGGAAGGACTGTGCAACAGAGCAGTAGCACAGGTGCTACCCTCTCCTGCAGGAAAAACAAACATTTTCCAGAGGGAAGTGGGATATACCCCATTAAAAGCCACTGGATCACCACTACAGCAGCCTCAAGTTGTTGATGCTCTTCCAACAAGGTGGTATACATGGTCATATATAATGGCACTCTTAACATGCAAACAGAATGTTGGGTTTTTTAAAATTCTATACTTGTAAACTTCTTTCAGGCTATTGTTCTGAGCATGATTTTTCATATAACCATAACTCCACTAAACCCATTTTAGCAAAATTACTGCTACTCCAAATGAGAACTAAATTCAGGAAGCATATTAAAAGAGCTGCATAATGACATTTCTACAATGCATTCCTTTAGCAGAGGCAGAATGGTTCAAGCAGCGTTCAGTTAAAACATTTCTATTATCATAATGGGGAAAGCTATGAGAAGGAAAAAATGTTGCCCATAATTTTGTAGCTTCAGTTATAAAGCATATGCAAAGAGGCCTATCCTGTATTGTACTCCAATCAGAGAAGAGCCATAGATATCGCATATCAACACTTAGATATTATGGTTATTAGCAATACAGAAAATACTATGATAAATCTCCTGATACATGAAATGTATCTTCTGCCCCTCACTCCCCTAGCTGTTGTGTTGTTCCCTGCTGTGTCACTATTTTGTGGCTATGCAGGAAGTGCTAGATGCAGCCTATTTTATTTTGCTGCAGTGCAATTGGCCTGAACAAGTTGTGACCCAGTAGCTAAATATTTTAACTTTCAAAAGTAAGAGTGTTAGGAGAAATAGATTTTCATTTGATGGCATTACTCGCTGAGATGAGAAGAGATAACTCATTGTTTACCGCATTGCTCTCATTCCATACCATGTAAACAGTCAAACAACAACAACAAAAAACGTTTATGGGAAGCAGCTCAGGGCACCTCCTGCTTGAACAGATGATGGAAGAGATTCCCTTGGAGCCATGTCATCTATGTTCTGATTTTTGCTAGCTGTTACAGTAGAACCTCAGAATTACAAATACCTCAGCAATGGAGGTTGTTCATAACTCTGAATTGTTTGTAATTCTGAACAAAACATTATGTTCACTGTTCTTTCAAAAGTTTACAACTGAACATTGACTTAATACAGCTTTGAAACTTTACTATGCAGAAGAAAAATACTGTTTTCCCTTTATTTTTTAAGTAGACTATGTTTAACACAGGACTGTACTGTATTTGCTTGTTGTGTGCATCTCTGCTGCTGCCTGATTGCGTATTTCTGGTTCCAAATGAGGTGTGTGGTTGACTGATCAGTTCATAACTCTGATGTTCATAACTCGGAGGTTCTACTGTGCCTCTAATCTACCTATTGTGAATTGAGGTATTCACTTACAGTGTCTCTTTGTCATGTTGGATAACATGACCTAGACCAGGCAATAGGCCTCTATGGATATGTCGACACTGTAATAAAACACTCGCCACTGGCCCATGTCAGCTGGCTTGGGCTCCGGGGCTGTAAAATTGCTGTGTAGATGCTCGGGCTGGAGTCTGAGCTCTTGGACTCCATGAGGGGGGAGGGTCCCTGAGACTGAACATCTCCACCTCAATTTTACAACCCCGCAGCCCGAGTCAGCTGACACGAGCCAGCTCTGGGTGTTAAATTGCAGTGCAGATATACCCTATAGTGCCTAGGGCCTTGTCTACCTGGGGAAGTTTTATCAGTTAACACAATACTGGCATAACACACACACACACACACACCCCCCAACACACACGTAGACACTTTTATTCAGGCAAAAGACTGGCCTTTTCATTTTAGATTACACTCCTTCCCAAACAAGCGAAATGAAAAATTGCACTCTTGTACTAGAAAAAATGAACACACAGGGGGTTATACCAGTATAACCATGTTGGTTTAAATCCATGCCTTGGGTTATACCGAAAAATCTTTCCATGTATACTAGACCTGTAGTTCAGGAAGGAAATGTACACTAGAGAGAATATGTTGCAGCCAGTTGAGAAATGCAATCACTCACATGTTGCAAATTTAAACATTCGGTGGCCAAGGTTCTTATATATTTGCTGCCCCTCGTTTATTGAAACACCATTGGCTACACCCTATATTTCTTCCAAGGAATGAAGTTAAGGACGCTTAATGTAAACACTTGTGGGCTGTTACTGAACCTCTGGAAAAGAGATGTAGCAAAATGAACCAATCACCTCTCTGCTTGCCTGCATGGAAACATCTAGAGAGGGAATCTACTTATGGGTATCAAGGGATATGTTGTGTTTGGTAACAAGATGATGACCTCAGTGAAAGGAAAATATAGTGAAAAGTCTTATGATTTGTCAAAATGAGCTCCTCACCCCATCAGCTAAAGCCAGTTTGTACAAAGCTGGAAAAAAATTCAATTAATTTCACAAGTCTGTGTTTGATGACTGGCAAGCTGTAGCACACGGCAACATCACAGTTGCTCTACTAGAATCAGAGTGTATGGCAAGAAGGGACCACCAGATCTTCCAGACTTCTTGAACACCACCTGACCACCCTCACACACCAAGCCAAGACCTAGAATTAGACCAAAATAGAACTGCCCTCAGGAGACTAAGCTATTGTGTGCCACAGGCTGAGAGCAAAAGGGACTGAGGTGAACCAATGCCTGAGGCCCCTGCAATGGCAGGAATTGATTAATAGAGATATAGACAGATGATCCTAGAGATTGATGTGTGCCCCATGATGCACAGGAAGATGAAAAAACCCAAGGTCACTACCAATCTGAGTTGAGGGAAAATTCCTTTCCAACCTTGGTTTAGAAGTATAAATTATAGCTAACACTTTGCACACCTATAATCTCTAACATCCTATTATGGCATGGGCCCTGACTAACTAGCAGACTCTCTCTCTTTCTATAAGCCACAGTGTGATAGACTCGGCTATGTCTGTGTCAAATTATGAACTCAATCATGTTTTGTAACCATCATTTCTTTTCAGGGGCTACACTGTATTGCAATCTCCACTTTGGATAAGAGCATCCATTTTGTAGTAATTTGATATTTAGTTGAATTACTACATGAGATAAGCTGGCACAGAGCAAACTAGGGTCAACAGCTCTCACCCCTCCACTACGAGCCTGTCCACAAAAACAGTGAAGTCTCTACATAGAAGTCAAGTCTGGGGAAGGGGCTGGAGTTCCTGAACCTGGGCACATTCCTTAGAGGAGTCAGAAACTATATCTAAAGGGTAATGGCCTGTGAGGAGAGGCCATCCACGGCCTCATGCCAGAAGGCCAGGGTAAGGAGATGGAAGTCAGGAAGGCCTCCCTAGCCGAGCAGTTTTCAAACTGTGGGTCATGACCCCGTTTTAATGGGGTTGCCGGGGCTGCTGGTGTTAGACTTGCTGGGGCCTGGGGCTGAAGCCCGAGCCCCACTGCCCAGGGCTGAAGCCCAAGGCAGTGGGGCTCAGGCTTCAGCCCCGGGCAGTGGGCCTGAATCCCTTGGGCTTCAGTTTGATTCAGGTAGGCTCAGGCTCTGCCCCCTCTCCTGGGGTCGTGTAGTAATTTCTGTTGTCAGGAGGAGGTCACAGTGCAATGATGTTTGAGAACCCCTGGAGCCTATGGACACTGACCAAACCCAGAACTCGCAGAAGGGTGAGAGGAGACACAAGAGGGGGCATTCAGGACTGATCTTTTCCAAAGATCTACATCTCTCCAGTTCTGTTTAACAGTAAAGTACCTGTGATTAAAAAATTCATTTGCTAAGCCTGTATTCCTTGCTTGCCTGCCACACAGTTGTTGACGGGATTAACTTAGAAGATCAGAGCACCCACAATGAGGAGAAACTCTAAGGGATCATGTACAAGTAACTGGGGACCCAAGAGGAATTGGGGTCCAAGGAGGCCAGATTGTAGAGTCCCACTGCCCAAGAAGGGTGTCCGACATGCGGACTGCACCTGGAAGTGTGCCTGAGAGACCCAGAGCCAGGAGGCTTAAAGCACATAGGATCCAGCAACTGAGTCCAATCAAAACAAACTGATGTCCATCCACAGAGGGGGAACTGGGCCAGGCTGCGACACACCAACAGCTGAGGAGCTTGAAGTGCCTAGATTTGAATTTTGGAGGACTAAAGGCAGGTGTTTTCCTGAAGGAGGATGGTCTTGGACTCTGGAATTTTTGCCCCTTACCAGTCTACCAAAACTCAAAGCCAGGGCTTCTCCTTGAGGAGAGGTAAGTGGGTAGTTTTTTCTTTATCAGTTCTGGTAGTGACGTATTCCTATTATATTAGCTGTTGTGGGCAGTAGTTGCACCTATGCTTTTAATCCACTCTGTAAATGTGCCCATGCCATACAATGGGCACATTTATAAAGCCCAAAATAACCATTAATTCTCACAGTGATAAAGTCTACAATTTCATCTCTACACCTTCTGTCTTCAGAAATCAAAAATTAAAAATAAAGCTGTTATGACAACATATTTCAGCACTTAGCCATAAAATTATCAAATGAAAAAAGCTATGGGACGAGTTAGTCAAAGCTAGTTTAGCGCTGTTGGCACTACCTGTGGCAAGTGCCCATGGTGAACTTATTTTAAAGGTGACAGGTTTCAGAGTGGTAGCCGTGTTCGTCTGTATCAGCAAAAACAACGAGGAGTCCTTGTGGCACTTTAGAGACTAACAAATTTATTTGGGCATGCATCTGATGAAGTGGGTTTTAGCCCATGAAAGCTTATGGCCAAATAAATGTGTTAGTCTCTAAAGTGCCACAAGGGCTCCTCGTTGTTTTTATTTTAAAGGGGCGTGTGTGTGAGATCATGAGTTGCAAAGAATTTGCATCAAGTGCGGAATGTATGCAATGATTACTTATTAATGTGTTTTCTGAAGCATTAAGTCACATCTGCTTCAAGACACTGACTATACATAGTCATTTAGGAAGACATCCACTGAAGAGCTAACTTCAAGACCCTGAACATTTTACTAGTCTCTAACAGGCCAGTGCCTAGTTAAGAAAAAAAAAGATTACACCTCCCTACTCAAGGTGTGCCCAAGAAGTCCCAAGGTAGCCATCTAAGATGCTATTGCCCACTCATCTCGTGTCTTTAGCTAGCAGATAACAGGGGGAGTGCTATGTTCAGTACACAACCAGGAGGAAGTCTCTTCGCCCTATCCCTGTCATTTCTGGCTGCTGAGGATGAGGGAGAGAAAAGACAAGGGTAGATGTGTGTGTTGGGGGAGAAGATGCATGCGCACAAATGCCAATTCTTTGCCCTCCCTTTTTCTATTCTGTTCTACATAGTTTTTCTGATGCTTTTCCTCTCCATTTGTGAGTGCATGACCACCTACACTCCTCCTTTTGGGAAAGGCCGGTGAGGTCTCCTTCAGGATGAGGACCTCCCGCTGCTGTGTCAATGAAATGAAACTGCTTATAATCTTGTAAATTTCCCTATGCTGCTTCTCTTGCAGACCTGCAACATGCAGATGCCGCAGACACTGGCCTGTTGCTTCTGCAATCTCTTAGGAGAAGGAAGAGGCTCTTTATTCTTCATTCCCAGCCCCTCCCAAATAACAGCAGAGGTTCATATGAGAATTTCTTCTACTGCTACACATTGCAGTTCCTCAAGTATAAGACCAGAAGCAGCAAAGGCTGCTAATGGGATGGTGAGGCTAGATAAATGTATCTTCCTCCTTCTCCAAGAGCAACCCAGCAGCAACAGAATACAGTCCACTGTCTCTACTACTCCTGCCCACAGGAGGGTCCCAGCAAGATAGCAAAGTGAAATTTACAAGACTCATGTCAGGCTCACTTTACAGTTCCCAGAGGGAAGTCTTTTCACTCATTACTGACTAGCAGAAAAGTACATTTTTCAAGTATTTATGGACAATTATTGTTGCAATTATTTAACACAGAGATTTCTTGCCATTTTCATCATGCTGTGTTAACTGCGGTAACAGTTATAAAACAGGACACTCAAGTAGTTTAGGCCCCAAATATATGTTTAATAGAAAACTTGATATGAAAAAAGTTAAGATTTGTTATTTAATAATAACAATTCTTAGCTTTTTAGTGCTTTTCATCCATAGATCTGAACATGTTTTTACAACGATCAGTATCTTTCTCTTCATTTTACAGATAAGGAAACTGAGGCAGAGAGGAAATGACTTGCCCAAGATCATCCAACAGGCCAGTGGCAGAGCTGGGAATAGTGCTCCATCCACTAGGCCACTGCCTCCAACAAAAGATATTTTGAATTTAAACCTTCCTCTACCTTAAACCTTCCTTTGTGCTGTGAAACACAAACAGCAGAACTGTGCTAATACATGACTGATATCTAAGGTGAGTCAATTACAAAAAAAATTAAACAAGCAGCCAAAATAGTGAAGAGCAGGTCAAACTTTAAAATTCAGTTGTATTAATCTACTAGACAACTATTCTGCCAAATTAAAGTGGTTTACCATAATGTTATTAAAAATTCTGTACAACTTTGTTAAATCCATCTGTTGGTCACTGGATGCATTTTTGTCACAGTTGTATTGTCTACACAGACTGCCAGAAATCTTCTTTACAATGCCAAAAAGTTAGACCTCAAGAAAATTATAATAATTTAAGGATTTATTTTACATAATTTGTTTTGAGTTTGCCAGGACCCCTTTAAATCAAGTTTTAGGCTTCATTAAATCCTATAGATTTCTTCAAGTGGCAAATAAAGTCAGTTAGTTCTAACAGCTAAATTCAGTTAATTATGCCACAATCCAGCACTTGAAACCTCACTGTAGTTTTCCTGATGTTGAACTATAACATGCACCAAGGCAGAAATAAGATTTATTTTTTTCAGTTAGGGTCAATTGGTTCTTCTAACCCTTCCAAATTACAAACTACAAAAAAAGTATGTTCAAATAAATCAGAGTTGATAAGGCTGTATCTATAGTTATACAGAAGTCTTAATATGCAGTGTTTTCGTGATTAAAAACTATATCAAAATAAGAACACACTAACTGCACACTGCTTTTATGAAACATAGAATCACACGCAAAAAAAGAAGCAAATTTCAATCCTACCATTGCATTATGCAACTGATAAGCTGGGAATGCATGCAGTTAACATACTGGGAGGTACCTGAATAAATCCTTATTATAAATCAATGAATGAAGAGACCTTTTATTCAATCATGATGTCTCAACAAATTGGAAAGAAGACATCAGTTCTTCTCATGAAACAGTAAACTGCCTTACTGATCTCACACTGCCTATGGCGAAAATGCTTTCCAAATTCTTCTTCAAGTGCACCTCCTGTACTTTTTTTTTTTTTAAAGTGATGTTATATTGCTTGATGGATTAACATGTCTCAAGTTAATAAATGCATGGCTTACTGACCTGAAAAGCAGTTATATTTAATTTATGGCTAAATAGTATTTATGTAAGCACACTGAATAAATTAGGTAGTCCTGTCAGAAAGTATTTTATAATATAGGTTCACAGTAATGAGTTTTGGAGAAAAAGTGATTCACAGCATTAAACACCTTTTACTTCTATAAAACAAATATTGTCTATTTTAGTGAAACTTTCAGTTTTCACGTAAGTGGTCATTGTCCTTATGATTATACTACTAGAATAAAAAATTGGTGAAGAGGTAATTCAATCATGTGCTGACAGAGATCTAAATGTCAGCGCTAATTTTGCATTTAAAAAAAAGGAATGGTTCCATTCAAACAGCATCACATCTTTAGTATAAGAATTAGACAGTACCTTATCTGTTAAGAGACTTAAAGTAGAGAAACGTAGAGGGGAAAAAATCTGCCAGGATTTGACAACACATACAGACTATAGGATATAAACAGAGGAAGAAAACTCTGGAATTAAAGAAAATAACTCAAATACCAAAACAAAAATCAATAAATGTTCTGTCTCAAGAAGTATCCAGAGGAACCATTATATGAGAACCTAGCCAAGTGTGCAAGACTGACTATATGATGTTGGGTGTAAGTGGGGAGATTTCTTCCTGACCAGTTTGCAACCTGAAGCATGAAAATCAATGATCTTTTTAACAGTGCTGCTGTCACTACAGATGATATTCTAATTCATAGAAAAATTTCTAGTTCGCTAATTCATATGTTTAATGAATTTATAAACCAGAAAAAAATACTGTATAAGGCAAGTATCATTTCAGAAATACCACCTATAACATAGCTCAATTTAATTTTTGTACAATGTTTCCTTTAACAGTGTCACCCTACTAAGAGATGTAAACACCAAGCTATTTTTTTAGTTCAATACAAGTACAAGCAGTAGAGGCCTGCAGTGGGACCGGGATCCTGTAGGTCCCACAGAATTTTCTGTCTTAATAGCAGGATAATAATTCAACACAAAAAGCGGGAGCAAATGGGAATTATGAGGTGGGATTAAAAAATTGTCCCACACAGGGTTCTAACAAGAAGAACCCCATTTATCCAATCAAACTGGGACTCAGGCAGCTCCCCGCCCCCCACTCTCACCCACTGGTGGCCCCCACCGATTAACTCCTCCCCTTCCCTCCCAGTGCCTCCTGAACACTGCAAAACAGCTGTTTCGAGTCGCTGGGGGGGGCAGGGGGAGGAGGACTGGGTAGGAGGCGGAAAGAGGTGGGGGTGGATCAAGGAGGGGAAGAGGTAGGGTGGGGTGAGGTCTTACGGGAAGGGGTGGAGTGGACGTGGGGCCTGGGACTGAGTAGAGGTTGAGCAAAAATTCGGATAACCCAGAGAATAGGAAAGTGAGACACTGCAGTGCCACCTAGCGGGCACCAGAGAGATTGCCCTCTTTTGGACCTGCGTGCGCTGATTGTTTGGTTAATAAGGAGAACCGATTAATGGAGGGTCGGACAACTGGATTGTACTGTACCTTCATCTTAATCTTATAAAAACTCTATTAAGAATACTGGGACAAAGCCACTCTCTTCTCTTATTAATTCTACCCTTTGCAAGAGGCTCTCCGGAAATAACAGCTATTAGATATTTATACAGGTTTTTAGAGTTAAAATACATTTAAGAGCTGCAGAAAACAAAAGCAAGTCAAATTTTCTTAATTATTACCAGCTATTATTTGTATGATCATGGACCATTACTATTCATGGACCATGACTCCTTTGTGCTAGGTGTTGTACAAATGCAACAAAAAGACAGTCCATGCCCCAAACTGCTCACAACCTAAAGGCAAGTCTACACTACAGGGTTAAGTCGACCTAAGTTATGCAACTCCAGCTACATTATTCACGTAGCTGAAGTCAACGTAGCTTAGGTTGACTTACTGTGGTGTCTGCACTGGGTTCATAGGAGAAACTCTCCTGTTGACTTACCTTATGCTTCTCCTTCTGGTAGAGTACTGGAGTCGACGGGAGTGCAATCTGCGGTCGATTTAGTGGGTCTTCACTAGACCCGCTAAATCGACCCCCCAGTGGATCGATTGCAGCATCTATCCCTCGTAAGTGTAGAGATACCCTAAGTATAAGGCAACGAACAGGTGGATACAGAGATAGGTAAGAGAGTATGAGGAAAACAATGAGACATAAATTGGCTCAGCATGATAGGCGGTGAACTCAGTACAACAGCCACCTAACTATTGTCAAGTTTTTGTAGGGATGATAGAAAAGGAGAGTTTTAAGGTGGAATCTGAAGGAGAATAATTAGTTTTGTGGTGTTTAAGGGGAGTACTCAAGCATGAGGGGCGGCATAGAAGAAAGCATGAATGTGTAGAAAGTGGGTGATGGAAGCTGCATCATTAGGGCCTTACAAATTCATGGACCATTTTGGTCAATTTCATGGTCATAAAGATTTAAAAAATAATAAATGTCACAGTTTCAGATATTTCAATCTGAAATGTAATGGTATTGTAACTGTGGGGGTCCTGACCCAAAATGGGGTAAGTGTGTGAGGGAGTTGCAAAGCTATTGGGGGGGGGGGGGGGAGTGATACTGACACCCTTACTTCTGTGCTGCTGCTTTCAGCGCTGGGCAGCCGGTGGGAAGCTGCTGGCTGGGTGCCCAGCTCTGAAGGCAGCACGACCGCCAACAGCAGCACAGAAGTAAGGGTGGCAGTAACATAAGAATGGCCATACTGGGTCAGACCAAAGGTCCGTTTAGCCCAGTATCCAGTCTTCTGACAGTGGTCAGTGCCAGGTGCTTGAAAAGGAATGAACAGGTAATCATCAATATCATAGCATGTAACCCTCACTTCTATGCTGCTGCCGGAGGTGGCACTGCCTTTAGAGCTGGGCTCCCAGCCAGCAACCACCGTTCTCCGGCTGCCCAACTCGGAGAAATCTGGTCTCCCCTACAAAAGCCAGATTTCACGGTCCATGACTTGTTTTTCACGCCCGTGAATTTGGTAGGGCCCTATGCATCCTAGGCTGACAGGAGGCAGGAAGTCAGTGCCTCGATGGTGCATAAGTAAGAATACGATTTAGTCGCAGAGGTCATGGAAGTCACGGATTCTGTGACTTTACTGCATTTTCGTGACTTCTTTGGCTTCAGCTATCAGTGGCAGGAGATGTGCGTCCCCCTGCCCTCCCGTGGCTGTGCGCCCCAGCCCCTGCAGTGGGGCTTGGGCTGTCATTCCTTCCCTCCCCCACACCCTCAGTTATTTTTAGTACAAGTCACAGACAGGTCACAGGCTCCCATTAATTTATTTTTATTGCCTGCGACCTGTCCATAACTTACTAAAAATAACTGAGACAAAATCTTAACCTTAAGCTTAGGAGATGATAGGTAGGGAGCAGATAGGCCATGAAGCTCCTTCAAATTGAAAGTAAACAGCTTGTTTGATATGATAGAGAAGGGGGAGCCAGAGGAGGGATATAAGTGGGGCAGAACTGCATTTGTCAAGGACAGACAGAAGGATGTTGCAGTAATCAAGAAGCGAGAGGACAGCCTGGACAAGAGTTTTAGAAGTGGATGAACAAGGAAGTCCCTATGTGGAAAATTTAAATCCTCACATTTAGGCTATGTTTGAGAGAGATCTGAGTCAAAGACGATGCCCAGGTTAGAGGCCTGAATGACAAGCAGGATGGTGGTGTTGTCCATAGTGAACGGGAATGGAAGTAACAGGGAGGTTCGTGTGGGGGAGGGGATTAAGAGCTCTGTTTTATCCATGTTGAGACTGAGCTGATGGCTAGGCATTCACAAGTAGATGTCAGAAAGACCAAGATTTTAGTTTGGACAGAAGACAGGTCTGGAGTAGAGGTAGATCTGTGAGTCCTTAGCAGAGAGAAATGGTAGCTGAATTTTCTTTGCAGGTGAGATTACCCAGAGGTAGGGTATAGAAGGGGCACAAGGACAGAGATCTGTGGAAACTGCACAGAAATGTGGGGGTGATGAAGACGATTCAAAGGACACCTGAAGGGGCAATTAAGAGCGGTGAGAGGAGACCCAGGAGAGGACACAGTCATGGAAGCCATGACAGGGCAGGATAAAAAGAAGAGCATGATCAATGGTGTCAAAGGCAGATGACAGATTGAGGATGAGGATGGAGTACTGGTTCTGAGCTTTTGGAAAAGAAGAGGTCATTAGAGGTTTTGACAAAAGCAATTTCTTAAGAGTAAATATTTCAATTCTTACATGATACCATTTCAAAAAGACAACTCAACTACTTGTCATATTACCAAAGCAAAAGAAAATTATGAACTACTCTATTTTGCTCAGCCCAGCAATCCCAGCCCCAGAAGTAAGACTCACTTCTCACTAAGATACAGGCAAGTCTCATCTTACGCAGGGGTTCCGTTCCACGGTTAGCACGTAAAGCGAAAAACCGCGTATAGTGAAACGCCATTGAGTTGAATGGCGGACGGAATTGCCCCAGTACCGATGCCGTTTTAAAATGGTTATTTTTCTCTCTTTTTTTTTTCTGTTTTTGCTGACCGCGCAAAGCTGAGTTCACGCATGTTAAATGCGCCTAAGATGCGACTCGCCTGTACACATTTGAGTTCACATCTCTGAAAATAAAGTTTAATTACAATCTTTGATAAACTGTTTAACATTGTAGTAAATCAGACAACTGTACTGTTGAAAATTTCAACAATGAAGTGTTTTTTATGTTGAGTAAAAGGCAAGGAAAATAGTTTAATTTTATATTTGAACCCCCCCATGCTAGCTGAGTTGCAAATGTCCCACTCTCACAAAATGTCCCCTTTACTTGCAGACTGCTCCAAAACCTTAATTTTCATTGACATTTGTTGCAAGATACATCTCAATTTATTCCAAATGACAAGCAAGTCTTGCTTTTGAGGCTTTCAGACTGCTAAGAAGCATTGATGTGTGATTTTGAAATGCAAACAAAGTTATGCTAACTGAAGCAGTGTGTAATAGTTGCTCGCCATCATCTCTGCATCTAGATAAATATCTGCAAATCAAGCCCTAAATAACTGTACCTCACAAGTATCAAGATTCATAACAATTTACAATCTAGTCTGCCAATTAATTCACAGCATTTATCAGCCTGCTCAGATTAAAGTAAGTGGTGCAAGTGCAGGACACAGCCCCTGAACGACTTAATCCTGCTTTCCTCCTGTGAAGAGCCCTCAAATACAATCAAAGTAAACAGGGGAAAAAGGGCACTCAGCAACTTAGAGAATCAACCGTTAATATGGAAAATGAATAATTTCAAACATTTTTAAGCATAACAAAGTTATAATGCCACTTAATGTTACCTTCTTGCTCCTGCAAACCTTACATTAGCTCATACTGAGACAGTACGAGATTTGAATGTTTTAAGGACATATGAAAGAGCAATTCCAGCAAAATGATCAAACCATGTTTAGACTAGTGAAAAAGATTTCTCTCTCCACTGTCAAGTCCATAATACAACTACGGCCAGTGCTCTCTAGATTTGATTTTAATATCCAATACTCTTCCTCCTACCCACATCTAAAGAGAGTACTATTTTGGGAGTGGGGGAAGAAGTCTGTGGTTAGCCCCCAAAAATGAGAGCTGATGTTCCGGGTGTTTAATTTACATCCTTATTTTTTTCTTGGAATTGTATACTAAAATCTTTCAGACGCAAGTATAAAAAAGTGCAGACCTGAGACTCTGGAGAGGACTCCTCAGCTACTGGTTAACACTGTAAGCAACATACACAGCAATTATAATGCCATATGATAAAACTGAGAGAGATTAGAATGGCTTGCCTAGAAGTTATGTGCTCCAAACATTTCTTCTCAAGGATAATTATGCCTTAGAGTGCCTTAACTTCAATAAGTTAACTAAAGCTGGAAGTAGACTAGCTATCAATTATTAAATATATGTTTGAAACCTGTGGTACAAGAAGGTAGTTATCTCCCGTTCATCCTTTCAATACACTCCCTCTCTTCCTACCCCAAACATTCTGTTGATTCCCATTACAGTTTTTGGACTTTTGTGAAGTTGTGTTAGAATGTCTATTACTGTAAATATTATACACTGACATCCACTTCAAACTGAACACTTCCACTTGTGAATCAAATACCACACATACAAAAATTCTAAGCAACACAACAGATTTCCCAGACTTGTCCTGAACTATAAATGAAGATCTCAACCAATTTAGAAATTCACACTAAATCACTGGGTTCCCAAATGATCACTAAAAATTCATAAGCAAGATTTTTTAAATTCTGAAACAGATCTATTTTAAAGAGGTACAATGCAAGAGGAATCATGCATTTCTATTATTTCTTATTAACACCACAAATCATCTATCAATAAATGAAAGAAATGGCATTTTTCAAGCTAAGAAAACCAGCGCATTTTGCAAACATCTCTGATTGTACCAGCTACACACAGACTGATAGTTTTGTTTACAGACTCCAAAATATTTAAAACACAATAAAGGAACCATTTGGGAAGAAGTGGGGGTGGCTTAAATAACTAGGGGAAGCCACTGAGAACCTGATGCACAGTGAGGGAATATAAACAAGATGCAGATTAAAGAGACTGTAGGAATCATAGGGTAAGTGACAGGGGAACACAGATATCTCAACAGGGTTTGGATAACTGCGGGAGGGGGATTCATATCAGGGGATATGTCTAGATTAACAGGGTTTGGAAAATGGGGAGAAGGGACTAGGCATGGAAGGCAAGTGTAAGGAAGAAAGGGGTTATTTCCCCAGAGTCCCTCACAGCCCCTAATGCTTCCATCCTAACCTCACTCTCCCAATTCATAGAATCCAAGTCAAGACGGGACCACTGTCATCATCTAGCTTGACCTCCTGCAGAACACAGGCCAGAGAACTTCCCCAAAAGAATTCCTAGAGCATGCTTTTTAGGAAAACACCCAATCTCGATTTAAAAATGCCTAGCAACGGAGAATCCACCATGGCCCTGGCTAACCTGTTTCAATAGTGGGATGAGGAGTCATTACATTTGCCTTCCTCTCTCTGCCTCCAATGAAAAATTATGGGGTTGTGGTGCCTACTTTCCTAGATGCCCCGCCCCCATCTCCCTCCTGGTGCCCTCTTCGCTCATCCAGGGGCAGATAATGAGGCCGTGGTTCCTTTTTCTCAAGAGCCCCCCCCGGCAGTCTCCACCTCCCGCCATGGTGCCCCCCCAGCCCCGGAGTCCTGCTCCCATCCCCCCCCCACTCACATCTCCTCAGCCACTTCATCCAGTGATACACGATGGTGCTGTGGTGCCTCTTGTTCTCCAGGCACCAGGACGACAGGCCCTGGATGGACTCCATGGTGTTGGTGACCGACTGGAACTTCCTGTCCAGCGATGCCTCCAGGGCCCCCGCCGAGGAGGACGACGAGGAGGAGGCCTTGCTGCTGCCTCCGCCGCCGGCCGCCATCTTCCTCCCCTGGTCGCACAAGCAGCAGCGCCGCTACCCTCCGCCGCGGCCGGGAGCGCGTGCACCGCTCAGCCGCCGTCCCCTCCCCCCTCGCCCGGGGGGGGAGCGTGCCGCCTGTGCGCGCGCCCGGGCAGCGATGGGCTGGGCTTGCGGCTGCACGGGTCTGCTATATTTAACCAGGGCAGCTTCCAAAGAAGGATGCATGTAACAAATGCGCCCGATGCGACCCTTTGCGCTAGGGCTTGGCCGTCCGGCTAAGGACGTGCAATGCGGAAATGCAAGCAGCGTACCCCGTGTGCTGGGGTTTCCCTGTCGCCCTAGGGTACACAGGGTAAGGCGCAGCAATGCACCTCGGGCCTGTGCACTAGGGTCCCCCCCCGTGACGTACGATCCAACGAAACACTCGTTCCAGTCCCCCTCGCCTGCGCGCAAACCACGCGCGCAACCCTCCCTACGGCGCGCGCGAGGGTCTCATCACCCGCCCCGCAACCGCAAGCAATGCAAACCCGCCCCCCTGCAATGGAGCCGCTCGCTCCCCGCCCCGAGAGCGGGCACAACGCAGAGGTGAAGCCCCACCCGGCACGCCGAACGGGGCCCGGCCTGTCCGCGACACTCCTGCTCTCTATGGCACACTGGGGGTCGCTCTGCCCACAGCCTACCGCCCGGCCTCTCTCACGGGCACGCGCCCCCTCCCGGTCCCGACACACGGGTCTGGCTGGGCGCGCACTCGCGCGAAACGGTGGGAGCGTCGCGCGGCCGCCAATGGTCGCGGGAGCGCGCGACTCACTCTCCCTCCCCGGGTACGCGCCGCAGCCCCGCCCCCTCGCTCTCTGCGGGGCTTTTAACGGACCCCTTCCCCTGAAGGGTCCCTCCTCTGCTCGCTGAGCCGCTAACCGGTTAGGCGGCTGCCAGGGGCTGGTTATTCTCCATCCCCAACACAGCTCGGAGCCCGCCCATCTGCCGCCATTTTGTACTAGGTTTCTCAAGTTTCTCTCAGAACCACAGCCATCTAATACGCATGCGCCAACCCCTCTCGGGACGGTCCAACTACGCACGCGCCGAGCCCCTCCAGGCGCGAGGTGTTCACGACGCACGCGCCACACAGTGGTTGCGCATGTGCCAAACCTCTCGTTAGCGTCGCGGAGCATACTGGGCATGCGCGAACGTGACCGCGCAAGCGCCGCATCCCTCCCACTCGATTGTGCGCACGCCTGAGAAAATCACGTTCCTGCGCATGCGGGCCGCTCTCTCTAAACAAGACCCGGGCGTGCGCCGTGAACTGAGGCGCTCTTTCCAATCACTGCGCATGTGCGAAGTGGAGGGGCCAGACCTGCGGCGGGAACGGAGCGCGAACAAATGACCGAGGCCTTCCCCCTTCTCTCAGGGAAGGGTCAAGGGTGTCAGTCCAATCCGGGCCTCCCAGCGCGAACTGGGGAAGGAGGCAGCTGCCTTAGGGGTGTATAATGAAGGGCATGGTCATGCTCCCTCCCAGCATCCTTTGTGCTCCTCCCCCTCCTCACATTGACCATTCTCCCAGCATCCTTTGTGCTCCTCCCCCTCCTCACATTGACCATTCTCCCAGCATCCTTTGTGCTCCTCCCCCACACACACCTTGCTGATGCTGCCAGGATGCATTGCGCTGCTTTTCCCTCTTCCCCTCCTTAGTCACACTCCTGCCATCCTTTGTGGTCCCCTACACCATGGCCATGGTCCCAGCATCCTTTGCACTTCACTCCCAGCCTCATGTTTTTTCTCCCAGCAGCCTTTGCACTCCCCCCCCCCCCCGCCACTGCATTGACTAGAGTAGTATTTTGCACATGGCACTGCCGGCTCAAGTTGTAGAAGAATGCTTATGCCAGGCCTGCACAACTCGTAAAGCGGCGAGGGCCATATTACTCCAAAGAAAACCGCTGAGGGCCGAAGCCCCGCAGAAACACGCCCCTGCCCACCCCGCGGAAACAACCCCTCCTTCCCCAGCGCCGGGGTGTGGAAGCCTGTAGAGGGGGAAAGAAACAGCACGTATAGGGTAACCAGATCACAGCAGTAAAATAGGACCTGACCCCTCCCCGCTCAGCCCCACCATCACACCCTGCCGCTTACCTACTCACCCCCCTGCGGGCTGAAAATAAGCCCACCTACTCATCCCCCCACGGGCCACACAGTGAATCCACACGGGCCGCATGCAGCCCCTGGGTCGCATGTTGTGCAGGCCTGGCTTATGCCCTTCGTTTCTCCCTACCACCTTTTTGGCCTGCAAACCTAGCAGCCTCTCTTCTGCCCAAGAGAGCAGCATCACAAACAGAACTGGCCCAGATCATTCAGCACCAGCGCCATTTTGAAAAGGCACCCCACACCACTGGTAGAACCCTGCACCAGGTGCTTTGTGGAAGAGAGCAACAGGCTGTTTCACTAAGCAGAGCCTGCCACAGAAGAGATTGGGAAAAAAAGGACGGACCTAGAGAAACAATTACCACTTTTAAAGGAGCAGTAATAAGTAATTACCTAAACTTGTAAGGGGGGAAAAAAAAAAATCAAGCTCTTACACGAGATACGCCCTCTCAATTGCTTCATTACAGTACATAATATTGTCTGCTTAAAAAAAAAAAAAGTTAAGTGATTTACAACCAAAGCCTTAGCCAAAGGAGAAAAGGATTCTAATACTGGATTCTCAGTAAGAAAAGGATTCATTTTATTATTAAAATGGCTCAAGAAACAATATTTGGTTTTTTAAAAATGTGAATAAGATTGTCTCTTTACAATGAAGAGGCATATTTTAAAGCTCTCAGTAACAAGATAGACATGGAAGGCAGGATCATAGAATATCAGGGTTGGAAGGGACCTTAGGTCATCTAGTCCAACCCCCTGCTCAAAGCAGGACCAATCTCCAATTTTTGCCACAGATCCCTAAATGGCCCCCTCAAGGATTGAACTCTCAACTCTGGGTTTAGCAGGCCAATCCTCAAATCACTGAGCTATCCCTCCCCCCCAAATGAGGATGGAAGAGAGGTGGTTCCTGGGCTTTAGCTCACATGGAGTAAGATGATTTTGGGGAAGTTACAGGAAGCTGTCTCTTTACCACCAGCCATCCCCTAGTTCCCATCATACAATATTTTGCTCCTCTGGTAGACACATCATAAGCTCATGTCTTGGATCCTGTTGCTCTTATAATTGAGCAAAACAGGCTTATTCTGAGACTTGTCAGTGCACAATCAAAGAAAATCTGGAATTACATGTTAATACAATCTTGAGTCTTTCCGACATTCAGGACCCAACATACAAAGTCCCTTTTATTGTTTAGAGGGAGCTACAGCAGGAAGTGGTGTTCGCATCAGAGTATAAATAGTTGAGAGTATAAACAGAAGCACTGTTGTGCCAAAGACAGCCAAAAAATGACTAATCCTACTAGAAACCTGGAGCGCAACTATGCAGGCCATACTGATTAGCAACAAACATTTATTATGAAGCGACAAAGGGTCCTGTGGCACCTTATAGACTAACAGAGGTATTGAAGCATAAGCTTCCGTGGGTGAATACCCACTTCTTTGGATGCAAACATCCGAAGAAGTGGGTATTCACCCACGAAAGCTTATGCTTCAATACCTCTGTTAGTCTATAAGGTGCCACAGGACCCTTTGTCGCTTCTACAGATCCAGACTAACACGGCTACCCCTCTGATGCTTGAAACATTTATTATGGCATTTTCTACCTATCTCCACCATCCACCCCAGCCAGTAGGTGAGCTGCTTATTCCTCCCTTGAAGTCCTGACTCTTGAGTACATTCTCAGAAATAGTTTGACTCCAGCTATGGAATGAAGCAATAGGACCAGATTAAAACAGAGATCCTGCATTCAGAGAGAAACATTGTGCTTAATACTCCGTTGTCCTGCACCTTGCAGAGTCATTCCCACCACTATGAAATGAGTGTAAAAGGCTACCACGCTGATCTGATAGCATTTGACATCCACTTTGCACTGATGTAGTTGTCTGCACAAGATGAAAGGACAGGATCAGACCTAGCATTCCAACCTTGAAAAATATTCTATATTTCCCATGATGCATCAACCTGTTTAAAAGCTGTTAACCTAATTAGGGACGAGTGAAAACAACAAAATGTGCTTATGGGAACCCTTTCCCACTTCATAAAAAAAACAAAAAAAGACACTGGACAGCTGCTATTTACTTTTCATCTCTGGAGAAGCTGGGATAAGCATCCAACTGAAATAAGTGGGATGACACCAAAGCATTTCCATGAATTTAAAAGCAGGTTCCAAAGCTTGTCATACAGTGAGGGAAGTTACTTGCATGAAATACAAGACAAACCAGCTCTGGCTGTAGAAGCTCATGCTAATGTTAATTGAAGAAACCCACTCAACAACATATTTTCCTTCTAGGGACCAATCTAACTGAGACAATAACTGCCTCAGCAGCCATAGTACAATGTGCACTACAGCTCCAAGCGCTGATCATATTCACTGCTGCAATTTATAATGCTGAATAGGATATTACAGGAGTTCCACTTTTTCCTAAATATTAAAGTTCAAACTTCACAACTCTACCTCTTCATTCTTGTCTGCTCATCTCTCCAAACGTCAGTGCTCAACTGCTGCTACTCACATCAGCTTCACAACAAAACAATTTGACCCTTCCTCCGCTTTGCTTCTTATGCATGGAACATCCTCCCTCAACTCATCTGTAGAGCCAGTCCATTTTTCCTCATTAAGTACTTCTTCAAGATCTACCCTATGTTATGCCTTTAAGAGATCAACCAATTAATAATAGCTAGCTGAGCTGGCATCTTTTGTTTACAATTAGAGAACTGCAAGGGTCTATAAATACATGTATTCGGTTGTATCCTTCTCCTCATAAACTTTGTTACTTCTCTTAGACTTTAAAATTGAGAGCAAGGACCGTCTTCCCTCCGTGATTGTAGCAGAGTGGGCCCCGGATTCTGAAGCTGCTGTCAAACAATCCTTCCAAATATACCCAGGCTATGGTATGAGATTGATGCAAGAGCCAAGTACAGAAGAACATGGTTTGCAGTGAGTAACAGCAGGCTCATTGAAACTCCCATGTAAAGAAACACATCTTTGACTTTCTTTAAAAAAAGTTTATTATGTAAATATAGGATGTGGGCTAAGTCCCCATCTCCTACTCTGCTTTACAAATTCCAATGCTCCATACTGCATCCTCAGACCATTCGGGGCTGCTCCCAAACTGCCTCTCTGCCCACCAAAGGCGCAATCTTTGATTGTATGCACCATATAGTTTGTTCAATGTCAGACCTCATCTACAGAAGAGCTGACAAAGCAAGCAGGTGTTTGTACCTCCATTTGAGACAGCTGCATGTGAAGGACTAAAGAGACTACTGAAAATTTTCCTCTGCCCCTCCCACCTCCTCAAAACTGAATTCTCTGGCAGATACCTCTTTCCACTGGTTTTGCACCACAATTTCCAAGAGTTGGGTTTATCTAGAAAACAGTGTAGCTATGATTGTTGTTTTAAAAATATTTCTTTAATCATATGCAACGTACTGTGGGGATTTGAGGGGAGGAAGGGAGTTCTGTCCAAGTTTTCAGCCAGGTATTGTTCTCAAATTAACAATGGGAACGCTGGGGGCAGCAGCACCCTCAGTCTGTGGATTCCAACACGGACTCGCTCAGAGCCAGGTCCCAGTAGTGCTCAGCTCCGTGTTTTTTAAAGTGCTCCCGTGCCATGTTTTCAGTGGGGCACTGCTTAAATTTCATTTCACCAAAGCTGCGATCCTTCGCTGTGCCCTGAAATAAACAAAAGAGTAGGAGCTTTCTGATGCATCTTGCTGGCAGGAAAAACAAGCAAATGCAACCATAATTACAAGAGGAATCAAGAATAAACCTCTTTTTCAATTCTAAAGTAATTTCTCGGGTTTCTAAATGTGTTCAGAGAGGAACTATGATTTGCATAATTAAATTAGTGCTATTTTTATTTGTGCAGAGGTGAAAAGTTGTATAGAAACATGCTTAAATAAGGGCAATTTCCACTGTCACTTAGTAATGTTTTCTTTTAAATGAACTGTCAGGAAAAGACTTTCCTTTGATAGTCTGCAACAAACTGAAGTGTTTAAGAGCACTTCAGTGGCTCTAATTGAAGTTATATGTTTTATTCCAGTCTGTGTCCATCTTTGTTTGGTATAGCCAGTGTCCTTTATCATGCCATAGAGGATTATCTCCAAAGACTGTGGAGATGCCAATATTTTTATATAGCATCTCAAAGGATGTGATCATGAAAACTGAAGGGTGCGGGCCCCAACCACAAGGGAACTATATAGCCACGGTACTTCTGGCCAGGACACCTCTTGAAAGCTGCTAACTTGGTTCCTGTCACTAGTTAGCCATAGAAAGCATTGACTGCTTTCTCCTCCACAAGGGCTGAGTATGCTACCTCCCTCCACTAGAGCAAGAGTCTGAAACCCAGCTCTCCTGCATTGCAAAAAGCAGCCAATAAGTTAGCCCTGGAAGCTTCCTTTGAATAGCGATTACATATTTGAATGGGATCATGCAGCCTCTGCATTTCTCAGCATTATACACTTCCAAATGCAAAAATACTCCTCTGTGGACTAGACAGAGAAGTCACCACATTGTTTTCACCATCTGAATGAGGTTTAAAAAGATAAACCCCGAGCATTTCATATTGAAACCCATGGCCAAGCTAATGCAATCAAAAACAAAAATCAAGTGTCATCAAGTTGGTAGTGAAATGCTTTGTGCATAGCAATTTGCAAACAGAAGTGTGCAGCAAGTAACAAGGCTTTACAGCTTGCACGCATGTTTTAATATCGGCAGTAATGAAAAGCGAAGTGACCCAGAAATTAAGCACTTGAGTCTAAGGCCCAAAATCCTCCTTTATATCAAGATCATAACTTACCTCCCAAACCAGAGAGCACTTGTTTGTCTTTTTAACAGACTCCTCATCAGATTCATCATCATCTGAAAAAAATAAAGCAGATTTTAGACCTACAACCAATAAGGAATTCCAGGCAGTCACTAAGAAAGCACCAGCATTAAAAATACAAGTCTTTCCCACCCCAAATCTCTAAGCAGTGGCAGTCCTGACTATGCTTCTATTCTCATTCCACTCAGAGAACTTCTCTCTAATTCCAAATATTGTGTGCTGCAAAGAGCCACAGGGCGCACGTTAAAAACGTCAGTCTGAGTATCACTGGCCCAGAGCAACAGTTACAGCCACGGACTGGTGTCTCACATTACAGTTACGAAATATCTATTACAGTAGTACCCAGGGGTCATCCATATCAGGATCAGCTCCCCTATTGCGCTGAGCGTGCATAAAGCACATATGAAGGCACAGGCCTTGCCTTGGAGAGCTGACCCATTTAAGAAAACTGTTGGCCAATGGCATTACACAGGCACCACACGTTCATAGAGAAGTGGTTCCCAGCACTGTCTGCATACCAGTATTAGCCAGGGTTATGTGATTTGGGCTCTGGCTCCCACTTCCTGTCTCAGGGATACATACCTGTACTGGGTTCATAGAATCATAGAATATCAGGGTTGGAAGGGACCTTAGGAGGTCATCTAGTCCAACCCCCTGCTCAAAGCAGGACCAATCCCCAATTTTTGCCCCAGATCCCTAAATGGCCCCCTCAAGGATTGAACTCACAACCCTGGGTTTAGCAGGCCAATACTCAAACCACTGAGCTATCCCTTCCCCCCCCCCTTCTGGAGGACCACCCAGAGACCTTCACAGAAATAGGACATACACCTCAGAGTGCCTCACAGAATTATGACATACGCCTCCCTGGGAGTATTCGCCTCCCCAGTCTGCCAGAACTGGGCTTCCTTCAGCATACTTTCCCATACTGGAGTGTGGTTTTTTTTCAAACCTTCAGTCTTGCAAACACAAAGCCAGCTCAAGCTCTACCGTGTGGTAGAAAACATACAGCTGAATAGGAGAGGCTGACACAGCAGAAGGCAGTCTGGAAAACTGGTGTAAACAATAGTAAGGCGCATAAGCCAGCACTGAAGTTCTTGGCTTTTTATCGTCTAAATCAGTCCCAGTGTTGGTTTGCTTTAGTAGCATTACAGAGATCTTCAAATTTAAAACTCAGACGATCAGATCTATTATGTTCTGCAGAACATAAGTTATTTGCATAGTATAATTTGCATAGTAATGGTTTCTCTTCCAGGTTGCAAAACAAAATGACCCTATTGCCATTTCCGTACAGTCACACTAGCCACATTTCATATATACCCACATGGGTCTATGCTTACCATCTCCCTTCGTGTTTGATGTCTGCTCGTCCCACTTTATTCGATGGAGCATAAGACGTTTGAATTTCTTCTGTGCTTTTGGGCCTGGAGAAAGATGATGATAGTCATTTTCGCTCAGTTTCTGCTCACTGACACCTTCAATTTAAGAGTCCTAACAGGGTTACATTCTACCTCCAAAAAGCAGTGAAAGCTAATGACACCTGAAACCATGGAGGAAAAACTAAACACTCAAACACACACACAGTTCCAGCTAAAAGCCATGGGCAAAGAATACTGTAGATCAATGACAAAGGAATACAGTCTCTAACCTAAGCACAGGGCTTGGAGACAGGAACTCTCCTGTGGCCTTTGGCAAGTCACTTCACCTCTGTGCCATCTCAGTTTCCCTTGCTGTAAAAGGGGATAGTATCTCACAAAAACGTGCTGAGAGAATGTTGATAAATCACCATGAAAGTTGGAAGCATTGTAGCAGACTCAACCAGGGCTGGCAGAGTCTTTCCTGAGAAGTTGCCACTGTAAAAGCATTGTGACTTCATAATCTTGCAGATTTAATAATGCTGGGTTCCTTAAACATGTAAACTACAGTTTAAATATTTAGAGGATTATTTAAAATACTTAAGTAGCTAACATACTTGACTACCCATGGGCTGGTGCGGAGTAAATCTAAGAAGAATCCTGAGTAGAGCAGCTTAATATCTTCCTTTGCTTCCATAAATCCCAGTAATTGGCAATTTAAACATTTGGGTATCTTGGTTAGAAACAAGCTTTTGAACATCTAATGTTCTAATCAGAAAGTGCAACCCCCCCACCCCACCCTCAAGCCTTACCTCCTTCTACTACCACCACGTTGACATCTTTATGTAAAACCACCACTCCTGTTAAGTACAGTTGCCCAGCATTTGCTTCAATTTTGAATTTTTTTGCTGGGTTGCCCAGATTTCTGACTCTGAGGACAGAAAAGCAAAGGTTTATCTATTCGAAAAAGGAACTACAGAACTATGAACAATAAACAGAGAAAGAGGGTTCCTTCACTCTCCTCCAATTCAGTCCAGTACTTACTCTCACTTCAAACTCTCCAGCACTGTGGGGTATAAGAAAAACCCTATGTTGAACAGGGTTTTATTCAGCGTGGAGCAGGGACAGTATCT
The DNA here is from genome assembly GCA_037349315.1 of Chelydra serpentina. Lineage (NCBI taxonomy): Eukaryota > Metazoa > Chordata > Testudines > Chelydridae > Chelydra > Chelydra serpentina. The sequence continues at coordinate 2,940,184 of JBAIAC010000104.1, read as the reverse complement.
ACCTTTTTACAGCACCTAGCACAACACGGCCCCATCCTTAGTTATATACATTATTACATATATTACATTATAATAGCAGCTTTCATCTGACTTTTGAATGGTGTTTTATCAGATGTCAGGACTCCTGGGTCCTATTGCCAGCTTTGCTTGTGACACTGGACATTCAATCTCCCAGTGCAGGGGTGGCCAACCTGAGCCTGAGAAGGAGCCAGAATTTACCAATGTACATTGCCAAAGAGCCACAGTAATACATCAGCATCCCCCCGCCCCATCAGCTACACACACACACACCGCTCCCAATCAGCTTTTTCATGGCGTGCAAGAGGCTCTGGGGGGGAGAGGGAGGAGTGAGGACACGGCAGGCTTAGGGGAGGGGAAGGAAGGGGTGGAGTGGGGGCAGGACCTGTGGCAGAGCCAGGGGTTGAGCAGTGATCACCCCCCGGCACATTGGAAAGTTGGCACCTGTAGCTCCAGCCCTGGAGTCGGTGCCTGTACAAGAAGCCGCATATTAACTTCTGAAGGGTCGCATGTGGCTCCGGAGCCACAGGTCGGCCACCCCTGTCCCAGTGTCTCAGGTTCCCTGTCATTAGGAAAGCGCTACAGAAGCACTAAAGTATTAAGAGACTTTACATTCACCTTGAATGCTCATGCAGGATCAGTGAAGAATGGAGTTACTTTTGAGAAAGTGGGGCTGTTTCTCTCTCTACCATAAAACAATTTGAACAGCCTTCAGTGTTTCTAATGGAGTTCAGGGAGCCAGATGACAATAGCCTTGCATTAAAGGAACACTCCATATTAGCACACATTTATAGACAGGCGTTTGTCATCTGTATTGATAAAAAGTCACATGGGAAAAACATCTGTTGAGACAAAGCACCTCTAGGGTCTGTGGGAGAAGGCACTCACCTGTACACAGATATATGCACTCCCTGTGAAATATCTTCTTTAAGTTTTTTAACCTTCTTTGCTTTTCTCTGTTCTGCTGTTAGTTTTCGTGCAGCATTTGCCTCTTCATGAGCTCTGGATGGGAGGAAAGAGACAACAGGTAAGCAGAAATGCAGCTTGTTGGATGTCTGTTCAGAAAACTGGAAGGGGAGTGAGCCTTGGAGTGTGCCTTGTAGACCCAAAGTTAGGAACAGTGAACCAGGCTCTGCCCAGACCCAGCTGGCTTAGAAGCATGTGAATGGGCCCAACCTGCTAGATCACAAGAGACTGGTTTCCATCCAGAGGGAAACTGGACCAGGTTGTAACAAGTATCGACATTGGTACTGCAAGCTTCCTGCAACGTGACCCTCCAATTTGCTTTCAATGCCTCTAGTAATGAGGGATCAATCCATTTAGTCCTTGGCTTCTGCTGAAAGAGAGCAATTAGTGCCAGCTGTAATGGTGGAAATTAGTGCTGTGAACTGGATCAAAACCCACCAACTAATTTTAAATAGGTCACTAAACCACCATCAGATGGTACAAACTTTCCGTCAGAACTGCTAGAGGCTGCATTTGATCTAGTGGTGATGAGGCATAAGGCCCTATATCATTACCACAGACTGAAAAAGCCAGCCATTTGGTTATCTGTAGTTTGAGACTACACATGAACTTTTCATTCAGGTACTTTGCTTTAGTTTCTTAAAGAGCTTACTCGGTTCACCTTTATTACAGTGAAACCTTTGCATTTCCCAGATGACTTCCCTCGAGGATGAATGTGTGCATGCACCACCTAACACTACTGTGGAGCAGTCAATTGCTTAGTATTAAACCTGAAGGTACTCAGTGTAAGTGACCGAATGCAGTGAGCTCAGGAGGACCATGCCTCAAAGTCATTACTACACAAGCAGTTGTTGGAGGGTCTGTGAAGCGAATCAGAGTCTCAGTCCAGTACCCAGCAGATAGCTGTAAAGCCACCACTGCTATTGGGCCTCTTGCTGACAGCTTCAGGACAAGGGGCCAAGCACGGATGGGTCATGAACACTCAACTCTCCTCTAGCTCTCAGAGGAGAGCCTTCAAGACAAAGTTGAAATACATTGTAGGGTCATCATCGGAGTAAAATTTGCCATTCCTTCTCCCTTTGCTGCATCTGTTCTGTGCTTCAGTAGAGGACTTTAGTCTCTAGGGCTGTCAGCATACCACCACCACCAAATCTACTTCAAAATAAAGCTTTCTTGTTCTAGGACATGCAACCTACTTCTGTCTCTTTGCCATCTGTGCTCTAACGTGAGCTTCCACTTTTGTCGGGTCCTGAACAGCTTCTGTCCCCAGTACTCGCATCAGGTTAGAAATTCTTACTGCAAGGGAAATAGAGAGAGGAACATTTTAAAGGGATCTATCAAGTACCAACTTGTCATAATTTGTGTGAAAATGCAAAAGGCATCTGTTACTGCTTATAAGTACAGGAGTGGAGATGCAGAAAAAGCTTAAAAATGAGAAGTTCTTCAGAATAGACGTTTTACTTTAAATAAAACGGACTGCAAAGATTGTAAGAGCAAAATAACATTAGGAGGAAACCATCTGAAAGAAAGGTACAAGTTAATTTATTTCCAGGTGCAGTGTGGCAACTGACTGACAAGACACAGCAACAATGCATGGAATTTAGTAAATAGTGGTTCCTCCGTCTGAGCATTCCATGTAATATGTACATTCGTTGTGCCACATTCTGCCTCTGTGCAACCCTAATGAAGTCAGTGGGGTTGGATGGGGTGTAAGTCACCCCAGAATGCTGCCCTATGCAGGAATTACTGAGTGAAATTCTATGGTCTGTGTTATGCAGGTCACACCAGATGATCATAAGAGCCCTTTCTGGGCTTAATTCTATTAATATACATGCATGAATGTAAATTCATGAACAGAATAGATCTATAGGATTTCTCTCACACAGCTCCTTTGTCTGCTGCAATTTACCAAAACGGTGTTTTTAACTAGCCAATGTGTCACCATTTGGAGACACTGCATGTTTTAATGTGGCATTTTGCATACAGCCTGTTCTCCACAAGGTAGTCACCTACCTTTTGGTTCAGGAGGCGGCATTAGGCCCAGCCTGACTTTCTCCTGCAGTTCCTTCTGTGCTTCTCTCCGCGTCTGACGTCGTAACTTCTTCTGCTCTTTTTTAGTTAGATAAACGCCCAGAGTCACTGGTGTGTCACTGTCCACTAGGAAAGCAAACCAATGAACAGTCACTTTACATTTACCAGTTTCACAAGGGCAAGACCTGTTTACAATCATTACTGGGAAAAGGAAAGGGAAATAGCTGCAGTGTAAGAGTTGTAACCAATTCCTCACGCTTAAGGCTAAGGCAGCCCAACACCACCATTTTTGTCCTCCAGTCTGCTTGTAACCTACAAAACCCCTCTTTTTGAGCATGTATGTATGCCTCTCAGCTATCCCATATTAGATCAGTTTCTCTCTGCTGCAATTTGTGATCCTTGAGTTACTCCAGATGGTTAATATCAATGCTGAACCAGAAAACAGAGATTACAATGCTGTTTACGTTAAACAGATTAACCACTAATCATCTAAACCTTTCTTTACTATCCTATGTCCCTTATCTGGGTCTGTGTTACCATGTGGATCACAGGAGGAATTTGGGGCATGTCTACACTGCAGATAAACACTTGTGGCTGGCCTGCATCAGCTGAGTCAGGCTCATGAGGCTCAGGCTGTTTAATTGTGGCATAGACGTTCAGGCTTGGGCCCAGGCTCCACCCCAAACCCAAACATCTATACAGCAATTAGACAGCCCTGCAGCCTGAGCCCGACTCAGCTGACATAGGTGTTTAGTTGCTGTGTAGACACCCATAATGTCCAAGTAGCAGTAGCCATCCCCTCTACCACATGGGTCAACCAGTTTCCAATATCTAGTTGGTCACTATGCTTTTAAATGTATTCTCCTTCACTCTTTTTGTAGACTCACCTTCCTAGTCTTAGCTATCTCACCACCCTAGCAGCGCTCTACATTCCATCTCAGCATGATTTCTTTCATGGTGAAAAATGAAGTCAGTGGTAGTACAAACAGGGAGGGTCTTAGTCTGGTTCAGGTCTTATGCTGCCAGTGGTTTGGAGCACATGAAGGGTCTTGCTACAAAAACCCGTGTTGATCAAGACTACAAAGAGGCCTTGAACTAGACTGCTACATAATAGTACCTGGTGGGCTTAGCTGTGCTGGGTGTTCCACAAGGTTTGTGATCCCAAAGTAATCGTCTCTTTTAGAGTAGACTCCAGCTGTTCTAAAGAGGAGAGAATTTGTGCATCACTATCAAGTCGTCTTAGGGCTGGCTTCCCTCAGTTCCTTCAATGTTCCACAAGCCACAGCATTTGGCGAACAAAGCAATTTGGCCCCCACACACAAACCACCACAATGCTAACTATTAAACTTACGCAAGTTGCTGACAGGTACTCTAAAGCCAAGAGTTCAGGGGAAGCAGCAAGATGCATGGGTCCTACATAAGTATTAAAGTCCCTCCCATCGCCCCAAATCTTCTAAATATTGATCTTACATTTAGACAGAGGCAGAACTTTCAAAAATGCTTAACTGACAGTCAATGGGGCTCGTGCTCCAAAGTCATTTAGCTGCTTTTGAAAATCCCACAGTGGCTTTTAATCAAAATCGCTCTAACAAACTGCTGTATCGATTGCACACAGGAATTGTTTTCTCAGTCATTGGAATAAGCCAGCTCTGGAATGGAATACGGTAGCTGTTTGGCACTACACCACACACTGGAGCAGGAAGTGAACACAAAATACAGCTGAACCTCCCGCAGGGAATTCAGGGGGGCAGAATGCAGTTACTCAAGCAGATTCACTTGCTTCTGTAAAAGATGCAGTAAAGGCTCAGGGCCTGATTTTCAGAAGCGCTGAGCACTTCAGCTACCGGCAGCTCCCAACAAATTTCAATGGAACCAGGGACTGGTCAGTAATGGCCTGGCTTTTGAGAATTAGTTTCTTCTCTACAATAAAATTATCAAAGCCCAGCAGATAATAGCTTACAGGTCAAAGCCATTAGGGATGATATACGAATCCCACCACTCTATCTCTGGGATCTCCCCTTCTTTCAGCTCCTTTTTGGGGGTAATAAGAGCTAGTTTGGTAGAGGTGTGGATCCCAGTCTTTCTGGCAGCTTGAGAGATCTCTGCCTGCAACTTTTCTAGTTGAGCCTGAGAACAAGAGAAGAGATGGTACAAGCAGGTCACTTACATGGGCACACACAGAAATAGTGTAGCCTTTAAAAAGCAAAGCACACTGAATATATTCTTTTACAAGCTGATCAGGGCATGTCACAGAGGAAGCACAGAATGGAGCCTGGGATTAATGGGTGGTTTTGTGGAGTTTGTGGGTGTTACACCTGCCCCATGCAAGAATTACTGCACAACCCTAACACACGACTGTTCTCCTACATGATACTTTAAAACTGGGCTGGGCAACGTACTGGGAAATGTCTTAGCGATAATACTACCTAGCTCTAACACAGCACTTTTCATCAGCAGATCTCAAAGCGCTTCACTATTTCTTTGGGGGAATCTCTTCCATGGTGTAACAGACCTCAGTACCAGAAAGGGTTTTTCCAATATCCAGCCTAAATCAGCTCTTCATTCCAAAAGTCCTTGTTCTACCTCACAACTGCAGTAAATAGTTACTGCTATGTACACCTATGTCAGGGATCAGCAACCTTTGGCCCGCGGCCCGCCAGGGTAAGCCTCCTGGTGGGCCAGGCCAGTTTGTTTACCTACTGCGTCCGCAGGTTCGGCCAATCGCGGCTCCCACTGGCCACGGTTCGCCGTACCAGGCCAATGGGGGCAGCGGGAAGAGGCGCAGGCCGAGAGATGTTCTGGCCGTCTCTTCCCACAGCCCCCATTGGCCTGGAGCGGCGAACCACGGCCAGTGGAAGTCGCAATCGGCCAAACCCGTAGACACGGCAAGTAAACAAACCGGCCCGGCCTGGCAGGCCGCGTGCCAAAGGTTGCCGATCCCTGACCTATATTTTTGCACATGGTTAAAATTTAGGCAAGTTCTCTCCCTTTAAGTTCTTCTAGCCCCCAAATTATTTGTTTCTATTGAAAGTAGGTCAGAAAGTGTATTTTTCCATGCAAAATTTCAGCTTTTCATAAGAAAACTAAGTTCTTTGAGTTTTCAACAAAGTCAAAAATGTATGCAGAAAGACACTTTCCACAAAAACTGAAAACCAATTTTCCACTGAAAAATAGCTTTGATGGAAAATTTTCAACCATCTGTAGTGGAAATCTTTCTTGTCCTGAAGCCTCCATCGTTCTTGAATGGGACACAAGAGTTCGGTTCCCATGCCACCCCCTGCTTCTAGTGCTGTTCATTAACACCAGCACTCAGGAAACTAGACAATACCTTTGTTCGTAACCTCTGTGCAATTTTTTCAAATTTGCCTTTGTCATGGAACTTAAAGGTGCGTTTCTGACGTTGGGATGAGGCTATGGAGACCCGGGGGTCAAAGTAAGTGTTGGATTCCATGTCTTCAGAAGGTTTCTCTTTGAGCTGCTGTTTAAACTGCTCCCTCTTCACAGCCCTGATGTTCGCTTTTAGGGTTGGCATACGGTGAGTCAACTCAATCTCTTTACCAGTCGCATCAACCGTTCGGCCTTGTTCGTCCAGGATCAATGGGGTAGGCTTTGTCTGGTCCTTTAGCTCTACTTTCCTGATGCAAGAAACAATTTGTTAAAATGCAGTCACGTAGCATTAAACTCAGAGGAAATATAGAAAGTATTGTGACCACCACCAAATAGGTCTTGAAAAGAGTACGGTCTGCTCTTTGGCAGGGCCGGTGCTTCCACTAAGCGACCCTAGGTGGTTGCCTAGGGTGCCAGGATTTGGGGGGGGCGGCATTTTGCCGCCCTCGGCAGCATTTCGGCAGCAGTAATTCCCAGCGGCGATTCGGTGGCAATAAAAGCGGCCGCCAAAACACCGCCGAGAACGCAGCTTCAGAAGAGCTGCTGGTGCCGGTGGAGGTGAGCTGCTGCCACGGGGGGGCTGGCTGCCGGGGAGGGGAGTGAGGGGGTGGGGGGTTAATTTCTGCAGGCGGGTGGGGGGCTGCCACCATGGGCGGGGGGGAGGCTGCCGCGGCCCACAAGTGGGGGGGCTGAGCTGCCATGAGCAGGGGGGTGGGGAGCTGCCGCAGGCGGGGGGCTGGCTGCCGTGTGGGGGGGGCGGGTTAGCTGCTGCTGGAGGGAGGGGGGCGGGGGGGGGAGGGTTAGCTGCTGCTGGAGGGAGGGGGGCGGCGGCGGGCACAGGGCTGGTGCCCTGGTGCACCGGTCCTGCTCTTTGGTGGTTTTCTCTAAGCCTTTTTAGTCAATATCATATAAAGGAAACAGATGTGAAGCCATTTTAGTGCAACAGTAATCAAAAAGTAGGTGCCAGCATTATGATCCCGAGCCTAGAGCAACTTTGACTATTGTAAGTCTGACCGAAGCATCAGCACAGAGGTTTCCACATTTTGATCACTCTCAGAACATCAATAATCTAAACGCTTCCCTCCTCTTGATGCTTTGGGGGAACAGAGATGAGTTTCACACTCCATGAATGACATGGGTGTGCTTACACTAGGGGCCCTATTCTCATTTATATCAAGATCTCCTTACACCTCTTTGGCAGCGTAAAGGGGTACTAAAGTGGGTGTAAATGTTATACAATTAAAATGTTATGCTGCCAGAGTGGGAAAGTGTAACAGTGTCAGCCCTGAGGCATTGCCCCCCCCTGTAAAATTTCCCACTGTTGCTATCATTTGTTTAGCTACATTGATGGCTGCAATGACGCAAGCACCAGTACAGTTAAGGTGATGGAGAGCGATCTTGCATTCTAACCATCCAACTACAAGTGTTACAGAAGAGGTGAACAACAGCAGACAGACAACATCCGGAAGGGAAATGCCTGTCCAGCATCACTCTCTGCTGCTTCTAGCATTGACACAGAGCTGCCTATTAGCCAGTTTATGAATCCAAGTCAATACACATGAATTTTGGTGGAAAGGCAACGATGAAGGCTGACAGTATGCACGCCTAACATTTGTCTTGTTCCTATGGGAAGTTACCAGGGTTATAGTGTACTCGGCAAGTTGATTGTACTCACGGAGGTGCAATTCCCATTGCATGCAGATTGGCCAACCCCACCATGTTGGCATTGCCAATGAGCCCAGGTTTCAAGGCCAGCTGAGCCTGGATTCGGGCCTGCAGCTCAGCAGCTTTCCTGGCCTTCTCAATAGCATCATTCATGAATGTGGCTGCCTGTGAGGGCTGGATGGTATTGCCGATGGGGAGACGCTCTGGCTGGGATGAAGAGGGAGTTTTTGGCTGTGGAGAGACATACACTGTTAGATACGTGTCAGAACAATCATGCAAGTCACTGTTTGAGGAGAAAGGCAATGCATCCATTTGAATCCTGTGACAAAGGATCTGCCCTTTTGCTTTCCAGGCTGTACCTGGGGTGCAGGAGGACTGATGAAACTCAGTTGCTTTTTCCTCTCCTCAATCTGACGTGTTGCTGCCTCCATCATCTGTTTGATCTGCAGAAATAAAAGTTGGAAAGTCAGGTTTCTTCCTCCTCCTCACAAGAAGTCAGAAGGCCTAAAGCACTCTTCAGAGGCTCCTCACATAGTGGCAAATGAGTGCAAACCCAGCTACCAACAGGGACAATTCTAACCAACGACCTCCAATTCAGCAGCAGCAACCCTGGGTAGTCAGTGCCCACTGCCATGACCTGTTCCCTTCCTTATTCAGCTCATGCTACAGAAAAGGAGTCTTGTTTGCTTGTTTCATTTGTGAAGAGGGTCTTCCCTTCTCTTTCTGTTTTCTTGGCTGAATTCAAGTGTGACAAAGTGCTTTGGATGTTCCAAAAAAAAATGAAAGGACCTGCAAAATGATTTCCTGGCCTGTTCTTAATCAATTCAGTCTGCTCGCTGACACCGCAAACTGTAAAAACTGAATTGCCTTTTCCTGGTGGAAATCACTGTTTCAAGCTGATATACAGGAGAATCTTTAATTCTAGAACACCTCCTCCACTAAACCCAGTGACATTAATCCACTAATTAAAAATCTGCAATGCTTTGAGATTAAGCCATTTACTGGTAAACTAATTAATGTGTCTGCACTGTTTGGTCAGTCTAATTTAGACTACGAGCTTTAGTCCGACCACGTTTTCTCAATCTGCAAAACTCCATATACATTTATGGTACTGTATAATTAAAAACAAATAATGAAATGTGCCAGATCATACAGATGGCATTCAGCTAATGAACAGTTTATACTACATAACTGCAAGTGAACACATTTCCGTGCAAGTCAACACTTCTTCAAACAAATGAAGGATACTGCATAACAAATGTATTTTCTCCATTTATTCACAGCATAGTTTAGTTGTATTCATTAACATTTCATAGTTGTCATAGACATACAGCTAAGGGGTTAAGAGTCCTCCTTACCTGTAAAGAGTTAAGAAGCTCAGGTAACCTGGCTGGCACCTGACCAAAAGGACCAATAAAGGGACAAAATACTTTCAAATCTTGGGAGGGGGGAAGGTTTTGTTTGTGCTCTTTGTTTTGGGTCTGTGTTCTCTCTTGAGACTAAGAGAGGGACCGGGCAGAAATCCATCTCCTCCAACCCATCCTCAACCAAATCTCCAATATTACAACAAGTAAGGTAGACATTGTGTTTGGGTTTTTTGTGTTTTGCTTGTGGAATTTTCCCTGTGCTAAAAGGAAGATTTATTCCTGTTTTCTGTAGCTTGAATTTTCCCTGTGTTAGAGGGAGGTGTTATTCCTGTTTTTCTGAAACTTTAAGGTTTTGCCCAGAGGGGGGGGACCCTCTCAGTTTTGAAACTGAATACCCTGTAAAGTTATTTACATCCTAATTTTACAAAGATGATTTTTTACCTTTCTTTTTTAATAAAATCCTTCTTTTAAGAACCTGACTGATTTTTCCATTGTTCTAAGACCCAGAGGTTGGGTCTTTGATCACTTTGTAACCAATTGGTTAGAAAATTATTCTCAAGCCTCCCCACGAAAGGGGGCATAAGGGCTTGAGGGAATATTTTTTTGGGGGGAAGGGGAACTCCAAGTGGTCCTTTTCCCTGGTTCTTGTTTAAATCACTTGGTGGTGGTGACCTTTTTTCAGGGTACAAGAAAAAATGTGTACCTAGGGGAGTTTTTAATCTAAGCTGGTAAAAATAAGATTAAGGGGTCTTTTATGTGGGTCCCCACAACCGTACCCTAAAATTCAGAGTGGGGAGGGAACCCTGACAATAGTATTTTAGCAAACGTAGATTCTGTATGAGTAGCAAGTTTTAGCAACACAAGGCTTCAACATGGCACTCTCTCTGCCACTCAGTTTTCGAGAAATGGCAAAGAGGACTATTAGGCTTGTGAATTAGGGAACTTCTATTGAAATTGGCCAATAGTAGCAGCAAGCACTGAAAAGGACACATTGGAAAACACTTGCCATTAGTTTTCAAAAGAAGGATGCTAGGCCCTGACATTCAAATTTCTAATCATGCTATGAAGTATAAGAGAGCTGAAACTTTTGTTATTCCTTCATACTGAAACTAAATATTAAGATGTTAAGATCCAAGATCTCAGTTTCTTGGGAGTTGGCGGAGGAGAGCAGCCTGCTAAGACAAACCTGTAGCTTGGTCAGCATTCCAGGACTCTCTGAAGGTGGGCCTGGGATAACCTCTGGCTCCTCCTCTACCTCCTCAAAACGTGGAATACGCCGCTTCTTAACACCAGAAGACTCCTTGGAGATCTCAGAGTCATCACCAAACACGTCCTAACAGAACGGGAACAAGACGAGATAGCTTATGATCAATGATATAACAAAAAGATACTTGAGGCTACTGATGAAGACAAGCAACCACCACTTGAGTCCAGCAATTTAGAATTCAGAAAACATTTTGGTCAAACGGTCACAGCAAGGGGCTTGAATCCAGAACTCCTACGTTGGATTCTCAGACCTGCCGTTTACCCACTGTGGGATCAGGCGCAAATTCAATGAGATATTTTCTCATTTTCTCTGTACAATGGTAAGTGAGCTCCATCTATATGAGTGGTGGTGATATGGAGGTTAAATAATGTTTGCAAAGCACCCTGATTCTTTTGTGAAAGGCACTACCATACTTCTGCATGGGTTAAAGAGTTCCTAGGTCCATCATTCTTCCCAGTAAGCCTGTGTGTTCTCTCACTCACTTATCCACGGACATAGGTCTGATCTATACACAAACTGAACTGATTTAACCAAATTGGTTTCTAAATCTCAAACTGATTGAAGTCTAAGGCTACACTTGCAGCTGTACAGCGCTGTGAGTTAAACCCGCCTTCGTACAGCCGAGTAGGGAAAGCGCTGCAGTCTGTCCACACTGCCAGTGCACTGTCGTGGCCACATTTGCAGCACTTGCAGCTGTATTGGGAGCGGTGCATTATGGGCAGCTATCCCAGTGTTCAAGTGGCTGCAACGTGCTTTTCAAATGGGGGGTGGGGTGGAGTGTGACAGGGAGCATGGGGGGAGAGAAGGGGTTTTTGGGGTACCCACAGACTGTCAGCTCGTTATCTCCTAAGGTTCACAACTCCCTCCCTCCCCTGCCTCTCTCTCTCACTCACTGAAAGCAAACAGCAGCTGTTTGTTTGTTTTCTCATAGACCAGAGAAGCAGCTGCTCGCTGAATCAGAACCCAACCCCTCTCCTCCCTCCCGCCGCCTCTCTTCAAGCAAACGTTTGCTGTCAGCACTCCTAACAGAGCCCCCCTGCCTGCCTCTCACTCATTCAAAGCAAACAGTAGCTGTGGGGTTTTTTTTGATAAGCAGCCCCCGAAACGGAGCTCTGAACTCCAGACCCGGAAGTGCCGTTTCAAAATAAAGGGAGCTTCTGGAGGTCAGTCAGTGTGTACTCCCTAACTACACTGGAGCTGCAGCATCTCAGCCAATACGCAACAGCTGTTATTCCTCTCAGGGAGGTGGAGTACCAGCAGCGCTGTAGCCACGGAGACATAGCGCTGTACATGCCTTGCCAGTGTAGACGGGGAGTGAGGTACAGCGCTCCGGGAGGCTTTATTGAGCTGTAACTCGCAAGTGTAGCCAAGGCCTAAGAGTCACTACAAAAAGTAATTTTCCCTCTGCTGAAACTCACACCTTCTTGTCAACTGTTTGAAATGGGCCACCCTGATTGCATTGGCCTCCTTAGCACTACAAAAGTAATTTTCCCTCCCTTGGTATTCACCCCTTCTTGTCAACTGTTGAGAATAGGCCACTTTCACCTTAATTGAATTGGCTCGTTAGCACTGACCCACCACTTGGTAAGTCAACTCCCATCTTTTCATGTGCTAGGATATATATATTCTGCTTACTGTATTTTTCATTCCATGCATCTGATGGAAGTAGGTTTTAGACCACGAAAGTTTATGCCCAAATAAATTTGTTAGTCTCAAAGGTGCCACAAGGACTCCTCGTTGTTTTTGCTGATACAGACTAACACGGCTACCACTCTGAAACCTGATTTAAGAGTGTGTCTACAAGGAGATTGCACTGATTTAACTAAATTGATTTAGTTAAATGGGTGCCATTTGTGTGAGTAAACAAGCCCTTAATCTACCATACAATAGGCATACTGTGTTATAAGTGAATGTTATTTGAAAAGAAAATATACACACCGGTTGTAAGCGTTAGTTGAAATCCCCTCTTCACTATTATGGTTCATATTCTACAAGGACACTTCCTCAGCCAGACACAGGTACTTCTTGGAATACCTACAAGTTCAAGAGAAAGGACTTGCCCATAGTATAAAGTGTGTAGACCATTACGTTTTAGTTCCTGAAACTTCCCAAGCAGTGATCTACCCCATGAAATGTTACAAGGGAGAGAGGAAAAAGAGAGGGCCAGACAGAATTCTGAAAGACAGCTAACATGATTATCTAATGTTTTTATCATTCCTCTGTCCACCACTACAATTCTAATTCTGTGAGCATATGTAAAAGCAGGGCTAATATTTTCAAGGGGAAAGCCAGAAAGGAAAAGTTACCCTAGTTATACCACCTTGGGCTGCAATCCAGTATATCTCCTGCTAAGCAGGGTCAGGGCAGATCAGTGTCTGGATGCGACACGTAAGGAAGTTAACTCCAGGCAGAGCAGCTGATTCAGTAGATGACACTCTTTTCCTTGAGTCAGTGCCCCACCACAGTGTGTTTGGGCATGCTGTGCTACTGGGAGGGCTGAATTTCAGAACAGATACAAAACTGAGGGCCTGGAACACTTTTAGTCATTCAAGATCCCAGAGCATTTTTCACTAGAGATGGGACATTAGCCCCAGTGCCCAGTCCAAATCCCAGCTTGGGTATCTAACCTACCTCCATAAGATTCCCCATAGAGTTTCAACAGAATGTAACTTTCTTTCCTTCCTGTTCTATGACACTGTACGGTGTTGCTATTTGATGCTAAGTAGCTTCCACATCATGCAAGAATGCACGTTCCGGGTGAGTAAAGCACTGTCTTATAAATGATTTGTAACCGTGAAGAGCTTTGGGATCCATTTGCATCAGAAATGCTACAGAAGATAATCAACACTCGTAAAGTGTAGACTGCAATCCATCTGCCAAAGGTTTATCTGCAGAACCATCTGCTTTACAATGACATGTCAAGTGGCTGCATGGCATAGTTCAGATATTCCAGTTTCTTCTCTGTCTCCCCAATATATCGGAGGTAAGAGACTTGAGATCTGGCCAGGACAAAATATGATGGCTTACTGGCTTTCAATCTGAGGAGAGTTTGGTGGCTTATGTAAAATGAGTTAGTGAATTTCAGTCTAACTCCTAATTAAATGTGCCCACAGCACAAAGATGCCACCACGTAACACTAGCTGGCTCCCTTCTTGATAGTCTCAGTAGAGGTGCCAATGACTGAGAGCACATCGACACTTAAGGCACTGCATCGCTTTAATGAAAACGCTCTACACCGACAGGAGAGAGCTCTCCTGTCGGCACAGTTAATCCACCTCCCTGAGAGAAGGTAGCTATGTCGGTGGGAGAAACTCTCCCTCCGACATAGCGCTGTCCACCCGGGGGGTTAGGTTGGTATAACTACATTGCTTGGGGTGTGGATTTTTCACACCCCAGAACAACAATTATATCAATATACACCTGTAGTGTAGACCAGACCTGAGCTATGGACGATTGAACCCCCTCCCCCTTTTCTCCCCTGGGAGGGGTGTGGCTCACTCCAGATCAGACTAAGGCACATTGGCAGGGAAGCCTGCACTGCTGCCCCCCAGGCTGTACCTGTTATGGGGATAAATACCTCTTTTGTATGCATGACTATTTAACCAGTGACTGTAAGTGGAACCTGGAAGAGGAAAGGTAAGCAGACCCTTCTCTAGCACATTTTAAAGCCTCAGCCAGGCAGAGGAGAAAAGTAACAGTTTCAGACAGAAAATATTGAGGCAGTCCCTCTCCTACTACAAAGCACTTTCCCACAGGCACCTGGAAAGGCACAGCTGAGAGCCCTGTCAGGGAATATACTAGGTAACTGATGAGTCAGGAACTGATACAATGCAAAACTTCAAAAAGAGAAATATAAAATGCCATAAAATAGGAACCTCAGGAAAAAAGTGAAAGGAAACTTACTTTAAGACCAGGGAACAGCTTGTCGAGTAGCCATTTTTAAACTCTGTATGCAAATGATGAAAACAATTGTAATTCCAGGGTCAAAAGCAAAATCTTCAAGATAGTGAGGTGAAGTAAAAGACAGCTGTGGATGCATGAGACTTTCCACCATCCCAGTCAAATGTTAGATGGGAAAACCACCAGAACACTAGAAAATCCTTGCTGTATTTCAGGACCTTGAACTTTGGTGGGGAAAAGAGGTTGCCAGAAGTTGCATATTGTGGATTCCAGATGAGCTTCAGTGCATGGATAGAAAGTGAAAATCCACAAGGTAACCCACCAACATTCATTCACTGACAGTTGTGAAATCATCAGTTTAGATTTTACGATGACACGTCTGAGCAAGGAAGAGCAATGGAAAGTTACTACAAGCTGTGACCGACTAACCCAGACTCCTAACCTCTAGTTAATGAAGACTCAACAGTATGCAAAAAATTCAGCGGGGGATAAAGGAGTATGAAAAACAGCAGAGACACACAAATCCTGCTATTTAAACTGTTCTGTTCCATTAAACCACTAGGGGATTGTTAAAGAAACCAGATGCTCAGGCTTCTAAGTCAGGACATGGTCAGGGAAAGTATTTTGGTACCTCATGGCACCTCAGAAGAGAGTAAAAAGAACTGAAATGTAAAGGCTCACACACTTCATTGTAGAGAAGGGTCTTTTCTCTTGAACTTTAAGCATTATAAGATGTGCCTTTCTGGAAGAGGAGAATGTGTAAAGTAACAGCACTGCATTCATGGCCTTTATTGAACAATATAACAATCTGTCCTTAGCTTACCTTCAATTCTCTCTTTCGGTTCCGGTCACTGTTGGATTTTGAGTGCCTGGAGCTTCGTCCTTCCTCTACAGCTTCAAAGAGCTTGTCGACAAACCGCAGAGTGGAATCATCAAGAAAAGGCTTCAGATGGTCTGGCAAGGAAGAGAAATTTGTGTGACTAGACAATGAATGTTTTTGGAGACAGGAATACGTGGATAAAAATTATAGTTCAGCCTCTAAGTTCGCAGACTGCCATTCCCCCTTGACATCTAGAATACATGACCTATGGGTTTTGAGATTCCATTGCAAGCCTCTTTTAGGTACAGTAGTCTCTAACACTGACTACAGCAAATTTCTTCAGTTTCTTTAACAATGGAGCCTTTCAACTGCATTTTCTGTCTTGTCAGTTTCTGTAACACCCTTTAAGTGTTTTGGAAGCATCTTAGACAATGCCACCTCAATGTCAGCTCAAAAGGGATTATTTCACACATCCATGAAAAGGGGGTCCATCTAATGGAAACACTGTCACTACCTTAATTAGTGATGAAGAAACAATTTGCCACATACAATTCAGCATCACTAAAGTCAGGTGAAGCAGTGCCCAAGAATAAGGAAGAGAAATTCAAATCTGACTTAAAGACCATTTCAAATGCAGTGCAGATCTTCCAGTTCCATTTGTGAAGCTCACAGCTACTCACAGGAACAAATACTCATTTATTTCCGATACAAATCTGAAAGCCTCACTTGGTTGCTTTCTACATCAAGACAAAAGTTGTTAGTTTGATTTTCCTAAGTGAGGTCTTCTATTCCAGCTTTGCTACTGTTTCGCTCGAAGGCATGGTAGGATACAGTTTATAGGAAATACTTCGCAGGAAAATGGATTGTATTGCTAAACAGAAATCCTGAGAGATCCCACAAGTCGTTGCTTTTAGCACCTATTTCATTCACCTCCATCTCTTTTTGTCAAGGATCTTTAATACTCCTAAATACACAGCAATGGATGTGGGTGTTGTGAGTGTCGGAATGAAAAGCCGAGGACATACCAGCTGCTTTCTTTTTGTCCATTCCCTTCCCAACACAGTTCAGTGCTGCAGTGACCACAGTGGGTTCTGAGAAACCCAGGACCCGTTTCACTGTCTTCTCGATCCATGGCTTCAGCTCATCCAATTCCCGTTTAGAGAGCGACATCTTCACCGGCAGGCTGACTTCAATTATTTGAATTTTACCTATAAGAGAAACAAAGAGTGGAAAAAGCATTACTTAGAAGAGAGACTGGAGCAGCCAAATCACTATTATATTAGAGGCCATTATAGTTTTCTTTTTTTAGTGTGAATTTAGAGCTGGTGGAAGGTGCAAAGCATTTTTTTAAAATGTATTTCTTCCTAGAGACCCCAACCAATGTTGGGGTGCCATTGTTCTAAGTGCTGTATAAGATAAGGAATAGTCCCTGCCCTCAAGACCTTACAATCTAACTAGACAAGCCAAAGGAAGTATTAGACCCTTATTAGAGATAATCTCTCTGTGCGTTAGTTCCCTAAGAAGCTTTCTCAAAGTTACACAGGAAATCGATGGCAGAGTCAGGAACTGAATCGAGATCTCCTGAATCCTAGTCCAGTGCCATGACTACAAGGTCAACCTTCCTCTTGTGGAAGGTGTCAAAATTACACTCTTGGAGACTGCAGTGTTATAACCGTGTTGGTCCCAGGATATTAGAGAGACAAGAGACAATATTATCTATAGGACAGGTAACAGGTACCAGCAACACAGTTTCCAACTCCTACAGACTTACGGCCTCATAAATGCCCCCAGGACAGGGGAGGGGAGCGGGGGGGGGAGTTCCTTCTCTGTGGCCCATTCAATCTTTGGCTTGTGCCAAAGGGAGCCAATTAGCGACAATCAGGGTGGTAGATTTATGATGTGAACCCTTGTCCATTAGTCACTAGACTGAGACCTATCCAAACTTATTTCACATACAGCACTCGTACTCTAGACATTCGAATAGTTTTTACAATATTTTGAGGGGGGAACAAGTCCATCTTAGGAAATGTGGATGAAATACATTTTTGATAAACACTGTAAATTCTAATACACACTAGTTAGTGTTTACTACCTTCCATTTGAAGACCTCAAATCATGTTACAGACATTAAGCCTCAACATCTACACAAGATAATCACGTGTAGCCTTCTACACTAGAGGAAATTAAGGCTGACTTGGCTACGGTCACACAGCAAGGGGTCATCTCCCAGGTCTCCTGACTCACAACCTGACTATAGATTCAGACTTTAAGGTCAGAAGGGACCATCATGATCAACTAGTGTGACCTCATGCGCATTGCAGGCCGCAGAACCTCACCTACCCACTCTTACAAAAAGCCCCACAACCTCTGGCTGAGTTACTTAAGTTCTCAACTCTCGATTTAAAGACTTCAAGTTAGAGAAAATCCTCCATTTACTCTAGCTCAAACCAGCAAGTGACCTGTGCCACATGCTGAAGAGGAAGGCCAAAAAACCCTGGGTCTCTGCCAATCTGACCTGGGGAAAATTTCTTCCAACCCAGACAGGATGATCTTAGTCTAAAAGATCATCATGCCTCACCAGGCATAAGCGCGCACACGTATCACTGTGCAATCTATGGCCCACATCCTGGAAATATTCACAGGCCTGAGAACCCCAGGGAAGTCATTGGGTCTACTTGTGCTTAAAGTTATGCATATGCGTGAGTGTTTCCACATTCTGGACCTCAATCAGCATTAGCCTTCTGCAAACTACATATTCCCCATCCCTACCATTCTGAATCTAGTTGTGAGCTACAGATTTCGTAGACAAGATCTCTCTCCACTAATTGTTTGAAATAGAAGCTACTATGTCAAGAGGGTTACACTCTACAAATTAAATAATGTTTAATTATGCACCCAGACCCTAATCTGATTTGGAAATCAAACCTCCTTTATCTAGAAAGAGGCAGTCTTCTCAAGGAAATATGCTCGGCCTAAGACATTTCTTCCCTACAAGAAAAAGACTGTAGGTAGTTCTGTACTGTATAATTAAAAAGTGTTGCTATTGGCCCATAAAATTAGAAAGTGAACGTTAATGTTTTAAAATAAAGTTATTCTCCATAAAATGACTATTTATGAAAATAAGAATCAAGATTTTCGGTTTGTACAGTCAAGACATTTTCTACATATTTAAACTTCAAAGAGCAAGGAAACAAAGCAACAGCAGATATAGCCCACAGGGCTATAACATTTCAGTTATAGCTGCTTGTTGAGGAAGGCACATCATTTCAGATGATTGTTAAATGTTAACATTTGATACTCATGATCCTTAGTTCAGCTAGGTTAAGAGCCATTATTAGATTTCATAAAAAACATTTATAGATTATAAAAACAGGCTAATATTGCTATAAGAATGAGTTATGCCTTAATAGATTTTACCTTCATTCATGTAATTCAATAAGACTTAACAGAGTGCTCAGCCTTAGGCAGGTTAGAATGATATTTCAATATCTGAAGAGCGAATAGAATACACGAGCGTTCTCCATTATGTACTACCTACAGAATGAGAACACTATCTTTCAGCCATGTAAGTATGCTATACACAATTAAACCTTGCCTATAAGGCCAAATGTGTGTATTAAAATGTCTAAGAAAGTTGACAGCCAAAATATAATAGAAGATTTCTACCAGGTGGTCCAATAGTGAAACTGCACAACACATGTATCTCTCATTAAGGTTTACACCCACTAACCTTCTTCACTATGTTATTCCTCAGTAAATGGATAATATGAAATTGATGTTCTCAAAGCAACTGTGGCTCCTTCAGATAAGCGACATATTTAGCTTCATTCTGTAAAACATGTATGCCTAAAATTAAGTAAAAGTTCTAATTATAATTAGAGTTTCCAAAGCCACAGTGAGATGTACAATGCCTCCTTTCAACAGAAACCCTTTTGCTCACAGCATTGCCCCAGTAAGACTACTACTTTAAAGGTCTGAGCACTGGCTATGTTAAGGCTAGAAATCTAGATGCCTTGAATTAGACAAATTTAACTGTAATAGGATAAGCGTTCTTTTATACTAGCCGAAAATTTTACCAAAATCTGCAACTGAAAATTGTGCATTTAGGAAGATCGGGTTGTTCCGCCCTCCCCTCCCCCCAACTACTTCTTTCTAAGCAACCTAGCACAAATGTAACATGTTTATGGGCAGACACAAACACGGACACCAGAATGGAAATAAATGCACGAATTGCCTCCTCACCATTACGTGTAGCTTTGAATAGTCTGCAAAGGAGTCTAGTGGCTAGAGGTAAAATGGGAGGCAGGAGTCCTGAGTATTATGCATGGTTAACTTGTTCTTGTGTACTCAAAGTACTATTATCCCCCCCTAGAGAGGCACTGGCGCTACATGAAGTATCCAGAAGACCCAAGTTTAGAATCAAACCTAATACAAACCATTAAAGAGGATGCTTTTTGCCTATGATGCATAGAGAACAGGAGATATAAAGGGCAAAAATTCCTCTCGACAAAACCATCACTGTGGCAGACTGAGGGGATTGCCCCGCCAAGTCAAATTCTTTATTTTTTTAAAAAAAAGTCACTCCGTGTCTCACTTCTAGGCTACACGTTAGAGAAAAAGAATGGTGTTTATATAGCACGTTCTCTCCAAAGCACCACACTGATTTTTTTGTCACCATACTCCTGTGAGATAAGTTAGTATTTTTAATTTTCTAAATGACACAAGAGTTAAGTGACATATCTCAGGTCAAACAGCAAGTCCGTAGCAAAGCTGAGATCAGAACCCAGGAGCCCTAACTCCCAGTTGCCTGCGGTGGTACCCAAGTCACACACTTCTTGTGTGAAGAAGGTGCAAACACTAAAAAATGGGAGTATGCAACAGAAATAAAGAGTGCAAATCTGAGTGCTCCCTGATCCGGGCCAAAATGATATAGGCCGCGTTTCTAGAGGAACTGGAGATTGTTAGTTTTGCGGTAGATGCACAAAAATCGAGTCTGCTCAGAGACTTTGGAGATTCCCAGAATCATTCACTGAGATGTTTTAACTGAAAACATGGGGCTAATAATTCACTTGTGCTTTATCAGTTACAGTCAGGAGCACAGAGGGGAAAGGGAACATGGTGATGAGATACGGGTACCACTGACAGCACACAGAGCTAAGTACCCTTGCTCACCCTCCTGAAGAAGGGAGTTCTTTAGGGCAGGAAGATGTCTGGGGTATAACAGATCATGGAAAAGAAGAAGGAGTCTAAAGACAGATGAGGAAGGTACCATGCCATCACCAAGAGCGTCATGTATCAACTCTGGCACGCAGAGTGGAGACTTCCCCCTGCATCAGGACATGGGGCGGCCGGCCATTAAATGGGGGTCCCTGTCACCGCCTCAGTAGTATTAGGGGCAGACTAGGGCCTCCTCCTCCCCCACGGCCTGGGGGGGCCTCCCCCTTCCCCAGGACCGGAGGGGGGGCGGCCAGTAAATGGGGGTCCCTGTCACCGCCTCAGTAGTATTAGGAGTGGGCTAGGGGCTCCCCCCCTTCCCCAGGACCTGTGGAGTCGGCTGGGGGGGGGTGTCTCCCCTCCCTTGGTCAGCGTCCCGCGCGCTCACATGAGGCCTGCGCCGGCCTAGCTGAGCCCTCGAGCCCCGGGTGCCGGATCACGCGGCCGCGCCCCCCCGTCCCGCCCCAGCCCGGGCTCCGCGGCCTGCCCATCCCCGGCTCCCGCGCGCCTCACCTCAGCGCCGCCCGGCCCCGGCCCTGCCCCAGCCCGAAACTTCCGCTCCCCGCCGCGGCGGCCTAGAGAGGACTCGCTGCGACTGACGGAGACGGAACGTTACGGCGGAAGCGGAAACGGCCCCGAGTGAGGCCACCCCGCGCGCTCGCGTGGGGGGAAATTAGACACCAGCACGTGACGCAGGATTCCAGCGCCTCAATGGGGGTGGTGGTCACGTGACGGAGGAGCTGCGTCCTGCTGCCGTATCATGTGACGAGGAAGACGCCTACGCGTCTGGGTCACGTCACGTGACTGGGCGGGGCGCCTAGCATCTCCCGCTCCATGCCAGGAGCTGGTGTAGGGCGAGTGGAAAGGGAGATTTGGGGGCAGGGGATCCGGGGCGGCTGGGGTCCTGGCCCCACCACCTACAGGGGGCATGAGCTGAACTGCAGGGGATCCAGAGGGGCTGGGGTCATGGCCCCATCATGCACAGGGGCCAATTTCAGGAGCTGGAGGGAGGGGGATCCAGAGGGGCTCAGGTGCTGGCACCCAGCTTTTGCAAGGGCTAAGGGGGAGGGAGGAATAGCGAAGCGGGGTTGGGTTGAGTTCTTGGTCCCCAGCTTCCCCGAGGCCCAGGAGGAGCATAGGAGAGACTAGAGGGCTGTCAGTTTGGCAGAAGCCTGCCCTCATGGCACCTGTCATATATGGGCCCTGGTAAAATCATGTCAATGCCTTGCTGTGTCATGCGATCAAATCACCTTCTTGTTCCTCCCATGGTCTTGGCCATGCCTCTCTGCAGGCAGCAGCAGGTGAGTATGTCATTGCACCATGCCAGAAAGCCAATACAATGCACTGTACAGATGACACCTGCAGTTACGTCACAGCATTGCAACACTATGCCAGTTTCATTATGGTGGCTCATGAGGTCACCCAGGCATGTCATGGCTTGATGCCATCACATCTGGGTGAACTCCATTCCTATAATTTTTAGAACCATTCATCTGCCTAAATCTAGCATTTAATAGGGGATTATGGTGCTAAGGAAAAAAAACACAGGACAGGCAGCCAAGCCTTGTGCTACCAACAGCTCACATACAGTGGTGCTTGTTGTAATGCACTGTTGCACTTGAGCTGCTCCTGACCCCAGCATGAGTAATGCAAGCATATCAACAGGGAATTGCTTCACAAAGAAGATAGCCAGCTTGTGAGCCATCATCATAAATTTCCTCTCAGCCGAGCTGGTCTTTGGAGGTTTCCCATCCCAGTACTAACCCTGTGACATACACCCTAATTTGTGAGAACAGAGCTTGAAATCGAATAGCTGCAGGTAACCCTAATATCATAATCAGAGGCATCCAGTAACCAGTCTGCTGCACAACCCAATATCAGTGGCAGGATATTACAGGATCCACTTTGAAGTATACCCAATTGTAAGGCAAATAGCTTTAGGAGATAAATGCTTCCACCTTATTTATTCCCAGTCATATATTACTACGAGCATCTCCTCATGCTCTGTTCTAAGTGCTTAAGGACTTCTCTTGAGTCTGTGGAAATAATCAACCGCCCTAACATTATTATACCAGCAAAAGTTTATAGTGTACACCTATCCACACTCATCCCCTTTTATAAAGGTTCTCCCACCGCTCTCCACAAAGGACTTGCTAGTCACATGGGATTGGCTCCTTACTTCTAGCTGCCAAATCACATTAAAAGATATCTAAAAATACACTAAATACTTTCCACACTGAAAGAGTTTGAGGACCTCTGAGATGGGATTTCGGAAACAAGCTCTTCCCCCCCCCCCCCCCTCTCCTCTGAGTGCTAAATTTTATTTTATTTTTCCATTGGGGGCAGCCAACATGTTGTCCAACAATTCTGTATTTTTATACAAAAAAACTTTTGTGGACTCTGGCACACAACACAGGGTGTTACAAGATACTACATATGTGTAAGATTGTCAGAAAAGATATAATGATGTGAAAAACAGGATTGATCATATTCAGGAAAGCATTTACAGAAGGGGGGAAAGGAGGGTGTGAAAATTATATCTGCAAGCTTAACTTCAACTTTTTGTGACATGATTGCTTAAGAGGAACCTTTAAAAAGCTGGAGAAAATTAAATGGAAACCCCATCAAAAAACTAAGTTAAAACACAACAGAAGCAGCAGTACTCTCCCAGGCCTCTGAGGACTTTTTATTTTTTACTTTTATTTTGTCAGTGTAAAGAGGCCTGGAAGTGGGTGAAGATATGTTTATTTTAAGGCCCCTTTACACTCCCAGAGCGGAATAATAGGACCACAGTATAAATGAGGACAAGGCTCTGAACCTCTACTGTCTTAAAAATAATCTGCAACTGATGTATATGAATTCCATAATCCACATCCTTTCTGCCAATCAACAGAGAGTAAAATAAAGGGAGGCAGAATGAAAATACTTGCAGCAGCATCTTTATTCTGGAATAAATCAGACCTAACTCAGGTTTTTCCCTATTTTCACAAGCACTGCCAAGCAGGAGATAATTAGAGCCCGCCAAAATCTGGATCCGCATCCCCCCGCAATCTGCAAAAATGGTTCATGGATATTCGCATTCACGGATGCAGATCTCTGCGGATATCTGCAGATTTGCAGGGCTCTAATTATAATGAGCAGCAAGCACTCTTTAAAGGAATTGTTCCTATTTAAAGGAATTGTTCATAAAAGGGAAAGCTAATTCTAAACTCTGAATAAATATAGTTTGCTTATGAACATCAGGACACCATGCTAAAATGCTCACTTTATTAACAAATAGAAAGACAACATGGCAATGGCTCAAAAACAGAGATTCTATGGTACGACATCCTTTAATCTTGCCCTGGTGGAGAAGGGAGATCAGTCTCCATGGCCCATTCAGTCATTGGCCTCTCGGCTGAGACTAGCAATGAGGCGATCAGATCTGACAGTGGTGTGTTTTGTTTTGTTTTGTTTTATTCTGTTTTGTTTTTTAAAACAGAAGTCACTGGGCTGTTTCCCCAGCTATAGTAATGCTTTGGATCTAACAGCCTAGCCAAGGGTCCTGTCGATTCTTCCTCATTAGAAATGCAATCTTCCTGGCCATCTCTGTGTTATAAATCCGCCGGCACATCTCATAGGTCTCCCGCTGCCTCTTGCGACATGGTTTCTCATAGTACCGGCGCCGTTTGGCATCCTCAATGATCCCATCCACTGTTAGAATTCTGAGGAAATTAATCAAGCGTCATATTTTGCATTTCTGTAGGGCCTCACAGTTCAGCATACTAAAGAGTTTTAGAAGCATACATTAGTTACGTCAAGTCAATTGTCCACACGGTAAATCAGGTGAATAGAATCTAGAAGTCCTATCTCTCAGCCCCCTGCTCTCACCATCAATCCACACTCCCTCCCAGTCAATGGCACCAACAGGTGACTTCAGCACAATTGACAATGTATTAAGCAGCAAAAATAATGAACCCTCCCAACTGCCTCTCATTACAAATGATATCCCGTTTTGCAGATTCAAATTTGTCCGCAAACCTGATGTTTTCTAAACTGTTTATTTCTATCAATTAACAACATCAGAAATGTCAAATCAGAAAAAAGGGTGATTTCAGCTAGAGAAATGGGCCCCATTCAATCTTCAAATCTCCTGTATTAATCGGTATTTCCTGGGCCTCATTTTGGGGTCTGTGTCGTACATTGTGCCTATGGGCACATTGAGAACTGTAAGGAGAAAAATAAAATCCCTTTAAAACTTTGTTATTACACTATCTGGTAGCTGTGAAAAAATCATGGATTAGTGAGACTGTGGCAGCTACCTCCATTGTTAGATTTTACAGTCTCTCCTCTCTTTAGGCTGCAGGCTCATACATGTGCTATTCAGCAGAGGGCAGTGGTGCATAGAGATTAGAGAAGGCCACATATAGTCTCACCCAGACATTGCTGCAGGCAATAGAAAGACTCCCATTGACTTCAAGGGGCTTTGGATCAGGCCTCCCCAGTGCATCGCCACAGAGATGAGGAACCTTTTATCCACAACGTGACACATTTTGTAAGAGAACAGACACAGCTACAGAATGGCCTTCTCAATAAGGCTGGCTTACATACATATATTTCACTGAATGCAAGACGTCTGTTTCAGTTGCATTCCTGTGCTAACTTATTCACGGAAATGGTCTCAACAGCATTACAGCTGCCAAGCTATCCGTTATAAGTAAGCAAGACTGTCCCCTTCCCTGTTCTGTAAGTGAGCAGGGGAGCCTTGCCCTACAGTAGTTTTCCTTGCCATGTCAACTCTCGTTCCCCTTCTCTCACAATAGGACTGTTACCAGAGTTCAGGTAGTGGCTCTCAACCATTTTCCATGTATTTTAACATGGGTTAAGAACTTGTAGCTAAAAGGTTCCTGACTGCCAGAAGGGGAGACAGAGATACATTGCTAAGGAGGAGTACAAAAGAATAGCACAAGCATGGAGGAACAAAATCAGGCCAGGTCTACACTACAAACTTATATTGGTTTAAGTATGTTACTCAGGGATGTAAAAAATCCACACCCATGAACAACGTATTTATAACCCCCCAACCCCCTGTGTAGACCGCAGGAGAGCTGCTCCCACTGACATAGCTACTATGCCCTGAGAGGCAGTAGCTATGTCAGGCCTAATGGCTTCTTCACTAAAGCGCTACAGCAGCACAGCGGCATCAGTGTCGCTGCGTCACCGCAGCGCTGCACATGAAGACGAGCCCTCAGAAAGGCCAAGGCACAAAATGAGTGAAGCAACCTTGGAACTGATTGCAGTTGTCTTTCAGAACACATGGAGGAGGGGTGAAGTCCCAGAAGACCAGAGAAGGGGAAACACAGTATCTTTAAAAAGGGGAACAAAGAGGACCTGGGGAATTATAAACCAGTCAGCCAGATTTCAATACCTGGAAAGATACTGGAACAAATTATTAAACAACCAATCTGTGAGCACCTGAAGGATAGCAGAGTTATAAGGAATAGCCAGCATGAATTTGCCAAGCACAAATCATGCCAAACCTACTTAATTTCCTTCTTTGTCAGGGTTACTGGCCTAGTAGGTAGGGGAGAAACAGTAGATGTGATATATCTTGATTTTAGTGAAGTTTTGATAGTCCCACATGACATTCGCATAAGCAAACTAAGGACATGTGGCAGATGAAGGAGAGTGCACAACAGGTTGAAAGACCGTACTCAAATAGTTATTTAATATTTTCATTAATGACTTAGATAATGAAGTGCAGTATATTCTTGTAAAATTGCAGATGACACCAAGCTGGGAGGGGTTGCAGGCACTTTGGAGGACAGGATTAGAATTCAAAACGACCTTGACAATTTGGATGATTGGTCTGAATTCAACAAGATAAAATTCAATAAAGACAAGTGCAAAGTACTTCACTTAGGAAGGAAAAATCAAATGCACAGCTACAAAACGGGGGATAAGTGGCTGGGTGGCAGTACTGCTGAGGTTAGAGTGGATCACATACTGAATGAGAGTCAACAATGTGATGAAGTTTCAAAAAAGGCTAATATTAACAGGCGTGTCATATGTAAAACACGGGAGGTACTTGTCCTTCTCTGCTCGGCACTGGTGAGGCCTCTGCTGGAGTCCTGTGTCCAGTTCCGGGTGCCACACTTTAGGAAAGACGTGGAGAGAGTCCAGAAGACAGCAACAAAAATGATAAAAGGTTTAGAAAGCCTGATCTGCGAGGAAAGATTAAAAAAAAAAAACTGGGCACATTTAGTCTTGAGAAAAGGAGACTGGGGAGGACCTGATAATCTTCAATATGTTAAGGTCTGTTATAAAGAGGACCATTATCAGTTGTTCTCCATGCCCACTGAAGGTGGGACAAGAAATAATAGGCTTAATCTGCAGCAAAGGATATTGAGGTTAGATACTCAGAAAAACTTTTTAACTATAAGGATAGTTAAGCTCTGGAATAGGCTTCCAAAGGAGGTTATGGAATCCCATCATTGGAGGTTTTTAAGAACAGGTTCGACAAACCCGTCAGGGATGGTCTATAATTACCAGGTTCTGTCTCAGCGCAGGGGGCTGGACTTGATGACTTCTCGAGGTCCCTTCATTTCTATGAAATACCCTACCAACAAGAGGAAAGAGTTGTTTCATGCAATCACCTCTTGCTTGCTAGTCAGAGGAAAACTCCTAACCACAGATTGCACTTGCAGGACTATATAGTGGGCTTTCTGATATGCCATGTCAGACTACAGGCACATTTAACAGCCTCAGATGAGGAGCAGGGTGATTTAGTGGTTGCCGAAAGGCCTTGATGCAAAGGCTGAGTTACTGACTTCATTGAATAACCTTTAACAAGATCCTTGGATCTCAGCCAGTCCAGCTGCTAAACTGTGTAAATACAGATGCTGCATAAGAATTCAATTCACATAAAATTCCCTGAGATTCATTTTGCCTGTGGCTTAGGACACTAACAATAACTGTAGCATAGGAGTGTATCTCCTCCTTCAGACACTAGAGGAATGTATCTGTCACATCTGTCAGTCAAAGACAGGCTTAGATCTTGTCACCTCAGACTCTGCAGCTTTTCCAAAGTAAGATCAGGAATAGTTGCTTCCTCTGCTTTAGCCTCCACACACTGGACATTGAGAGGAATTTTACAGAGGAGGGAAACAGAAGCAGAGAAATCGGGGGAAGTGACTTGCCCCAAGTCACAGAGTGAATCTGGCAGAGCCAAGATCATAACCCAGACCTTCTAGCTCCCACACCTGTGCAAAACCATCCTTCCTCCTCTGTCAGAGCAGTCACAGAATAACAGAAGTAAAAGACCTACTAAGCCACCCACAGTTCATCTCTACGCTGAGGCCCAATCACTTGTGATTTGTGATGTTCAGTTTTACAACGTGCTGAGCAAGGAGGCTTCTACCACTTCCCAAAGGAGATGAATCCATAGCCTAATACATCACATTACTGGGAATTACAAGTTTTCCTTGACATTCAGCCAGGAATTTCCCTTTCTTAATTTCAAACCATTACCTCTAGTTATTCCACCCTACTTAATTCCTCTCCTTCCTGGGTAGTTACATCTTTCAGCTTACACCTTATTCCCCTTTTAGCCAAATTACACTTAAGATCACTTACACTACAAACACAAAACTTTTTTTCTTGCTTGTGTGGACAGAAAAAGACATGCATAGGAACCGTGTTTAAGCCTAAGTATCTTAAAGAGTTTAAACATAGTTTCCCAACATGTATATGACAACATGTTCTCATCTACGCAGACAAGAATAAATCCTGTTCTAACACTGTTCAATGACAGCCATGCTTAGACATGACTATTTTTAAAGCACAGACAGGGCCTTAATCTTTCCTCTGAAATTGATCCCTCCACCTGCCCGATCATTTTTTGTTGCTCTTTATTCTTCAGGATTGAAGAAAATCAGAATGCACAATAGGGGGATTTCACCACTACGTGGAGAAAACTGCTGTTTAGCTGTCCTTTCATATAAAGTACTTGATGTGTCTACTTGGAATCTCTTATCAGCAAAGAGCACTTCAAGGGCTAATTCAGACAGAGCTTATACATATTTAGCAACCTGCTGTAGTGATCTTGACCTGCCCAGTAATACAGCCCTGATCAAACCTGTTACAGATTTTAAAGGGACACTGTCAAATACAGTAGTTTAGGCCAGCAATTTAGGCATGTAAAGAAAAGGTTTTACAAACCTGATTATTAAGAGAGTTTTAATTATATTATTTAAAAAAATCAATGAAAACTGTTTTTTGTTGAGATTTAAAAATTTCCTTTTGGTGCTGGGAACTCAAACACTGCAGCATCTCTGACAGGGCATGTGAATCAGAAAATGAAACTGACCAGAAAAAAAGTGAAATTGATTTGTTAGTTTTCATCGCCCAAACAAAATGAAGTGCCAAATAAAAAAACCCATCATTAAAAAAAATAATGACAGACAAGTTAAGATTTTAAAACATTACTCTTGAGGTAACAGAGTGTAAAGTACTGCTGGCATCACAAATAAAGAAATCTGCTTTTTAAAAAAATATTTTTTTAATCTGACAGTTTCCCTTTAACAAAGTTCAGATTGGAATAGAAGCCTTTTTAAAGCATAAGCATTCACATGGCAATGCACGCAGCCTGTATGTCAGCAGATAACGTGTGTAAGATAAATAGTCTTCAATGGACTGAAAAACCCACCCACAAGTGTCCAGCATCCAATAAGATACAGCTCAGTTGTTTCTAGTTCCCCTCCTTGTCACAAAAGAGCAGCCAATCTGAAGGCAGCAAGTTTTTCTGCATCAAGCACTCGTTATGTAACATCGTGGGCTTCGTTACAGTCCCACGGGCAAGGGCTGAGAGATACACATGTTCAGCTCACCAGCTGCACAGGCATTTTAAAAACGTGTTGCCCTTTGTATGGTTCTGAACAAACACTTATGGTGTAATTGCAGTCCCATCTATATTTAAACCAACAACTATGATCTGCAAATCTGCTGGGTGCAATAACAAGAGAAGAAACAAAGCCACATATTGCGTATACTGCTGTTAAAAAGGGATGCAGTCTGAGGTCCAGAAGCTGACCTGCAAAGACGTGTTTTTTAAATGAGCTAATCAGTGCTGAATGGTTCCAACTGCAGCTGGTAATTAGGTCCCCTCTAGCCATGGTCAGCCAGCTCCAACCCAGTTATGACCTGGCATGCACCGTGCTGCAACAGCACAGCAATCAAAGAAGCTCGGTGTAGCATGGAGCCAGTCTATCGGGCACCATGTATACACTGGTTTGACATACAGGGCATAGCTTTGCAAAGCTTGTTACCCAAAGGGATCCTTTGGATACAGAAGTAAGTGGCTTTGCAGAGCCATACCATATTCTTAAACACCACTTCCTTGCCTCTACTGTGATCCAGCGCCACACTTCAGTTTCACATCACCTGGGAGTGGTAGTTAGATAGAAAATCAGGACTATAGGGGAGACTTTAAAAGGCTTTAATATTTAGGAACATAACCCTATAATTAATAGCCTTTTACATTTTTACAGCACCTTTCAAATCCACATCACAACCTACATGTGTACAGCAGCACTGAAAGGCAGCCAGCTCTCGGGTGAAGGGGGCTGACCAACGGATACGTGGCACACTGCAGAACAGGGCATAGCAAGGGAGAATAAAGGTTATATACTCTGCCTCAGAAGTAAAAGCAGCTGGCTAAACTTCTTTATGACAATGCAGAGCTAATCTCAAAACCACCCCCCAGGTAAATGGAGTATTTGCCTTACACAGCAGAAAAGAGGTTTTATGCTAAACAAAACCCCAGGTCCAAAGTCCAATCTTTTCCAAAGACAGTCTCATTATTGGATGGGAGGGGAACAACACAAACAGAGGCCCCTAACGCCACACAAACACACACATAATGTACAAGAAATCACAATTTTAGTCGTAACTCCTGCCCTCAAAACACTAGTCCAGGAGATCAAAGTATTTAACAGAAGCTGAAGCCTGTTGCCAGTATTTGAATCAATGTCACGATGAAATTGAGAGCTAACAAAGAAAACATATTGCCCGTCTGGATTTTTAGTACTGAAGCCAGCAGAGGTCAGTATGATCACAAGACTGAAGAAGAGTCAGTGTAACTGGCACACGGCACAAAACGATGTTTACCAGTTACCACAGATTAGTAGATATCTGAATGAAGATATAAAATATATGCCAGTAAAGCAAGTAAAATCCCAAAGCAAGGCGATGTTAAAATATGTGCTGGGCTTATGAGACATTAGTGATTTAGGATTTATTTACACTACACAGCTTTTTAGCAACACGGCCATGTTGCTAAAAGTTGGGCAGTGTAAACACTGTTTGTCAGCACTTTTGCAGACAAAATATTTCCACCCCCTAGGAGCGGGGTACACGTTGTGGACAGGACAGCGCTCCTGCCAACAACAAGCCGTTTCCACTGCCACTTGCCACGGCAAAACTTTTGTCTTTCATGTGAGGGCTTTTTTAAGCACCCGTGAACTACAAAAGTTGTGTCCTTCAATTGGCAGTGTAGACAAAGCCTTAGACAAGCTTCACATATATTTATGGCTCACCGTAGTAGAAGATATAATGCCCATGCTAGCAAGAGCCCTGGTCCCATTATTCTAGTGCAGTCTATATATCCCTATGCCTGCAATGAGGGACCCTCAAATACACAAACATGGAATCCCCAAAGACAGAGTGGTGCAGTAGTTAGTGCAGATCACTGGGCATCAGCTTTTCATACTAGTCTCAGCTCCGCCACTGACTCTCTGACACACCTCGAGCAAGTCATTTCCTCCACACACACTCTGTTTACCCATTGTAAAATGGGGATAAACCACTCATCTCATGGGGTAAGGGAAAGAACTGTAGGGCTTAGTTAATGTTAGTTCCTCAGATGCAAGGTGCTAGAGAAAGAAAGTATTATTATTATACAGCAGGCTACATTTGCAGACATTGGTTAATCTACAGAAGGGAAGTACAGTATTTACATTTTGCAGATGGAGAAACATAGCTCTTGACTCACAAGCAGTGAGAGAGTCCTTGTCAAAGCCAGAAATCAGTCACAGAACCCTGGCTCCTATGTTCAGGCCCATTATTTATTGAGCTCTGACAATATACTTGGCAATGCACAAACACAGAAAAATTCTCTAGCAGTTTACACTGTAAATCACATACACTAGGCTATGCCTCCTCTCTGATGGATGGAGATCTACATACCCACACTGTAGTGCACTGCTCAATGAACTCACATTATGCTGGAAGAATCAAATGATGGCCAGAGAAGAATACGGGAAAGGCAGTGAAAAAGACATTAAATGCTAAACATGGTCTAGCCATGAGGCTTGACAATTTATCTTGATATGAAAAGGCCCAGAATAAATTAATATTTCTTTCCCCAAGACAGAGTTCCCCACTGAACTAAGACCTCATCCAGATCTGAAGAGCATTATCCTTAATGCCTTCCAGTGTTCCAAACAAAGACATCCTAGCACATGTATACTAGACCTCATGGTCTAGTATAAGAGTCTCTTCACAGTATCATTCGGAATAAGAAAGCAAGTGTCACCACAGTCCAATCCAATATACAGACACTGTCCAATGATCAAATGAGATAAAACACTTAAGCATTTTAGTTTGTTGTTTCTGAGGAACAAGTAAAGGGTTAATAACACAGCAAGACATTTACTATCCCTACACAGCGGGGACCTTCGTTTCTATCACAGATACTGCAAGCTGAAGGTCTTGTCTTGAATTCAGGTCAGTGGCAGTTTGGGGTGCACCAAGCTGTAAGCCAGGCGTCGGCAACCTTTCAGAAGTGGTGTGCCGAGTGTTCATTTATTCACTCTAATTTAAGGTTTTGCGTGCCAGTCATACATTTTAACGTTTTTAGAAGGTCTCTTTCTATAAGTCTTTAATATAGAACTAAACTATTGTATGTAAAGTAAATAAGGTTTTTAAAATGTTTAAGAAGCTTAACTTAAAATTAAATTAAAATGCAGAGCCCCCCAGACCGGTGGCCAGGACCCAGATAGTGTGAGTGCCACTGAAAATCAGCTCGCCACAGGTTGCCTACCCGTGCTGTAAGCCATCACGCAAGTTACATCATTTTAATTTGCATGACAGCAATTTCCTCAAGAATTAAAGTTCAGCTGGATTTCCACTCCATTTCTCTTTGTTCTAAACTAAGCCTCCCACCTCTGTGCCATCCTTCATAGATATGAACAACAATAATATTTTATCCTTCTCTGATGCTTTCCATCTTAGGATCTCAAAGCTTCCCAACACATCTGCAAGGTGGGCATTATCCTCATTTTCCAGGCAGGAAGCTGAGGTGCAGAGAGAAGTGATTTTACCAAGGCCAGACAGGACAGGTTGATCCAGATGATATATCAGCAACAGGTTGGGAAAATGAAGCCATGTTTCTAGTCCACAAAATCATCCTTCTTTCATACGATATGGGGAAAAGGCTTAGTGGGCCATCCAGTACAATATTTCTCAACCTTTTTGATACCAGGGACCGGCTTTCTGCCTTTCTAAACTGTGTCAGGGAGATGTCAGGGACCGTTCGTTGCAAAACACTGATCTAGTACACCCCAATGCCAATGCAGGATTACTCCCTCCAGTCCAGTTTTAGTGGATTGTCCCTTCTAATTGAAACGACTGCGCTTCACTCAAATCCTATAGACTGTCACAGTCCAAAAACTTGATATTAGCAAACACTTCCTAGTATTCAGCCCATGTTTTCTCTTTCCTTAAATTGTCACCCCAATTTTCTAGTTATAACCCTTTTGTGCCGCTCTAAACTAATCCTTCTACTCATTGGCATCTACACCCTTTAAATACTTGCACATGTTTTTTGCGTCCCCCCTCAAATGATCAATGTTAAATATTCATCCTTTCACAGGTTTACTGGCTTTAATCTATGCTAAATGTTACCTTTCCCCCTTGAAATGCAAAGTAATACAGATTTACATTTCGTGTTTTTAATTAATACAGTGTTGGGACACTCTTTTTCATGTGACAAAATTAAAATGTTAAGTGCAGCTGAGAGACTGTTGTGGTTGCCTTGTACATTTCACATACATGATGGACCCAGGTTTGCTGAACTCCATTTCACTGAAGCTCAGTTATTTCTCTCCAGGACTAATGAGTTCTTCCCTTTGCTTGGGAGGTCTGCCATGCCCAGGGGCAGCCAGTTTGTTTCAGAGGCTGCTCTCACAGCAAAATAAAGACTAGATAGAACGGCCTAACAGGATCCTAGCCCTGTAAAGCCACTTAGGATTCTCTTCACTGCAGTTTAAAGACAGGGAATAGAAAATGCACACTTACCAGAACTTGTTAAAGGCCCCCTCTGATTTTTCTGTGTTCTCAAGTGTCACCACCCACTTCGGTCACAGTCATTCAATTGACAGAAGCAAGAATAGAATCCAGACTCCTGACCCCCAGGCCACTGCTCTAACCACTAGACCACATCTGATTAGAACTATTACTACCTGTGAGAAATCTCCCTTCCCCTAGCAGGGTTGAGAATGTGATTTGCTCAAGTGTTTCTTTGCTCTAACAGTATGCAAAGAAATACAAATCACAAATTTATCTGAATGGAAGTAACCAACCAGAGACAAACTTAACAGTATTTGCCACAAATACAGAGGACTTTGCTCATCAGTAAAATGCAGCCACTTCTGGAGTGGAGTTTGACAGCTGTCAACATTTACCTGCTTAGTGTCCTGTACGCAGCATCCACATTCCCATTCTGGACCATCACCGTTCTGGCAATAAATTTCAGGTGATGTGACATTTTGGGTGTAGCTGTTCCTGAAGAAGCTTAAATCACAGAGCTAGTGTGCTCTGTACCGTGTTTTTGGCTGGTACCCAGATAACCTGATCTTCAGGGAGGCCACTGAAGTGAAGTCTGAGATCTGAGGGGGGGGGGGGGGGGGGGGAGAGAAGAAGTAGTCCCAAAACATAAGCATAAGATTTCTAAACAGACATTTATTGTGCATTTTCCAATTGATGTGTATGGTGCAGAGCAATTGATTTGTTTCTTTCCTAAGGTCCTTTCCTTTAGTAAATTTTAACCAGATCGCTTCTGACCCTATTAACAGCAAACTGTCGCACACCAGCAGAATTCTTGAAAACGCTACTAGATGTGCCCAGATGTCCTCTCGTCAGGACTTGCTTGTCCTATCGGGTGCTGATCACATTTTTAATTACTATTCCTTTGAAGACACGCTTTAAAAAATAATAACTGTAAAGTACATAGGGGAGGAGGGGGCTAGTATGAGCATTTGCTCTCCAGCGACAAGGAAACGTTTGTGAAAACGTTTGCCAGAATCCCACATGTATTAAGTGCTGTTAATTAATTGCACATCAGCAACCTCCTCTCATTAAGGGATCCTTCTACCCGCTCTTCCTCCGCCCCCACCCCTCCTCAGGCTGGCGGGGGGAGGCGTCCCCCTATCCCCCTCCAGGGCTGGGGCGCCCCTTCGCCCCCCCCGTTCGCTGGGGGCAGGCCGATCCCAGCCTGCCCTGGAGGGGCCCGGCCACGACCCCGGACGCGGCCGCCACGGCGCTGGGCCCAGCTTCCACGCGAGCCCGGGGATCCCGAGCGGCCTCCGGTCGCAGCGCCCGGGCCCCGCGAGACACTCACCGCGCCCGAGCACCCCGCGGGCTGGCCAGCCACAGACACCGGAACCGGAAGCGGAACATAGCGCCGCCCCCCATCCCGCTTGGGAAACCATGGCAACCAGGCCCGCCTACTGAGGGAAAGGGGGACGTTGGGGTGCAGGGCAGGGGGAGGTGTTGGAGGGGCAGGGCAGGGGAATGTTGGGGGGACAGGGCAAAGGGGAGATGTTGGGGGGCTGCAGAGCAGGGGGATGTTGGAGTGCAGGGCAGAGGGGAGGTGTTGGGGGGACAGGGCAGGGCCCCTGCAGGGGGAGGTGTTGGGGGCACAGGGCAGGGGAATGTTGGGGGGACAGGGCAAAGGGGAGATGTTGGGGGGACAGGGCAAAGGGGAGATGTTGGGGTGCTGCAGGGCAGGGGGATGTTGGGATGCAGGGCAGAGGGGAGGTGTTGGGGGGACAGGGCAGGGCCCCTGCAGGGGGAGGTGCTGGGGGCACAGGGCAGGGGAATGTTGCGGGGACAGGGCAGTTCCCATATTTCCAGGGCAGACCTCTCCTCCACTTATTCTCCCAGGAAACCTTGTGGATTTCATGGGTGTGCAGGATCAGGTTTGGGGTGGGATCTTGGGAAAACTCATTGTGTTGCACATGGGCGATACCACAGAGATTTAAGAGAAAGCCCAAAATGTGTTGGTTTAAATCAAACCCTAATTATGAGAAAGTCAGGCAACGAGCTATGTTTCAGTGCCAAGGTTATAATGCCGTAAATATAAAAAATTAGCTAGAAGTGTCACAGAGATGGATACAGTAAGAAAAGAGAAGTCAATAGATTAGATGATGTGACACAGGGATGAGTGTGCAAAGTAGAGACAAACAGAGGTAGGTGATTAATGGAGTAGATTCTGAATTCTTCCTGCACTGTCCGACATCGCTTAGGGCAGTGGCTCTCAACCAGGGGTATGTGTACCCCTGGGGCTATGCAGAGGTCTCCCAGGGGATATATCAACTCATCTAGATATTTGCCTAGTTTTACAACAGGCTACATAAAAAGCACTACTGAATTCAGTACAAACTAAAATTTCATACAGATAAAATGAGAAGATAAGCAATTTCTCAGTAATAGTGTACTGTAACACTTTTTTGTATTTTTTTGTCTGAATTTGTAAGCAAGTAGTTTTTAAGTGAGGTGGAACTTGGGGGTAAGCAAGACAAATCAGACTCCTGAAAGGAGTACAGTAGTCTGGAAAGGTTGAGAGCCACTAGCTTAGGGCACAATGTTCCGCCATCCCTGTCTATCCTGCTGTTTTACAGAATGGCGACTTTATTGTGTTTCTATAACTTAAATTTTTTTATGAGGCTAGACTGGTCTATTGTTCAGCTCCCCAGCCTGGAAGACCCAATGTACTACTTTTCATCTGGTCAGTACCCTTTGACTTGTCTGACCCTTTTACGTGGCCCTACAAGGAGTTAAAACTCCCACTGGCATAGTTCTCAGGGTCACTGGGCCACACAACCCTTTCCACTGTATCACGGAGCAGTCCCAGGGAGGATAAATTAGAGTTCAAGAAAATGAAAGTATGCAAAATATGGAACAAAGCTTATTTATAAGGAACAAGCCCTTTCCTACCAGATGTTTAATTTGTGGTACAAAATCAAACAGTACAGTACTCTAATGTATGATCTGTTGCTGATATAGACGTGTGTTTATTGATAAGAGATGCAGGACATTAGGCACTGAATGAATGCATGCTTTGGAAGACAGGAGAGGTGATCACCCTATTAGGAAGTGTTCATGGTTAGGACAGGGAACTGGAATCAGGATTTCTGAGTTCTGTAACAGTTTGTGGCAACTGCACCTGTATTCCCCCTCCATGATCCAGCAAAGGCACCCCCTCTAGGCTCCTCAGCTATCATCTCTCTTGGGTAAAGATTCACATCTCTCTCCCTTCTGACCAGGGTTTTCCCAGGCTGCACAGTTCCTTTCCTATGCTGTGAGTTCCCCAGCAAGTCAGACTGCCTAAGCAGGCCTGCTATGCTTTCTCCTCGGGGGGCTATAAACAGCGCAATTGCCCACAGGTCTAAGCTGTTACTGCTTTTTAAGCAAGCACATTTATTCTTTAAGGTGAAAGTATTACAGAGAAAACATATTAAAACAGTAAAGTAACCTACACATGTTAAGAAGCATATCAGAGATCACCCCCTACTCCAGTAAGGGCTGTGGCCAGTGATCAGTTCTTCAAACCCCACCAAGGGGTTTGTCTGTGGTTACAAGTTCATAACAGCTGTTAGCACAGAACAAGCATGCCCACGAATGGTTTGTTCTTTCCTTTTTTCAGTTAGGGCCTTTGAGCTTGTCCTTATGTAACAGCTGATCTTTGGACAAAAGTCCCCTCCTCCAGGCAAAGCTTCAAAAGGCTGAGTTCTTGCATAGTCGGAGAAGGTACATTTGCACCTTACACCACCCCCTAAAGATTTCCTGGGAAATCGTCTTATCTTTGGTTGCCGCAAAAGTTCATCCTTGCCTGGCATAGTGTTTCAAATCTTCCTTTAAAACTCGTAACATTGCCTAGGGTTTAGAGTGGTCACATCTCGCCCCTAGAGAAGTTACAATCCATAATATGACATAAACTTCACATTTATAATACAACGGACTCCAACGCCATTTCAACTTCATTCAATGAGATCTCCTAAAGATATTGCAGAAAATCGCCATCTCCTGTCAACAAGTTCCATTCCCAGCTCTAGCACTGACCCGCTGTGTGACCCTGGGGCAAGTCACTTTGTATCTCTGTGCCTCAGTATTCCCATTGGTAAATTCAGACGGGAAATAAGGTGCACATTTTTAACATTGAGGGCAATTCATCATTGGAACAAAGGACCGAGGGTGATGGTGGATTCTCCATCACTAGCAATGTTTAAATCCAGATTCTATGTTTTTCTAAAAGACCTGCTGTAGTTCAAACAGGAATTATTTCGGGTAAGTTCTGTGGCCTTTGTTATACGGGAGGTCAGCCTAGATGAACATAGTGGTCCCTTCTGGCCTTATTATCCTTGGAGCTATGAGTAAAATAGGTTAAATAGTACTAACCCTACCTTGGGGCCTAGGAACTGAATTCATTACAGTTTGTAAAATGCTTTGAGATCCTCCAGTGAGAGATGCATTTCTGGTGAGCAAGCTCTGAAAGCTCACATTATCTGCCACTGTCTGTTCATCAAACTCACTCCACCAAACCATTACTTATGAGATAGCTTGTTCCCTGTTCGCCAACCAGTGTTTTATAAACTGGGGGAAGGCTAGCAGAAGCACTAGGCCATCCCTGAGGCTAGGGTGACCAGACAGCAAGTGTGAAAAATCGGGACAGGGGGTGGGGGATAATAGGAGCCTATATAAGAAAAATACCCCAAAATCGGGACTGTCCCTATAAAATTGGGACATCTGGTCACCCTAACTGAGGCTAATGTTTGTCATACATACTCTCTGGCCTCCTCTGTCAGCTCATGCTGAGTTTGGTCAACATCACATTCACATATGAGGAAAGTCATTGTTCTATAATAATAATAAATGGAGATATGCCAATCTCCTAGAACTGGAACAACCTTGAAAGGTCATCAAGTCCAGTCCCCTGCCTTCACTAGCAGGACCAAGTACACTGTCCCCTGACAGATTTTTGCCCCAATTCCCTAAATGGCCCCCTCAAGGATTGAACTCACAACCCTGGGTTTAGCAGGCCAATGTTCAAACCACTGAGCTATCCCTCCCCCTATGGAGTAGCACTGGAGCAAAATGTCCTTCCTAAGGGACAAGTGTCAAAACTGACAGGGACCTTCAGAAAAACCAGTGTTGGCGATATGTTCCAGATAGACTCCCCCACCCCCAGGAACTGAAGTCCTCTGTTTATTCATGGAACAAGTACAGCATGTTGGGCAAGTTATCCGTACACTGTCTCACCAGTGGGTGTCACTTACACCCTGGAAGTCCCATTGCTAGTGGAGAGAAAGGAGTTCACTCCTTGGTCTTATTGAGCATATTCTGCAATAGCTATTCCAGTCAATTTCCCTGTGTAGACAAGCCCTTACATGTTCTCAGTGTAACCACAATAAAGGATGTCACTGTTTCTCTCCCACACCCGCCCCCAGTCAGCATGGTTTGCACAGACTTCAACCTGCCTCCCTAGCCTCATCAAATGCCTGGGAGAAAATATGAATCTTGTAGCATGCAAAGGAGGTTAACAAGGCCACGATCTGATGGACTGAGGCAAGGAGAGAATTGCCTTCACAGAAATAACTCTGCCAGTAGCCTCTTTCCAGTTTAAACCAAGGAGACCTCACCTCAGGCGCCTCCACCGATCACAACAGCCAGTGGGTCCCACACGGAGAGAAGCAGCCCGTCACGTAGTGAAGCCCTAAATCATTCGGGGCTCTGTTCTCCAATCCCACCTCATTAAAAGTGTTGGGTGAACCTCAGGAAGGTTCCTAGTTTCGGTTTGGTTCAGATCAACACCCTGTTCTCTGGCTGATCCAAAACCCCCTGTCGGCAAAATTGGGCTGGAAATCTCATGATGTCAGGCTTACTCATGAGATTTCTGGGATCAGAAGGGACCTAGGATACCATGAAAACAGATTTTCTTGCCCATATGCTGGTGCTTCAGTGTCCCATCATGGTCCAGCCCACACCGGGGCTCAGCACTGAGCAATAATAGGTATAGATTAATCACACATATCAGGACCTTCTGATTGTATTCATTCGAGAAGCAATGACTTCAATGGGCTTTAGATCAGACTATCTGCAGGCCCCAATATTCCCAGCTGCTCCATGCGGAGAAATCTCTGAGGCCATGTGGAGCCCCATGGTTGTGCATGAACGCAGGGGTTTGCCAGCACAGAGCAGCTCCCAGGATCAGGGCCTTAGTTCTTAAAACTTAAGTGAACTTTAAACATGCATCTGTTCATGGCTGAGCGGGTGAGAAAGGGAAAAGAGCAGGCTGGGAAGGGCAAAGATTTTTGTCATGTCTCCAGCTGACTCAGATTCATGCCGAGTCTGATCAATATCACATTAATGCTATAGTGGCTTTTCAATTATAAACCCATTGTTATGGGAGTTTACAAGTGGGGTGTATAAATTCAATAACATTTGACATAGAAGTTCTCTCGGGTGAATATTACCAGGGGTGATTGTTTTTAAACAATATCTGAAGAGGGATGATGGTGGGAGTCAGCGTGTGGTCTGAGATCAGTTGTGGAAGCCAGGATTCTGGAGATCTAATCTTGGCTCTACCGTTGACTTGCTCTGTGACCTAGGCCAAGTCACTTCACTTCCCTCTGTCTCAGTTTCCCCTCAGTGTGTAAGACGGAGAAGGTAACATTTCCCAGTCTGGCAGTAGAGGTAGTTAGGATTAAATTTGGTCATGCTTGCAAAGTACTCCAGAAAGGCCACATACTAAGTATTATTATTACCAGGTCAACAATCTATGGACTAAGATGGGTTTGCACAACACACAAATTAAAATGGCTCCCTCTGAGGCATTCCACTCTATTGGGTTAAAATCCACATTTTAAAAAACGCCTCCATCCAGATTTGCTCAGCAGACCGGAAGAGCTCAGTAGTGGGCCTTCGAGTGAAAAAATCCATGCTTAACAACCTTCCATAAATGGTCTTTTGGGTTTGGGGCTTTTTAAAAAACTCCCGTTAAAAGGACACAGTCTCATCTCAATCATCACTTACCTTTAAATTCTAGCTGGGAAAGCGATCTCGGGGGGCTCTTCCATTTATTCCTTCTCCATCTTTTCTCACAGCAGCTCAGTTCACAAGCCAAAAGCTGTTTTTCTAGTTGGCCAGGCAGCTCTTCGAATTGAACCTGGGGGGTCTGGATTGGTAGCCAGGAGTCTTTCTGCCTCTCACCTCACCAGCAGTAATAAAGATCCTTAGCTGAGGAGGCGCCAGGCAGAATGGACTCCAGCTCGCTTGCCAGGAGCTGTGGCGGCTGTCGCAGAGCCAGCAGGGTGAAGCGCTTTTTCAGGCAGGTCCTGGTGGCAGAAGTGACTCAGAAACTCACAGGGAACAGTTGGGGAGTACAGAAGGGCCAGTTTTACAACATTACTTGTCAGAGAAGACCCATGTTTTTATGTGAGGGGGTGTGAATTTAAGGGGATGGCTCCACAGCCCTGGAGACCCAGATCCTCTGTATATTGGCAGAACAAGGCGAGACTCCCAGTGTGAGCTGATCAGCGTGTCTCAATCCTGACCAGGAGGCCAAGGAGAGCTGTGTCCATAGCCCATTGATGCCTTGGCCTCTCTGCTGAGGGGCCAGTTAGCACCAATGTCATGGAGCCTTGCCCACATGCAGGGCTGGATTTAGGGGCAGGCGACTGCCTGGGGCGCCGGCCTTTGGGGGCTCAGGGTGCAGTTTTTGTTGTTAGCGACAAAAGGGAAAATAAAATGTTTGAAGTAACATTTCCGGTATT
Organism: Chelydra serpentina; assembly: GCA_037349315.1. Lineage (NCBI taxonomy): Eukaryota > Metazoa > Chordata > Testudines > Chelydridae > Chelydra > Chelydra serpentina. Next base: position 2,898,460 of record JBAIAC010000104.1, on the reverse strand, counting down.
GATGGTAGTGCATTTCAGTTCTTCTTAACATTAAAAAGTTTCTATAAGCTTAGAGGAAATGAATTTTTTTTAAATTTGCTTAAACATGGCACGAATAAATACACATTTAACAGATCCTGGCGTGCAAATTGATCATCTTATTTGACAGGACTAAATCATGCATGCAGTGTCGTGAAATGGGCTACAAATGCAATAAAAAAAATAAAGTATTCAAAAGTTTAACAAATGGGGGGGGGGGCACCATTTGGCCTTGCCGCATGTGCCGCTCACCCCAAACACCTGCGCTCACTTTCTCACGCTCGTCCCATGGCCACATACACATACCAGCTCCACTCGCTTGTTCTCAAGCACGTTCCCTCTCTCGTTGTGATCCTAGTGGAGGTCATATGTAGGATTTTAAGTCCACCGTGAGGCTAATTGGACCAGACAGCTGTAAACATTTGGTGGTCTCCGCTCCAGGGTACTAGTGGGACTCTGACCCTGCCATCTCTGCATCCCGCTTAGCCCAGGGCGCCCTGACAGGGCGGCTGAGCCATGCAATAGAATTCCTTAAAAGCAGAAGAGTTTGATGTTCCTTGAAGGATCGCATCCTCCCTGCTGGGTCGCCATGGAAACGGCCATTCGGTCTAATTCCTGCCTCCTCATTTCCCTTGCTCCACTGAGCATTCATCTTCAATAATTCACATCAGCAGCCCCCTAGCCCAGCAGGGGGGATTGGGAAAAGCGCCCCACACAGCCTAGCCAGCGCGTAAGTCGTGTCTCGACAAGGAAAACAACTCTATTTTCTGCTTTGGACTTTAAAAGCCTTTTTAAAAAAAAGCTCCAGTCCAAGAGGGCTGTCAGTTTTCATTCCTCTTCCCACAAGCTTACCTGCCAATGGGCTTAATTTAACCCTTTGGAGACTGGGGCCCATACAGACATGCCCCTCTTAAGCCGTCTGTCGTCAAGGAATTGCTTGCCTTTCCAGGGTGAATGTTTTGTTGTGCAGCTTGCTCAGTGGGTGCTGAGCACCGGCAACTCTCATTGATTTCACTGAGATGTGGCGATGCTCGGCCCAGGATCAGATCAATGGCGTCTTCTTCATTTTCGGAAGAGCGGTAGCTCAGCAAAGGCAGCCCTGGCTCCATCACATGCCCCCTGTCCCTACTACAGCACACAGGCACTTCGTGGAGGTTGGTGGCCTCGGAGACTGGCGAGGCTACATTGACATGAAGGTGTGTACAGACTTGGCATCCGGCACCAGGAAAGTGTCATGCCCTGTCAAGACTCCAGGCAGGGTGCTTTGTCCAGCCAGCCTCCAGTGAGCACCCCGATGCTGTGGGCAAAGCAGACGTTCAGCTGGGTTGAACTGGGAGTTAATTCACTCTGCTGACGGTGTCCTACCGGCCCATCCCATGTCCCCAATCTTCACCTTTAGGACAGTACCAGGACAAGCTTAATCACAAGCCAAGGGAAGGTGAAAAAGACCAAGAGTAGGGAGCAAGTGGCCTTCTATATAATCACGTGTAGGTCATGCTACTGCCCAGCTGCTCCATGCCAACAAGTCTCTAGTCCCATGGCTCTGCATGAGCACCAGGATTTGCCAGCATAGAGCAGCTCGCAGGACGCTTGCAGGAGCGGTTGTTTTTTATTTAAGAACTCTTTGTCCAACACTCGAACTCAGACCCCAAAGCTTGGAAACATTCAGTTCACTCATGATTTAAAAACGACTTTTCCCCCACCCTTGGGCGCTGCCCAGTTCCAACAGGGAATCACGAGTGACACAAATCACATAGGCAAGAGCTTCCGCTGTGCAACTCACTCAACGAGTCAGCAATCACCTGATACAGAGCGGACAAGCCGCAGGACAGAACCACGGCCGGACCACCATGGTAGGGGCCAGCAAAGGTCTTGGAGTCCTTTGAACAGAAGAAATTCTGGGCCTTTGACAGCTGTCTATTGCTTGAGACCCTTCACAGCTGTTTCACGGGGAATGAACTGGCCTCAGGTGAGAAGGCCGAGGCCCACGTGGGGTTGTCTTGCCTAAAACCACAGCTTGTACAGAGAATAAAATCCTGCCTAATAGCAGAGAGTAGCTGGCTCATGATACATGCTGGGGGGTGGCGCAGACACAGCCATGCCAGTGATTGGCATTGGAGATGACCAGATCTGATTCCAAGGTCACACTTCAAATGAATTGGTTTTCTTCCTTCCACCCCCTGCCCTGATGAGAGGCTGATGAGAAGAGGAAAGGGATTGCAATATTCTGTAGCTGAGAGGAGCAGGGGGACTGACTGGCCTCTCTCTCTAGTTGCCCAGTTTGAATCTAGCTTTAGTTGAAAGGCGTTACTGTCTGACGGCTGGCCGGTGGCTTGGCTGGAACTAGTTGATGGACGGGGTCAGCGTCAGAGAAACCATCATGACACTTGGACACCGATTGGCCGGCTCAGCAAAAAGCCCACAGGCTGAGTTGGCACCGAGACTGAACTAGCTACACAGCCCATAGTGTCATGATGGCACCTCTTCCCTACCTCCCATCGCTGTCCTTCCCGGGCAGGCCTGCAACACGTTAGCACAGGAAGCTTGCCATGCCAACCTGAGTCATTCTGTAGCTGAAAAGTGGATTTCAGTCTTCAGTGTTCACCCTTTGAGGCCTTTAGCACTGAGGTCACATGGATGGACACCTTTCACTGGCACTTAATTGATAATACATACAGTGCCAAAGAAACGGAGCCAACTCTTGAGCACAGGGCAGCAACTAACAGACACATAGCATGGGCAGGTGGGAAATTTGGGTCAAGGGCTCCAAGACAAATCCCTATGCTGACAAAGAGGGAGGTTTGGAAGCTAACACAGAGAAGATGGGATGGCGGTGTCTTAAGGTCTCATCCAAAAGACCCATATAGAGTAAACTGCATGGCACGCTTCTGATCTATTTGGGAAGGGCAGAATGGACCCTCCTGGGACTTGAATGGTTCTGGAGTCTAGTATTTCAGCTCAGAGGCTTGGAGCACTCAGCCTTCCCGCTCTGGTTCTGATATTGCTGCTGCTTGGAGGGTGCTGCAAACCCCAAATATCAGTTTCCCCTTGCTCTTTACACTACCCAGTGACATACAGCAGCAGCTGCCTGATAAAGAACGCCAAGCCCTGGCTAAACTTCTGAGCTTGGCTTCTCTGGAGGTAATAGAGAAGCAGGAGCTTTGATCTGTGCTCTGGCTAGACAGGTGCTTAGCTCTGCAAGTCGGGGCACACGCCGAGGCCCGGCCATTGCCAGGGTGCCTAAAGCACAGCCGCTCAGCTGAATCCAGTTCTCCCACATTGCGCAACGCACGCCGCCGTGCGAGGAACCAGTTGTGCAGCGGCGGCCCGGGGGCGTCAGCGCAGAGCGCAGCCCGTGGTGCTGGCGTGGATCCTTTCCCAGCTGCAGGGACGCCAGGCCCTCTGCCACGTGACACCACCCGCCTGCCTAGGTTAATCCCCAAGCACAAATAATGGAAGGAGATTGCAGAGGAGACCAACAGCTGATCCTAATGGAGCTCTCACCTTCACCTCTTTATGCTTCGGAGGCAGCTGGCCACACCCTCTCCCCCAAAGCAGCGTCGCTAATACCCTCCTTCTCAGGAGAGACAGCTGAGCACTGAGGCTGCCGTGAGGCTCCCTTCCCAGGGGCCAGGCGTGCTGCTACCTCTGCAGATTGGGTGCAGAGACAACACCCAAGCATTACAGGGGAGCCTGTGAGATTTGTGGGCTTGTCCATGTTTTGTGGGAGTTGCTTGTTTTCCCTTCTCTCATTGTCACGTTTAAATTATCAGCTCCTCTTTGGGGCAAGGTGCCTCTCTCCCTGTTGTTTCTATAGCACCGAACTCAGTGGGGTCCTGGTCCAGGACTAGGTGCTACCGTAATACCCCTAAATAGCACTGAAACGTACAGCACCTTGCACCATGGCTGTCTGCTCTATGACTGGGGTGACCAGGCACAGCTGCAATGCAAAGGCTGAATGGTGCCTGTTCATCCAGAAGGCTCGTTCGCAGAGCTGGCTGAAATTTCATTCCAAATGCTTTTTTGCCCCTCGGCTTCATTGCGGGAATGGACGCTGCCATCATCCACGAGGGGTTTTGGAAAACTGATTGTAGGAAAAAAAAAAATCGGGTTGGGGTTTAATGAAAACTTTCCGACTTGTTATTAGCGAGAGTAACTGCCTCTTTACCTGGACATTTTACTTTCTTCTTAGGTGGCTTCTTCATTCCTGGAGGTTTGCCACCATGGCAGTCCATTCTGCAGGATCCTCTGCTAATCTCTTGGTGGATGACTAGGCCTTTAGATCCACCCAGGATACCACCTCGGCCGTCCAACACCATTTTCTGCCTCATGTCCTTCTGCCATCAGCTTTTCCTTCCCGTGCCCAATAACATGCATCGCCCCCTCGCCCTCTTAAAATGTGCCCTGCCATACAAACTGAATCTTTCTTTTTCATAAAATCTCCGACTACCGTTTACAGAGTTCCAATCCACTCCAATAGTTTTTCGCTGGACAGTTTATTCCAAAAAGATATAAAGGGACATTTTATCAAGGCTTAGTTTAGTTTCAAACCCTCGTCCTGAATTGTCAACAGGCAGCTAACTGATCAGCACAGGCCATTGCTTGAATAAGAATGGTAGGATTAAAGCCAACTTTCAAAGGTTTCATCTTTAACTCCCTTACAAAAAAAAAACCAACAAAAACCAAGCAGTACCTTGTCATGCTGTGTAGCAGTTGAGAAAGCCACATTGCACCATGTTCTTCAAGCACAGCGCAGGTAGCTTTGAGCCTTCACACCACCGCTTAAAATCAAACAACTTTAAGAGCAACGTGCAGGCTGCAGTGCATTCTGCCTCGTGTGGACAGGTGTTTTGGGTTAGCAAGCGCAGATGTCTTTCAAAACACAAGGCGGCTTTTTGCCTTGACAACAGAAGGAGCCTTCTGGAGCCCAAGACCCAAATCCAGACCCTTGGTTAGCAAGTAACTGAGCATCTTTCATTTACTCAGGCTGAACTGGCTTAGGATTTCAATGCCACAGCAAACACTGTTCTTACCCGGCCCACTGCAATTACAGCATCCGTTGCTGGGATCCCGTTCTATTACGTGGCCTAGGCTGGGTTAGTACTGAAGTGGGAGACATGGAAAATGCCAAATGCCGGAGGACACATTCGCAATTCAGTTACAGACTTACATTGTAAGTCCCTTGGGGCAGGGACTGTCTTTTGTCCTGTGTTTGTACAGCGCCTGGCACCAGGCACTCCTGGGCTATGGTAAGACAAATAATACAAAATGGGGCTCTCACCTCCAAGTCTGTCCTGAGCCCATGCTGTAGCTTGGGGATGGCTGCAGTCGGTTTCTTGGGTGACAAGACAAACAAAATCTGACCCCTCATCACTAAAGATCCCATGCCAGTTATTGCAAGAGTTCTGGCATCCAACCCAAATGCCCATCCTCACCTGCCTCAATCCCCTTGTCATTTCTAGCGTTGCTTCTCCACTTCCTGCCCTGGAAGAGGTGTAGTAGTGTTGCTGCCTGCTAACAGTGGCCTGACGTTCCACTCCAGAGCTAGGTGCACTTTGGTAGCAGGTGAGGAGAGCCTTCAAGAGTTCGCCTGATGTCACGGGATCCATCAGAACAAAAGGCACCATAACAATGTAAGGTGTTAAGGCAAAGGCTTTGTTCAACCATCCATGCGAATTGAGTGGGCCTGGTTTAGAAACGTGCAAGGAGGGTGCGTAATGCCAGGGAACGTGTCCAACGATGCACACCCACTCCTGTCTTATACAAGAGCGGCCCATTCTCCTGGGAGATGGTGTTAATAATATACCTAGGCATACTACACCTTTCGCAGTTTGCATTTACTGTCTCTCCCCTCAGCCTTCCAGAGATGTGCCGCGTGCTCTATCATCTAGTTTGATATGTATCGGTGAAAGAGAGGTTGTGTGCTGCGGGACAGGTCTCAGATTACTCTGCAGTTGGCAGCACCTACTAGCTACGTTAACAGTGTTTATACAAGTATTATCTTTGTTTTATAGATGGAGAAACGGAGTCACAAAGGTAGTGGACTTGTCCCACAGCCGTAGGTGTGAGAACTGAAATTAGAACCCAGGAGTTCTGGGCTCTCAGTCCTATGCCCAAAATATGCCTGACAATTTAGCCACCTCCCAGGGGAGGCCGCGAGTCTTAGTTAACAGAAGTTGCATCCGAAGAAGTGGGTATTCACCCACGAAAGCTTATGCTCCAATACGTCTGTTAGTCTATAAGGTGCCACAGAACTCTTTGTCGCTTAGTTAACGGAGTTCACATTGACCTGAAAGGCGCTAAAGAAGCACAACGCATTAGTGCTGCTGGACTGACAAGGGTATTAACGGAGGGGCGGGCAGGGGAAGTGTATTTCATTTATCAACAAAGATCACATTCGCCTGGAAACTGCTCTGGTTTAAACCTTTTAATAACATTATTTTCCTCCTGGAAGTTTATAAGACTTTTACACAGGCGTGAAATGTTTTACTTTAAAAAAAAAAAAAAAAAAAAAGGCAGAAATAAAGAAAGAGAATTCACACATTGTGGGAAGTGCCTCGAGCCGAGCATCAAGAGGAATACCCGGGCCCTTTCCTAGCCAGCAGTTCTGACTCCCGATTCCCAGTCCAAGCGGCGGCTGGCTTGGGTTCCTTGCTGGAGGCGGGCAAGTGAGGCAAAGATCTGGAGTGGCCGCCTGGATGCTGGCTAAGCAAATAGCTCCCTGCTGCCATGGCCCCAGGTAGACTCTGGCATCTCGGGGGGTCTCCCGTACCTGGAGGTTGCTTGGGGTGGCAGTAGGCGGGCGAGCTCTTGTCGGGAGTGACGGATGTGGAGCGGAAGAAGGGTGCGGGGGCCGTTAGGTTGTTGTGGAGGAAGAGAATGACCCCGCAAGCGTTTGGTCCGAGCAGGGCTTGGCTGAAAGCAGCATTCAAGTGCCCTAGGTTTGCCAGCCCCAGTGGCGGGTTGCAGATGGGCGAGGTGTGCATCCAGGTCAAGTTCATGGCAGACCAGTCGGCCAGAAAGCAGGCCTGCTCCCGCCACACCGCGCCGGCTTTGCCGTCGGCTGCGGCCGGGTCCGTGAGGTGCAGCTTCTCCGCGGCGGGGCTTTGGGCGGAGTCTTCGCTGGGCGCCGCGGGCTTTCCTCCGTCACTGTCCACTGCTGAAGGCTTGGGGTGGGACTGCTGGAGGAGAGGGGAGAGAGGGGGGCACCTTAGGCTGGGACGGCGTTGACTTTCAAGAGCCCCGGCAGCTACAGCCAATATGGCCGACCTGCCGGAGCTCCCTACGAGGCCGACAGATGTGGCAAGAGCAGGCGAGGAGGAACCCACAGCTGTGCCACTAGCGAGAGGCCAGCGTTCCCATGGGGAGACCAGACAGACCTCTCGGCAACACATGGCCCTTACAGACACCAGGCAAGCCCCTATAGGACCCACTTCATCCATGTCCTCAGTGCGGCATGTGCCACAGAAGTTCCTCCCCCCCCAGCCAGCGTCCCGCCTGCCACAGCCCCAGCCCCGTCCCCATTCTGCTGGACTGAGGCTTTTAATCCATATGGAGATGGAAGGGATTGGATAGTCCGGTTACCCGGCAAGGAAGCCCCCTTACCTTTGCCAGCTTGCGCGCATGCTCTGCCGGATTGGAATCAGGACTGGAGCTGTTCAAGGCGACATGAGGGAACCAAACTTTCAGCATCATTTCTACCTGCAGCAGGGTGCCCAGATATCGCTCCCTGCAAGATGAGAAAAGAAACGGGGGGTTCCTCTCAAGCCAGGAGAGATCGTTGTGCATCGTTTTACCCTGCTGAGCCCAGATGGATTGGTCACAGCCTGGCGCCTCGCACGGGTAGCACACAATTAAAGCGAGAAAGAAGAGACGGTCAGGCTCCCACAGCAAGGAGACCGCCCAGTTAGAGAGAGAGAGAAAGAGAGAGACACACACACACACACCCCTCCGAAACAGGCCAAGTTCCCCCAATAAAAAGATGGGCCTCAACTTTTAAGATCTGGGCTTTGAATATCAAGTTACAGAATAGCAAAAATTCAGTAATTTGATGCTCCCCTCCCCTTTGCCCAAAAGGAACGTCTCCCTCCCTCCCCAGGGCTTCCCTCTGCAACAGGATTAGAGATTTCAGCAAAGAAAAGGGACGAGGGTAGCAAGTAATTTGTGGTTTCAATGTGCACCAGGTTCGAAAAGCCCAGAGGCATTTCCTAGGCTGCGGGCGACAGAGCAGTCCAGCACTACCAGTCCTGGGTGTCCGCTGCCAGTGGGGGAATCAACCGCCAGGAGTAGTAGAGGGATATGAATCCAGCTGTTCCTCTACTGACGCCCAAGACCTCAGCCCCAGGGGGGGTTTAACCTGGGGTGCAAACTGCCGGCGACCTTGGGCACCAGTGTTGTCAATGCAACAGCCCAGGAGTTCAGTGGGAAGTTTGCTGATTCTGGAAACGCCGGACAGAGTCTGTGCATGGTCTGGCTCTCCCTCCCGCAGCCAGTCACACACCAGCCTCTGCTGAGATGTTGTAATGATTTAGCGAAAAGACTCTTACCCCATTTCTGGCTTTTGCAGGACCCCAACTATCCTCTGAATCCTGTCCATGGCCACGCTCCGCTGGAAGCTGCTTAAGCCTGGGGGGGGAAAACACAGCAAGGCCCAGCTATTAGTTTACAGACAAACCGAACAAACTTTACTGCGCTAGGGCGCCTGGAGAGAAGGCAGCCGCTTGGGAAGCCAGCGCCAGGCTGATTCAGCCTCCACACTGCTCAGACTCCGATTACCCAGGGGAGATTATGGAGAGATCACACCAATTACATGCAGCGGGGACGGACGCGAGAACCGAGCCCTCAGATTAGCTGGAGGAAAAGGCCAGCACAACGCGGGGGGGTTGAGACATTGTCATGTCTTTGTCCTCCCACTGCAGATACAGTGAATTGCAGCCTCTGCTCCTTGCAGCACTGTTGTACTAGGAGAAATCACCCCCGTAATGCTGCCAGCATGAAAACGGCCTGTGTGCTGGAGAAGCAGGTGCCCCCGGGGCTCTGTTAGCACCATGTGATGACTTTCTGAAGGGCAGGTATCACGCCGCACCAGCTGCCTTCTCGCACGTTATTCCCAGCCATAATCATTTCTTCCCAGCCAAGAGTGGGCGTGACACAAGCAGGCAGCAAGATACGTGTCTGGCGGATGGAAACTCGCACGCACAGAGACACGTGTAAACAGCACGCTGAGAGAGAAAGGAGAGCAGGCTCCCAGCGCCGAGCGGGCGCTTCAATGAAAGCCTTCTCTTTCACATTTCCAGCAGCGTGTTATTAGGGCAGGAAAGCAGCGATGCAAAGAGCAAGCAGCTCCCTGGGAATTTCTCAGCTCACGCTGCGATCAATGCAGCTGACAATGGCCTTCTTTACTAGGCAATTTAGCACAGTCAACCGAGGGGCAGAAATTAAGATGAGGGCGCAGGAGAGTGCTATAAACAGAAAGAAGGAATTCAGGGAAGATCTTGTATGGGGAATAAGCTAGTGCCCACTGAGTACACATTAGACCACATCTGGCACTTCAATTCTTTTCGGGGGCGGATGAGGCGGCGGAATAAGGGGAAAACAATGAGTGCTGGGTACCTAACACACTAGTCTCTTAAGTACTGAGCAAAGCACCTGTATCTAGTATTCTAGAATGTACAGGATATCTCAGAGGTATGACACCCATTAGATCCTCAAATCCCTTCCCATTCCAGGGCAGGGCAGCCTCCTGCCAGCAGATGTAATCAGATTAATATGTAAACAGAACAGGTGATTGAGCCATAGGGCCAAGATGATGAAACAGCAACCCCCACGCTGGGAAAAAAGAAGTCAGAGGGATGGGGCCAGATCCTTAGCACAAATCTGCTGACTTCAGCGGAGCGACATTGATTTATGCCAGCTGGGGACCTGGCCCATTCTCTCAACGGCATTCAGGCTGAAAGATCCCTACCACTTAACGTAGCACTTTACAAGCGTCAATTAATCCATAATGAAGGGCCAGATTCTGATCTCAGTCGCATCAATGAGGGGTAAATTCACGGAAGTCAAAGGAGTTACCATAGCGTAACTCAGAGCTCAGAATCTGGTCCTGGGAGAAGGCATCTTTTCCACTGGGGTAAAGCCCTGGATACACCCTTATAGAGAGTGGGGAATTCTGCAGTCCAACACATGCACGTTATAGGAGCCAGCAATCCTCTTCCTCCCCATGGTGGTGATTACAGGCCCTTAATCTAGCGCACGGATTTATATGCGCAGGGAAGCATGGAAAACAAAGGAGAGATGCCAGCGATTTCCTTGGGATGGGATCTCAGGACCAGACTGCCAAGTGCGCACCGTCACAACTGGGGTCAGGTCGCCCAACGCGCTCAGCTTCCAACGTGACATTTGCAGCTGGGTTTTCAGCACCCGATTTGCCCAGCTCTGACAAAATCCCCCGGCCTCTCACCGTGGCGCTGGACTGGGAGCAGATGTTTTCTGTTCTGTCTCTAAAATGGCAACTGCAGCGCGGGCAGCTTTAATTGCCCCTCCCCGGCCGGAGGATCATACAGGTCCCTGCCACTTCTTCCTTTGCTCCCAACCCAGCCCCGTTCTGAGAGCGTTTGTGTCTCGGAGCAGACAAACGCTGGGTAAAGCTTTCTGTCCCGCTCCTTTTGGGGCCCCGGAAGGAACAAAGGGCTGATTGAAAGCGAGCAATATTAAGAAGAAAAGGAAGTAGGGGAAAGAAACCCTGAAACCATCCACAGAAAGAGCTCAGACAGGGGAAACTGTGCAGCGGGCGACTCCCTGCGCCAGGCGGCAGCTGTTTCTCACTGGTCCCCGATTCTCCCACCCTCTGACTGCCACTCCAGCAAAAAGCCCGGAGATAGCCACTGGCCTCTGATTTAGGGATCAAAACAGGGAGGGAGGGGAATAATTCCCTGCTGTTAAATAGCCGTGTGGCGGCGTCAGACACTCGGCTGAGGGACAAGCGCGAGGAACAGCATTTACCTCGTTCGTAGCGACCTTTCTTCAACCCGCTCAGAAGCTCCGTGAGAGGCCTGATGAAGCCCTGGAGTTCCCGGCACTGCAGAGAAGGAGCACAGAAAGTGAGCCAGCCCGTCCGGGACAATCCCACTTCTGGGCTCCCCCCGACCCCTCCGCACACGCCTCTCCCCGGCGCATCCCCGGGGCTGGTTTTGCACCTGACACAGGACTCCCGTGCAGCTGGGCTGGGCGGCGAGGTGTGAATACAACCAAGTGGGCTCTAAAGCACTCGCTTTAATCCCCAGGAATGTAGTTATGACATCTTATTTCATGCCCCTCCTCAGACTCTACGCTTTTGGGAGCAGGGACGGTTTTTATTCTGGGTCTGTAGAGCGCCTAGCACCACGGGGCCCCTGGTCCATGACTGCAGCATGAATACTTAACACCACTAATTCCAATTCCCAGCCTTTCACTATTACGATGAAGCTGACCTCCCGTTTTCCTTCCCCATGCTAGTCCTCCCCCACTGCCCTCAATTTGTTCCAGTCCAGAGGGTGCCCAGCTCACATCTGAGTCTGCACTGGCCACGGCACATGGGAAACTGAGGCACGATCACCCTGACACTAATAACTCAGACGGCTAGATGTCCAGCAGGCTCACCCCACGTATTCTACCCACCAGCTCCAGCATCTACGGGGCCTTGGCTATTTGGTGGGATCCAAGGTGCAAAGAGGGCGGGGCTTTGCCAATGGCATTGGTGCATCAAGCTGGCAGGTGAGGAATCCCAGTTTGTATCAGGCCTCGTGTCCCATTTGACCGCATGCTTCACCCCTTCCCAGGGAACTCCCTCCCTGCTGACACCCGCTTCTCACAGAACTCACCTTCTGGGCAAACAACCGGTCGCCGTCGGTCAAGGGCAACGTCCGAGTGTCCCTCATCTCCGTTTCCCCATTCCTTTGCCTTTTTATCCCGTGGGCAGCCGGCTTTTCAGCATACTCGGGGTATTCCCTCTCCCCCGCGGGACGGATCAGATGCTTCCGTCCGCTCTCCACCCTCTTCTGGCTCAGAGTCCTCCCGGCCAGGCCGCCATCCCCGTCCATCAAATAAGCACAGGCGGTGGCGTATCTGCTGTCCAACGCCCCGGGGAACCGGCCGCACTGACTCGAAGGCCGTTGCCTAGCAGAGCTCTGCAAAGTGGGTTTCACCGTCCTGCGTCTGCAGTCCCGGCCCGGCAGGCTGGGGCTAGACCATGCCGACTTGGGAGAAAAGAGAATCCTCCCCCCTCCGGAGCGGGCGTCTCTCCGGCGGCTCAAGCCACCCGCCTCCTTCTCCACCTCGCTCTCACTGTCCGACAGGAAGACGCCGAAGTCGTAACACTTGTCCTCTTCGTCGCTGGCGGCACTGTCGACCGAATACAGAGACTCACAGGACGACATGCTGTTGGGGGACTCCATGACTGCGGGAACCTGACAGAGACAAAAAACGGGCAAACAAATGAAGAAGCTGCCAGTAACCGCAACAAAAGATGCCTTCGAGATCCTACCATTTGCCTCCCTGGCATCCCCAGACCCTACAGCCCAGCGTCTCTTAGCACTGCTGCTGACCCGAGTTTATAAAAGGAGGCTTTAGAATAATTTCCTCTGGGACAGCTAAAAATCAAGCGCTCCTCTGGTTACTGCGGGGAGGTGGCTCAAAACAAAGGGGTAAAGACAAAGGGAGCCCAATGGACCCTGTACAGTTGCAGTTCCTGGATAGAGCTTGCCAGCGGAAGCTGTTTCAGATGCGACCAATCTGTTCCCATCAGGGGCTGCACCAGGACTAGGCATCCATTAGGTTTCATTGTCAGGGGCAGCTAGAAGGGACCTCAGAGCAGCCCTGCAGCGGGTGGGTGGACAAGTCAGCTCCCAGACACTTGATGGGAGCATGAGGCGGATGAACTAGTGGAGGGGGGAGTTTACAACCATCGGTGGCATCACTCCATGCAGAAGCATTACAGGATATTGGCAACAAAATATTACAGGATATTGGCAGCAACTTCACTGTCACAGACATAAGCAGTTTCAAAATCAGTTGGGAAAAAGCTACATTTCCTGCTAAATATTAAGAAGGGGAAACACAATTCTTATGTGTATTAAGGCAGCACTAGGAACCAGGACCTTCCCCATTGGGGAAGGGAGAGGGGCTGCTTCCACTTGGACAAACAGAAACATATCACTTGGTATTTCATTTTCTGTCTCACATGTACAGGTGCTGCAAGGTTTGGGTTGCAAACACAGCCGGGGAAAGGTTTCAAATAAAACAAAAACTGGCATTAAACGCACACACACAGGGACATTCTGATCACTCTTAGTTTCTTAGTAAGATCTCTTTCCTGCAGAACGTAAATCGACCCGTTAAACCACTTCTGGGGTGCATCAAGAAAATGTTTACTCAGCTAAAACGTTAGCAACCTTAGGGTACAAACGTGACCACTAACAATGTAATACTCGAGTGATATTAGTCCGCGTCCTTTCGATTTGGACTGGTCTAAAATGAACGGCTCATAAGTCAACATACTAAACACAAGTGCCCACCAGACGGGAAACAAGTGAATTAAAAAAAAATGTTGGAGCTGTTCAATACAAGAGTTAAACCCAGCCCTTGAAGGTAAAATGAGCAGAGGACAAACTACACATGTAAATGATAAAAGGTTTCTCCAGCCCACTGGAGATAAGAGCAGGGTGTATCAGTCTGATTTGAAAGGGACTGTGGCTGACTCAATGCAGTCAGCACTTGCGGTTTCTGTAACAGAGCACCCAGCTACTGGGCGACATAGGGTCAGAAACTTGGGGAAGGCAGGGCTCCAGCCTTCCCACGCTCCCCATCATTGCAGGCAGACAAAAAGCTGTAACCCTTTCCTCCCTGGCAAGGCAGACAAAGATGAGAAGCGTTTATTCTCCTGCCCTGTTTTAGACAGATGCCAACTGCCAACTCACAGCAGCTACCCTGCTGCCAGCCAAACGGCTGGCGAGAAATCAACAACCCCCAAGTGGGAAATGTGGCATTTCACCTGGACATTGGCCAACAGAGAATAGCAGGCAGGGAGAAATCCTGGAGAGGCTGTTCTAAGGGCATGCTTCATGGAGCCAATGTCATAACACAGTCAGAAGCGGCTTGCACCCCCAAAGATCCCAAACCACACACAAGATGCACAGCATTGCTAAGATCCCCGGCATCCTGCACCCACTTCCTAGGAGCAGAAGGGATCAACACACTCACCACCTCCACCCGCCTTAGTTTGTTTGATATACACAGGTCTAGCCCAACGTACCTACACAGGTAGCCCTCCGGGACTCAATAAACGGATGAAGGGCCGTGTCCACCTTGCTGGGAACTGAATCTCCCTGGGTGTTTCCTGGTCTGGTGCTGGGCTCTCTCTGCAGCAGCACAGGTGAAGGCGGAAGTTTCCAAGCGCAGCAGGTGCTTTATCCAAGAAGGCTGGGGAGTGACAGGGGCAAGTTAACCTACAAGCTGCCATCTGCTGTTTTTACGGTTCAGAGTGACTTGGCGGTGACTCAATGGAGGGGTGGGGGTCCCGCTCTCTTTGCTACAGAACATGCCCTTCTCCCTATACCCCATGTCTCTTCCCGAAGTAGCCAACCCCCAGGTGCCACGCACCAGCCTCAGCCGCATCCCAGCTTCGACGAAACCAGTTACATTGGTACCTCACCACCCTCCTAACTTCAGAGCTAGCAGCCCCCTCCAGTCCCTTTGCTAAAGAAACCAACCCGCTATTCTTGGAACTCAGTAGGAAATCTCAAGTAGGAGCCCGCATGGCAGCTCCTTCCTCCCCAGCAAACCTCCTTCCACTAAACCCACCCAGGGTCAACACCCTGAGAATCAACTTCGTTCCTCCTTCCCTTCACCCAGTACAGCAGGGATCGGTAACGTTTGGCCCGCGGCCCGCCAGGATAAGCCCCCTGGTGGACTGGGACGGGCCAGTTTGTTTACCTGCCCCGTCCGCAGGTTCGGCCAATTGCAGCTCCCACGGCCGCGGTTCGCGGCTCCAGGACAATGGGGGCTGCGGGAAGCGGCAGCCAGCACATCCCTCTCCCTGCGCTGCTTCCTACAGCCCCCATTGGCCTGGAGCCGCGAACCGCGGCCAGTGGGAGCCGCGAACTGCGGGTGCCGCGATCAGCCGAACCTGCGGACGCGGCAGGTAAACAAACCGGCTGGGCGCGCCAGGGGGCTTACCCTGGCGGGCCGCGGGTCAAACGTTGCCGATCCCTGCCGTACAGGATCCAGAGCCTAGCCAGCACCTTGCCTGCACCGCATCCAGCCACCACGGCACGTTGCTGACCTAGATTAAACACGCATCCGCTCCTCGACACCAAGAGTCATGCAGTCTGGATGGCTGCTGCAATCACGGACCCGGCTGTTGCCATGCCACGCGACACAATGAGTGAATTCTCACACAGCCCCTGCCTCCCCTTCTGCAAGCAGGCACACTCTCCCTGGCCCTTCCCTCTTCAACACACACACACACACACCGTGCACGCCCCCTCCTCCCCCACCATTCACGCACTCACACGCACTACTCACGTGTTTGTGTTACACACTCAAGTCACTGCCATTCACACCCCGCCCCTCCCTGCCATTCATGCACACTCAGTCCTTGCATCCCTCACGCAGAGCCCCCTGCACGCACACCCTCCATATCTCCCCTCCCTTCCACACTCAGGTCACCACCCTGCAGACATGGGGCAGGTTAATCCCTTCCCCACCCCGTGGCGGCTCTAAACCCTAGCGTGCTCCCAGGGGTCAGGTTTCCTCCCAGGATTGGTGGGGAGCTGCAATGCTGACCCCGGGGGAGCCAGACTCCTCTGTGCCCAGGGACAATGCTGGGATTCAGACACTCCGCACAAAAGCATGGGAGGGGGGGTCTGGATCCCCACATTCCGGTCGGAAAAGAGAATCCTCCTAGGGGGCACACGGGGGGGGCGGGGGGGGGGATCCCGATCCCCCCAAGGGCGCAAGGTCCTTTCACCTGATCCCAGTCAGAGGCGGAGGGGAAGGGTCCCGGTCCCTGATGCCCAGTGGATTCCAGGCTGGGGAGAGGGGCCCCGGACCCGATCCCTGATACCGGCGGGTCCCAGGCTGGGGGGGGGAGGGGCCCGATCCCTGATGCCGGCGGGTGCCAGGCTGGGGGGGGGGAGGGGCCCGATCCCTGATGCCGGCGGGTCCCAGGCTGGGGGGGGGGGAGGAGCCCGATCCCTGATGCCGGCGGGTCCCAGGCTGGGGGGGGGGGAGGAGCCCGATCCCTGATGCCGGCGGGTCCCAGGCTGGGGGGGGGGGGGAGGGGCCCGATCCCTGATGCCGGCGGGTGCCAGGCTGGGGGGGGGGGGGAGGGGCCCGATCCCTGATGCCGGCGGGTGCCAGGCTGGGGGGGGGGAGGGGCCCGATCCCTGATGCCGGCGGGTGCCAGGCTGGGGGGGGGGGGGGGGAGGGGCCCGATCCCTGATGCCGGCGGGTGCCAGGCTGGGGGGGGGGGAGGGGCCCGATCCCTGATGCCGGCGGGTGCCAGGCTGGGGGGAGGGGAGGGGCCCGATCCCTGATGCCGGCGGGTGCCAGGCTGGGGGGAGGGGAGGGGCCCGATCCCTGATGCCGGCGGGTGCCAGGCTGGGGGGAGGGGGGGAGGGGCCCGATCCCTGATGCCGGCGGGTGCCACGCTGGGGGGAGGGGGGGAGGGGCCCGATCCCTGATGCCGGCGGGTGCCAGGCTGGGGGGAGGGGGGGAGGGGCCCGATCCCTGATGCCGGCGGGTGCCAGGCTGGGGGGAGGGGGGGAGGGGCCCGATCCCTGATGCCGGCGGGTGCCAGGCTGGGGCGGGGGGGAGGGGCCCGATCCCTGATGCCGGCGGGTGCCAGGCTGGGGCGGGGGGGGAGGGGCCCGATCCCTGATGCCGGGCGGGGGGAGGAGCCCGATCCCGGCCGGGGACGGAGGGGGGGTGTCCTGATCCCGGCCGGGGATTGGGGGGTCCCGGTCCATGATGCCGGCGGGTCCCAGGCTGGTGTCCGCCCCCCGGCCAGGGGGTCCCACATCGCAGCGGCTCCCAGCTCCCTGCCCGGCCCCCTCGATCCCTGCGAGCCTCCAGCTCCTCACCGGATCTCCTTCCCAGCTCCGCTCCCTCTGCTCTGTCCCCCGGGCGGCTCCGTCTCCGCTCCACACCCAGCCAGTGCCCGTCCCCGTCCCCAGCCCGGCGCCCGGTCCCCGCCCCCGGCTCAGTGCAGGCCCCACGCGGCCACGTGCGGCCCGGCACGTGCCTCCCGCTGGGCCCCGCCCGCCCCGCTCCCATTGGCTCCCCAAGCCCACCTAGCGTCGCCGGCCACCGCCCTAGAGCCACGCCCCCTGCCCCTAATAGGGACTCAGCGGCTCCCCGGCAGCCCAATGGCGGAGCAGGGCTGAACCGATTGGCCGGGAGGGTGGGGCTCGAGGCCACGCCCCTACATGTGGCTGCAGGAGCTAGACGCAGGGGCCTGGGGGCGGGGCAATGGGGAAGGACACGCCCCCTCGTGTCTGCCTGCCGCATCGAAGGGGGCTGGGCAGGAGGGGGGAGACGTGATGGGGGACCCATAGAGGGCAACGGGGCAGAGGAGGGGGAGTGATAGGGGACCCATAGAGGGCAATGGAGCAGAGGAGGGGGAGTGATAGGGGACCCATAGAGGGCAATGGGGCAGAGGAGGGGGAGTGATAGGGGACCCATAGAGGGCAATGGGGCAGAGGAGGGGGAGTGATGGGGGACCCATAGAGGGCAATGGGGCAGAGGAGGGGGAGTGATGGGGGACCCATAGAGGGCAATGGGGCAGAGGAGGGGGAGTGATGGGGGACCCATAGAGGGCAACGGAGCAGAGGAGGGGGAGTGATAGGGGACCCATAGAGGGCAATGGGGCAGAGGAGGGGGAGTGATAGGGGACCCATAGAGGGCAATGGGGCAGAGGAGGGGGAGTGATGGGGGACCCATAGAGGGCAATGGGGCAGAGGAGGGGGAGTGATGGGGGACCCATAGAGGGCAACGGAGCAGAGGAGGGGGAGTGATAGGGGACCCATAGAGGGCAATGGGGCAGAGGAGGGGGAGTGATAGGGGACCCATAGAGGGCAATGGGGCAGAGGAGGGGGAGCTGGTGAAGGCAGAGAAGGAGACTAAAGGAGCTAGGGGGGAAGAGAAAGGGTGGGACTAGAGGACCACAGGGGCTAGGGGGCCGAGGAGGGGCTCAGAAGAGGAAGCAGCTGGAGGACACAGAGAGGAGAAGCTACAAAGGGTCCTGTGGCACTTTATAGACTAACAGATGTATTGGAGCATAAGCTTTTGTGGGTGAATACAAAGAGGAGAGGGGCTGGAAGGACTGGGGAGACAGGAGAGAGGAGGGGGGGCTGCGATCCCCAGCAGGGATGTGGGAGGGGGTTGTAGCCGGGGAAACACAGTCAGTGGAGAGGCCAGGGGACACTGCAGGGAAGCAAGAGAAATGGGATGGGAGAAGTTGGTGGGCAGGCACAGGTGGGAGGGAGATGGGGAGAGGGGTATGGGAGGGTATGTTCACAAGACAGGGGACTGCTAAGGGGACAGGGGACTGTTTGGGGGGAGGGATAGCTCAGTGGTTTGAGCATTGGCCTGCTAAACCTGGGGTTGTGAGTTCAATCCTTGAGGGGGCCATTTGGGGATCTGGGGCAAAAATTGGGGATTGGTCCTGCTTTGAGCAGGGGGTTGGACTAGATGACCTACTAAGGTCCCTTCCAACCCTGATATTCTATGATTCTATGACAGCAGCAGGGACAGGGAGCATGAGGGGAAGGAGACAGGTGGATGGGGAAAGAGAAGGGAAGAAAGGAAGAGAGCAAAAGAGATGGGGGAGGAGAGGGGTGGGAGCTGTGGAGGGGAACTGGGAGCTGGCGAAGGCTTAACCTGCCCTGCAGCTGCCGGTGGTACGAGAAGCCCGTCCCCTGTGCCCTTTTGCCTCAAAAGATGACGCTCCCCAAAGTCTCTTTTGGTCTGATGGCTTTTTTAAATGAAAAATGACTCCTCTTGTGCTTCCTGCTGAGGTTATGTGGTAAAGGTGGGTGCTGGCCAGGAGCCCAGCGCTGTCCTGCTCCGCAGGGGGCTGGGCGCTGCAGACACTATTGTCCTGGTCATGGGTCAGTAGGAATAAACGGCACAGAACACTGCAAAGCCTGGAGCCCGTAGTGCCCCAAAGCAGCCTCTTTACATCAAAGTGCATGTGTAAGTCCCCTTGACTTCAGAGGGGAGTTAAAGTTAACATACATGCTTAAATGCTTTGCTGAATTAGGGCCTTAATAGGCATAACAAACCTTACTGTTGCGTGCATGCTCATGACCTTCAGTGTATTGCCACTGTGACTGCATGCGGGGGCATATAGCCAACCTGTCTATGACACTGGGATGTGGCAAAAGCATCAGCAAAGTGGCTTTTGTTTTAAAGTGCTGTTATATGCTATGTTCCCTGCTGCTGACATCAGTATCAGTTGTGCACATAATGTAAAGGTAACCCACCTGTGATCTGTCACTGCTGATCTGTTCCCTCTCTACAGGCTATGATGTTCAGCATTTACTAAGCTGGTCTAAATGTGCTAAAACATGCTATAGGGAATGATCCTGCATTAGAAGGGAGATAGTACATCCAGTTCCAACAGGCCTGTTCCATCTCTGGGTTGAATTCCTATTAATGTTCCCATCCAGTAATTTGTAATCAATTACTCCATCCTCACTTTCCAGAGGGAGAAACTGAGCCAAAGAGACAGGAAGTGATTTGCATCTCACCTCATGGTGAGTCAGTGGCAGATGTGGGAATAGAACCCAGGCGTCCTGCTTCTTGTCTCATTGCTCTAAAAAACAGACCTCAATTTCCTCCAGACCTGGGAAGTAGAAGATGCCTGATGCTGTTAGGCCCCGATCCTGAGTGGATCCCTTGGCTGCTGCTGTAATACGAATGATTAATAATAAGCAGAATCCTGAAGTCCTGCATATCCGTCAGTTTACAGTCCCTTAGTGACCAATGTAACAGCTCTCTGGCACTCAACCATAATTGGAAGGGGGGATTCATTTGTATTTTGTAACTATCTTCAATTAAAGAACAATTCTAATAGGAAAATGGCTGTTCTTTCTCCCCGCACTGCAGATGGAAGTCCTTGTTTGATATTTATAAACTGAAATACATGCCTAAGTACAATGCTGGGAAATTTGAATATTCTGGGCATAAGTGGATTTCTGGGGCCAGGTTCACTCTAGGGTGAACCTACTCACTTCTGTGGATTTACACCATGGATGAATTTGATACTTTGATTAGTATGCATGCAGCCTCTTTGGAATAGGATTTGTTCTCTGATTTTTATTCTCTGTAAGTGATTCAAATAGTCCACTATGTTTATCCAATGCACACATTAAAGGGACAGCGTCGGCCTTGTTTAGGGTCCCCAACAGAGATTTGCTTATGGAAACCAACCAAAAAAAAAGTGTGTGAGAGAGAGAGAGATGCTACAAAACTGAACATGAATAGAGATGTTGCTGTGATTTATTCAATGAGAGCTTGGTTCATTCCATGCTTCCCGGGCAGTGATGGCAGCCTTGTGCATTAGAGCCCGGCACTGAACCTGACTGCAAACAAAAAGTGATATTGACCAGCCTACCTTTCCTGTCCAAACTGAGTGAAATGCAAACAGGAAACCAACCTCCTCAGTGCCAAAAGCAAGCTGGATTTTCTTTAACCACTCTCTTTTAAGAATCTAAAATGGAGTTAGTAATAACACAGGCAAAGGTCTGATTCTGCTTCCCGGGGCACGGGTGTACATCAAGAAGAACTTCATCCACTCCAATGTATATTACATCAGAGGAAAGCCAGTATGAATGAGGTTAAAATCTGGAACATACACAATTTTTCTGTTACCTCGACAGCATCCTTGAAAACAAAATTGATTAAAATCCAAGGAAAAATAACAGAGATTAGAAAAGCTTTTCCATCTATCTGATTTGATTTCTCTCTCACCCCCTTACCATATGAATCTATCCATCCATCCACATTCACACCCTTCTATCTATTTATCCATCGCCATACACACCATCTATCTATTTAGATATCTTCTATACTGTACCTATCACTGTGGTATCTGGTGCTGCTTATGTCTTTCTCTTGAGCATCTTGTACAGCTATGCAGAATCTAGCTGAGTTGAATGTCTCAATTTCTTTTTACTGTGCAAACTCGGCCTCCTCTCTGGGGGTCCAGCCCGTTCCTTCACAGTGGAACTGCGATTCTCCAGCCGTCTCCATGTTCAAAATCTGCTGGCAGTGCTATGACTGCTCGTGGTCTGTGTCACCAATGATCCATCCATATCCAGAAAGCTGAAGAGAATGAAATCCCGGCCAATGACTTCTGCAGTTTGTGGTGGTACGGGGGGGGGGAGGGTATAGCAAGGTAATTAGAGGGGAACTAACCCTGTGTTTTTTCTTATAACATGGACTTTTGAGCACAAAATAGATTGCAGGCAAAATCTTAAACAGTGTCTCTGGGGAGCCATTTCCAAGCCTTGAACTCAAAATGTCTAACACGGGGTTTGGTTCCTAGGTTAGTGATTTTGTTGTGCGGTGTGTAGTTGCTGGTGAGTAGTTGCTTCAATATTGCGGGGGGCTGTCTGTAAGTGAGGACTGGCCTGTCTCCCAAGGTCTGTGAGAGTGAGGGATCATCCTTCAGCCCAGTCCTCACTTACAGACGGCCCCCCAACCTGAAGCAAATACTCACCAGCAACTACACACCACACAACAAAAATACTAACCTAGGAACCAAACCCTGCAACAAGCCCCGGTGCCAACTCTGTCCGCATATCTATTCAAGGGACACCATCATAGGATCTAACCACATCAGCCACACCATCAGGGGCTCGTTCACCTGCACATCTACCAATGTGATATATGCCATCATGTGCCAGCAATGCCCCTCTGCCATGTACATTGGCCAAACCGGACAGTCTCTACGCAAAACAATAAATGGACACAAATCTGACATCAGGAATTATAACATTCAAAAACCAGTAGGAAAACACTTCAACCTTCCTGGTCACTCAATAACAGACTTAAAAGTGTCAATTCTTCAACAAAAAAACTTCAAAACCAGACTCCAATGAGAAACTTCAGAACTGGAATTAATTTGCAAACTGGACACCATCAAATTAGGCCTGAATAAAGACTGGGAGTGGATGGGTCATTACACAAACTAATTTCCCCCTGCTGGGGGTTGGACTAGATGACCTCCTGAGGTCCCTTCCAACCCTGAGATTCTATGATTCTATGATACTCACACCTTCTTGTCAACTGTTTGAAATGGGCCACCCTCATTACCACTGCAAAAGTGATTTTTCCTCCCTTGGTATTCTACTGTTAATTGAATTGTCTCGTTAGCACCGACCCCCCCACATGGTAAGGCAACTCCCATCTTTCCATGTACTGTGTATATATACCTGCTACTGTATTTTCCATTCCAGGCATCTGATGAAGTGGGTTTTAGCCCATGAAAGCTTATGCCCAAATAAATTTGTTAGTCTCTAAGGTGCCACAAGGACTCCTCATTGTTTTTGCTGATACAGACTAACATGGCTTCCGCTCTGAAACCTGTCACCAAATAAATAATGTTGCCATTGCAGTTTTTAGTCATCAAAGGGTTACCTAGTCCACACCCAAGGACTATAACCCAATTATAGTTATATAAGGGCACACTATAAACAGAAAGAATTCCAGAGAGTGTATGTGGTTAGAGCAAGGGACTGGCTGTCAGGACTCTTGGGTTTTATTCCTGGCAATGGAAGAAAGTGCAGACTACTGGTTAGAACAGGGGGAACTGTGAGTCAGGACTCCTGGGCATTAGGCCCGGCTCTATCCACGAACAGCTATGGGACCTTGATAAAGTCTCGTCAAGTCTTTGTGCCTCAGTTTCCCCAACCTATAAATCGAGTATAATAATTAATGACCCCAAGGGAGCGAGGCAGGCTGGGAAGTTGGGTTGATGCCTGCATGATAACATGCCCGTCCAATGTGCTATATAAGGGCTGAGTATTATTAAACAGATCCACGTCAAAGCTGGCAGCATGAGAACTGGAGCAGTTCATAACACAGATTAGTTCGCTTGGGTCAATACAGTAGTTGCTTCTTGGCGTTTAGCCCTCCCCTGCATTACTGGGGAGAGGACCAAAGCTAGCGCAGCCCCGTGCTATCAGTTGTTTGTAATGAAGGGAGCTGACCCTGCCCTAAGCACCACCAATAATACTGTGTCTCTGACACAGGACAGACAGGCAGGCTCCAGAGTGGGAAGAGGGATCTGAGCCCCAGCAGCAGACGGATGCCAGGAAAATCTGCACCAAGTGAGCAGTGCTGGAAACGTGCGCCGATCCCTCCTCGAGTCTATTACATAAGGGGCAGTGGCGAGTTTAATCAAAAATCTGAGAAGAGGACATAGCGTTCTCCCAGCTCGGTTGCCTCGGCCCCTCCCCAGCTGCTGGGAACAAGGTGGTTTAGTCAGCACAGGCGTAAATAAATAAACACAGAGCCAGGTTGGTGGCTGCCAGCCAACTGGGGGAAGAGCACGCCTGGCTGGGCAGTTGCGTCAGGGGACCTGGCTCCTTTTTGAGTGGGTGGCTTGGAACGGGATGCAGAGCCTGGGTGTCTTTTGGGGGGCTACTGGTTTTGATCCAGCCCGAGGCTTTGAGTCCCTGATTCTCCTGCACCGCCCTGGAAGAATATTCAGGAAGCAACCTGGGTTCTCCCCCCCAAATCCAGTGACTGATGCGATCAATAGCGATAGGTCATTCAGTGGTCAGTCCCATCCAGCCCTCTGCTGGGGAACAGCCCCTGCCACCTCTCCCCATGCATCTCATCTCTGCTGGAGAACACACCCTGCCCCCAGACATTTCTGCTGGCCTATGGCAGGGTTGGGGTCCTTGCTGCCCTGTGTCACAGCCCCCTACTTCTGGCTGCGGAGGGTGGGTGGGGGGAGGAGTGCGTGGGAAGGAGGTAGAAAATAACTAGAGGGCTTCCCCATCCCAACTTCTAAAGTGTGGGGGTCATGGTAAGAGGGTTTGTAGCCCCCGCCCTCCCAGAAGTGCCTAGTCCTTTGCTTCCTTTTAGGATCTCAGAGCCCTTTAGGAACAGCAGCGAAGCCTCCCAACAGTGGGTACTGTTCTCCGCTTTTACAAAATGGGGAAACCGAGGCACTGAGCCTTTCTAGGCTGATCCTGGGCTTTTCACCCATCTAACTCCCATGGCACTAAATGAGGGGAGCAAGGGCTGCAGAACTTAGCAGCTTACCCAGATTCCATGGAACCCAGGAGTCCTGACTCAGCCATGTGTGTTAGTTACTAAGGGCCTGATTTTGCAGGCTCTCTCTGTCTGAGGTTCTTTTCTTGCCCCATCACTGTAGTAACAGAGCACTTCACAATTGTTAAGGTATATCCTCACCACAGCCTGCGAGGCAGGGCACTGCTATTATCCCCATTGTGCATTTGGGGGAAACTGAGGCATAGGGAGGCTAAGTGATTTGCCCGGGGTCACCCAGGCAGCCTGTGGCAGAGCAGGGACTCGAAACCAGGTCTCGCAACTCCTGCGCTGGTGCTCTAACCACTGCACCAGCCCATGAGCACTGGCAGCTCCACTTCACTTCAGCTGACGTTTGGGGACCTGAGCATCCCTCCTCAGGCCTGAATTATGGCTCCGCTAAGCTGACCAGAGTTGAATGGGGTTTGCTGCAGATAAGTTTGGGGGGTGTCTGTGCCCCAAGCCCCCAACAGTTAGTGGCGCCTCTCATCAGAGGTCCAATTGATAGTCAGATGAACCTTGCTAGAGCAAAGGAAATTGCAGGGGGAAATCCCCTTCTTTTCCAGACCCCACAAGCGCCCGGGATCCCAATTCCCTCTCACCGGACGCCTTCCTTTATACCGAGCAAATCAGACCGGGAGGATTTTACACTTTGCACCCGCTGCACAGACCCCAGAGGAGTTGGGCAAAGACCCCTGCCAGGGAAGGGAAGGGATCGAACGCAAACTGCCCCAGAAGGGATGAAAGGGCCGGATGCTTCTCCCAGCTGCCAGCCTTTCCCTAAGGATTCCTTCCCGGTTCCCTCTCCGCACAGGGTCTGGGATGCCTCTCCCCAGACCCAGTGCTCCGCTCCCCTCCCCCTTCCTGCAGCACATTTGTGAGAAAGCTCCAGGCAAGCTCAGTCCTGATGGGCCGAGGTGGCTATGATTGTCCCAGGGGCAAGGGCAGGAATCCCTGCAAAATGGGGGGTTTGGGGGGGTGGGCGAAGAAAGTGTCTAAGGCCTGGGTGTGTTTTTTTAAAGCAAACACTGCCCAGATTTTTTCAAAGAAGGCCTTTGGGGGGGGAGGGGGAGGGGGAGGCAGTGGCAAGGCGCTCACATGGCCTGGCATGCGGCAGGGCTGTCAGCAGACAGCGTGAGTAACCAGAGAGCAAGCCTTGAATGGGCCCTCTCCCCCGCCCACCGGCTGCGGGGCCCAATGGAGAAGCCTCCTCCAGCGGGCGCGTGATTGGCAGATGGAGCGGCGTGCGCTCTCCCCCAGCCAGCCCGGCCTGCTGGTTACATAACAGCGAGCGGGCGCGCGCGCGTGGGTGCGCATGTGCACGCTTGGGCTCGCTCCCCGGCAGGTCTGAGCCACACACATAGACTTTACGGCCAGGCGGGACCGTCGTGATCGTCTAGTCTGACCTCCTGCGCGTGGCAGGCCGCAGAACCTCCCCCACCCACTCCTGGAATAGACCCCTGGCCTCCGGCTGACGTCCTCAAATCATGGCTTAAAGTCTCCAAGTGGCGGAGACTGCCCCGTGTTCAGCTCAGCCCTGGGCCTGCCGCCTCGCGCCTGCTGCAGTCACGGAGCCTCACCGCTCTGACGTCACCCACGGGCGCTGGTGGGGGTGGAGGAGTTCCTGGCTGCTGCAGGAGCAAGGGGCCAGGGCAAAGGCTGGGTGAGCCCTAGGGTGCCCCACTCTGCCTAGAGGCCCTGGGTTTGGAAGGGGGAAGGTCGGTCCTAGGCATTAGGGCACTGGATTAACTCAGCACCAGCGTGATAATGGGATGTTCTGGGGGCCCTCGCCCACGATTCATGAAGGATTAGTGCTGTTATTCATTGTAGTAGTAGTATTATTTCCTTATTTGTCTGCTTAGCACGGACGGTGCTTGGGGCACAACAAACCCAGCTAAGGAAAAGGGCCCGATTCTCAGGCCTTGTCTACACTGGCACTTTACAGCGCTCAGGGCCGGCGCGCCCACTAGGCGATTCCCCCCCCCCCCCCCCGCTCCCAGCCGAGCCGTGGAGCCGGGAGGGTGGGTGACTGGCCACGGCTGCCTCCCACCCTCCGAGCTCTGGGGCTGAGCTGGGAGCCGGGGGCGGCTGGCCCTGGGCAGGGGGCTGAGCTGCGGCCCGCAGGGGGTGGAGAGGCTGGCTGCCGCGCGCGGGGGGTGGGGTGGGGGGGGGTGTTAGGTCGGTGGGAGGGTGCAGGGGGGGCGGTGTTAGCTGGGGGGGAGAGCGCAGGGGGGCGGTTTTAGCTGGGGGGAGGGCGCAGGGGGGGCGGTTTTAGCTTGGGGGGAGGGCACGGGGGGCGGTGTTAGCTGGGGGGGAGGGCGCAGGGGGGGCGGTTTTAGCTGGGGGGAGGGTGCAGGGGGGGCGGTTTTAGCTGGGGGGAGGGTGCAGGGAGGGCGGTTTTAGCTGGGGGGAGGGCGCAGGGGGGGGTGGTTTTAGCTGGGGGGAGGGCGCAGGGGGGAGCGGTTTTACCTGGGGGGGAGGGTGCAGGGGGGGCGGTTTTAGCTGGGGGTGAGGGTGCGGGGGGGCGGTTTTAGCTGGGGGGAGAGCGCAGGGGGGTGGTTTTAGCTGGGGGGGAGGGTGCAGGGGGGGCGGTTTTAGCTGGGGGGGAGGGTGCGGGGGGGCGGTTTTAGCTGGGGGGGAGGGTGCGGGGGGGGCAGTGTTAGCTGGGGTGAGGGTGCGGGGGGGGCAGTGTTAGCTGGGGTGAGGGTGCGGGGGGGGCAGTGTTAGCTGGGGGGGAGGGCGCAGGGAGGGCGGTTTTAGCTGGGGGGGAGGGCGCAGGGAAGGCGGTTTTAGCTGGGGGGGAGGGCGCAGGGAAGGCGGTTTTAGCTGGGGGGGGGGCGCAGGGAGGGCGGTTTTAGCTGGGGGGGAGGGCGCAGGGAGGGCGGTTTTAGCTGGGGGGGAGGGCGCAGGGAGGGCGGTTTTAGCTGGGGGGAGGGCGCAGGGGGGCGGTTTTAGCTGGGGGGGAGGGCGCAGGGAGGGCGGTTTTAGCTGGGGGGAGGGCGCAGGGAGGGCGGTTTTAGCTGGGGGGGAGGGCGCTCGGGGGGCAGTGTTAGCTGGGGGGGAGGGCGGTTTTAGCTGGGGGGGAGGGCGCAGGGAGGGCGGTTTTAGCTGGGGTGAGGGTGCGGGGCGGGCAGTGTTAGCTGGGGTGAGGGCGCTGGGGGGCGGTTTTAGCTGGGGGGGAGGGTGCAGGGGGGGCGGTTTTAACTGGGGGGGAGGGCGCAGGGGGGGCGGTTTTAGCTGGGGGGGAGGGTGCAGGGGAGGCGGTTTTAGCTGGGGGGAGGGCGCAGGGAGGGCGGTTTTAGCTGGGGGGGAGGGTGCGGGGGGGGCAGTGTTAGCTGGGGTGAGGGTGCGGGGGGGGGCAGTGTTAGCTGGGGTGAGGGCGCTGGGGGAGGCAGTGTTAGCTGGGGTGAGGGTGCGGGGCGGGGGGGGGGGGCGCAGGGCCGGTGACACGGGCCCTGACAGCGCTGCAACTTTCTCGCCCAGGGGTGGTAAAAAACACCCACCCCGAGCGCTGCAAGACAGTGCACCAGCGCTGGGAGCTACGCCCCTCGTGGAGTCGCTATGCCGCGACTACACAAGCCATGTTAAAGCCGCGGCAGCGCTTTAACGTTGCCAGTGAAGATGTGCCCTATGACCTCTTTACACTCTGCACCCGCCCTGCTCCCAGCCCTGGATGCGGGTGTGGCCGGAGCACTCTGCATTGTTCTCTGCCTCCCAGGGGGCATAGGGAGCGGAGTGGAAATTAGAGCAGCCCTGAAGCTGCTCTAACTTGCTGAACTGCTAAACACGGGGAGCTTGCGAAGGCGGCATGACAGCGTCCCAAGCCCAGGATCAGAGTAACTGGGAGTCGGGGCCGATGCCGGGCGAGGGGCAGAGGTGGAGCTGCCCGGGCTTGAGTTCATACTTAAAAGGATATTCAGAGCTGTGGAGAAAATGTGTAGAAACAAAGCCAAGGACAAAACAACAAGAAGAGTCTCGCTTTTTATGAAAAACAAAAATAAGAAAGAAAAACTTGTAGCACCTTAGAGACTAACAAATTTATTTCAGCATAAGCTTTCGTGGGTTAGTACCCACTTCATCGGATGCATGGAATGAAACATACAGTAGACAGATATTTATACAGTCAGAGAAACATGATAACATTTTTATGAAGTACCTTTCTAAAGGCTCCCAAAGCCGTGGACAATCTGTATCTACAGTCGTACTGCTGCATCCCAGGGGTGGCCAAAATGCAGCTGTCTCTGGGGTGGAACCCAAGCAGTTGTTCAGCTGTTCAGAGCAATGTCCCACAACAGTTTAGGACAGGAAGTGAAGAATAATCCTGCCTCTGATTGAAGGTGAAAAGACAGTAGGATCTGGCCTACTGGAGCAGACCCTTGGTCCATTAAGCCCGACACCATGGCTTTGACAGTGGTCAGTACCTGATACTTCCTGATTATGTGTATTACCAGAGCACCTAGGAGCCCCAGTTACGGACCAAAACCCCATGTGCTAGGCGCTGCACAAACACAGAGCAAAAAGATGGTGTCTGCCCCCAAAGAGCAAAGAATTCCTCTCCCTCCAGCCATGATGTGCCACGAGGAGAGGAGACTCCTTCCTGACCCCTGTAGGCCCTGAAGCATGGCATTGGCTTACCCACAGTGTCTCCCAGGAGGCCCCCATCCCAGACACAGAGCAGTAGTGTCCCCATCCCAGCTTCCAGGGATCTGGCGTTATCCTTCACCTAGTCTCTGGGGATGCAGATTAAACAACTGGCTGCAACTGTGAGCTTGGTGGAATGAGACTCTGCTACTTGCCAGCTCCTTGGCCGGAAGCTGCGGTGCACCCGTTAGGGTGGCACGTGAGTACTAGATGACTGGGGAGAGAGTGGGCAGGAGACAGCATGGTCTAGTGGCTAGATGCACTGGACTAGGAGCTGGGAAACCTGGGTTCTGCTAGGGGACCCACTAGGGGACCTTGGGCAAATCACTTCCCCTCTGCCTCCCTTCCTTTGTCTATTTCAGTTGGGAGCTCTCTGGGGCCAGGGGCAGTCGTTTGCGGTGGGGGAGGGCTGTGCCCGGCGCATTGGGGCCAGAACCTCTGGTAGCTATGGTGAATCTGAACGAGGCGGAGAGGAGGCTTTCGCCTCCCGGGTGCCCAGCTCACACCCAAGGTCCTGTCGGTAGCAGCGGGTTGGTGATGTGTCTGGAATGAGTTTAGTAGGTCTCGACCCAATTCTTAATGACACCACCACAATTAGCACTAATTGGCAGCCTCAGAAAAGAGGCCAATGAGATTGAGCTCTTCTCCTCACCTCTAGGGGGCATCTCTCCAGAGGACGGTTGAGTCCCATTGGGAAGGGGCAGTGGATAGGTGATTCTTGCCTGGCTGCAGCTGCGCCAGTACTTGCTGGCTGGATAAGCTGTCAGGCACGGAGGATCTTAACCAGCGGCTTTCTCCAGCACTAACTTCACAGGAGCGGAAACCAAATTAAAAATCAGCATCTCTGAGCAGGCAGGAGACTGCGGCTTGTGCTAGTGAAAGTGCCATCTCTGCAGCAGGGGGGAGGGATTGCTCAGAGCATGAGCCAGGCTGCGAGGAATCTAGGTTTACAGTTGGGTGTGTTATGACGTCAATTCAGGGTGGACAGGCGAGTGAATCCCAGAAGCTGAGGGAGGCGATGGCCCACTTTGTTTGTGCACGTGTGTGGTAACACCGCCTCTTTGCATCAGCAGATCTCAAAGTGCTTTACAAAGGAGGTCAGTATCATCACCCCCATTTTACAGATGGGGAAACGGAGGCAGAGGAAGTGACTTGCCCAAGATCACCCAGCAGGTTAGTGTCAGAGCTGGGAATAGAGCCCAAGTGTTCTGAGGCCCAATCCAGTGCTCTAAACACTAGGCCCCATTGCTACCTGAGGTAGTGCTAACTGGGGTTAGACCCACCCAGTGGGGGCTGGTAGTGAGTGGGAAGGAGGGCCCCTCCTCCAACAGGGCACATACAGCTTTCCATTATTTCCAGAGAAGGGATTTGTTACGACTCAAAAAGCAAAGCAGGGCTGAGCCTGGCCAGTGCTAGCAGGAGATGGCCTATTAATGCTCTTATAATTGTGCTGGCCCGTCAAAGCCCTGCCTGAGACTGGTTCTGCCAGGTGCCGCACAGTCATGGAGTGAGAGACAGGCCCTGCCCCAAATTGCTTCCAGCCTGAATAGACAGGACAGGCAAAGAGTGGGAGCGGGAAACTAGAACATGGAGAGGAAGTGACGTGCCCAAGTTACTAAGCAGGTCAGTGGCAGAGCTGGAGTAGATTCATAGATTCCAAGGCCAGAAGGGACCATTGTGATCATCTAGTCTGACCTCCTGCATCCTCCCCTCATCCCCCTGTATAACTAGGAGCAGCGCCAGCCTTTTTGCCGTCCTAGGAGGCGGCAGCCAAAGAAGCTGCCGCCGAAGTGCTGCCGAGGACCCCGGCGGCCGAAGAAGCTGCCACCGAAGTGCTGCCGAGAACCCCGGCGGCCGAAGAAGCTGCCACTGAGGTCCCCGCCGGCTGAAGAAACTGGTGCCAAGGACCTGGCGGCCAGAAATGCCGCCCCCCAAATCCTGGTGCCCTAGGCGACCGCCTAGGGTCGCCTAGTGGTAGCGCCGGCCCTGTGTATAACACAGGCCAGAGAATTGCTCCAAAAGAATCCCTCGAGCAGATCTTGTAGAAAAACATCCAGTCTTGATTTTAAAATGGCCAGTGATGGAGAATCCACCAGGACCCTTGGGAAACTGTTCCAGTGGTCAATTACCCTGACAAAAATGTACGCCTCATTTCCAGTCGGAATTTGTCTGGCTTCAGCTTCCGGCCATTGGCTAGTGTCAGACCTTTCTCTGTTAGACTGAAGAGCCCATCATTAAATATCTGTTCCTCATGTAGATTCTTCTACCCTGTGATCAACTCGCCCCTTAACACACGGCAGGATTTCTAATGCTTTAATCATTCTCATGTCTCTTCTCTGACCCCTCTCCAACTTAGCAACATCCTCCTGAACTGTGGGCACCAGAACTGGACACAGGATCCCAGCAGCGGTCGCACATCAGTGCCAGATACAGAAGTAAAAGAACCTCTCCGCTCCTACTCAAGATTCCCCTGTTTATACAGCCCAGGATCGCATTAGCTCTTTTCGCCAGTGTCTCACTAGGAGCCCATGTTCAGCCCCACGACCCCTAAATCCTTTTCAGAGTCCCTGCTTCCCAGGACAGAGTGCCCCAGCCTCTAAGTGTGGTTTGCATTCGTTGTCCCTAGATGCCCACATTTACATGTAGCTGAATTCATCGTTTACTTGCGCCCAGGTTACCAAGCAATCCCGATCGCACCGAGTCAATGACCTGTCCCATCCTCTTCATTATTTGCCGCTCCCCCAATTTTGGTGTCATTTGCAAATCTTAGAAGGGAGGATTTTATGTTTTCTTCTACGTCAGTAATGCAAATGTGAAGTAGCGGAGGGCCGAGAACCGGTCCCTGGGGGACCCCACTAGACACACCCGTTCAATGGCAATTTCACGTTTACAAGCAGGACCCAGGTGGCCTGGTGTATGCCTAGTCATGCTTTATGGCACCTCTAGCCCCTTCCAAATGGAGAGCTCAGTGCACTTTGCAAGCAACTGAACAGGGCAGTGGGTATTATCCCCCCTTCTGCAGTAGGGGCAACTGGGGATCAGCACCTGCACTGCCTCATCCACACTGTGCCCGTGGCCGAACTTTCAGGCCCGCTCTTCTACCTCCTCCGCCCGTAGTTTGACCACCAGACCACACTCCCCTCCCCCCCCACCCCGGTTAATGAGCCATGGAAAGGAATTTGGTCCCTGTGGTGTTTAGACTCCAAATCCCATGTATCCCCCTACATCTTTTATCATTGCTACATCCAGTCTGCTGACCCACGGGGCAGTACAACCCAATTCAAATCAAAACGCAGCTGTTGCAATCAACATGGGATTGGGAAAGTTCCTTCCCTAGGACAGGGCGGGCGAGGCGAGCCAGGGTAACTAGTTGGCTATTTTACATCTCATTTTAAAACGGCTCCCCGTGATCTCATGGCATCGTGCCGATTATCCACCACGTGTTCTTTTCTACTCTATTGTTTTTATTTTCTTTTTTAAAGTCCTTAAGGGCAGCTGCTCCTTAGCCCCGATGGAAACGTCTGCTCTTCTTTTCTAGATGGAAAGTGTCTCCTGTGTGCTGGAATGAAACAGGCTGAGGTGGGTCCACGTGGCGGTGAATGGAAGGGGAGAGAGGTTCTCGGCAAGGAAGCATGGTCTAGTGGTTAGAGCATTAGGCTTGGTTGTGGGAGTTGGAGACACTGATTCAGCTCCTGCTTCCCCCCAAAGACCCCGTGTGACCTTGGGGCAAGTCTCTGAGGGTCCGTCTACACAGCAGTTGGGCGGTGTAATTCCCAGCTCGGGTAGACGGACCTAGCAAGACAGCAGTGTGGCTTGGGCTAGCTGCCGGAATAGATACCCAGGGGGTGAGCAGGGTTGTACGTGGCCCGTGCTGCCGTGGCAACACTGCTATTTTTAGGCATGTCTCCATCTCCCTGTGCTGGGAATTACACCTCCCATGCAGGGTCTCTCCGGGGCTTTGTTGCCCGTCTGCACAGTGGGGATAACAACCCTGCCCTGCCTCCCAGAGAGGTTGTGAGGATAAATGCATTATGAGGGGCTCAGGTGGGGCCCAAATAAACGTCTAAAAAAAGACCAATGGGACAGG
Source organism: Chelydra serpentina (assembly GCA_037349315.1). Lineage (NCBI taxonomy): Eukaryota > Metazoa > Chordata > Testudines > Chelydridae > Chelydra > Chelydra serpentina. Next base: position 2,865,393 of record JBAIAC010000104.1, on the reverse strand, counting down.
AAGTGGAGTCATGTGATGGCCAGTGGGAGGGGAAGTGGGGGTGTGACGGAGTAGAGAGCGAGATGGATCTGACCTGAGGGAAAGGCTGCATTGGAAATGTGAGACTTTACCTGAGGCTGTAACATGAGCCAGGACGGGGGTTGGGAGGTGACACCTTTGGCTGGGAGAATGGACAGGCTAGAGGAGGGGCCCCGGGGGAGGAGAGAGAGACTGCTGGAGTGTTTGGCTTTTGGGTTGGAGTTTGGAAACTGGCCGGAGGAGAGGCGAGCGAGGCAGACAGGGTCTGGCCTCCCTGCCCCGGTTGGAGCTGTGGGGCGAAATGCAGGGAGCCCCAGGCTGGGGTCTAAGCTCCCTGCCCCCCGGAAGGACCCGGCTGAGGGGTCCTGGATGTACTGACAAGCTCTGGTTGGACTGTGTTCCTGGCATCTCTAATAAACCTTCTGTTCTACTGGCTGGCTGAGACTCCCAGTGAATCCGGGGAAGAGGGGTGCAGGGCCGGACTCCCCTATACTCCGTGACAACTGGTGGCAGCGGTGGGATGTTCTGCACCCCGTGAACGGCGCTTCCTGCAGTAAGTAACTGGGGAGCAGTAGAACGAAGGGGTGCTAACGAGGACCAGGCGTGCTGAAGGCTCACGGAGGAGCGGTTTCGGGGAGCGGAGGAGCTACGCTTAACCCCTGGGAGTGTGTGACCAGCGAGAAGGACTGTGCAATGAGGGGGTCCCCCTGGGGGCTACAGTGAGCAGTCCCAGGGGCGGAGGAGCCTGCGGCTTGGCCCTGGGAGAGAGAAGGAATTTTGCAGTGACAGGGTTCCCCTGGGGGTGCCGTGAGTGGACCCAGGGGCGCAGGAGCTGCCGCTCAACCCTGGCAAAGAGGCGGTGACCTGGAGAAGGGCTGGCACACTTGGGGTTCTTCCTGGAAACCGTGGGGAGCTAAGAGCACACAGGCCTGCGAGTCCACAGCAAACTTGGGAACAGTGAAGTGATGGCGTATCGCCTTCTCCTTAAGAAGAGCATTGTAACCCTGTGCAAAAAGAGAGGGATACCCATTGGAAAGCTCACTAAAGCCCAGTTAATCACGCGGCTGGAGGAAGATGACCATTCCAGGGAGCAGATTCCTGACCCCAATGGGGCTACAGCAGGATCTGGGAGCAGCTGGAGTGATAGCCTGGCATCCCCAAGAGTCTGGTCCCCAACCAGACGGGGGTCTTCACGATCGGGTTCCCCAGCAGGGGATCGGAGACGGATGGGACTGGAGCTGAGTCCGAGAGAGCAAGAGGACGGTGAGAGACAGCAAGAGCCCGAGAAAGACCTACAGAAGAAGCAGCAGCGTGAACTTGCGGTGGTGGAACTGAGAGGCATAGGGGACTGGCCAGGGGTAAGTGGGGACAGATCCCGGGGTGCCAGCTCCGCAGGGAACCTCGATCCTAAATTGCTGCCCCTGGTTAAGGAGGGTGGGGATGTGGAGGCCCACCTCACTGCCTTGGAGCAGGCTGGTGATTGGAACCAGGGAGACCCTGCGGAAAAGCCCCGGGATCTAACCCCCTTGCTGGGTCCCAAGGCCATAAACTCCACCAGCCAGAAGGGTAGGATGGTGGACGGATTTCCACTCCTGGCCCTGGACTCAAGCCCTATGGACCCCCAGTGGAAGCGGAAGCTGATGGTCAATGGAGAGACATTCGGGGGGTGGCAAGACCCCGGGACAGAGAGAATTGTGGTCAGGCCCCGGGTGGTGCACCCCCACCAGCTGCTGGGGGGCTGTGTGACCTGGGTGAGGGTCCCAGGGATGGACCCATTCGCCCTGCCTATGGCCCAGATCCCTGTGCAGACCCAGGAGGGGTCGGGCTGGCTGGTGGTTGGGGGTCTCCAGGATATCAGCGGTGAGGTGCTGTTGGGGGGTGACTGTGTATCTTTGGGACAGGATCCAGGCCCTGTAACGGCCGAGGATTTGAATTGGAACTCAGGAAACCAATTGGCTAAGAGGGAAATGGTCAGTGAAAATGCAAATGACCTGGCTGGCAGGGGGGAGGAGCTGCCAGGCCCCGGTTACCTGCCTGCCTGTAACCAGACCCCTAGGGCGGGGTGGGTCAGAGAGATGCTCCCCACCCCCCTGCACACTGGAGAGGTGGCTCACGCTGGCTCTGATGCTGTTACCAAAGCAGCGAGCTCGCTGCCTGGCCCCACAGGGACAGCCAGGGCAGCGCTGAGCCCGGGGGGAGCAGAGACCCCAGCTGAGTGGGGGAACACACAGGCAGGGCAGGACGGCTGCCAACCAGGCTTGCCTGGTACAGAGGTGCTGCCGGGAAGTGATTCCACGGCAGGGAGGGAGCCACCAGGGACAGGGCTCAGTGGGGCGGTGACCCCAGGCCTGGCCAGTGAGCTGCAGAGGGATCCCGCTTTGGAGAAGCTAAGGGGACTTGCTGGCCACGGCGCTGCAAACCACCTTGGGGAAGACTGCAGAGACAGATCCCTGTGGGAGAAGGGATTCCTGTGCCGGGAATGGGCTTCCCAAGGGGAAGTAGAACTGCGGGGAATCAGGAGGCAGCCGGTGGGGCACCCGAAGTATCATCACCGGCTATTATACCTGGTCCAGGGTAAGGGAGAAGATCCCTGGAGGTCCCTGCCCATCAGGGAGGAACCTTTCCAGAAGGTGGCTATGAATAGGGTGGGCCCCCTCAGCAGGGCAACCCAGTCGGGGAAGAAGTACATTCGGGTGGTGGTAGATTTCGCCACCCGCTACCCCGAGGCGGTGCCCTTGTCCTCCATTGAAGCAGACACCGTGGCGGATGCGCTGCCGACCATTTTCAGCCGAGTGGGGTTCCCCAAGGAAGTCCTGACAGACCAAGGGTCCAACTTCATGTCGGCCCTGCTCCGGTGCTTGTGGGAGAAATGTGGGGTCCGGCACAGTTGGGCCTCAGCATATCATCCCCAGTGCAATGGGCTGGTGGAGAGAGTTCAGGGGACCATGAGGCTGATGCTGAAGACTTGCATCAATCAGCATCCACAGGACTGGGACAAGTACCTGCCCCACCGATGGCACAAGGAAGTGCCCCAGGAATCACCAGGGGGCTTCCCTTTCAAGCTGTGGTATGGGAGGAGAGTACGGGGACCCCTAGAACCGGTAAGGGACAATTGGGAGGAGAATGGGGAAGACCCCCTGATGGATCTCTCCCCTGAGATGGGAGCCCATCCTTCCATCAGGTGTTCCCCATTCAGAGTAACTGGGAAAAGAGCCCAGAACCTGGAGAGAGAGGCCAAGGACAGGCTGGCTTTAGAGGTGAACCAGTCATTCAACAGCCCAGGGCTGGCCAAGGCGGAGGCGATCAGAGATTGGCCTGTTCCCCAGACCAAGAAACAGGGCCAGGCCTTTAGCGGGATGGCGGGGTACTACCAGAGGTTTGTACCCCCCTTTAGCTCCCTAGCTGCCCCCATCACAGAGCTAGGTAAGAAGGGGAAGCCAGACGAGGCAGTCTGGACCGAGCAGGGCCAGAGGGCTCTCTGTGCGCTGAAGGAGGCTCTAATCCAGGGCCCAATAGATCGAGTAAACCCAGACCGGGCCAAGCCCTGTACAGTGTTCACCGAAGCCTCAGACACAGGGCTGGGCGCGGTGCTGATGCAGGCCTATGCGAAGCGGGGGAGACGCCCCATCGGGTATCTGAGCAAGGAGCTGCTGCCCTGGAGGCAGAACGGTCCGGCCATAGAGAGGGAATGCCTGGCCATGGGGCAGGCCCTTAAGAAGCAGCAGCCGGATCTATTTGGGTGGCGCTTTACGGGGTATAGTCACCACTCCGCCCCGACGTGGCTGCATCCAGGAAAAGGGGCCGATGCCGAGCGGCTGGTGACACAGACACGTGGGCAGAGAGGGGACCAGATCAAGAGGGAGGCTCTTAACCAAGAGAGCCCGAACTACAGCCCTCCAGACTGGAGCGCTGGGAAAAGACCTGATCTCAGCTTGAACCCCAGGGGTTTTGGGATGGAAAAAGGGCACGGGCCGCATAACCCTTCCCACATGCGGCCTGCGGGTGCCATCCAGCCCACCCGACCTAAGGGAGCTCGTCGAACTGTAACGGCCTGGTGTGACCGGGTTCGAACTTCCCCGGGTCACTGGCTAAAGTGACCCCGCTCAGTTCGGTCTCGAAGGGGGGAGAGATGTGACGGAGTAGAGAGCGAGATGGATCTGACCTGAGGGAAAGGCTGCATTGGAAATGTGAGACTTTACCTGAGGCTGTAACATGAGCCAGGACGGGGGTTGGGAGGTGACACCTTTGGCTGGGAGAATGGACAGGCTAGAGGAGGGGCCCCGGGGGAGGAGAGAGAGACTGCTGGAGTGTTTGGCTTTTGGGTTGGAGTTTGGAAACTGGCCGGAGGAGAGGCGAGCGAGGCAGACAGGGTCTGGCCTCCCTGCCCCGGTTGGAGCTGTGGGGCGAAATGCAGGGAGCCCCAGGCTGGGGTCTAAGCTCCCTGCCCCCCGGAAGGACCCGGCTGAGGGGTCCTGGATGTACTGACAAGCTCTGGTTGGACTGTGTTCCTGGCATCTCTAATAAACCTTCTGTTCTACTGGCTGGCTGAGACTCCCAGTGAATCCGGGGAAGAGGGGTGCAGGGCCGGACTCCCCTATACTCCGTGACAGGGGGGTCATGTGATGGCCAGTGGGTGGGGAAGTGGGGGTCATGTGATGGCCAGTGGGATGGCTCACCCCATCAGGGTGCCTTCCTGTGGTTGATCACAGCAGTCCATTCAAGTTCTGACTCAGTTTCCCCTACATCCCCCCAGGCTGAGTTGCCCACCTTCTTCACCACGGATCAGACCAATGGTCATCCCCATTCCCTGCCCTCGCAGAGTCTAATTCAAGCCCTTCCAGGCATAATTACTGCAGTTTCAACCTTCAGAAAGCCAATTCTCCAACGCCCCAGGAATAAGGCAGGTTAGGATGGAGCAGTCCTCCAGGGCCCATCTCCAGGCTGCCCACCCGAGATCCATAATCCCTGTTCTCCCACTCCTGTGCCCCTGTTCCAAGGTCTCCACGCCTCTGGCAATTCTCCGGGATTCTTGCTGCTCTTCTCCTGCAGACCTCAACTCAGGGCTTCCCCTCCCCAGGTCCCTCTGCCTGCAGGTCACCGCCCTGTTCACGGGAACCTCTCTCTAGAATCAACCCTCTTGTTCGTGAGCTCCGCCGGCACTAGTTCCTCCTTTGCACCAGCCATCTCCTTGCTAGGGCTGCCTTGCTCTGGACAGTTCTCTCCAAGAGCTCTCTTCTGCGGCCACAGCACTCTCTCATCAGCTGTCTGTGCTAGGTCTCTTCCCCAGCAGCTCCTAGCTCTCTCCGGCAGCCGTCATCAGCTCCTGGCTGCTCCTTCCTGCTCCGGTCTCACCTACTGCCTGGGCCTTCTATCAGACTCTATCAAGAGGCAACTAACTAGTCCCCGGGGAACTGGTCCCCTTCCTTTTTGAAGGGGCGCGTCTCCCGGTGGCAGATGGCCAACGGGAGGAGAGGTGCCCAAGAGATAATCTTGCTATTCAAATATGGTCCATGTTATGAAAAGGTCTGAGAGCCCTACGTCTATTGTATCCACCCATCCGCTCTCCTGAGCGCCAGTCCCTGTGGCTCCTAGGGGCTGGATTGCTGTGTCTGCACATTCCAGCGCTAAATCGTTCGGAGGACTGCACCTACCCAACCCAGTTTTACCCGGCGAACTCTTTACTGGTCGGCTTAGCAAGGCAGCCCCCGCCCCCCCACACAGCTGCCCAGCGAGTGTGGCCCAATGGCTCCCCAGGGAACCACACAGTAGATCTTAAGCCAAATTGGCACTGTGCTCCAAAAGCAAGTACTGCACCAGCATTACGCAGGAGCATGACGCCCTCGCTTCTGTCCTCTTGAAAGGGCCTGAGAAAATATCAGCTACCCAGCTGATTCTGCAGGCTGGAGTTTCTATGAGCTGCAGACATGCTGAGAGCCCAGGAGGAAGGGAACAGGAGCATAAAGCCTGGCAGTAATAATATCACGTGCTGTGTCCTTTGCTTTGGGTCCTGGGACATCGTCTTGATTCCCTGGAGTGTGGGTTTTAGTTACTAAAATAGCCTCACCTTATCTGGAAGCTGCACTTACCCAATGCTGTAACAGCGATTGGCAAAGGTGAATTAATTGAGACTCCCTACAGTCCTAGTATTATGAGTGGACCCATTCGGCAGATTAGTCCACTGAGGCACAGAAAAGTGGGGTCACCCTGGGAAGAGAACCCAGGAGTCCTGGCTCCCTGTTTCCTTCTCTGACCGCTGATAGCAGTTGGTGAGGGGTGGGTCCCGATCCAGCAGGAAACGGGAGTGAGCCCAATAAACCATTTCCAGAGAGCCACGGAACAGGGATCAGACAATGTCGACTTTCTGTCACTCACAGGCGGAATTGGTTTCAGTGAACAAGCTTCATCTCCCATTCCCAATCCCTCTAGCCAGCCAGCTCCTTCCTTTATCCTGACTTGCAGCGCCCCCTGCTGGTCTGCCTGGGCAGAGGCTGGGGATAGAACCAACACTTCTGTGTGCGTGCCTTTTTTTTTTTCTAGCGTGAATCCACTGGGGACCAGAGTCAGAAGTGAAAGGCTGAGCCCCTGCCTTGGCCTCCTGACCTATTGCTCAGTAACAGGCATGTCTCAGGGCATCAGTGGCTGGGCTCCCTTCTATCTTCCTCTCCTGTCCCCTCTTCCTCACTGCAGAGCTGAGTGTGGAAGGAGCACTCAAAATTCACGGCCAAAAGGATTCATGAATGCAGAGTTAAGGCTGCCCCCTTGCTGCACTGTGTCCTTCTAGCATGCCGAGTTCACCTACACTCAAACCTCTGAAAACCAGGAAATTCAGATGTAAGGTTCACCCCACCCCATACCCTTAACTCTGCCCCTCTTTGAGCAATGTAACAACCCACCCCTCAGAGCACCCTACCCTTCCAGATGATATTGATCCCCACAGGAGTGTGCAGCTTCCCACACGGACAGTCCAACCTGCTCAGTCTGAGCACAGCATCTGAAGTGCATTAGATTTAAATGACCTAGAATTTTGTCCTCGTCTAACTCCAGTCATTCCACCTTGCCCACTCGAAACTCCCCTCAGGCAGCTTCTTAGAGGTAATCCTTGCCTCCTGCGCTGTTGTGTTCTGTTGCTGTGTACCGTTAAACTATAACACTCCACCCCAGAGGAAGCTGCATTTCAGTGATGGGTAAAGTAAATGATCTGTCTGTTTGGTACTTTATATGGCCCTGCATTGAGTGGACTCACTGCTGGTGTGCCCCCTTGTGGTTGGGCATTGCATGGCAGACTCTTCTCACCTAGAAACCCCCCCCACCACACACACACCAGACAGTCCAGCTCTGTGGTGTTCTGCCTCTTCTTCTGACTCTGCCCTCCAGCCCGGTCTCTCTAAAGTCTCACCCCTTGCAGGGTGCTGATGGTGTGTACAGACAGTGTCCCACACAACTCCAATGATCAACCCTGCACCTTCCGCCCAGCCTCGGCTCCTCTGAAGTCCCACCCGTCTCTCAGAGCAGCGGGTTCCCCACGTCAAACCCCAAACAAAACAAAACAAACCAACCTCTGTCCAGCCGGGCTTCAGCACTGGGTCCTGCTGGGCTCTCCCCAGCTCCCTGCTCCGGTTACAGGATAATGTCCCTGGAGCCGGGGCCCTTTCCTAGGGCCTGTCTTCTCTCATCCAGCTACCCCAGAGGGAGGGAACCCTAATCCTCTGGAGTCCTGGCTCCTCCCTCTGGAGCTTTCACTCCCTTCCATCACGAAGAAGGCCCAGCTGGCTGCAATAACAAATCCACCCTCCCGGGACAGCCAGGTGGGCTAACTGAGCTTGAAGACTCTTGTTAACCCTTTGTTTACATGGGTGGGGCTTACACCCCATCACGGTAAGAGCTGAGCACCTCACAGTCTTTATAAGGCTGTTAGCCACCTGGGAGGCAGGGCAGGGCTGCTCTCCCCATTGTACAGATGGGGAAACTGAGGCACAGCACGACTCTGTGACTTGCTCCATGTCACCCAGGGAGAATGCAGCAGACCAGGGAATTGGACCTGGGTTTTCCAAGTCCCTAAACTAGCATCCTAATCATTACCCCAGCTTTCCTTTCTAGAGAGGAGCACATTCTTGTCCCTATGTGACCACTGACACTAGTACGCTGGATGCTGTAGACTGGACAACTGGGCCTGTCGGCTGTAAAATGTGTTGGGTGCAGGATGCCCTGTAAAGATCCTTGCTCTCTGGACTCTTTTACACGGGAGCCACTTGTATCCCAACGCTGCATGTGCCGGTCCTGCCTTGATCAATCTGCTGCTGAATTCTTGGGGTGGGTTGTTTTGTTTTGTTTCTAATCCATCTGAAAGAAAATGAAGTCGCACAGCGATTTGGCCGGCCTGGGCTCTGAGCCTGGCCAGATTCCTCGTGCGAAGTCCCACAACACAAACATTGTTGGGACAAAGTATTTAAGGAGCTGAGAACATCACACAGGGCTGGACTGGAGCTGCCTCCCAGAGCCACCTTAAAAACGGCTCGCCCCTGTCGGGCTGCCTGAATGGCAATCGTGAGTGGCATGAGGTCTGTGTTCTGAAGTCAAGTGGAAAGTGGAGAATATCCAGTTGGTCACCAGACTTCAGAGCTGCCGGGGCAGCAGTCTGTGCCTTTCCCCTCCAGCTGAGGAACAGGAGGGTGGGATCCTCTCTGGGGCATATTTATTATCCCCCCAAAAAATTAACTTTTTTCCTCCCCCCGCAAATCACCTGCCACGACTCTGTGCTTTGGACGATGCTTCTCGCTTTAGTCCTCCTGCAGGGTTTTTTCCACGCCCTGGCTGCAAATCATGGTAAGTTGCATTGCTTATAAAGACATGGATGTTGGGCTCAGCTCAGCCTTCCCACAGCTCTGGGTGCTACTGCGGAGGGGGTGTGTGTGTGTGGGGGGGTGGCTGGATTTTTTTTGGAAACCGCAAAGAGTGCAGCACTTTGTTCCTTTCTTGGGTCCACAATGGAGATACTGTTCCAACTCCCATGGGCCACTCAGCCTTTTCTTTTGTCCGCTTTAGAAACCAATTTCCTAAACAAATGGCACACCAAATGCTTTGTGATGCTTCCCAGCCGGTCGCAGATTTGAGCAAACTCTGCTTACAAATTCAAGTACCCCACAGAATTTCTGCAATGAGCCGGGATTACTAGTTATTCCCTCCAGGCCTGATCTTGCATCATTGACATCAGTGGGCGCAGGATTGAGCCCTCAGGTGCCTGCTCCAAATACATTACACTGGGATCAGGGGGGCTGGAACAGTTTTTATAGTGGGGGTGCTGAGAGCCATTGAACCAAAGTGTAAACCCCTGCAAGCAGGGGGTGAGAGAGCACCCCTAGTTCCAGCACCTACGCTGGGATCTGATTGAGTTGTGTGCCAAATTGAAGCGAGTATACTTCAGAGCAGGGGCTAAAGCCTAGAAGGTGTTGAGAGAAAGTGTTCAACAAGCAGGCTAATCTTTGGCATGCCAAAGCTCTCTTTAAAGGCAGCATTTGAGGCCTCTTCTTAATCCTAATGCATTTCCCAGGGGCATTTCTTCCGAGGTTATTTATTGCGGATTTCTTCGCTGGCTGTCGACAGCTCTGAACCGCCCCCAATATTGGTGCCTGACTCCCATTGACTTACATGGAAACTGCAGGAGCCCGTTGATTTATCCCCGCTGATGGTGCTTGAAAAATATAACCCAGACTCGGTGAGCTGTAAAATGCCACCAGAAATGTAAATATCAGCAACATGTTTATAAATACACCCCAAGGCCCTTTAGGAAATCACAGTCCCTTATTCCAGCAGATATCACCCCATCGTGATAAGAGCTGAGCATCCTGGACTCATTAGGAGAAAAGTGCTCAGCACTTTCCAGAACTGGGGCCAGTGATCGATACCAGGTCCTAAATGTCAAGGGGGATATTGAGTGGGCTTGGGTAACTGAAGTTCTGATTGATCAAGGGGCTGTTCACTGTAATTAATATGCATCCAGGGCTGTGACCCTTTTTGGTGTCACTGAGGCTGAGTGTGTACTGTATGTGTAATTCACCCGGCTGTATGGGCTTTCGGGGGCTGCTCTTTGATGCTTGAAATGGTGGAGTCTTTAGAAAACTAACCCTGAAGGGAAGTTGTGTGAATCCAAAATTGCTGTGACATGGTCATTTTCTGGGCTCTGCAATTCACCGTTCAATCTGCAATCTGGATTATTCATTTATTTGGCAAAGCGGGCCGTAAAGAATGGTAACATCGGGCACTGCAGCTGTCCTGACTCAGGCAAAGCTCAGTGAGCTGCGTAAAGATTTAAAGATATTTAAGGCAGTTGGGGGATGTCAATGCTGAAATCTCTTCGGATCTCAATGGATTTGGATCCCAAGGATCTTTCGCTGCTGGGTGGCGCTAACCCTGTGGTTATATCATGGAGAGTAGAAGCGATATGTCGGGTAGATGAATTCTATTCTTTGATCAACAGTGATCAGTAGCTAAAACGGTGCCAGGGCAGATGCAGCAAGTGGGCCGAATAGTGGATGTTATGAAAACAGGTAATAAGGACAGCTGGACAGAAAATGTTTGGGATTTTTCCATGGAAAATTTTGACTTTTCATTGAAAAATTTCAGCTGAAAATTGGCCCAAAAGTGTGCATGGGGGGGAAACCCCAATGGGTTTTGGCCAAATGTTTTCCGTTTTCCGAAGAAAAATAAAAAAATGCCAAGGGAAAGCAGACATGATCTGCAATCATTTTCATTTACTCAAACCCCAATTTTCAGCCAGACCTTTCAATAAACCTGATTTTAGCATGAAAAGTAACTCGCCAAGTTCCAGAGGATGGGACTGTTCCCAGCGACTGTGTCCTGGGACTCTCTGTTTTTCACTTGCACCGTTCCCCCTGGAATCTTTTCATCAAGAGCCTGATCCAAAACTTGCTGCAAGACAATGGACAGATTTCCATTGACTTCCATGGGCTTTGGCTCAGGCCCCAAATCAGTCTCATTAGCCCAAGCCTGGGAGCAGACTGGGAATCCCTTTCCCTAATGGCCTGACTTTTTAGTCTCAAACAAGCATTGGGAGGGTTGGGTTGTGCAGTGAAACACTCCTGAGAGGGCTGTAGCGAACCAGTAATAAGGCAAATAAATGTCACAGATACAGCCACATAGGGCCCGATCCTGCTCTCACTGACATTACAGGCAAAAAAACCCCAACAGAGCAGAGATGTATCGTTTGTTTCATTTGACTGCTTTAAAACTTAGGCCAGATTCTGCTCTAAATTATCCCGGTTTAAATCTGGAGTTGCTCCACCATCTTCAGTAGCATTACTCTGGATTTACACCCATGTAACCAGGAGCAGAATTTAACCCATCATGAACAAAAGGCGACGCAACAAGTAAAAGTAATAGCCTTGCGAAGCGTTCCCACCTCTAGTCCCAGAGCCGGGCTCTGCAAACAAGCTGTTCTAATATCTGAGCTCTGCTTGAGACGCACGTGAACGTCAACATTGTACCGTCACGTCTGAAAGGGCTGCAACACGCTAAGTTCTGCGCAGAAATGCCACCTCATCAGCTCCCATGCTAGTACCAGGCCGGCCAGCACCCCTCTTATTTGAACCAAATGCGCCCTTAAATTACCCCTCAAGCGAGCCCACTGAAATCAACCAGGCTGCTTGGGGAGTAAGGCAGTAGGCCACGTTAGTCAAGATGGGAGAAGGAGAGGTGATTGTACTGCTTTACGCCGCACTGGTGAGATTGAGGCTGAAACGCTGTGTCCAGTTCTGGGGGCCGCATTTTAGAAAGGAAGTTGAAACATTGGAGCCGGGGCAGAGAACTACACACAGAAATGTTGAGGGTTGGAAATAGATGTCTGACAGCGAGAGACTTCAGCAGCTCAATCTGTTGAGTGTATCAGAATGAAAATCAAGAGGTGACTACAAGAAGGATGTGGATAAATTGGAAAGAGTCCAGCGGAGGGCAACAAAAATGATTAGGGGGCTGGAGCACATGACTTATGAGGAGAGGCTGAGGGAACTGGGATTGTTTAGCCTGCAGAAGAGAAGAACGAGGGGGGGGGGGGGGATTTGATAGCTGCTTTCAACTACCTGAAAGGGGGTTCCAAAGAGGATGGATCTAGACTGTTCTCAGTGGTAGAAGATGACAGAACAAGGAGTAATGGTCTCAAGTTGCAGAGGGGGAGGTTTAGGTTGGATATTAGGAAAACCTTTTTCACTAGTAGTGTGGTGAAGCACTGGAATGGGTTACCTAGGGAGGTGGTGGGATCTCCTTCCTTAGAGGTTTTTAAGGTCAGGCTTGACAAAGCCCTGGCTGGGATGATTTAGTTGGGGTTGGTCCTGCTTTGAGCAGGGGGTTGGACTAGATGACCTCCTGAGGTCCCTTCCAACCCTGAGATTCTATGATTACGACGTATAAGTACTTTCATGGGGAGAAAACACTGGATACCCTTAATGTAGCAGAGAAACGCAGCCCAAGACCTAATGGCTGGAAGCTGAAGTCAGACCAATTCCAATTCAAAGCAGGGCAGACATTTTTTTTTTTTTCAAACCAGAGAGGGGGATTAACCAGTGGAACAAACCACCCGGGGAAGTGGTGGATTCTCCAGGTCTTGAGGTCTTCGTAGCACAACCGGGGGCCTCTCTGGAAGATGCTTGAGTCAAGCACAAGTTATTGGGATCAACACAGGGGAACTGGGAGGAGTTCGCGGCCTTGGCTTACACAGAAGGTCACCCCAATGAGAAGACACGTGTGTGGTTTGACGGGGTGGCAAAGGGGCCCAGCCGTCCCTGGTTAGCATTTAGAGAGGATTTGCATCGGCCCCATAAAGTCCGCTCTTCTGTTTCCAACAGCGGCCCATACAAACGGCTTCCTAGAAAGGTACAGAGCCCCCAAAGCGGGCAGTTACACAATACCAAGCACTGCGGGAAGTTTCTGCCTAGTCCTGGGCAGAGAGCGTAGCGCAGACGCTGAGCCCGGTTCCCCACTGCCTTGCCCCTCGCGCTGGCTTTTGCAGCAGTGCAAAGTGCTACTGAATTAGAATTAGCAGCTGGGTGCTGCTGGCAGAGACTGCCCCAAGGTGCAGGCCAGGCAGAGAATGGGTCCCTTTGAATCTTTGGCCCTGGGGTGGAAAAGCACAAAGGAGCCCATGGTTCTCTCTGCCCCCAAATGTCTCTTTAAATGTGTTTGCCAAGCTGGGGGGTTAATTTTAGCTCGGGTCACGGAGGCCTCGGTGGAGCTCAAGTGTCTGCCACGGGGACCGGCTGCCCTTTTAACAGAGAGCCGCTAATCTCCCCCAGCCCCTGGCTCAGCATCGGCTTCAGTTTCTCCTTTTCTGCCCATGTCCTTTTCGTTTGGGCGCAAGAGTTTTAGGGGTAGTGGGAGAAAGTGGCTCAGAGATGGGACTGAAGGCAAGTGCAAGCCCTAGGTGAGTGTGTCTCATGAGAGCCCGTTCTGTGACCACGCCCCAGAGGCCAGGACTCAGTTATAGCCCCAGCTAGGAAAGGTTGGGGTTTTTCGCTCCTGCTTTTAGCTCCAGAGGTGCCCCGTTCGATCCCCAGCGCGTTGGCTAAAGAGAGCAGCTGTCACAGCAGCAGGGCCGAACGTGCTAACCAGGGTTTGACTGTTTGCTCATCCTGCACCCGGAGCAGGGTGACCTCTTCCCAGGCTGCTGTTAGAGGAGCAGTTAAGCAGGGCAGGGAACTTCAAAGAGAAAAGGAGAACAAAACCTGGGCAACAATAGGGTCTGGTCCATCGCCCCATTGAAAGCCACTCTCTTTTGACTTCAGTGGATGTTGGTGTAACACGTTTGATCCCAAAGCTCTTTGCGGGAATCATTTCCCCACACGGAAAGGCAGCCACTTCTGGGGTGGAACCTGGCAGCTCTTTAACAGCCGCATCAAATCTCATTCAGGAGAGGGAGTGAAGGAGGATACCGCCTCTGACTGAGACCGCAAGGGTGGCAGGACGTAAGGGCAAGGGGTTGGATTTGTCCCGGACCCTGGGGGAAATGCTCAGGGGTCTTTAAGGCTTACAGGTGGGAGGGGATATTGAGGCAGACTAAGTGTTAGTTATGCTGACTAAGTGCTTTTGTTTGCTTGCTTTGCAGGTTCCCACTGGACGTATAAAGGTAAGGTTGGAAGAGGATTTTATTCTGGGCTTTCTCCCATTCAGTTCCTCCTCTCCCAGGCCCCAGTTCCCTTCTGCTAGCTCAGTGGGGCAGGCTGCAACGCCTTCCTGCCAACACCATGCCCACGCTGGCCAGCAGGTGGCAATGGACGGTGATCGAAGTTGCCCTTCCTCCTACTGTGGGTTGACTGCACTATTTGTGCAGCTGCTGCCAGCCTGGCACAGAACTGGGGGGTATCCCCACAGACACCATCTGCTTGTGAGATGCCCAGACCAAGGAGGCCTGGCCAATCAGGGGGCGCTGCAGAGTGGCTCTTGGCCTGTCCCTGGTCCTTTCCAGCCAAGGAGCTTTGAGTGCTTTGCAAAGCCTCAGTGGTTAAACCCAGCACCCCATGGAGGTGGGGGGGGGGACACATTACTCCCATTTACACAGTGGGAAAGGGAATGACTTAGTGGTAGACCCAGGAATAGAACCCAGGGATCCTTGCTTCCAGCCTCCTCCTCTAACCACTCTACACTGCTCTCTTCCAGGGCTGAGCTCAGGAGTCCTGGCTCGCTGTCTTGTGCTCTAACCACTAGACCCCACTCTCCTTCCACAGCTGAGAAAAGAATTCAGGAGTCCAGGAGTCCTGGCTAGACCCTGTTCTAACCAAAAGGCCTCGCTATTTCCCAGACCCAGGAACAGAACTCAGTGATCTGATTCCAATTGGCCTCTGTAGGTGTTACTCGTATTCTGCAGAGGGAGAACTGGCCTCCTGGGTTCTGTTCCCAGTTCTGAGAGGACAATGTGGTCTAGTGGTTAGAGCAGGGTGACTGGGAGTCAGGATTCCTTGGTTTGCTTATCAGCTGTGGGAAGGGGAGGGTTGGAGCAGGGAGGCCTGGGCTCCAGAGTTCTGTCCCGAGCTCTGGGAGAACAATGTGGTCTAGTGGTTAGAGCAGGTGCGCAGTGACTCAGAACTCCTGGGCTCTATCCCAGGCTTTAGAAGGGCGCATGGCCTGGTAGTTACAGCAGAGGAGTGATTCATCTCTTCCACAGCAGTACAGCTCTCCAGGAGTCCTGACTCCCAGTCCCCGGCTCTAACCACTGCACCCTAAACCCTAGTCCTTACTCAGTGCTTTAGCCCTTGCCCCCTGGCTTTGCGGGAGTCTTGGGCCTCCTGGATTCTCCCCCAGCTAGTTCCCATGTTAGAATGGCCCCATTGTGTTCCCAGGGCCCTTACGTAACAATGCTAGATCGACCAACCAGATCGCCAGCTAACTGCCTGCAAGCCTAACAAATCCAATTAGCACCGAGCCAGCGCCCATCTGAAAGTGCAGCCCAGCGCCAGCCGGGCACGGCTGATCCCATTGCACGGGGGTCAGACGTAATCCGCACCTAAGCTCAGGCCTTGAAAGCACAGCATTGTGCAAGGACCTGGAAAGGGCAGCAGCAGGAACTCGTTTGAACCCGCGAGCAGGGGCCTGCCTGTTTCCCGGCAGTGTGGGGGAAGGGAGGCAGGGAGGGGACTTTGGCTAAGCAGGCAAGCCCATTTGCCCCAGCAGACCCAAGCCATGTATGAGACGCCGGTGTGTTTTTTACATGGCAGACATGGATGTCGGGTGCCCTAGGCCCAGAGGCTTCTGGGAAGTCCTAGCAGCAGCCAGACGGGGCACCGAGAATGCCTGTATTTTGTGGGTATATCTGATTGGAGGTTCTTTGTTTTCTGGGTAACTTCACGTCCAGGGCCAGTGGAAGAACAATTGCGCAGTGGCAGGAAAAGCAAACAGCTTTATCTGTGCTTCTCCGGTTGGAAAATGTTTCCAGCAAACTAATTACCATAGCAGAGATTACATTCAGATGCAAATAACTGCGGGGCTCTGGTCTCCCTTCCCAAGCTGGGTCCTTCATACAAAAGCCTCCTCATTCAGACAGTACTGGAGAAAACCTGATTTGCCTTGTAGTAGCCTTGGCAAGGCAGAGTTGCCTTTTAAAAGTGGCATAATTAGGCTGATTCCAGTCCTGCCACATAGGGACACTCACAGGAAAAGTGAAACAGGCATAGCCTAGAAAGTGATGTGCTTTATTATAACCACTTATTCACGGTTATTTCGATTTTTGGCATTTTCCTGAACAGAATGAGAACCTCTAACCAGGGCTCTCATGTCCAGCTCCTCAAAGGTCTTTAGGCACCTAATTCCTTGTAGATAGCAGAGTCCAGATGAGTTTGCCACACAGATTAGAATTTATAAGGGCTCAGTGCCCGTAATGAAACCAGATTTTCCTAAGCGATCAGGGTGCTTATCAGCTGTTGAGGTCTTTGAAAACCCAGCGGTGCATGTCCTGGTGGGAGCCGGAAAGCTCCTGGAAGTCCATCTCCAATGGCGGGTGCTGAGCGGTTCTGAAATTCTGCTCCTGAGCTCCTAGGAAAATCTGGCCCGTCTGGAAAAATGCAGCCATACAAAGCAGAGTATGGTGACTGGTGCAGCCACTAGAAACGGTCTTGGTGCCAAACCAAAGCGAGGCACCAAAGAGCTTCACGTCTAAATCCAAACTGCCTATAGAAGCCCTGGCTAGAGCTTTTCTCTACTTAGGGTTTTATCTGTCTCCTGTCCGAGCACCTGCCAAGCATTTATAGATTGATCCTCATGCCCACCTCCCCTTGTAAAGCATCATTCTCCCCAGCCAGGACTGAACCCCGTTGCCCGTGTCCCAGTGCCTAGCCACAAGGCCAGCCTTTCTCCTGACATAGGAATGGTCCTTGCACCAGCGAAGGGAGGCATAGCTGTAAAAAGCTTGGTGCTACGCAGGGGAGATTGCATGATCCAGTGGTTATGGCAGGCAGGAAAATGCCCAGTTCAGGGGCAGGGCCGGGGAAAATGAATCTGGTGATTAGAGTAGGGGACGGGGAGTCAGGACTGCCGGGGTGTACAACTTACTGCCGCTGCGTGACCCAAGGGGCAAGTCACGTCCCCTCTCCGTGCCCTCGTTCTTCCCCCCAGGGGCGTGTCCCTTCCAGCTGCAGCTCCTCGGGGGCTTTGAGATCCCCAGCCGGGAGGCGCTGCTGAAATGCTGGGCGTTGTCACGGCCACAGTTGTGTATGGCGCGTCATGCCGAGGGCGGGGGCGTGAAATCGTGCTGCTGGGGCCGGAACTGGCCCACGCACAAGTCTAGCTGGTAGAGACACCTCCCCGCCCCCTCCCCAAGGGGCTTGACCCCCCCCTGCACTCTCTGTTTTCAGGCCCCCATGGCCAGGCGCACTGGTCAGATGACTACCCGGACTGCGGGGGGCAGGCCCAGTCCCCCATTGATATCCAGACCAAGTCTGTGCAGCACGACCCGGCCCTGCCGCCGATTGAGCCCCAGGGATACCGGGGCCCTGAGGACGGGGCCTTCACCCTCCTCAACAACGGGCACACAGGTGAGGCTGCCGTCGGGGTGGGGCGGGCGTTACCCCAGGAATGGAGGGGCATCCCCAGGTGGGCTGGGACCCTCCTGTTTCTCCCAAGGAGCCTTGAGAGCACTGTCCGGGCCGTCTCTGTGCCCCTCCACACAATCTCACCGCTCCTCTGCACCCCCAGGCCTGCCCCGCGCCCTCCCCTCGCCGGCCTTTTCCATCCCCCTCCCCGCTGCTGGCACGAGAGCCCCCTCCTCTGCCGCTCCCCTGCTGCAGCAGCCTCTCCGTATCCCCCTCCCTCGGCAGCTACTCATCCACTTAAACCTCACCGGGAAATGCAGGCAATGCCCCACTGCTGACTCTGGCCCCCCAGCTTCCTGCATGGCACCGGGGAGCTGTCAGCCATTGCCCCATTGTTATGGCACCGCAGACTGGTCAGCCATTGCCCTGTTGCTATGGCACCGGGGAGCTGTCAGCCATTGCCCCGTTGCTATGCAACCGCAGACTGGTCAGCCATTGCCCTGTTGCTATGCAACCACAGACTGGTCAGCCATTGCCCCGTTGCTAACCCCTGGCTCTCAGCCTTGTTGGGCTCCCAGGGCCAACGCCATGTGGGCAGAAGTCATGGACAGCTCCTTCCCCAGGAGTTTCCCTTGGGAATTATAATCAGATCCAGCCAGTCCCACTCCTGGGAAGGCCTCTCACTGTGCCCCCCTAGGAGGGGCAGGAGGGACTGAGGGCTGGGAGTGCTGGGTGAGGGTCATGTACTGCAGACCAGCCAGCCCAGCCCCAGGATGGGCACTGGGGAGAGACACAGCCCTCTGCAGAAAGAGAAACCCAAATCAGTGCACACGGGGCCTGGCAGGGTCTCCCAGACCCACTGCTCAGCCCCTCCCAGCCCAGTGCATCACCCCCAGCCTGGAGCAGGGGACAGTGAGAGAGGAGGTGTGTTGGAGGGGGGGGTGTTTGCATGCAGTTGTGACTGGGGGTGTATGTGGAAAGGGGAGCGTGTGTATGTGTGTGTGGCGGGTATGACAGGATGTTTGCGTGATGTATGTAGGGAGGGGAGTGTGTATAACACAGTGTGTGCACAGAGAGGGGTGTGTGAGTGTGGAGGTTGGGTGTTTGTCTGACAGGGTGTTTATGTAGAGAGGGCATTGTGTGTGTGTGTAGGGCGTGTGTTTGTGTGGAGTGGGCCCATGGGAGGGGGTGTGCTTGTGTGATGGCGTTTTTGTGCAGAGGGGTGTGTCGGTGACGGGGAGGTGCATGCGTTTGTGTGGAGTGTTGGGGAAAGTGGAGTATGTTTGTGTGTGTGTGTGTGTGTGTGTGTGTGTGTGTATAATTATATCTCTGGGGCGTAGCGGTGCAGGGGGTCAGGGAGAGCATTGCCAGCACTTGGACCTGTCTGGCAAGTATTGGGATATTTGGCACTGGAGGCAGGGCGAGACATGAGACTCGCAGCTTTGGCAAATAGTTTCTAACCCACCTGGTTCTGGAGAACAGCTTGAAAACCTGCCCCAAGTGCTCCCAGGGACCAGAAGGCAGGAAAAGACCCTGCCCCGATTCTTTGGGTCACATCTCCTGCTGCCGTGGGGCCGGCTTTGGGATTCTGAGACCAGGACTCGCCCTATTTGAACGCTGGGGGTTGGCAATGCGGGATGTGTGACAGGGGGGCCTCTCCTGTGCCTTCTGGCTCCTTGCCCAGATCCCAAAGGTCTGCACCGGTGATAGGGACGCCTTTCCCTGCACCGCACCCCCTAGCGTTCCCATTGGGAGGGAGACGGCCCAGCACGGCCTCACCTCTGCTCCCCGCTGGCCGGAGCCTCCCAGCGGGCATCAGCAGCAAGGCTCCTAGGAAGCACTGGGCTGGGAGACTCCGTGCCGTGCACTAACACCCCCTCGGCGTCTGTCCCCGCAGTGGCGATGTCCCTCCCCCCGTCCATGATCCTCCGGGGGCTTCCGCAGACCTATGTGGCCGTCCAGCTGCACTTCCACTGGGGCAGCAGGGGGCAGGCCGGCGGGTCAGAGCATCAGGTGAACGGGGAGGCTTTCCCTGCCGAGGTGAGTGTGCTCCTGCCCTAGGGTTAGGGGGCAAAGGGCAGTTTTCCCGTTGCCCTGGGAACTGCCAGCACCTTATCCTTTCCCTTCTTAGCCAGACCAGCTGGGCAATTGGGGCCAAAGCTACCCCGTGTGCAGCTCCACTGAAATCTATGAGGTAAACCAGGGCCCATCCTCCCTCCTCCTCTCCCCAGGCCAGGAGACCTCTAAAGCCAAAGGGTTTTAATTGGGGATGGAGGAGGAACCAGTTACTCCCTCCATGCTGGCACCATCTGGTGGATAATCCCCGCCCCGCCAGGTCTCCAGTTGGAGCCGCAGCGTGGGAGACTGTACCTGGAAATGCTGCACTGGGGCTGGGGGATTAGAGGGGCTTGTGGGGGGAGGGGGGGATGATGATTAGGAGGAAAAGAAAGGTCCTGTTCTGCCCCCCGGGAGCCACCAGCGCTCAGCACTAAACTACTGAATGCTTCTGGGAGAGAGTCTGAAGCAATGCGAGTCTGAACCCAGCCTCCGAAACGATCAGCCCTGGTGGGGCTGGCACAGTGCATTTGCCCCCTCTCCCCCCTACCCTCCTCTCCCTGGGAGGGTTTGCATCTCAGGTGCAGTCCATGTTTGTGTGGGGAGCAGGCCAGCAGGAGTCTTAGCAATCAATGCAGTCGCCCGGAGCGGTCAGTCCTGGGCTGGAGTCCCAAGGTCACCGATTCAGATCCAGCCCCGTGACAGAGGACAGTGCTGCTAGGGCCCCGATCCTGCAGCTGTTCCTCACCCAAATGGGTCCTGAGTCCCAGGAAGAGAAAGCATGAGCAAGGCCTTTTCGGGCTCAGGAGCTGGCTGAGCGCTGATCTGCCACTGACCACCTCCCCTGGGACGACCTTAGGCAAGTCATGTCCCTTCCCTGCACCTCTGTTCACCCCGTGAGCGGATGGTGCGAGGTTACGTTCACTAATGGCTGTGAGAGGGAAGGGGGCCCAGAGAGACTGTGTCTTTAAGAGATTGCCCCCCCCACCCTTCTCTCCGCAGCTGCACATTGTGCATTACAACTCGGAGAGCTACGCCAACGTCAGCGAGGCCAAGCAGCAGACGGACGGCTTGGCCGTGCTGGGCATCCTCATCGAGGTGAGCTCCCTGCAGCTGGGGTTAACCCAGGCTCCCTGCCCGTAGCCGCCGAGGCGGGGCAGCCCTGGTGGAGCCTACAATGCAGCCAGCCTGGGGTGGGGGGGTGGGGGGAGCCTCTGAGCAGAGCCCTCTGCTTGCCAGAGGTTGCAATTCCCTCCTGGGTCAAGAGAGGGCGCTAAGTGGAACAGAGGAATCACCAGGCTGGCTCAGACCCAAGGTCCCGCTAGCCCAGTATCCTGGCTCCCACTGGGCCCAGCGCCTGCTGCTTCACAGGAAGGTGCAAGAAATCCCCTAGTGGCCACTTATGGGATAACCCACCCCCATAAAGGCCTCATCCTCTCTCTGATTGTTAGCAACTGGCTCAAGCCCTGAAGCGTGGGGTTCTCTCTCCTTTCATAGAATCATAGAATATCAGGGTTGGAAGGGACCTTAGGAGGTCATCTAGTCCAACCCCCTGCTCAAAGCAGGACCAATCCCCAATTTTTGCCCCAGATCCCTAAATGGCCCCCTCAAGGATTGAACTCACAACCCTGGGTTTAGCAGGCCAATGCTCAAACCACTGAGCTATCCCTCCCTCCCTTTCTGTCCTTGCATCAGCTATTCTAACTCCGGCTATTCTTGTTCTCCAGCTAAACGTCCAATCCCTTTCTGAATCTTGGCCTCAGTGCCATCCTAGAATCTCAGGGTTGGAAGGGACCTCAGGAGGTCATCTAGTCCAACCCCCTGCTCAAAGCAGGACCAACCCCAACTAGATCATCCCAGCCAGGGCTTTGTCAAGCCTGACCTTAAAAACCTCTAAGGAAGGAGATTCCACCACCTCCCTAGGTAACCCATTCCAGTGCTTCACCACCCTACTAGTGAAAAAGTTTTTCCTAATATCCAACCTAAACCTCCCCCTCTGCAACTTGAGACCATTACTCCTTGTTCTGTCATCTTCTACCACTGAGAACAGTCTAGATCCATCCTCTTTGGAACCCCCTTTTAGGTAGTTGAAAGCAGCTATCAAATCCCCCCTCACTCTTCTCTTCTGCAGGCTAAACAATCTCAGTTCCCTCAGCCTCTCCTCATAAGTCATGTGCTCCAGCCCCCTAATCATTTATGTTGCCCTCCGTTGGACTCTTTCCAATTTATCCACATCCTTCTTGTAGTGTGGGGCCCAAAACTGGACACAGTACTCCAAATGAGGCCTCACCAGTGCCGAATAGAGGGGAATAATCACATCCCTCGATCTGCTGGAAATGCCCCTACTTATACAGCCCAAAATGCCGTTAGCCTTCTTGGCAACAAGGGCACACTGTTGACTCATATTCAGCTTTTCGTCCACTGTAACCCCTAGGTCCTTTTCTGCAGAACTGCTGCCCAGCCATTCGGACCCTAGTCTGTAGCAGTGCATGGGATTCTTCCGTCCTAAGTGCAGGACTCTGCACTTGTCCTTGTTGAACCTCATCAGATTTCTTTTGGCCCAATCCTCTAATTTGTCTAGGTCCCTCTGTATCCTATCCCTACCCTCCAGCGTATCAACCACTCCTCCCAGTTTAGTGTCATCTGCAAACTTGCTAAGGGTGCAGTCCACACCATCCTCCAGGTCGTTGATGAAGATATTGAACAAAACCGGCCCCAGCACCGACCCTTGGGGCACTCCATTTGATACCGGCTGCCAACTAGACATGGAGCCATTGATCACTACCCGTTGAGCACGACCATCCAGCCAGTTTTCTATCCACCTTACCGTCCATTCATCCAGCCCATACTTCTTTAACTTGCTGGCAAGAACGCTGTGCGAGACTGTATCAAAAGCTTTGCTAAAGTCAAGAAATAGCACATCCACTGCTTTCCCCTCATCCACAGAGCCAGTTATCTCATCATAGAAGGCAATTAGGTTAGTCAGGCATGACTTGCCCTTGGTGAATCCATGCTGACTGTTCCTGATCACTTTCCCCT
The DNA here is from genome assembly GCA_037349315.1 of Chelydra serpentina. Taxonomy (NCBI): domain Eukaryota; kingdom Metazoa; phylum Chordata; order Testudines; family Chelydridae; genus Chelydra; species Chelydra serpentina. The sequence continues at coordinate 2,842,756 of JBAIAC010000104.1, read as the reverse complement.
CCTTTAAGTGGTTCAAAATTGATTCCTTGAGGACCTGTTCCATGATTTTTCCAGGGATTGAGGTGAGACTGACTGGCCTGTAGTTCCCCGGATCTTCCTTCTTCCCTTTTTTAAAGATGGGCACTACATTAGCTTTTTTCCAGTCATCCGGGACCTCCCCCGATTGCCATGATTTGTCAAAGATAATGGCCAATGGCTCTGTAATCACATCGGCCAACTCCTTTAGCACCCTCGGATGCAGTGCATCCGGCCCCATGGACTTGTGTTCGTCCAGCTTTTCTAAATAGTCCCGAACTACTTCTTTCTCCACAGAGGGCTGGTCACCTCCTCCCCATACCGTGCTGCGGAGTGCAGCCATCTGGGAGCTGCCCTTGTCTGTGAAGACAGAGGCAAAAAAAGCATTGAGTACACTAGCTTTCTCCGCATCCTCTGTCACAAGGTTCCCTCCCTCATTCAGCAAGGGGCCCACACGTTCCTTGACTTTCTTCTTGTTGCTAACATACCTGAAGAAACCCTTCTTGTTACTCCTAACATCTCCAGCTAGCTGCAACTCCAAGTGTGATTTGGCCTTCCTAATTTCACTCCTGCATGCCTGAACAATATTTTTATACTCCTCCCTGGTCATTTGTCCAATCTTCCACTTCTTGTAAGCTGCTTTTTTGTGTTTAAGACGAGCAAGGATTTCACTGTTAAGCCAAGCTGGTCGCCTGCCATATTTACTTTTCTTTCTACACATCGGGATGGTTTGTTCCTGCAACCTCAATAAGGTTTCTTTAAAATACAGCCAGCTTTCCTCGACTCCTTTCCCCCTCATGTTATTCTCCCAGGGGACCTTGCCCATCAGTTCCCTGAGGGAGTCAAAGTCTGCTTTTCTGAAGTCCAGGCTCTGTATTCTACTGTTCTCCTTTCTTCCTTGTGTCAGGATCCTGAACTCGACCATCTCATGGTCACTGCCTCCCAGGTTCCCATCCACTATTGCTTCCTCTACTATTTCTTCCCTGTTTGTGAGCAGCAGGTCAAGAAGAGCTTTTCCCCTAGTTGGTTCCTCCAATGAGTTCCACAGGCTATTCGCCTGTTGTGTGAGGGTATTTCATGGGCTCAGTTTTGGGCCTGATGGTGATGCTTGACGAAGGTGCAGCCTAGGCCTCAGGCTGGCTGTCTGCATGCGGGTGAATTTCACCCCAGGAGAAAGCCCAGCTACCCCCTCGCCAGCATGTCCCAAGGGAGCGCAGGGACTGGGTGCTCAGATCTCATCATGAGGGCTGTAGAAGTACCTGGATGGCTGGCCAGACCACTAGGAGATGAGCTGATCCCCTCTATGGGACCCACAAGTCCATTGGGACCCCAGGATTTCCAGGGCCAAAGCCCCCCGATGCAGGAGGAAAGACCCTACCTTGAGAAGTGCCAGCCCGTCCCTAGCATATCCTTGGTCCATGTCTTCTCAAGGGCTGAGCCAGCCAGGGACCCTTCCTGCTCCATCTCTGACCGACCCGCTGCTGTCTGAATGAGGGTAAAGCTTGTGCAGGGGACAGCTGAGCTGTCCCAGAGGCCGGTCCCCTGGAGACTATGGACCACCGCCGATTTCCCAGCCCCTGCTCCAAGTGCAAGGTGCGCTCCTCCAGCCTGATGTAATGTAGGCACCCAGCAGCCAGCGTTGGTCATTAAAAAAAGCAACCCTACCAAAACAAGCCATTCCACCGCACATACACCTCTTCCCCTGGACAGAGCGTGCGAGAGAAAGAACCCCGTGGGACAGATGTGCCTCACGCCGCTCAGTGCAGGACTGGAAGGTGCTCGGAGACTGCCGTGACGAGGGGGTTCTAAGACCCTGTCACGGCGTATAGGGGAGTCCGGCCCTGCACCCCTCTTCCCCGGATTCATTGGGAGTCTCAGCCAGCCAGTAGAACAGAAGGTTTATTAGAGATGCCAGGAACACAGTCCAACCAGAGCTTGTCAGTACATCCAGGACCCCTCAGTCGGGTCCTTCCGGGGGGCAGGGAGCTTAGACCCCAGCCTGGGGGCTCCCTGCATTTCGCCCCACAGCTCCAAATGGGGCAGGGAGGCCAGACCCTGTCTGCCCCCCTCCCCTCCTCTTCCCAAGCCAGCTCCAAACTGAAAACCAAAAGCCAAACCTCCAGCAGGCTGTTCCCCTCCTCCGGGGCCCCTCCTCTAGCCTGTCCATTCTCCCAGCCAAAGGTGTCACCTCCCAACCCCCGTCCTGGCTCATGTTACAGCCTCAGGTAAAGTCTCGCATTCCCGATGCAGCCATTTCCCAATGCAGCCAGCCTCTCAGGTCAGATCCATCTCGCTCTCTACTCCGTCACAGACCCCAAATAGAACAGAACGGGGCAGGTCCCCACTCAACCAGCCGCATAACTGAGCCATCCAGCCTTAGCATCTATTGTGAGCTTCCCTCCAGGGGCTCAGTGCTAACCCAAAGCCTCTTGTTCTCCATTCCCTCCTTCAGGTCGGTGACGTGGCCAATCCTGCCTATGACAACATCCTAAATCGGCTGAAGAACATCCAGTATGCAGGTGAGGCCATCGGTTCCCAGGCGGGGTGTGGGGCTTGGCTGGGGTACAGGGAGAGGAATTGTTTGAGGCAGGGGAGCGGGGGGTGAAGCTAAGAGGATGGGATGAGACTGAGCAGAGGACAGTGTAGGGTAGATGTCAGGACACGTTTCCTAGCAGTGAGAGTCATTAGATCCTGGCACAGACTCCTAGATTTTATGACCAGAAGGGCCCATTAGACCATTCAGGCTGAGTTCCTGTACCACACAGGCCAAAGAATCTCCCCGTTATCGCTGATATTGAGCTAAACACACTCCTGGTCTGCTCCAGAGGGGCATTTAGTCTTGAGCTGCAGACATCAAGAGATGGAGAATTCCCCGCTTCCCTGGGCAGCTTGTTCCAACTGTTAACCACCCGCACTAATAAAGATTTGTGCCTAATTTCGTCTTTGAATTTGTCCGGTGTCAGTTTCCAGCCAAGGGAGCCTTTCTCTGCTAGATTAAAGAGCCCTGTGGTGCCCGGTATTTTCTCCCCATGAAGGCACCTGTAAGTCGTAATAATTCACCTCTCCCGCTTGTTTTTGACAAGCAGATAGCCTCCCCTGGGACAGGGCGTGAGATCTGTGGTTAGGTTGGGACGAGAGCTGGGTGCCCAACTCCTTTGATTATGCCAGCCCTGGTCTTTCAGCTAGACTGGACAGAGCCCCAGAGCCTAGACTGTGTCGAAGGGTAACTCACTGCCAGCGCGCCCCCTCGCAGGTGGGCATGGCATAGCAGAGTCTTTCCCTCTGGTGTCCCCGGCTACCACCACCCCAGCCCTGTGGTGGACACCATCTCCTGACTCGGCCCTCTGGCCAGGGCACACATGGTCCCAGCCTTTCCAGGGTGAGCTGATTCCCATATGGATAGTCCAGATCCTGTGTGTGGGGCCTTCAGACTTAACAGTCCTTTGCACCCCTTCCCGCCAGGGCCTCCATGCCACCTCCCTTGGAAACCCAGGCCCTCCTTCTCCACCTGGTTCCAGCCCAGGGACCCTGTAATAACCAGCTATGGTCTGTCTGCTCAGACCCTTGGCTTCCTCCCTGGCCTATGTCCTAGCCCAGCCTGCCTCTCGGCCTTTCCACCAGCCCCTCTCCGGGCACACCCCTCCGCAGACCCCAAAAGGAAAACGCAGCAGTCACAGGGAACAAAGCACACGGGCAGTCCCGTGCCAGGCCTACCTGCCCGAGGGAGGCTCTGCTGGTGTCTAGCTCCAGGTCTTCTTTCAACGGGCTAGTGCAAGAGACGCTGCTCCAGTCAGCCCTTCCTGGGCTGGGTTTTTCCTCTTCCAACCCCTCCCTCCAGGCTTGACACCTCGCCCAGGTGTAACAGGTGGGGCTGACTGAGCTCACAGCCGCTCATTAACCCTGTCCCAGCCAGCGTGAGGGTCTGTATATCCCTGGCCTGTATATCCTCCGCACTGAAACGTGGCTGCTGCTTTAACCAGCCGCCTGGCTCTAAGGGGAATACCCTGAGCCTAGACCCAGCGCTGGACTACTGCTGCAGGGAAGGAGCTGTGGCTGAAAGCAGCGTGTGCATTTGGGTGGGATTTAACGCCCCTCCTTATTCGCTCTTCACGCTGGGCGGGGTTCTGATCACGGGATGGAGGGCGAGCGCCGGGATCTGCGTTCAAAACCACCCGACGTTCTAGGCACCCACTCAGGCAGCAGACGCGACCCCTTGGGACTTTGGTGGCCAGGAGAAGAGGACTCATTCTCCCCACCCTCCCCGCGCCTCATGTGGCCGTTGGCACCTGGGCCAAGTGCATGCAGGGGCGGGAGGGGCGGAAAATGAAGCTCCAAATGTTGCCCCCCCCCCACCAATCTGAAATGTGAGAGAGCAACTGCAAACAGCAGCCCATCGGCCAGGGCCCATTAGTGGCCAGACCCAAGGGGCTTCCCTGCAGCCCCTCGGCTCCTCTGCAAAAAGTCGCTCTGGCTCGGCAGAAGCGAATTTGCGTCCCTAACACTGTCCCCTCCGGCACCCCCTGCAGGGCAGAAAGTCTCCATCCCGCCCTTCGATGTTCATGAGCTGCTTCCCGGGCAGCTGGGCCACTATTTCCGCTATAACGGCTCCCTGACCACGCCGCCCTGTTCCCAGAACGTGCTCTGGACTGTCTTCCGCCAGCGGGCGCGGATTTCCGCCTCCCAGGTACTCGCTGGCGTTTGGGCAGGATGCCATGGGGCTCGGGGGTTTTAAAAACAGCTGCCCCGTTAACATTCAGGTTGCCCCAATGCCACGAGTCACATACAGCTGCGGGGAGGGGGGCAAAGGAGGGACACCCCAAGGTCTAGGGGGGTTGGGATCGTCTCTTCACTAAGCTGTGGACAGTGTGAAAGGTGGTCCCAGGGCTCGGGGGGGAGGGGCATCTCCTCACCATACTGTGTGTAGGGGGAAATCCAGGACTTGGGGAGCATCTCTTCCCCATGCTGTGCATGTGTGGGGGCACCCCAGGACTTGGGGGGGGGCATCTCCTCACAGCTCCATTCTCTTCCAGCTGAAGAGGCTGCAGGGGGGGCTGTACGCCACCAAAGCTGAGAACTCCTTGCCTGTGCCTCTGGTGGACAATTACCGAGCCCCTCAGCTGCTGAACCAGAGGCTGGTGTTCTCCTCCTTCCCCGTGGGTGAGTGCATCGGGCCCAGACGGCCCGGGTGGGGGGTGGCTGCAGGGCCTGGCGAGGGGAGAACAGGACCCCCCTTAGCTTTCAGCTGGTCTGGGGGAACCTGACTCCTGTTTCTCTCCACAGGACGTCACCCTCTCATTAACGCTTCGGCCGCTACCCACCCCCTCAGACCCCAGCCCAATGGCAGCAGCCAGGTTATAGAGCGATGCCCCAAGCTATGTCTAGGTAGACTCCAGCTCCAGACACACAGGGCTCTAACCCCAGAGCCAAAGGGCTGGTGGTTGCATCAGGGCTTCTACCTGGCTGGAGTCGTTCGACTAGACTGTGCCACACTGGAGAACACGCTAATGAACTGGCTGTGTGGCACCGCTGCCCTCTGCTGGAGGGAATTAGAATTGCTCACCTGTGTGTCATGAGCCCTGTACTGCACACAGTGAATGGGGACTCTCCCATAGAGACAGTGGGGCTGGGCTTTTGGATCAGGAGGGTCTGAGTTCTAGCCCCATTGTCACCATGCTGTGGCATCAGAATGACAACTGGGAGTTGCCAGGAGGCCACGTGTTTGTCACAATCTACCACAGGGCCCGAGCCTGGCCTGGGCCCACATGGGGCCTTAGAGCTCCTCAACATCTGCCTGTCTCTTCTCTTGCAGGTCCCTCAGCCTACTCTGCAGGTATGGCCCTCTTTGTTACGCATAGTGGGGCTGGGAGGGGCCCATGGTGTCATGTTCACGGCAGACACACAGAGACTTTGGATAATGTGCAAGAACCCCAAAACAGAGAGAGAGAAAACAGGCTGCTCCTTGAGGCACAATGACCCCTCACTTTAAGCTGGCTCTGTCCAGACGGACTCTGATTGCTACTGCCAGCAGGAGCAGGAATGCCCCCCTCCCCATACACACCCCCACGCCCTTCTTTCTTAAAGGGACAGCATGCAATTCCAACACAGTCCTCAGTAGAGCACATCTGGCACTCATGGGCAATGGGGAACAGTGACTCTCAGGTTGGGAATCCAGGAAAGAGCAGCTGGGAGCCACTGGAGTGTGCTGTCATTGGGAATGACTGGGACCCTCCCCCAGGTCACCCCGTCCCCGGATCGCACTCTCGCCATAGAGAGCCCCCTCCCTGAGTGCAGCCCTTACCCTCCCCTTTCCTTCCTCGGGCAGGTGAAATCGTTGCCATTGTTTTTGGGACCCTCTTCGGCTGCCTCGGCATCTTTCTCACCATCCACTTTGTGGTGAAGAGAATACGGTGAGTGGCAGGGGGTGGACATCAGGGGGCCTGAGCCCAGTTATAGCCCTGTCCCTGATTGTGCTGTCTCAGCTCCCCTGCTGGGGGGGGGAGGGGGCTGTCAGGCTGCGGGGAGAGGAGAGGGCTGGAGCTGCCGAAGGGCAGAGACCTGGCAACACCTGCAGCTTCCAGACCCCAGCCAGGCTCCAGCAGCCGAGCAGGGCAGTGCCTGGCAAAGACCCCAGGCCAGAACTCCAGCTGGTGTAAATGGGTGTCACTCCATTGGCGCCAACGGGGGCAGGTCCCCAGCTGGTGCAAATCAGTTGTAGCTCCATTGGAGCCAATGCAGTGATGCTGATTTACACCAGCAGGGTGTCTGGCACCCCATGTTCCCAGGCTGTGCAGACATCCCACAACTCGGATCCCCTGAATTGGGGGTCCCCCCACCCAGCTCCCCAGTTATTAACCAGAGCTGATCACAGTGAGGGCGCGGCCTAGGTGACCAGCTGCAAGAACAGGGTAGCCATAGCGGGAGCGGGCACACAGTCCCTATGGAATTGGGGTCGCTATGGGCCCTGTAAAATTTGGGGTTGCTATGGGGGTGGAATGGGCACAGAGCCCCTATAGGATTTGGGGTTGCTATGGGGGTGGAATGGGCACACAGCCCCTATAGGATTTGGGGTTGCTATGGGGGTGGAATGGGCACAGAGCCCCTATAGGATTTGGGGTTGCTATGGGGGTGGAATGGGCACACAGCCCCTATAGGATTTGGGGGTTACCTTACCATTTCTGCTTGTCTCTTCTTCCTGAGCCAGAGTGAAGAGGATCCAGGAGCAAAAGGATGTCGTGTTCAAATCCTCTTCCAGCCGTGCAGTGTCAGGCGACAGCCACCACCCCTGAACCCCGCGACTTGCCCCTACTCCCCTGCCTCAGCCCCCGTGGGGCAGATACACGGACACCCCGGGGGCCAGCAGGCCTGGAGACGCGCCAGGCCGTCTAGCTGTAGGAGTAACACCCAGGCAGCCTGCGTCGGTTCCCCTTAAGGGGTTACCTCCCACCCAGCCTGGGGCGGGCACCCAGAGCCGCCCTCCCAGGCACCAGGGCCAATCCAGCCTGGGGCTGGGAGGGACTCACAGCTGTTCCCATCGGCTGCCTACTGGGTGGCGTCTGTGAGATGAGTCAGTGCGTCTCAGCCCAGTCCCCAGTGAAACACATGCCCCCGTCACACAAACCCACCAGCAGGGCTGGTACTAACCAGGCCCTCTTGCCAGCAGCCCAGGGGTCTTGCATACTAACCCCTGCCCCCAAGTGTACCTCTGCATCCAGGCCAAGGCCCACAAGCAGGGCAGGGGGGGCCAGGGGAGGGGAAGTTTGCTATGCTGCTACCTGGGCTATACCTGCTCTGTGGTTAAATGAGGTGTCAGCCATACACCTCTTGCCTGCAATGAAACCCCCAATGTAGCTCGGCAAAGCAGTAACGCGGCACGAGGGCACGGGGCAGGGCATGACGACCCCACTGTTGCAAGGCGGCGTGAGGGCAGGGTGCAGGGCATGACGACCCCGCTGTTGCAAGGCGGTGTGAGGGCACGGGGCAGGGCATGACGACCCCGCTGTTGCAACGCGGCGTGAGGGCACGGGGCAGGGCATGACGACCCCGCTGTTGCAAGGCGGCGTGAGGGCAAGGTGCAGGGCATGATGACCCCGCTGTTGCAAGGCGGTGTGAGGGCAAGGTGCAGGGCATGACGACCCCGCTGTTGCAACACGGCGTGAGGGCACGGGGCAGGGCATGACGACCCCACTGTTGCAACGCGGCGTGAGGGCACGGGGCAGGGCATGATGACCCCGCTGTTGCAAGGCGGCGTGAGGGCACGGGGCAGGGCATGATGACCCCGCTGTTGCAAGGCGGCGTGAGGGCAAGGTGCAGGGCATGACGACCCCGCTGTTGCAACGCGGCATGAGGGCACGGGGCAGGGCATGACGACCCCGCTGTTGCAATGCGGCGTGAGGGCACAGTACATGACCCAATGCCACTCTCTCTGATGCTGCTGTGTTGCAATGCAGAGCGGGTGTGGTTCATGGCACAAGGACGCTGTCTTCCCTGACACTGCAGCTCTAACCTCCTCAGGCCCAGGGGACTCTCCCCTCTGGTTGCTGTCTCCCACGAAGGCCTGGTTGCCATCCCACACTATTGAGGCAGGCTAGACTGCTCCAAGATGCAAGAGCGAATCCAGCAGCCCTCGTCCTGTGCCAGTCCCATCCACGTCCCTGCCCTCGGGCTGTCCATACACCGGGGAGAGGTCGCATCTCTGGTGCTTTGCAGGCTGCTAGCGAATGCAGCACTTCGGGGCAGGCAGGCTTGTCCCCCAGATGCTGGTCTGGACACAATGGTTCTAACTGGAAATAAAATGCCTGCTCAGGCCTACCCCGGAAGAGCCCTGATTCGCTTTGCTCTGCTGGGACTCAGAGCCAGCTCCCCAGCGGGACCAGCAGAGCCCCGCTGCGCCCAGTTCTCCACCGTGGCACACCGCCGTGTGAACTCAGGCCCGGAGCCTCAAACTGAGGTGCCTAAATTCTACTGATTTCAAAGGCCGTTAGGAGCCTAACTACCTTTGAGGACCTAGGCCAGGAAAACAAGGTCACATAGGCCAGTGGGAGAACCAGGTCTCCTAGGCTATCTCCCCAACCACTGGACCATCCTTCCTGGACGCAGCTGTCCCTAAACAGCCATTTGGAAGGTGCCGACATTTCTAGGAGGTGGATGCAAGAATCTCTGAGCATCAGGGCTGGTCTACACACGAATCTGGAACGAGGGCGGGTGTGAATTGAAAGCAGATTAACTATTCCTGGTTAACTCCATGTGAGGATGCCCTTACACCAGAATAAGAGTGCCTTATGCTAAATTGGCTTAATCCAGAATGGATTCTGTTCTGGAATTTCTCCCCCTCCCTGCCCCCCACAGACAAGCCCTCGCAGAGACCCGATGTGGAACATTTTGCCAGATTTTATTTTATGCTTTTACCAAGAAATTTGGCGGCAACATTTGCAGCCCCACAGCCCCTGTTGTTCTTCATGGAGACGGAGGCCCAGAATGAGTCTGTTTCCCCTCCAGCAAGGAAGGCAAAGGAGCCTGGCAAATGGATCATCAAAGGCAAATGGATCCTGAACAGAATGAAAACCCTTGTTAAAAAATAAAAGCAAGCGACCGTGTTCCTTGAAATCCCAGCACAGTCTTCTCCCAGGAAAGGATCTGGAACAGTGTGTGCAGTTCTGGTCTCCCACATTTAAGAAAGATGAATTCAGACTGGAATGGGTGCCGAGAATGGCGACTAGGATGAGCCGAGGAATGGAAAACCTACCTTAGGAGAGGAGTAGCAGCGACTGGTTAGAACAGAATTTAGGGAATCGAGCCCGGACTCCTGGGTTTCACCTGGGGAGTACGGATTGCTGGTCTCCAGCTTTGCTGTCAGAGCTTCCCCCTCTCTAAGAAAGGGTTAAAACTAACCCACATCCCAGTGTTCATCCCTTCAAGGTGCTTCGAGATCCTCAGGGAGGGAGGAGGAATTACTCCCTTTTCAGCATAGGGGGAAGTCTCTCCTCTCCCTGCCCCAGCCTCCCAGCCGCTCCACAGCCAGGCCTGCCTTACCCCTTGTCCCTAAGTGCTCCCCTGTCCAGCAGCACAGGGCGGTTGGACAGAGGGTCCCTACAGACCCCCTTCCCCACTCTCCATCACCCCCACTCCAGCCTCCTCTGGGCTATTCTTTGTTGTGCAGCTGGGATAGGGTGACCAGATGTCCCGATTTTATAGGGACAGTCCCGATATTTGGGGCTTTGTGTTTTATAGGCTCCTATTACCCCCCACCCCCTGTCCCGATTTTTCATACTTGCCGTCTGGTCACCCTAAGCCGGGATTAGCAGCTAGAGCTGGGTCAGGGTGGTTGGAGCCTAGGAGGATCACACCAGCCTGAACCAGAGGTGGGTCTAATCCCCTGAAGAGAAAAGCTCCTGGGTAGCCAGGATTTGGTATCCAAACATGAGGCTGAGGGGAGGGGGTGGAGGCATAAATCAGTGAACCCTGCACAAGCCCCTCTGGCAGCTCCAGAAATGCCCCCACCCCCACCCCAGTGGGCGCCACAAAACTCCTGGGCTGCTTCGTAACCAAGGCCCCCAGTCCCTGGCCTCGCCAAAGCGCTGGGTTACAGGCTGCTAGCCCCACAGCCGTGCTGGCGCCAATGCCCATGGCGAGGTGCATGTGGGGGCAGAGCCAACAGGGTCCCGGGGAGAAACTCACCAGCCTGTGCTAGGCAGGGGGGCGGCCCAGAGGATCGAATGGCCCCTTAAGCTGTAAGGCACGCGCTGCCAACTAGGAAGGGGATGATTCCCCCTAGGGGTACAGCCAGGCTGCTCCAGCTGCTTGGGGTCTCCAGCTGGCCCCACTCTTCCCTTTGGCAATCAAGGGAGGATTTTTGTAGCCGCCGCATAAAATCAAGACACTCACACAGAAGAGACTTGGGGGACCTAGTCACAGCACCGCCTGCACCCTCAGCTTCTAGCTAGCTGCTGCCTCAGTTTCCCTCCCCCCCCAGGAGCTTTCATAAATTGAGGAACAGCTCTTAGGGCCTGGGGTCATTAATGAGCACCTCGCCCCAAGCCTTCTTAGCTGGCTCAAACCCAGGGCTCTCAGTCCTGCCTTCCCAGCTGTCTTCCACCCCCTGCCCTTGCCTGGGAGCGGTGCTGTGTTCAGCGGCTCACGCGCGTCTCCACCTGCTCTCTAGCAATTCCCAGGGCTTCCTACCTGCAATTTCCGTTCTTTCTCCCATTGACTCCTCCCAGGCTTCTGTTTTACCTCCCCACGGCCTGAGCTAGCCCCACGCCCCACCTGGCAGGGTGCTCATTCTGTGCACGTGGGGAGGAGGTGAGCCGCAGGTAGGGCTGGGTCCATCTCCCCTTAAAGGGCCAGTCCTTCACTGGCAGAACCCCTCCCACCCCCTCGTCCTGGGAAACATCACTCAGCAGCCTTTCGTCCCAGCCTGGCATCACTCGGCGCCTGCCACTGACCAGAGCGACAGAGTGGGGCTTGGCCAAGGGGGGTTGGGGGGAGTTGGAAGATTGCTGGGTGGTCGCACAAGTGAATTACAAAAAAAGGCACACTGCAATCAACAAAGCAATGGAAACACCAGCCCGATGGCAACCCTAGGCAGTGGGCGATGGGAGAGGGGCTCTCACCAGGCCCCCACCGGCCCAATTTGTCACCCTCTTCCTGGCAAATCCATTTCAGAGGCCAGCAAGATTGAAATCAAAAGCCCATCCCCACACCAGCACAGAGCTTAACCCTGGGCTGTGTTTTGGGCTGCGTGTTGTCCCAGCATTTACCGGCAGAGACCTAGTTCCACCGCGCCATGCCGGCTGCTGCTCTGTGGATAATTGGGGATGGCGGAAATGGCACCAGCGCCCCAGCTGGTTTTGAACCAAATAGGTTGCCAGGATTGAGAGAGAGGGTGGGAGAAACAGGAGCCCGGACTCTTCTCAAGGAAACCAGGACTCCTGGGTTCTCTTCCCTCCTCTGTCACTGACTTACCGTGGGGTTTTAAGGCAAGTCTCTTTGCTTCTCTGTCCCTCAGTTTCCCCATCTGTTAAAGAGAAGGATCGCTCTTCCCACACACGCTGGGGAGAGAGACAGTCACATGAAAGGTGCCTTAGAAATCCAGAGTATTAGGAAGGAGGCTGGGGAGACAGAAGCCCTAAAGCGAAAACAAAATATTGCTGGGACTTTTGTTCCCATTGGGACCTTCAGGTGCAGCCTGGACTCACCCCACAGCCCTGGGGAGGGAGGTTTTGGGGTACAGCTGAGCTGTCAGGGGTGCAGACCTGCAGAGCTCACCCTAGAACCCACTGTCCCTATTTCTCAGAGGGGTCGCTCGCTGAGCTGCTGGGACCCAGCTAAGCCAGGGAAATAGTTAGACATAGAGCTGGTTGGAGCAGCTTTGACGAAGCATATTGCCGGGGGAGACGCAATGCTATCAAAACCTGAACCCTTTGCAAAATCCAGCCATTCTGCCGGAATTGTGTTTCAGACAGAGCAACTGTGGTGAAGGGGCCCAGGGTGACATTTTGGGAACAAAATGTTTAATTTTGTTTTGAGAAACAATTTGTCATCGTTTTTTAAAATGTTGCCTTATATTCTCTAACCCAACACAAAATAAAGACGTCAAAATCGAGAGGTTTTGATCAGGGAAGTTCGCAGAGTTTCCCTCCTGGAGAATTTGGAAGTTTTCAGGTTTTGCTCCCACGTGGCACGAAGCCAGGTTTAGAAATCTCAAACTCCCTCGTGAAACGGAACGTGCACCGACCCTGCAGCTCCAGCTGGACCCAGGACTGCTTTGCATCTCTCTGGGCTTGTCTACATGGTGCACTAACCCACCCCAGCTGGGGTGTAAATTCTAACGTTCACCAACATTTCGCACCCTAAACCTAGTGCACGGTATGGTAGGACCGTTTGAAAGGGGACAACATTAACACGTTCTAGTGCATGCCAGCAGGGTCCACACGGGCCAATTAGCGTGGGACAAGCTGGTGTGCACTAGAATTTATGCCGCAGCTGGTTCACGGACACACAGTGCAGACAAGCCCTCTCTCGTTGCCTTGCTGTTTCTCTAGCACCCTCAGTCCCCAGATCTGAACACACTGTTGCATTCACCCCCACCCGACCCTGCCAGCATGAGGAGTCTCTATTTTGGTGACAGGGAAACCGAGGCACGGAAATGTCATCCATTAGTTCTTGGTGCTAACAGCTGCCACCAACAGCCCAGAACGCACTTATAGGCAGATGCCCAAAATCCAATCACAAACGCAGAAACATTGCTGCATAGACACAAACCACAGCCTGTTACTTAGGAGAGGCAGCTGCCTCCTGCATTGTAGGACTGGCATGAACTTGCCAAAGCCCCGTGCTCCCCCTGCTGGCGGCTGGGCACTACCAACTCCTGCTTCTAGGCTATTCGATGGGTAATTTCTGCACCACAGGAAGCTGGGAAAGCAGGAAGAGAGAATAAAGAGCACGTACAAAAACCAGTTAAAGAGAGAGTTCTACTCCCGCCCCTATCGCCAACTGGGCTGCTAACGTAGCAGCACCTACATTTGGAATATCTTCTGCCCAGGGGTGGTGCAAAGGTTAATTAACAAGTTTAGCACTTAAGGCTTGGCTGGAAGATGGGAGGGAAGGAACTTGGTAAGAATCACAAGTAGCCTGGTTACAAGACACTGCACTGAGGAAGTGACCAAGCTGATGGAAGAGATTTCACAATCGGAGCTGAAAGTGCGTTTTCGCAACTCTCCTAGGCTCGGCCGAGCGTGTTGCAAGGGTTCTCTCAGCATGTGCAGCGTGGCCCAGGGGGATAGGGCACTAGACAGGGATGCAAGAGAGTTGGGGGTCTATTCCCAACTCTGCCACTGACCTGCTGCATGATCTTGGGCAAGTCACTTCAACTCTGTGCCTCAGTTTCCTCTCCTCCCCCAGCCTATTTAGACTGGCAGCTCTCCCCCTCACTGAGTGGCGGCACAGGGCCCTGATCCCAACTGCTATGTTAGTGGGTGGCCCTGAGTGGAGATTCCCTAGGCAGGGATACAATCCCCCGCCCTAAAATAAGTGGATTTACCCCAGACGTGGCCAGAAGGAAACACCAGGTCTCACTCCCGCCCCATTACAAAAGAAGGCTTTATTAGTCATCACACCATCTCTATTAAAAGGATTTTACTCTGAATCAAAAAAATATTTAAAAAATCCCGATTTTACAGACTTGTAGTGAATCTTCTCCCAAACTTAGGGGGAAAAAAATACAACACAGATTTTCAACTTCTTGTAGCAGACAGTGACCAGCCTATCGCTGCCCTCCACCCTCAGGGGGCCTCCGTGGTGGGGTTAGCAGGACAATCGTTTTGGCTCCTGAACAAAGCAGCACCAGTTAGCCCTCTTCCACAGCACCGGAAGCGTCTGGTTCTCTGGAGACAAGCTGCCGTGGGGCATTGCCAATAGCTGGGCAGTGCCCGCTACAGCAGATTAGCCCTTGCAGAGCCAGCAATACCGCACCCCGTTCTGCAGCAGCGCCCCCTAAATCAGATCCTTCCCCTCCATTCTGGGGCATGACTTGCATGCTGCACCCCCCCAAGGCTGCTCCATGACCTCCCACTAGGGGGTGCCTGGGAGCGACACAGGATGCACGCCTGCCTTTTCCCCAGATGCTTCCCACGCGTAGTTGGAGCACAGCTCTCTCGTAGGGGCAGCCAAGTTAACCTTCAGCCCCCTTGCCAGGCTACGCTGCAATGGGGCAGGTCCCTCAGGCGGAGACAGACGCGTGCCTTGCTGGGGAGGAGCCCCAGGACAGAACGCTGTAGTTTCTAGACCATCACCCAGGGATTTGGGCTCACTAGGCCAGCAGGGGGCGCCCTCACCCAGCTGTCACTGGACAGGCGTTAGCAGGGTTGGTTGCACCTCAAGGGGGGGCACCCCATCCTTTTAGAGTTCCGTTCCAGAGGAGCCCTCCCCAAAGCAGGCCAAGCTTTGCCGGCGGGCGCGTTCCCAACTGCGCCCACGCTGGCACGCCAGCGAGAGCAGAAAAGCCACAGCTGTTCTCACCCCCACAACCCCCAGGGCAGGGCTGAGAGTTCAGAGGGCCCTTCGTGGCCCCAGGGCAGGGCAGCCACGGGCTCGCTGCTCTGCCAACCGAGACGCTAACCCAGACCCCACGGCACCATCTCAGGTGCCAATAAAGGACCGTTTCAAAAGCGAGGCGTCAGTGCTCCCGGACAGGACTTTCCAGCACCCTCTGCTGCAGCCCCAGTCAGAGAGGCCACGGGACAATTCGCGGGCGGTGCGTTCGTACAGGGAGTGGGGAGCAGAGTTTGCAAGACCCGCCTGGAGCCCGATTCTGGGCAGGTTCGAGTCCGAGAGGCCCGGTCAGCGCTTCGGTCCTTTGCAGCTGACAGGAGGGAAAGAAACTCCAGCGGTATCCCAAGCCCCTGAATTCACAGCACAGAGACCGCCAGGGCCCCACAGGACTCAGCCCCCACAGGACTCAGCCCCCACAGGACTCAGCCCCCACAGGACTCAGCCCCCACAGGACTCAGCCCCCACAGGACTCAGCCGCGCCTCCACCAGCGCAGCGGCCCAGCCCCATGAGCAGGGTGATCTGCTGTGACAGGCTCAGAGTCCCATGCCCCAGCTCCTGCCACGGGGAGGGGGAGTCCCAGGCTGCTCCCAGCTGCAGAGAACAGGGCACTTGGGGTATCGGTCTTCCCTGGACGTCTCTGGCAGGCAGGTGCTGGCCTGAGGAGGCGCTTAGTCCTCGATGGGGACCTGCAGCGCAGAGTACACCATCACTCGGTTGTCTTCCTCTTGTTTACCTGCAAGGGAAGGGCAAAGTCAGTGACTCGGGCAGTCCCCGGCGGGCAGGGGGCCTGGCAGAACATAGCATTGGAGAACGCATGAAGCCGCTCGGGCGGCTTAAAGGTTTCATACCCTTCTGCCTCTGGCTCACAGGTTCAAATCCAGCTTCCACAGGAGGCTTGAGAGCAGCCGCAGTCTGGGCCCTAGCAGGGGAGGTTGCTCCAGGGTGGACGTCCCCGGCACTACGTGGCCCACACCCGTCTCCTCGCTGGGGGTCTCAGCAGGGACTGAGCAGGCCACCGGAGAGCCAATGTCTCGCAGGGCCAGGGCCGAGGCAGCGTGTTCTCTATGGGCTCGTAGGATGACTTGGACCTACCGGGGCTGTTTCCCCACCACTGCGTTTAGACGGTTAGTGATGGAGCAGCGTCTGCGCAATGCCTGGCTGGGAGCCTCTGCTGCCATACCACCCAGCTACCACAGAGAGAGCCTGCGCTCCGGGGGAACAGCCCTCCCCCACCAGACATCGGGGTGGAGCAGTCCCGGCTCTAATGGAAATCCCCGGCTAATCCCATCCCACTGGCTGCAGGCCAAGCAGGATCAGGGTCCCAGAGGCCTTCCTAGCTTGCATCATTTCGAGCCAATCGTTCCGGAGCGGGTCATTAGGTGGGCGTTGTGTGTACCCGGCAAACTGGGAGCGGCTGCTGTCCATGTGCCAGTGCCCCCCAAAGCACCCTCAGGCCAAGGGAGTCTCCTGAGTGGATCAGTGCCACTATTCAGCACTTTCAGCGAATGTGGCATTGCCTCCCCTCCCCCCACAAGGTCCTTACAGGAGAGGCAGGCGAGGACGTTGTGCAAGGAGCCGCCGGCCGTGAAGAAGGCCCAGACGCCCATGGAGATGGTGATGATGTAAATGGGGATGAGGCTGGCCTGGTACCAGGGATTCAGGAACGTCTAGGAGAGATGGAGGGAGAGTGAGGTCAGAAGCGCGGCTGCCTTCCCTCTGCCTGGCACCGCCCGGCGAGCGCCCCCGGTCCAGGCTCTCTGCCCCATGCCTTCACATCTAAGTCTTTGGGGGCGGGGGGAGACGGGCAGCATTCCCTCCGCCCCCCGCCCCACTCTGAGCAGAGCCACGCTGATCCCTGCTGCAATTTCTGCCCAGCAGTTTCACCACAAGGAGCTTAGTGGATAATACAGAGCCCCTTGCAAGGGGCTGTCGGGATCCCTAAGTCCTTTAACAACACAGCTTAAGCCCCCTCCCGCCCCATCTCCTCACAAGCTCGTCAGGATCAGCTGCCGCAGGGGGAGGGGCAGAACAGGGAGTGACTAGCCCTGAATGAGCTTTTGTGACATTTCAGCAGACAAATGCACTCTGTAGCACCGCTGCTGCAGCCTGGACTATCCCAGTTCCCGCTCCCCCCGGCTCCCATCCTCCCCTCAAAGCCAGCCCCGCCCCGCCGGCCATCTCCGTCGGATCCGATCGCCTCTCTCTATCCCGCAACGACTTCAGCCCCACTCACCAACCCGGACGTGACGAGGTGACTGGCCACCACCAGTGCCAGGGCCCAATACCGCCGCCTCTCGCAGGCGTCAAAGAAGATCACCCCCCAGAACGTGTGTAGGAAGACGACGGCCATGGTCAGGAATGCTGGGAGGAGAGAGTGGGGGGGGGGGGGCGGGAGTCAGACCAGTGAAGTGTCAGCACCCCAAAACTTCAGAACAGCAACACGTTACCACAGTCTCCCCTTCTATAGCGCCTTTCCGCCTGGAGGAGCCCGAAGCGTTTTGCAGACAGGTTTGTGCATGGCTACTGAAATTCAGCCACCTCTGGAGTGGAGCCCAGCAGCCATCCCACACAATAAGCTTTTATAGGAGGAGGTGGGAATCGTTTCTCCAGTGGAATCGGAAGTTGGGAAAGGGGATACATTTGAGGCTAACATCTCGGTCTTTATGGGGATCATTAGCGACCCTAACCAATGAGGGCCTAGGTGTCACATCTCACTTGGAAGGAGGATTCACAGCTGTAGCCACAAGCGGTTCCTCCAGGCTATGTAACAATAACCCTTTTCTAGCCAGGGCTCTCAAGACACGTGCTAGTCATCAAGAGCCCCATCAGCAGGTAGCCACATTTTTAGTGAGGGCCCACGGTCGCACAATGAGTCACTGGCAGAGCTGGGACTAGAATCCTGGCCCACTGAAGTCAAAAGGAGGTTTACTGTTTACTTCAACGGGGCCAGGATTAGCAGCGGCGCTCTAGATTCCCGGTTTCCCGCTCTAACCATTAGACAGCACTGCCTCCTAAGATGGATGCTGCTGTGCTGATATATTTAGCTCTTGGCTGACAGGGAGGGACGGGGCAGCCTGGCATCACGCCCCGACAGTCTCCTCTGGTTCTGTTGTATCTGGTTTCTCTGGCTGCGTTTGACCTGGGCTCCCCACTGACTGGCATCAGGGCAGGAGCGACCCCATCGTTCCCAAGCGCACAGGGGCTCATGCCTTACCTGACGTGATGAAGTAATACGGCGAATCCCCGTGGATCCCTACGATGCCCGGCCCTATGGAGTCCGCCAGGATGTTAATGACCGAGAAGACCCCGCTGATGATCCCGAAGGACAGCCCCGACACTAGGAGGAGGAAGAGGATATTGACTAACAGCGCTGAAGTTACCAATGGCTGCACAAAGCACCATAACGAGCTTTGGACTCATTAGACCAGGGCGGGGAAGTTCCCCACGTTACCCCTGCTCTCCCAGGAGGCGAGGAGACAGACTTACCACCCAGAGATGCCTGGAGAATTCAGTGCAGCGCAGGGCTGTGTCCAATGCGTTCTGGGGCAGGGAGGGGAGGGACCAGCAAGGGGAGGGAGATGCATTGCAAGTGCACGCCAAGGCTACTGGCAAGTGGCAGAAGTTAACAGAGGGAAGCAGGACTTTTAGCCAGCGACTGCAGCAGAGTCAGCAGCGCCCGGCTGCTCTGTTCCAATTCTTACATCACCCCCATCACCGTGGTATCTGGGCACCCTAGGCCTGCTGCAGGGCGCGGCCGGAACGGCACGTGGAGGGGTCAGTCATTTACACGGGGGGAGGGGAAGCACAGGCCCCTGCCCAGCAGCTTACTCACCATAGGCCATCTGCTTGAGGGAGATGGGAGACTGCCCATCCTCACTGAGCGTCGCCAGGCCTTCGTCGGCTTTCCTGGGGGTCAGAGAAAGAAGAGACCGGCCGGTGGGTTTGAAGCAGGAGAGGCACTGGGAGGGGGGCTGGCGGCATACAGGGGGAGGGGGCATTGATCAAGCAAGTGGCAGATGGCAGAGAGAAAGAGCAGCTAATCGATAATATCTCCAAGGAAGACACGGGGGGGAACACTTGGGAGCGGGTCGATGATCAGGTGCCACGCACCGTTTCTAATAATAATGCCTAGCTCTTTTCAGCAGCGGATCTCACAGCACCTTACCCAGGAGGGCAGCCTCACGGGCCCCACTTCACACAGGGGGAACCAGGCTGCTCCTAGAGGGGTTCTCTTACTTGAGCAGCTTGAAGTAGGCAAATCGAAACGCCTCCTGCAGCAGCACCGACACCGCGGCCCCAAAGACCAGGAGGCCGTACTGCAGCCTGGAGTCCTCCCGATTGCTGAGGTGCACTGAAATGAACCAGATCACAGAGGCCAGCAGCAGGGAAACTAGCCAGAAAAACGCCCTGTCAGAGAGAGAGAAAAAGGGGAAACAAGCTAAGATGTGTGTGGTCAACGCAGCAGTTTCCCTGTGGGTCATGCGCTCAGTAAGGGAAGTTTGATCATCTCATACCACACTTGATCATGCTTGTGTGAGACATGCTTCTCCCAGGCAGGGGCAAGAAGGAAGTGTCTACTCCTAGAGCTGACACTGATTCACTCAGCGACTCTGGGCAAAGCGCTTCCTCTCTGTAAAATGGGGACGATTCAAGAACATGGGTCTCCTTCACAGGCCCATCCCTGCGGTGAGAAACGGCCCACTACAACCATCTATCTGGGCTGCTCCAACTCCCTTCCAGAAGCAGCAAACACCTCACGCTGCTGCTGACTCATGGGCATCACCAGGTGTTGTTACTGATTGACTGGTGGCTGCAATCCTGCAACAGTCAACACAGAGGAGCAAATACTGGGGGTTTAAGAAAGGTTTCAATAATTTTTTTGCAAATAATAAATGTCCATTTGTCACGAGGAGCCTGTAACCCCCGCCCAGTTGGTGGGGCGCTTTATCACCCCCTAGAGGTGGCAGGACCATTTATGAGCCTGCTCCAATGTGGGTCTTTTAGTTCAGGCAGTAGAGCCTCATGCTTTTCTACCCAGAGGTCCAATGTTCAATCCCGGCTGCCAGAGACTCACCGAGGGACATTGTCTTACAGGGTCAGCCTGCAGCCAAGAGACACACGTAACCGGCTCTTTAAGAGCGCAACATACAACACTGCACAGCAGCTAAAGCAGCCAAGCAATCCGAACCCCCACCCCAAAGAGGTCCTGCACAATAATACAGTGCAAACACGGAGCACTGCGTGGACTTTAGAGTGGCAAAGAGTTGAGCAAAGGTGGTTTGAATCCCGACCACACTTGCTCCGTAGCTGCTGTTTGGCACCAGTCGGAGATGTCTCACCCAGCCTGTACGGTTGGTACACAGATTACATGGCTAAGGTGCAGATAAGGTTGCAGCCATGTGGAAATTGTGTCCCTTCTGGAACACGAGAGTTGAAGTCCGGGAACTCAATTGCTGGGAAAGCAGGAGACGTGGGCTGGGGGGACGGGGGGGACGACTTAATCCTCCCAAGAATGTTCAGAGTTACGTCCGAAAGGCAGAAAACAAAAGGTGAGAAGCCAGGAAACACAGGGTTAGTTTTGCACTTTCCAAAGGGTGTTAGAAAGTTAAAGCCCCACTCTGCCTGGAATGGGGGAGACTCAGGCTAGCCCAGGTCTGTTGCCCAGAGACAATACAAAGAAGACCCCCCCTCCAAGTGCCCGCAGGCAACCCCCAGGCTAACCCAGAGATGGAGGCAACCTTCATCTTCCCCCAGACTTCCCCCATGTGATCACCCCTACAAGTTCTCCAACCCCCAGGATGATCAACATGATGGGGTCCCTAGTAACCCCCTATCCCAATGAGTCCCCACCCCCAGCTGCCAGTATGATCACCCAAGAGGGGACCCCCCCAACCCACAGGGGTCTCTAGCACCTCCACCTCAACACACCCCGAGTGGGACCGCAGAAAAGTCCAGCCCCTGCCCCAGAGAGGATGCCCAGTATGGACCCACTCCACCACTAGGTGGATCATGCTGGCGGGGGGGGGGGGAGGGGGTGGTGTCCCTGCACCTCCTCACCAAGGGTCTCCCCTTGATTGACCCAGCCCTAGCATGACTTCCATGGGGGAGCCCCCTCAGCCCCCAGCTCCACTCCCAGTACCCAGCTCCTCCAGACACCACACGAGAAGTCCCAGCCCCCCAAGCCGCTCTCCCCGGAAGGGGGGGGGGGTGTCAGTCCCCAGCCCCAGACTCACCCCGCCACCAGGATGATGACCCGGAGCGGGTCCCCGGCCACAGTGAGCAGGAAGAGGGAGAAGGCCGGACCGAAGGCCACGAACGTGCAGCCGAAGAACACGGTGGCCCCCATGGCTGCGGGATCCAGGGGGGTGTCAGGCTCTAGGGCCCAGGACTGGGGGGGGGGGGTGTCAAGATCTGGAACTGGGGGGGGACGCTCTGGGGCCGAGGGGGGGTCAAGATCTGGGGGGGGAGGCTCTGGGGCCGAGGGCTGGGGGGGCAAGATCTGGGGCTGGGGGGGGGGGTCGGCTCTGGGGCCGAGGGAGGTCAAGATCTGGAACTGTCGGGGGGGGGGGCCTCTGGGGCCGAGGGGGGTCAAGATCTGGGGCTGGGGGGGGGGCAAGATCTGGAACTGGGGGGGTCAGCTCTGGGGCCGAGGACTGGGGGGGGCAAGATCTGGGGCTGGGGGGGGCGGCTCTGGGGCCGAGGGGGGTCAAGATCTGGGGCTGGGGGGGGGGGGAGGCTCTGGGGCCGAGGGCGGGTCAAGATCTGGGGCTGAGGGGGGGAGGCTCTGGGGCCGAGGGGGGGGTGTCAAGATCTGGGGCTGGGGGGGAGGCTCTGGGGCCGAGGGCTGGGGGGGGGGGGTGTCAAGATCTTGGGGGGGTTGGCTCAGAGCGAGGCGGGGGTCAGGCTTTGGGGCTGGAGGGTCGGGCAGGCTCCGGTGCCCTGGATTGGGAGTCGGAGTTGGATGCGGGGGGGGAGAGGTGGGGGACCGGGGCCAGGCAGCCCCACAACTACCCCTGGCCGGGAACCGCTGGCTGCCGCAACCTGCGATCCCTCCCGCTACGGAAGCCGAGCAGGGGACGACAAAGACCGGTAGTGGGCCCCGCCTCCAGCGGATTGACGTGGCCTGGCTGGCCAATGGGCGGGGCGCGTACCCCTCCGGGCTCCGTTGTCGCCGGCACCGCTCAACTGCCCCACGGCATGGCGGGAGTTGTAGTTTTCTGGGCGTGGCCACGGCCAGGAGCGAGAGGCCGCGTGGGCGCGCGGATGCTCAGAGTGAAGGTGGGAGGAGGAGCTTGGCCAGCCTGCTGGCTGCTCCGGGCTGAACTGGGCAGGGCTGAGCAGAGCTGGGCTGGGCTGGACAAAGCTGGGCAGGGCAGAGCAGGGCTGGGCGAAGCTGGGCAGGGCAGGGCTGGGCGAAGCTGGGTAGGGCTGAGCAGGGCAGGGCTGGGCTGGGCAGGGCAAAGCTGGGTAGGGCTGAGCAGGGCAGGGCTGAGCAGGGCTGGGCAGAGCAGGGCTGGGCGAAGCTGGGCAGGGCAGGGCTGGGCTGGGCGAAGCTGGGTAGGGCTGGGCGAAGCTGGGTATGGCTAGGCGAAGCTGGGCAGGGCAGGGCAGGGCTGGGCGAAGCTGGGCAGGGCAGGGCTGGGCTGGGCGAAGCTGGGCAGGGCAGGAATTTTGCTAATGTCTTAGTGAAAAATGCACAGAAACCTGAAGTTGCAAAGTTTGGATCTGGGGCTGAACTCCCAAGTCCAGGGTTTTTGGGGGAGTCATTCCTCCCTCCCCCCCAACATCCACACACCCCTAAACAGTACCCACCGGATCGAGGCACAGCATGGAGACAAGTGGCCATGAGACAAAATCCTTCTAACGAGCTTGCTGGGGCTCTTTTTTGTTCTGTTAGTTCAGCACCTAGCACAGTGGAGTCCTGACCCCAGATTGGAGCCTCTAGGTCAGGGGTGCTCAACTGTGGTCCACCGCTTGAGCAGGGAAAGCCCGCGCCGGGCCGGTTTGTTCACCTGCCGCATCCGCAGATTTGGCTGGTTGCGGCTCCCACTGGCCGCGGTTCGCCGCTCCAGGCCAATGGGGGCTGTGGGATGCGGCGGACAGCACATCCCTTGGCCTGGAGCGGCGAACCGCGGCCAGTGGGAGCCCCAACCAGCCGAACCTGCGGATGCGGCAGGTGAACAAACCGGCCCGGCGCGCCAGGGGCTTTCCCTGATTAAGCAGTGGACCACAGTTGAGAGCCACTGCTTTAGGTGCTGCCACTACACAAATAATAACTACTACTAAGGTACCCAGGAGTCACCTACTACAAGACAGGCCCAAAAAAGAAAATAACAGAACACCACTAGCCGTCACCTTTAGCCCCCAACTAAAACCTCTCCAGCGCATCATCAAAGATCTACAACCTATCCTAAAAGATGATCCCTCACTCTCACAGATCTTGGGGGACAGACCAATCCTTGCTTACAGACAGCCCCCCAACCTGAAGCAATTACTCACCAGCAACCACACACCATACAACAAAAACACCAACCCAGGAACCTATCCTTGCAACAAAGCCCGATGCCAACTCTGTCAACATATTGATTCAAGTGATACCATCACAGGGCCTAATCACATCCGCCACGCCATCAGGGGCTCATTCACCTGCACATCTACCAATGTGATATATGCCATCATGTGCCAGCAATGCCCCTCTGCCATGTACATTGGCCAAACCGGACAGTCTCTACGCAAAAGAATAAATGGACATAAATCTGACATCAGGAATCATAACATTCAAAAATCAGTAGGTGAACACTTCAACCTCCCTGATCACTCAATGACAGATTTGAGGACAGCAGTGTTGCGACAGATTAACTCCAAAAGCAGACTTCAAAGAGAAACTATTGAACTCGAATTGATATGCAAACTAGATTGCGTTGCCTCCGGATTAAATCGTGATTTGGAATGGCTCGGCCATTATGTTAATTGAATCTATTTCCCTTAAGTTAACGATCCTCATTCACACCTGTGTGACCATCTTGTTTATCACTTCAAAAGCTTTTTCTTCCCCTGCTGTCATGTTTCCTCTCAACTAATTAGCCTCTTAAGATTGGTCTATACACCTGGACCATCATGTTTCTCTGACTGTATAAATATCTGTCTGAAGTATATTTTCATTCCATGCATCCGATGAAGTGGGTACTAACCCACGAAAGCTTATGCTGAAATAAATTTGTTAGTCTCTAAGGTGCTACAAGTTTTTCTTTCTTATTTTCATTTTGCTGACACAGACTAACACGGCTACTACACTTAAACCTACTACTAAGGTGTGATTATTATATTTATTTAATTTCTTACGGAGCATAATGGATGCTTTTCTTAAAGCCCGAGGTCCTAGAGTCAAGTTACTATGTGACAATTTCAGCTTTCTTTTTTTTTACAAAAATAAGTTTCTCACTCCCATGTCTGAAATGTGAAAATATGAACCCTAAAGGCTACGACAACAGAAAGCAAATGAAAAGAACCCCACAGTGGTTCTTTTTAAAAATCTCATGATTTTTAAGCCAATGCATGATTTTGAGGGGCCTGACATGATATCTGAATGCTTGGGATTGGCAATACTATTTTTAATGGGGTCTGTATGACTCCCTGGAGTTTTTGTTAGCAGTTGTCTGGCTTAAATTTCCATTCAGCCACAAGGTGTCACTGTGGTAGAATCGCATTTCATATCAGCGGCCAGAATTGGCCACCCAATTAACCCTCTGAATAAAAAATAACCCACCAATGATCGCAGCTTGTGGTTGAAACGAACAAACATTTCAGAGCCGCTGAGCTCTAGCCTTGCTTAAACAGCCAGATGAGCTAACAACCTTCCTCCTGAATTTAAAAACAACACATATGTGAAAGTGTGTTACTGCATATAAAGTCAGGGGGCAAAAGTGAAACAATCTAATAGAAGATGAAAGGGAATAAACTTTAAAAATGAAAGCCCCAGGAGAAGTAAAGGGAAGCATTAGTTCTTTCTGGTTTTAAACCCCTTAGGACCTGATTTTTAGAGAAGCCACGTTTCCAAATGAAGTGAACGTGAGCTGAAAAGCATTTCTAAAAATCGGCCTTCGTTAATATTCACGGCCTGGTTTATTAATTCATCATTATATGTTCCTAGGCCCAGCTCCTCAAAAGGTATTTGCTTGTCTAACACCATTGAGTTCAATGGAATACCTTTGTCCTAGTGTCTGTAGGATCAAATACCTGTACTTATATAACCCAGATCCCATTCATGTCAGAGGGAGTTTCATGCACAGAGCTGAGGCTGTCTGTGGATATTAATGTGCCCTGACTGTATACCGGGGTGGATCATCAATAGGACTGCAGGAGACCTTTGCATTGGAGTTGCCAGCTCCCAGTGCATGGCACCAGTGCATTGCAGCTTTTAGAATTAAATTCAAGGTGCATTTACTCTCTGCTGCTTTCCATTTTTAGTTTAAAAAGTGACTTTAGTGTCGCTGAGAAGAGAGAATTTGACAGTCCTGGAAACTGGAGTCTTCTGATTGTCAGTCTGAACAACAGCATGACAAACTCCCCCCCCCCCCCCATCCCCTTCCCCTCCAGTCTCAACCCTGAGCTGCAGGGCCCATAGCTGGGGTGAGATGGGAGTTCTGTTTCCATGCCTTGGTTTCATTGCCCAGATTACATACAAGTAAATGCCAAGTGGACAGGTGCAGGCTATGAGCAGTTTTTGTTTGAGTCCTACAACATTTCATGTAGGCCATCAAAATGGCAACTGGATTTGAACCTGTGACTTAGGCCTGGTCTACATTTAAAAGTTACACTGGTATAAATATGTTGATTTCTTGCCAGAATAGTTATGCCAGCACAGCCCACAGTGCGGATGCAGTTATTCCGGAATAAAGACGCCTTATATCAGGATAGCTAATTTCCCTTTCCATATGGAAAGGAGCTGTAGTGTGGATCAGCAGTTTTACATCGGTATAACTACATTGAGACAAGGGCGTTGTACTGATTTAACTATACTGGTATAGTTAAAGCAAGACAGCTTTGGTTCGTAGATAAGGTTAGAGCTGGGTGGGAAATGGTTTTCCCATTCCGTGAGAGTTTTCGAGATTTTTGACATTTTTTCCCACCCGGAATTGGGGTGAAATCTTGAAAAAAAATTGCAAACCAATATCTGAAATATTTTTTGTATTGGGGCAATAGAAGCGTTTCATTTCAATTTTGTCCTTTTTTTTTCTGCTTTGACATTTTTTCTCATATAAATCAACTGAAATTTCGAAACACAAAGTCACTTCGAACTGAAAAATGAAACTCTTCATTTAGAAAAACGTCAAAAATGGGACGTTCTGGCCATTTCAAAACTGTCCTTTCCTCCCACATTTCTAACTGGGAGCTTCGTTGAAACTAAACTTTTCCCGTGAACAGCTTCGGTTTGGCCAAATCAACATTTTCCATAGAAAATGTTTTTGTCGGAAAATCCCCAGCTGGCTCTAGACAAGGCCTTCAAAGGGAAAGGCTCTGGAGCCTGTTCCCTGCCTCCTGTGACCGTACACTCCCCGTTGGCTCTCATTTGCAGTAGAGAGATCATTTTGCAAAGCCCTCTGAGACTATGCTGACGGATGCTATACAAACGCATCCTGTCGCATAGGTGACATCAGCCCAGCTCTGCAGTGCTCACTTGGACTCTTGCATTTCCTTTAAGTTCCACCATCAGCGCAGACCCAGCCTGCGGTATTTCAAAAACTTCCCCAACTTTGAGCATCCTATTTTGAGTTCTCATTGAAGGCGGGACCAGGAAGGAAATGATACAGAACTGGCCGCATCTTTTTTTCCATTCAGCGTACGGAGACATTAGCTCTTTGAATTCTCACCTTGACCGCCTTGCTGGGTCTCTGACTCACCCTTTTGTCCAAGACCACAGACTCTGATGTGGCTCGTTTGTTGCATTTTTATTTAAATGAGGCCAGTGAAAAGCACCACTGCGCCGTCAGGGCTTTTTATAGCCTGCATTGTCAAATCTTTCCGAAATCCAATTCAAGACAATACACACTCTTTCCATTCCCACTTCTGCTACCCACACTGAAATCATGCAGCCTGTGGCACTGGGGGCATAAAATGCCAGATGATGCAAACAAACCAGATTAGGACAGTTATGTTTCCTTGGTCCCTCTGTTCCTTCAGAAAACACCACATAGAGCAGCAGCATTGTCTAGTAGGCCAGACACTGTATGAGGACCCAGGGACCTGGGATCTATTCCCAACTCTGCCACTGACCTGCTGGGTGTCCATGGGTGCCATGCCTCAGTTTCCCCATCTGTACAATGGGGACAATAGCACTGCCCTCCCTCACAAGGGAGTTGTAAAGATCCATACATGAAGAACTGGGCCTGGCACAATGAGATCTCAGCTGGAGTCCCTGTGTGTTACTACAAGAGTCACTGCCGTATTTCTTTGTTTATTACAGCCTGGTAAAATTCCATCCCACTTTTCGCCAGGAGCCAGTCATTAGTTTTTGATGGATGAGTAATATGTCATTCCTTTTTTCATCTACATCAGAGTCAAAGCAACCCAAGCAATTCTGGGCCTAAGCTAGGCAATTTTGCAAAGCTGGTTCATCTGCAGCTATTTGCTTGGTGGAATAAGCTCAGAGCTAGAGCGGGAAGTCTACCGGATTTCCCAGTTCACTGGCAAATATGGAAAAAAAAATTGTTTCAAGACAAACAAAACACAAAATGTTTCAAAATTTTCTGCGAATCAAAAAGTTAAAAAAATCATTGTGGGTGGAATGAAATGTTTTGGTTCCGACCACTTTTATAGTTTTGATTTGTTTTGTTTTTTAAATAAAATTCACGCAAATGTCAGGCGGGGGAGTCATAAGAACATAAGAAAGGCCGTACTGGGTCAGACCAAAGGTCCATCCAGCCCAGTATCCTGTCCACCGACAGTGGCCAATACCAGGTGACCCGGAGTGAGTGGACCTAACAGGTAATGATCAAGTGATCTCTCTCCTGCCATCCATCACCCCCCTCTGACAAACAGAGGCTAAGGACACCATTCCTTACCCATCCTGGTTAATAGCCATTAATGGACTTCATCTCCATGAATTTATCCAGTTCTCTTTTAAACCCTGTTATAGTCCTAACCTTCACAGCCTCCTCAGGCAAGGAGTCATTTTTGAACCAAAAAAGCAAAACGTTTAGAGTTTTTCTGAATGTCTTTGTTTGTTTTCAATCAAAACCATTTGGCAAAACGGACACAAATTTGCCAAACGTTGGGTGTCACTGAATCAGCATTGTTCGCCAACCAAAAGTTTTGGATGAAAAATTTCGCCCAGCCTGACTCGCGTCAGCCCCCTCTTGGGCCTCACTCCCCAGCATGTGCAGTCATTTGCCCCCAGGCAACGTGGGTGCAGAACGCTACCATTCCAGTCAAATAAAGCAGGGCAACCATTTTGTATTGGCATAAGTGATAGTAGCATTAGGAGCAGGTCACTCAGCGCAGTGATGGAGACTCAGCTCCCCTGTGCTGTTTCCATGAGTCTGAAGGAACCAGGATCAGCATAACACAAGCAATAACTTCATGCTGTACACACAAACTAAGGCCCTGATCCTGCCCTGAAAACTGCCTGGTCAGACTCCTGCACCCAGGTGGACTCCCATGACTTTAATGGGGTTCTGTGTAAGCACAGGGATTTGCCCAGGCAACTCTCAGTGCAGGTTCAGGGCCTAAAACAAGCAGACAGCAGCATGGGACCATCACGGCTTCTGCTCATTTACCACCAATGAGAACCAGACCAGGAGGGTAACAGTTTCTGTGGGATAGTCCGTCTCTTTGGGTCTGCAGCCCCCACCTCCTGCCTCCTCCCAGAGCCGGTTTCAGTTCTAGGCACTTCAAAGTTATAGATCTGATGTGAGCAAAGGACATATTTGTAATTGGTGGGGTGTGTCTCTGTCTGTCTGGGAGAATAAGCATGCTGCAGGGTTAGAAAGACATCGTGTGCTAGGTCCCTTTTGCTCCTGATCGTTATTAAAAACCAGGAGGGCAATTTGCGGCTAGCAGAAATAATCCAGCACCTTCAAATAATGGGGCGATCATAGAATCATAGAGTCTCAGGGTTGGAAGGGACCTCAGGAGGTCATCTAGTCCAACCCCCTGCTCAAAGCAGGACCAACCCCAACTAAATCATCCCAGCCAGGGCTTTGGCTACTCTTGGAGATACCAGACATGCCCCATCCAGCGTGATTTCTGTGCAAATACCTACCAATGGTACCTATCACCACCACAGCCCATCCCCCAGGGAGGCGTTCACTGCCCATGTTATTGGACTCTTTCACAGTATAGTAGACAGCAGCCTCTGAGCTGGGGTTGCAGGATGGTAATTATTTACTCCTACAGACATGCCGCTTGTCAGATACCTGCTCTTGTCTTCCATGGGTAAAATCCTTCAGCATTTCTTACAGCGTTTAGCTTTAGAATTGAGAAAATGGAACATCTCCTGTTATGGGCTCAGAGAATTTAAGATCCACATGCTTTGATATAGTCTTAGCATGATCTCTAGCAAGGCACCGTTACAGAGAATGAACGTTATGAAAATTAATTCATTTGAATTCTAAGTGTCCAGTTTATTTTGTAGCCGAGGATGAATGGAGGTTAATCGCTATACCCTGTTTTATCTCTGCAGTGTTGGGAGCACAGTTATCTCTGTACCAGACTCAGCGATTCCTGTTTGTCGAAATTAGTGCTACAGCAAAGATCCCCTGTTCTTCCAAAGAAAAATCTGAAGGAGGTAGCATTTCAGTTTATTGGTACAGGAGAAGAGAAGGTGAGGGGCCCACCTGCATCAAGAAATGCTTACATGATCAAAATGTAAGTAAGTTTGTTTGCAAACCCGAGACACACGGCGTGACACTGGAAATCTACAACGTCCAGCAGAACGAGTCTGGTGACTATTACTGTGCTGTTAAATCCAGCAGCTATCTGATTTTCGGCAATGGATCCACACTGATTGTTGGAGGTAAGGAGAGATAATGGTGTAACTCAAGGGGAAAAGTGATCGACAATGCTAAGATGTTAAAAAATATCCCAGGAACATGGAACAACATAGTAGAATTTTCAAAGCTGAAATGGCTGAAAAGGGGAAACTAAGCTGAAAAATGACAACTAAACAGAGCTGCTAAGAAGCCAATTTTGCAGTTTTGGGGGATTCAATTAAAAATATTCCTTTAATGGTCAAAGATGACAGGGTTTATTTTAAAGCGTTCCTGAATAATAATAATAAACCCAGCTAGTACATACCTAGTGCTTTCCACCAGTAGATCTCAAAACATTTTAGTTTTACTCTAATCACTATTTATATCTGCCAGACTGGGGATGTTTTTGACCTAACAGCCATGAATGCATTTAGCCAAATTTATCCTTTTCTTTTTGCAGAATTTTTTACTTTGAATCAATCCCCATCTCATGAGATTAACATTCCTAAGAGCCGGTCCGTTACACTAGTGTAATTGTATTGACTTCAGTGGAAGTGTACAATTGTAACAAAGTAAAATTGGTGCCCTTAATTAGATAATAAACAGCCGGCAGGTCTGTTGTGAGTCAGACACAGGATGGAACAATAAATTCTCTGCTCTATTCTGCTCAGACAGCTACACCACCAGCAGCTGGGTTTTGCTTCTTGCTCCATCTCTCCCTGGTCTCAACTCCACCGGGATGGCTGATCTAGCTTGCATTGTCCATGGAGTTTCCAACCCAGTCCAAATTTCCTGGAATATTTCTGGGGATCGGCAGGAACAGGCACTAATGAGATCACTGAAAGCAAAGGATGGATCCTTAATGCTCATAAGTCACATTAGCATCCCAAAGGACACCTGGACCAGTGCAAAAATTCTCACCTGTGAAGTCAAATTCAACTCTTCTGGCAACAGTGTTAAGAAAAGTGCCAGGTGTATTGAACGTGAGTGATTTTATATTTGCTTCTGGAGTTAGAGGGGAGTAAGATCTAAGCTATAGCCACAGGAAGCGCCCTCAGTCAAAGATGCTTTGAAATTATAAACTACAAAAGTAAATAATTTGTCATCACGGAAAGCTGGACTGTATTAACCTTTTAGTTAATTAGATGTCGAGAGACTTGCAAGGAACTCTGAGAAGGGAAAGAAGAGGCAGTGCAAGAAAATGCCACTCTTCTTTCTGAGGCCATATCTACACTAGGAGTGCTTTGCTGGTGTCGAAATACCAGTATGCTATACTGGCAAAGTGCTTCCGGTGTGGATGCAGCTACACCAGGAAAGCTGTGCTTTGTACCGGTATAGCAAAGCCACTCCCATGAGGGAAACAGGCGGTACTGGTAAAAGCCTACAGTAGGGGCATCTGCCAGTGTGGGATCACACCTCTTTACACCTTGACAGGAATAGTTATGTCGGCAAAAGTCTGTAGTGGCCTGAACCAACGTGCCCAAAAAGCCTATGTGTGAAGTATGTTACCTGGTGAAATAATACCAAATATGCCTGGGAAAGGTGCTCTCATGGGGCACAGAAGGGAGAGGAGTGGCAGAAGCCACAGAGTAGGTTCTAGTAACAGGCTAAATCACTGACCCAAGGGAATATTATTCATTGGCCTAATGAAAAGGGAGAGTGAAATGGATTGAAGGCTCCTGATGGCTTGTTCTGCAGAGCTAAAAACTCAGGGTGAAACGTTACACGGTAGAGCTGGTGTGGTTAATTTTTCAATTAACCACACCAAGAAGTGTGAGATTGTCAAAACCAAAACAGTTCAGGAGACAGGGTCAGTTTGGACAAACCGCTCGTCTCGACAAACTTTTGGAGGAAAGCTTCAAAATCGTGGAAATGTCCCTTTCTATATTGCTGAATGGGAAAGTTTCAGTTTTTCAAGTGAAACCTTTTTGTGCAGACGTTTTAGTAAATTCAGACTAAAAATAGGTTAAGATGAAAAGGTTAAAATGGAAACAAAATAGTTTCATTGACCCAAACCGGTGTTTGTTCCTTTGTTTGTTTTGGATTTTTGGGTCACAGAAATTCGAGATATCGACTTTTTCTCCCGATCTGGGACGGGAACATTTTTCAATACCTGGAGAATATTCATGGGACTGGCAAACCGTGTCCTGCCCAGCTCCTTACACGCTGTGCAATCACGAGCGTCTCTACTCAAGTGAGCCAGTTGTGTCTGCTTCCTCCCCAGGCTTTGACAATGGATGCTTTCAGTACGCCGTACCCCTGGCAGTAGGGGGAACCCTGGTGCTGTTGATGGTATCTCTGAGCCTCGTTTGGATTTGCTGCTCTTCCACTCAAGGTAATGAACACAGCTCATCCCAGAAACTCCTGCAGAGCGAAATCCTATTCCCATGCGTCACCCCAGGGCATTAGTTCCTGGGATGACTGAACACACTGTATATTAGACAAACACCTGTCAGGGATGGTCTAGATAATACTTAGTTCTGCCATGAGTGCAGGGGACTGGACTAGACGACCTCTCGAGGGCCCTTCCAGGCCTACGGTTCTCTGATTCTATTTGCCACGCTGCCTGATCGCAGTAGCTTTGTTTTCCAAGGGTCTGATTCTCCATTGCCCTGCGGCAGGTCTGATTCTCCTCTCACTCACCAGCTGTGAATCCGGTCAACCCCAGGAAAGTCAATGAAATGACATGGGTGCCAAACTGGTGTAAAGGGGTGGGGATTTGGGCTTCGGGCATGGTTCATGTAACCACGTGCAAGGTGGGTTTAAAACGCTACCAGACCAGAATCAGGCCCTACCTCTGGAACCTGTCTCCTGCCTCTGGAGAAAGGTTTGATTCTGGCGATGAAGGGAGGCAATGGACCCACGGAGCTGCTGTGGGTGGTTGGGGAACGCTTTCAAAAGTGACTGAGGGACAGATTTTCAAAGGTCTTTAGGCACCTAGAGACACAGAGAGGTACCTTGTGGGCTTTGTAAACGCACCCAGGCAGTGGCCTCCCCAGGAAATGAAATTGGGGGGGGGGGGGTTCGAATTTACTGGGGGGGGGTGTCACTAAATTGGCATGTAACTAGTTCACAAAACTGGGGGGGTGTTGGGGAAATTCAGGGGGGTGTAGGGAAATCACTGCACCCAGGCACCTAAATCCCATTGACACCAATGGGAGTTTGGCACCTCACCTGCTGCGGTGCTTTCAGAAATCCCAATAGGCGCCTAGCTGCATAAACACCTTTAAAATCTAGCCCTGGTGAGCACTGACTTTCAATGAGACTTAGTCCAGGTCTTCACTTGGAAGGCTTTACTGGTGCAGTCACATCCCTATGGCAAAGCATCTGGGGACACAACTGATCCCAGCAAAACTGCTTTTACCAGTACAGATTATTCCAGCTCCCCCACCCGAGAAAAGCTACACCGGGAAAAGTGCAATTTTGCTGGTACGACTGAGTCTACACTGGGGCGTCTGTCAGCACAGCGGCGTCTGTCAGGGCTTGCACCTCTTTGTACCCCTGCCCGACAGCGTGGCTGGCAGAAGTCTGTAGTGTAGACCTGGCCCAAGTCCCAATGACTTTCAGTGAGACTAGCTCTCCCCAGGGCAACGTTTTCAAAAGCACCTAAAGGACGTAGGTCCCAATGGGAGTTAGGCACCTAAATCTTTGTGAGGATCCGGGCCTTGGTCCCTTTGATCAAGTTATTCCTGGTCCATATTTTGTCAAGTTTATCGGTGCTAAAATCTCTTAATACAACCATCTGTCTGTTTGCCCTGTGCTGGGCGCGGCGGAGCAATGCCCACAGACGGCGCGGGGGCCCCTTTAGTCTGTATGCTCCTTTTGGGGAAATGCCAATGGAACAGGACCTTACAAATGTCTCTGTCTGTGTCAGGATTCCAGGCCTGTCGCTCAGCACCGCCAGCCCCGGAGGAGCACCAGGTATGGCGCTTTACCAACTTTCTCTGTCGCTGTCCGTCTCAGACATTTCAAATGCTCCCATTCACTTAGGATGATCCATAAAGTGGGTTTAATGGAAAAAGTAACAGAATGGGGGAGGGAACTGGGCTCTAGCTCAACTCTGTGTGTGTTATTGGGCAAATCCCCAAATGGCTCTGTGCCTCAGTTTCCCCATCTGCAAAATAGAGAGAAGCAGGAGAATTCTGTGGGGGTTTCATTCATTGTTTCCAGTTGTAAGATCTTCAGGGCTGAGTCTGTCTCATTATATGAGCAGGTCATTAGCCCTTAACAGAGAGAGGAAAGATGGGACTTGGGAGACCTGGTGTCAATTCCGCTACAGATTCCCCATGTGAAATTGGGCAAGTCACTTAGCCTCCGTGTGGCTCAGTTCCCCTCTGTAAAATGGGGAAAATAACCCTGCCCCACAAGGGGGCGGGAATAAAGACATTAATAATCGAAAAGAAAACAAGAAAAATACCTGTGGCACCTTAGGTATTTTTCTTGTTTTCTTTTTGCTGACACAGACTAACACGGCTACTACACTGTAACCTGTCATTAATAATCGAGGTGCTCAGATACTAGAATAATGGGAGGGGGCAGATAACGACCATAAAGAGAGAGAAATGATATTTTAAAGCTCTTTGAAATTTGCAAAGGAAAGGCCCCGTAAGAGCAAAGTTTGTCACCAACCAAGTTCTTAAAGTCAGACTCCAGGGATGGTTTCCAACTGGACAAAACACCATCGATAGGGAAGGAAGAGGGAACTTTTAATAAGGCCCGGGGAGGCTAAGCTCACTCAGTCCTGTCACAGTTGGTACCGATCCATTTTACAAGGAGGGGGGCTAATTTTACTGACTGTCACCATGCAGGATGGGCTCGTGTACTGTCAGCTGGATTTGGATTCGAGGCAGCGTGGCTGGAGCAGGATGGAGCGACCGGCGAGAGGGAAGAGTGAAAAATCCTGACCTACCTGGTACAGGGGGATCTGACCTGGCAAACTGACTGCTGATCCGAATGGGATGAGCTGGGTTCTTCCTGGGTCCCGGGGCTCATTTAGGCTCCATCTCTGCACCGATCGAGCAAAACGGGTAGAAAAACCAAGTTAGTTAAATTAGGGTAAGCCCCTCGTAGGGACGCGGCTTTGCAGCTAATTAAAAGGCATTGGGGTTAGTTATATTGTTCGTGTACAAGCAATGCCAATAAACACCATTTATAACTCTGTGCACACTGGGGCTTGCATAGATTTAACACAGTCGTTTCCCCCTGGGTTAGTTAAACGGGTTCAAAAATGGGATGGTTCGATACTCAGCTCGTATCAGTTGTCATAGCTCCATTGCGCTCAGTTCACACCAGTTGTGGGTCTGTAAAGTAGCCTCTTTCGCTGCTGGAAACACAGCGAGCCAGCCTTTACCCTCCTGCTGCACCATCAGTAATCCCCATGGGTATGTCATATACAGCACGTGCATGCAAAGCCACAGAAGTACTGGCATAGGATCTGTACGGCTTGTGTATCATTGTGACCTTGCGTTTTATCAACGGTTGCTTCAGAACGGCTGGGATTTTGCCACACATCTTCCCGCCACGTTAATTGAGACAATCTCATCATAATTAAGGCTCAGATTTGGTCGTCGATATTTTTAGTACGTTCACGGAAGCCTGTGACCTGTCTGGGATTTTTACTAATAAATATCCCTCACAAAATGGGGAGGGAGAAGGGTCCAGCACCCGCGGCAGCTGGGGGTTCTGGAACCCCTGCCGCCCACCGCATCTGAGCCACTGCGGGGTCCCCACGCCGCTTGCCAGGGGCGGCTCGAGGCACCAGAGCAGCAAGCGCGTGCCTGGGGCGGCAAGCCGCGGGGGCGGGGGGGCGCTCTTCCCCGCCAGGGGAGCGGGGCCACGGGCATGCCGCCCTCCCCGCCGCGCTCCTCCGGCCGGGGGAGAGCAGGGCCGCGGGCGGGCATGTTGCCCTCCTCGCGGTGCTCCTCCGGCCGGGAGAGGCGCTGGGGAGGCGGGGTTGTTTCCGCGGGCGCTGGCGGGGGGTTGTTTTTTTGTTTCGGTGGGGCGGCAAAAATGTTAGAGCCGGCCCTGCCGCTTGCCATGGCTGGGCAGCTCTGTGGGGGCTCCTCGCCGCCCGCCATGGCTAAGCAGCTGCAGGGGGGCCCCCGCCGCCCACAGCAGCTGTGGGGTCTCCTTCTTGTCTGTGACGGCTGGGCCACTGCAGAGAGCCCCGCTGCCCACGGCGACTGGGAGCTCCGGGGTCTCCCCGCCAGCCACCCGCAGGAGCCGGGAGCTCCGGGGTCCCCCTGCTGTCCTAGGAGCTGTGGGGGGCCCACCTGCTGACAGCTGCAGCCCCAGGGCAGAAAACGTGGCTCACAGAGGTCTCTGGAAGTCAGGGATTCCGTGACCTCCGTGACATAATAGTAGCCTTAAGCATAATTACTGGGATTAGATTCATTTTAAATCTGTGCTGCAAAGTCTCAGCCTTGTTGTAAAGGATCCAAGCCAGGGGAAGCCAAAACAAACATGCCCCCTTTAAGAAGGTCTCAGGGAAGGAGCAGCCTTAATAAATGTCACAAGGCCCTGGTTCACAGCTTCTAAACGGAAGAGTCAGCAAACAAAGTCTCTGGGCCCATCCAGGCTAGTTCCCAGGAGCTAAGAGAAGCTACAGCCTGCATAACTTCTAGTCCCCTCCTTCCTGCTCAATTTCCTCTTCCTGTTTAAATAGCCCCCCCCACCCCCAGGGCAAGGTAGGGTAGGGGGATCCTTGATTGTACCCAGACAGACTTCAGCAGTCCTCTCCAGACAGTGCCTTCAATGGGTAGTGCACCCTGCCATGCCTGTCTTCACCGCAAAGTTCAGTTGTGTTATAACTCGATTGTTAACTCAGCCCCCATCCACACACAAAGAACCCTTTCTCATGTGTGGCAGTGCTAGTGACCTGCGCTGGCTGGCCCAGCTGGGGATACGGGCTAATGCCCAACTGAGCACAACTGTGTCATCTGCTAACACGACCACTCTATAGTGTGGACCCAGGCTAGGGCTGCGACTCAACTCCTGAGGGCCCCTAGTCCTCCAATGTCTTCCCACAATTCCCCTTTGGCTGCCTGTCCTTGCCCTCTACCTGTTCCCTGACTGGAAGTCACCTATCAGTTCCTATGGGCCCCACTTACAATGAGGGAACGCTGAACTCCTATTGAACGCTAATCCATTTTATGGGCTGTCCCGGGAAGTGCGTATATTTAAACCCAGCCTGGAGTAGAGGGGAAAATAATACAGCCCAGGCCTCTCAACTCAGACAGCTGGAGGACAGGACTCTTGCACCAATTGACCAGCTTTCCCCGGTAAGGATCCGATGTACGGTTGCCCTGCCCCCCTGTGCAATCAGTTACCCCAGTGCGATCAGAGCGTTTTCACACACTCTGACGGCACAAGCTGCAGGATGATGGTGAAACAGGCCCCAGGAGAAGAAGCTGTTGGGGGGAGAGAAACATTCTGGAAAGACTTGACATGAAATGAAACACCAGATTGAACAAAAATGCTATTCCCGGCACTTGGTCTTTCTTCTTTTTCTTCATGTCTTTGTCTGTGTTACATCACTGGAATTTAGAACTGGCCTCTCTAGCTAACTGCATGTGTTGCTAAACTGTCCCATGTCAGCACCTGATGTTTCATTTGCTGTCACGATGCTACATTGGTCCAGTTAAAGGACATCCTAATTTAGGGGAATGGATTGGAGGATACACTATATGGATCCAACTATAAGTGTGCTCTTCCGCCCTCTAGTGGTGGTTGGGCCACATATGGCGGTTGATGGGCCCACTCCACCTTTAGGCAATAAAACTCTATCTTTTAGCTCCTACGGTAGATGCTCATGCTTTTAGTGCCAGAGGTCCCGAGGTTTGATTCTTGCTGCAAACAACCCACTCAGATGGGGGCAGCATATCACAAGCCAGGCTCTAAATCAGAACTTCCTCAATAAACTGCTCACAGAGATTCAGATCTAAGGTTTTAGTTCAAGCCCAACTAGGGTGACCAGATGTCCCGATTTTATAGGGATAGTCCCGATATTTGGGGCTTTTTCTTATATAGTCACCTCTTACCCCCTGCTCCCTGTCCTGATTTTTCACACTTACTATCTGGTTACCCCAGGCTCAACACTAAATTCAAGTTAATTTTTAATTCCATTTCCTCTTGACAGGTTTTTGGGAACATTTTTTCGAGACAAGAGGTTGGGAGTGTTTGTCCCGGCTGATCCAGCCAGAAAGAGCAGGGTCTTTGGGATGGTGTCTCTGGGAAAACTGTTGATTTATGATGTGGTCTGTGTGTTTGCTGGGGAATTGCACGTTTCACATTATGTAAAATAAAAGGAGCAAATATCATTAGTGCTCTTCAGGGGGCTACAGTGTTTGTGAAAATAGGTGGCAGAACCCGCCCCCCCCCCAAGATTTAAATTCTCAGATAAGTGATCGAAAAGACTGATCCACGCTGCAGAGTTCTCGCTGCAAAGCATGAGAAAGCAGTAGTGGTCAGAAAGGTCAAAGCAGCCGGAAGTTTATTGTTTACTGAGACTTTGGCTGTAACGTATTTGTGGTTTGTTTAACCCACAGACTCATAGCTTCTGAGTGTAGATTTTTCCAACTAGCAAACTATGTTTGGTTTGCTGCAGTTTTTCACTAATGTACTTGGTCAAGAATAAAGACTGGAATGGATCCTTAGCTGGTGAAAATCAGCCAGGGCTCCTTTGGAGTCAACGGGCCAGATCCCCAGCTGGTGTAAATCGGCATCGCTCCACTGAAATCAATGGGGTTAGAGCCCCAGTTGGTGAAAATCGGTGCCGCTCCACTGTAGTCAAGGGACCAAATTCCCAGCTGGTGCAAATCGCCATCGTTCCATTGGAGTCAAGGGGCCAGATCCCCAGCTGGCGTAAATCAGCATCGCTCCATTGAAGTTGATGGGCCATCTGGTATAAATTGGTGCAGCTCCACTGGTGTAAATCTATGGAAGTCAATGGAGCAATGAGAATGTACCCCAGCTGGGGGCCTGGCCCCCACCTCCACTTTCCCTGCAGTTAGTTGGCAGATCACACGGCCCTTGTCCTGCATAGGGGTAAGTATCCCCTGGACCAGTCTGGGCATCGACCACGCAGATAGCTGGAGCCTCTGCATACTGAATTCTGCTCCGAGGTCTGCAGGTGGGAGGGACAGCTCAGTGGTTTGAGCATTGGCCTGCTAAACCCAGGGTTGTGAGTTCAATCCTTGAGGGGGCCATTTAGGGATCTGGGGCAAAAATTGGGGATTGGTCCTGCTTTGAGCAGGGGGTTGGACTAGATGACCTACTAAGGTCCCTTCCAACCCTGAGATTCTATGATTCTATGTCTCCTGCTCAGCATGGATGCAGCCCCTGCCTGCTACCTGTGGGGAGGGGAGCGGCCGCCCGAGAGCACTTCGTGCAGAAGGACTATGCAGCAGTCACAGAGCGTGTCTGGACTCTGGAAACAGGAGTAACTGTTCTGACACGGTCATTGTCAATGGGGGGGGGGAGGTCCTGCATCTGGGCTGTGCAGTGCATTGGGCTCTGACGCATGGCCTCCGATGGCTAGCGTTTTCACAGTCACGCTGGGTTAATGTTAGCAGCAGAGCCTGTGCCCGGTTTTCACTTCTAGCCCCACTATTGACCTGCATCGGAGCATGGCGCCTGCTGCTCACGCCCGGCAGGAGCTGTCCCGCATAGCTGACCTGCTGTTCCTTTCATCAGTCGGCCCCTTCAGGAAGTCACCCCGTGACCTTGCCGCTCATGTTCACAGCCTGATGCGTTTCTGACTGCAGCCGTCCTCACCTCCGACGCTGGTAACCCCCTGGAACTCTCCCTACGCAGGGCCGAGCCAAACGACAAGCTTAACGGCTAGCCCAGCCACACGGCACTCGGAGGGGCCTCTCTCTCCTCACGCACGTTGAATCACTGTCGTGGACAGGACAATCCACTTCTTCACCAGATATCGCCTTTCGCAACAGACCTTCTGATCAGCGACGGAGGGTCGGATCCTGGCATAACTCCACCGGTTGCCAGCCGCTGGAGATCTGGCTCGGTGCGTGGTCAAGCCACACGCAAAAACTGTAGCTTATACCTGTCACCATTCGGCTATACGTGCAGAAAATATTCTCACTGGCACGGCTATGACTGTGCTGAGCTTTCCACAATGGGTTTAAGGGACCAAGTTAGGACGTGGATTCATAGATCATTAGGCCAGGAGGGACCACTGAGATAATCTGACCATAAGACCGCCCTGAATGAATTCCTGCTTGCTCTAAAACATGGGTGGGTGCGGGTTTGCCCCTCCCCATGCGAGAAATCCATGCTGGGCCATGGTTAAACCTGTAGGGGTTGATCGTCATTTACAACAAGGTCCTTTTGCATCACTCGGACCGTGTAAAGGGACCTTAAAATGCGGGTTACTTATGTAACTCATTTCAGGCTCCTTTGCACCACCAGAGCGGCCTAGAGGGGCTTAGTGGCAATGAGTAGGCCTACTGTATGGATAGTGTATCTCGTTTATATTTTTAGATATGACTTATATATACACATCGTTTGTTTTTCAAAGCTGCAAACAAGTTAACTGAGCTCACTGCCTGCGTCTGTGCGGTTTCCTTACCGCACCCCCCCCGTAAGAGCAACAGCGCATTTCCCATGAAATGGAACTCGCTCTTTGAACAAAACAAAACTCGTCGAAAGGCGGGTGCTGCACGCTCGGTGTCACAGACGTCCAGGCCTATGTGACCTTTCAGCACGGGCTCTCGCAGCCCAGCCTGGCCCCGCAGGACACACCCCCCACCCCCCCGGCCCCCCCGGGCTGTACATCCTCTGTACACACACCAAACCTGCCGCTGGCTTACAGCAGCCAGGGTTGCTTAGCTGCTGCTGCCTGTGATAATTGATAACATCTCTGTGATACTGTACTCTGCTTCTGATATTAAACCCGCAGTTCCTTTCGGGTCATTCCTTGGCTGGTTGGGCTTCAGATCACGCCTTCGAAAACAGAGCACCATCTGCCGCTGCTCAAGACCCCAGGTTTAAGTCTCATCAGACAGAGGGCCCCCTCCTGCTGCCTCGGGGGCGAAATGAACTCAGGTGGAGGCCCTTCTTTATTCATTTTTTATTTTGGCACTCGTGATGTGCAGCAAGTTTAGTCCAGATATTAAATGAAATGTACAGGGCCGGATTCTGCTGCCGGCGCAACTCCACGGACTGCCACAGATGAACATGGGCACACGTGAGAGCAGAGCCTGGCCTGAGGGATTTGCAGTAAACTGAGCTGCAGCATCTCACCAGCTGAAAAAGGCAACGGACGTGTCAGTGACGAGATTGACGTGTCATTTTAATAAGCGACAAAGGGTCCTGTGGCACCTTATAGACTAACAGACGTATTGGAGCATAAGCTTTCGTGGGTGAATACCCACTTCGTCAGATGCATGCAGTGGAAAAGTCCAGGGGCAGCAGGTATAAATATGCAGGGAATATGTTTTAATAAGGAGCATTATGAGAGTTTGAAAAGAGCCGGCTGTGATCCAAACAGGCACGTGTGCAGCCTCAGTGGCTAGGGAGAGCCCCTTTTATTGATTACCTGTTATTTATTAGATGGCACGGCCCATGGGCCTCTAAGGATCTGGCCCTTCAAGAAAAGCAGGAATTAGTGGAGTAGCAGCCCTAGCACTCAGACAGAGAGCCTGACCTACCAGCTCTTTCTAGAGCCCTCTTTGCCATTCATAATCTCAGCTGACGTGCATGATGCATCCCATGTCATTGCAAAATGGCAGCAGGTCCTCTTGCCAAGGGATGTGGTGGATTCTGCAGGCTTTATGTTCAGATTGAGTGTCTCTCTAAAAGCGACACCACAACTCAAACAGAAGTTATGGGCTTGAGGTTCTCTGGTCTATGACTCAGGAGGTCATGATGGTTCCTTCTGACCTTCCCATTGATC
This sequence comes from Chelydra serpentina, assembly GCA_037349315.1. Classification (NCBI taxonomy): domain Eukaryota; kingdom Metazoa; phylum Chordata; order Testudines; family Chelydridae; genus Chelydra; species Chelydra serpentina. The sequence goes on along the minus strand of JBAIAC010000104.1, from coordinate 2,800,809 downwards.
AGTCTATGAATCTGAGGGAGTCAACTCTGCACCCCCAGAGGGGTGAGGGATTTGTTCCTAAATATCAGCCCTGGTTGAAAACTTTCCATCTAAACTTTTTTTTCCCCCCAAGGGAAAATTGGGTTTTCGACAAAACCCAAATCTTTGATTTTTTTCTCGTCTGAAGATTGAAAAGCCGGAAATAAAATCACGGTTTGGTTTGTAGCTGAAAACGTGTTCTGGGTTTTGGTTGCCAAACAGTGAAAAAAACTCCTTCAACAAAAAGTTAACATTTGCTGCTGAAAATTTCAGGAAAAATGAAATTTTTTCCCTTTTATCAAAATTTTCCATGAGGGAAAAAAAAGCCAATTCCAACCAGTTCTTAAAAATATGCAAATCAACTGAAAAGTCACCTATACAATGATGCCCTTAGCTTATACAATGACATTTCCCACCTGTCGGGGGCTAATTCTTTGGGAGATTTTCTGACATTTATACTCTAAACAGAGAAGAGAACAGAAAAAAGGATACAGCAAAAAAACCAAACAAACAAAAAAAAAGGCCTTATTAGAGGTTGGCTAATCTCATTGAGATCAGCAGAGAACACTTAGTTCCCACGTGTGGATTCCCCTGCACTAGACAGATTACGGTTTTACACACTTCCCTCTGGCCGGTCGCTGCATCTTGCGCCCATCACGATTCCGTGAATCAAAATCCAGATGAGCGTATAAGATTCCACCCTGTTTGGCGACAGTTAGTAAAATTAGCCCCCTCCTTGTAAAATACAAGCTGAGACAGAACAGAACATGCAAGTGAGTTTAACGTCCATGGACCTTACTAAAAATTCCCTCCCATCCCTTATTCTCCCACTTTTCCTATAAACGGTGTGTGTTAAGAAATTGGACAGAACTCAGAACTTTAAGAACTCAGCGATAACATTTTGCTCTTCTCAGGCCTGATGCACAGCTCACAGAAATAATGAAAACTCTCTGGTTCATTTCAGTTAGCTTTGGATCAGGTCTCAAGCACTTTTCAGTCGAGAATCTTAATGTTCTTTTCCAGTACTATCAATTACTATTATTTATTTGTTAAGTGCCAGCAGTGTGCCGTGCCTGTGTAAGACACAAAGGCTCAGATCTTCAAAGTATGTAGGTGCCCAACTATGGGAGGTAGGCACCTAACTACCTTTGACAATCTGGGCCAAAGCAAAGACAAACTGCCCTGAAAGAGTGTACAGTCTGAAACAATAATAAATGAAACGTCCTAGTATCCATGTGAATTAGGTCTTGTCATCTCTTTTTGTATATATGGGGAAACTGAGGCACGGAGCAGCTAAGTGATTTGCTGAATGACCAAGTTTGTTAGCAGCCAGCCTGGAAATCACACTTGTAGGACCCTAATGCACTAAAGTGATGGACCCACTAGAAATGCCTGAGACAGACACATTGATTTAGATTAGACAGAGATCGTTTGTAACGTGACGTACCTGGTTCTCCTGTGAAGCTGGAGGTGCTGAGATCCTGGGCTGGAATCCTGGAACAGACAGACAGAGACAAGGGTAAAAGTTCCTCTTCCATGGTCACTCCCCCAGCTGTAGTTCATTGACTAATGGTGCATCCGAGCTGTGGGTGCGCAGGGCACCACCATGCATGGCACATGGAGAGAGGCTCATCAGAAAGGCTAGTGCTCTTTGTGAACTATAGACAGGCTGCCTGGGCCATGGGCAGTAGAAGCCTTTCTACATCGCTCCCTTTGTCACGGAGAACAAAGCCGTTCTCCTGACACAGGAAAGTCACATTCTGAGCTCAGTCTTGGTGCCATGAGATTTACAGTGTGTCCGTGTAGCACATGGGATAACACTCGTCATCCCCAGGAGGAGGAGGGATGGAGAGGGATCGCTCTTGGCAGGAGAACGTTGGGGATGGGCGGTGTGTATTACCTAGCCTGGAAGGGCAGAGGGTCCAGATGAGACTCAGAGACACCGTCAACAGCATCAGGGCGCTCAGCACAGCCAGGGACACAATGGAAGGTAGGCAATGACTGGCGTGGGCTGTGGAGGTGGCTAAAAGAAAGAGACAAAAGGCTTCCTTCAGCAGTCCTGCCAGCACCCTTCCAAGAGACACCGTGGCCTAATGGATAGAGGACAGGGACTCAGGAAGCCTGGGGTCTGCTCCCGGCTCTGCCATTGGCCTGCTGGGTGAGCGTGGGCACATCACAGCTACGCTCTGTGCCTCAGTTTCCCCACCTATAAAACGAGGCTAGTGATCCTGACCTCCTTTGTAAAGTGCTTTGAGATCGACGGGTGCACTAGATAAGAATTAGACATTTTCTGTGCTCCTGTTCCCCATTTCACCATCTGTTTTACTCTCTAAAGAGTGAGGCTAAAGGAGCCTTCAGCACCTTTCACCCTCTCTGTTGTCCCCTTTTCCTTAGTCCAATGATTTCCCCTGTAATCAGAATCTTCTCTGCACCTCCTGCCATCTACAAAATCCTCCCACTAGGTCTCTCCTCACCTCATCGCCTCTTCATCACTTTGCATAACTCATTGGAAAACATTTCTCTTCTCCAATGCCTCTGAATTCCCCTTTACTCATGGTATTTATTATTATTTAACTCTTTACAGCGCTTTATATGGACAGTCTGGGAGAAAGCTGCCCTAGAGATCAGAGCTACGTTGTCTTGTGGTCCCTGTAACATCTCAATTTACTTTTCCCCAAATTCTCTGGAGAAATTCTAATTAAGGCATAGAATATTCCAAATTTCTGTAATGGAAAATCGCATAGAAGCAGCTCTCATTTTGGTCACATCCATATTTCACATCTGAGTCGCCCTTGGCCTCAAATATCATATCACTCACCTGCAGGATACCTGGTACTTTTCTTCACACTGGTGCCAGAAGAGTTGAATTTGACTTCACAGGTGAAATTCTTCCCATTGGTCCAGGTGTCTATGGGGACGCTGATGTGATTGATGAGCGTTAAAGATCCATCCTTTGCTTTCAATGAGCGCGTCAGCCCCTGTTCCTGCAGCTCCCCAGAAACACTCCAGGAAACATGGACTGGGCTGGACACTCCCTGGATCACACAGGCCAGATTCGCTGTCCCAGTGACTTGTCTGCCATGTGGAAATGGGACCAGAAGCATCACCCAGCTGCTGTCGGTATAACTGTCTGAGCAGAAGGAGGTGTGATATTTCAGTGTGAGGATCAGATGAGCTGCAGTCTGATTAAAGGTGTTAATCTTTCACTAAGACAAGGTGGGTGAGGCAAAATCTTTTATTGCACCAACTTCTGTTGGTGAGAGAGACCAGCTTTCGCGCTTCCACAGAGCTCTTCTTCAGGTCTTGGAAATATATTCAGAGTGTCATTTTCCAGACCTGAAGAAGAGCTGTGTGGAAGCGCGAAAGCTGGTCTCTCTCACCAACAGAAGTTGGTGCAATAAAAGATTGTACCTCACCCACCTTGTCTCTGATATCCTGGGACCAACACAGCTACAGCACTGCATATCTGTCACTAAGACATTCATTCAAAGGAACAAATCTATTGAAGAAGGAAATATTGTATCACCACACAACCACTAACTAGGATATAGCGCAATACGTAGCTGAACTACCTAGAAGGAAAATGTTTGTACAATTTTTATAAACTTCATTGCCTTTTTTTAACTCAAAATATTGTTTTATGCCATCATGGTTCTTAGATTAGAAATATTCCCAACATGGGTGCCTTGAACAGTCAGAGAGAAACTTCAGTAGTTTATTTTCAGCACTTTCAAGTTTTAATATTTTTAGTTAAAACGTATTCCTTCTGAACCCATAGCATTTAATGTTTAGCTGATCTGCTTGGCTTAAAGTATGCTTTCTCTTTAGCCATTCAGCAATAACTATGGTATCTTGTCACATTTTAATGGGAACATGAAATACGCTTTGTCAATCAGTTGTTAGTCTCCTCAAACAAGCTATGGTTCCTTACCTCCAACAATCAGTGTGGATCCATTCCCGAAAATCAGGTAGCTGGTAATTCTAACTGCACAGTAGTAAATGCCAGACTCAGTCTTTTGGATATTGCTGATTTCCAGCGTCGAGCTGTGTCTCTCAGGTTTGCAAACAAATTTACTTACATTTTGATCATCCAAACAGCTCTTAACGCATGTGGGTGTCTCGCCTTCTCTTCTCAAATACCAAAATATTCTATTTCCTCCTTCCAAGTTTTCTTTGAAAGAACAGTGGATCTTTGCGGTCTCACTAACTTTAACAAACTGGATCCGCTGAGTCTGGTACAGAAATAACTGCACTCCTAGCACTGGAGAAATAAAATATTGTTATAGTCAGTTTCCATCAGGTCTCCAGCTGCCACAAATAGAATGGGTAGCTCAGCAATAGAATTTACTTAATCTGATAATATTTATGCTCTGTAGCCTATATGCTAAAAAAGCCTCTCTAACTTTGTACAAGTGAATGGAAATGCAATTAAAATCCAGCAAAAGTTTCCAAACTTATCATAGATATTCAGAACTGATGTCTTATTGAAGAGGCTGGTTTCTCAATTCCCAAATGTAATGCAGAAGTTTTACCTAAGGAAGATAAAACAAGGTATTTCGCAAAGATCATTTTCATAAAATAGTAGGACAGAATCCTGACTCACTAGCCCAAAGGCTGATGCCTAGTGTACTGCTGCAGTGACTCGGTAGAGTGTCCAGTGAGGAACGCCTCCGAGGAGGATGTACTGTTGTGATAAATACGAGATGGGTGGGTTTAAGAATCTACAGAGGCTACCGCATTTATTGTAGAATTTGTCTGGATTCTAGCGGTACAGGGGTGTACTATATGATTTAGAATAATTTTAAATATCCGGAACATGGATGCTCTATATAAACAAACCTACATGACTTCGGCGCACAAGTCCCATTGATTTTCAAAGGAAAATGCTCCTAAATCACTTAGTTCTTTTGACAATCCCAACCTAAGTCTCTACCCAGCTTTCCATGTTTGGGCCACTGTTGCGCCGTACTTGGTGCTACGACGCAGGCATGTAACGACCATTTGGCATCTTGTCTTGGCGGACTTAAATTGCACTTTAACTCATCAAGCTGAAAGCTCTGACCTGTTCGAGATACATAAGACAATGAAGGATACAATTTTCAAAAGTGACTTTGGGACAGATTTTCAAAGGCATTTAGGTGCCTATAAATGCAGACAGGTGTCTAGTGGGATTTTCAGACCTGGCTAAGAGGTTAGGTGCCTCGCTCCTATTGAAGTCAGTGGAAGTTAAGTGCCTCCCCTGCCTAACCTTGGATCTAGCAATAAACTGGATAAAAATGAGTTGAACGGGGCTGGTCTTCTGCCACAAAGCAGGGAGAGAGAAGTAAAGTGCATCTGTCAATGTCCCTTCTGAAACAGCTAACAACAGAGGGCAACCTGGGCTAGGGATTAGAGCGACTGGCTCAAAAAAAGACCAGATTCCCTAGGTGACTTGGCCACATCTCCTTAGACCACTTCTGAGTCTGCACTGAATGGCTGCAGCTCCCCTGGATTGATCTGTCACAAACTCCTTCCAGGCAGCTCTCTAAAGCTGGGGACCATCGTCCTTCCTTCCTTCCCTTGTACCCTCCCCCGCCTTCCTCCCTCCCATGGTTGGGGAGCGACCTGGGCTAAACCCTGCAGTCCATGACTGAGGCAATGTTAAGTGGAAGCAGGAGTTTAGAGGACGGCTGGACTGGCCGAGATTCTGCCTGATTTCTAGCCCAAGGGCATTACTCTCAATTACACAGCTTCCCCTTTGCACCAATGTAAAGAGGACTTTAGAGGAGCAGAAATTACACTCACACCCGCTTCCAGGCCCCTGTGCATTACCATGGTGGAAAGGGGCTTAGCACAAATGAGAATCCAGTCCCCAGGCTCGCTGTTAAAGGGCTGAATGTTGTCAGTGGTAGTACAGCTAAGACCATAGAAATCATAACGCTATTGAAACACGTCGCCCCAGCCCAGTTCCTGCAAGGGCCTGTTATAACCCTCCCAGTAACACTGATTGACAATGGTACAAAGCCCTATTTACTGCTCTAGGGATCCCAGCGTAATACTTTACAATGTACAGTGCTTTAAGCAACGGAAGGTAGGTGCTGAGCCTAACAGAAGCTGAGCGCCCATCACTCCCCTTGACTTTGTTGAGTGTGGCAGGTGCCCAGCATGTCACAGCAGGTATCTCAGCACCATGCAGGATTAGACCCTTATGCTGTGTTATTCCTGAGGGAATTGTGCGCCACTGCGCAGGCGCAGAATTTATGTCCTGGTAGCCTGGTGCTGGTGCAAAAGCACCTAATGAGCCCCTGCCCAGTCAGCTCCAATTAGGGGAAACAGATTGGGGTTGATGGAAAAGGCCTGAGGATTGGCAACACCTGCTGGCCTGACAAGCCAAGGGCTATAAAGGCTGGGAGGGAGCCAGAAGGCTGGGGCCAGCCAGGGAGAAGTCAGTCAGGGAGGGAACCGGAGGCCTCCTAGCTAAAGGCTGACTCTGCCTATAAAGGAGAAGAATTCTGTAAAGCTTGTACATAGACAGACACTGGTGGTGGGCTGAAGTTAAGTAAATAAAGACACAGGTGTGGCACAACCCTGAAGCCTCTCTGAGCCTTAGTAGGGGCAGCAAGCAGGCCCCAGGAAGAGGGGCGGATGTGAGCCCTGTTACGGTCTCCCACAGATTTCTTTGCTTCCCTGCAGAAAAATGACTTTCTGATGGGGAGGCAAAGGGAAGCCACAAGAGCGGTCATACGACCTTCCCCAGCAGTATGTTTTGGGTGCCCAGGGCAGCCGGCAGAGAGGTAAATCACTGTGGGGCAGGAGGTGGGACTAGGGAAGATCCGGCTGGTGGCTCCTACCCTGTACCAGGCTCAGCTGCTCGTCCCAGCTGGGCTCGGGAGGACGGGACTTCCTGTTCCCCTGCTCAGCATCTGGGGTCGGGTCAGACCCACCCCCAGATTCATCCCCCAGCTGCAGGAAGCTCTGCAAAGCCCCCCCACCCCGCTTCCTGCGCCCATCGCTCCTCAGCTGCAGGGGGAGGGATCCCTGTATAGGGAGCTGCTCCCCCATCCGCCCAACCCCCATCCATCCATCCATCCCCCCTCATGCCCTGACCCACCCACCAAGCCTCAGCCCCCACACTCAGAACCCCACCCCCACACACCAAGTCCCACTCCCCCTGCACCTGGACCACCCCGACAAACCACCCGCACCCGGATCCCCACCCCACCGAGCCCCAACGAGCTGCAGCTGGACCCTCTTCCTCACCTCACTGAGCCCCCCTCCCCCAGCATCTGGACCCCCCCACTGAGCCCCACTGCTGGTCTCTATCCCCTCCCAACCCAGACCCCTCCCACTGCGCCCCAGCCACCTTCACCTGGACCCCCCTGCAGAGTCCCATTACTGTTACACCCAGCCCCCGCACAACCAGCCCCTGAGCATCCAGATCCCCCCGCTGCACTCGGATCCCCCACTGAGCCGCCCGCACCCAGAATGCCCCACACAGAACCCTCTCAACCCCTAAGCCCCTCCACACTTGGATCCTGCCTTGCTGAGCCTGCCCGCCCACACCTGGTGCATCTGGCACGGAGGGGCAGGGCCCTGGGGTGTTTCTGGAGCAGACCTGGTCCTTGCGCTGTGTCCGGGTTGGGTGCAGCCTCACCGCTGAGTCCGTGTCCCAGGGGGAGCTGCAGGGTGATCTCCCACCTCTGTGCAGCCAGTGGCCTGCGCTCCCCAATGCCATGCCGGAGCCTCCACATTTATTGACAAATACAATTTGCAGAATTTTAAAATATTGTGTGCAGAATTTTTATTTTTTTTGGCGCAGCATACCCTCAAAAGTAGCGGTCTATAGAAATCTCTTCATTCACTGTGGGGTGGAGCGGGGCAGCTGTTTAACACCCCACAGCAACACTGCGCGGTGGCTTAGGGCAGGAAGTGAAACGGAGCAACGTAGCCACCTGCAGCTACAGCAGCAATTTTACACCTTTAATGACCAGACTGGGGCAGAAAATGGATTTCCCCTCCCACACACATTTTCAAGAGATCGAAAAATGTTCCTGTCTCGAGCTGAGATGAAAAGTCAAAATTTTCTTGAATGAAAGATCATTTTTGGTTTGGGGGAAAGGAAGCATTTTGGGTTAACAATTTTGGGATGTTTCCTTTCTATTTTGACCATATAAATTAGAATCATAGAATCTCAGGGTTGGAAGGGACCTCAGGAGGTCATCTAGTCCAACCCCTTGCTCAGAGCAGGACCAACCCCAACTAAATCAGATAATGTGAAACTGTAAAATGTTGTTCAGCTATAATTAGCTTAAACTTCTAAGCAAGACGTCATTTTGAACTCGAGAACTTTTCATTTTGCAATTCTGAAACTTTTTTTCATGTAAAAAAAAAGTCATCAAAACTGACCCTTTTCCCTTGGGGAAAAAAATAAATCTCCATTTCAACAAGCGGGCATTTTCTGACAATGTTTCCTCTAAAGATTCCTGACCAGCTCTAGTAATGACCCAAATGGGAAGTTGGGCAAGCAACCGGAGCCAGCTAGTCTAGTCTTGCTGAAAGCACCCTCAGTGACTGCAAGTTACTGTTCATTCAAGACCTCAGTTTGAAGTCACAATGGAAATCTGGGGCTTCCTGCAGCCCCGTTCAGTTCAGTACGTAGGGAAACATGAGATCAGATTCTGGCCCTTAGTCATTCATTTTTTATTAGTGCTCTGATTCATGGAAATGTCAGGCTAGAAGGGACCTCAAAAAGTCATCAAGTCCCAGACCAAGTCAACCTAGACCATGCCTGACCAAGGCCAGCTCCAGGCACCGGCCTACCAAGCACGTGCTTGGGGCGGCACCTTGGTGGGGGCGGCGCTGAGGTGTTTGTTTGGGGCGCCCCGTGGCGCTCCGGTCAGCCAGGAGGTCATGCCGCCCGCCCCTCGGCGCTCCAGCAGGGAGAGGCGCTGCGCGGGGGGGGGGGGGGGTGAGTTTCCATGGGCGCTGGGGGGGGTTGTTTTTTTTTGTTTTGGTGGGGCGGCACTTGGGGTTTTTTGTTTTGCTTGGGGTGGCAAAAAAGTTAGAGCCGGCCCTGTGCCTGATGTATTTGTCCCACCTGTTTTTAAAACCCTCCAGTGACCGGGATTCCACAACCTCCCTTGGAAGCCAGTTCCAGAGCTGAACCTCCCTGAGAGTTAGAAAGATTTTCCTAATATCTACCCTAAATCTCCCTTGCTGCAGATTAAGACCGTGACTTTTTGTCCTTCCAGTGGGCATGGAGAACAATTGATCACCGTCTTCTGTGAAACAGCTCTTACCATATGTGTGTGTACCAAGTGGCGTGTAACACATTTGTTGTGTCATCCTTCAAAAGAAACACAGATGCTAAGTGGGATAGAAAGGACCGGATTCTGCTCTCAGACACCGGTGTAAATCTGGAGTAACTCCACTGACTGCAACAGAGCTCCTCCAGATTTACACTGCTGTACACCAGAGCAGAATCTGGCCTAAAGGATTAAAAGAGGGGTGGGCACCATTCTTATTATGCAATAAGCTGAGTTTGATGCATTGAACAGGTAAAAGAGGCAACAAACATCACTGATTGCATTTCTATCACTTTTTAATGAGTGACAGTTCGAATGACAACTTCAATGACAACAAGTTGTGATGTAAACAGGCAGCGCGTGCAGGGTCAGGCACCAGGAGAGCTCCAGCCATTGACAACGTGTTGTTATTGTTAGATGGTGCAGAGGGACTGGCACATGGGGCTCTGTGGATTTCCCCCTTGGGGGAAAGTAGCAGACTCTAGAGCAGCGTTTCTCAACCTTTTGGATACCAGGGACCGGCTTGCTGCCTTCCTAAACTGTGTCAGGGAGATGTCAGGGACCGGCGCCGGTCCACAAACCGGTTGTTGAGAAACACGGCTCCAGAGGAAGCACTGGAGTAGCAGCTCCAGCCCTGGCCTGGGTGGAGATTTTCATCCCTCCCAGCTCCTCCTGCTTCCATCCTTCCCCTTCACAATCCCATTGCACGTCTCTGTAACGTTACAGCTGAGAATCAGGGGAGCTGGGAGCTGTGGCGTATACAGGGTTGCACGTCCCCTCTGAAGGCTCCTGCCATCCGGCGTCACTCTTTGTGCAGGGAAGCTGCAGCCATTCAGCTGTGCCCGGGTCCCACTTCAGATGGGGGAGGATGAGGATGACAATTATTGTGTTATCATAGCATCCAGGAGCCCTGGTTACGGAGCAGGCCCCGTTGTGCTAGGCGCTGCACAAACACAGAACAAAGACACAGTCCCTGCCCCAAAGAGCTTCCAATCTAATACACAAGTGACGTGTAAAGTCATCTACACCATGATGCTTTTATATCCCAAAAGGAGACTTTGCATCTCATGAGGCTGGACCCTGTGGGGATCTTCTGACCTTTTTATTGTAAACAGCGAAGTGGGGTAAATAAAAAAAAGAAAGGAGACGGAGACAGACAGAGCCTTCTTCCAGCTACTGCATCTGATCAGCAGAGAACCAGCCATCAGTTTCCACCTGTGGATTCCCCTGCACTAGACAGTTCAGGGTTTTACACTTTTCCCTCTGGCCGATCGCTGCATCGTGCGCCCGTTGCGATTCCGTGAATCGAAATCCAGATGAGCGTATAAGATTCCACCCTGTTTGGCGACAGTTAGTAAAATTAGCCCCTTCCTTGTAAAATGAAGGGATACAGGGTGAGACAAACTGAACATCTAAGTGAGATTAGCCTGATGAAAAATCCCCTCTCATCTCTTATTCTCCTGCTTGTCCTATAAACTGTGCGTGTTATCAGAATGGAACCAGCGCTGGATTCTGACTTTAAGAACTCACCTGCTGAAATATTTGGCCAGATTAAAACCCCATATCAATGGACAGTCTCCTATTGAGGTCAGTGAGCTTTGGATCAGGCCCACAGAACCGTTCACTGGAAAAAATCTTCATGTGCTTTACAAATATAATTTCTTATACCTCTTTCTCTTATAAGTGCCAAAAATATTCCCAGCTGCACACAAAAGCCCTGTAAAGGGCACAGTCAGAACAAATAAAACATCAAACTTCCCATCATCCTTACGCAGTAAACCATGTTATCCACTTTGTACACATGGGGAAACAGAGTCACAGAACAGTAAGTGACTTGCCCACTATCCCACAGTAAGTTAGTAGCAAAGCTCACAGTAGGACTTCATCCTCCCTCCCTGCTACTCCAACAGCTAGATCTCACTTTCACCTTCTCCTTCCAGAATAACCAGTTCAATTACTAAGTATATGAAGTTGATGGATGGATTAGAAATGCCTGAGACAGACACATTGATTTAGACAGAGATAGTTTGCAAGGAGCCGTACCTGGTGCTCCTCTGAAGCTGGGGTTGCGGAGATCCTGGGCTGGAATCCTGGAACAAACAAAGACAACAGTAAAAGTTCCTCTTCCACGGTCACTCCCCGAGCTGTAGTTCACTGACTAATGGTGCATCCGAGCTGTGGGTGCGCAGGGCACCACCATGCATGGCACATGGAGAGAGGCTCATCAGAAAGGCTAGTGCTCTTTGTGAACTATAGACAAGGTGCCTGGGCCATGGGCAGTAGAAGCCTTTCTACATCGCTCCCTTTGTCACTGAGAACAAAGCCGTTCTCCCGACACAGGAAATTCAAGTTTCAGAAAATGAACATTCTAAGATCAGACCTGGTAGTTGTGACATTTGCAGCGTGTTCATGTGTTGGACGGGACGGTTGCAGTCCCCAGTAGCAAGCAGGGGAGAAGGATCTCACTCTGCAGGAGAGTGTCTGGGCTGGGCTGTGTTTCTTACCTAGCGTGGAAGGGCAGAGGGTCCAGACGAGGCTCAGAGACACCAAGAGCAGCAGCAGACCAGCACCAGCCGCAAGGGGCACAATGTAATGTGAGCACTCGCTGGCAGGGGCTGTGGAGGAAGCTAAAAAAGAGACACACGTGCCTGACTTCAGCCAGGAGGGTCGTGATGCCACCACATCCAGCACTTCTGTCCTGACCCCCTTTCACCATGGGCCTTAACCCTTGAGAAGTGAGGCTACAGGAGCCTTCAGCATCTTTCACCCTCTGTGTTGCCCCCTTTCCCGTAGGCGAATTCTATTTTCCTGTAATCAGAATCTTCTCTGCACCTTCTGCTATCTACAAAATTCTCCCTGTAAGTCTCTCCCCACCTCATCATGTCTCCATCACTTTGCGTATCTCACTGGAAAATATCTCTCTTCTCAAATGCCTCTCAATTCCCCTTTACTCCTGGCATTTATTTTTATTTAGCTCTTTACAGGGATTCATATGTACAATCTGGGTGAAAGCTGCCCTAGAGATCAGAGCTACTTTGTCTTGTGGTTCCTGTAATGTCTCAAGATTCCTTTCGCAAAACTCCCTAGAGAAGTTTTAATTAAGAGATAGCATATTCCACCTTTGTCTGATGGAAAATTATGTATAAGCAGCTCTGATTAGGGCAACTTTACACCTATTTTACATCAGAGTTTCCATTACCCTTAAATATCATATCACTCACCTGCAGGATACCTGGTACTTTTTTTCACACTGCTGCCAGAAGAGTTGAATTTGACTTCACAGGTGAAATTCTTCCCACTGGTCCAGGTGTCCTTGGGGACGCGGATGTGATTGATGAGCGTTAAAGATCCATCCTTTGCTTTCAATGAGCGCGTCAGCCCCTGTTCCTGCAGCTCCCCAGAAACACTCCAGGAAACGTGGACTGGGCTGGACACTCCCTGGATCACACAGGCCAGATTCGCTGTCCCAGTGACTTGACTGCCACGTGGAAATGGGACCAGAAGCATCACCCAGCTGCTGTCGGTATAACTGTCTGAGCAGAAGGAGGTGTGATATTTCAGTGTGAGGATCAGATGAGCTGCAGTCTGATTAAAGGTGTTAATCTTTCACTCAGAGAGACAAGGTGGGTGAGGTAAAATCTTTCATTGGACCAACTCCTGTTGGTGAAAAAAACACAAACTTTCAAGCTGCCACAGAGCTCTTCTTCAGGTCTGGGAAACATATTCAGAGTGTCATTTCCCAGATCTGAAGAAGAGCTCTGTGTCAGCTCGAAAGCTTGTCTCTCTCACCAACAGAAGTTGGCCCAGTAAAAGAGATTACCTCACCCACCTTGTCACACTGCTACAGCAACACTGCATACTGTCATTCACTAAGACATTAATTCCAAGGAACAAATCTACTGAAGAAGGAAATATTCAATCACTTTTCATTAACTCAAAATATTGGTTCATGCCATCATGGCTCTTAGGTTAGAAATATTCCCTACCTGGGTGCCCTGAACAGTCACAGAGAAACTTCAATTGTTTATTTTCGGCACTTTCAGGTTTTACACATATGTTTTATAACAATAAATGTTGCTATATTCCTTCTATACCCATAGTATTTAATCTTTAGCTGATCTGTTTGGCTTAAAGTATGCTTTCTCTTTAGCCATTCAGCAATAGCTATGGTATCTTGTCACATTGTAATGGGAACATGAAATATGCTTCGTCAATCATTAGTCTCCTTAAACAAGCTATATGGTTCCTTACCTCCAACAATCAGTGTGGTTCCATTTCCAAAAATCAGGTAGCTGCTGTAGTCAAATGCACAGTAGTAAATGCCAGACTCAGTCTTTTGCACGTTGCTGATTTCCAATGTCGAGCTGCGTGTCTCGTGTTTGCAAGCAAATTTACTTACATTTTGATCATCCAAACAGCGCTTAATGCATGTCGGTGTCTCACCTTCTCTTCTCAAATACCAAAACATGCTACTTCCTCCTTCCAAGTTTTCTGTGGAAGAACAGTGGATCTTTGCGGTGTCACTAACTTCAACAAACTGGATCCGCTGAGTCTGGTGCAGAAATAACTGCACTCCTAGCCCTGGAGAAATAAAATATCGTTATAGTCAATTCACGTCAGGTCTCCAACTGCCACAGATGGAATGGATAGCTCAGCAAGAGAAATCACTTAATCTGATAATAGTTATCCTCTGCATCCCAAATACTTAACAAGCTGCTATAACTTTATACAAGTGACTGGAAATCCAATTAATATCCAGCAAAAGTTTCAAAACATAGGTACAGTATTCAATACTAGTGTCCTACTGAAGAGGCTGTGTTCCCAATTCCAAAGCTTAACACAGTAGTTTTACCTAAGGAAGATAAAACCAGATATTCGGCAAAGATCATGTTCATAAAAATAGTAGGACAAAATCCTGACTCACTAGTCCAAGGGCTGATGCCCAGTGTACTGCTGCAGTGACGGGGTACAGTGTCTCGGTCATTTCCAGTGAGGAACGCCTCTGAGGAACATGTGCTCTGGTGACAGATACTAGATGGGTGGGTTAAAGATTCTACAGAGGGTGCAGCATTTCTTGTAGAATTTCTCTGCATTCCAATGGCACAGGGGCGTACTCTAATGATTGAGAATAAATTTAAACCTCCAGAATATGGATGATCTAGATAAACAAATCCACATGACTTCAGAGCACAAGTCCCATTGATTTTCAGAAGAGAATTCTCCTAAACCGCTTAGGTCCATTGACAATCCCAATGTAAATCTCTCCATGTTTGGTTTAGCCTTCCATGTTTGGTTTAGTGTAGCACAGTTCTTGGTGGCACAATGCAGACATGTAAGGATTGTTTGTTGTCTTGACTTGGAGGACTGTTAACTGCACTGTAGATCATCAAACTGAAAGCTCTGACATGTGCGAGAAAAAAGACAACGTAAGACACGATTTTCAAAATAGTCCAAGTCCCATTTTCAAAAGTGACTTCAGGCCAGATTTTCAAAGGTATTTAGGTGCCTATAAATGTCTAGTGGGATTTTCAAAGATGGCTAAGAGGGTTAGGGGCCTCACTCCTACTAAAGTCAGTGGACGTTAAGTGCCTCCCCTTGAATCTAGCAATAAACTGGTTAAAAATTATCTGAATGGGGCTGGTTAGAACGCTGTGTCTGGCTGCACAAAGTAGGGAGAGAAAAGAAAAGTGCATCTGTTAATGTCCCTTCTGAAACAGCTGACAATAGAGGACAGCATGGGCTAGGGATTCGAGTAATTGGCTCAGAAAAGACCAGATACCCTTGGTGCCTTGGCCACGTCTCCTTAGCCTGCACCCCAGTTTTAAGGCTGCACTGACAGGCTGCAGCTCCCCAGGCAAAGTGGGGATCATTATGTCACAAACCCCTTCCAGGCAGCTCTCTACTGCTGAGGACCATCTTCCTTCTTCCTTCCATTTCCCTCCCCTGCCTTCTTCCCTCCCATGGTTGGGGAGAAACCTGGGCTAAACCCTGCAGTCCCTGACTGAGGCAATGTAAACTGGAAGCAGGAGTTTAGAGGACGGCTGGACAGGCCGAGATTCTGCCTGATTTCTAGCCCAAGGGCATTACTCACAATTACACAGCTACCCCTTTGCACCAATGTAAAGAGGAGTTTAGAGGAGCAGAAATTACACTCACAGCCACTTCCAGGCCCCTGTGCGTTACCATGGTGGAAAGGGGCTTAGTGCAGATGAGAATGTGGCCCCCAGGCTCGCTGTTAAAGGGCTGAATGTTGTCAGTGGTAGTACAGATAAGACCATAGAAATCATAACGCTATTCAACCACAATGTCTCCCCAGCCCAGTTCCTGCAAGGGCCTGTTAGCACCCTCCCAGTAACACTGATTGGCAATGGCACAAAGCCCTATTTACTGCTCTAAGGTTCCCAGCGAAAATGATTTACAACGTACAGTGCTTTAAGGAACTGAAGGTTGGTGTTGATCTTAACAGTAGCTGAGCACCCACCACTCCGCTAGCCTTTACTCAGTGTTGCAGGTGACCAGCACGTCACAGGAAGTGCCTCAGCACCATGCAGGATTGGGCCTTTACAGTGTATATAGAAATCTCTTCATCCACCGTGAGGGTGGAGCGGGGCAGCTGTTTGACACCCCACAGCAGCACTGCTAAGTGGCTTAGGGCAGGAAGTGAAAAGACGTAGTGTAGCCACCTTCAGCTACAGGAGCAATTTTACACTCATGTAATTTCCAGGGCTGGGCAGAAAATGTATTTTCCGCCCCAGAGAAATGTTCAAGATACTGAAACATTTTCCTGTGTCAAACTGGTTCAAAAAGTCAAAATCTCAAAAATTTTCTTCAACCAAAAATCATTTTTGGTTTTTGTGAAAGGAAGCGTTTTGGTTTAAGAATTTTGAAATGTTTCCTTCCAATTATGACCATATAAATGTCTACTATAATTAGTGTATATTTGTAAGCAAGACGTCTTTTGGAACTGGACAACCAGAATGTTTCATTTTGAAATTCTGAAACATTTTTATCAAGTAAAAAAATTAGTCACAACTGACCCTTTTCCTGTGGAAAACAAATCTTCATTTCAACAAATGGGCATTTTCTGAGAAAGAAATGTTTCTTCTAAAAACTCCTGACCAGCTCTTGTAACTACTCACATGGGAAGTTGATCAAGGAACCAGAGCCAGATACTGAGGATACTTTCAGCAAGACGAGAGTGACTTCACATCACCATTCATTCAAGACCTGAGTCTGAAGTCACAATGGAAATCTGGGCCCTCCTGCAGCCCTGTTGGGTTCAGTACTCAGGGTAACATGAGATCAGATTCCGGGCCTTAGTCATTCATTTTTTATTGGCGCTCAGAGAATCACAGAAATGTCAGACTGGAAGGAACCTTGAAAAGTCATCCAGGTCCTGCCTCAGCACCAGGGTCTGGACAAGAAAACCTGGACCATCCTTGACACACGTTTGTCTAACTTGTTCTTAAAAACCTCCAGTGACGGGGATTCCACAACCTCCCTTGGACACCTGTTCCAGAGCCGAACTCCCCTGAGAGTTACAAAGTTTTTCCTAATATCTCACCTAAATCTCCCCTGCTGCAGATTAAGCCCATTACTTCTTCTCTAGACTTTAGAGGACAGCCCTTACCATTGTTGAATATGTGTTTGTAACAAGTTCTGTGTGCTACATTTGTTGTATCATCCATCAGGAGAAACACAGATGCTACGTGGGATAGATGGGGCCGGCGTCTGCTCTCAGAGACTCTAGAGTAGATCCGGAGTAACTGCACTGACTGGAACAGAGCTCCTCCAGATTTACACTGCTGTAAACCAGAGCAGAATCTGGCACAAAGAATTTAAGAGGTCACCTTATTTATTACACAATAAGCTGAGCTTGAGGCATTGAACAGGGAACACACACAAACATCAATACTGGGTCTTTTTAATGAGTGACAGTTCGAATGACAGCTTGAAGAACAAGTTGTGATGCAAACAGGCAGCACGTGCAGACTCAGGCACCAGGAGAGCTCCAGCCATGGATATGGTGTTATCATCATTAGATGGTGCAGAGGGACTGGCACATGGGGCTCTGTGGATCTCGCCCTTGGGAGAAAGTAGCAGACTCTAGAGCAGCGTTTCTCAACCTTTTAGATACCAGCGACCGGCTTGCTGCCTTCCTAAACTGTGTCAGGGAGATGTCAGGGACAGGTGCCGGTCCACGAACCGGTCGTTGAGAAACACGGCTCCAGAGGAAGCACTGGAGTAGCAGCTCCAGCCCTGGCCTGGGTGGAGATTTTCATCCCTCCCAGCTCCTCCCGCTTCCATCCTTCCCCTTCACATCCCATTGCACGTGCATGTAACGTTACTGCAAAGGGAACATGAGCCTGCTGGGGACCAGGGGAGCTGTGGCATACACTGTGGCTCCACACTCCTCTGCAGGCTCCTGCCATCCGGCTTCACTCTGTGCAGAGAAGCTGCAGTCGTTCAGCTGTGTCTGGGTCCCTCTGCAGATGAGAGGATGATGATGAAAATTATTGTGTTACCATAGCACCCAGAAACCCCGGTTATGGAGCAGGTCCCATTGTGCTAGGCGCTGCACAAACACAGAACAAAGACAGTCCCTGCCCCAAAGAGCTTCCAATCTAATACACTAGTGACGTGAAAAGTCATCTACACCATGATACCTTTATAAATATATTCCAAAAATGAGATTTCCCTCCTAATGAGGCTGGACTCTGTGGGGATCTTCTTACCTTTTTATTCTAATCAGAGAAGTGGAGAAAATGAAAAAGAAAGGAGATGGAGACACACACAGCTTTCTTCCAGCTGCTATGTCCGATCAGCAGAGAACCAGCCATCAGTTCCCATGTATGGATTTCCCTGCACTAGACTGTTCAGAGTTTAATGCTTTTTCCTCTGGCCGGTCGCTGCATCGTGCGCCCGTTGCGATTCCGTGAATCGAAATCCAGATGAGCGTATAAGATTCCACCCTGTTTGGCGACAGTTAGTAACATGAGCCACCTCCTTGCAAAATGAAGGGACATAAACTGAGACAGAACTGAACATCCAAGTGAGTTTAGCCTGATGAAAAATCCCCTCTCATCTCTGATTCTCCTGCTTGTCCTATAAACTGTGCGTGTTTTCAGAATGGAACCAGCGCTGGATTCTGACTTTAAGAACTCAGCTACTGACAACATTTTGCCAGGTCCAAACCCCATGTCAATGAACAGTCTCCTGTTGAGGTCAGTGAGCTTTGGATCAGACCCACAGCACACGTCACTGGAAAATCTTGATGTGTTTACAAATATAATTTCTTACAGCTCTTTACCTTATAAGTGTCAGAAATGTTCCCAGTGCCACACAAAAACCCTGTAAAGGGCTCAGTTAGGAACAATAAAACATCAAACTTCCCATCACCTTGAGCAGTAAGTCTAGTTAACCATTTTTTACATGTGGTGAAACAGAGTCACAGAGCACTAAGTGACCTGCCCACTATCCCATGGTGAATTGGTACCAGAGTTAACAGTAAGGCTCTTTGCTCCCTTTCAACTACTCCGACAGCTAGATCTCACTTTCACCTTCTGCTTCCAGAATAACCAGTTCAGTTACTAAGTATATGAAGTTGATGGATGGATTAGAAATGCCTGAGACAGAGACATTGATTTAGACAGAGATAGTTTGCAAGGAGCCGTACCTGGTGCTCCTCTGAAGCTGGGGGTGCAGAGATCCTGGGCTGGAATCCTGGAACAAACAAAGACAACAGTAAAAGTTCCTCTTCCACGGTCACTCCCCCAGCTGTAGTTTATTGACTAATGGTGCATCCGAGCTGTGGGTGCGCAGGGCACCACCATGCATGGCACATGGAGAGAGGCTCATCAGAAAGGCTAGTGCTCTTTGTGAACTATAGACAAGGTGCCTGGGCCATGGGCAGTAGAAGCCTTTCTACATCGCTCCCTTTGTCACTGAGAACAAAGCCGTTCTCCCAACACAGGAAATTCAAGTTTCAGAAAACAAACATTCTGAGATCAGACCTGGTAGTTGTGACATTTGCAGCTTGTTCATGTGTTGGACGGGACAGTTACAAGCAGGGGAGAAGGATTTCTCTCTGCAGGAGAGTGTCTGGGCTGGGCTGTGTTTCTTACCTAGCGTGGAAGCGCAGAGGGTGAAGATGAGGCTCAGAGACACCAAGAGCAGCAGCAGACCAGCACCAGCCGCAAGGGGCACAATGTAATGTGAGCACTCGCTGGCAGGGGCTGTGGAGGAAGCGAAAAAGCAGACACAAGTAAGTGGCTGACTCGAGCCAAGAGGGTCGTGTTGCCACCACATCCAGCTCCTCTCCTGATCCCCATTTCACCACCGGCCGTAACCCCCGAGGGGTGAGGCTATAGGAGCCTTCAGCATATTTTATCCTGTGTGTTGCCCCCTTTCCCTGAGATGAATTCTTTCCCCTGTAATCAGAATCTTTTCTGCACCTTCTGCTATCTACAAAATCCTTCCTCTAGGTCTCTCCTCACCTCATCTTGTCTCCATCAGTTTGCATATCTCACTGGAAAAGATCTCTCTTCTCAAATACCTCTCAATTCCCCTTTAAACCTCGAATTTATTATTATTTAGCTCTTTACAGGGATTCATATGTACAATCTGGGTGAAAGTTCCCTTAGAGATCAGAGCCACATTGTTTTGTGATCCGTGTATAACTCACGTGACTTTTCTCCAAATTCTCTAGAGAAATTCTAACTAAAGACGTAGAATATTCCAGCTTTCTGTGATGGAAAGTTACGTAGAAGCAGCTCTGATTGTGGCCACTCACCCCTATTTCACATCGGAGTCTCCCTTGATCTCAAATATCATATCACTCACCTGCAGGATACCTGGTACTTTTCTTCACACTGCTGCCAGAAGAGTTGAATTTGACTTCACAGGTGAAATTCTTCCCACTGGTCCAGGTGTCCACGGGGACGCTGATGTGATTGATGAGCGTTAAAGATCCATCCTTTGCTTTCAATGAGCGCGTCAGCCCCTGTTCCTGCAGCTCCCCAGAAACACTCCAGGAAACGTGGACTGGGCTGGACACTCCCTGGATCACACAGGCCAGATTCGCTGTCCCAGTGACTTGTCTGCCATGTGGAAATGGGACCAGAAGCATCACCCAGCTGCTGTCGGTATAACTGTCTGAGCAAAAGGAGGTGGCAAATTCAGTGCGATGATCAAATGATCTGCAGTCTGATTAAAGGTGTTAATCTTTCTCTCAGAGACACAAGGTGGTGGGTGATGTAAAATCTTTTATTGCACCAACTTCTGTTGGTGAGAGAGACAAACTTTCAAGCTGCCAGAGAGCTCTTCTTCAGATCTGGGAAACTTATCCAGAGTGTTATTTTCCAGACCTGGAGAAGAGCTCTGTGTCAGCTCGAAAGCTTGTCTCTCTCACCAACAGAAGTTGGCCCAATAAAAGATATTACCTCACCCACCTTGTCTCTCTAATAGCCTGGGACCAACACAGCTACAACACTGCATATCTGTCACTAAGATGGTAATTTAAAAACCCCACATATATTGAAGAAGGAAATATTAAATTACCACAGCACTAACTAGGGTATAGCGCAATACATAGCTGCCCTAAGTAGAAGGAAAATTGCCTAAATTTTATAAAAACTTTTCATTAACTCAAAATATTGTTTCATGCAATCACAACTCTTAGGTTAGAAATATTCCCTACCTGGGTGCCCTGAACAGTCACAGAGAAACTTCAATTGTTTATTTCAGCACTTTCAGGTTTTACACATATATTTTATAACAATAAATGTTGTTATATTTCTTCTATAACCATAGCATTTAATGTTTAGCTGATTTTTTTGGCTTAATGTATGCTTTCCTTTCAACCATTCATCAATAGCTATTGTATCTTGTTATATTTTATTGGGAATATGAAATATGCTTTGTCAATCAGTTATTAGTCTCCTTAAACAAGCTATGGTTCCTTACCTCCAACAAACAGTGTGGATCCATTCCCGAAGATCAGGTAGCTGCTGTATTTATATGCACAGTAGTAAATGCCAGACTCGGTCTTTTGGACGTTGCTGATTTCCAGTGTTGAGCTGCGTGTCTCGTGTTTGCAAGAAAATTTACTTACATTTTGATCATCCAAACAGCGCTTAATGCATGTCGGTGTCTCACCTTCTCTTCTCAAATACCAAAACAGGTTACTTCCTCCTTCCAAGTTTTCTGTGGAAGAACAGTGGATCTTTGCGGTCTCACTAACTTCAACAAACTGGATCTGCTGAGTCTGGTGCAGAAATAACTGCACTCCTAGCACTGGAGAAATAAAATATCGCTATAGTCAGTGTCCATCAGGTCTCCAACTGCCACAAATGGAATGGGTAGCTCAGCAATAGAAATCATTGAATCTGATAATATTTATTCTCAATGCTTAAAACGCTGCTATAACTTTATACAAGTGAATGGAAATCCAATTAATATCCAGCAAAAGTTTCCAAACATATCATAGATACAATATTCAGTACTAGTGTCCTACTGAAGAGGCTGTTTTCCCAATTCCAAAGCTTAATGCAGAAGTTTTACCTAAAGAAGATAAAACCAGATATTCGGCAAAGATCATGTTCATAAAAACAGGACAAAATCCTGACACACTGGCTCAAATGCCTGATGCCTAGTGTACTGCTGCAGTGACTGGGTACAGTGTCTTGGTCATTTCCAGTGAGGAACGCCTCCGAGGAGCATGTGCTGTGGTGACAGATACTAGATGGGTGGGTTAAAGACGCTGCAGAGGGTGCAGCATTTCTTGTAGATTTTCTCTGCATTCCAGTGGCACAGGGGTGTATATAATAATTCAGAATAATTTAACATCCAGAATATGGATGATGTAAATAAACAAACCCACATGAGTTCGGCGCACAAGTCCCATTGACTTTCAAAGGAAAATGCTCTTAAACCACTTAGGTCCATTGCCAATCCCAATGTAAATCTCTCCGCAGGCTTCCGTGTTTGGTTTAGTGTAGCACAGTTCTTGGTGGCACAATGCAGACATGTAAGGATTGTTTGTTGTCTTGACTTGGAGGACTGCTAACTGCACTGTAGATCATCAAACTGACAGCTCTGACATGTGTGAGAAAAACAACAACGTAAGACACGATTTTCAAAATAGTCCAAGTCCCATTTTCAAAAGTGAATTCAGGCCAGATTTTCAAATGTATTTAGATGCCTATAAATGCAGGCAGATGCCTAGTGGGATTTTCAAGCATGGCTAAGGGGGTTAGGTGCCTCACTCCTACTGAAGTCAATGGAAGTTAAGAGCCACCCCTTGAGTTTAGCAATAAACTGGTTAAAATTAACAATGGGGCTGGTTAGAACACTGTGTCTGGCTGCACAAAGCAGGGAGAAAGAAGTAACGTGCATCTGTCAATGTCCCTTCTGAAACAGTTGACAATAGAGGACAACATGGGTTAGTGATTAGAGGAATTGGTTCAAAACAGAACAGAATCCCCAGGTGCCTTGGCCATGTCTCCGTAGCCTGCACCCCACTTGTGAGGCTGCTTTGGCTGGCTGCAGCTTCCCGGATCAATCTGTCAGAAAGCCTTTCCAGGCAGCTCTCTAAGGCTGGGAACCATCTTCCTTCTCTTTCCCTCCCCTGCCTTCCTCCCTCCCATGGTTGGGGAGCAACCTGGGCTAAATCCCGCAGTCCCTGACTGAGGCAATGTAAACTGGAAGCAGGAGTTTAGAGCAGGGCTGGACTGGCCAAGGTTCTGCCTGATTTCTAGCCCAAGGGCATTACTCACAATTACACAGCTTCCCCTTTGCACTAATGTAAAGAGGAGTTTCAGGGAGCATAAATTATACTCACAGCCACTTCCAGGCCCCTGTGCGTTACCATGGTGGAAAGGGGCTTAGTGCAAATGAGAATCAGGTCCCCATTCTCGCTGTTAAAGGGCTGAATGTTGTCAGTGGTAGTACAGATAAGTCCATGGAAATTATAACGCTATTTGAGCACAATGTCTCCCCAGCCCAGTTCCTGCAAAGGCCTGTTAGCACCCTCCCAGTAACACTGATTGGCAATGGCACAAAGCCCTATTTACTGCTCTAAGGTTCCCAGCGAAAATGCTTTACAACGTACAGTGCATTAAGGAACGGAAGGTAGGTGCTGATCTTAACAACAGCTGAGCATCCACCACTCCCCTTGACTTTACTCAGTGTTGCAGGTGCCCAGCATGTCACAGGAAGTGCCTCAGCACCATGCAGGATTGGGCCCTTACAGTGTACATAGAAATTGCTTCACCCACTGTGGGGGTGGAGTGGGGCAGCTGTTTGACACCCCACAGCAGCACTGCGCAGTGGCTTAGGGCAGGAAGTGAAAAGGAGGAATGGAGCCAACTACAGCTACAAGAGCAATTTTACACTCATGGAATTTCCCGTGCTGGGCAGAGAATGGATTTCCCATCCCACACAGATTTTCAAGATACTGAAACATTTTCCTGTGTCGAACTGGTACAAAAAGTCAAAATCTTGGAACTGGACACTAGAATGTTTCATTTTGAAATTCTGAAACATTTTTATCAAGTAAAAAAATTAGTCACAACTGACCCTTTTCCTATGGACAACAAATCTTCATTTCAACAACTGGTCATTTTCTTCTAAAAACTCCTGACCAGCTCTTGTAACTACTCACATGGGAAGTTGACCAAGGAACCAGAGCCAGAGACTCTCGTCTTGCAGAAAGCATCCTCAGTGACTTCAAGTCACCATTCATTAAAGACCTCAGTTTGAAGTCACAGTGGAAATCTGGGCCCTCCTGTAGCCCTGTTGGGTTCAGTACTCAGGGTAACATGAGATCAGATTCCGGGCCTTAGTCATTCATTTTTTATTGGCGCTCAGAGAATCACAGAAATGTCAGACTGGAAGGAACCTTGAAAAGTCATCCAGGTCCTGCCTCAGCACCGGGGTCTGGACAAGAAAACCTGGACCATCCTTGACACACGTTTGTCTAACTTGTTCTTAAAAACCTCCAGTGACGGGGATTCCACAACCTCCCTTGGACACCTGTTCCAGAGCCGAACTCCCCTGAGAGTTACAAAGTTTTTCCTAATATCTCACCTAAATCTCCCCTGCTGCAGATTAAGCCCATTACTTCTTCTCTAGACTTTAGGGGACAGCCCTTACCATTGTTGAATATGTGTGTGTAACAAGTTCTGTGTGCTACATTTGTTGTATCATCCATCAGGAGAAACACAGACGCTACGTGGGATAGATGGGGCCGGCGTCTGCTCTCAGAGACTCTAGAGTAGATCCGGAGTAACTGCACTGACTGGAACAGAGCTCCTCCAGATTTACACTGCTGTAAACCAGAGCAGAATCTGGCACAAAGAATTTAAGAGGTCACCTTATTTATTACACAATAAGCTGAGCTTGAGGCATTGAACAGGGAACACACACAAACAAACATCAATACTGGGTCTTTTTAATGAGTGACAGTTCGAATGACAGCTTGAAGAACAAGTTGTGATGCAAACAGGCAGCGCGTGCAGACTCAGGCACCAGGAGAGCTCCAGCCATGGATATGGTGTTATCATCATTAGATGATGCAGCGGGACTGGCACATGGGGCTCTGTGGATCTCGCCCTTGGGGGAAAGTAGCAGACTCTAGAGCAGCGTTTCTCAACCTTTTAGATACCAGCGACCGGCTTGCTGCCTTCCTAAACTGTGTCAGGGAGATGTCAGGGACCGGCGCCAGTCCACGAACAGGTCGTTGAGAAACACGGCTCCAGAGGAAGCACTGGAGTAGCAGCTCCAGCCCTGGCCTGGGTGGAGATTTTCATCCCTCCCAGCTCCTCCCGCTTCCATCCTTCCCCTTCACATCCCATTGCACGT
Organism: Chelydra serpentina; assembly: GCA_037349315.1. NCBI lineage: Eukaryota > Metazoa > Chordata > Testudines > Chelydridae > Chelydra > Chelydra serpentina. Next base: position 2,775,646 of record JBAIAC010000104.1, on the reverse strand, counting down.
CCATGTAACGTTACTGCAAAGGGAGCACGAGCCTGATGGGGATCAGGGAGCTGCGGCGTCTACAGGGGCTGCACGTCCCCTCTGCAGGCTCCTGCCATCCGGCCTCACTCTGTGCAGGGAAGCCGCAGCCCTTTAACTGTTTCCGGGTCCCTCTGCACGTGGGGGATGATGATGACAATTATTGTGTTACCATAGCACCCAGAAACCCCGGTTATGGAGCAGGCCCCGTTGTGCTAGGCGCTGCACAAACACAGAACAAAGACAGTCCCTGCCCCAAAGAGCTTCCAATCTAATACACTAGTGATGTGAAAAGTCATCTACACCATGATACCTTTATAAATACATCCCAAAATAAGATTTCCCTACTGATGAGGCTGGACTCTGTGGGGATCTTCTGACTTTTTTATTCTAATCAGAGAAATGGAGAAAATAAAAAAGAAAGGAGACGGAGACACACAGAGCCTTCTCCCAGCTGCTACGTCCGATCAGCGGAGACCCATCCATCAGTTCTCACCTGTGGATTCCCCTGCACTAGACAGTTCAGGGTTTTACACGTTTCCCTCTGGCCGATCGCTGCATCGTGGGTTCATTGCGATTCCGTGAATCGAAATCCAGATGAGCGTATAAGATTCCACCCTGTTTGGCGACAGTTAGTAACATGAGCCCCCTCCTTGCAAAATGAAGGGACATAAACTGAGACAGAACTGAACATCCAAGTGAGTTTAGCCTGATGAAAAATCCCCTCTCATCTCCGATTCTCCTGCTTGTCCTATAAATGGTGCGTGTTATCAGAATGGAACCAGCGCTGGATTCTGACTTTAAGAACTCAGCTACTGACAACATTTTGCCAGGTCCAAACCCCATATCAATGGACAGTCTTCTGTTGAGGTCAGTGAGCTTTGGATCAGACCCACAGCACACGTCACTGGAAAATCTTCATGTGCTTTACAAATATAATTTCTTACAGCTCTTTACCTTATAAGTGCCAGAAATGTTCCCAGCACAACACAAATACCCTGTAAAGGGCTCAGTTAGGAACAATAAAACATCAAACTTCCCATCACCTTGAGCAGTAAGTCTAGTTAACCATTTTTTACACGTGGTGAAACAGAGTCACAGAGCACTAAGTGACCTGCCCACTATCTCACAGTAAATTGGTACCAGAGTTAACAGTAAGGCTCTTTGCCTTTCAACTACTCCGACAGCTAGATCTCACTTTCACCTTCTGCTTCCAGAATAACCAGTTCAATTACTAAGTATATGAAGTTGATGGATGGATTAGAAATGCCTGAGACAGACACATTGATTTAGACAGAGATAGTTTGCAAGGAGCTGTACCTGGTGCTCCTCTGAAGCTGGGGTTGCGGAGATCCTGGGCTGGAATCCTGGAACAAACAAAGACAACAGTAAAAGTTCCTCTTCCACGGTCACTCCCCGAGCTGTAGTTTATTGACTAATGGTGCATCCGAGCTGTGGGTACCACTACCCAGAGCATCACGATGCATGGCAAATGGAGAGAGGCTCATCAGAAAGGCTAGTGCTCTTTGTGAACTATAGACAAGGTGCCTGGGCCATGGGCAGTAGAAGCCTTCTACATCGCTCCCTTTGTCACTGAGAACAAAGCCGTTCTCCCGACACAGGGAATTCAAGTTTCAGAAAACAAACATTCTGAGATCAGTGCTGGCAGTTGTGACATTTGCAGTGTGTTTATGTGTTGGACAAGGCAGTGACAAGCAGGGGAGAAGGATTTCTCTCTGCGGGAGAGTGTCTGGGCTGGGCTGTGTTTCTTACCTAGCGTGGAAGGGCAGAGGGTGAAGACGAGGCTCAGAGACACCAAGAGCAGCAGCAGACCAGCACCAGCCGCAAGGGGCACAATGTAATGTGAGCACTCGCTGGCAGGGGCTGTGGAGGAAGCTAAAAAACAGACAAGTGGCTGACTCAAGTAAAGAGGGTCATGTTGCCACCACATCCAGCTCCTCTCCTGATCCCCATTTCACCATGGACCTTAATCCTCGAGGATTGATGATACAGGAGCCTTCAGCACGTTTCCCCCACTGTTGTGCATTGCCCTTGGCATTAGGCCAATGATTTCTCCCGTAATGAGAATTTTCTCTGCACCTTCTGCCATCTACAAAATCCTCCCTCTAGGTCTCTCCTCACCTCATCGCCTCTCCGTCACTTTGTGTATCTCACTGGAAAACATCTCTCTTCTCAAATGCCTCTGAAATCCCCTTTACTCCTGGCATTTATTTTTATTTAGCTCTTTACAGGGATTCATATGTACAATCTGGGTGAAAGTTCCCTTAGAGATCAGAGCTACATTGTCTTGTGATCCCTGTAATGTCTCACGTTACCTTTCCCCAAATTCTCTAAAGAAATTTTAACTAAGACATAGAATATTCCAGCTGTCTGTGATGGAAAGTTACGTAGAAGCAGCTCTGATTGTGGCCACTCACCCCTATTTCACATCGGAGTCTCCCTTAACCTCGAATATCATATCACTCACCTGCAGGATACCTGGTACTTTTCTTCACACTGCTGCCAGAAGAGTTGAATTTGACTTCACAGGTGAAATTCTTCCCACTGGTCCAGGTGTCCACGGGGACGCTGATGTGATTTATGAGCGTTGAAGATCCATCCTTTGCTTTCAATGAGCGCGTCAGCCCCTGTTCCTGCAGCTCCCCAAAAACACTCCAGGAAACATGGACTGGGCTGGACACTCCCTGGATCACACAGGCCAGATTCGCTGTCCCAGTGACTTGTCTGCCATGTGGAAATGGGACCAGAAGCATCACCCAGCTGCTGTCGGTATAACTGTCTGAGCAGAAGGAGGTGTGAAATTTCAGTGTGAGGATCAGATGAGCTGCAGTCTGATTAAAGGTGTTAATCTTTCACTCACAGAGACACAAGGTGGGTGAGGTAAAATCTTTCATTGGACCAACTCCTGTTGGTGAAAGACAAACTTTCAAGCTTCCACCGAGCTCTTCTCCAGGTCTGGGTAATATAGTCAGAGTGTCATTTTCCAGTTCTGGAGAAGAGCTGTGTGTCAGCTCGAAAGCTTGTCTCTCTCACCAACAGAAGTTGGCCCAATAAAATATATTACCTCACCCACCTTGTCTCTGATATCCTGGGACCAAGAAACGCTACAGCAACACTGCATACTATCATTCACTAAGACATTAATTCAAAGGAACAAATCTATTGAAGAAGGAAATATTAAATTACCACACCAACAATAACTAGGATATAGGGCAATACATAGCTGCACTACCTATAAGGAAAATTGCGTACAATTTTATAAATTATATAAACTTTTCATTAACTCAAGAATATTATTTCATGCAAGCATAACTCTTAGGTTAGAAATATTCCCTACCTTGGTTCCCAGAAGAGTCAGAGAAATTTCAAAAGTTTATTTTTGCACGTTTAAATTTTACACATATATTTTATAACAATAAATGTTATATTCCTTTTATACCCATAGCATTTAATGTTTAGCTGATTTCTTCGGCTTAAAGTATGCTTTCCTTTCAACCATTCATCAATAGCTATTGTATCTTTTTATATTTTATTGGGAACATGAAATATGCTTTGTCAATCAGTTATTAGTCTCCTTAAACAAGTTATGGTTCCTTACCTCCAACAATCAGTGTGGATCCATTCCCAAAAAGCAGGTAGCTGCTGTCTATATATGCACAGTAGTAAATGCCAGAGTCAGTCTTTTGGATATTGCTGATTTCCAGTGTGGAGCTGTGTGTCTCGTGTTTGCAAGCAAATTTACTTACATTTTGATCATCCAAACAGCGCTTAATGCATGTGGGTTTCTCGCCTTTTCTTCTCAAATACCAAAACATTCTACTTCCTTCCAATTTTTCTTTGGAAGAACAGTGGATCTTTGCAGTCTCACTAACTTCAACAAACTGGATCCGCTGAGTCTGGTACAGAAATAACTGCACTCCTAGCCCTGGAGAAATAAAATACTGTTATAGTCAGTGTCCGTCAGGTCTCCAACTGCCACAGATGGAACGGATAGCTCAGCAATAGAATTTACTTAATCTGATAGTTATTCTCTGCATCCAAAATGCTAAAAAAGCTGCTCTAACTTTGTACAAGTGAATGGAAATGCAATTAATATCCAGCAAAAGTTTCCAAACATATCATAGAAATTCAACACTGCTGTCCTACTGAAGAGGCTGTTTTCCCAATTCCAGAGTTTAATGCAGAAGTTTTACCTAAGGAAGATAAAACCAGATACTCGGCAAAGATCATGTTCATAAAAAGTAGAACAAAATCCTGACACACTGGCCAAAGGCTGATGCCTAGTGCACTGCTGCAGTGACTGGGTACAGTGTCTCGGTCATTTCCAGTGAGGAACACCTCTGAGGAGGATGTGCTGTGGTGATAGATACTAGATGGGTGGGGTAAAGAATCTACAGGGAGTACAGCATTTCGTGTAGAATTGCTCTGCATTCCAATCGCACAGGGGTGTATAGAATGATTTCGAATAATTTTAAACCTCCAGAACATGGATGATGTGTATAAACAAACCCACATCACTTTGGAGCAAAAGTCCCATTGACTTTCAAAGGAAAATGCTCCTAGATCACATAGTTCTTTTGACAATCCAAAGCTAAATCTCTCCCCAGCCTTCCGTGTTCAGTCCTTTGTTGTACCATATTTCTTGGTGCTACAAAATTTGCCGGTAAGAATCATTAAGAGTCTCATCTTGGAGGACTTCAATAGCACTTTAAATCATCAAACTGAAAGCTCTGACATGTGTGAGAAATAAGACAACAAGGGATACAATTTGCAAAAGAGTCCAAGTCCCATTTTAAAAACTGACTTAGGGCCAGATTTTGAAAAGAATTTCAGTGCCTATAAATGCAGAGAGGTGCCTAGTGAGATTTTCAAACATGGCTAAGAAGGTTCGGTGCCTCACTCCTACTGAAGTCAGTGGAAGTTAAGCGCCTCCCCTGCCTCTCTTTGGATCTATCAAGAAACTGGCTAAAAAGGAACGGAACATGGCAGGTTAGCAAGCTGCGTCTGGCTGCACAAAGCAGGCAGAGAGAAAAAAAGTGCATCTGTCAGCGACCCTTCTGAAACAGCTGACAATATAGGGCAGCGTGGGCTAGCGATTAGAGACATTGGCTCAGAAAAGACCAGATTCCCTAGGTGACTTGGCCACGTCTCCTTAGCCTCAATCCCACTTCTGAGGCTGCAGTGACTGGCTGCAGCTCCCCATGGTAAGTGGGGATCGATCTGTCAGAAACCCCTTCCCGGCAGCTCTCAAATGCTGGGGACCATCTTCCTTCCTTTCCCTCCCTCCCTCTCATGATTGCGGAGCGACCTGGGCTAAATCCTGCAGTCCCTGCCTGAATCAATATTAAATGGAAGCAGGAGTTTAGAGCAAGGCTGGACTGGCCAAGATTCTGCCTGATTTCCAGCCCAAGGGCATTACTCACAATGACAAAGATTCCCCTTTGCACCAGTGTAAAGAGGAGTTTAGAGGAGCAGAAATTACACTGACACCCACATGCAGGCCCCTGTGTGTTACCATAGTGGCAAGGGGCTTAGTGCAAATGAGAATCCGGTCCCCAGGCTCACTTTTAAGGGGCTGTACGTTGTCAGTGGTAGTACAGATAAGACCATAGAAATCAGAACGCTATTTGAGCAGAATGTCTGCCCAGCCCAGTTCCTGTAAGGGCCTGTTATAAACCTCCCAGTAACACTGACTGACAATGGTAGAATGCCGTATTTACTGCTCTAAGGATCCCAGCGCAATGCTTTACAATGTACAGTGCTTTAAGGAACTGAACGTAGGAGCTGATCCTCAAGCTGCCGAGTGCCCACCACTCCTCTGGACTTAGCTGAGTGCTGCGGGTGCCCAGCACAACACAGCAAGTGCCTCAGCACCTTGCAGAATTGGATCCTTACAGTATATACAGAAATCCCTTCATCCACGGAGCGGGGCAGCTGTTTGACAGCCCACACCAGCACTGCGCAGTGGCTTAGGGCAGGAAGCAAAAAGGTGCAATGTAGCCACCTGCAGCTACAGGAGGAATTTTACACTCCTGTAATTGCCAGGCTGGGGCAGAAAATTTCCCATCACACAAAAATTTTCAAGATATCGAAAACATTTCCCGTCTTGAACTGGGAGTCAAAATTACAAAAATGTTGACTATATAAAATTTTGACCATGTTAGTTTTAAAATGATCTTTCAAATATAATTAGCTTAAACGTCTCAGCAATACGTCATTTTGAACTGGAGAACAGGAATTTTTCAGTTTTGAAACTTTTTATACATGTCAAAAAATTCATCAAAACTCAACCTTTTCCCATGAAAAAAAATAATCTCCATTTCAACTAGCTGGCATTTTCTGACAAAAAAGTGTTGCATCTAAATACTCCAGACCAGCTCTAGTAATTACTCACATGGGACGTTGCACAAGGAACCAGAGCCAGCTGCTCTCGTCCTGCTGAAAGCATCCTCAGTGACTTCAAGTCACTGTCCACTCATGACCTCAGTTTGAAAGCTCAGTGGAAATCTGGGCTTTCCTGCAGCTCCGTTGGGTTCAGTAACATGAGATCAGACTCAGGTTCTTAGTCATTTCATTTTTATTGGCACTCAGAGAATCATAGAAATGTCAGACTGGATGGAACCTTGAAAAGTCATCCAGGTCTTGCCTCAGCCCCGGGGTCTGGACAAGTAAACCTGGGTCATCACTGACAGGTGTTTGTCCAACGTGTTCTTAATACCTCCAGTGACGGGGATTCCACAACCTCCCTCAGTTCCAGAGCTGAACTCCCCTGAGAGTTAGGAAGTTTTTCCAAATATCTCCCCTAAATCTTCCCTGCTGCAGATTCAGCCCATTACTGCTTGTCCGGCCTCTAGTGGACATGGCGAACAAAAAAATCTTCTTTAAAACAGCCCTCACCGTATGTGGAGATGTGTGTCTAACAAGTGGTGTGTGACACATTTGTTGTAGAAACACAGACACTAAGTGGGATGAAAAGGGGGGCTGGATTCTGCTCTCAGAGTCACCGGAGTAAATCCAGAATAGCTCCACTGACCGCAACAGAGCTCCTCCACACTTCCACTGCTGTAAACCAGAGCAGAATCTGACCCAAAGGATTTAAGAGGTTACCTTTCTGATTATACAGTAAGCTGAGCTTGAGGCACTGAACAGGTTAAAAAATGCAACACACACAATCACTAGTGGGGATGCCGTCTGTTTTTAATGAGTGACATTTAAAGTGACAGCTTGAAGAACAAGGAGTTGTGATGCAAACAGGCAGCGCGTGCAGGCTCAGGCACCAGGAGAGATCCAGCCATTGATAACCTGTTGTCATTGTTAGATGGTGCACGGGGCTGACACCTGGGGCCCTGTGGCTCTCACCAATAGGGACAGGAGCAGCCTCTACAGCAGCATTTCTCAACCTCTCTGATACCAGGGACTGGCTTCTGCCTTTCAAACCTGTGTCAGGGAGATCTCAGAGACTGGTCATTGAGAAACACTGCTGTAGAAGAAACACTGGAGTAGCAGCTCCAGTCCTGGCCTGGGTGGAGATTCTCATCCCTCCTGCATCCATCCTTCCCCTTCACAATCCCATTGCACGGCCATGTAACGTTACTGCAAAGGGAGCATGCGCCTGCTGAGGATGAGGGGAGCTGGGAGCTGTGGCGTATACGGGGTTGCATGTCCCCTCTGCAGGCTCCTGCCATCCGGCCTCACACCGTGCAGGGAAGCCGCAGCCCTTTAACTGTGTCCGGGTCCCTCTGCACGTGGGGGATGATGATGACAATTATTGTGTTACCATAGCACCCAGGAGCCCTGACTATGGAGCAGGCCCCGTTGTGCTAGGCGCTGCACAAACACAGAACAAAGAGACAGTCCCTGCCCCAAAGAGCTTCCAATCTAATACACACGTAATGTGTAAAGTCATCTACACCATGATGCCTTTATATCCCAAAATGAGATTTCCCACCTGATGAGGCTGGACTCTGTGGGGATCTTCTGACTTTTTTATTCTAATCAGAGAAGTGGAGAAAAGAAGAAAAGAAAGGAGACGGAGACAGACAGAGCCTTCTTCCAGCTGCTACGTCTGATCAGCAGAGAACCAGCCATCAGTTCCTACGTGTGGATTCCCCTGCACTAGACAGTTCAGGGTTTTACACTTTTCCCTCTGGCCGATCGCTGCATCGTGCGCCTGTTGCGATTCCGTGAATTGAAATCCAGATGAGCGTATAAGATTCCACCCTGTTTGGTGACAGTTAGTAAAAAATTAGCCCCCTCCTTGCAAAATGAAGGGACAGAAGCTGAGACAGAACTGAACATCCAAGTGAGTTTAGCCTGATGAAAAATCCCCTCTCATCTCTGATTCTCCTGCTTGTCTTATAAATTGTGCAGGTTATCAGTATGGAACCAGCCCTGGATTCTGTCTTTAAGAACTCAGCTACTGACAACATTTTGCTAGATCCAAACCTCATGTCAATGGACAGTCTCCTATTGAGGTCAGTGAGTTTTCAATGGGAAATCTTCATGTGCTTTACAAATGTAATTTCTTATAGCTCATTATCTTATAAGTGCCAGAAATGTTCCCAGCTGCACAAAAATACCCTATAAAGGGTACAGTCAGAACCAATAAAACATCAAACTTCCCATCGTCCTTGCACAGTAAACCTTGTTATCCACTTTTTACACATGGGGAAACTGAGTCACAGAGCACTAAGTGACCTGCCTGCTATCCTACAGTAATTAATACCAGAGTTAGCAGTAAGGCTCTTTGCTCCCCTTCTGTTACTCAAGCAGCTAGACCTCACTTTCTCCTTCACCTTTCAAAACAATCAGTTTAATTGCCAAATATATCAAGTTGATGGATGGATTAGAAATGCCTGAGACAGACACATTGATTTAGACAGAGATAGTTTGCAAAGAGCCGTACCTGGTGCTCCTCTGAAGCTGGGGGTGCTGAGATCCTGGGCTGGAATCCTGGAACAAACAAACAAAGACAACAGTAAAAGTTCCTCTTCCACAGTTACTCCTTCAGCTGCAGTTTTTGACTAATGGTGCATCTGAGCTGTGGGTACCCAGGGCACCACCACGCATGGCACATGGAGAGAGGCTCATCAGAAAGGCTAGTGATCTTTGTGAACTATAGACAAGGTGCCTGAGCCATCGGAAATAGAAGCCTTTCTACATCGCTCCCTTTGTCACTGAGAACAAAGCCGTTCTCCCGACACAGGAAATTCAAGATACAGAAAACAAACATTCTGAGATCAGTCCTGGTAGCTGTGACATTTGCAGCGTGTTCATGTGTTGGACGGGACAGTTGCAGTCCCCAGTAGCAAGCAGGGGAGAAGGATTTCTCTCTGCAGGAGAGTGTCTGGGCTGGGCTGTGTTTCTTACCTAGCGTGGAAGGGCAGAGGGTCCAGACGAGGCTCAGAGACACCAAGAGCAGCAGCAGACCAGCACCAGCCGCAAGGGGCACAATGTAATGTGAGCACTCGCTGGCAGGGGCTGTGGAGGAAGCTAAAAAACAAACTTGTGGCTGACTCGAGCCAAGAGGGCCGTGATGCCACCACATCCAGCTCTTCTGTCCCGACCCCATTTCACTACAGGCCGTAACCCCCGAGGGGTGAGGCTACAGGAGCCTTCAGCACCTTTCACACTCTGTGTTGCCCCCTCTTTCTTAGGCGAATTCTTTCCCCTGCAATCAGAATCTTCTCTGCACCCTCTGCCATCTACAAAATCCTCCCGCTAGGTCTCTCCATCGCCTCTCCATCACTTTGCATATCTCATTGGAAAACTGCTCTCTTCTCAAATGCCTCTGAATTCCCCTTTACCCAGGATATATAGTATTTAACTCTTTACAGTGCTTTATATGTACAATCTGGGTGAAAACTGCCAAAAATCAGAGCTACATTGTTTTGTGTTCCCTGTAATGTCTCAATTTACCTTTCCCCAAATTCTCTAGAGAATTCTAACTGACATAGGATATTCCAGCTTTCTGTGATGGAAAGTTACGTAGAAGCAGCTCTGATTGTGGCCACTCACCCCTATTTCACATCGGAGTCTCCCTTGATCTCAAATATCATATCACTCACCTGCAGGATACCTGGTACTTTTCTTCACACTGCTGCCAGAAGAGTTGAATTTGACTTCACAGGTGAAATTCTTCCCACTGGTCCAGGTGTCCATGGGGACGCTGATGTGATTGATGAGCGTTAAAGATCCATCCTTTGCTTTCAATGAGCGCGTCAGCCCCTGTTCCTGCAGCTCCCCAGAAACACTCCAGGAAACGTGGACTGGGCTGGACACTCCCTGGATCACACAGGCCAGATTCGCTGTCCCAGTGACTTGACTGTCATTGAGAAATGAGACCAGAAGCATCACCCAGCTGCTGTTGGTATAACTGTCTGAGGAGAAGGAAGTGGTGAATTCAGTGTGATAATCAGATGAGCTGCAGTCTGATTAATCTTTCACTAAGAGAAACAATGTGGGTGAGGTAATATCTGTTATTGGATCAACTTCTGTTGGTGAAAGAGGGAAACTTACACAGAGCTCGTCCTTTAGGCCTGGGCTGAAGAAGAGCTCTGTGGAAGTTTGAAAGCGTGTGTCTCTCACCAACAAAAATTGATGCAGTAAAAGATATTACCTCACCCACCTGGTCTCTCTCATATCTTGGGACCAACACAGCCACAGCAAAACGACATACTATCTTGTGCTAAGCCAAGGCATTAATTCAAAGACAAAAAGCTGTTGAAGAAGAAGGAAATATTAAATCTAAAGAGGAGATATAGCACAATACATATCTGCACTAGCCAGAAGGAAAGTCGTGTGCAATTTTATTAATTGATGCCCTCTAAGGAACATTTCATTAACTCAAAACATTATTTCATGCAATCATGGCTCTTAGGTTAGAAATATTCCCAACCTGGGTGCCTTGAACAGACACGGAGAAACTTCTAAGGTTTTTTTTTGAGCATTTTCAAATTTTGTTGTCTTATTTATTAAAAATACACATTATATTCTTTCTATATACATAGAATGTAATGTTTAGCTGATCTTTTTGGCCTGAAGTATGCTTTCCCTTTAACCGTTCATCAATAGCTATAGTATCTGGTTACATTTTAATGGGAACATGAAATGTGCTTTCTCAATCAGTTAATAGTCTCCTTAAATCTCCTTACCTCCAACAATCAGTGTGGATCCATTCCCAAAAATCAGGTAGCTGGTAGTTGTAACTGCACAGTAGTAAATGCCAGACTCATTCTTTTGGATATTGTTGATTTCCAGCGTTGAGTCATATGTTTTGCGTTTGCAAACAAATTTACTTACATTTTGATCATCGAAACACTTCTTAATGCAGGTGGGTGTTTCGCCTTCTCTTCTCAAATACCAAAACACTTCCCCTCCTCCTTCCAATTTTTCTTTGGAAGAACAGTGGATCTTTGCAGTGTCACTAACTTCAACAAACTGGATCCGCTGAGTCTGGTACAGAAATAACTGCACTCCTAGCCCTGGAGAAATAAAACATTGTTATAGTCAGTGTCCGTCAGGTCTGGATAGTTCAGCAATGGAATATACTTCATCTGATAATATTTATGCTCTGCAGCTTAAATGCTAAAAAACCTGCAATAACTTTGTACAAGTAAATGGAAATGCAATTAAAATCCAGGAAAATTTCAAAATATATCCTATATATTCAACACGGATGTCCTATTGAAGAGGCTGTTTTCTCAATTCCAAAGCTTAATGCAGATGTTTTACCTAAGGAAGATAAAACCAGATACTCAGCAAAGATCATTTTAGTAAAAAAAAAAGTAAAAGAAAGTCCTGACACACTAGCGCAAAAGCTGATGCCCAGTGCAGTGCTGCAGAGACGGGGTACAGTGTCTTGGTCATGTCCAGTGAGGAACGCCTCCGAGGAGCATGTGCTGTGGTAATAGATACTGGGGCGTGTGGGGGTGGTTGAATGAATCTACAGAGATTATGGTATTTCTTGTAGAATTTCTCTGCATTCCAAAGGCACAAGGATGTAACTGTAACGATTAATAATCATTTTAAATTAGGTTACAGTGTAGTAGCCGTGTTAGTCTGTGTCAGCAAAAAGAAAATAAGAAAGAAAGAAATACTTGTGGCATCTGTGGCAAATTGCCGGCACTACTATGATGGGTCCCGCACTTTCTCTTCTTGTGGGGGGGTTTCAGGGTGCCATTTCTTGCCCCTGAACTGGGGTAACAGCTATCCTACTGGTATCCCAGGGAAGGGGAGTGGAGAGGGAGGGACCCAGGCCCGCCCTCTACTCTGGGTCCCAGCCCAGGGGCCCTATGATAGCAGGTGAACCACTTGTACCAGTGATTCTTTCCCCTGGGCTACTTCCCTCTCCTGACCTTCAGCTTGTGGGGTTTCCTGCCTTCCCTCTGCACAAGCCAGGTGTCCCTTTACCTAGGATCTTGGTCGTCTTAGCCCACTGCAACACTTCTCAAAACTCTCCTCCGCTTTCCTTCGAACTGCTCTTTGTTCCACCACCAATCCACTCTGCTTCAACTCCTCCAAACTGCTCTCTGCTCCACCACCAAACCACTCTGATTCAGCTCCTCCAAACTGCTCTCTGCTCCACCACCAAACCACTCTGCTCCAACTCCTCCTCACTCTGCTCCAGCTCCTCCTCTGGCTGATTGAAGCAGGGGGATTTTATCAGGTGACTGGCTTCAGGTGCTTTTAATTAATCTACAGGGAATAAGGCTTCTCCTCATCCTAGATCACTCTCCTGCTGCCTTCTGGCCATGCTGTATCACACACCTTAGAGACTAACAAATTTATTTCAGCATAAGCTTTCGTGGGTTAGAACCCACTTCATCGGATGCATGGAATGAAACATACAGTAGACAGATATTTATACAGTCAGAGAAACATGATAAGGTGGAGGTGCATAGACCAATCTTAAGAGGCTAATTAATTGAGAGGAACCATAACAGCAGGGGAAGAAAAACCTTTGAACCTTTAATAATTTTAAACAACATCCAGTACCTGGCACAATGTTTCCTATGTATAAACTGAATAAATGCGCCCACCTGACTTCAGAGCAGGAGGGCCATTGATTTTCAAAGGAAAATGCTCCTACACCACTTAGTTGCTTTTGAGAATCCCCACCTAAGTCTCGCCCCAACACTTCATGTTTGGTCCATCATTGTACCGTGTTTCTTCTCGATGCTGACCAGGAGTGAACATCTGGAGTTTCAACTTGTGTGAGAAATAAGACAATGAAGAATATGATTTTCAAAAGCACCTAAGTCCCATTTTCAAAAGTGACTTCAGGCCAGGTTTTCAAAGCTCTTTAGGGGCCTATAAATGCAGCGGGGCCTCACTACTACTGAAGTCAATGGAAGTTAAGCGCCTCCCCTGCCTCTCCTGGGATCTAGCAATAAACTGGCTGAAAATGAACGGAACGGGGCTGGTTGGAAAGCTGTGTCTGGCTGCACAAAGTAGCAATAGAGAAGAAAAGGGCATCTCAGTGTCTCTTCTGAAACAGCTGACAATACAGGTCAACATGGGTGAGCAAAAAGAGGTATTGGCTCAGAAAAGCACAGATTCCCTGGGTGCCTTGGCCACGTCCCTTTAGACTGCAACCCATTTTCTGAGGTTGCACTGACTGGCTGCAGCTCCTCTGGCAAAGTGGAGATCGATCTGTCACAAACCCCTTCCCAGCAGCTTTCTAGTGCTGGGGACCATCTACCTCCTTCCTTCCCCTCCTTCACTCCCACTGCTGGGGAGCAACCTGGGCTAAATCCTGCAGTTCCTGACTGAGGCAATGTTAAGTGGAAGCAGGAGTTTGGCTGAGGAAGGACGGCTGGACTGGCCGAGATTCTGCCTGATTTCTAGCCCAAGGGCATTACTCATAATTACACAGCTTCCCCTTTGCACCAATGAAAGGAGGAGTTTAGAGGAGCATAAATTACACTCACACCCACTTCCAGGGCCCTGTGCGTTACCATAGTGGAAAGGGGCTTAATCATCAATGGACCTGATTGTCATTTGCACTATGTCCTTATGTTCTCACGTTCCCAGACTCGCTGTTAAGACACTCAAGTATCAGCGGGGTAGCTGTGTTTGTAGCTTCTACAGATCCAGACTAAGAGTCCTGTGGCACCTTATAGACTAACAGATGTATCTGAGCATAAGCTTTTTACGAAAGCTTATGCTCCAATACATCTGTTAGTCTAAGGTGCCACAGGACTCTTTGTAGCTTGTTAAGACACTGAATGTTGCATCCGATGAAGTGGGTTCTAACCCACGAAAGCTTATGCTGAAATACATTTGTTAGTCTCTAAGGTGCTACAAGTTTTTCTTTCTTATTTTCGTTTTGAATGTTGTCAGTGGCACTACAGAGAAGAATATAGAAATCTTAATGCGATTCAATCATAATGTCTCCCCAGCAAAGTCCCTTATAAGAGAAAGTGCCTGCTATAAACCTCCAAGTAATACACAATGCTTTATTGCTCTCGGGATCCCAGCACAATGCTTTACAATGTGCAGTGCTTTAAGGAACGGAAGGTAGGTGCTGATCCTAACAGAGGCTGAGAACCCACCACTCCCCTTGATTTTGCTCAGTGTTGCGGGTGCCCAGCATGTGACAGGAAGTGCCTCAGCACCGTGCAGGATTGGGCCTTTATGCTGTGTATGGAAATGTCTTTATCCAGTGTCGGGGGTGGAGCGGGGCAGCTGTTTGACAGCCCCACTGCAGCACTGCGCAGTGCCTTAGGGCAGGAGCAATGTACATTTTACACTCATGTGATTACCAGGGCTGGGCAGAAAATGGTTTTTCCATCCCACAAAAATTGTTAAGATACTGAAAACTTTTCCTGTCTCAAACTAGGATGAAATAATCAAAATCTCAAACATTTTCCTTGAACCAAAAATCCAAAGATCATTTCTGGTTTGGGTGAAAGGAAGCGTTTTCTTTTAATCATTTTGAAATTTTTCCTTTCAATTTTGACCATATAAAATATTGACCATGTTAATTTTTTTTTCAACTATAATGAATTTAAACTGCTAAGCAAGACGTCATTTTGAAATGGAGAACCGGAATTATTCAATGTTCAGTTATGAAACTTTTTTTCAGATCAAAAAATTAATCAAAGCTGAGGTTTTCCCCATGAAAAAAATTCAACAAATGGGCATTTCCAGACAAAGAAATGTTTCTTCGAAACACTCCTGACCAGCTCTAGTAGTAACCCAAATGGGACGTAGGCCAAGGAACCAGAGCCAGCTGCTCTCGTCTTGCTGAAAGCATCCTCAGTGACTGCAAGTCACCATTTATTCAAGACCTCAGTTTGAAGTCACAATGGAAATCTGGGCCTTCCTGCAGCCCCATTGGGTTCAGTACTCAGGGTAACATGAGATCAGATTCAGGCTCTTCGTCATTCTATGAGTGTCCATGAAAAAATGAATGACAGAAATTTCAGGCTTTAAGGGACGTTTAAAAGTCATCAAGGTGCTGCCTTAGCACAGGGGTCTGGATAAGTAAACCTAGACCATCCCTGACAGGTCCAACCTGTTCTTTCAACCTCCAATGATGGGGATTCCCCAACCTCCCTTGGACGCCTGTTTCAGAGCTGAACTACCCTCAGAGTTAGAAAGTTTTTCCTAATATATGACCTAAATCACCTTGATTCACATTAAGCCCATAACTTCTTGTCCTGCCTTCAGGGAAAATGAAGAACAATCGATCACCATCCTCTTCAAAACAGCCCTTACCCTATTCAAGGATGTGTGTGTAACAAGGGGTGTGTAACACATTTGTTGTAGCATCCATCAAAAGAAACAGAGAGGGTAAATGGGATTAAAAAGGGCCGGATGCTGCTTCCAGAGACACCGGTGTAAATCCAGAGTAACTCCACTGACTATAACAGAGCTCCTCCAGGTTTACACTGCTGCAAACCAGAGCAGAATCTGGCCCAAGGAATTTAATAGGACACCTTTCTTATTACACAATATGCTGAGATTGAGGCATTGAACAGGTGAAAGAGGCAACACAAACATCACCAATGGGGTTGCCATCCCTTTTTAATGAGTGACAGTTCGAATGACAGCTTGAAAAACAACAAGTTGTGATGTAAACAGGCAGCGCGTGCAGGGTCAGGCACCAGGAGAGCTCCAGCCATTGACAACGTGTTGTTATTGTTAGATGGCGCAGAGGGGCTGGCACATGGAGATCTGTGGATTTCGCCCTTGGGGGAAAGCAGCAGCCTGCAGAAGAATCACTGGAGTAGCAGCTTCAGCCCTGGCCTGGGGAAAAGATTCTCATCCCTCCCAGCTCCTCCCGCTTCCATCCTTCCCCTTCACAATCCCATTGCACGTCCATGTAACGTTACTGCAAAGGGAGCACGAGCCTGATGGGGATCAGGGAGCTGGGGTGTATACGGGGCTGCACATCCCCTCTGCAGGTTCCTGCCATCCGGCCTCATTCTGTGCAGGGAAGCGGCAGCCGTTCAGCTGTGTCCGGGTCCCTCTGCAGATAGGGGGAGGATGATGATGATTGTGTTACCATAGCACCCAGGAGCCCCAGTTATGGACCAGAGCCCCTCTGTGCTAGGCGCTGCACAAACACAGAATAAAGAGACAGTCCCTGCCCCAAAGAGCTTCCAATCTAATACACAAGTGACGTGTAAAGTCATCTACACCATGATGCCTTTACATCCCGAAAGGAGATTTCCCACCTGATGAGGCTGGACTCTGTGGGTATTTTCTGACCGTTTATTTCTAAACAGAGAAGTGGGGAAAATAAAAAAGAAAGGAGACTGAGGCAGACAGAGCCTTCTTCCAGCTGCTATGTCCAATCAGCGGAGAACCAGCCATCAGTTTCCACATATGGATTCTCCTGCGCTAGACAGTTCAGGGTTTTACACGTTTCCCTCTGGCCGATCGCTGCATCGTGCGCCTGTCGTGATTCCGTGAATCAAAATCCAGATGAGCGTATAAGATTCCACCCTGTTTGGCGACATTTTGTAAAATTAGCCCCCTCCTTGTAAAATGAAGGGACACGGGGTGAGACAGAACTGAACATCCAAGTGAGCTTAGCCTGATGAAAAATCCCCTTTCATCTCTGATTCTCCTGCTTGTGTGTGTTATCAGAATGGAACCCAGCGCTGGATTCTGACTTTAAGAACTCACCCGTTGATAATATTTTACCAGATCCAAACCCCATATAAATGGACAGTATCCTATTAAGAAAACAAGAAAAATACCTGTGGCACCTTAGAGACTAACAAATTTATTTCAGCATAAGCTTTCGTGGGTTAGGAGCCCACTTCATCGGATGCATGGAATGGAACATGCAGTGAACAGATATTTATACATTCAAAGATACATGAGAAGGTGGAGGTGTCTTCACCAAAAGAAACTAGACCATTTACTCCAGAAACTCCCTGGAAAAGCACAGGAACATATCTGTACAGACACGTGCCCTGAACCCCGACCAGGGGTATTCTATTTGCTACCCAAGATCCATAAACCTGGAAATCCTGGACGCCCCATCATCTCAGGCATCGGCACCCTAACAGCAGGATTGTCTGGCTATGTGGACTCTCTCCTCAGGCCCTATGCTACCAGCACACCCAGCTATCTTCGAGACACCACTGACTTCCTGAGAAAACTACAATCCATCGGTGATCTTCCAGACAACACCATCTTGGCCACTATGGATGTAGAAGCCCTCTACACCAACATTCCACACAAAGATGGACTACAAGCCATCAGGAACAGTATCCCTGATCATGCTATGGCTAACCTAGTTGCTGAACTCTGTGATTTTGTTCTCACCCACAACTATTTCACATTTGGGGACAATATATACCTTCAAGTCAGCGGCACTGCTATGGGTACCCGCATGGCTCCACAGTATGCCAACATTTTTATGGCTGACTTAGAACAACGCTTCCTTAGCTCTCGTTCCCTAATGCCCCTACTCTACTTGCGCTACATTGATGACATCTTCATCATCTGGACCCACGGAAAAGAAACCCTTGAGGAATTCCACCACGATTTGAACAATTTCCATCCCACCATCAACCTTAGCCTAGACCAGTCCACACAAGCGGTCCATTTCCTAGACACTACTGTGCTAATAAGTGATGGTCACATAAACACCACCCTATACCGGAAACCTACTGACCGCTATACTTACCTACATGCCTCCAGCTTCCATCCTGAACACACCACACGATCCATTGTCTACAGCCAAGCTCTAAGATACAACCGCATTTGCTCCGATCCCTCAGACAGAGACACACACCTAAAAGATCTCTATCAAGCATTCTTACAACTACAATACCTACCTGCTGAAGTGAAAAAACAGATTGACAGAGCTAGAAGAGTACCCAGAAGTCACCTACTACAAGATAGGCCCAACAAAGAAAACAACAGAACGCCACTAGCCATCACCTTCAGCCCCCAACTAAAACCTCTCCAGCACATCATCAAAGATCTACAACCTATCCTGAAAGATGATCCCTCACTCTCACAGATCTTGGGAAACAGACCAGTCCTCGCTTACAGACAGCCCCCCAACCTAAAGCAAATACTCATCAGCAACCACACACCATACAACAAAAACACTATCCCAGGAACCTATCCTTGCAACAAAGCCCGATGCCAACTCTGTCCACATATTTATTCAAGTGACACCATCATAGGACCTAATCACATCAGCCACACCATCAGGGGCTCGTTCATCAGCACATCTACCAATGTGATATATGCCATCATGTGCCAGCAATGCCCCTCTGCCATGTACATTGGCCAAACTGGACAGTCCTTACGCAAAAGAATAAACGGACACAAATCTGACATCAGGAATCATCACATTCAAAAGCCAGTAGATGAACACTTCAACCTCCCTAATCACTCAGTGACAGATATAAAAGTTGCAATTTTGCAACAAAATAACTTCAAAAACAGGATCCAAAGAGAAACTGCGGAATTGGAATTAATATGCAAACTAGATACCATTACCTTAGGCTTGAATATTGACCGTGGATGGCTCGGTCACTATGTTAATTGAATTTATTTCCCCCTTAACACCTTTGTGTCAACTGTCTGGAATAGCCCCTGTTGATTATCACTTCAAAAGTTTCTACTGATAACAGTTCCTTTCAATTAATTAGCCTCTTAACATTGGTATAGACACCTCCACCTTCTCATGTATCTTTGAATGTATAAATATCTGTTCGCTGCATGTTCCATTCCATGCATCCGATGAAGTGGGCTCTTAACCCACGAAAGCTTATGCTGAAATAAATTTGATAGTCTCTAAGGTGCCACAGGTATTTTTCTTGTTTTCTTTTTGCTGACACAGACTAACACGGCTACTACACTGAAACCTCTCCTATTAAGGTCAGTGAGCTCTGGAACAGGCCCACAGCAACTTTCACTGGAAAATCTTCATGTGGTTTAGAAATATAATTTGTTATAACTCTTTATCTTTTAAGTGCTGTGACGGCATGGAGGAGTTTCCTGTTTTCCTTGTTGCCTATGGGGTTTTTTCTTGGTTTCCTAGGGTTGCATACAGAGGTGGTGGGACTCAGTTTCCCTGGGTGTTACAGGTTTAACGAGGGGATGGGAGAGGGAGTTTGTTGTTACAGGGGACTGGCAAGGGAACTGGGGACCCCAGCCACGGACGTGGAGAATGAAGACCCCGCCGACAGGTGACCTGGAAGCCAGCTCAGGAGTCCGCAGCCGGTTCTGGCCAGTGGGAGAACAATAGGCTGCGAAGAGAGGAGCCCCGGGGACAACCGGTTCCAGCCACATAGGGCCAGAGCCGAGAAGAGGCCCAGATGACCCTGTTTACAGGGCTGTTTACCTGGAGAGAAGACAATAGACAGAGGCGGGGCTTGGGGCCAGTGATATCCACCGCCCAGCTGGGAAGCAGGGGGCTCTGGGCTGGAGAGAGGAAGCAGGCAGAGCCCACCTGGATGCAGAGAGAGCTGGATGTGCTGGGCTGGGGGGAGGCCAGGCCTGAGAGCCCTGAGAGTTCCTGTGCTGTGTTCAACGCTCAGTAAACCTTCCTGTTTTATGCTGGCTGAGAGTCACTCTGGTCTATAGAACAGGGTTGCATCGTCCCCTTCGGGAGTGGAGGCCCGGGGGTCCAGAGTGCGTGGACTCCCTGAGGGGGCCCACGGTGAGAAACAGGTGTGCTAAGGCTCAGAGAGGTGTGGCTCCAGGAGGTGGAGGGGCTGAACCCCAAGAGAGAGTGGACCCCCAAGAAGTTCTGTCTCACTGAAAGGGGCACCCCCCATGGACCGCATGGGGCCAAGAGTGGGCACGACCTGTGAGTCTGTGACAAGTGCCCAAAATGTTTCCAGTGCCACACAAAAACCCTGTAAAGGGCACAGTTAGGAACAATAAAACATTAAACTTCCCATCAACCTTCCGCAGTAAGTCTAGTTATCTTTTTACATACGGGGAAACTGAGTCACAGAGCAGTAAATGACTTGCCCACTATCAGTAAGTTAGTATCAAAGCTCACAGTAAGACTCGATCCTCCCTTCCTGTTACTCCAACAGCTAGACCTCACTTTCACCTCCTCCTTCCAGAGCAATCAGTTTAAGTGCCAAATTTATGAAGTTGATGGGTGGATTAGAAGTGCCTGAGACAGACACATTGATTTAGACAGAGATAGTTTGCAAAGCGCCGTACCTGGTGCTCCTCTGAAGCTGGGGGTGCTGAGATCCTGGGCTTCAATCCTGGAACAAAAAGACAACAGTAAAAGTTCCTCTTCCATGGTCACTTCCACAGCCATAATTTATTGACTAATGGTGCATCCGAGCTGTGGGTGCGCAGGGCACCACCATGCATGGCTCATGGAGAGAGGCTCATCAGAAAGGCTAGTGCTCTTTGTGAACTATAGACAAGGTGCCTGGGCCATGGGCAGTAGAAGCCTTTCTACATCGCTCCCTTTGTCACTGAGAACAAACCGTTCTCCCGACACAGGAAATTCAAATTCCAGAAAACGAACATTCTGAGATCAGTGCTGGTAGTTGTGACATTTGCTGCGTGTTCATGTGTTGGACGGGACAGTTGCAGTCCCCAGTTACAAGCAGGGGAGAAGGATCTCACTCTGGGGGAGTGTCTGGGCTGGGCTGTGTTTCTTACCTAGCGTGGAAGGGCAGAGGGTCCAGACGAGGCTCAGAGACACCAAGAGCAGCAGCAGACCAGCACCAGCCGCAAGGGGCACAATGTAATGTGAGCACTCGCTGGCAGGGGCTGTGGAGGAAGCGAAAAAGCAGACACAAGTAAGTGGCTGACTCGAGCCAAGAGGGTCGTGTTGCCACCACATCCAGCTCCTCTCCTGATCCCCATTTCACCACCGGCCGTAACCCCCGAGGGGTGAGGCTACAGGAGCCTTCAGCATCTTTCAGCCTCTCTGTTGTGCCCTTTTCCTTAGGCCAATGATTTTTCCTGTAATCAGAATCTTCTCTGCACCTCCTGCCACATACAAAATCCTCCCTGTAGGTCTCGCCTCACTTCATCACCTCTCCGCATCTCACCAGAAAACAGCTCTCTGCACCCTCAAGTGCCTCTGTTCCCTTCTCCGTCTGACACTGGTTGTCATTTAACGCCGTAGGGTGCTTTACAGGTATCGTTGGCGTGACAATTTCTCTTGAAAATCACCATCTGTGACCACTGCAATTCCCCTTTCCTCCTTTCCCATAGTTCTCTGCAGCTCCGCCTGCTCCTACATATTAGCAAACAGTTCACAACTTTCTCTAATCGGAAATTACATTAAAGTAGCTCTGACCACAGACACTTTGCATGTCTAATTACCATCATAATTATCATAGCGCCTCAGAGTCCCAGTCATGGACCAGGACCTCACTGGGCTATTGATCCGACTCCCCTCTTCTCCCAGAAGCTAATATAAAATCACTCACCTTCAATATACCTGGCAATTTTCTTAACACTCTTGCCAGAAGAGTTGAATTTAACATCACAGGTGAAATTCTTCCCACTGGTCCAGGTGGCCATGGGTACACTGATGTGATTTATGAACACCAAGGAACCATCCTTTGCTTTCAGTGAACGCAGCAGCCCCTGTTCCTGCAGATCCCCAGAAATACTCCAGGAAATTTGGACTGGGTTGGAAACTCCATGGACCACGCAAGCCAGATCAGCCATCCCGGGGGAGAGGAGGCCGTGGGGAGATGGAGCCAGAGGCAGCACCCAACTGCTGGTGGTGTAACTGTCTGCAGAATAAAGCAGAGAGTCAGTGTGATGCTCAGCTGAGCTGCAGTTTGGTTCAGGGGGTTAATCGTACAAGATGAAAGTAGCTCAAAGGAAAAATGTTTTGTACAATAGGAAAATATGAAGAATCTGAAAAATGAAATGACATCCAGCCCAAACTAAACACATATTTGCACTTAGCAGAAGGGATACTCTGTGGTATCCTAGAAACTGATGCAGTCCGAAGGACATTTCCTAATTTCAAAGTATTGTTTCATTCAAACATGGCTCATAGGTTAAAAGTATTCCCAGCATGTGCCCTGAAGACAGAAAATCTTCAAGAGTTCATTTTCACTAATTTCATATTTTTAATTGTGCAAAATACATTTTTTCTGTTCTTTCAGCAACTAATGTTTACTTGCTCTTTTTTGGATCCAGACAGTCTGTCTTCTAACAATTCAATCTTTGATAAGCAATCACACCAGCTTTTTACATTTTAACGTGCACATGAACTATGTCTGCATTGTCATTCCATTTCTTTCCTAATCAATCCAGTTCTGTTTCCTTACCTCCAACAATCAGGGTGGATCCGTTGCCAAAAGTCAAGAAGCTGATGTGCGAATCGGTACAGTAATAAACCCCAGAGTCGTTCCGTTGGGCATTGTAGATTGCCAGTTTCAAGTTGTGTCCTTCCGATATGCAAGCAACTTTATTTACATTTTGATTATCTGAGCATCTCTTAATTAACATGGGGGCCTCACCACCCCGTCTTCTGTACCACTGAGCTGTCAGACCTCCTGCTAAAAATTGTTTTTTGGAAGAGCACTGGATCTTCGCTGTATCATTAATGTTCACAAACAGGAACGGCTGAAATTGGTGCAGATAGACCTGTACTTGTACCACTGCAGGAACAAAAGAGGTTGCATTATTAGAGTCAATTTTCAGCAGATCATGATGTGCCCTAAATAAACTGAATTGTTCAGAATTAAAACAAAACGCAATCGGATATTAGTGCTCTACAGCCAGAGCACTGGAAATTAATCTAAAACTGTACACAAGTGAATAAAGAGCATCTCAAGTGTCCTAAGCTACCCGATATCATGAAAGCCAATGTTCTATTGAAAAGGCTCCTTTCTCAATTCCAAATCTTAACACAATGAGTAATGCAAAAGCTTTACCCATGAAAGACAAAAGCAGATACTTGGCGAACAGCATGATTGTAATAAACCATATCATGAAAGATGAAATCTAAAAGCACCCGTCTGGTACGCTGCTCAAGTGGAAAAGGTCTAACACCCTGGTGACAAACGCCTCCTGGGGGGATGTGCTGTGCTGAGAGATGCTTTGAACAGGGTTTTTTTTTTTTTTTAAAGAACTCTTTGGGGATAAACTATTTCTTATCGCCTGTTGCTGCATTTGAATCAAACATGGATATATTGTTATGATTATGGGGGGGAGGGATAGCTCAGTGGTTTGAGCATTGGCCTGCTAAACCCAGAGTTGTGAGTTCAATCCTTGAGGGGGCCATTTAGGGATCTGGGGCAAAAATTGGGGATTGGTCCTGCTTTGAGCAGGGGGTTGGACTAGATGACCTCCTAAGGTCCCTTCCAACCCTGATATTCTATGATTCTGTGATTCAGAATAATAAAATAACCACCAGGATGTGGCACAGTGTAGAACATGCAAGAGATTGGGTTAGACATGCTTCTGTGTTGAACTGAGACAGTGTGTACCAGGGCTTCCTGACGGGTCAGGCTATTGCATCCGACACTGGTTAAAGGTGTGATTGTGTAGACAGCATTGTACCTGCTGCCTATGGCAAATGATTTTCCCAAGGGATCAGCACCCACAACTGGGGCCAGCTTTTTAAAGAGCCCAGCTCCCATTAGGCACCTAACTAACAACATGATTCTCAAGAGGGCTCTGCCACTCCCATTGGAACACCTACGGCTGGATACTCAAGAGATCAGTGCCCAATAGGCACCCAAAGCACTGAGCACTTGTGGAAATCTAGCCCTATGTGAGGTTACGTCTACACTACAAAAAAAACCCCACAGCAGCGAGTGTCAGAGCCTGGGTCACATGACTCCGGCTCATGGGGCTTGTGCTATGGGGCTAAGAAGAGCAGTGTAGATGTTCCCATTCGGGCTGGGGCCCTGGCTCTGAGACCCTCCCCCATCACTGGGTTTCATAACCTGGGCTCCAGCCCCAGCGGAAATGTCCACACCCCGTAGCACAAGCCCCGTGACCCTGAGCTCTGAGATTTGCTGCCGTGGGGTGCTTCTGGCCGTGTGGATGTCCCCTGACGGAGCCTCTACACTGCACCTGGGAGGGAGGGTAGACACGTGCCAGCCAAGCACAGCCAGCGCTCGAAAAATAGCCGTGTGGCCACAGTGCCCTGGGCTGGCCACGCAAGTCCAGACTCTTCTCAAAATGAGACTCCACCCAGGGGTGATGAACTCTTGAGAAACCTGGATGCTCACGGTGCGGCTCGCTTCAGAAATGAGAGCAGGGAATCCCTGTGAGCGAATTTCCACACTCCAGAGCAGCTGGAGCTTTGTCACCGGCCTCCAAACTCTGCTGTTTCTGACCCCGCATTTTTGCACACCCCAAATTCCCATTGGGTGGAGTGGAGTAGTGCCGGGTGCACCAGGAACGCTGGATCTGGCCTTGTCAGCCCAGAGTTTGTGGGGCAGTAAGGGGCATCGTGGGTGCACTGCAAACACTTCATGCAGCGCAATTCACCATGAGTAATCCTGGGATTGGGGAGGCTTTGGTACCTGTGCATTTTGTTTGGCTCGTCATTTCTAACAACAATTCTGAGTTTATCATAAGCAGATCTCAAAGTGTTTTACAAAGGAGGTCAGTATCATTATCCCCATTTTACAGATGGTGAAACTGAGACAGGAAGTGACTTACCCAAGATCATGCAGTAGCAAAGCCAGGAATAGAACCCAGGTCTCAGGCCTGTGCACTATCCATTAGGCCACACGGCCTAGTGGAGAATTCCTCACCGATATATTTTCTCAAAGTCTCTAGTTTGTGCCATGAAATTGCATTTGTTTCACACTGCTCAAAGGTAAATTCATTTTTGTGTTTACTTCATGGACTGTTCTGCTTCTCCTTTGCTCCAACCATTTCCTCTACAGATGAATTGAGGGAGCAATTTCCACGTCCTTGGTAACCAAAAGCTGGGAGAGAGACCTGAAAAAGCAAACAGCCCAAGCGCGTTGCTAGAGGAACAAACAAAACAAAAGTGGCAAAATGAACGGCTTGAAACTGACCACAAAAGCAAGTGCAACTATCCGAGCTAGCAGCCGGCTCTGACCTTCTTTGAAAGAATTGCTCCTATGCAGCAATTCATGTCGTTTCCTTGGTGGCTGGTTGTCTTGCAGCCGGTGGGTTTTTAAGATCGGGTTTAATTTGTTTGTGTAAAACATGCCGTAGAAACGAAACCAATGAAAAGAATGACAGTCGCTTGCTCTTGGCTTTGAATAGACTTGTGTTGGAGAAGATCAGGTGTAAGGTGAATTGTACCCATGAAGTGAGACTGGAGGCAATAATATTCAGGGTATAATTTTCCAGTGTGCCTAAGGGGGCGTCTGCACTGCACGATAGACCCGGGTCTGCCCCAGTGTGGCTAAATTTCTGTTATAATTATAGCTAGGGCTGCAATGTTATCTGGGACAATTAAAATACATTTCACAGCAGAGGTGGAGGGAAAAAATGATCTGCCATGGATGGTAGGATAGTGGGGGATCTGTGTGGTGGGTGACAGAAAGTGAATGCACCCTGCTGCACTCATCCTACAGCAGCAGCTCCTGGATGGGGGGGGGGGCGCAGCTGGGCCCTGCTCCCAGTTCCAGGCATAGCAACCTGGCCCACGTGCTTGCTGCACCACTCAGATTTGGGGGGGTGTCCGCCTCATGCCCCCTGTGCCAAAATTGCAGCAGAATTAGTTATAGCTAAGCTGATTTGCCTGGACCATAGGAACTTTGTATGGGATGATGCCAATGCACCTGTACTAGGCACATCTATGGCACCAGGCCGCCAGTTCATCAAACCTCTTTTCACATCTCTATGTACTTATTTATCCTGATCACCCCGTTGCGAAGTACGAAGAATTATCCCCATTTTACAGCTGGGGAACTGAGACCCAGAGAGATTTGGGGAAACATGTTCAAAAGCCCCCAAGTGACTTGGGAGGCAAAGCCCCACTTTCAACAGGGACTAAGGTAGTTAAATCCCTTGAGAGTCGTTGGGACATAAATGACCAGCCCTAGGTCACCCATGGAGCCTGTGGCAGAGCAGCAACTTCCCCTGGGGCTAGGTATCAATCAGACACGGGTCAGACCCTGGCCCACATCCTGGCCCCTTGGTGCTGCTCCCGTGACACCAAATGAGCAGGAACTGGCTGCACATGCGAAGGGGTGTTAAGGCAGCAGAACCAGCCCTTGCAGCCAACAGCCCTTGGGATGTCATGTGGCAGGAGAATGCTGCACTCGGGGTCTCATCAGCTGGCAAACGGCTCTTTGGGAGTCATGACCTGCTGGTGCAGTTTAGAGCAACCTCCAGGCTGGGACAGCTTATATCTGGCCTGAAGATCAACATGGGATAACAGGAGAGTGGACTCAGCAGAGGATCTGGCCCCAATTTGCAGTAGGGTTTTATTGAGGCTGAGGTTTGAAAGGGCAATTTGGATGCCCAGTTAATGTGAGCTTGGCAGCCAAACCCCTGATGGAGCTTCGTAACTCTCAGCCTTAATATCCAAGTGAAGACGATCCGCAGAGATGACCGTATCCCAGACTGCGTGGGTGACAACTGGTTAGAGGGGATGGATTTGGAATCTCTTAGGGGGCATTTCACTTTGTTCTCTCTATAAAACATTTTGCACATTATGCCAAGGAGCATGTATTATGCACATATCTGAAAAAAATGTCCTAAAAGTACATTTTGACCCAAATTTTCCCAAATGGGGTAACTCCACCACACTTTCATATTCTAGTCCCATCCATTCCTTACCGAGTGGGCTCCACTCCCAGCCTTTTCCTTAAATCTATAGTAAAAGCTAAACACACAAGCTAAATTGTATTTTTGCTAATTTCCCCACTTCCAGGGTGCCCAGGGAACTTGTTTGTTGGTTTCCTCCATGCCTTTGCTAAAATCTTGGGGGGGAGGGAGACCTTGACCTCCATATGATATGCCTCTTGGTGACTGTTATGCTCTTGACATAAAAAACATCAAATACTCTTGCTGAAAGTTTGTAACCTAACATTACTTTTATTCTTAGAATCCAGAATAACACACAGTAACCAAAATCAGAGAGAGACGAAGCAGGCTGCTCCCTAAGGCAGCGAGGCAAAATTCACCTACCTTATTCTAGGCTGGCTCTTTCCAGACTGACACCTGCTAGGACCAGATTGTACACTTCCCTATAGGCAGCAAGCAGGACCAGGAAAATCCCCTGAAATTTAAAGGGGTAAACCACAAGTTTAACAGTTTTCATACACCACTGTGTTATTGATGCTAATCCTATCTGACCTTATGCATCTCTGAAGCATAGACAATATTCCACCTGAATAGCAGTCAGAAGAGGGTCTTGTTATGGGCATCCAACTATAACACAGCAGATTGCACTAGACACACATCATACTGTTACCCAGTCTGAGCCTGAATTTCTTCTCAAATAGATTTTAGAGGCAAAGGAATATTTTCCCCCAGGTGTGCTCTGCTGGTTCTGAGAGTAGGTTTTGAATGGGGCTGTCAATAACTCCTGACCCTCTTCTTTTGTCATGCATGTTGCCCCACAGATCTACAAGAGGAAATAGAACATTTTCCTCTCCACGTGACAAAGCCTTTCATCAAGAGATCCATTAGCTAGCAGGCGTCTGTCTGTGTCTCAGCATCACCTATTCATTACTGAAGAAAGGCACAAGATGTCCCACCAGACAGTTGGGATGCTTCTAGTCTATCTACACAGTAAGTATTTTAGCCCGATTTATTTTATGCTTATTTTCTACGATGCTACAAACAATTTTCTACACAAGGACCTTCTGCAATTCTAAGAGGTGCTAACATTGACCTGGTCAGAGAGAGAGTCAAACCTTTTAGTTCGTCAACTGAAATCTTAAGAGAGGAGATGAAATATTCTGTTTTTAAAGAAACCTGGATGCCAGATACTAACCTTGAAAATAGTTTCTGGTTCTGGATAATATCCTGGAATGTGGTGCAAAATCTACTTTTTTTCCTATGCTGCTGTATAACACAGCCTGGCGTATTGTTAAACACAAAGGGTGATGTTAACAAATGACTTGCCCATTTAAAATTTAGTAAAATTCTAGGGGGTTTAACCACTGATTTGCATATGCATGAATGGGAATGCGTAGCCCGGTGATTAGAGAAGGGAACTAGAACGAAGGGCTACAGATTTCCAAACTCTGATGTTGTTGTTACATTAATTCCCGCACAGGCTACATGAATCCTAAGAAAACAAATGGCTAGAAATAGAGAAACATTAAAATAAATCTTTAACAAATCCATGCTTTGTGTTATTCTTGGATTCTCTGCTCTTGCTCTATAAAGTGTATTGCAAAAGCCCAGCCTTTTCCAGTGCTCACTGTTTTAACACACTCCTTTCTTCCCCTGTATAGTGACCGCCTCGGAAGAATGGATACAAATCCAGCAAAGCCCAGCACAGGTGTGGCTGACCTCTGGGGAAAGTGCACAGCTGGACTGTCACTCTTCTAAAGTAGAAGGAAGGATTATGTGGTACAAGGAACAACAGGGTGGAAGTTTGCAATGGATTTACCAGAGTTATGAGTCTGCAGCTTCCGATGGAAAATACTCGAGTAATGTGAGCCCTGCAGCAAACACGTTTTCTCTAATAATCAGTAACGTACAAAGAGATGACTCGGGGGTTTATTACTGTGGCCTCTCTGCCTTTCTGTATCTACAGCCCAACTTCGGGAACGGGACCAGACTAATCGTCACAGGTGAGTTCCCAATGGCTCAAAACAATGCTATTCCAATGCTAGGAGGTAGTGTGAAAAAATCATCTTTTTTTGGGCTATGTTGTGGCCAATCCCCCTGTTTCAGCTTTAAGCCATTGGTATTTGTGCAAAGAGAGCATAGTCCAGGCAGTGACCCAGGACACAGGGTAAGGAATTAGGACACCTGGGTTTGTTCCTTAATCACTGGACACTGAGGGCAAGATTTTCAGATGAAGTCAGCACCCAACAACTCCCGTTTAGG
Source organism: Chelydra serpentina (assembly GCA_037349315.1). Classification (NCBI taxonomy): domain Eukaryota; kingdom Metazoa; phylum Chordata; order Testudines; family Chelydridae; genus Chelydra; species Chelydra serpentina. The sequence goes on along the minus strand of JBAIAC010000104.1, from coordinate 2,746,171 downwards.
TATCCAAATAAATGCCCAGATTTGTAAAGTGCTCCAGTCAAAACCTAGCTTTTGAAAATCTGGAACATTTAGAAAAAACGTGACCTTTAATTTCTCTGCATCTCCGATTCCTCACCCGTATAATCATTCAGCCTGTGTGAAAGCACTTTGAGATCTATGGATGAAAAGCACAGAAAGTCGGTGTTAATGTTTCTCTGCCTTCTGGCTGGTATGTTACATTAGCAATCAGATTTGATAGTCACACTTTCTGATGATTCCTACTGAAACTGCCCGAGCCTAGGATGTGGGGTATGTTCCACCTGCCCCGCTATCATTATACAACTTTAATATTACTCAAGTTCTTTTCCAGGCATTCACCAACCTTCATGAAATGATTCCATTCATGTGTTCATGCAGGGGAACATTCAATGTCTCAAGCAGCACAATATGAATTGCACGTAATTCAATATACGACTAATGATATCTATATACAGGGCACTAGTCATTGTCTCAAGCAGCACAGTATGAATTGAACATAAAAATACAATGTACGACTAATAATATCTATATATTTTTGATCCCCACTTTGTGCAAATATTCCAAAGAGAAGGCAACTTAGGAATGACTTTGGGTGCTACTAGACGCTGTAGCTAATGGGATGAATGTAACAATAGGAAAATGTAGACTGACTATTATTTGTAAGTAAGAATAGTTCCGCTATCAGGCTTTTCATCCAGATATCTCACAGCACCTTGCAAAGGTGACTAAGTTTCATCTCCCTTACTTTACAATTGGGGAAACTGAGGCATGGAGCGGGGACGTGAACTTGTCTCCAAGGTCACACAGTAAGTCAGAGACAGAGCTGGGAATGGATCTCAGGCCTCCTGACTCTCAGTCTGAGTTCCTCACCAGCCGACTGACCAGCTCTTCCTCTGCCTTTGTACTGAACCGAACACGCTGTCGGCACTCAGCAAATAATCCATGACGAACACGTCAGGACAAATTTCCGAGCAGCAACGGATTGGGGCAGTCTCCGAAAGTGGATACCCCAGCGTGTAAAACACTGAAAACTGGCACAGACAAATCATTAGACATCGAAAACACCCTGCACTGGCCGTGGCAGGGGTAGGAGCTGGGTATGGACTAGCTGAGCGACCGATAACAGGTCTTTCCAATCTCTAGTTTCTGTGACTCTCTTTTAGATGCCTCCGAGCCGAGTGTTTCTATCCTGGTTCCCTCAGCCCCAGAGGATGCTGAGCTTCCTCCCGTCATTCCTCTGCTCTGCCTGCTTTCTGATTTCACTCCTCCCTGGAGTGCTGTTCTCTGGGACACTGGTGAGGGGGCGTCTGAGGGTCAGATGGATGCTGGAGCCATAGACGGGAACGGGGTCTTTAGTGTTTGGAGCCAAACGACAATCCCTTCTGAGACGTGGAACCAGGCGACGATTTGCACTTGTACGGCCAAGGAGAGCAGCATGGGGAGAAGCATCAGTGCTACAGTCTCCAAGGCAACAGGTCCAGTATCTTATCATCAAACCTAACCTACCTACCGGGACATTTATGCTACGCCCCTCACCGTGGTATCTGGGCACCAAGAGTCAGTGACATCTACTCCAGGCTGGAGGAATAGACAGAATCAGACGGGAAGGCTCAGGGGAATGATAACTAATGGGAAGAGAGCAGAGGTTTTGGAAACCATTGAGAGGGTGCTTGAGTTGTGGGGCAGACAGTTAAGATTGCTCCCCCGTCACCCACCTTTCCTACCCCCAGCCCTCCTGAAAACCTTCATTTTTCAACCCTCCAGGGGTGAGACATGGGTTTCTGGTCAAGCAGCCTGAGCCTTCCCCTCCATGTGAGCACAGCAAGGACACAGAAGGGTCACTTGGGGTGAGCCAAAGGGGAAGAACTCAGGAAGGAAATCGACAGAGGGAACAGCGGGATGAATGCCAGGAATGGCTTCCTGACAGCGAGATCTAACAGCTAGTGGAAGAGATGCTGAGGGGCAAGGCTGGAAGCCCCTATCAAGGGGTCTGGACAAAGCACTAGTGAATATAACAGAGGGAACAATCCTGCAGGAGCCGGGGGGAGCTAGAGGGCACCCAGTGTAACAGGGTCATCTCCATCTCTGGCTTCTAGGATTCTGTGCCTCCCCCTTTAAATAACTTGATTCTGTCGCAGCCATCACGGGAGCAGGAGGTCTCAGGCTGAAAAGGCTCCATGGAATGATGTCCAGTGCAGGCCGGCAGGAGTAGGGCTGGTATACCCTGTTACCGGGTATCTCTGTTGGGCCGTGGTGCGAATTGTTGCCAACATGGCTATGCCAGTGAAAGCCTCAGAGTGGATGAAGTTGTACTGTATAAAGGAGCCTTACACCAGCAGTTTATTTCTGTTCATGAATCAGGAGAGGTTGTGCCGGCAAGGTTACAGTGGCAAAATTTTGTATAGGCGAACCCTTGAAAAATAAAGCAAATTCCAGGTGGCACAGATGGGCGTGTCCAGCCTCCCCAAAGGCCTTTTAATTTCCTAATCGCCTCAGCGTTTGTGGCAAACTTGTGCTGGGAAAAAAGGAACCACCTGGAATCTGACCACAGCACTTAACGATGCATACATTAGAGGAATTATGGGAGGGGGAGGAGGGAGAGAAGAGAGACAGAATAATGATAGATCATTTTGCAAGGTCATAGAATCATAGAATCTCAGGGTTGGAAGGGACCTCAGGAGGTCATCTAGTCCCACCCCCTGCTCAAAGCAGGACCAACCCCAACTAAATCATCCCTCTTCTCTGTCTTCGCACATCCCACTCCCTCCATATACAGCAGGGCAGTGGCTCTCAACCTTTCCAGACCACTGTACCCCTCTCAGGAGCCTGATTTGTCTCGTGTACCCCCAAGTTACATCTCACTTAAAAGCTACTTGCTTACACAATCAGAGATAAACATACAGAAGTGTCCCAACACACTGTTATTGAAAAATTGCCGACTTACCCATTTTTACCATATAACGATAAAATAAATCAATTGGAATATAAATCTTGTACTTACATTTCAGTGTATAGTATATAGAGCAGTATAAATAAGTCATTGTATGAAATTTTAGTTTGTATGGACTTCACTAGTGGTTTTTTATGTAGCCTGTTGTAAAACTAGGCAAATATCTAGATGAATTGATGTACCCCCTGGAAAACCTCACCATACCCACAGTGGTAGGTGCACCAGAAGCAGTAGTGTAGCCGGGGGGGAGCAGGGGGAGCGGCTGCTCCCCCTGTGAGCGGAAGCAGCGCCTTTTTTTAGCAGCACTAAAAAAAGGCGCAGCTTCTTTTTAAGCGCCGCTTCTTGCACTCACCCGGCGGCGCTCCGGGTCTTCGGCGGCATTTTGGCGGCGGGTACCACCGAAGACCCGGAGTGAGTGAGGACCCGCCGCCGAAGTGCCGCCGAAGACCCGGAGCGCCGCCGGGTGAGTACAGGGGGAGGCGCCTTTTTATAGCGCCGCTCCCCCGGCGCTCTGGACCTGGCTGCGCTACTGACCACAGGTTGAGGACCACCTCCACAGAGCACAGAACAAGGGGTGCAGAGCTTCAGGGAAAACATCTCCCTTTGCCCAGGGTGTTGCATGGGACATGGAGATAAACAGCCCCTGTTTTGATAAGCATTTTCTATACTCAGCATCTCTTCTCTCTGCAGGAGACTGTAGGATAGTGTTCTATGCTGGGCTGCCCTGTATTTTCATCCTGCTCCTGCTCCAGCTATTGATCCTGCTTTGGAGAAAATGCCCCATCAGAGGTAACTCATCCATATCTCCATCTGCAGAAAAGCAGCCACTCATCACACATCCCTATAACTGTCCCTTTGTTTCATCCATCAGGGAGAGCTGTGCAAAGAGGGAATCCAATACCCATGAGGCAGATCCCACAGGTAAACTGTGTTTTAGCATTTGGCACATCAGAAAGATACAGTGTATTAACAACAGGGGTCTAGAGCCAGTGTCCTGGCCAATGTCCAACCCTAGTGCCTACACTTTGCCTCCTGAATTCTCTGAAGTTTCATTTCAATTTATTCTTCTCTGCTCTTCTAGTGGAAGTGTTGTGTAGGGTTGTTGGTATAGAACAGTGGTTCCCAAACTGGGGTTCGTGAACCCCTGGGGGTTCGCAAAATGTTACAGGGGGTTCTCAGGGAAAAATTCCCTAATGGTGGACAGAGTAGGGTTGTTGGTATAGAAGAACTGCTGGGTTCCCCACCAGAGGTGGCTGCAGGTCAGGGATGGTGAAATAGTGTGGTGTACATTTCTGTAAAGGATCACCAGATCATCTTTTCACTAGGAGATATGCCTCTCTCATAGAACTGGAAGGATCTTGAAAGGTCATTGAGTCCAGTCCCCTTCCTTCACTAGCAGGACCAAGTACTGTCCCCTGACAGTTTTTTGCCCCAGATCCCTAAATGGCCCCCTCAAGGATTGAACTCACAACCCCGGGTTTAGCAGGCCAATGCTCAAACCACTGAGCTATCCCTCCCCAAAGGGATGTCTGACCTCATGTGTATCACAAGCCACCAACAGCATCCAGCCACTATACACTAAACCCAGCACTCAGGACAAAAGACAACAACTGAGGACAAAAGAGAAATCTGCACGATTGATATAGATTTTTCACATTCTTACAACACAAAAGCTGCTCTAATACAAAGAATTAATAATAATATCGTCTCTTTCCTTTTTCTGTTTCAGACTGAATATGCGACTCTGCCGTACAACAACAGAAATGCTCCTCTGTGACTGATGCAGTCTCACTAAAGTGGTTTATATTTTTTAAAACAAGAGATGGAAAAAAAGAACGAATTTGAGAGAAATACAGAAAGTCTCATGTTTGTAATGAGTTATGATGTGACGTGAGTTTGTTTGAAATACAGCCACTTCCATGGTCACTTCTCTCTGAACCCATAGTCTGGGCTGACACCTCCCTTCTTGCAAAAAGCCACATGGAGTCATTTGTGAACTGCCTGCAGATTCGTGGGGCATTGTATTTACCTCTCATCTCAAGCATGTCACTTCCCCCATCGTAGCGGCCTGTCACAGAATTCACTCCCCACTAGGGCATCTCCTCCTGGCTGCTCTTGGGATTAGCTCCTTCCACCTCCAACACCCTCTTCCATCATCTTGTTCTTGCTGCAGCCCCACTCGCTGTCCTGGGCTCTGCACTTTTCCTGTTCCTGGCTTGGCTGCTCCCTCGTCAGGCCGTGGCCCTCTGGCCGGATCACTGGGTGTTTCCCCCCTGGCAGGTTATCAAAGTCTCACAGAACTAACTGTCCCAGGCAGTCTCCAAAGCCACTGCCCTGACTGCCACTTCCCAAGTGGCTAGTAGGGGAACCCGGGCCAGTCCTCGACTCCTGGCTCCAGCTCAGGGGTCCTTGAGTCAGCGGCTAAGGTCTGCAATGTCCCGCCTTGCTGGGGCTTCCCCGAACCGTTTCCTCCTCTGCCTCTCTCACCACACCACTATCCTGCTAGATAAAAGATTCCTTCAGGGTCTGGATCTTCAGGGTTTCTCCTCTGCCCTAGGGCTTCCTCCTGTCTCTTTCTCTCATGCCCAGAGAGTGACTGCAGTCCTTCTCTGCTGCCGGGTTCCTGGATTTATACCAACCCCGCCTGTTCCTGCTCAGCTGGGCTCCATCATCCTGCAGGAGTTACTTAGGCCACTTAATTCCTCTGAGCTGGGGCCTATCTGCTTAATTGGCCCCTTCTTAGCCTCATTAACCCCTTCTAGGGTCGTGGGGAGGGAGCCCAGCCCAAAGCAAGTCATGCTGTGGCTTTGGGGTCAGTACTTAGATCACAATCAGGCCTGTGTTTTCATATGTTTACTGTCACTCGTGATGAGGCAAAGGGCTGGTTTAGCATCCAGTAACAGAACATGTATGTTAAGGGTCAGACTGTAACACCTGTACCCACACTGGTGAGAAGTTAGGGATGTGAGCAGTCCCTGGAACTTCAGTGGGAATGGATGACCAGTGGGAGTGAGAGGTTCATCGCCTGGCCCCAAATGAAATACGAAGGGCCACCTACTTCTCTCAGTGACCCCTGTAAACCCAGAGTATCTCCACTGCCTTCAGCAGAGTTCCTCTGTACGGGTATACACCAGTGTCAGTGAGAGCAGGATTGGGCCCAAAGAATGCAGAAGTCACTTGTCATATATAATGTGCTGAGCTTCATGCATCTCAGCTGCTAGAGAAAGGAACGGAAACATGAGGGAGGAGGTGGTGTATATTTTTTAATGTGCAGCGTTTAGAATTACAGCTTCAAAATGAGGAGTTAGGATCAGACCAGGCAGCACGTGCAGGCTCCGGGGCTGGGGGAGCCCCTCCCATTGACAAAGCAGTAACCATGGTTACTGACAGAAGATAGACGGGTGCTGGCACGAGCCCCTGTGGATGGGGCCCTTCAGGAACAGCAGCAGACTCTCAAGGAATTCGTTGGAGCAGCTGCTCCAGGACGGGGATGCGGAGAGAGCCTGACCTCACACAGCTCCGTCCAGACGCAGTTCCCCGTTCATAATCTCCCCTCACGCCATGGAACGATACTGCTGGCCAGGCGGCACGGCCCTGCTGATGGCAGCTCCTAGGAGGCAGCCAGAAGCAGCCTCCACCCAGCTGGAAAGCGACACTTCAGTCTGGTTCTGCCCCTTCCATCTGCGCGTCAGGGGGCCAAGGCTGGTTCTGCATCTCATAGAATCATAGAATCTCAGGGTTGGAAGGGACCTCAGGAGGTATCTAGTCCAACCCCCTGCTCAAAGCAGGACCAACCCCAACTAGATCATCCCAGCCTAGGTTTTTCTGGTCCCGCTTGTGCCACTGGTAACACACCGGAGTCTCTCGCCCAGTCGGGTGGATGTTCAATTTCCCGTGGGTACAACCTCCCACCTCCCCTTTCGAAACCACCAACGGCTCGGATTAGACATGAGAGTAGCTGAGTTCCCTGTGACTGCCTGTGTGAGCAAGGCAGGCCCCGAGCCCCAGCTCCTGTTGCCAGCACCCAGCCTGAGTAACAGTGGGGAAGAGAGGAGGAATCGTCTCCTTCACGGGTCACAGAACGGTGGTGGAGCCACTCCACAGCTGCTACCCCAAAGTCAGGGCTGGAGCAGGCTCTGTGGCCCTCACACCCCAGCTCCACAGGGGCTGTTGTCTAGAGGATTGGTGTAGTGGTGGGTTCACTCCTGGCCAACCCCATCCCTCTCCCTGGAGTCACACTGAGAGAGCCAAGCTCTGGGGTGCACAGGGACAGCGTAGGTTACACGCAGGTTCCTGCAATCCCACCCCCCCCCCCATGAAGTGACACCGCATTGCTCCTGCAGTCTGGGACCCTCTGCACCCACACCGGGGTGGGATTTGTCCAGAAACGCACCAATACGTTGCAAAGATACCTGTAGGACAACGTCTTTCATATCACACTAGGAAATCTCCCACCTTCAAGGGTCTGGCTCTTTTTGTGACTTCCTGCTCTGTATAGGCTAGATGGACGAGTGGGCTAATTTTCAGTTACATTCTGGAACTGAGCCACATGCAGCGGCAGTGAAGAGCAGTAAGAAGCGGTAAAAACCAACCCACAGCTTTTACAGAAAGTCAACACCTTACAGGATGGTCCCGTCATTGAGATCAGCAGTGAAACAGCTGTGAGTGTCCAGCTTGGATCCCCGTGTGGGCTACGATTTCCCCCTTTTCCCTTTCACGGGTCACTGCTCCATGCTCGGGTTGTGGTTCCTTGAATCAAACTCCAGTTGGGTGGAAGTGGTTTGACCCTGTTTGACAACGTTTAGCAACATTAGACACCTCTCCGCAAAGTTAATTAGCCAAACTTGGATAGAGTTGGACACAACAATCAGTTACATTTACACACAGATTGTTAAGATTTATTTAGAATTCCACTATCCCAGCAGTGCACATCATTAGTACTGAAACGATCATGGGAATCTTGCTTTAAAAGTCCAGCAGTTGGCGGAAAAAGCAGTTTAGGACTGAGACAGTTTTTCATGTACCCTTTAACTCCTCTAAGTCTGCGGCTTTCGCTCTTTTGCTGAATTTCCACACGAGACAGAAAAGGCCAAATCCAGGCTTGGCAGAATTACTGGGGCATTGGAACCATCTGCATCCTAAATTCACTCATTTTGAAGACCCGGTCAATGGCTCATTGGAGGAAATTAAAGTTTTTCTTCACCCCTTACAGCCGTTTTCCGATCAATTTATACCCACTTCAATGGGAGTTGTGCATTTACAACTGATGGGCTAACCAGGCCTCTGCTGTGTAATTTGCATCACTGGTTACATCCCAACGGAATTTGTCCAGCCACGGAAGTTAATCCTTGTTATTTCAAGCAGAAGTTTGCCCTGTGTGATAAAGCAAATGATGAGTGATAGAGTATATTCCGCCATCAGATGCACTGGCGGTTCCAAGCAGTGAGCCTGGCTGTTCAATAAATATAAATAAATATAAATAAATGTTCAATAGGAACAAACAGAAGGAACCGAGAGAACTGTTTTCAATTATTTTGTGAGAAATCAGCCCCGCTATTAATAGGGCTGCTGCTACGTCTCCACACCCGGGACGGACTGGAGTGTGTTGAGTACCTTGATTAGAACTGTAGTGACTCCAGGCCAGGCTCAGAGACACCATCAACACCACCAAGAAAATCGCCGCTGCATAGCGCACCTGGGGTGGCACACACCCGCTGGGATGGGCTGTGGAGGAAGCTGACACCAGGGGACCGTCAGGAGGTGAGAGAATCTTTTTTGAACTTTTTCATTAAACCCTTTGGTTTTAACTTCCAATCCCGGCGCTGTATTCACCTCTCCACAGTAGTCATTATTTAATTCCTTACAGTGGTTTATAGGTACAATCTGGGTGAAAGCTGCTCTGAAATAAGAGCTACATTGTCTTAGGGTCCCTTTAATGTCTCAGTTTAGCTTTCCCCAAATTCTCTGCAAATCTGCCAACTTTTAAGAATGACATAAATTATTCCAACTTTCTGGGTTGGAAAGTTACGTAGAAGCAACTCTGATTGTGCCCACTTGACACCTATTTCACATCTGAGTCTCCATTAGCCTCAAATATCATATCACTCACCTGCAGGATACCTGGTACTTTTCTTCACACTGCTGCCAGAAGAGTTGAATTTGACTTCACAGGTGAAATTCTTCCCACTGGTCCAGGTGTCCATGGGGACGCGGATGTGATTTACGAGCGTTAAAGATCCATCCTTTGCTTTCAGTGAGCGCGTCAGCCCCTGTTCCTGCAGCTCCCCAGAAACACTCCAGGAAACATGGACTGGGCTGGACAGTCCATGGATCACACAAGCCAGATTCGCTGTCCCAGTGACTTGAATGTCATGTGCAAATGGGACCAGAAGCATCACCCAGCTGCTGTCGGTATAACTGTCTGAGCAGAAGGAGGTGGAGAATTCAATGCGATAATCAGATGAGCTGCAGTCTGACTAAAGATGTTAATCTTTCACTAAGACATTAATTCAAAGAAAAAAATCTATTGAAGAAGAAGGAAATATGAAATCACCACGCCAAGACTAAATGGGAATATAGCACAATACATATGTACATTAGCCAGAACGGAAATTGTGTGCTCTTTATCAAGAGATGCACTCTTGAGAACATTTCATTCAATTGAAATATATAATTTCATGCAGTCATGGCTCTTAGGTTGGAAATATTTCCCTCCTGGGTGCCCTGAAAAGTCACAGAGTAACTTCAACATTTGTTTCCAGCATTTTGAAGTTTTAACCTTTTGTTATAAAATATATGTGTATGATATTCCTTCTGTACTCCTAGCATTTAATGTTTAGCTGATCTTTCTGGTTTAAAGTATGCTTTTCCTTTAGCCCTTCATCAATAGCTATGATATCTAATTACATTTTGCTGGAAACATGCAGAGCCAGCCCTAGAGCAAATGACGCCCCAGGCGAGGAGCGCCCCACTTCTCCATTTGTTAAACTTTTGAATACCTTATTTTTTATTGCATTTGATGCCCATTTCACGACTTTGCATGCATGATTTAGCCCTGTCAAAGTAGCCAATACATTTGCATGTTCAGATCTGTAAATCTGTATTGATTCATGCCCTATATAAGCAAATAAAAAATACGTTTCCTCTGAGCTAACTGAAACTTTTTAATTTTAAAAATAACTGAAATGTACTTACATCAAGAAATTGAACTGTGCACCAATACTGGGTGACCAGTATTAAATAGTGTTACACTAGATGACAGCCTAAGAATGTTAACCCTAGTTCTTTAGTCCAAAAGGTCACTTTTCTCTCCTTTGCCCTCGCGAACTGCAAAAACAGCACCCTGAGCCTGGCACCCTCCAAGCCCGGCACCCCAAGGGGTCACTTGGATCACCTGCTCCTAAATCCAGCTCTGGGAACATGAAATATGCTTTGTCAATCAGTTATTAATGTCCTTAAACAAGCTATGGTTCCTTACCTCCAACAATCAGTGTGGATCCATTCCCAAAAAGCAGGTAGCTGCTGTCTATATATGCACAGTAGTAAATGCCAGAGTCAGTCTTTTGGATATTGCTGATTTCCAGTGTGGAGCTGTGTGTCTCCTGTATGCAAGCAAATTTACTTACATTTTGATCATCCAAACAGTGTTTAATGCATGTCGGTGTCTCACCTTCTCTTCTCAAATACCAAAACAGGTTAGTTCCTCCTTCCAAGTTTTCTTTGGAAGAACAGTGGATCTTTGCAGTCTCACTAACTTCAACAAACTGCATCCGCTGAGTCTGGTACAGAAATAACTGCACTCCTAGCCCTGGAGAAATAAAATATTGTTATAGTCGGTGTCCGTCAGGTCTCCAACTGCCACAGATGGAACGGATAGCTCAGCAATAGAATTTACTTAATCTGATAGTTATTCTCTGCATCCAAAATGCTAAAAAAGCTGCTCTAACTTTGTACAAGTGAATGGAAATGCAATTAATATCCAGCAAAAGCCTCAAAACATATCATATATATTCAACACTGGTGTCCTATTAAAGGAGGCTGTTTTCCCAATTCCAGAGTTTAATGCAGAAGTTTTACCTAAGGAAGATAAAACAAGATACTCGGCAAAGATCATTTTCATAAAAAAAAGTAAAATAAAATTCTGACTCATTAGCCCAAAGGCTGATGCCTAGTGCAGTGGTGCAGTGACTGGGTACAATGTCTTGATCATTACCAGTGAGGAACGCCTCCAAGGAGGATGTGCTGTGGTGACCGATACTAGATGGGTGGGTTAAAGAATCTACAGAGGGTGCAGCATTTCTTGTAGAATTTCTGTGCATTCGAATGGCACAGGGGTGTATATAATGATTTAGAATAATTTTAACATCCAGAACACGGATGATCTATGTAAACAAACCCACGTGATTTCAGAGCACAAGTCCCAGTGACTTTCAAAGTTCCTCAGGGCCGACACTACCACTAGGCAACCCTAGGCAGTCGCCTAGGGCGCCAGGATTCGGGCGGCGGCATTCCTTACCTTCTTCAGCTGCCACGGGCCTCGAAAGGCGGCCGAAGAAGCTCCCGCTGAAATGCCGCCGGGATCCTCGGCGGCATTTTGGCGGCAGCTTCTCCCGGAGGCGCTGCCTAGGGCGGCAAAGAAGCTGGCGCCGCTACTGATGTTCCTAAATCGCTTAGTTCTTTTGACGGCCCCAACCTAAGTCTCTCCCCAGCCTTCCATGTTTGGTCCATTATTGTATCATATTTCCTGGTGCTGCAACACTGACCTGTAATGAACATTTGGAGTCTCGTCTTGGAGGACTTAGATTGCACCTTTAATCATCAAACTGAAAGCTCCGACCTGTTTGAAAAATAAGACAGTGAAGGATACGATTTTCAAAAGTGACTTAGGGCCAGATTTTCGAAGGTATTTAGCTGCCCAAGGATGCAGAGAGGCACCTCGTGGGATTTACAAACATGGCTAAGCGGGTCAGGGGTCTCACTCTTACCAAAGTCAATGGAAGCTAAACACCTCCCTTGCCTCCCTTTGGATCTAGCAATCGACTGGCTGAAAATGAACTGAACGTGGCAGGTTAGAGAGCTGCATCTGGCTCTACAGAGTATGGAGAGAGAATTAAAGTGTATCTGTCAGTGATCCTTCTAAAACAGTGGACAATAGACGGCTACATGGGCTAGCAAGTAAAGGCATTTGCTCAGAAAAGACCAGATTCTCTAAGCGCTTTGATAGCATCTCCTTACCCCATTTTTGAGGCTGCACTGACCGGCTGCACCTCCCTTGGCAAAGTGGGGATCGATCTGTCACAAACCCCTTCCCCGCAGCTCTCTAATGCTGGACCATCTACCTTCCTTTTCCCTCCCACTATCCCATATCTGGGGAGCCACCTGGGCTAAATCCTGCAGTCCCTGACTGAGGAAATGTTAAGTGGAAACAGGAATTTGGCCTGATGAAGGACGCCTGGACTGGCCAAGGTTCTGCCTGATTTCTAGCCCAAGGGCATTACTCACAATTACACAGCTTCCCCTTTGCACCAATGTAAAGAGGAGTTTAGAGGAGCAGAAATTACACTCACAGCCACTTCCAGGCCCCTGGGCATTACCATGGTGGAAAGGGACTTAGTGCAAATGAGAATCCGGTCCCTAGGCTCGCTGTTAAGGGGCTGAACGTTGTCAGTGGTAGTACAGATAAGTCCATAGAAATCATAACGCTATTCGAGCACAATGTCTCCCCAGCCCAGTTCCTGTAAGGGCCTGTTAGCATCCTCCCAGTAACACTGACTGACATGGTACAAAGCTCTAATTACTGCCCTAGGGATCCCAGCGCAATGCTTTACAACGTACAGTGCTTTAAGGAACTGAACGTTGGTTCTGAGCATAAAAGCAGCTGAGCACCCACCACTCTCTGACTTTGCAGTGTTGTCGGTACCCAGCAGATCACAGTAGGTGCCTCAGCACCTTGCAGGATTGGGCCCGTACAGTGTATGTAGAAATCTCTTCATCCACGGTGGGGGTGGAGCGGGGCAGCACTGTGCAGTGGCTTAGGGCAGGATGTAAAAAGGCGCAGTGTAGCCACCTGCAGTTACAGGAGCAATTTTATACTCAGGTAATTTCCCAGGCTGGGCAGAAAACGGGTTTCCCGCCTCACACAATTTTTTTAAGATACTGAAAAATCTGGAACTGGGTTGAAAAGTTAAAATCTCAATCATTTTCTTGAACCAAAAATAATTTTCGGTTTGGGTGAATGGAGGCCTTTTCTTTTCACAATTATTAAATGTTTCCTTTAATAATTCCTTCAATTTTGAGCATATTACATTTTTTAAAAAATTCCAACTACAGTTAGCTTACATTTCCAAGCAAGAAGTCATTGTGAACTGGGAAAACTGTAATTTTTCATCTTGTAAAATATCAAAATGAAAAATGTCGACCATTTTGAAAAATCTTTATCAAAACCCCACAAAAATTTCCCATTTAATTGAATCGTAATTGTCTGACAAAGAAATGTTTCTTCTAAAAACTGCCAACCAGCCCTAGCAATTACCCACATGGGAAGGTAGGAAAGGCACCAGAGCCAGCGGCTCTTGTCTTGCAGAAAGCATCATGGGATTGCCAGTGAGTTCAAGTCACCATTCAGTCCAGCCCTTTGGTTTAAGTTTCAATGGAAATCTGGGCCCTCCTGCAGCCCCGGTGGGTTCAGTTCTCAGGTTAACATGGGACCAGATTCAGACCGTTAGTCATTCTTTTTTTATTGGCACTCATAGAATCATAGAAATGTCAGGCTGGACGGGACCTTGAAACGTCTTCAAGTCCAGCCCGCTATGCTGAGGCAGGGCCAAGTAAACCTGGACCATCCTTGACAGGTGTTTATCCAACCAGTTCTTAAAAACCTCCAATGATGGGGATTCCACAACCTCCCTTGGACGCCAGTTCCAGAGCTGAACTATCCTTGCAGTTGGAAAGTTTTTCCTAGTATCTAACTTCAATCTCCCTAGCTGCAGATAAATCCCATTACTTCTTGCCCTTCCTCTGGTGGGCATGGAGAACAACTGATCACCATCCTCTTTGAAACAGCCCTTAACATATGTGTAGATGTGGCTGTAACAAGTGGGGTGTAGCCCGTTTGTCGTCTCATCCTTCAAAAGAAAGACAGCTGCTAAGTGGAATAGAAAAGGCCGGATTCTGCTCTCCGAGTCACCAGAGTAACGCCACTGACTGCAACAGAGCTCATACAGATTTACTCTGCTGTAAACCAGAGCAGAATCGGGCCCAAAGGATTTAAGAGGTCACCTTTCTTATTACACAATAAACTGAGATTGATGCATTGAACGGGTAAAAAGGCAACACACACACAAACCCAGTAATGGGGATGCCGTCTCTTTTTAATGAGTGACAGAATGACAGCTTGAATAACAAGTTGCGATGTAAGCAGGCACCTGGAGAGCTCCCGCCATTGATAACGTGCTGTTACTGTGGGTGCAGAGGGGGCTGTGTGGATCTTGCACTTGGGGAAAAGCAGCAGTCTCTAGAAGGAACACTATTAGCAGCTCCAGCACTGGCCTGGGGAGAGACTCTCGTCCTTCCCAGCTCCTCCCGTATCCATCCTGCCAGTTCCAAATCCCATTGCACGTCCATGTAACATTATTGCAAAGGGAGCATGAGCCTGCTGACGATTGGGGGGGCTGGGACGTATACAGGGGCTGCACATTCCCCTCTGCAGGCTCCTGCCATCCAGCCTCAGTCCTTGTGCAGGGAAGCTGCAGTCGTTCAGCTGTGTCCGGGTCACTCTGCAGATGGATGATGATGATTGTATTACCCTACCTTCCAGGAGCTCCAGACATGGACCAGGGCCCCATGGTGCTCAGCGTAGCACAAACACGGAAAAAAGAGACAGTCCCTGCCCCAAAGAGCTTCCAATCTAATACACAAGTGAAGTGGAAAATCATCTACACCCTGATGCCTTTACATCCCGAAAGGAGATTTCCCATCTGATGAGGCTGGACCCTGTGGGGATCTTCTGACCTTTATATTCTAAACAGAGAAGTGGAGAAAATAAAAAAGAAAGGAGACAAAGACAGACAGAGCCTTCTTCCAGCTGCTACGTCCGATCAGCAGAGAACCAGCCATCAGTTCCCACCTGTGGATTCCCCTGCACTAGACAGTTCAGGGTTTTACACGTTTCCCTCTGGCCAGTTGCTGCATCATGCGCCCGTTGCGATTCCGTGAATCAAAATCCAGATGAGCGTATAAGATTCCACCCTGTTTGGAGACAGTAAAATTAGCCCCTTCCTTGTAAAATGAAGGGATACAAACTGAGACAGAATCAAACTTTCCAGTGAATTTAGCCACATGAAAAATCCCCTCTCATCTCTGATTCTCCTGCTTGTCCTATAAACGGTGCGTGTTATCAGAATGGAACCAGCGCTGGATTCTGCCTTTCAGAACTCAGCTACTGACAACATTTTGCCAGCTCCAAACCCCATGTCAATGGACAGCCTCCTATTGAGGTCGGTGAGCTTTGGATCAGACCCACAGCACCTGTCACTGGAAAATCTTCATGTGCTTTACAAATATAATTTCTTACAGCTCTTTACCTTATAAGTGCCAGAAATGTTCCCAGCTGCAGAGAAAAACCCTGTAAAGGGCACAGTCAGAAACAATAAACATCATAAGTCTTGTTATCCACTATTTGTGTAGGGGGAAACTGAGTCACAGAGCACTAAGTGACTTGCCCACTATCCTACAGTACATTAGTAGCAAAGTTAGCAGTAAAACTCCGTGCTCCCCTTCTGCTACTCCAAAAGCTAGGCCTCACTTTCACCTTCTCCTTCCAGAACAATCTATTTAAGTGCCAAATAAATGAAGTTGATGGATTTGAAATGCCTGAGACAGACACATTGATTTAGACAGAGATAGTTTGCAAGGAGCCATACCTGATGCTCCTCTGAAGCTGGGGGTGCTGAGACCCTGGGCTGGAATCCTGGAACAAACAAAGACAACAATAAAAGTTTCTCTTCCACGGTCACTCCCCCAGCTGTAGTTCACTGACTAATGGTGCATCCGAGCTGTGGGTGCGCAGGGCACCACCATGCCTGGCACATGGAGAGAGGCTCATCAGAAAGGCTAGTGCTCTTTGTGAACTATAGACAAGGTGCCTGGGCCATGGGCAGTAGAAGCCTTTCTACATCGCTCCCTTTGTCACTGAGAACAAAGCCGTTCTCCCGACACAGGAAATTCAAGTTTCAGAAAACAAACGTTCTGAGATCAGACCTGGTAGTTGTGACATTTGCAGTGTGTTCATGTGTTGGACGGGACAGTTACAAGCAGGGGAGAAGGATTTTTCTCTGTGGGGGGAGTGTCTGGGCTGGGCTGTGTTTCTTACCTAGCGTGGAAGGGCAGAGGGTGAAGACGAGGCTCAGAGACACCAAGAGCAGCAGCAGACCAGCACCAGCCGCAAGGGGCACAATGTAATGTGAGCACTCGCTGGCAGGGGCTGTGGAGGAAGCTAAAAAAGAGACACATGTTCCTGACTTCAGCCAGGAGGGTTATGATGTCACCACATCCAGCACTTCTCTCTTGATCCCCATTTCACCACCGGCCATAACCCCTGAGGAGTGAGGCTACAGGAGCCTTCAGCACCTTTCAGCCTCTCTCTGTTGTGCCCTTGTCATTAAGCCGATGATTTCTCCTCTAATCAGAATCTTCTCTGCACCTTCTGCCAACTAGAAAATCCTCCCTGTAGGTCTCTCCTCAACTCATTACCTCCCCACATCTCACCAGAGAACAGCTCTCTGCACCCTCAGATACCGCCTGTTCCCTTCTCCCTCTGATACTGGTCGTCATTTAACTCTGTAGGGGTCTTTACAGATACAGCAGGTGTGAAAGTTTCCATAGGAAGTTACTGTCTCCTGAACATTGCAATTCCTCTTGTCTCATTTCCCAAAATTCTCTGCATGTCTACAAAATTCTCTGTGTAGATGTCTCTTCATCTCATTACTTCTCCATCACTTTGCATATCTCATTGGAGAGCATGTCTTCTCAAATATCTCTTCATTCATTATTTAACTCTTTACAGAGATTCATATGTATCATCTGGGTGAAAGCTGCCCTAAAGGTCACAACTAAATTATCTTGTGATCCCCGTAATGTCTCAAGTTACCTTTCACCAAATTCTCTAGAGAAATTCTATCTAAGACATTGACTATTTCAGCTTTCTGTGATGGAAAGTTACGTAGAAGCTGCTCTGAGTGTGACCAGATGACACTGATTTCACATCTGAGTCTCCCTCACTCACCTTCAAGATACCTGGTACTTTTCTTCACACTGCTGCCAGAAGAGTTGAATTTGACTTCACAGGTGAAATTCTTCCCACTGGTCCAGGTGTCCATGGGGACGCGGATGTGATTTATGAACACCAAGGAGCCATCCTTTGCTTTCAATGAGCGCGTCAGCCCCTGTTCCAGCAGCTCCCCAGAAACACACCAGGAAACATGGACTGGGCTGGACACGCCATGGATGACACAGGCCAGATTCGCTGTCCCAGTGACTTGTCTGCCACGTGGAAATGGGACCAGAAGCATCACCCAGCTGCTGCCGGTATAACTGTCTGAGTAGAAGGAGGTGGAGAATTCAGTGTGATAGTCAGAAGAGATGTAGTCTGATTAAAGATGTTAGTCTTTCACTCAGAGACACAAGGTGGATGAGGTAAAATCTTTTATTGGACCAACTTCTGTTGGTAAGAGAGACACGCTTTCAGCTTACACAGAGCTCTTCTCCAGGTCTGGGAAATACATTCACAGTGTAATTTCCAAGATCTACAGGAGAGCTTTGTGTAAATTCAAAAGCTTGTCTCTCTCACACCAACAGAAGTTGGTCCAATAAAAGATTTTACCTCACCCACCTTGTCTCTCTTATATATTAGGACCAACACAGCTACAACAACACTGCATAAATCTTTCCCTAAGACATTAATTTTTTAAAAAATCTGTTGAAGACGGAAGTATTAAATCACCACGCCAACACCAAATAGGATATAGCATAATAAATATCCACAGTTGCTAAAAGGAAAAGTGTGTGCAATTTTATAAAGAGATGCACTCTTAAGAACATTTCATTAACTCAAAATATTATTTCATGCAGTCTTGGCTCTTAGGCTCGAAATATTCCCAACCTAGGTGCCTTGAACAGTCACAGAGAAATGGCAACATTTTCAAATTTGAGTTTTCTAGTTATGAAATATATGCATGTTATATTCCTTCTCTGCCCATAGCATTTAATGTTCAGCTGATCTTTTTGGTCTAAAGTATGCTTTTCTTTTAACTGTTCCTCAGTAGCTGTGGTAACTTGTTACATTTTAATAGGCACATGAAATATGTTTGTCAGTCAATCATTAGTCTCCTTAAACAAGCTATGGTTCCTTACCTCCAACAATCAGTGTGGATCCATTTCCAAAAAGCAGGTAGCTGCTGTCTATATATGCACAGTAGTAAATGCCAGTCTCATTCTTTTGGATATTGTTGATTTCCAGTGTCGAGAGGTGTGCTTCATGTTTGCAAGCAAATTTACTTACATTTAGATAATCCAAACAGTACTTAATACATGTGGGTTTCTCACCTTCTCGTCTCAAATACCAAAACACGTCTCCTCCTTCCATTTTTTCTTTGGAAGAACAGTGAATCTTTGCAGTGCCATTAACTTCAACAAACAGGATCTGCTGAGTCTGGTACAGAAATAACTGCACTCCTAGCACTGGAGAAATAAAATATTTTTAGTCAGTTTCCATCAAGTCTCCAACAGCCATAGATAAACTGGCTAGTTCAGGAACAGAATATACTTAGTCTGATAATATTTATGCTCTGCTAAAAAAAACCCTGCTGTAACGCTGTACAACTAAATGGAAATGCAATTTATATCCAGCAAAAGTTTCCAAACACATCATAGATATTCAACACTTGTGTTTTCTCTATTCCAAAGCTTAATGCAGATGTTTTACCTAAAGAAGATAAAACCAGATACTTGGCAAAGATCATTTTCATTAAAAAAGTAGAACAAAATCCTGACACACTGGCCCAAAGGCTGATGCCTAGTGCACTGCTACAGTGACTGGGTACAGTGTCTTGATCATTTTCAGTGAGGAACGCCTCCGAGGAGCATGTGCTGTGGTGATAGATACTAGATGGGTGGGGTAAAGAATCTACTGAGGATACAGCATTTCTTGTAGAATTTTTCTGCATTCCAATGGAACAGGAGTGTATATAATGATTCAGAATAATTTTAAACATATAGGATATGACACAGTGTCTCCTACGGATGAGCTATATAAACAAACCCACACGATTTTGGAGCACAAGTCCCATTGGCTTTCAAAGGAATTCACTTAGTTGGGATCATCAAAAGACCTAAGTCTCTCCCCAACCTTCCACATTTGGGCCATTATTGTACTACAACGCTGACCTGTAATGAACATTTGGAGTCTAGGTTTGGAGAACTTTAATTGCACTTTTAATCATCAAACTGAAAGCTCCATGTTGGAGAAATAAAACAATGAACAATACGATTTTTCAAAGTGACTTAGGGCCAGATTTTCATAGTTATTTAGGTGTCTATAAATGCAGAGAGGCACCTAGTGGGATTTTCAAACATCATAGGTTGGTGCCTCACTTCTACTGAAGTCAGTGGAAGTTAAGCGCCTCACCGGCATCCCTTAGATCTAGCGATAAACTGACTGAAAATGAACTGAATGGGGCTGGTTAGAGAGCTGTTAGGGCCACACAAAGTCGGGAGAGAAAGTTAAAGTACATCTGTTAATGTCCTTTCTGAAACAGCTGATCATAGTGGGTGACATGGGATAGTGATTATTAGATCAATTGACTGAAGACAGACCATATTCCCTAGGTGCCTTGGCCATGTCTGATTAGACCGCATTTTGAGGCTGCACTGACTGGCTACAGCTCCCCTGGCAGAGTGAAGCTCGATCTGTCACAAACCCCTTCCAGGCAGCTTTCTAATGCTGGGGTCCATCTTCCTTTTTCCTTTCCCTCCCCTGCCTCCCATGGTTGTGGAGCGACCTGGGCTAAATCCTGCAGTCCCTGACTGAGGCAATGTTAAGTGGAAACAGGAGTTTGGCCTGAGGAAGGACAGCTGGACTGGACAAGATTCTGCCTGATTTCTAGCCCAAGGGCATTACTCACAATTACTCAGCTTCCCCTTTGCACCAATGTAAAGAGGAGTTTGGAGGAGCAGAAATTACACTCACACCCACTTCCAGGCCCGTGTGTTACCATGGTGGAAAGGGGCTTAATGCAAATGAGAATCCGGTCCCCAGGCTCGCTGTTAGGAGGCTGCATATTGTCAGTGGTCATACAGATAGACCATAGAAATCATAACACTATCCAAGCATAAAGTCTCCCCAGCCCACTTCCTGTAAGGGCCTGTTATAACCCTCCCAGTAACACTGACTGACAATGGCACAAAGCCCTATTTACTGCTCTAAGATTCCCAGCAAATATGATTTACAACGTACAGTGCTTTAAGGAACTGAACTTAGGATCCGTGCCTAACAGCAGCTGAGCACCCACCACTCCCCTTGACTTTGCTGACTGTGGCAGGTGCCCAGCACGTCACAGCAGGGGCCTCAGCACCTTTCAGGATTGGGCCCCTTACAGTGTATATAGAAATCTCTTTATACACTGTGGGGCGGGGAGGGGGGAGCGGGGCAGCTGTTTGACACCCCACAGCAGCACTGCGCCGTGGCTTAAGGCAGGATGTAAAAAGGAGCAGTGTAGCCACCTGCAGCGACAGGAGCAATTTTACACTCATGTGATTACCAGGGCTGGGACAAAAAATGGATTTCCCACCCCACACTAATTTTCAATATATCAAACATTTTTACTGTCTCGAATTAGGATGGAAAATGACAATCTCAAAAATGTTCTTGAACCAAAAATCATTTTTGGTTTGGGCAAATGGAATTTTGACCATATTAAATTTTTCTACTGTAATTACCTTAAACTTCTAAACAGGACGTCATTTTGAACTGGAGAGCTGGAATTTTTCCTTTTGCAATTTTTGAAACTTTTTTTTTCCACGTCAAGAAATTCATCAGACCTGACTCTTTTCTCATGGGGAAAAAAAAATGTCCATTTCAACAAATGGGCCTTTTCTGACAAAGAAACGTTTCTTCTAAAGACTCCTGACCAGCTCTAGTGATGACCCAAATGGGACGGTGGCCAAGGAACCAGAGCCCAGCGGCTGAATTTTGTCACCTGCCTCCAAACTGTGCTGTTCAGATCCTGCATTTTTGTGCACCCCAAACTCCCGTTGATTTGAGTGGAACAGTGCTGGGTGCACCAGGAACGCAAACTCTGGGCCTTATTAGCCCAGAGTTTGTGGGCTACAAGGGGCATCTGTTATGCTTATAAAAAGCACACGGGATCTTTTTCAGTGGAAAAGGCAATACGCCGGGTTTATTGAAGATATAACAATTAGCATATGCATTTAATTATACACCACTCGCACCCACTCACACACTGTCCTGCCAGTTGATATTATAGTTACCGGTCCAGAGTCCAGATCAATCTAGTGGCCAGCTAGGTTGATCACAGGTAGGGAGGAGCCAGGTTCTGTCGGTCGCGACACAATGCTCCAGGTAAGTCTTGGCAGGACGAACCCAGAGTTTTATGGCAAGGCCCCCTGTTTATACGGACACTCCCCGACTTACGGAAATCCGAGTTACGCAAATCTGCGCTTATGGAAAAAGTTCCCTAAGCTAAAAATAGGAAGGGTTGGGTTTTTTTTGGCATAATGGTCAGATACATCTCCAACTTACGCAAATTCCAAGTTACGCAAGGCGTTCCAGAATGGAACGCTTGCGTAAATCGGAGAGCATCTGTATAGTGTTTTTTTTATTGGGACCAATGAGTTTTGCATTGTTATGCTGTAATTAATTGTTGTTCGATGAGTGCTTGTTTTTTTAACTTGTTCTTTTTATTTTGTTTTTTTATTACATTTTTTGGGGAGTTACCCCATGCTGGTTTTGATTATAGCTACTTTGTTTCCATTGATAGATGCCTGTTTTATTTTTAGAGTTGTTAATTTGCCCTTCTTTGACAATTTAATTGACAATTTTTTGGTGCCCTTACGATTGTCCTTGGTTTTTTTTAAAAAACATTTGGTTTGGTGATGGCCTTTACAGTTATTTTTTAACACACATTTTTTATTTACACACAACACAGAATTGATTTACATAGAGCATTTGAACAGGAACATTAAATTGCATTGCAAGAGAAAAACAATTATTGCATTCTTTTACTTATTTTAAAATGATAAACCTACAACGAAGTGGCGACCCTAAAAGGTCTGTTACTGCCTTGAAATCAGCTCAGACACAGATTCTGGCTGATGTATTCTTACCAATGGCCCATTAGGCCATTTTTTTCTGCTATTTAAAAAGGGTGGCTGGCAGGATATGATTAAATTATACATTCAATACATTTAATACATGCGACATTATTATTCTTTATTTTAAATTATATAAAATCCTACTACATATCGTGGGTGCACTGCAAATACTTCATGCAGCACAATACATCATGATTAATCCCTGACTGTAGTTGCTTTGACACCTGTGCATGTTGTTTGGCTCCTCGTTTATAATAATAATAATTCCAGGCTTATCATGAATAGATCTCAAAGTGTTTTACAAAGAAGGTCAGTGTTGTTATCCCCATTTTACAGATGGAGAAACTGAGCACAGAGAGGGGAAACTAACTGCCCAGGATCACCCCACAGCAGAGACAGGAATAGAACCCAACTTTCCTGAGTCTCAGTCCAAAACGGCCTAGTGGATCCAGCTAATTATTCACATTACCTTATTGATAATTAGCTACTGATGAATTGGAGAGCAATTTACACTTCCTTGGTAACCAAAAGCAGGGGGATAGAACTGAAAAGAAGAAATCCGCCCCAGCTCTTTGCTAGGTGAACAAACAAAACAAAAGCGTCAAAATAAGTGGGTAGAAACTGACCACAAAAGCAAGTGCAATTATCCGAGCAAACAGGTTTTGATCTTTTTTTAAACCATTGCTCCTTTGCAGCCAACATGGCTCTTTGTCCTGTAGTCTGTGGTTTTTTAAAGATCAGTTTCAATTTGCTTTCATATAAAACAATGTAGAAATAAAAATCAAAACAATTACAGTAGCTTTCTGTTTGTCTTGGATTTGAATAGTCTTGCATTGGAGAAGATTAAATGCAAAATGAATGTACATCAGTTAAGTGTGACTGGGGGGCAATAGTCTTTAGGATAAATTTTTAAACATGCCTAAATGACTTAGGTGCCTAAGTCCCATTGATTCTGAAAACCCTGCTAGTCGCCTACCTGGATCTTTAAGCACCTAAATACCTTTGAAAATCTAGTTCTGAGGGCCCTCGCTACCACTGAAAAATAAATCAATGGTACTTAGTCTGCCAAGTGCCTAAATCACTTTTGAAAATAAGATTTAGGCTCCTATGTGATTTAGGTGCTTCCACCACAATTTGGCTAAATTTCTGTAACGATTACAGTTAGGGCTACGATTTTATCATGAACATTTGTAATACATTTCAGGCAGAGGTACAGGAAAACAGCCATAAGAAAGAGGGAGCAGGGGGAAGATGGGAGGTTGGAGAACAAGACCACCCTACACTCACTCTGCTGCGTCAACTCCTGTCCCGTGGGGCTGGGTCCAGCTTGGGGCATTGCGATCTGGCCCACATGGCCACAGAGCCGCTCAGGTTTGGTGCGTCCCCAGCTCTCTAGAAGGGAACGGAGGGGCAGACGTGCCAAAGCTGAGTGAGGTGGAGACCATGTGGGCCAGGTCACAATGTCCATTGGTAGGAGCCAGCCTTGCTGGCCAGGAGCTGCCACTGCACGGGGTCATGGAGTTTACTCAGATTTGTGGATCCCATGAACACCATGCCAAAATCATAGCCTGAATTCTAGCTGTGTTGATTGGCCTGATATACAGGACCTTTAAAATGGGCATAACGACAATGTACCTGTACAAAGCACATCTATGGCACTAGGCCCCCCGGTCCAACAAAGCTCTTTTAATCTAGCTCTGTACTTCTTTATCCTCACCACCCTGCTGCAGAGTAGGGAGGAACTGTCCCCATTTTACAGCTGGGGAGTGGAGGCCCAGAGAGACTTGGGGTGACATATTCAAAACCCCTAAGTGATTTGGGAGGCAAAGCCCCACTTTCAACAGGGACTAAAAGGCTCTTAAATCCTTTGTAAGTCACTGGGATGTAAGTGACCAGACCTAGGTCACACATGCAGCCTGTGGCAGAGCAGAGATTTGAATGGAGGACCCCTGAGTGCCTAGTTAGCACCTTGACAACCGCACCGTCCTTCCTCTCTTCAAGCATGTGCTAAAGTCCCGGTGAACTAGTTAGGCCAGGAGACGTGTTTATACCACATTCAACTTCACCTGGAGCTAGGTCTCAATGAGACACGGGTCAGAGCCTGGCCCGCACCCTGGCCCCTTGGTGCTGCTCCCGTGACACCAAGGGAGCAGGAACTGGCTGCATGTGCCAGGAGGTGTTAAGGCAGCAGAACCAGCCCTTGCAGCCCAACAGCCCTTGGGGTGTGGCCGGAGCATGCTGCACTTGGGGTACCTCCAGCTGGCAAATGGATCCTTGGGAGTCATGACTGCCTGGTGTAGTTTAAAGCAGCCTCCAGGCTGGGCCAGTTTATGTATGGCTGGAAGATCAACTTGGGATAACAGGAGAGTGGACTCAGCCGAGGATCTGGCCCTGATTTGCAGTAGGGTTTTATTGAGGCCAAGGTTTGAAAGGGCAATTTGGAGGCTCAATTAATACGAGTTTGACAATCAAATCCCTGATGGGGCTTTGCAAATCTCAGCCTTAATGTCCAAGTACAGCTGATCCGCAGAGCTGGCTGTATTCCGGACCGTGTGGATCTTCTTAGCACACGTGCAACGTGCCTCAGGTGGCACGTGACCAGGATTCACCACCAAATTTGTTCCGTTGGTTGGTGAAAACGGTTTCGAGAGAATGGATTTGGAATCTTAGAGGGCATTTCACTTTGCTCCCTTCGTAAACAATTGTGCACATTACGCGAGGGAACGTGCATTCTGCGTGTATCTGAAATAAGTGTCCTAAAACACTTTTTTCCCCGATTTGCCCCACACGGTGTCACTTCACCACACTTTCATATTCTAGCCCCATCCATTGCTTTCACAGTGGGCCCCATTCCCAGCCCTTTCCTTTATCTATAGTTATAACTAAACACTCATACAAAGTTTTATTTTTGCTAATTTTCCCATTTTCATGGTGCCCAATGAGCCTGTTTGTTGGTTTTTCCATCCTTTGCTAAAATCTTGGGGAAACCTTGACTTCCATGTGATGTGTCTCTTGGCGATTGTTATGTTCACATCATAGAAACAGAGATGTTAAATAAACATGAAATATTCTTGCTGGAGGGTTGCAGCTTAACATGACTTTTATTCTTAGAAGCCAGAACGATAACACAGTAACCAAAAACAGAGAGAGACGAAGCAGGCTGCTCCGTAAGGCAGAGAAGCAAAACTCACCTCATCTTTTTCTAGGCTGGCTCTTTCCGAACTGAGAGCTGCTAGGCCCAGATTGCATGCTTCCCTACAGACAGGGAGCAGGACCAGGAAACCCCCTGAAAATTAAAGGGATAAATCACAAGATTAACAATTTCCATACACCACTGTGATATTGATGCTAATTCCATCTGACCTTAATAATCCATGAAACAGAATAGCAGTCAGAAGAGGGTCTTGTTATGTGCATCCAATTAGAACACAGCAGATTGCACTAGACACACACACCATGCTGCTACCCAGTCTGAACTTGAATTTCTTCTTTAATAGATTTTAGAGGCAAAGGAACATTCTTCCCCCGGTTAGCTGTGCTGGCTCTCAGAGTAAGATTTTGGACGGGGTTCTCAGTACCTCCTGGCCCTCCTTTTCTGTCATGCATGTTGACCCACAGATCTACAAGAGGAAATAGAACATTTTCCTCTCCATGTGACAAAGTCTTTCATCAAGAGATCCATTAGCTAGCAAGCGTCTGTCTGTCTCACAGCATCGCCTTTTCATTACTGAAGAAAGGCACAAGATGTCCCACCGGATAGTTGGGGTGATTCTAGTCTATCTGCACAGTAAGTATTTTACCCTGATTTATTTCATGCTTGTTTTCTACCACATTAAAGATAATTAACTTTCTGCACAAGGATCTTCTTCAATTCCAAGAGATGTTAACATCAACTTGGGAGAGAGTTATTCACATCTTTCAGTTCATCAGCTGAAATCTTGAGAGGTGATGAAATATTCTGTTTTAAAACTATCGGAATGCCAGGCATAAACCCCTTGAAAATAGTTTCTGGTTCTGGATAATGTCCCGGATCTACTTTTTTTTCTATGCTGATGTATTACACATGGGCTGATGTATTTCTCTGCAGAACGATCAAAAATAGAATTTTAAACACATAGGGCTGAGTTAATAAACGACTCTCCCATGTAAAATTTAGTGAAAGGAAGGTTTTTTATCATTGATTTGGGTAAGCATGAATGGGCATTTGTAGTCTGGGGTTTAGGGCAGGGCACTGGAAGTCTGAACTCTGAGGTTGATTTTTGTTGTTATGTTACATTAATTCCTGCACAGGCTACGTGAATCCTAACAAAGTAAATGGCTAGAAATAGAGACAAATTAAAATAAATCTTTAACAAAAAGGTGCATTTTGTTTATTCGTGGTTCCTCTGCTCTATATAGTGTATTGCAAAAGCTCAACCTTTTCTAGTGCTCACTATATTAACACACTTTTCTTCCCCTGTGTAGTGACTGCCTCAGAAAAAGGGATACAAATCCTGCAAAGCCCAGCACAGGTGTGGCTGAAATCTGGGCAGACTGCACAGCTGCACTGTAGAACATTAGAAGAAGAAGTGGGCGCAATGTGGTACAAGGAACAGAGTGCAAGTTTACAGTGGATATACTGGAGTTCTGAGTTTGCATCGGCAGATGGAAAATACTCGAGTAAAGCGAACACTGCAGCAAACAGGTTTTCTCTAATTATCAGTAATGTACAAAGAGAGGACTCAGGGGTTTATTACTGTGGCCTCATTTCCTTTATATATCTACAGCCCAACTTAGGGAATGGGACCAGACTAATTGTCACAGGTGAGTTTCCAATGGCTCAGAACAATGATAACCTAATGCTAGGAGATGATGTGAAAAAATCATCCTCTTTTTTGGCAAGATTGTGACCGATCCCCCCTGTTTCAGCTCTAAGCTATTGGTATTTGTGCAAAGAGGCAACACGGTCCAGGCAGTAAGCCAGGGCATTGGGTTGGAAATCAGGAGACCTGGGTTCTGTTCCTTCATCACTGGGCACCGAGGCAAGATTTTCAGAAGAAGTCAGCACCCAATAGATCCCATTTAGGTTACCAAAGAAATGATCAGATTTTTAAAATGCTCCGATCAAAACCTAGCTTTTGAAAATCAGGGACATTTTCAAAAATCTGACCTTTAATTTCTCTGCATCTCAGATTCCTCAAGTGTATAATGGGAATAATGAGTCTCCTGTGTAAAAGCACTTTAGATCTGTGGAGAAAAAGCAGCACATTAGTGCTACATGTTAGTACTTCCCTGTGTCCTGGGTGGGATGTTACATTAGTATTCAGACTGGATATTCATACTTGTGATGATTCCTACTGAAACTGCCTGAACCTAGGACATGGGGTATGTTTCAGCTGCCCTGCTATCCTTATACGACTTTAATATTACGCAAGTTCTTTTCCAGGCATTCATCAAGCTTTATTAAATGATTGCACCCACCTGTTCATACAGGGGAATACTCATTGTCTCACGCAGCACGGCATGAATTGCACAGAATAATTCAATTACAACTAATAATATCTACATATTTGATATATGATCCACACTATGTGCAAATAGACTAAAGAGTGCACATAAAAAGGAAGGCAAGGAATTATTACAGGCACTAACAGAGGCTGTAAGTCACACTAATAAGATGAACGTAAGAGGAAAATTTAGCCTGACTGTTACGTCTAAGTAAGAATGGTTCCTTTATCAGGATTTTCACAGCTAGATCTCAAAACACCTTGCAAAGGTGACGAAGTATCATTTTGCTAAGTTTACAGTTGGGGAAACTGAGGCATTGAGTCAGGAAGTGTACTCATCTCCAAGGTCACACAGCAAGTCAGAGCCGGAGCTGGGAATGGATCTCAGGCCATGTCCTTACCACCAGACTGAGAAGTTCTTCCTTTGAATTTCATATTGAACCGAACATGCTGTCGGCACTCAGTAAATAATCCACCAAGATCGTATCAGGACAAACTTCTGAGAAGTGACGGCTCAGGGGAGTCTCACAAGGTGGATGCCCCAGAGTGTAAGCCATTGAAAAGTGGAATAGACAAAGCATTAGACATTTACAACGTCCCGCACTGGCTGGGGCTGGGGCAGGAGCTGGGTATGGAGTAGCTGAGCTACCGCTAACAGGTCTTTCTGATCTCTATTTTCGGTGATTCAACTCTCTTTTAGATGCCTCCGAGCCGAGTCTTTCCATCCTGGTTCCCTCCACCCCAGAGGATGCTGAACTTCCCCCCGTCATTTCTCTGCTCTGCCTGCTCTCTGACTTCACTCCTCCCTGGAGTGCTGTTCTCTGGGGCATGGGTGAGGAAGTGTTTGAAGGTCAGATGGATGCTGGAGCCATAGACGGGAACGGGGTCTTTAGTGTTTGGAGCCTAACGACAATCCCTTCTGAGACGTGGAACCAGGAGACGACCTGCACTTGTACAGCCAAGCAGAGCAGCCCGGGGAGAAGCATCAGCGCTACAGTCTCCAGGGAAACAGGTCCAGTATCATATCATCCAATCTAACCTGCCTACCTGGGTATTTATGCTACATCCCTCACCGTGGGTCAGCGACATCTACTCCAGGCTGGAGGATTAGATAGAACTAGACGGGACGGCTCAGGTGAATGATAACGAATGGGAGCGAGGAGAGGTTTTGGAAACCACTGAGAGGGTGCTTGAGTTATAGACAGCTACAGTTGCTTCCCCCATCTCTTCTGAAAGCCTTTGTTTTTCTATGCTCGGTGGTGAGAAATGGGTTTCTGGTTTAGCTGTCAAGCAATTAAAAAACTTAATTGCAATTAATCGTGCAATTAAAAAACTTAATTGCAATTAATCGTGTTGCTAAACAATAGAACACCATTTATTTAAATATTTTGGATGTTTTCTACATTTTCAAATATATTGATTTCAATTACAGCACCGCATGCAAAGTGTACAGTGCTCACTTCATATTTATTTTTGATTACAAATATTTGCACTGTAAAAAAACAAAAATTGTATTTTTCAATTCCCCTAAAGAAGTACTGTAGTGCAATCTCTTTATCATGAAAGTTGAACTTAAAGGTAGAATTATGTACAAAAATAACTGCATTCAAAAACCAAACAATGTAAAACTTGAGAGCCACTCAGTTAGAGGAATTAGAGGAAGTCCACTCAGTCCTATTGCTTGTTCAGCCAATCGCTCAGACAAACAAGTTTGTTTACGTTTACAGGAGATAATGCTGCCCATTTTTTGTTTACAATGTCACCTGAAAGTGAGAACAGGCATTCGCCTGGCACCGCTGTAGCTGGCGTTGCAAGATATTTATGTCCCAGATGCACTAGAGATTCATATGGCCCTTCATGCTTCAACCACCATTCCAGAGGACGTGCATCCATGCTGATGATGGGTTTTGCTCAATAACAATCCAAAGAGGTGTGGACCAACGCATGTTCATTTCATCATCTGAGTCAGATGCCACCAGCACAAGATTGGTTTTCTTTTTTGGTAGTTCGGGTTCTGTAGTTTCCACATCAGAGTGTTAATTTTTTTTTTTTTTTAAGACTTCTGAAAGCATGCTCCACACCTCATCCCTCTCAGATTTTGGAAGGCACTTCAGATTCTTAAACCATGGGTTGAGAGCTGTAGCTATCTTTAGAAATCTCACATTGGTACCTTCTTTTGTTTTGTCAAATCTGCAGTGAAAGTGTTCTTAAAATGAACAATATGTTCTGGGTCATCATCCGAGACTGCTATAACATGAAATATATGGCAGAATGTGGGCAAAACAGAGGAGACATACAATTCCCCCTCAAGGAGTTCACTCACAAATTTAATTAACACTTTTTTTAACGAGCATCATCAGCATGAAAGCATGTCCTCTGGAATGGTGACTGAAGCATGAAGGGGCATACGAATGTTTAGCAGATCTGGCAGATAAATACCTTGCAAAGCCGGCTACAACAGTGCCATGCGAACGCGTTCTCACTTTCAGGTGATGTAGTAAATAAGAAGCGGGCAGCATTATCTCCTGTAAATGTAAACAAACTTGTTTGTCTTAGCGACTGGCTGAACAAGAAGTAGGACTGAGCAGACTTGTAGGCTCTAAAGTTTTGCATTGTTTTGTTTTTGAATGCAGTTAGGCAACAAAAAAAATCTACATTTGCAAATTGCACTGTCACAATAAAGAGATTGCATTACAGCACTGGTATGAGATGAATTGAAAAATATTGTTTTATCATTTTTACAGTGCAAATATTTGTAATACAAACATATAAAGTGAGCACTGTATGCTTTGTATTGTGTTGCAATTGAAATCAATATATTTGAAAATGTAGAACATTTTAAAATATTTAATACATTTCAATTGGTATTCTGTTGTTTAACAGTGCGATTAATATATATAAATAATAATAATAAATTAAATGAAATAAATTAATACAACTGCAATTAATCACAATTAATTTTTAATCACAATTGTTTTGAGTTAATCACGTGAGTAAACTGTGATTAATCAACAGCCCTAGTTTCTGGTCAAGCAGCCTGAACCTCTCGCTCCATGTGATCACAGCAAGGATGCAAAAGGGTCACAAGGGGGGAGCCAAAGGGGAACAATTAGGAGCAGCAGGAAGGAAATCAACAAAGGGAACAGCAGGATGAATGTCAGGAATGGCTTCCTGGCAGCGAGATCTAACAAGTAATGGAACAGATGCCCAGGGGCAGGGCGGGAAGCCCCTGTAAACAGAACTGGACAAAGCACTAGTGAATATAACATAGGGACAGGGCAGGCGTGCCCACTAGGCGACCCTAGGCGGTCGCCTAGGGCACCAGGAGCCGGGGGGCGGCTGGCCGTGGCTGCCTCCCGCCCTTCCGGCTCCGGGGCTGAGCCAAGAGGGTGGCTGGCCGTGGCTGCCTCCCAGCTCCACGGCCAGCTGCCCCCCACTCTGGGCTGAGCTGGGAGCGGAGGGGACAGCTGGCCGCGGCTGCCTCCCGCCCTCCTGGCTCCGGGGCTGAGTCGGGAGCCAGGGGGGCGGCTGACCGCGGGTGGGGGGCTGAGCTGCCGGCCTGCAGGGCGTGGGGAGACTGGCTGCCGCGCGGGGCGGGCTGTGTTAGCTGCAGGGGATGTGGGTGGGCGGTGTTAGCTGGGCGGGGGGGGGGGGAGGGCAGGGGCGCAGGGCTAGTTCAAGGAAGTTTTGCCTAGGGCGCGAAACTTCCTTGCACCGGCCCTCCATAGGGAACAATCCTGGAGTGGCCAGGGGCAAGCTAGAGGGCACCCAGTGTAACAGGGTCTCATGCTGACACGGCTATGCCAGTAAAAGCCTTGAAGTGTGAATGCAGTTATACCGGGATAAAGGTGCCTTACACCAGCACAGCTTATTTCTGTCCTTGAGCCAGGAGGAGTTATGCCGGCAATGTTACAGTGACAGAGCTTTTCAGTGTAGTCGAGCCCTTCACCAACCAAACAAATTCCAGGTGACAGACGGGTGTGTCCAGCCTGCCGAATGGCCATTTAATTTCCTAATTGCCTCGGCATTTGCCACAAACCTGTGCTGGGGAAAAAGGAACCACCTGGAATCTGATCAGGAAGCTCAAAGAGCCACCCATTAGAGGAATTATTGAGGGAGGAAGGGAGAGAAGAGAGACAGAATACCCATGGCAGACAGTGGCCTCCCCAGGAATTGAAAATAGCGGGGGTGTTCGAATTTACTGGGGGGGGGGGGAAGGGAGTGTCATTAAATTGGCATGTAACTAGTTCACAAAACTGGAGGGGTGTTGGGGGAGTTCAGGTGGGGTGTAGGGAAATCACTGATGGCAGATCTGATGGCAGATCATTTTGCACGGCCCCTTTCCCCTGTCCTTTGCACATACAGAAGGGCAGCATGTTACAGAGCACAGAGTAATGGGTGTGGATCTTTGGGGAAAGGGCCTCCCTTTGCCCATGATCTTATGTGGAAGGTAGAGATCAGGGGCCCTTCTGTTTTGATAGGAGTTTTCTATACTCTGCAGAGAGAAGAGATGTTGAAGACTGTGGGATTGTGCTCTACACTGGACTGCCCTGTATTTTCATCCTTCTCCTGATCCAGCTGTTGATCTTGCTCTGGAGAAAATGCCCTAGCAGAGGTAACTCAGTCATAACTCTGATTGCTATGAAGCAGTCACATATCACACATCCCTATAACTGTCCCTTTGTCTGTTTCATCCATCAGGGAGAGCTGTGCAAAGAGGGAATCCAATACCTATGAGGCAGATCCCACAGGTAAATGGCTTTTTCAGCTTTTGGCACATCAGAAAGATACAGCGTATTAACAACAGGTGGCTAGAGTCGGTGTCCTGGCCAATGTCCAACCCTAATATCTACACATTGCCTCCTGAAGTCTCATTTGAATTTATTCCTCTCCGCTCTGCCAATGGAAGTGTTGTGTAGGTTTATTGGTAAGGAACAACTGCTGGGTTCTACCCCAAAGGTGGCTGCAGGTCAGAGATGGTGAAATAGTGTGGTGTATATTTCTGCAAAGGACCACCAGATCATCTAGTTTGACCTCATCTATATCACGAGCCACTAACACCATCCAGCCACTACACACTAAACCTAGCACCCAGGATAAAAGACAACAATGAGGACAGAAGAGAAATCTGCACCATTGAAATATGTTCTTCACATTCTTACAACACAAAAGATAAAATTATTTGTTGGGATATGCTGGGCATGAAACAATCCAGGACGGTGAGAAATTTCTTAGATGAAGTCAGAAGGGTTTGGAATGGAAATGCTCTAAGTGACTTAATGACGGGGGATCATAGAACATCAGGGTTGGAAGGGACCTTAGGAGGTCATCTAGTCCAACCCCCTGCTCAAAGCAGGACCAATCCCCAATTTTTGCCCCAGATCCCTAAATGGCCCCCTCAAGGATTGAACTCATAACCCTGGGTTCAGCAGGCCAATGCTCAAACCACTGAGCTAGCCCTTAAATCTTTAGGATGCCAAAACGACCCCAGCACCACCGTATGCACTGAGGTGACAGAGATGAGAATGAAAATAAGAAAGAAAAACTTGTAGCACCTTAAGCTTTCGTGGGTTAATACCCACTTCATCGGATGCATGGAATGAAACATACAGTAGACAGATATTTATACAGTCAGATATTTATACAGTCAGAGAAACATGATAAGGTGGAGGTGCATAGACCAACCTTAAGAGGCTAATTAGTTGAGAGGAACCATAACAGCAGGGGAAGAAAAACCTTTGAAGTGATAAACAAGATGGTCACACAGGTGTGAATGAGGATCGTTAACTTAAGGGAAATAGATTCAATTAACGTAATGGCCAAGCCATTCCAAATCTCTATTTAATCCGGAGGCAATGCAACCTAATTTGCATATCAATTCGAGTTCAATAGAGATGAGAATGTGGCCCAGGGTTGCTGACATGATCCAAGTCTGTAAAACACCCTGTATAGTTACGTAGTGTTGTTGGAGCCGGGTTGGTCCCAGGATATCAGAGAAGGTGGATGCGGTAATATCTTTTATTGAACCAACTTCTGCTGGGGAGAGAGACAGACAATCTTTTGAGCTTACACAGAAAGCTTCTCTCTCTCAGCAAACAGAGTATGGTCCAATAAAAGATATTACCTCGCCCACTTTGTCTGGCTATGGCATTCTGGAAGAACACTGTTAATTAAATGCATGAGATGGTAGATTCTCATTAGGCATATTCCCATACAGGAGGCAGTGTGGGCTAGCAGAGGGTAGTGGACTGGGAGTCAGGATTTTTTTTCCCTAGTCCAGCCACTCACCTGCTGGGCAACCTGCGCCAAGACACTGTAGCTCACGGTGCTTCTGTTTCCCCTCCCCCATTTTATGACATGGTGTATCTTGACAATAAACTCTTCGGGGTAGGGACTGTCTCTTTGCATGTGTGTGGAGAGCCTAGCACAATGAGGCCTCGGTCTCCATTGGGGCTTCTAAGTGCTTCTCTAATACAAAGATTTAATAATTACTCTTTCCTTGTTCTATTTCAGACTGAATATGCCACTCTGCCATACAACAGGAATGCTCCTCGGTGACTGATGTAATCTCACAAAAGTGGTTTATATTTTTTAAAACAAGAGAAAAGAATGAAAGAGAAACCGAGAGAAATACAGAAAGTCTCATTTCTGTAATGTGCTATGATGTGATGTGAGTTTCTTTGAAATACAACCACTTCCATGCTCACGTCTCTGAACCCATATTCTGGGCTGACATCTCCATTCTTGCAAAAGAGCCACATGGAGTCATTAGCAATTTGCCTGCAGGTTCGTGGGGCATTGGGTTTACATCTCATCTCAAACATGTCCCTTCCCCCACCGTAGCGCCTTGTCACAGGTTCACTCACTCCTAGGGTTCCTCATCCGGGCTGCTCGTGGGATTAGCTACTTCCGGTTCCGATGCCTCCTTCCGTCATCTTGTTCTTGCTCTCTGGGACTCTGCCCCTTTCCTCTTCCTGGCTTGGCTGCTCCCTCTTTAGGCCTTGCCCCTCTGGCCAGGTCACTGGGTGTTTTCCCCCTGCCAGGGTATCAAAGTCCCACGGGACAAATTGTCTCCGGCAGTCTCCAAGCCCACTGCCCTGACTGTGACACTTCCCCTGGGGTTGGTAGGGGAACCCGGGCCAGTCCTCTACTCCTGGTTCCAGCTCAGGGACCCTCAAATCAACAAGCAAAGCCTGCAACCTCCAACTTTGTTGGGGCTTCCCTTAGCCTTTTCCATCTTTGTCTCTGTTGCTGCACCACCCCCCTCCTTGGTAAACCCTTGCTTCAGGGTTTGGATGCCCAGGGCTTCTCTGCCACTGGGTTTCCTCCTTTCCCCCTCTAATACCCAGAGAGTGACTATAACCTTCCCCACTACACCACTTCTCCGCTGCTGGCTTCCTGGCTTTATACCAGCTCCACATGCTACTGCTCAGCTGGGCTCCGTCATCCTTCACAGGTTACTTAGGCCACCTAATTCCCCTCAGCTGTGGCCTATTCTCTTAACTGGCCCCTTCTCAACCTCATTCCCCCCACTAGCCTAGAAGGTGTGAACACCCCATCACGCCCCCTATCACCAGGATGGGCATTTGGTGCTGGTTCAGGGTGATAGGACGTAGCTTCACAAACTGAGCAGGTGACACTACATCCTGTACTAAAGGAAGTTTCCCATCCAAGCACTGACCCTATGTGAAGGTGGCAATCTGAAGAGATTTTAGACCAAGGCAGGTAGAGCACAAATGGTTAGACAAAATTTAGTAACATTAGACGCTTCCATGCAAGGTCAAATAGCCAGACTTTGATAGAGCTGGACACAACTGTCAGGTACATTTTCAAACAGATTGTTAAGCTTTATTTACAATTCCTCTGGGCAAACAGCGCCCGTCATTAGCACAGAAACCAATACGGGAATCTTGCTTTAAAAGTTCCGGACCTTGCTGAAAAAATGAGTTTAGGACTCAGACTGTTTTTAAATGCACCCATTAACTCCTCCGAGTCTGCTGCTTTTACTCTTTTACTCAATTTCCAAAACAGACAAAAAAGGCCAAATCCAACCTTGGCAGAATTACAGGGGCATTAGAACTGCCTGCATCCTAAATTCACTGATTTTGAAGATCCAGAGAATTAAATTAAATTAAATTTTTTTGTCACCACTTACAGCTGTTTTCTCACCAATTTATTTATACCCAGATACAGACTATCCTTCCACTTCAATTAGAGTTGTGCATTTACAACTGATGGGCTACCCACGCCTCGGCTGTGTAATTTACATCACTGGTTACATCCCAATGGAATTTGCCCAGAGATTCCCATGGGAGTTTCACCTGCTTATTTGAGGCAGAAGTTTGCCCTGTGCGATAACACAAATGATGAGTGATAGAAATAGTGTCTTCAGCCATCAGATGCAATAGCAGTTCCAAGCACTGAGCCTGGCTGAATACAGCACTCTTCTCTACGGAAGAGCTGCTTCATTACAGGTGTGTAAGAAGGAATAACTGTTCAATAGGAACACAGAGAACGAACTGGTCGAGCTGTTATCAGTTTTTGTGATTTTGTGAGAAATGAGCCCAACTATTAAGAGGAATGTTGCTAGGATATATTGTAACGATTCAGAATAACAAAATAACCACCAGGACATAGCACAATGTAGAATATGATAGTTCAACACAGAATAATGTCTAGTGCAGAGACAGCAGGTGCCAGGGCTTTCTGATGTAAGAACATAAGAACGGCCATACTTGGTCAGACCAAAGGTCAATCTAGCCCAGTATCCTATCTTCCCACATTGGCCAATGCCAGGTGCCCCAGAGGGAATGAACAGACAGGTAATCATCAAGTGATCCATCCCCTGTCGCTCATTTCCAGCTTCTGGCAAACAGAGGCTAGGGACACCATCCCTGCCCATCCTGGCTAATAGCCATTGTTGGACCTATCCTCCATGAACTTATCTAGTTCTTTTTTTAACCCTGTTATAGTCTTGGCCTTCACAACATCCTCTGGCAAAGAGTTCCACAGGTTGACTGTGTTGTGTGAAGAAATACTTCCTTTTATTTGTTTTAAACCTGCTGTCTCTTAATTTCATTTGGTGACCCCTAGTTCTTGTTATGAGAAGGAGTAAATAACACTTCCTTCTTTATTTCTCCACACCAGTCATGATTTTATAGACCTCAATAATATCCCCCCCACCCCTTAGTCACCTCTTTTTCAAGCTGAAAAGTCCCAGTCTTAGGGCTGGTCCACACTAACCCCCGGGTTCGAACTAAGATACGCAACTTCAGCTACATGA
This sequence comes from Chelydra serpentina, assembly GCA_037349315.1. Taxonomy (NCBI): domain Eukaryota; kingdom Metazoa; phylum Chordata; order Testudines; family Chelydridae; genus Chelydra; species Chelydra serpentina. The sequence continues at coordinate 2,709,048 of JBAIAC010000104.1, read as the reverse complement.
ATAATGTAGCTGAAGTCGAAGTATCTTAGTTCGAACTACAAGGTACTTACTGCGGGTCCACACGCGGCAGGCAGGCTCCCCTGTCGACTCCGCGTACTCCTCTTGCGGAGCAGGAGTACCGGTGTCGACGGCAAGCACTTCCGGGATCGATTTATTGCGTCTAGACAAGACGCGATAAATCGATCGCAGAAGATCGATTGCTTACCGCTGAACCCGGAGGTAAGTATAGATGTACCCTTATTAATCTCTCCTCATACGGAAGCCGTTCCATACCCCTAATCATTTTTGTTGCCCTTCCTTCTGAACCTTTTCCAGTTCCAATATATCTTTTTTGAGATGGGGCGACCACATGTGCATGCAGTATTCAAGATGTGGGCTCTCATGGATTTATATAGAGGCAATATGATATTTTCTGTCTTATCTATCCCTTTCTTAATGATGTCCAACATTCTGTTTGCTTTTTTGACTGCCGCTGCACATTGAGTGGATGTTTTCAGAGAGCCATCCACAATGATTCCAAGGTCTCTTTCTGGAGTGGTAACAGCTAATTTAGACCCCATCATTTTATATGTATAGTTGGGATTATGTTTTCCAACATGCATTATTTTGCATTTATCATCACTGAATTTCATCTGCCATTTTGTTGCCCAGTCAACCTACTTCTGAGACTACCGCATGCAACTCTGGTTAAAGGGGGCGATTTATAGCATTGTACCTGCTGCCTATTGCAAATGATTTTCCCAAGGGCTCAGCCCCCACAACTGGGGCCAGATTTTTAAAGAGCCCAGCTCCCATTTAGACCTCTAACTAATGGCACAATTTTCAAGAGGGCTCAGCACGCAGATGGATTCCTAGGAGATCAGCATCCAATGGGCATCTAATGCACCAAGCACTTGTAAACATCTGGCCCTTATTTAGGTGGTTAAGGGCAGTTCCCAGCCCAGGTAGACAGACATGCGCTAGCTCAGCTCCAGCTAGTGTGGTGACCACATGATACTGAACAGTAGCTTGGGACCAGATTCTCACAATGGACTGACGCTGATTTACACTAGTTGAGGATCTGGCCCTTGGAGGTCTTTAAGGGAATCCTGAATGCTCATGGTGCGGCTCGCTTGAGAAATGAGACCAGGAAATCCCCGTGGCTGGATTTCCAGACTCCAGAACAGCTCAAGGTTTGTCACCTGCCTCCAAACTCTGCAGTTTCTGATCTCTCATTGTAGCTCACCCCAACTCCCCATTGATTCGAGTGGAATAGTGCTGGATGCACAAGGAACACAGGATCTGGCCTTGTTAGCCCAGAGTTTGAGGGGCAGGAAAGGGCATCCTGGGTGTACTGCAAACACTTCATGCAGCACAATATACCGTGATTAATCCCCTGATTGGGGTGGCTTTGATACCTGTACATGTTGTTTAGCTCCTCACTCCTAATAATAATTTTAAACTCATCATGAGCAGATCCCAATGTGCTTTACAAATTTTAAAGATGGGGAAACTGAGGCACAGAGCGGCACAATGAATTACCCAAGATTACCCAGCAGCAGAGCTGAGAATAGAACCCAAGTCACCAATCAGTGCTCTATCTACTAGGCTATGCAGCATAATGGATATTTAGTAACTGATATAATTTCTCAATGTCTCTGGTTTGTGCCACATTTAGTTTGTTTCACACTGCTGAATGGTAAATTCCAGTTATTTCATGGACAGTTCTGCTTCAGTTTTGCTCTAACCAGCCACTGGCTACAGATCATAGAATATCAGGGTTGGAAGGGACCTTAGGAGGTCATCTAGTCCAACCCCCTGCTCAAAGCAGGACCAACCCCAATTTTTGCCCCAGATCCCCAAATGGCCCCCTCAAGGATTGAACTCACAACCCTGGGCTTAGCAGGCCAATATTCAAAACCACTGAACTATCCCTCCCCTCAACTGTGAGATGAATTAGGGGGGAGCAATTTACACTTCCTTGGTAACCAAAAGCAGGGAGAGAGAACTGAAAAAGCAAACAGCCCAAGCGGCTGTGCTAGCGGAACAAACAAAAGACAAGTGACAAAATAAGTGGGCTGAAACTGACCACAGCAGCAAGTGCAGCTTTCCGAGCAGCCAATTCTGATCTATTTTAAAACGATTGGCCCTTTGCAGCAAACACGGCTGTTTGTCCTGCAGCCTGTGGTTTTATAAGATCGGTTTCAATTTGTTTTCATAAAATATAATGTAGAAATTAAATCAATCAAAACTATTACAGTCACTTTGTCTTGCCTTGGCTTTTAATAGACTTGTACAGAAGAAGATCAAGTGTAAAAAGAATCTGTAGCAGTCAAGTGTGACTGGGGGAAATAGTCTCAGGGTAAATTTTCAAATATGCCCAAGTGACTTAGGTGCCTAACTCCCTTTGATTTTCAGAAGCTCCCTAGGTGCCTCGCTGCATCTTTAAGCACCTAAATACCTTGAAATCTGGTACCATTGAAAGTCAGTGTCCATATTGCACACCTTACAGCCTACCCTCCTACTGACAAAATATAACTACCCCAAACAAGGCGGTGTAGCTTTGTGGGTGCACGAGGGTCTCCCGCTGACAAAGCGCTGTCCACACCGGGGTTTTTGTCAGTAAAACTTTTGTTGGTCAGGGACGCGGTTGCTTTTTCCCCCCACATCCTGGCGGACAAAAGTTTTGCCAGCAAAAGTGCAGTATAGACATAGCCCTAGACTACCAAGTACCTCAATCACTTTTGAAAGTGAGACTTAGACTGTTAAGTAATTTAGGTACTTGTCAGTAGCGTAGTCAGGGGGAGAGCGGGGGGAGAGCAGGGGGAGAGCAGGGGGAGCGGCTGCTCCCCCACTGAGCAGAAGCGGCGCCTTCTTTGTGCTCTGACGCCTTTTGCTCCTGCGCTGCAGCCGGAGCAGAGCATTTTTTTGTTGCTCCTGGCGCCTTTTTTTGCTCCCAACGCTTTTTGCTATGAATCATAGAATCTCAGGGTTGGAAGGGACCTCAGGAGGTATCTAGTCCAACCCCCTGCTCAAAGCAGGACCAATCCCCAATTTTTGCCCCAGATCCCTAAATGGCCCCCTATAGAGCATTTGTTTTTGCTCCCGGCGCCTTTTTTTGCTCCCGGCGCTTTTTGCTCCCGGCGCCTTTTTTTAGCTCCGCTCCTCCTGTGCTCTAAACCTGGCTACGCCGCTGGTACTTGTGTCTAGATTTCTGTTATAGCTAGGACTACAATTTTATCATGGCAATTGTTAATACATTTTAGGCAGAGGTACAAGACAACGACCATAAGAAAGGGAGGGAGCAGGGTGCGTGGGGTGGAGGGGCCGGGTTAGAGACCGAGACCACCCTGCAGTGGCACCTCCTATGCCGGGAGGCTGGGCCCGGCTCAGGGCATTGTGATCTGACCCAAAATTCTGTTAATCTAGCGCTATACTTATTTATCCTCACCACCCCGCTGCAAAGATGGGAGGAATTTTACATCTCTGGGCCTCCACTCCCCATTTTAGAGCTGGGGAGTGGAGGCCCAGAGAGACTTGGGGTAACATGTTCAAAAGTGACTATAGTGTCTTGAGAGGCAGAGTCCCACTTTTCAACAGGGATTAAGGCTTGAAAGTCATTGGGATGTAAGTGACCAGCCCTAGGTCACACATGGAGCCTGTGGCAGAGCAGGGGTTTGAATGGAGGACCCCTGAGTGCTTAGCTATCATCTTAACAACCGCACCATCCTTCCTCTCTTTAAGAATGTGCTTAATTCCCAGTGAACTAAGTAGGTCATTTGAGGTGTTTTTACCACATTCAACTTTCCCTGGAGCTAGGTATCAATGTCAGAAGGGTTAGACCCTGGCCTCCACTCTGGTCCCTTTTGCTGCCCTCGTGACACAAAGGGAGCTGGGAGCAGGACTGGCTGCACATGCCAGGGGGTGTAAAGGCAGCAGATCCAGCCCTTGCTGCCAGCAGCCCTTGTCATGTGAGGTGGCTGAAGCATGCTGCACTCGGGGTATCCCCAGCTAGCAAACTGATCCTTGGGAGCCATAACCAGCTGATGCAGATTAGAGCAGCCTCCACGCTAAGGTTGTGAAAGGACGATTTGAATGCTCAGTTGATCTGGGCAGCCAAATCCCTGATGGAACTTTGCAAATCTCAGCCTTGATGTTCAAGTAAAGACCATCGTCAGAGATGACCATATTCCAGATTGCGTGAGTGACAATTGTTTAGAAGGGATGGATTTGGAATCTTAGTGGGCATTTCACTTTGTTCTCTCTATAAATATTTTGTACATTACACTGAGGAACGTGCATTAAGCACATATCTGAAATATGTATTGTAAAAGTAGGTTGCCCCATTGTCCCAAATGTTTATAAAAGCTAAATTGTATATTTGCTAATTTCATGACTTTCATGGTGCCCAATGAACCTCCATCCTTTGCTTAAATCATGTGATATACCTCTTGGTGACTGTTATGTTCACGGCATACAAATAGAGAAGTTAAGCAAAAAAACATTATCAAATACTCTTCCTGGAAGGTTGCAACCTACCACAACTTTGATTCTTAGAACCCAGAACAATAACAAAAAATAACAAAAACCAGAGAGAGACAAAGCAGGCTGCTCCTTAATAGAGTGACACACAACTCACGGCACCTTGTTCTAGACTGGCTCTTTCCAGACTGACTGCTGCTAGGCCCAGATTGAATGCTTCCCTACGGACAGCAAGCAGGACCAGGAAAAAACCCTGAAAATTAAAGCGATAAATCACAATTTTAACAGTTTTCATAAACCACAATGAGAGAGTTTATTGACATTTTATTGATGCTAATACCATCTGACCTGATCAATCTCTGAAGTGTAGGAAATGTTCCACCTGAATTGCAGTCAGAAGAATGTCTTGTTATGGGCATCCAGTTATAACACAAATATTCCACCTGCGACACACACCACGCTGTTACCCAGTCTGAGCCTTTTAGAGGCAAAGGAATTTTCCCCCCTCAGCTTTGCTCTGCTGCCACTGAGAGTAAGATTTTGAATAGGGTTATCCATATCTCTTGGCCCTCTTGTTTTGTCATGCATGTTTCCCCACAGATCTTTAAGAGGAAACAGAACATTTTCCTCCCCACGTGATAAAGTCTTTCATCAAGAGATCCATTAGCTGGCAGGCGTCTCTCTCTCTCACAGCATCATCTATTCATTGCTGAAGAAAGGCACAAGATGTCCCACCAGATAGTTGGGGTGATTCTAGTCTGTCTGCATGGTAAGTATTGTCTCCTGATTTATTTCGTTCTTATTTTCCACCATGCTAAAAACTATTAACTTTCTGCACAAGGACCTTCTGCAATTCCAAAAGGAGCTAATATCAACCTGGTGAGAGAGAAATTCACCTTTTTTTGTCCATCAATTGAAATCTTAAGAGAGGTGATGAAATATTTTACATTTAAACAACCTGAATGCCAGAGACAAACACCTTGAAAATAGTTTGTGGTTAATATTCTGCATTGGGGTGCAAAATCTACTTTTCCTTCATGCTGATTCATTACATAGGGGCTGATGTATTTTTCTGCAGATCAAAAAGAATTTGACATACAAGTTGCTAAGTTAATAAAAGACTCTCCCATGTACAATTTAGTCAAACTTTTGTTACCATTGATTTGGGTAAACTTGAGTGGGAATGTGTAGCCTGATAATTAGGACAGGGAATTAGAAGTCTGTACTTCTTGGCTCTAAACTCTGATGTTGTTCTTACATTATAATAATTCCCGCACAGGCTATATGAATCCTAACAAAAAAATCAGCTAGAAATAGAGAAAACTTATAATGAATCTTTAACAAAGTACATTTTGTTATTCTTCGATCACCTGCTCTGTATAGTCTGTTGCAAAAGCCGAACCTTTTCCAGTGCTTACTGTATTATAACACACTCCTTTCTTCCCCTGTATAGTGACTGCCTCAGAAGAAGGGATACAAATCCTGCAAAGCCCAACACAGGTGTGGCGGACCCCTGGACAGACTGCACAGCTGGACTGTAGCCTTTCAAAAAAAGAATGGAGCATTGTGTGGTACAAAGAACAGCAGAGTGGACGTTTACAATGGATTTACCAGAGTTCTCGGTTTGCAACTTCAAGAGGAAAATACTCGAGTAAAGTGGACATTATGGCAAATAAGTTCTCTCTTAATATCAGCAATGTACAAAGAAATGACTCGGGGGTTTATTACTGTGGCCTCTCTGCCTCTGTGTATGTGCAGCCCAACGTCGGGAATGGGACCAGACTAATTGTCACAGGTGAGTTTCCAATGGGTCAAAATAATGATATTGCAATGCTAGCAGATGCTGTGAAAAACTCATCCTCTTTTTTTGCAAGGTTGTAACTGATCACCATTTCAGCGTTAAGCCCTGGGTATTTGTGGAAAAAGGCAGCACAGTTCAGGCAGTAACCCAGGACATGGGGTAGGGAATGAGGGGACATGGGGTAAGGAATTAGGAGACCTGGGCTCTGTTCCTGAATCACTGGGCACTTAGTGTGAAATTTTCAAAAGACCCCAGGAGCCAACAGCTCCCATTTAGGTGCATAAATAAACGGCCACATTTTTTAAATGCTCCAACCAAAAATCAGCTTTTGAAAATCTGGAATAGTTTGGAAAATCTGGCCTTTAATTTCTGTACATCTCATATTCCTCATCTCTATAATGGGGATAATGACTCTCCTGTGTGAAAGCACTTTGAGATCTATGGATGAAAAGCATCATGTCTGTGTTAGATGTTATTATTTCCCTGCCTTCTAGTTGGTATGTTACATTAGGAATCAGATTTGATAGTCACACTTTCTGATGATTCCTACTGAAACTGCCCGAGCCTAGGATGTGGGGTATGTTCCACCTGCCCCGCTATCCTTATACGACTAATATTACTCAAGTTCTTTTCCTGGCATTCACCAACCTTCATGAAATGATTCCATTCATGTGTTCATGCAGGGGAACATTCAATGTCTCAAGCAGCACAGTATGAATTGCACATAATTCAGTATACGACTAGTGATATCTATATATTTTTGATCACACTCTATGCCAATATGCCAAAGAGTGCACATAAAAAGGAAGCGACAAAGAATCCTGTGGCACCTTATAGACTAACAGACGTATTGGAGCATAAGCTTTCGCTGGTGAAGTGGGTATTCACCCACGAAAGCTTATGCTCTGTCGGAGAAAAACAGAGTTCTCGCTCTTTCTTTGGGTGCAGCAAGGCAGATACATTTATTAACTCAAGCAATTGAAATTGAGGGAGAGAGTGCACGAGGATACAGGGTTTCCCCCTCCTAGGCAGGTCTCTCAAAAGATAAACAATGAAGGCAAGCATTTATACTTTTTGTTACATCCAGTAATGATCAACAGTTTGTTTATATTACGTCTTGTCCATTCCTGTATTTTCTCACTTCTGTTCTCAAAACAGAGCTGTCTCAAGGTTGGGTCACGCTGACTCTACTCTGCTGCCTTTTCACCTGCTAGTGACGTGAGCCCTGCTTCTACAAATCTCGCGTTATGACAGCTAGAGTTAGCCTGACTCTTGCTCATATAGAGGCCTGCATCCAAATTCCCTCTACCGACTTCCACAGCTCCAATACGTCTGTTAGTCTTTAAGGTGCCACAGGACCCTTTGTCACTTCTACAGATCCAGACTAACACGGCTCCCCCTCGGATACATAAAAAGGAAGGCAAGGAATTACTTTGGGGGTACTAGAGGCTGTTCTTCAGACTGGTGGGATGAATGTAATAGGAAAATGTAGCCTGACTGTTATGTCTAATTAAGAATGGTTCCTCTATCAGGCTTTTCATAACTAGATATCAAAGCACCTTGGAAAGGTGACTGGGTCATTTCCCTAATTTTTCACTTGAGGAAACTGAGGCACAGAGAGGGGAAGTGAACTCATCTCCACGGTCACACAGGAAGTCAGAGACAGAGCTGGGAATAGCTCTCAGGCCTCCTGACTCCCAGTCTGGTGTCCTCACCACCAGACTGACCAGCTCGTCCTATGTGATTCGTACCAAACCAAACATGCTGTCGGCACCCAGCAAATAATTCAGGATGGTCATATCAGGACAAACATCTGAGCAGCGACAGATCAGTGGAGTCTCCCAAGGTGGATGCCCCGACATTGACAACTGGCACAGACAAAGCATTAGACATTTAAAACGTCATGTACTGGCTGGGGCAGGGGCAGGAGCTGGGTATGGACTAGCTGAGCTACCGCTGACAGGTCTTTCCAGTCTCTGTTTTCGGTGACTCCACTCTCTTTTAGATGCCGCCGAGCCGAGTCTTTCCATCCTGGTGCCCTCCACCCTGGAGGATGCTGAGCGTCCCCCCGTCATTCCTCTGCTCTGCCTGCTCTCTGATTTCACTCCTCCCTGGAGTGCTGTTCTCTGGGACACTGGTGAGCAGGTGTCTGAGGGTCAGATGGATGCTGGAGCCATAGACGGGAACGGGGTCTTTAGTGTTTGGAGCCTAACGACAATCCCTTCTGAGACGTGGAACCAGGAGATGACCTGCACTTGTACGGCCAAGGAGAGCAGCATGGGGAGAAGCATCAGTGCTACAGTCTCCACAGAAACAGGTCCAGTATTGAATCACCCTATGTAACCTACCTACCTGGGTATTTATGCTACGCCCCTCACCGTGGTATCTGGGCACCAAGAGTCAGTGACATCTACTCCAGGCTAGAGAAATAGACAGAACCAGACGAGATGGCTGAGAGGAATGCTAACTAATGGGAGTGAGGAGAGGTTTGGAAACCATTGAGTGGGTGCTTGAGGTGTGGGGCAGTTACAGCTGCTTCCCCCATCACCCACCTTTCCCACCCCCAGCCCTGCTGAAAACCTTCATTTTTGTATGCTCGGTGGTGAGAAATGGGTTTCTGGTCAAGCAGCCCGAGCCTTCCCCTCCATGTGAGCACAGCAAGGACGCAGAAGGGTTACTTGAGGTGAGCCAAAGGGGAATAACTAGGGAAGGAAATCAACAAAGGGACCAGCGGGATGAATGTCAGGAATGGCTTCCTGATAGCAAGATCTAACAAGTAATGGAACAGATGCCATGGGGCAGGGTGGGAAGCCCCTGTAAACAGGACTGGACAAAGCACTAGTGAATATAACACAGAGAGGAATCCTGCAGTGCCAAGGGGGTAGCTAGATGGCACCCAGTGTAACAGGGTCGTCGCTATCTCTGACATTTTTGCTGACACGGCTATGTCAGTAAAAGCCTTAGTGCAGATCCAGTTATACCGGGATTGGGATAAAGGTCCCCTACACCAGCACAAATTCCAGGTGGCACAGACGGCTGTGTCCAGCCTGCTGAATGGCCATTTAGTTTCCTAACTGCCTCGGCATTTGCCACAAACTTGTGCTGGGGGTAACAAGGAACCACCTGGAATCTGACCACAAAACTCAAAGGTGCATACATTAGAGGAATTATTGGGGGTGGAAGGGAGAGAAGAGAGACAGAATGCCCCAGGCAGATCATTTTGCAAGGCCCCTGTTCCCCTGTGTTTTGCACATCCCACGGCCTCCGCATACAGGAGGGCAGCATGTTACAGAGCACAGAGCAATGGGTGTGGAGCTTTGGGGAAAGAACCTCCCTTTACTCATGATGTTATGTGAGAGGTACAGATCAGGGGCCCATCTGTTTTGATAGGAGTTTTCTATACTCTGCAGAGAGAAGAGACGCTGGAGACTGTGGGATTGTGCTCTACACTGGACTGCCCTGTATTTTCATCCTTCTCCTGATCCAGCTGTTGATCTTGCTCTGGAGAAAGTGCCACATCAGAGGTAACTCAGTCATAACTCTGATTGCTATGAAGCAGTCACATATCACACATCCCTATAACTGTCCCTTTGTCTGTTTCATCCATCAGGGAGAGCTGTGCAAAGACAGCATGAAATACCTATGAGGCAGATCCCACAGGTAAATGGCTTTTTCAGCTTTTGGCACATCAGAAAGATACAGCGTATTAACAACAGGGGGCTAGAACCAGTGTCCTGGCCAATGTCCAACCCTCGTGCCTGCACATTGCCTCCTGAATTCTCATTTGAATTTATTCCCCTCTGCCCTCTTAGTGGAAGTGTTGTGTAAGTGAAGTTTTTGGTATGGAAGAACTGCTGGGTTCCACCCCAGAGGTGGCTGCAGATCAGGGATGGAAAAATAGTGCAGTGTATATTTCTGTAAAGGACCACCAGATCATCTAGTCTGACCTCTCATATTCACAGGCCTTTCACCTAGTTACCCTAATATTGAGTCCAATAGGCAGTGCCCTTTGTGCCCTTGTGTATTTTGATGATAAACTCTTTGGGTCAGGAACCGTCTCTTTCCATGTGTGTGGAGAGCCCAGCACAATGGGGCCTCGTTTCTGTTGGGGCGTCTAAGTGCTGCTTTAATACAAAGAATTAATATTAATATCAGGGGCCTTGCAAAATGATCTGCCTGGGGCATTCTGTCTCTCTTCTCTCCCTTCCACCCCCAAATTCCTCTAATGGCTGCACCTTTGAGTTTTGTGGTCAGATTCCAGGTGGTTCCAAGTTTGTGGCAAATGCCGAGGCAGTTAGGAAACTAAATTGCCATTCAGCAGGCTGGACACAGCCGTCTGTGCCACCTGGAATTTGTGCTGGTGTAGGGGACCTTTATCCCAATCCCGGTATAACTGTGTCCACACTAAAGCTTTTACTGACATAGCCGTGTCAGCAAAAATGTCAGAGATAGAGACGACCCTGTTACACTGGGTGCCATCTAGCTACCCCCTTGGCACTGCAGGATTCCTCTCTGTGTTATATTCACTAGTGCTTTGTCCAGTCCTGTTTACAGGGGCTTCCCACCCTGCCCCATGGCATCTGTTCCATTACTTGTTAGATCTCGCTATCAGGAAGCCATTCCTGACATTCATCCCGCTGGTCCCTTTGTTGATTTCCTTCCCTAGTTATTCCCCTTTGGCTCACCTCAAGTAACCCTTCTGCGTCCTTGCTGTAATAACATGGAGGGGAAGGCTCGGGCTGCTTGACCAGAAACCCATTTCTTACCACCGAGCATACAAAAATGAAGGTTTTCAGCAGGGCTGGGGGTGGGAAAGGTGGGTGACGGGGGAAGCAGCTGTAACTGCCCCACACCTCAAGCACCCACTCAATGGTTTCCAAACCTCTCCTCACTCCCATTAGTTATCATTCACCTGAACCATCCCGTCTGGTTCTGTCTATTTCTCTAGCCTGGAGTAGATGTCACTCTTTCCTTTTTCTATTTCAGACTGAATATGCGACTGTGACATACAAAAACAGGAATGCTCCTCGGTGACTGATGTAGTCTCACAAAAGTGGTTTATATTTTTTAAAAACAAGAGATGCAAAAAGAAAGAACGAAAGAGAAAGCGAGAGAAATACGGAAAGTCTCATGTTTGTAATGTGCTATGAGTTTGTTTGAAATACAACCTCTTCCATAGTCATTTCTCCTAACACATATTGTGGGGCGAGATCTCCATTCTTGCAAAAAGCCATGTCATTAGGGGTCATTAGTGAATTGCCTGCAGGTTTGTGGGACATAAGATTTACATCTCATCTCAAACATGTCACTTCCGGCACCAGAGTTCACTCACCCCTAGGGCGCCTCCTCCCGGCTGCTCAAGGGATTAGCTCCTTCCAGCTCTGACACCCCTTCCATCAGCTCACTCACTCCAGCCCCACTTGCTCCTTTGGACTCTGCACCTTTGCTCTTCATGCCTTGGCCCTCTGGCCAGGTCACTGGGTGTTTCCCCCCTCCCAGGGTATCAAAGTCCCACAGAACTAAGGCAGTCTCCAAACCCACTGCCCTGACCGTGCCACTTCCCCAATGGCTGGTAGGGAAACTCAGGCCCACCCTCAACTCCTGGGTCCAGCTCATAGACCCTCAAATCAGCAGCCAAGGTCTGCAACATCCCGCCTTGCTGGGGCTTTCCTGAACGTTTTCCTCCTCCGCCTCTCACCACACCACCACCCTCCTGGGTAAACCCTTCCTTCAGGACCTGGATCCTCAGGGTTTCTCCTCTGCCTCTGGTTTTCTTCCTTTCCCTCTCTAACGCCCAGAGTGCGAGGGTATGTCTACACTGGCAAGTTTCTGCGCAACAAGTTATACCACTTTTATTAAAGCGCTGGAATTAAACCACGGTTGTATGTCCACACTGTGCGCCTTGTGACAGTGGAGCGCATCCACATTAGCCGCTCTTGCAACGGCAAAGAGAGCAGTGCATTGTGGTAGCTATTGCACTGTGCAATTGGCCACAGGGTGCTTTGGGAAGGGTTTGCAATGCCTCATGGGGCAGGCACGGCATCACCTGATGCAGATTTCCCAATCCCATTGTTCCCTGGGCATCCTACTGCTTTTCAACTGAAGGCGGAGGGTGGGAGGGGGAAGTGTGTGACAGGGAGTATGTGTGTGTGTATGGGAGGGGGGAGAGACGATGTGTTTTGGGGCACAGAGAGTGTGTCAGTGTAACCCACACACCTTCTGGATGTAGTGTTCTGTCCCATCTAGTGGCACTGAGACCACTTAAAGAGAGATAAACTGAATCTGCTCTACCGCCTTAGCTAACAGCCGTATGCGGTAGAGGCTCATGCACTAAACTGTACAGGCCCCAGGTTCAATCCCGCCCGCAGATGACTGGTCCGTCAGCGTTACATCAGCATGCTGTCTTGTAAGTGCAAACAGTGGCAGGAAGCAACCAGTCCTGGGGGAGGGAGAAACACGGACATCAGCCCTCGCCTCCCTCCCCTGCTCTCTGCACAGCAATCTGTCTCTCTCTCATACACACACCTGCCTGCCTCTGTGTTCAACAGCACGGGCATTCCACGTTAATGGTTTGTTCTGTGTCCCAGAGCAGATCAGCCCAGCATGCAACTGCCGTCAGAAAGGGAGCTTTGGAAGGGGAGGGGCGCATGACTCCAGGGCAGCTTGAGTTCAAAACAATGAGCAGAATGGCCTCTTGAGGGATTACGGGACCCTTCCGGAGGCCAACTGATTGCTTTCTGCGCTGTAATGCCTTTACCCTGCCAATACAGCGCCGAAGCCACTGAGCTTTAAGGCTTACGACTCTCGCTGCAGCCGAGGAGTTTCTGCGCACTGAATGGCGTGGCAGTGTGTCCACCTCGGGAGGTGCACCGCAGCAAGCTGCTTTGCGGCACAGTAACTTGCCAGCGTAGACAAGGCCTGACTGCAGCCTTCCTCACTGCAGCCCCACCTGTTCCTGCTCAGCTGGGCTCCACCATCATTCACCTAATTGCCCACAGCCGTGGCCTACCCACTTAACTAGCCCCTTGTCAGCCTCATTTCCCCCACACTGGTCTAGAAGGGGTGAACCCCCTATCACCAGGATGGGCATTTGCTGCTGATTCAGAGCCCTAGAAGTAGTTTTACATGCTGAGCAGGTGACACCACATCCCCATCCTAGAGGAGGTTTCCCATCCAAGTAATGACCCTCTGTAGATGGAGCAATATAGAGGGATCCCAGCCCAAGGCAGGTAGGGCATAAATGGTTTGACCTTGTTTGACAGCATTTAGTAACATTAGACACCTCCACGCAAGGTAGAGTTGGACACAACAATCAGCTACATTTTCAAACAGATTGTTAAGCTGTATTTAAAATTCCTCTATGCAAACTGCACGTCACTAGCACAGAATCTTGCTTTAAAAGTTCCGGACCTTGCTGAAAAAATGAGTTCAGGACTCGGACAGTTTTTAAATGCACCCATTAACTCCTCCGAGTCTGCTGCTTTTACTCTTTTAAAAAAGCAATTTCAAGAACAGACAAAAAAGGGAAAATCCAGCCTTGGCAGAACTACAGGGGCATTAGAACTGCCTGCATCCTAAATTCACTGATTCTGAAGATCCAGAGAATGGCTCTGTGCAAATAAAAGTTGTTCTTCATCACTTACAGATGTTTTCTCGCCAATTTATACTCAGAGCCAGATTATCCTGCCACTTCAATGGTAGTTGTGCATTTACAACTGATGGGCTACCCACGCCTCGGCTGTGTAATTTACATCACTGGTTACATCCCAACGGAATTTGCCCAGAGATTCCCATGGGAGTTTCACCTGCTTATTTGAGGCAGAAGTTTGCCCTGTGCGATAACACAAATGATGAGTGATAGAAATAGTGTCTTCGGCCATCAGATGCAATAGCAGTTCCAAGCACTGGGCCTGGCTGAATACAGCACTCTTCTCTACGGAAGAGCTGCTTCCTTACAGGTGTGTAGGAAGGAGTAAATGTTCAATAGGAACACAGAGAAGGAACTGGTCGAGCTGTTTTCAGTTATTGTGAGAAATCAGCCCAACTATATATTGCTTGGATATACTGTAACCATTCAAATTGACAAAATAACCATCAGGAAGTAGCACAATGTAGAATAAGCAAGAGAGAGTTCAACACAGAACAACATCTGGTGCAGACAGCAGGTGCCAGCGCTTTCCGACAGGTCAGACTACTGCAAACCACTCTGGTTAAAGGTGTGATTGTGTAGGCGGCATTGTACCTGCTGCCTATTGCAAAGGATTTGCCCCCAAAATGGCCCTTATTGAGGTGTGCTGCAGCTGGCAGGGTTGTTCCCAGCCCGGGTAGACAGACATGCGCTAGCTCTGCTCCAGCTAGTGTGGTAAAAATAGCAGCGTGACCACAGCGGAACGGGCAGTGGCTCAGGCCAGCTGTGCAAATACGTATCCAGGAGGTCGGGCATAACTGCACTCGGAGGTGAACCCGAGCTGTCACCTGTGTCACCGTGGCCACACCGGTATCCGTCAGTGCGCTACACTGAGCGGCTGCCCTCCCAGCTGCAGCGTAGACGTGCCCTGAATGGGAGCTGGGCTCTTCTGGAAGTGGGCCCCAGCCGTGGGTGATGAACAGCTGAGAAACAGGCTTCTCCCTGCTGCCTCAGTATTTTATCCATCCCTGCGCCTTATTGCTTGACAACATGATACTGAACAGTAATTTGGGACCAGATCCGCAGCTGGTGTAAATCAGCATCACTCCACTGACGCCAATGAACTGATGCTGATTTACACTAGTTGAGGATCTGGGGCGATGAAGGATTTAAGTGAATCCTGAATGCTCACAGTGCAGCTCGCTTGAGAAATGAGACCAGGAAATCCCCGTGGCTGGATTTCCAGAGTCCAGAACAGCTCAAGGTTTGTCACCTGCCTCCAAACTGTGCAGTTTCTGATCCCGCATTTTTGCACACCCCAGCTCCCATTGATTTGAGTGGAGTAGTGCTGGGTGCACCAGGAACGCAGGGTCTGGCCTTGTAGCCCAGAGTTTGTGGGGCTGTAAGGTGCATCGTGGATGCACTGCAAACACTTCATGCAGCACAATACACCATGATTAATCCCCTGATTGGGGTAGCTTTGATACTTTGCATATTCTTGGCTCCTCTTGATGATAATAATTCCAGGCACATCATGAGTAGATCCCAAAGCACTTTACAAAGGAGGTCAGTAATGTTATCCCTGTTTTACAGATGGTGAAACTGAGGCACAGAGTGGGGAAGTGACTTACCCCAAGATAACCCATCAGCAGAGCTGGGAATAGAACCCATGTCTCTGTCCAGTGCTCTATCCACTAGGCAACACTGCACAGTGGATAATTAGTGACTGATATATTTTGTCAACGTGGTTTGTGCTGTAACATTTAGTGTGTTTCCCACTGCTGAACGGTAAATTCCAGGTTTTGCAGTTATTTCATTGTCTGTTCCGCTTCACCTTTGCTCTAACCATCCCCTGCCTGCAGATGAATTGGGGGGAGAAATTTACACTTCCTTGGTAACCGAACACAGGGAGTAAGACCTGACAAAGCAAACAACCCAAGCACTTTGGTAGCGGAACAAACAAAAGAAAAGTGGCAAAATAAGTGGGCTGAAATGACCACAGCAGCAAGTGCAGCTTTCTGAGTAGCCAATTCTGATCTATTTTTAAACGATTGGCCCTTTGCAGCAAACACGGCTGTTTGTCCTGTAGCCTGTGGTTTTTAAGATTGGTTTCAATTTGTTTTTATAAAACATAATGTAGAAATAAAATCAAAACTCTTAGAGTAACTTTGCCATAGCTTTTAATATACTTGTACTGGAAAAGTTCATGTGTAAAATGAATTTGTATCAGTTAAGTGTGATTGAGGACAATAGTCTTTAGGGCAAACTCTCAAACATGTCCAAGTGACTTAGACTAACTCCCATTGATTTTGCAAACCTCCCTAAGCACCACCATAGATGCATCTTTGAGCACCTAATATCTCAAAATCTGGTTCTCATGAGCCTAGATACCATTGAAAGTCAGTGGAACTTAGATTACCAAGTACATAAACCACTTTTGAACATGAGACTTAGGCTCCTAATTAATTTAGGTCCTTGTGCCCCAATGTGGCTAGATTTCTGCTCTAGCTAGGACCACAATTTTATCATGGCAATTAATAAATTTCAGGTAGAGGTTCAGGAAAACCACCATAAAAAGGGAGGGAGCAGGGGGAAAATGGGGGGTTGGAGGGTGAGACCACCCTGCACTCCCCTTGCGTGGCACCTCCTGTTGTGTGCGGGTGGGTCCAGCTTCGGGCACTGCGACCTGGCCCACATGGTCACAGTGCCACTCAGATTTGGGGCATCCGCCCCTCTGTAGATGGAAACAGAGGGACAGTGTGCCAAACCCGAGTCGGGCCTAGACCACGTGGGCTAAGTTGAAAGCCCCTGTCTAGGAGCCCAGCCTCGCCAGGAGCCGCCACTCAGATTCAGGGCTACTGTGAACACCACACCAAAATCCCTGTACAAAGCACATCTATGGCACTAGGCCCCCAGTTCAGCAAAGCTATGTTAATTCCCATCAATTCCTTTCCCAGAGGGCTCCACCCCAGTTCTTTCCTTAATCTACTGTAATAACTAAACCCACAAACCAAGTTTTCTGTTTGCTGATTTCCCCATTACCACAGTCTCCAATGAACCTGTTTGTTGGTTTCCTCTGTCCTTTGCTAAATCATATATCTCTTGGTGACTGTTATGTTCACAGCATACAAATAGTAAAGCTAGATAACAACACTAAATACTCTTGCTAGAAGGTTGCAACCTAACACGACTTTTATTCTAAGGTTCCAGAACAATTATAAAAAATAACCAAAACCAGAGAGAGACAAAGCAGGCTGCTCCTTAAAAGAGAGATGCACAACTCACCCCACCTTGTTGTGGGCTGGCTCTTTCCAGACTGACTGCTGCTAGTCCCAGATTGCACACTTCCCTGCAGACAGCAAGCAGGACCAGGAAACCCCCCTGCAATTTAAAGTGATGAATCACAATTTTAACATTCATGCACCTCAGTGACAGAGGTTATTGCCATTTTATTGATACTAATACCATCTGACCTGAAGCACAGAAAATATTCCATCTGAAATGCAGTCAGAAGAAATAATTGGATGCCCATAACAAGACTAACACAAATATTCCACCTGAGAGACACACCATGCTGTTATCTAATCTAAGCTTGAATTTCTTCTCTAAGATGTTCGAGACAAAGGAATATGCCTCCCCCCTGGTTTGCTCTGCTGGCACTAAGAGTAAGATTTTGAATGGGGTTATTAATATCTCTTGGCCCTCTTGTTTTGTCATGCATGTTGCCCCACAGATCTTTAAGAGGAAATAGAACATTTTCCTCTCCATGTGACAGAGTCTTTCATCAAGAAATCCAGTAGCTAGCAGACGCTGTGAGACAGACAGACATCACCTATTCTTTACCGAAGAAAGGCACAAGATGTCCCACCAAATAGTTGGGATGATGCTAGTCTGTCTGCACAGTAAGTATTTTATCCTGATTTATTTCGTTCTTATTTTCCACCATGCTAAAAACTATTAACTTTCTGCACAAGGACCTTCTGCAATTCCAAAGTGTCTACCTGCTGAGAGAGACATTCACATCTTTTAGTTCATCAATTGAAATCGTAAGAGAGATGATGAAATATTTTACATTATAACAACCTGAATGCCAAATACTAACAACTTGACAATAGTTTCTGGTTAATATCCTGGATTGGGGTGCAAATCTATTTTTCTTTTATGCCAATATATTACATATGGGCTGATGTATTTTTCTGCAGAATGATCAAAGGGAGAATTTGAAACACAAAGGGCTGCATTAATATATGACTCTCCCATGTGCAACTTAGTCAAATGAAGGCTTTTTACCACTGATTTGGATAAGCTTGAGTGGGAATGTGTAACCTTGTGAGAGGAGCAAAGAAATTGGAAGTCTGAGCCCCTGGGTTCTGAACTGTGAGGTTCTTTTTGTTGTTACATTACGTTAATGTCGGCATAGGCTACGTGAATCCCAACAAAATAAATGGCTAGAAATAGAGACAAATTAAAATGAATCTTTAACAAAAAGGTGCATTTTGTTTATTCTTGGATACTCTGTTCTATATAGTACATTGCAAAAGCTCAACCTTTTTGCAGTGCTCACTGTATTAACCCATTCCTTTCTTCCCCTGTATAGTGACTGCCTCAGAAGAAGGGATACAAATCCTGCAAAGCCCAGCACAGGTGTGGCTGACCTCTGGGGAGAGTGCACAGCTGGACTGTAGCCCTTTAAGAATAGAATGGGGTGTAATGTGGTACAAAGAACAGCAGAGTGGAAGTTTACAATGGATTTACGAGAGTTCTGCTTTTGCAACTTCAAATGGAAAATATTCGAGTAAAGTGAACATTACGGCAAACAGGTTCTCTCTAATTATCCATAATGCACAAACAAACGACTCCGGGGTTTATTACTGTGGCCGCTCTACCTTTGTGTATCTACAGCCCAACTTCGGGAATGGAACCAAACTAACTGTCACAGGTGAGTTTCCAATGGATCAAAATTATGATATCGCAATGCTAACAGATGCTGTGAAAAAATCATCTTTTTTTGCAAGATTGTGACTGATTGCCATTTCAGCGTTAAGCCTCAGGTATCTGTGGGAAAAGGCAGCATGTTCCTGGCAGTGACCCAGGACATGGGGTGGGGAATTAGGAGACCTAATTCTGTTCCTGAATCACTGAGCACAGATTTTCAAAGGAAATCAACACCTAAAAATTCCCAATTAAGTGCCCAAATAAATGACCAGATTTTTAAAAAGCTTCGATTAAAATCTAGCTTTTGAAAATCTGGGACATTTGGAAAATCTGACTTTTCATTTCTCTGCCTCATCTCTATAATGGGAATAATGACTCTCCTCTGTAAAAGCACTTTGAGATCTATGGATGAAAAGCACCGTGTCTGTGCTAGGTGTTATTTCCCTGCCTTCTAGTTGGTATGTTACATAGGAATCAGATTAGATAGTCACACTTTCTGATGATTCCTACTGAAACTGCCTGAGCCTAGGACGAGGGGTATGTTTCACCTGCACTGCTATACGATTAAGACTTTATTATTAATCAGATTCTATCCAGGGCATTCTCCAAGCTTCATGAAATAATTCCCCCAATGTTTTCATACAGGGCACTATTCATTGTCTCAAGCACCACAGTATGAATTGAACATCATAATTCAATGTACAACTAGTGATATCTATGTATTTTTGATCCACACTCTGTGCAAATATTCCAACACGTGCACATAATAAAGAAGGCAATAAATTACTTCGGGCGCTACTAGAGACTGTACCTCAGACTAATGGGATGAATGTAAAATAGAAAAATGTAGACGGACTATAATTTCAAAGAAAGAATGTTTCCTTTATCAGACTTTTCATCCAGAGCTCTTAAAGCACCTTGCAAAGGCGACTAAGTAGCAGTTCCTTAACTTTTCAGTTGGGGAAACTGAGGCATGGATGCAAGGTGAACTTGTCTTCAAGGTTGCACAGTAAGTCAGAGACATGGCTGAGAATAGATCTCAGGCCTCCTGACTCCTGGTCTGGTGTCCTCACCACCAGACTTACCAGCTCTTCCTCTGCCTTTGTACTGAACCGAACGTGCTGTCGACACTCAGCAAATAATCCAGGATGGTCATATCAGGACACACTTCCGAGCAGCGACGGATCTGGCCCCAGAGTGTAAGACACTGAAAACTAGTACAGACAAAGCATTAGGCATTCAAAACACGCTGCACTGGTTGGGGCAGAGACAGGAGCTGGGTATGGACTAGCTCAGCTACCGGTAACAGGTCTTTCCAAACTCTAGTTTCTGTGACTCTCTTTTAGATGCCGCTGAGCCGAGTCTTTCCATTCTGGTGCCCTCCATCCTAGAGGATGCCGAGCTCCCCACCGTCATTCCTCTGCTCTGCCTGCTCTCTGATTTCACTCCTCCCTGGAGTGCTGTTCTCTGGGACACTGGTGAGCAGGTGTCTGAGGGTCCGATGGATGCTGGAGCCATAGACGGGAACGGGGTCTTTAGTGTTTGGAGCCTAACGACAATCCCTTCTGAGACGTGGAAGCAGGAGACGATCTGCAATTGCACAGCCAAGGAAAGCAGCACGGGGAGAAGCATCAGTGTTACAGTCTCCAAGGAAACAGGTCCAGTATCGTATCATCCAATCTAATCTGCCTACCTGGGTATATATGCTACGCCCCTCACCATGGTATCTGGGCACCAAGATTCAGCGACATCTACTCCAGGCTAGAGAAATAGACAGAATCAGATGGGATGGCTCAGGTGAATGAATGGGAGAGAGGAGAAGTTTAGGAAACCATTGAGAGGGTGCTTGAGGTGTGGGGCAGTTACAGTCGCTTCCCCCGTCACCCACCTTTCCCACCACGAGCCCTTCTGAAAACCTTCATTTTTGTATGCTCGTTGGTGAGAAATGGGTTTCTGGTCAAGCAGCCTGAACCTTCCCCTCCATGTGATCACAGCAAGAACATAGAATCATAGAAGATTAGGGTTGGAAAAGACCTCCGGAGTCATCTAGTCCAACTCCCTGCTCAAAGCAGGAACAACACCAACTAAATCATCCCAGCCAGGGCTTTGTCAAGCCGGGCCTTAAAAACCTCTAAGGATGGGGATTCCTCCAGCTCCCTAGGTAACCCATTCCAGTGCTTCACCATCCTCCTAGTGAAACAGAGTTTCCTAATATCCAACCTAGGCCTCCCCCACTGCAACTTGAGACCATTGCTCCTTGTTCTGTCATCTGCCAGCACGGAGAACAGCCGAGCTCCGTCCTCTTTGGAACCCCCTTCAGGTAGTTGAAGGCTGCTATCAAATCCCCCCACCCCCACTCTTCTCTTCTGCAGACTAAACAAGCCCAGTTCCCTCAGCCTCTCCTCGTAAGTCATGTGCCCCAGCCCCCTGTTCATTTTCGTTGCCCCCCGCTGGACTCTTTCTCACTTGAGGTGAGCCAAAGGGGAATAACTAGGGAAGGAAATCCACAAAGGGAACAGCAGGATGAAAGTCAGGAATGGCTTCCTGACAGCGAGATCTAACAAGTAATGGAACAGATGCCCAGGAGCAGGGCAGGAAGCCCCTGTAAACAGGACTGGACAAAGCACTAGTGAATATAACATAGGGAACAATCCTGCAGTGGCCAGGGGGGAGCTAGAGGGCACCCAGTGAAGTAGGATTGTCTCCATCTCTGAATTTTTGTCAACATAGTAATGCCAGTAAAAGCCTTAGTGTGGACAGCTATACCGGGATAAAGGTGCCTTACAACAGCACAGCGTATTTCAGTTCCTAAACCAGGAGGAGTTATGTCGGCAATGTTACAGTGCAAAGCTTTTAAGTGTAGTCGAGCCCTTCACCAACCAAACAAATTCCAGGTGGCACAGATGGGTGTGTCCAGCCTGCTGAATGGCCATTTAGTTTCCTAACTGCCTTGGCATTTGCCACAAACTTGTGCTGGGGTTACAAGGAACAAGGAATCTGACTACAAAACTCAAAGACATTAGAGGAGTTTGGGGGTTGAGAAAGGGGAAGAGAGAGAGAGAAAGAGAGGGAGAGAGATGGATTTCACAGGATGTTGGCCTATGATTTTTGCAAGGTCCCTGTCCCCTGACCTTTGCACATCCCACGGTCTCCATATACAGGAGAGCAGCATACTACAGAGCAATGGGTGTGGAGCTTTGGGGAAAGGACCTCTCTTTGCCCATGATGTTATGTGGGAGGAACAAATCAGGGGCCCTTCTGTTTTTATAAGAGTTTTCTATACTCTACAGAGAGAAGAGACTCTGGAGACTGTAAGATTGTGTTCTACACTGGACTGCCCTGTATTTTCATCCTTCTCCTGATCCAGCTGTTGATCTTGCTCAGGAGAAAGTGCTCTATCAGAGGTAACTCAGTCATAACTGTGACTGCTATGAAGCAGCCACTCATCACACATCCCTATAACTGTCCCTTTTGTTTCATCCATCAGGGAGAGCTGTGCAAAGACAGCATGAAATACCTATGAGGCAGATCCCACAGGTAAACTGCTTTTTCATCTAGTCTGTCCTCATGTATATCTCAAGCCGTCAACACCACCCAGCCACTACACACTTACCTCAGTACCCAGGACAAAAAACAACTGAGGACAGAGGAGAAATCTGCACTATTGAAACATGTTCTTCACATTCTTACACCACAAAAGCCAATCAGCTGATTCCCTTCGTTGGGATAAGCTGCGCATGAAACAATCCAGGTGGGGGAGGAATTTCTTAGAGGAAGTCAGAAGGGTTTGGAATGGAAATGCTCTAAGTGACTTAATGACAAGCGATCAAATCCATAGGACACCAGCACACCCCAGTGCCACTGAGCTGACAGAGATGAGAATTTGGCCCAGGGTTGCTCATATGATCCTAGTCTGTAAAACACCCTGTCTAGTTACGTAGTGTTGTTGGAGCCGGGTTGGTCTCAGGATATCAGAGAGAGAAGGTGGGTGAGGTAATATCTTTTGCTGGAGCAACTTGGGTTGGGGAGAGAGACGGACAATCTTTTGAGCTTACACAGAAAGCTTCTCTCTTTCACCAACAGAAGTTGGTCCAATAAAATATATTACCTCACCCACCTTGTCTGGCTATGGCAATCTGGAAGGACACTGTTAATTAAATGCATGAGATTGTGCATTCTCATTAAACATATTCCCGTACAGGAGGCAGTGTGGGCTAGCAGAGGACAGTGGACTGGGAGTCAGGATTTTTTTTTCCTGGTTCAGCCACTGACCCGATGACCAACCTTTGCCAAGACACTTTAGCTCTCGGTGCTTCCGTTTCCCCTCCCCAACTTTGTAGCATTGTGTATTTTGACTATAAACTCTTCGGGGCAGGGGCTGCCTCTTTATATGTGTGTGGAAAGCCCAGCACAACGAGGCCTCGGTCTCTGTTGGGTCTTCTAAGTGCTCCTCTAATATCAAGTATTAATAATAATATCAGATCTTTGCTTTTTCTATTTCAGACTGAATATGCGACTCTGACGGACAATAGCAGAAATGCTCCTCTGTGACTGATGTAGTCTCACAAGGGTGGTTTATATTTTTTAAAACGAGACAAAGACAGAATGAAAGCGAAAGAGAGAAATATGGAAAGTCTCATGTTTGTAATGTGCTATGATGTGATGTGCGCTTCCTTTAAATACAACCACTTCCATAGTCAGTTCTCTGAACCCATAGTCTGAGATGACACCTCCATTCTTGCAAAAAAGCCGCGTGGGGTGATTAGCGATTTGCCTGCAGGTTCGTGGGGCATTGATTTTACATCTTGTGTCAAACATGTCACTTCCTGCACCACAGCCCCGTCACAGAATTCACTCACCGTGGGGCACCTCTGACTGCTCGTGGGATTAGCTCCTTCCGGCTCCAGAACACTGGAAATTATACTAAAACTGTGCACAGGTGAATGGAAGAGCATCTCAACTGCAGCAGAACTATCCTAAGCTACCAGACATCATGAAAGCCAATGTTCTATTGAAAAGGATTCTTTCTCAATTCTCAATTCTAAACCTTAACACAATGATTAATGCAAAAGCTTTACCCATGAAAGACAAAAGAAGAAACTTGGCAAACAGCATGATTGTAACAAACAATAGTCTGAAAGATGAAATCTAAACGCTCACTTCTCGTACACTGCTTAAGAGCAAAAGATTCAACACCCTGGTCAGTTCGGGTGACGAATGCCTTCTGAGGGGATGTGCTGGGGACCTGTTGCCAGGGCCGGAGTATCCACTAGGCAACCCTAGGCGGTTGCCTAGGGCGGCAGGATTTGGGGGGCGGCGTTTCACCGCCCTCGGTGGAGTTTCGGCGGCGACTCATTTCCCGGCGGCAATTCGGCGGCAGGTTTTCCTCTGGGCAGCAAGAAAAGCAGCCGCCGAAACACCGCCGAGAATGCAGCTTCAGAGAAAGGGCCACCGATTACGGAGGAGGAGCGCTGCCGCCTAGGGTGGTAAAAACCCCAGCGCTACTCTTGCCTGTTGCAGCATTTAAATGAAATATAGATCTATTTTAATGATTCAGAATAACAAATAACCACCAGGACGTCACACATTGTAGAATGCGCAAGAGATAGTTCAACGCAAAACAACATCTAGTGCAGAGACAGCATGTCCCAGGGCTTTCTGACGGGTCAGACAACAGCATACAAGACTGGTTAATGGTGCAGTTGTGTAAACAGCATTGTACCATCTGCCTATTGCAAATGATTTCCCCAAGAGATCAGCACCCACCATTGGGGCCAGAATTTTAAAGAGCCCAGTTTCCGAAATAGGCTCCAAACAAATAACACGATTTTCCAGAGGGCTCAGCACCCAGCAGCCTCCATTGGCACTCTTATGGCTGGATTCCCAAGAGATCAGCATCCATTGGGTGTCTAATGCACCGAGCACTTGTACAAACCTGGCCCTTATTGAGGTAGCCTAGGGTACGTTTATGCTGCAGCTGGCAGGGTTGTTCCCAGCCCGGGTTGACAGACATTCGTTAGCTCTGCTCGAGCTAGTGTGGGGAAAATAGCAGCGTGGCCACAGCGGAACGGCCGGTGGCTCCAGCCAGCTGTGCAAATACGTATCCAGGAGGTCGGGCATAACTGCACTCGGAGGTGAACCCGAGCTGACACCTGTGTCACCGTGGCCACACCGCTATCCGTCAGTGCGCTACACTGAGCGGCTGCCCTCCCAGCTGCCGTGTGGACGTGCCCTGAATGGGAGCTGGGCTCTTCTGGACGTGTGGCCCCTACCAGGGGTGATGAACACTTGGGAAATGGCCTTCAGGGGCGGGGCTAGCACATCTCCCTGCTGCCTCAGTATTTTATCCATCACTGCATCTTACTGCTTGACAACATGATACCGAACAGCAACTCGGGACCAGATCCTCAGCTGCTGTAAAACAGCATCGCTCCACTGATGCCAGTGAACTGAGGCTGATTTACTCTAGTTGAGGATCTGGCCCTCGGAGGACTTGAAGTAAACCCTGAATGCTCACGGTGCGGCTCGCTCGAGAAATGAGACCAGGAAATCCCTGTGGCTGGATTTCCAGACTCCAGAACAGCTCACGCTTTGTCACCTGCCTCCAAACTCTGCAGCCTCTGATCCTGCACAGCCCAGACTCCCATTGATTTAAGAGGAGCCGTGCTGGGTGCACAAGCAATTCAAGATCTGGCCTTGTTAGCTCAGAATTTGTGGGGCAGGAAGCTGCATCGTGGGTGCACTGAAAACACTTCATGCAGCACAATACACCATGATTCATCCCCTGCTTGGGGTGGCTTTAATAACTCTGCATGTTGTTTGGCTCCTCATTTATAGTAACAATTCTAGATTCATCATGAGTAGATCCCAACGTGCTTTACCAAGGAGGTAAGTCACGTTATCTCCATTTTACAGATGGGGAAACTGAGGCACATAGAGGTGAAGTGACTTACCAGGATAACCCAGCAGCAGAGCCGGAAATAGAACCCGTCTCCGCCCAGTGCTCTATCTACTAGAACATGCTGTGTAGTGGATATTTAGTAACTGATACAATTTCTCAACTTCTCAGGCTTGTGCGAGAACATTTTATTGAATTCACGCTGCTCAAAAGTAAATTCCAGTTTTTGTGGTTATTTCATGGACTGTTCTGCTTCGCCTTTGCTCTAACCATCCACTGGATACAGATAAATTGAGGGCAGCAGTTTACACTTCCTTGGTTACTAAAAGCTAGGAGAGAGCCCTGAGAAAGCAAACAGCCCAAACACTTGATAGCTAAACAAACAAACAAAAAGTGGCAAAATAAGTGGGTTGAAACTGACCACAGCAGCAAGTGCAGCCTTCTGAGCAGCCCGTTCTGATCTATTTTAAAGGATTGGCCCTTTGCAGTAAACATGTCCTGTAGCCTGCGGTTTTTTAAGATCGGTTTCAATTTGTTTTCATAAAACATAATGAACTAATGAAATCAATAAAAACGATGAGTGTAACTTTGTCTCTGTCTTGGCTTTTAATAGACCGATATTGGAGAAGATCACGTGTAATATGAATTTGTATGAGTTAAGTGTGACTAGGAGCAGCCTTAGGGCCAATGCCCAAGTGACTTAGATTCAAAACCTCCCATTGTTTTTGCAAACATCCCTAGGTGCCACCCACTCTACGTCTTTAAGCACCTAAATAACTTGAAATCTGGTTTCCATGAGCCTAGATACTATTGAAAGTCAGCAGGACTTAGATTACCAAGTACCTACATCACTTTTGAAAATGAGACTTAGGCTCCTAAATCATTTAGGTCCTTGTGTCCCAATGTGGCTAGATTTCTGTTATAACCAGGTCTACAATTTCATCAGGGCAATTGTTAAAAAATTTCAGGCAGAGGTACAGGAAAACTACCATAACAAAGGGGGAGCAGAGGGCATATGGGCGGTTGGACAGCCCTGGGCTCACCCTGCAGGGGCACTTCCTGTCCCATGGGGCTGGGTCCAGCTTGGGGCTTTGCGATCTGGCCCACATGGTCATAGGGCTGCTCAGGTTTGATGTGACTGCCCCTCTGTAGATGGAAACGGAGGGACAGATGTGCCAAACCTGAGACCACGTGTGCCAGGTTGCAACGTCCATTGCTAGGAATCCGGCCCAGACTCGGTGGCCAGGAACTAGCATTGCAGGGGGCACGGAGTTTACTCAAATTCATGGTTACTGCGAACACCACGCCAAAAACGTAGCCTGAATTCTAGCTAAGTAGATCTGACTGGTCAATGGGGCCTTTGTATGGTATGATGCCAATGGAGCTGTACAAAGCACATCTATGGCACTAGGCCCCCAGTTCAGCGGAGGTCTGTTAATCCAGCCTTGTACTTATTTATCCTCACCACCCTGCAGCAGAAAAGGGAGGAATTATCCCCATTTTACAGCTGGGGAGTGGAGTCCCAGAGAGACACCTGGGGTAACATGCTCAAAAGCCCCTAAGTGATTTGGGAGGCAGAGTCCCACTTTCAACAGGGACTAAGGCTTGAAAGTCATGGGGATGTAAGTGACCGGCCTAGGTCACACACGGAGCCTGTGGCAGAGGAGGGATTTAACGGAGAGCCCCTAAGTCCCTGGCTAGCACCTTAACAACCGCACTGTCCTTCCTCTCTTCAAGCATGTGCTGAAATCCCAGGAACCAGTTAGGCCAGGAGAGGTGTTTGCACCACATTCAACTTCCCCTGGAGCTGGGTATCAATGAGACACGGGTCAGAACCTGGCCATATCCTGGTCCTTTGGTGCTGCTCCCGTGACACCAAGGGAGCAGGAATTAGCTGCACGTGCCAGGGGGTGTTAAGGCAGCAGAACCAGCCCTTGCAGCCAGCAGCCCTTGGCATGTCGTGTGGCAGGAGCAGTCTGCACTCAGGGTCTTTCCAGGTGGCAAACGGCTCTTTGGGAGTCATGACTTGCTGGTGCAGATTAGAGCAACATTCAGGCTGGGCCAGCTTATATCTGGCCTGAAGATCAACATGGGATAACAGGAGAGTGGGCTCGGCTGAGGCTCTCGCCCTGATTTGCAGAAGGATTTTATTGAGGCTGAGGTTTGAAAGGGTAATTTTGATGCTCAATTCATCTGGCCAATCAAATCCCCGATGGAATTTTGCAACTCTCAGCCTTAATGTGCAAGTCAAGACAAGCCGCAGATTGCGGGGATAATTGTTTAGAAGGGATGGATTTGGAATCTCTTAGTGGGCATTTAATTTTGCTCTCTCCAAAAATCATTTGCATATTACCTTAAGCAACATGCATTATACAGATATATGAAATAAGTGTCTTAAAAGTAGGTTTTGTCCCAAATTTTCCAGAGTGGGGTGACTCCACCGCACTTTCATATTCTAGACCCATCCGTTGTTTTCCCAGATGGCCCCACCCCCAGTCCTTTTCTTAATCTATCGTAATAATTAAGGACACGAGGTAAAATGTATCTCTGCTAATTTCACCCCTTCCAGAATGCCCAATGAGCCTGTTTGTTGATTTCCTCCATCCTTTGCTAAAATCATGTTATATGCCTCTTGGTGGTTATTCACCGCATACAATAGAGAAGTTAGATAATAAACATCAAATACTCTTGCTGAACGTTTGCACCCTAAGACTAGCTTTATTCTTAGAATCCAGAATGATAACACACAGTAACCAAAAACAGAGAGAGACAAAGCAGACTGCTCCCTAAGGTAGAGAGGCAAAATTCACCTACCTTGTTCTAGGCTGGCGCTTTCCATACTGACTGCTGCTACTCCCAGATTGCACACTTCCCCACAGACAGCAAGCAGGACCAGGAGAAACCCCTGAAATTAAAAGGAATAAATCACAATATTTACACAGTTTTCATGAACCTTTTTATGCCTTTTTATTGATACTAATACCATGTGACCTTATCATTCCCTGAAGCACAGAAACTATTCAATTGCAGTCAGAAGAATGTCTTGTTGTGGGCATCCATCTATAACACAAATATTCCATCTGAGACACACACCATGCTGATACACAGTCTGGGCTTAAATTTCTTCTCTTACAGATTTTGGAGGCAAAGGAATATTTTCTCCCAGGTTTGCTCTGCTGGTTCTCAGAGCAGATTTTGAATGGGGTTATTAATATCTCCTTACCCTCTTGTTTTGTCATGCATGTTGCCCCACAGATCTTTAAGAGGAAACAGAACATTTTCCTCTCCACGTGACAAAGTCTTTCATCAAGAAATCCCTTAGTTAGCAGACGTCTGTCTGTCTCACAGCATCACCTATTCATTACTGAAGAAAGGCACAAGATGTCCCACCATGTAGTTGGGATGATTCTAGTCTATCTGCGGAGTAAGTATTTTAGCCTGATTTATTTCATGCTTGTTCTCTACCACGCTAAAAACAATTAACTTTACGCATAATGTCCTTCTGCAATTCTAAGAGGTTCTAACATCACGCTCGTGAGAGAGAAATTCACATCTTTTAGTCTATCAATTGAAATCTAAGGAAAGGTGATGAAATATTCTATTTTAAAATAACCTGAATGCCAGATATTAACACCTTGAGAACAGTTTCTGGTTAATATCCTGGATTGGGGTGCAAAATGTATTTTTCTTTTATGCCTATGTCTTACATACCGGGTCATGTATTTTTCTGCAGAATGATCAAAGGGAGAATTTGAAACACAAAGGGCTATCTCAGTAAAAGCCTCTCCCCTGTACAATATAGTCAAATGAAGGTTTTTTACCGTGGATTTTGGTAAGTATGAGTGGGAATGTGTAGCCTGGGGATTAGTGCTGGGAACTGGAAGTATGTACCCCTGGGTTCTGAACTCTGAGGTTGCTTTTTGTTGTTATATTACATTAATTCCCACACAGGCTACATGAATCCTAACAAAACAAATGGCTAGAAATAAAGAAAAATTAAAATGAATATTTAACAAATCTGTGCTTTGTGTTATTCTTGGGTCCTCCACTCTATATAGTGTATTGCAAAAGCTCAGCTTGTCCAGTGCTCACTGTATTAACACACTCCTTTCTTCCTCTATAAAGTGGCTGCCTCAGAAAAAAGGACACAAATCTTGCAAAGCCCAGCACAGCTGTGGCTGACCTCTGGACAGACTGCACATCTGGACTGTAGAATATCAGAAAAAGAATGGCGAGTTCTGTGGTACAAGGAACAACAGGGTGGAAGTTTGCAATGGATTTACCAGAGTTTTAAGTCTGCAGATCCCGATGGAAAATACTCGAGTAATGTGAGCCCCACGGAAAAGATGTTTTCTCTAATAATCAGTAACGTACAAAGAGATGACTCCGGGGTTTATTACTGTGGCCTCTCTGCCTCTCTGTATCTACAGCCCAACTTCGGGAATGGAACCAGACTAATTGTCACAGGTGAGTTTCCAGTGGCTCAGAACAATGATAACCTAATGCTAGGAGTGTTTTGAAAAAATATTTTTTTTCTAGATTGTGACCGATCCCCCTCTTTCTTCTTTAAGCCATCGGTATTTGTGTAAAGAGGAAGCATGGTCCAGGCAGTGACCCAGGGCATAGGGTGGGCAATTAGGAGACCTGGGTTCTGTTCCTGATACACTGGGCACAGAGGGTGTGAAATATTTAAAAGAAATCAACACTCAACAGCTCCCATTTAGGTGCCCAAATAAATGACCGCACTTTTAAAATGCTCCAATCAAAACCTAGCTTTTGAAAATCTGGGAGGTTTTGGAAAATCTGACCTTGGATTTCTCTGCATCTCAAATTCCTTGTCTGTACAATGGGGACAATGAGTCTCCTGTGTACAAGCACTTTGAGATCTATGGATGTAAAGCACCATGTCAGTGGGGTCTTATTTCCCTGCCTTCTGGCTGGTATGTTACATTAGGAATCAGATTTGATAGTCACACTTGCTGATGATTCCTACTGAAACTGCCCGAGCCTAGGACATGGGGTATGTTTCAACTGTCCTGCTATCCTATTAAGACTTTAATATTAATCAGGTTCTTTTTCAAGCATTCACCAAGCTTCATGAAAAGATTCCCCAAAAATTTTCATGCAGGGCACTATTCATTGCTTCAAACAGGACAGTATGAATTGAACATAATAATTCAATGTACAACTAGTGATATCTATATATTTTTGATCCCCACTTTGTGAAAATATTCCAACGACTACATAAAAAAGAAGGCATGGAATTACTCTGCATGCTCCTAGAGGCTGTACCTCAGGCAAATAGGATGAATGTAATAATAGGAAATTGTAGACTGACTGTAATATTTAAGCAAGAAAGGCTCCTCTATCAGGTTTCTCATGCATAGATCTCAAAGCACCTTTACAAGTGACTAAGTAGAGTTACCTTAACTTTTCAGTTCGGGAAACTGAGGCACAGATGCAATGTGAACTTGTCTCCAAGGTCGCACAGTAAGTCAGAGACAGGGCTGGGAATAGATTTCAGGCCTCCTGACCTGGTGTCCTCACCACCAGACTTACCAGCTCTTCCTCTGCCTTTCTACTGAACCGAACTTGCTGCCGGCACTCAGCAAATAATCCACGATGATCATAGCAGGACAAATGTCCGAGCAGAGACGGATCTGGGCCCACAGTGTAAGACACTGAAAACTGGCATAGACAAAGCATTAGACATTTGAAACATCCTGCACTGGCTGGGGTAGGGGCGGGAGCTGAGTAGGGACTAGCTGAGTGACCGATAACAGATCTTTCCAATCTCTAGTTTCTGTGACTCTCTTTTAGATGCCTCCGAGCCGAGTGTTTCCGTCCTGGTTCCCTCAGCCCCAGAGGATGCTGAGCTTCCTCCCGTCATTCCTCTGCTCTGCCTGCTCTCTGATTTCACTCCTCCCTGGAGTGCTGGTCTCTGGGACACTGGTGAGCAGGTGTCTGAGGGTCAGATGGATGCTGGAGCCATAGACGGGAACGGGGTCTTTAGTGTTTGGAGCCTACTGACAATCCCTTCTGAGACGTGGAACCAGGCGACGATTTGCACTTGTACAGCCAAGGAGAGCAGCACGGGGAGAAGTATCAGTGCTACAGGTCCAGTATCATATCATCCAATCTAACCTACCTACCAGGGCATTTATACTACGCCCCTCCCTGTGGGCGACATCTACTCCAGGCTGGAGGAATGGACAGAATCAGATGGGATGGCTCAGGGGAATGATAACTAATGGGAGCGAGGAGAGGTTTTGGAAACCATTGAGAGGGTGCTTGAAGTGTGTGGCAGACAGTTATGGTTGCTCCCCATCACCCACCTTTCCCACCTCCAGCCCTTCTGAAAACCTTCATTTTTCAACCCTCCCAGGGGTGAGACATGGGTTTCTGGTACAAGCAGCCTGAGCCTTCCCCTCCATGTGAGCACAGCAAGGACACAGAAGGGTCACTTGGGTGAGCCAAAGGGGAACAACTAGGAGCAGCGGGAAGGAAATCAACAAAGGGAAGAGCCGGGTGAACATCAGGAATGACTGCCTGACAGCGAGATCGAACAGATAGAGATATAACAGATGCCTGGGACAGGGCTGGAAGCCCCTGTAAACAGGACTTGACAAAGCACTAGTGAATATAACCTAGGGAGCAATCCTGCAGTGGCCAAGGGGGAGCTAGAGGGCACCCAGTGAAGGAGGATTGTTTCCATCTCTCAATTTTTGCCAACCTAGTAATGCCAGTAAAAGCCTTAGTGTGGACGCAGCTGTATGGCATAAAGGGCCCCTACACCAGCACAGCTTATTTCAGTTCCTGAGACAGGAGGAGTTATGCGGCAATGTTAACGTGCCAACACTTTTAAGTGTTGACAAGCCCCTTCACCAAGCAAACAAATTCCAGCTGGCACAGATGGGTGTGTCCAGCCTGCCGAATGGACATTTCATTTCCTAATTGCCTCGACATTTGCTGCTAACTTGTGCTGGGAAAAGAGGGACCACCTGGAATCTGACCACAGCACTTAAAGATGCACACATTAGAGGAATTTGGGGGTGGGGAAAGAGAGAGAGAGAGAGAGAGAGAGGGATTTCACATGGAAGACTCTTGGCCTATGATTTTTGCAAGGTCCCTTTCCTCTGTCCTTTGCACATACCACAGCTTCCACATACAGGAGGACAGAGCACAGAGCAATGGGTGTGGAGCTTTGGGGAAAGGGCCTCCCTTTGCCCATGATCTTATGTGGGAGGTACAGATCAGGGGCCCTTCTGTTTTGATAGGAGTTTTCTATACTCTGCAGAGAGAAGAGACGCTGGAGACTGTGGGATTGTGCTCTACACTGGGCTGCCCTGTATTTTCATCCTTCTCCTGATCCAGCTGTTGATCTTGCTCTGGAGAAAGTGCCCTATCAGAGGTAACTCAGTCATAACTCTGATTGCTATGAAGCTGCCACTCATCACACATCCCTATAACTGTCCCTTTGTCTGTTTCATCCATCAGGGAGAGCTGTGCAAAGACAGCATGAAATACCTATGAGGCAGATTCCACAGGTAAATGGCTTTTTCAGCCTTTGGCACATCAGAAAGATACAGTATATTAACAACACGGGGCTAGAACCAGTGTCTTAGCTGATTTCCTACCGTAGTATCTACACATTGCTTCCTGAATTCTCAAGTCAATTTATTCTTCTCTGCCCTTCCAGTGTGAGTGTTGTGTAGGGGTACTGGTACAGAAGAATTGCTGGATTCCACCCCAGAGGTGGCTGCAGATCAGGGATAGTGAAATAGTGTGGTGTATATACCTGTGAGGGTCCACCAGACATCTAGTCTGTCCTCATGTATATCACAAGCCACCAACACCATCAAGCCACTGCACACTAAACCGAGCACCCAGGACAAAAAAATAACCAACGACAAAAGAGAAATCTGCACCATTGAAACATGTTCTTCACATTCTTACAATACAAAAGCCAATCAGATGATTCCCTTGGAACTTTCCAAACAAAATTCTTGGTTGGGATAAGCTGGGCATGGAATAATCCAGGCGGGGGAGGAATTTCTTAGAGGAAGTCAGCAGGGTTTGGAATGGAAATGCTCTAAGTGACGTAATGACAAGGGATCAAATCCATAGGACGCCAAAACAACCCCAGCGCCACCGTATGCACTGAGGTGACAGAGATGAGAATGTGGCCCAGGGTTGCGGATATGATCCTAGTCTGTAAAACACCCTGTCTAGTTACGTAGTGTGGTTGGAGCCGGCTTGGTCCCAGGATATCAGAGAGAGAAGGTGGGTGAGGCAATATATTTTACTGGAGCAACTTGGGTTGGGAAGAGAGACGGACAATCTTTTGAGCTTACACAGAAAGCTTCTCTCTTTCACCAACAGAAGTTGGTCCAATAAAACATATTACCTCACCCACCTTGTCTGGCTATGGCAATCTGGAAGGACACTGTTAATTAAATGCATGAGATTGTGGATTCTCATTAAACATATTCCCGTACAGGAGGCAGTGTGGGCTAGGAGAGGATAGTGGGCTGGGAGCCAGGATTTTTTTTCCTGGTTCAGCCACTGACCCGCTGAGCAACCTTCACCAAGACACTTTAGCTCTCGATGCTTCCGTTTCCCCTCCCCAACTTTGTAGCATTGTGTATTTTGACTATAAACTCTTCGGGGCAGGAGCTGCCTCTGTGGAGAGCCCAGCACAAGGGGCCTCGGTCTCTGTTGGGTCTTCTAAGTGCTCCTCTAATATCAAGTATTAATAATAATATCAGACCTTTGCTTTTTCTATTTCAGACTCAATATGCGACTCTGATGTACAACAACAGAAATGCTCCTCTGTGACTGATGTAGTCTCACAAAAGTGGTTTATATTTTTTAAAACAAGAGATACAGAAAGAAAGAATGAAAACGAAAGAGAGAAATATGGAAAGTCTCATGTTTGTAATGTGCTATGATGTGATGTGCGCTTCCTTTAAATACAACCACTTCCATAGTCAGTTCTCTGAACCCATTGTCTGAGATGACACCTCCATTCTTGCAAAAAAGCCGCGTGGGGTGATTAGCGATTTGCCTGCAGGTTCGTGGGGCATTGATTTTACATCTTGTGTCAAACATGTCACTTCCTGCACCACAGCCCCGTCACAGAATTCATTCACCGTGGGGCACCTCTGACTGCTCGTGGGATTAGCTCCTTCCGGCTCCAGAACACTGGAAATTATACTAAAACTGTGCACAGGTGAATGGAAGAGCATCTCAACTGCAGCAGAACTGTCCTAAGCTACCAGACATCATGAAAGCCAATGTTCTGTTGAAAAGGATCCTTTCTCAATTCTCAATTCCAAACCTTAGCACAATGATTAATGCAAAAGCTTTACCCATGAAAGACAAAAGAAGAAACTTGGCAAACAGTATGATTGTAACAAACAATATCCAGAAAGATTAAATCTCAAAGCTCACTTCTCGTACACTGCTTAAGAGCAAAAGGTCCAACACCCTGGTCAGTTTGGGTGATGAACTCCGCCTTAAGGGCTGTGCTGGGGACCTGTTGCGGCATTTAAATGAAATATGGATACGTTTTAATGATTCAGAATAACAAATAACCACCAGGACGTCACACATTGTAGAATGCGCAAGAGATAGTTTAATGCAAAACAACATCTAGTGCGGAGACAGCATGTCCCAGGGCTTTCTGACGGGTCAGACAACAGCATACAAGACTGGTTAATGGTGCAGTTGTGTAAACAGCATTGTACCATCTGCCTATTGCAAGTGATTTTCCCAAGAGATCAGCACCCACCATTGGGGCCAGAATTTTAAAGAGCCCAGTTTCCGAAATAGGCTCCAAACAAATAACATGATTTTCCAGAGGGCTCAGCACCCAGCAGCCTCCATTGGCACTCTTATGGCTGGATTCCCAAGAGATCAGCATCCATTGGGTGTCTAATGCACCGAGCACTTGTACAAACCTGGCCCTTATTGAGGTAGCCTAGGGTACGTTTGCGCTGCAGCTGGCAGGGTAGTTCCCAGCCCCGGTTGACAGACATTCGTTAGCTCTGCTCAAGCTAGTGTGGGGAAAATAGCAGCGTGGCCACAGCGGAACGGCCGGTGGCTCCAGCCAGCTGTGCAAATACGTATCCAGGAGGTCGGGCATAACTGCACTCGGAGGTCAACCCGAGCTGACACCTGTGTCACCGTGGCCACACCGCTATCCGTCAGTGCGCTACACTGAGCGGCTGCCCTCCCAGCTGCAGTGTGGACGTGCCCTGAATGGGAGCTGGGCTCTTCTGGACGTGTGGCCCCTACCAGGGGTGATGAACACTTGGGAAATGGCCTTCAGGGGCGGGGCTAGCGCATCTCCCTGCTGCCTCAGTATTTTATCCATCACTGCACCTTACTGCTTGACAACATGATACCGAACAGCAACTCGGGACCAGATCCTCAGCTGCTGTAAAACAGCATCGCTCCACTGATGCCAGTGAACTGAGGCTGATTTACTCTAGTTGAGGATCTGGCCCTCGGAGGACTTGAAGTAAACCCTGAATGCTCACGGTGCGGCTCGCTCGAGAAATGAGACCAGGAAATCCCTGTGGCTGGATTTCCAGACTCCAGAACAGCTCACGCTTTGTCACCTGCCTCCAAACTCTGCAGCCTCTGATCCTGCACAGCCCAGACTCCCATTGATTTAAGAGGAGCAGTGCTGGGTGCACAAGCAATTCAAGATCTGGCCTTGTTAGCTCAGAATTTGTGGGGCAGGAAGCTGCATCGTGAGTGCACTGAAAACACTTCATGCAGCACAATACACCATGATTAATCCCCTGCTTGGGGTGGCTTTAATAACTCTGCATGTTGTTTGGCTCCTCATTTATAGTAACAATTCTAGACTTATCATGAGTAGATCCCAACGTGCTTTACCAAGGAGGTAAGTCACGTTATCTCCATTTTACAGATGGGGAAACTGAGGCACATAGAGGTGAAGTGACTTACCAGGATAACCCAGCAGCAGAGCCGGAAATAGAATTGAGGGCAGCAGTTTACACTTCCTTGGTTACCAAAAGCTAGGAGAGAGCCCTGAGAAAGCAAACAGCCCAAACACTTTGCTAGCTGAACAAACAAAAGAAAAGTGGCAAAATAAGTGTGCTGAAACTGACCACAGCAGCAAGTGCAGATTTCTGAGCAGCCCGTTCTGATCTATTTTTAAACAATTGGCCCTTGCAGCAAACATGTCCTGTAGCCTGTGGTTTTTTAAGATCGGTTTCAATTTGTTTGACCCGTCCATGTCCTTGCTTTGTCTCTCTCTCTCTCACTCTCTCTTCACATTTGACACAGAATGGTCAATTTGTTTTTGTAACACATAATGTACTAATGAAATAAAAAAAAAAAACTATGACCGTAACTTTGTCTTTGTCTTGACTTTTAACAGACATATATTGGAGAAGATCATGTGTAATATGAATTTGTATTATTTAAGTGTGACTGGGAGCAGTAGTCTTAGGGCCAATTTTCAAACATGCTCATCAGACCTAGATGCAAAAACTCCCATTGTTTTTGCAAACATCCCTAGATGCAGCCCTGTCTGCATCTTTAAGGACCTAAATACCTTGAAATCTGGTTTTCATGAGCCTAGATACCATTGAAAGTCAGCAGGACTTAGATTACCAAGTACTTACATCACTTTTGAAAATGAGACTAGGTCCTGGTCGACACTACAAGTTTAGGTTGAATTTGGCAGCATTAGATCGATTTGACCCTGCACCCGTCCACACGATGAAGCTATATTTTTCAACTTGGGGCTCTTAAAATCGATTTCAGTACTCCTCCCTGACAAGGGGATTAGTTCTGAAATCGACATAGCTGGGTCAAATTTGGGGTAGTGTGGACGCAATTCAACAGTATTGGCCTCCGGGAGCTATCCCAGAGTGCACCATTGTGACCGCTCTGGACAGCACTTTCAACTCAGATGCACTACTCATGTACACAGGAAAACTCCCAGGGGCTTTAGAATTTCATTTTCTGTTTGAACAGCGTGGCGAGCTCATCAGCAGAGGTGACCACACAGTCACAGAATCGCAAAAGAGCTCCAGCATGGACCGAACGGGAGATACTGGATCTGATCGCTGTATGGGGAGATGAATCAGTGCTATCAGAACTCCGTTGCAAAAGATGCAATGCCAATATATATGCCAAAATCTCCAAGGGCAAATGCGAGGTGTTTATTTACAATGCTCACAACTGCAGCAGTGATCTGAGCAGACTCCTGCTTGCAGAGCTATGGCGCATGCGCGGGCACTCCGGGAAAAAAGCCGCGAAACGATTGGCTGCTGTTGCTTTCACAGAGGGAGGGAGGGAGGCAGAGGTGACTGACGACATTTACCCAAAACCACCCGCGACAAATGTTTTGCCCCATCAGGCATTGGGAGCTCACCCCAGAATTCCAATGGGCAGCAGGGACTGCGGAAACTGTGGGATAGCTACCCACAGTGCACCGCTCTGAAAGTCGACGCTAGCCATGGTACTGTGGACACACTTCACCGACTTAATGCGCTTAGTGAGGACGCACGCATTCGACTTTATTCAATCTGTTCCCAAAAATCAACTTCTAAAATATCAACCTAATTTCGTAGTGTAGACATACCCTAAGCTCCTAAATTATTTAGGTCCTTGTGTCCCAATGTGGCTAGATTTCTGTTATAGCCAGGCCTACAATTTCATAATGGTAATTGTTAAAAACTTTCAGGGACAGGTGCAGGAAAACTACCATAACAAAGGGGGAGCAGAGGGCATGTGGGGGGTTGGACAGCCCTGGACTCACCCTGCAGGGGCACTTCCTGTCCTGTGGGGCTGGGTCCAGCTTGGGGCTTTGCGATCTGGCCCACATGGTCACAGTGCCACTCAGATTTGGTGCGACTTCCCCTCTGTAGACGGAAACGGAGGGACAGATGTGCCAAACCTGAGACCACGTGTGCCAAGTTGCAACATCCATTGCTAGGAGCTGGGCCCAGACTCGGTGGCCAGGAACTAGCATTGCAGGGGGCACGGAGTTTACTCAGATTGACTCAATGGTCAATGATGGGATGTTAGAAGTTACTACAGAGAACTTTTTCCTGGGTGTCTGGCTGGTGAGTCTTGCCCACATACTCGGGGTTCAGCTGATCGACACCATATTTGGTGTCGGGAAGGAATTTTCCTCCAGGGTAGATTGGCAGAGGCCCTGGAGGTTTTTTGCCTTCCTCTGCGGCATGGGGCACGGGTCACTTACCGGAGGATTCTCTGCATCTTGAAGTCTTTAAACCATGATTTGAGGACTTCAATAGCTGAGACATAGGTGAGAGGATTATTACAGGAGTGGGTGGGTGAGATTCTGTGGCCTGCATTGTGCAGGAGGTCAGACTAGATGATCATAATGGTCCCTTCTGACCTTAAAGTCTATGAGTCTATGAGATTCATGGTTACTGAGAACACCAAGCCAAAAACGTAGCCTGAATTCTAGCTAAGTTGATCTGACTGGTCAATGGGGCCTTTGTATGGTATGATGCCAATGGAGCTGTACAAAGCACATCTATGGCACTAGGCCCCCAGTTCAGCGGAGGTCTGTTAATCCAGCCTTGTACTTATTTATCCTCACCACCCTGCAGCAGAAAAGGGAGGAATTATCCCCATTTTACAGCTGGGGAGTGGAGTCCCAGAGAGACACCTGGGGTAACATGTTCAAAAGCCCCTAAGTGATTTGGGAGGCAGAGTCCCACTTTCAACAGGGACTAAGGCTTGAAAGTCATTGGGATGTAAGTGACCGGCCTAGGTCACACACGGAGCCTGTGGCAGAGGAGGGATTTAATGGAGAGCCCCTAAGTCCCTGGCTAGCACCTTAACAACCGCACTGTCCTTCCTCTCTTCAAGCACGTGCTGAAATCCCAGGGAACCAGTTAGGCCAGGAGAGGTGTTTGCACCACATTCAACTTCCCCTGGAGCTAGGTCTCAATGAGACACGGGTCAGAACCTGGCCCATATCCTGGTCCTTTGGTGCTGCTCCCGTGACACCAAGGGAGCAGGAACTGGCTACATATGCCAGGGGGTGTTAAGGCAGCAGAACCAGCCCTTGCAGCCAACAGCCCTTGGCATGTCATGTGGCAGGAGCAGTCTGCACTCAGGGTCTTCCCAGTTGGCAAACTGCGCTTTGGGAGTCATGACTTGCTGGTGCAGATTAGAGCAATCTCCAAGCTGGGCCAGTTTATATATGGCCTGAAGATCAACATGGGATAACAGGAGAGTGGGCTCGGCCGAGGCTCTCGCCCTGATTTGCAGAAGGATTTTATTGAGGCTGAGGTTTGAAAGGGTAATTTTGATGCTCAATTCATCTGGCCAATCAAATCCCCGTCGGAGCTTTGCAACTCTCAGCCTTAATGTGCAAGTCAAGACAAGCCGCAGATTGCGGGGATAATTGTTTAGAAGGGATGGATTTGGAATCTCTTAGTGGGCATTTAATTTTGCTCTCTCTGGAAAGCATTTGCATATTACCTTAAGCAACACGCATTATACAGATATTTGAAATAAGTATCTTAAAAGTAGGTTTTGTCCCAAATTTTCCAGGCGGGCTGACTCCACCACCCTTTCATATTCTAGCCCTATCCATTGCTTTCCCACATGGCTCCACCCCCAGTCCTTTTCTTAATCTATCTTAATAATTAAACACACAAGTTAAGATGTATTTTTGCTAAATTTCACCCCTTCCAGAATGTCCAATGAGCCTGTTTGTTGGTTTCCTCCATCCTTTGCTAAAATCATGTTATATGCCTCCAGGTGGTTGTTCACCGCATACAATAGAGAAGTTAGATAATAAACATCAAATACTCTTGTTGAAAGTTTGCAACCTAACACTAGCTTTATTCTTAGAATCCAGAATGATAACTCACAGTAACCAAAAACAGAGAGAGACAAAACAGACTGCTCCCTAAGGCAGAGAGGCAAAATTCACCTACCTTGTTCTAGGCTGGCTCTTTCCATACTGACTACTGCTACTCTCAGACTGCACACTTCCCCACAGACAGCAAGCAGGACCAGGAGAAACCCCTGAAACTAAATCACAATTTTAACACAGTTTTCATGAACCTTTTTATTGATGCTAATATCATCTGACCTTATCAATCCCTGAAGGACAGAAAATATTCCACCTGAATTGCAGTCAGAAGAATATCTTGTTATGGGCATCCAATTATAACACAAATATTCCATCTGAGACACACACCATGCTGAAACTCAGTCTGAGCTTGAATTTCTTCTCTTATAGATTTTGGAGGCAAAGGAATATTTTCTCCCAGGTTTGCTCTGCTGGTTCTCAGAGCAGGTTTTGAATGGGGTTATTAATATCTCCTGACCCTCTTATTTTGTCATGCATGGTGCCCCATAGATCTTTAAGAGGAAACAACATTTTCCTCACCACATGACAAAGTCTTTCATCAAGAAATCCATTAGTTAGCAGATGTCTGTCTGTCTCACAGCATTCATTACCGAAGAAAGGCACAAGATGTCCCACCACATAGTTGGGATGATTCTAGTCTATCTGCGGAGTAAGTATTTTAGCCTGATTTATTTCATGCTTGTTCTCTACCATGCTAAAAACAATTAACTTTATACATAACCTCCTTCAACAATTCCAAGAGATTCTAACGTCAACGTGGTGAGAGAGAAATTCACATCAATTGAAATCTAAGGAAAGGTGATGAAATATTCTATTTTAAAATAACCTGAATGCCAGATATTAACACCTTGAGAATAGTTTCTGGTTAATATCCTGGACTGGGGCGCAAAATCTATGTTTCTTTTATTCTAATGTCTTACATACAGGTTGATGTATTTTTCTGCAGAATGATCAAAGGGAGAATTTGAAACACAAAGGGCTATCTCAGTAAAAGCCTCTCCCCTGTACACTATAGTCAAATTAAGGTTTTTTACCGTGGATTTTGGTAAGTACGAGTGGGAATGTGTAGCCTGGTGATTTGTGCTGGGAACTGGACGCATGTACCCCTGGGTTCTGAACTCTGAGGTTGCTTTTTGTTGTTATATTACATTAATTCCCGCACAGGCTACATGAATCCTAACAAAACAAATGGCTAGAAAGAGAGAAAAATTAAAATAAATATTTAACAAATCTGTGCTTTGTGTTATTCTTGAATCCTCTGCTCTGCAAAGTGTATTGCAAAAGCCCAGGCTTGTCCAGTGCTCACTGTATTAACACACTTCCTCTGTATAGTGGCTGCCTCGGAAGAAAGGATACAAATCTTGCAAAGCCCAGCACAGCTGTTGCTGACCTCTGGACAGACTGCACATCTGGACTGTAAAATATCAGAAGAAGAATGGCGAGTTCTGTGGTACAAGGAACAACAGAGTGGAAGTTTGCAATGGATTCATCAGAGTTCTGAGTCTGAATCTTTAGATGGAAAATACTCGAGTAATGTGAACATTACGGCAAACACATTTTCTCTACTTATCAGTAACGTACAAAGAGATGACGCGGGGGTTTATTACTGTGGCCTCTCTGCCTCTGTGTATCTACAGCCCAACGTCGGGAATGGGACCAGACTAATTGTCACAGGTGAGTTTTCAGTGCCTCAGAACAATGATAACCTAATGCTAGGTGGTGTTTGAAAAAATCATCCTTTTTTGGCTAAATTGTGACCGATCCCCCTGTTTCAGCGTTAAGCTATTGGCATTTGTGCATAGACTCAGCATGGTCCAGGCAGTGACCCAGGGCATAGGGTTGGGAATTAGGA
Source organism: Chelydra serpentina (assembly GCA_037349315.1). Taxonomy (NCBI): domain Eukaryota; kingdom Metazoa; phylum Chordata; order Testudines; family Chelydridae; genus Chelydra; species Chelydra serpentina. Next base: position 2,666,566 of record JBAIAC010000104.1, on the reverse strand, counting down.
GACCTGGGTTCTGTTCCTGAAATACTGGGCACAGAGGAGATGAGATATTTAAAAGAAACCAGCACCCAACAGCTCCCATTTAGGTGCCCAAATAAATGATCGGACTTCTAAAACGCTCTGATCAAAACCTGGGACATTTTGGAAAAATCTAACCTTGGGTTTCTCTGCATCTCAAATTCCTTGTCTGTATAATGGGGACAATGGGTCTCCTATGTAAAAGCACTTTGAGATCTATCAGTGAAAAGTGCCTTGTAAATGCAAGGTGTTATTTCCCTGCCTTCTAGTTGGTATGTTACATTAGGAATCAGATTTCATATTCACACTTGCTGATGATTCCTACTGAAACTGCCCGAGCCTAGGACATGGGGTATGTTTCAACTGTCCTGCTATCCTATTAAGACTTTAATATTAATCAGGTTCTTTTTCAAGCATTCACCAAGCTTCATGAAATGATTTCCCCAATGTTTTCATACAGGGCACTATTCATTGTCTCAAGCAGGACGGTATGAATTGAACATAATAATTCAATGTACAACTAGTAATATCTATATATTTTTGATCCCCACTTTGTGAAAATATTCCAGAGACTACATAAAAAAGAAGGCATGGAATTACTCTGCATGCTACTAGAGGCTGTGTCTCAGACAAATGGGATGAATGTAATAATAGGAAAATGTAGACTGACTATAATATTTAAGCAAGAATGGCTCCTCTCTCAGGCTTTTCATCCATAGATCTCAAAGCACTTTGCAAATGTGGCTAAGTAGCTTTTCTTAACTTTACATTTGTGGAATGAGGGACAGATGCAATATGAACTTGTCTCCAAGGTCACAGAGCATGTAAGACGCAGAGCTGGGAATGGATCTCAGGCCTCCTAACTCCTGGTTGGGTGTCCTCACCACCAGACTTGACCAACTCTTCTCCTGCATTTCTACCTAACCGAACACATTGTCGGCACTGAGCAAATCGTCCTTGATGATAATATCAGTACAAACTTCTGAAGAGCGATGGATCATGGGAGTCTCCCAAGGTGGATGCCCCATAGTGTAAGACAGTGGTTTTCAACCTGTGGTCTGCAGACTCCTGCGGGACTGCAGACTAGTCCAAAATTTCCAAAGGGATCCACACCGCCATTCAAACATTTTTCAGGGTCCGCAAATGAAAAAAGGCTGGAAAATCCCAGTGTAAGACATTGAAAACAGGCATAGACAAAGCATTAGATATTTAAACATGCTGCACTGGTGAGGTAGGGGTAGGAGCAGGGTATGGACTAGCTGAGCTACCGCTAACAGGTCTTTCCTACCTCTAGTTTCTGTGACTCAACTCTCTTTTAGATGCCTCCAAGCCAAGACTTTCCATCCTGGTGCCCTCCACTCCGGAGGATGCTGAGCTTCCTGCCGTCATTCCTCTGCTCTGCCTGCTCTCTGATTTCACTCCTCCCTGGAGTGCAGTTCTCTGGGACACTGGTGAGCAGGTGTCTGATGGTCAGATGGATGCTGGAGCCATAGACGGGAACGGGGTCTTTAGTGTTTGGAGCCTAATGACAATCCCTTCTGAGACGTGGAACCAAGAGACGATTTGCACTTGTACAGCCAAGGAGAGCAGCATGGGCAGAAACATCAGTGTTACAGTCTACAAGGAAACAGGTCCAGTATCTTATCATCAAACCTAACCTACCTACCGGGGCATTTATGGTACATCCCTCACCGTGGTATCTGGGCACCAAGAGTCAGTGACGTCTACTCCAAACTAGAGAAATAGACAGAATCAGACGGGATGGCTCAGGGGAATGATAACTAATGGGAGCGAGCAGAGGTTTTGGAAATCACTGAGAGGGTGCTTGAGGTGTGGGGCAGACAGTTATGGTCGCTCTCGCATCACCCACCTTTCCCACCCTCCACCCCTTCTGAAAACCTTCATTTTTCAACCCTCAGTGGTGTGAATTGGGTTTCTGGTCAAGCAGCCTCAAGCACAGTAAGGACACCGAAGGATCACTTGGGGTGAGCCAAAGGGGAATAACGGTGCATCAGGAAGGAAATCGACAAAGGGAACAGCAGGATGAATGTCAGGAATGGCTTCCTGACAGCAAGATCTAACAGACAGTGGAACAGATTCCCAGAGGCAGGGCTGAAAACCCCAATAAAGAGGACTGGACAAACATTAGCCATTATAATATAGGGAAAAATCCTGCAGTGGTCAGGAGGGAACTAGAGGGCACCTAGTGAAACAAGGTCATCTCCATCTCTGGCTTCCAGGATTCTGAGCTATCCCCTATTAGTAACTTGATTCTATTACACGGGAGCGGGAGGTATCCAGCTAAATGGCTCAATGGAATGATGCCCAGTGCAGGCCGGGAGGAGTAGGGCTGGTCTACACTATTTTTTTTTAATTATTATTATATTATATGGAGATATGCCTCTCTCATAGAACTGGAAGGACCTTGAAAGGTCATCAAGTCCAGTCCCCTGCCTTCACTAGCAGGACCAAGTACTGTCCCCTGACAGATTTTTGCCCCAGATTCCTAAATGGCCCCCTCAAGGATTGAGCTCACAACCCTGGGTTTAGCAGGCCAATGCTCAAACCACTGAGCTATCCCTCCCCTGTTACCGGGTAACTCTGTTGGGCAATGATGTAAATTTTTGCTGACATGGCTGGCTACTACAACTTTTGCAAGGCCGTCGCCCTCTGTCCTTCACACATCCCACTGCCTCCATATACAGGTGGGCAACATGCTACAGAGCACAGAGGAATGAACGTGGAGTTCCGGGGAAAACACCTCCTTTTGCCCATCTGTTTTGCTAGCGGTTTTCTATACTCAGCATCTCTTCTCTCTGCAGGAAACTGTATGATTGTGCTCTAGGCTGGGCTGCCCTGTATTTTCATCCTTCTCCTGATCCAGCTGTTGATCTTGCTCTGGTGACCGTGCCCTATCAGAGGTAACTCAGTCATAGCTGTGCTATAAAGCAGAAACTCATCACACACCACTATAACCATCCCTTTGTCTGTTTCATCCATCAGGGAGAGCTGTGCAAAGAGGGAATCAATTACCTATGAGGCAGATGCAACAGGTAAACTGCTTTTTCCACCATTGGTACATCAGTAAGATACAGTGTATTAACAACAGGGGATTAGAACCAGTGTCCTGGCCAATTTCCAACCCTAGTGTCTACACCAGGGGTAGGCAACCTATGGCACACGTGCCAAAGGCGGCACGCGAGCTGGTTTTCAGTGGCACTCACACTGCCCGGGTCCTGGCCACCGGTCCGGGAGGCTCTGCATTTTAATTTAATTTAAATGAAGTTTCTTAAACATTTTAAAAACCTTATTGACTTTACATACAACCATAGTTTAGTTATATATTAAAGACATAGAAAGAGACCTTCTAAAAACGTTAAAATGTATGACTGGCACGCGAAACCCTAAATTAGAGTGAATAAATGAAGACTCGGCACACCACTGCTGAAAGGTTGCCGTCCCCTGGTCTACGCTTTGCCTCCTGAATTTTCAGAGGTTTCATTTGAATTTATTCTTCTCTGCTCTTCTAGTGAAAGTGTCGTGTGGGGTTATTAGTACCAAAGAACTGCTGGGTTCCACCCCAGAGGTGGCTGCAGGTCAGGGATGATGAAATAGTGTGAAACTTACAGAAATGTACACCAGTGTAGTAGCCGTGTTAGTCTGTGTCATCAAAACGAAAATAAGAAAGAAAAACTTGTAGCACCTTAGAGACTAACAAATTTATTTCAGCATAAGCTTTCGTGGGTTAGTACCCACTTCATCGGATGCATGGAATGAAACATACAGTAGACAGATATTTATACAGTCAGAGAAACATGATAAGGTGGAGGTGCATAGACCAACCTTAAGAGGCTAATTAATTGAGAGGAACCATAACAGCAGGGGAAGAAAAACCTTTGAAGTGATAAACAAGATGGTCACACAGGTGTGAATGAGGATCGTAAACTTAAGGGAAATAGATTCAATTAACGTAATGGCCGAGCCGTTCCAAGTCCCGATTTAATCCTGAGGTAATGCAATCTAGTTTGCATATCGATTCGAGTTCAACAGCTTCTCTTTGAAGTCTGTCTGCTGTTGAACTCGAATCGATATGCATACTAGATTGCATTACCTCAGGATTAAATCGGGACTTGGAACGGCTCGGCCATTACGTTAATTGAATCTATTTCCCTTAAGTTTACGATCCTCATTCACACCTGTGTGACCATCTTGTTTATCACTTCAAAGGTTTTTCTTCCCCTGCTGTTATGGTTCCTCTCAATTAATTAGCCTCTTAAGGTTGGTCTATGCACCTCCACCTTATCATGTTTCTCTGACTGTATAAATATCTGTCTACTGTATGTTTCATTCCATGCATCCGATGAAGTGGGTACTAACCCACGAAAGCTTATGCTGAAATAAATTTGTTAGTTTCTAAGGTGCTACAAGTTTTTCTTTCTTATTTTCATATTTCTGTAAGTGACCACCAGAACTTCTAGTCTGACCTTATGTATATCACAAGCCACCAACACCATCCAGCCACTGAACTCAGCTGCCAGGACAAATTATCACAGCCAAGAAATCTGCACCATTGAAATATGTTTTTCACATTCTTATAAAACAAAATCTGATCAGCTGATGCCTTTTGAACTTTCCAAATAAAATTAATAATATCTGATCTTTCCTTTTTCTGTTTCAGACTGACTATGCGATGCGACTCTGATGTGCAGTAACAGAAATGCTCCTCTATAACTGAGTATCACAACAATGGCTTATGTTTTTTTTAAAACAGGAGATGCAGAAAGAAAGAATGAAAGAGAAAGCGAGAGAAATATAGGCAGTCTCATGTTTGTAATGTGCTATGAATTTCCTTGAAATACAACCCCTTTTTTAGTCATTTCTCTGAACCCATATTCTGGGTTGACACCTCCATTCTTGCAAGAAAGCTGTGCAGAATTGACTTTAGTTTGAGGGGGCTTTGGATTTACATATTGACTGGAAGGGGATACTTCCTGCACCAGAGCACCCCTTATCACCATGATGGGAATTTGGTTCTGATTGAGGGTGAAAGTGTCACCCATCGAATTTATGACGCTACTTCCCCTGCTGGAGGAGGTTTCCCATCCAAGCACTCACCGTGTATGGAGGGAGTAATCTAAAGGGATCCCAGCCCAAGGCAGGTCGTGCTGTGGCATTGGGGTCAGTACTTAGATCAGAATCAGGCCTGTGTGTTCACATTTTTACTGTCACTCGTGGTGAGCGACAGGGCTGGTTTAGCATCCAATAACAGAACACGTATGTTAAGGGTCAGACTGTAACACCTGTACCCACACGGGTGAGAAGTTACGGATGTGAGCAGTCCCTGGAACTTCAGTGGCACTCCTGCTGTGAATAATGGCTCCCCAGTGGGAGTGAGAGGTTCATCACCTGGCCCTAAATGAAATACAAAGGGCCACCTACTACTCTAGGGCTTGTCTTCACTACCCGCCGCATCGGCGGGTAGCAATCGATCTTTTGGGGATAGATTTTTCGCGTCTCATTTAGACGCGATTAATCGATCCCCGAAAGCGCTCCCCGTCGGCTCCGGAAATCCACCTCATCGAAAGGTGGAAGCGGAGTCGACGTGGGAGCGGCAGCGATCGACTCGCCGCCGTCCTCATGGCCAGGTAAGTCGATTACGATACGCCGACTTCAGCTACGCTATTCACGTAGCTGAAGCTGCGTATCGTAGATCGCCCCCCCCCCCCCCCCCAGTGTAGCCCTGGGCTCAATGACCCCTGTAAACCCAGAGTATCTCCACTGCCTTCAGCAGAGTTCCTCTGTACGGGTATACACCAGTGTCAGTGAGAGCAGGATTGGGCCCAAAGAATGTAGAAGTCACTTGTCATATATAATGTGCTGAGCTTCATGCATCTCAGCTGCTAGAGAAAGGAACGGAAACATGAGGGAGGAGGTGGCGTATATTTTTTAATGTGCAGCGTTTAGAATTACAGCTTCAAAATGAGGAGTTAGGATCAGACCAGGCAGCACGTGCAGGCTCCGGGGCTGGGGGAGCCCCTCCCATTGACAAAGCAGTAACCATGGTTACTGACAGAAGATAGACGGGTGCTGGCACGAGCCCCTGTGGATGGGGCCCTTCAGGAACAGCAGCAGACTCTCAAGGAATTCGTTGGAGCAGCTGCTCCAGGACGGGGATGCGGAGAGAGCCTGACCTCACACAGCTCCGTCCAGACGCAGTTCCCCGTTCATAATCTCCCCTCATGCCATGGAACCATACTGCTGGCCAGGCGGCACGGCCCTGCTGATGGCAGCTCCTAGGAAGCAGCCAGAAGCAGCCTCCACCCAGCTGGAAAGCGACACTTCAGTCTGGTTCTGCCCCTTCCATCTGCGCGTCAGGGGGCCAAGGCTGGTTCTGCATCTAGGATTTTCTGGTCCCGCTTGTGCCACTGGTAACACACCGGAGTCTCTCGCCCAGTCGGGTGGAGGTTAGATTTCCCGTGGGTACAACCTCCCACCTCCCCTTTCGAAACCACGAAGGACTCGGATTAGACATGAGAGTAGCTGAGTTCCCTGTGACTGCCTGTGTGAGCAAGGCAGGCCCCGAGCCCCAGCTCCTGTTGCCAGCGCCCAGCCTGAGTAACTGAGCTCGGGGGGAAGAGAGGAGGAATCGTCTCCTTCATGGGTCACAGAACAGTGGTGGAGCCACTCCACAGTTGCTACTCCAAGCTCCAGAAATCCTTGAGGGGGCCATTTAGGGATCTGGGGCAAAAATTGGGGATTGGTCCTGCTTTGAGCAGGGGGTTGGACTAGATGACCTCCTAAGGTCCCTTCCAGCCCTGATATTCTATGATCATTTACACAGGGAGCACGTAGGCCATATGCAGGCTCCTGCAATCCTGACACCCTTTCTGAAATGACACTGCACTGGTTGCACTGGTTGCGACCCTCTGCTCCCAGAGAGGGTGGGATTTGTCCCTAAAATGCACCAGTATGTGGCAAATGTATGTAATTGGGGGAATGGTCCCGCTATTGTGGGGAACTTTCCTGGCTGGAATTGGCCAGTGAACAGTGGAATCGGCCAGTGAACGGATCTGAGTCCTCACTCCAACTCCCTTTACCCACATGCCTGTCTGACCTTGAGGACTCCCCTTCCAGTCTCCCATGCGGCAGAGTCGCCGTAATGCCGACAAGGCTGGGCCCTGGGAGGCTGAAGCCCCAGTCGTGTCGAGGATGTGAGGACTTTGCTGCATGGGACAGGGGCGAGGGTGTCCGCACTCTGGGGTCCTCTCTCCACCCCAGACGCTTCCCTGCCCCACGGATCGTTACATGTAGTGCAAACCCAATGCAAGCCACTAAACAACAACTGTAAAAAAAAAAATTAGGGGAAAAATGGGAAAGGTTAAAGGGAACAAGGAACACGCCCCCCCCTCCCCGTGGGCACCGGAGACACCACAACCAGCCGCCCCATTGGGTTCATGTCCCTGCTCCGAGTCCGGCCTGTGAGGCCTCTTGTCTGGCGACGTCTCCCTGCGCCGGGCCCTCTGCCCAGAGTCCCCCTCACTCTCCTCCACCGCTCGGCTCCCGTGTTACCTGCAGCTGCCTCATTGGCCTGCCTGCCCTGTGAATCTAGCTGACCTGGAGCGTCGGCCTCTCCCCATTGGCCCCAAGGACTGTCAGTTTCTCATCAGCCCCTCTCCTTTCTTTCGGTACTGGGAAAGGGCCGGCCAAAGAACCCAGGACGACAATGTCTTTCCTATCGCGGCAGAAATCTGTCACCTCCATGGGTGTGGTTCTCTCTGTGACTTCCTGCTAATTATACTCTAGATGGACACGTCGGGTTACTTTTGAGTTATATTTTGCAACGTGAGCCACATGCAGCAGCTGCGAAGAGCAGAAGCAGTAACAACAAACCATCAGCTTTTACAGAAAGACACCACCTTACAAAATGGCTGCCGTCATCGAGGTCAGCAGTGAACCAGCTGTGAGTTTCCAGGCTCCGATCCCAGTGTGGGTTACGATTTTTCTCTTCCATCAGCCAATGCATCCTGATCCGGTTGTGATTCCTTGACTGGAACTTCCCTTGGGAATAAACCCTTTGACCCTGTTTGACAACATTTCATACCATTAGTCACCTCCATGCAAGGTCGGATAACTGTTCAAGTTTGACACAGTTTCAAACAGGTTACTAAGCTTGATTGAACGCTCCTCTTGCAAACAGTGCACATTATTAGCACATAAACCATTGTGCAAACCTTGCTTTAAGTGTTCAGCACATGGCTGAAAAAAGAGTTTAGGATTCAGATAGTTTTTCATGCACCTTTTAACTCCTCTGAGGCTGCAGTTCTCCCTCCTTTACCATATTCCCAAAACAGAATGGGCCAAATTCATCCATGGTGTAAATACAGCCCCAGGAGAATTATAGTGGCGAATGGTCTGCATCCTAAAATCACTCCTTTTGCACAACCAGCAAACAGTAGCGTTATGCTGAGAGGTACTTGTGACAGTTTGGATCACAAACCTCTGCAATTAGGTGCGAATGAAATCTTCAATTCACGTAGCTCTTGGGATGAATTAATCAGAATGCCCCCTCCTACGGCAAAAGGGAGCTATGAATCCACGCTGACTAAGTAGGCAGAGGGGGTTTACTGAGTATTGCTTGTGTGGTGTGTGTGCAGAGAAAACACAGAAATTGAGAACAGACAAGAACAGAGAGGCAGAGGCAAAGAGCAGGAAATCCAGGCAGCCGCCTGTGAGTAGCGTGACCCTGGAAAAAGCTAGAGAGAGAGAAAGATTTGGGGCCCAGTGTTGACTAAAGAGTCTTGGGGTTGTTAGCTAAGAAATGTCTCCTTTTGTTCTTAGTTCGTCATGCATTTAAGAAGCAGGACTTTGATGCAATCTTGTTTATTTACAAGGAATGAACAAAGAAAACACTACAGTCCATCAATTTCTACTTCCAGCTGGAGCCCGAAGGCCCTGAAATTTGACTGGCCGCTTGAATCAAAGAGTGGCAACAGGCCCATTAGTGCAAGTTAAACTACTTCATCCCCTACACGTGTTTTCTCACCAGTTTACACCCAGAGCCAGATTATCCTGCCACTTCAATGGGAGTTGTGCATTTACAACTCATGGGGTAACCAGGCCTCTGCTGTGTCATTTACATCACTGTTTACATCAACTGAATTTGCCCAAAGATTCCCATGGGAGTTTCATCTGCTTGTTTCAGGTAGAAATTGGCCCTGGCTGATAAAGCAAATGATGACTGATATAAATAGTGTGTCAGTCTGCAGATGCAATAGTGACTCCCTGGCTGAATATAGGGTTTTTCTCTACCGGAGAGTTGCTGAGCAGCAGGAAGGAATACATGTTCAGCAAGGCCAAGCAGAAGGGACTAATAGAACTGTTTTCAGTTTGTGTCTGTGTGAGAAGTCAGCCCAAATATTAATAGGGCTGCTGAGCCTATTGGTCTCCATTTAGAATGGACTGTGATGTGTTGATTACCTGGACTGGAGCAGCAGCGAATCCAAACCAGACTCAGAGACACCATCAACCCCACCAGGAAAACTGCCACCACATGGTGCAATATCTGCGGCACACACCAGCTGGGATGGACTGTGGAGGAAGCAGATCATCAGGAGATGGGACAGTCATGTTTGCACCATTTCGTTAAACCCTTTGGCTTAATTTACAAACCTAATTCCATTGAAGTCAATGGGATTTTTGCCATTGACTTCAGTGAGGTCAGGATTCCACTCATGTAGTTTACAAGTCATAGGACCATAGCAATGTAGGGCTGGAAGGGACCTCGAGAAGACCTTAAGTCCAGGAGCCTGTCCTGAGGCAGGACCAAGCAAACCTAGACCATGCTTGACAGGTGTTTGTCCAACATGTTATTAAAAACCTTCTGTGATGGGGATTCCACAACCTCTCTAGGTAGCATGTTCAAGTTCTTAACTACACTAGAACCTCAAAGTTACAAACACCAGAGCTACGAACTGACCGGTCAACCATACACCACATTTGGAACCGGGAGTACGCAATGAAGCAGCAGCAGAGACAAAAAACAAACAAACAAAAGCCAAATACAGTACAGTACTGTGTTAACTATGAACTAATAAAAAAAATAAAGGGACAGTTTAAAAAAAAGATTTGACAAAGTAAGGAAACTGTTTCTGTGCTTGTTTGATTTAAATTAAGATGGTTACAAGCAGCAATTTTCTTCTGCTGGTAAAGTTTCAAAGCTGTATTAAGTCAATGTTCAGTTGTAAGCTTTTGAAAGAACAACCATCATGTTTTGTTCGGAGTTATGAACACCATTCCTGAGGTGTTCGTAACTCTGAGGCTCTACTGTATCCTCATAGTTAGAAAGATTTTCCTAATATCTAACCTAAATCTCCCTTTCAGCCGATTAAGCCCATTACTTCTTGTGCTATCTTCAGTGGACATGGAGAACAATCGATCACCCTCCTCTTTATAACAACCTTTACTATATTTGAAGACTTAATGGGTCCCCCGTCACTCTTCTTTTCTCAAGACTAAACATGCTTCTGGCTTTCTAAAACTTTCTATCATTTTTGTTGCTTTTCTCTGAACTCTCTCCAATTTGTTCACATCTCTCTTAAAGTGTGGGCCCAGGACTGGACACAGTACTCCAGCTGAGGTCTCACCAGTGCGGAATAGAGCAGGACAATAACCTCCTGTGTCTCACATACCACACTCCTGTTAATACACCCCAGAATGACATTTGCCTTTTTATGAAACAGCATCACATTGTTGAGTCATTCAATTTGTCACCCACTGCAACACCCCAGATTCTTCTCTTCAGGACTGTTGCCTAGCCAGTTATTCTCCATTTTGTATTTGTGCATTTGATTTTGCCTTCCCGAGTCCATTACTTTGCACTTGCCTTTACTGAATTTAATCTTGCTGATTTCAGACCAAGTCTCCAATTTATCAAGATCATTTTGAATTCTAATCCTATTCTCCAAAGTGTTTGCAACCGCTCCCATCTTGGGGTCATCTGGGAATTTTATAAGCATAGTCTCACTCCATTATCCAAGTAATTAATGAAAATATTGAATAGTACCAGACTAGAACACCTCTACAGGACTCCACTAGATATGCCCTCACAGTTTGACAGCAAACCATTGAAAATTACTTTTTAAATACAGGTTTAAGTGTAGTAGCCGTGTTAGTCTGTGTCAGCAAAATGAAAATAAGAAAGAAAAACTTGTAGCACCTTAGAGACTAACAAATTTATTTCAGCATAAGCTTTCGTGGGTTAGTACCCACTTCATCGGATGCATGGAATGAAAATATACTTCAGACAGATATTTATACAGTCAGAGAAACATGATGGTCCAGGTGTATAGACCAATCTTAAGAGGCTAATTAGTTGAGAGGAAACATGACAGCAGGGGAAGAAAAAGCTTTGAATTCACACCTGTGTGACCATCTTGTTTATCACTTCAAAAGCTTTTTCTTCCCCTGCTGTCATGTTTCCTCTCAACTAATTAGCCTCTTAAGATTGGTCTATACACCTGGACCATCATGTTTCTCTGACTGTATAAATATCTGTCTGAAGTATATTTTCATTCCATGCATCCGATGAAGTGGGTACTAACCCACGAAAGCTTATGCTGAAATAAATTTGTTAGTCTCTAAGGTGCTACAAGTTTTTCTTTCTTATTTTCATTTTTAAATACAGTTTTTCAACCAGTTGTACTCCTACCTTCTGGTAATTTCATCTAGAGTACATCTCTCTAGTTTGCTTATAAGAAGGACCGTGGAACTGTATCAAAAGCCTTATTACGTCCAGATGTATCATGTCTACTGCTTCCCCCCATCCATTATCAAAAGAAGGGAATTAGACTTGTTTGGCCTGATTGGTTCTTGATAATTCCATGTTGGCTATTACATATAGCCGTATTATCCCCTAGGTTTGAACAAACTGATTGTTTAATAATTTGTTCCAGGATCTTTCTGGGTACCAAAGTTAGGCTGACTGGTCTATAATTCCCTGAGTCCTCCTCTTTCTCCCCTTTTTGAAGATAAGGTTCTATGTTTGCCCTTCTCCCATCCTCCGAGACCTCACCCATCCTTCATGCATTCTCAAAGATAATCACTAATGAGATTGCTTCAGCTTCTTCCTTAAGTATTCTAGGGGCTAGTCTACACTTACCGGATAGATCGGAGGCGCTGGATCGATCTTCTGGGTTCAATTTATCGCGTCTTGTCTAGACGCGATAAATCGAACCAGGAAGCGCTTCCCCCGTCGACGCTGGTAATCCAGCTCGACGAACGGAGTAGGCGGAGTCGACGGGGGAGCCTGCGCGCCACGTGTGGACCCCGGGTAAGTGCTTTTTCATTCGAACTACGATAGTTCGACTTCAGCTACGTTATTCACGTAGCTGAAGTCGCGTATCTTAGTTCGAATTTCGGGGCTAGTGTAGACCAGCCCTAAGACAAACAACGGGGATAAAGAACTTTCATACCACCTTATGTGTCTCATGGCATCTGTTTCTTACCTCCCCTTGTATCTTGTTCCTAATATCTTGGACAAAACATCCTTATTCGTTAGTCTGTCAAAGCATCTTATCTTGTACTAGATTAGGGTGGATCTGTACTAGCCTTCTGGCATGTACAATTTATGTAAATATCCAGTGCCTAGTACTTCCTACTTGCTATATTTTCGCAACTTTGCCAAGTTCATGTACCAGACAGTGAACTTGTGAACTTCTGCTTTAATACATGGCCTGACTTTGGTTCACAGCCTCTAGTTCAGGCCTCAGGTCTTGTACTAGGCCCAGTGCTCCAGGCTCTCTCTCTCTCTCTCTCTCTCTCTACCACACTAGGGTGAATTTCATCAGGCCCCTCTGACTTAAATACTTACAATTTATCTAAATATTCTTTAACCTGTTCTTTCCCTATTCTGGCCTGAGATCCTTCCTCCTTTTTGTTAATATTGATTGTGTTAAGCAACTGGTTACAATTGAAGACTGAAGCAAAAAGTGCATTAAACACTTCAGCCTTCTCTCTGTGTCATCCGTCATTCACTCTCCTTGCAGATTAAGTAAAGTCGTAGTTTCTTTTCGTTCCAGAAGTAAATATCAAATCACTCACGTTCAAAATTCCTGACACTTTTCTTAACACTGTTGCTAGAAGAGTTGAATTTGACTTCGCACGTGAAAACTTTCGCACTGGTCCAGGTGTCTTTTGGGATGCTAATGTGACTTATGAGCATCAAGGATCCATCCTTTGCTTTCAGTGATTTCATTAGCGCCTGTTCCTGCCGATCCCCAGAAATATTCCAGGAAATTTGGACTGGGTTGGAGACTCCGTGGACAATGCAAGCCAGATCAACCGTCCCGGCGGAGTTGAGACCAGGGAGAGATGGAGCAAGAAGCAAAACCCAGCTGCTGGTAGTGTAGCTGTCTGAGCAGAATAAAACAGAGAATTTATTGTTCCATCCTGCATCTGACTCACAACAGACCTGCCAGCTGTTTATTATCTAATTAAAGGCACCAATTTTACTTTGTTACAATTGTACACTTCCACTGAAGTTAATACAATTACACTAGTGTAACGGACCGGCCGTTAGGAATGTTAATCTCATGAGATGGGGATTCGTTCAAAGTAAAAAATTGTACAAAAAGAAAAGAATAATTGTTATTAAATGCATTTGTGGCTGTTAGGTAAAAAAAAAACAATCTGGCAGCAAAAAATAATGATGAGGGTAAAATTAAAGTGCTTTGGGATCTACTGGTGAAAAGCATGAGGTATGAGGGAAGTGGGTTTATTATTATTCAGGAGCGCTTTTTTTTAAACAAAATCTGTCATCTTTGATCATTAAAGGAAAACATTTAATTGAGTCCACTAAAAATGCAGAATCTGCTTCTTAGCAGCTCCATTTAGTTATTTTTCAGCTTAGTTTCTACTTTTCAACCATTTCAGCTTTGAAAGTTGTACCATGTTCCATTTTCCTGGGTTTTTTAAACATCTCTGCATTGTCGATCACTTTTCCCCTTGAGTTACACCATTATCTCTCCTTACCTCCAACAATCAGTGTGGATCCATTGCCGAAAATCAGATAGCTGCTGGATTGAACAGCACAGTAATAGTCACCAGACTCGTTCTGCTGGACGTTGTAGATTTCCAGTGTCACGCCGTGTGTCTCGGGTTTGCAAGCAAACTTATTCACATTTTGATTATTTAAGCATTTCTTGATGCAGGTGGGCCCCTCACCTTCTCTTCTCCTGTACCAATAAACTGAAATGTCACCTCCTTCCAATTTTTCTTTGGAAGAACAGGGGATCTTTGCTGTCGCACTAATTTCGACAAACAGGAATCGCTGAGTCTGGTACAGAGATAACTTTGTTCCCAACACTGCAGAAATAAAACAGAGTATGTCGTTATAATCAGCTTTCATTGGATCTCTCTCTGCCATAGATGGGATAGTTCAGGAATAAAACTTATTTAAGTCTGATAATACTTATGCTCTGTAAAAGTGGCTGCAGCTTGACTACTAGAAACCATTCTAAAGCTAGCACAAGTGAATGGAAGTGCATCTAAACTGAAGCAAAACTCTGCTAAGCTACCACAAGAGTCCACATCCTCTTGCACTGGCTATTTTCTGAATGCTGCTCAGTAACACAAGGAGTTTTACCCATGGAAGAGAACATCAGATACTTGGCAAACAGCATGTTTGTAGAAAATACAACGAAAGTCTGATATGCTGCTTCAGCGAAGGGTCATTTCTGATGAAGAACACGGCCCAGGACAGCGTGCTGTGGTGTAGATGGATATCAACTGACTGGGGTGAGGGAGGGTAGGTGAGGGGGGAGGAACCCACAAGCGATGCTGTATTTCTTGCTGACTGTTGATGAATTAATATCAGCCCCCAAGATACTATAGGGCACATTTTCAAAAGCGCCTCAGTTGCATTGATTTTCTATGGTATTTATGCCCTTAATTTTGATGCCTTTGAAAATTTGGCTCAATGATTATGAGTAAGTATAAATACCCAAAGATAGGACAACACAGAAGAAAATATTCTACCAAATACAGCACGCAGTGTTGGTTTCTAAAGGGTCAGAATAGTCTGCAATGTTGGTTAATGTGCCAATGTTGCAAGGTACAATGCATCCAGCACATGGCATGAAAAACGAGGGATGGGTACCCATCCTTCTGCTGTATTTCCTGGCAGCATGACACTAACCGGTAATGATCATTTGGAGGCCAGGCTTGGAGGACTTTATTCGCCATTTAAATCACCAAAGAGAAAGCTGCAGCATGTTTCAGAAATGACAGCACTAATGCCTCCTTTTATGCATTTCCACTATATGGGAGAGGTTGGACTTTGCCATGTCACCAGTCTTCTTACTCTGCAGGTTGGATCCAATCCTGCAACCTGTGCACATCCAGAACACCCGCTGGGGCATGGATCTGCGCAGGACTGGGCCTTTTGGCATCGTGTGTACGAGGCTGTAGAGGTGTCCTGGGTTTCATGAGAACCTGCTGTGCCACCCATGCCCTGGCACATGTCCTGACTGAGGTGCGTAGTGGTGGGGGACTCGGTCCTGGAGCACCTCCAGCGGTCCATTGTAGAATCACGGTTGCATCCCTGCCTCAGTTTCTTGTACTCCATTCTGGGATGGAAGCTATATCACTCAGCCTTCCTCCGAGACTCCAGCCGGGTCTCTCTCCTTCAGGGGTTGTAAGGGACCTCATCCCACAGTTCTGCTGGTCCTCGGTGGGTCTCCAGTCAGCAGTCTCAGGAATCTAGCCCTTGCTTTAGGGCTTTTCCTACCCCTGGTGGTTTCTGGTGGGGACCGTTTACAGGTTTCTTCAGTCCTTTCTTCAGCAGGTAGAAGCAAAGGAAATTAAAGCAGAAACAAAAAGTAAAGTTAGTGCTGCCACCCAGGTCTGGTGTCTCATCAATCTCTACCCCCTTCCACGAGGGGATGGCAGGGAGACCCAGGCCTGCCCTTGCCTCTGGGTCCCAGACCAGGGATCCTATCTTAGGCAGTCAAAAAGACTTGTTTTTGTTTAAATCTCCGACTGCCTCCCTGGGCTGCTTCCTATCTCTGTGCCTGACCGGTACTGGCAGGGAATTCATTTGCCTGGGCACCCTTTTCCCATCTGACCCTGTGGAGCTCCTCCACTGTCCCTCTCCGGGTATGTCCACACTGTAATAAAACCTGCGGCGCCACGTCTCAGAACCAGGGTCAACTGACACAGGCTTGCCGGGCTCAGGCTGCGAGGCTATACAATCTCAGTATAGATGCTCAGGCTGGAGCCAGGCTCTGAGACCCTGCAAGAGAGGAAGGTCTCGGAGCCTGAGTGTCTACACTGAGATTTTATAGCCCTGCAGCCCGAGCCCTGCAAACCTGGATCAGCCACGCAGTGTAGACGTACCCAGAGTCTCTCTGGCAGCTGCCCCACTCCAGCTGGGTTGCAGCTTTTTATCCCAGCTGTTAAACCTGCCACTTAGCTGCAGCTAGGGGAGGTGATTGCTTCCTGTCTTAGCTCTTTAGTGCCTGCTGTCTTGTAGGGTCTCTACACCCCATCACAGGGAGGATATAATGCCCCTCTCTGTCTGTTATCTGGCTCTACCATTACTACGGATCTTCTTTCTGGCTATCTCCTCCTTCTTTGTGCCATGACATTTAGTTTGTTGCTCGTTTAACCCACCTCTTGTTTCCACTGTCTGTCCCAAAACCAGTGGAGGGGGTGAACATGTGGGTCACTACGACCAGTTAGTTCATCATCTGAAAGAAAGGGTGAAGTCTCCTACCAAGCTCAAAGTGGAAAAGGGCATTTCTCACCACTGGTGCTACTCAGGAATATCACATTAGTGAGGAGTCCATCAGGACCTTGAGGCTGGTGGGAGATTTTCCATCACAACCATTTTCAGTGGAAAAGTGGATCTGAAACCAAATGAATTTTTTTTACTGAAAAAAATATCTGCTTTCCTGGGAACATTTCGGCTATTTGTTGAAAACCCCAAAAACCAAAACGTTTTAGTTTTTTTCTACAAAATGTCAAACGTTTCTTTGTAAAAATCAGCCTGGTTTTGTGACCAGTTCTTCTCTGCAGCACTTGACAAAGGCAAGCAGAGATGCCTATGCTGCAAGGAAAGGTCAGCCCCTCTGTCGTTGTCAGCTAAGGCGAAAACAAATCCATTCATTAAAAAGTTGGACCCCCACTCTACAACTATATGTTTCATCGCGAGGGAGCTTTCACGGGAAGGTCATTATTCGAAATGGTTTAAAGAGGGTTTCTGGGTAACATTAGTAAGACTGATATGAATGATTTAAATGAGATACATTCAGGTGATGGCGAGAGATATGTAAACGATTTGCACTAAATTAGAGCTAAACCCAAACTGAAACTCCCCTGAGGTTTGATAACCTTTGGTGAAGTTGAGAAAATTGTTTCCTATCTCCCTGCTCCGAGCTGAAAACAAAAATAGATAAACTATGCAGAGAGTCACAGTATTTCCGGCCAGACTCAAACAAGGAGTGGAAAGTCTCTTGGGATCAGATGTTTGGGTCAGTTTTTTCAGCCCTATTTCCAAACTCAGGACTAGAGCCTGTTGCTTCATTAGGCAAAATTCCCATTGATGTAGGTGGAAATTTTGCCTGAGTGAGGACTGCAGAATCACAACCCAAAGCATTTCAGACAGATACATTTCCCAGCTAATCCTCCAAATCTCTTAATGTTCAGTTGTCACTATTAGGGAAAATGCCATAGGGCAGTGGTTCTCAACAAGGGGTATGTGTACCCCTGGGGGTACGCAGAGGTCTTCCGGGGGTACATCAACTCACCTAGGTATTTGCCTAGTTTTACAACAGGCTACATAAAAAGCACTACCGAATTCAGTACAAACTAAAATTTCATAGAGACGATGACTTGTTTATACTGCTCTCTATACTATACACTGAAATGTAAGTGCAGTATTTATATTCTGATCGCTTTATTTTATAATTATATGGTAAAAATGAGAAAGTCAGCAATTTGTCAGTAATAGTGTGCTGTGACACTTGCGTATTTTTATGTCTAATTGTGTAAGCATGTAGCTTTTGAGTGAGGTGAAACTGGGGGGTATGCAAGACAAATAAGACTCCTGAAAGGGGTACAGTGGCCTTGAAAGGTTGAGAGCCACTGACATAGGGCACAGAAAATGCAAAGAGTATTGTACCGTATTGTGCTATCGTCTCATGGAAGGCATGATATGGCCCCCTGAGCCCTCATAAATACAATCTTAGGCAAATACTTATGCCAGGGTTTAACTTTATTCCCTTTAGGAGTCCCATTGAAATCAATGGGATTACTCCTGGGAATACAGTTAGCACGTCTGTATTAGTGTTTGCAGGACTAGGGTCACAGATCTACAAATGCTTCGTAACGTCTTTTTCTGCAGATGGGCTAAGATGATCTTCAGAAGATAAGAGAGAGAAAAACAAGGAGATATATTTAGATCTACATTACAAAAACATGTACGCTATTTTTTTCCCCTGTGGTTCAGTGAGCGAGGAAGTTCATTAACAAAGGCTGGTTCTTTTGTGGTGAAACGGTTAGACAACAAGTGATTACAGAAAACAAGAAAATAAAGTGTTTTGCTCTCTGACAAACAAAAAAAGAGTGGCAAAAGTAGTGAGTTGACACTGACCACAGGAAGATGCAAATAAACCAGCAACCAGCTCTGAGCTTTTGCAAATGATTTTGATGCTCACAACACAGATACCCCGTTCCCTCCAAAAAAAGCCCAACTAAACAAACAAGCAAAGCGAAAAGCCCAGCTAACCGAAAAAACAAAAACAAAGAACCAGACAAAGAACCCCTCCACCCCCCGCAAGCCATCAAAACATCACCCTACAACAAATTAGCCTAATAAACAAACCAAAAATAATAAAATAACAACATCTAAAAAATTAAAAACAAAATCCCAACCCCAAGTTCAGTTTTTATTCCCAGTAGGGAGGAGAGCCAGAGACTTCTTAAAGACCATTAGAGACTTTACTATTGCTATTACTTTTATATGACAGGTACTCAGATACAGCAGCTGTGGGTGGCATGATAAAACCGGGAGATAGATGACTGATTTATGTTAAAATACTTAAAGTTCTAGACTGCAGCCTGCCATCAATTTTTACACTACAGGGACATGCACTTCAAAGAGAGTTCCAAGTGCAGAAGGGTCGATGAATAGCCTCATATATACATTTTTCAAATGTAAAAGAAAAGAGATGTCGAATGAGCCCTTCTCTTTCCTGGAAGGTGCTCTTTGGGAGTAAGAGTATATTTATTAGCTGCAGGAAACACTCTGGCTAATTGAAAACACCAACAGTGCTTTCTGTTTGGCTGAGATAATCTGAATCATCTTCTAACAAAGGGGTTTTGCATAGTAAATTCCTGTATATTGACTTGAAGAATGTACTCCTAAAAATTCAGATATTCCAGACTGCCTTTCTAAAATTGGTTAGAACATCTTAGACCCTGGGTTAGGGGCTTTTTATCATAGAAATAAAAATCTAATGCCTACAGTAGCTTTAAACTTTGTCTTAACATTTAACATCCACTGGACTTTGATTAGTGAAGATCAATTTTATAGTGAATGTATATAAAAGAAATGCAACTGGGTGAAATACTCTCCATTTCCTTTAATTGAATTAATAGGGACCAAGCAGATAAACAGTAGCTATAGAGCACTCTATGGTTTTGCTGCAGCTTTTTAAAAGTTGAGGATTTTTATTTTAAATACAAATACGTAAATTTATTAGCAGTGAAAGGAGAAAATGAGGAACAGTTAAAGCATAATCAACGACATTGTCATCTTCTCCCATTCAGCTGTACCAAGATGTCTGAATTGCTTCTCTGTTACAATTATAGCAAAGATTATTGGCTTGATTCACAGGAATTTCATATGGGCATGTCAGCATCATGTCATTAACATACCTGTATTATAAATACCTATAGTACTATAGAAGTAACAAATAAAATAATAATAATATAAACGTCATTAGGATAAAGTGTGTCTCAGCATTGTCTAACTTTTGGTGTTTAAGGCATAGTGTATCTGCTGATTCATATCCCATTAGAATGGAATTCAATGTACAGGTGGTTGGCTAGATGAGAAAAGTTTTGAAATTATTTTTACAAAAGATTCAGATTGCTTTAATCTATTTTTGATCAGGAGATTGGCAAATATGTTAAATTCTCAGGATGTCGTGTTTTTTTAAGCCATCCACAAACTATCAAATAGCTGTATTAAAAAAAAAATATTGAAGCCAAGTGATTCATTCCCAATTAGACTGATCACATTTATAAAATGTAAAACGCACCAGGTGTTTTTAAAATTTAAACTTGCCTATTAACCATTCACAGCTACTTCCTATAACATTTTACATTTCTAAGCACCATGACAAATGCAACAGACAAACTTCAGGTAGTAGCTCTCTTCTCCTAAATTTCATGGGTGTTGAAATAGCCTGGGTCTCATATATGGGACATCAGCTAGTTTAGGTCTGTGTGGCTGTTTGTGCCATACTGTATTAAACTTCCCATGGAGATAGACATCAATGAGACATGATTTCCAGATGGCTTTTTAGAATCTTCAAATATGTAAGATGACCATGTTTCCGAATACATGAGTGAAAAGTGTTTACAAGAAAGGAATTGGAATATCTCAGTGGGTATTTCAGTTCTTTTTTCTCTCTAACTCATTTTGAATGTTATTGCAAGGAACATGCATTAGGCACATACCTGGGTGACCCACAATTAGGTTATGTCTCAAAGATCTCAACTAGAATAACCGTATGCTTCCATTTTCTAGATCCATCCATTCCTTTCCCACAGGGTCTCTTCCCAAAACATTTATTTCATCAGCAATAATAACTAAACAAACAAGCTAATGTATTTTTGTACATTTCCCACACTTCCATAGTGCACAACAAGCCTCTTCAATGATTTCCTCTATCCTATGTTAAAATATCAGGGGGAATCTTCAGAGCCATGGTGACGCACCTTATTCTCTTTCTATTGGGGCTAACATCCCCCAAACACATACGAAAGTCTGAAACCCTGAAGCACAGAAAATAATCCACATAAGTTTCAGTCCAAAGAAGGGCTTGTCCCATCCATCCAATTGTGAGATGAAAGATTCCTTTTAAAATACACACTCTGCTGTCACACAGTCAGATCCGGAATTTGTTGTGTAATGAATTTTAGAGGCAAGTGAATATTATTCCCCAGGTTTGCCCTGCTAGCTGTTAGAGTAAGATTTTGAGTGGGGTTATTAATATCTCCTGGCCTTCTCCTTTGTCATGCATGTTGCCCCCACAGAACTTTAAGAGGAAATATGACATCTTCCTCTCCACGTGATAAAGTCTTTCATCAAGAGATCCGTTAACTAACAGGCATCTACCATTCTCAGAGCATCAACTTTACATGACTGAAGAAAGCCAGAAAATGTCCTACCAGATCGTTTGGATGATTCTATTCTGTCTGCAGAGTAAGTATTTTAGCCTGATATTTCATGCTTGTTTTCTACCTTGCTACAAAAAATTACTTTCATGTACAAATATCTTCTGAAATACAGGTAACACCAAGAGGAGCTGATGGGGAGAGCTAAAAAGTCATATGTTTTAGTTCACCAACTGAAACCCTAAGAGATGTAATGAAATAATGTGTTGTGCTATCCACAACACCTTGAATATAGTTTAACATTTTGGATACTGTAATGGATTGTTGTTCAAAATCCAGTTCTCTTTTATGCTCATGTATTTTATATAGGTTTCCAGGGGCATTAGTCTTTTTTTATAGGTAATCAAAAAGATGATTTTAAGCCTGAATGTCTAAGATAATAAAGCACTCCCTTTCATGTACAATTTTGGTCAAATAACATTAATTTTATTGTTTTTAACTCTGAATGAGAGATTAATATGAACGAGAGAGTGCAGTCTAATAGACAGAGCAGAGGACCCAGGAGTCAAAACACCTGGGTTCTATTCAAAATCATGTCACTGATTTGTGAGACCCTGTCCAAATCTCTCCACTTACCCGTGACACAGTTTCTCCATCTGTAGACAGGGATAATATTTCATCATCTCACAGGAACATTATGAGGCTTTACTCATTAATAGCTGCAAAGCAGTTTGATTATCATGTGACAGGCTCTAAGTGCTGAATATTATTAAGGTGACCAGATAGCAAGTGTGAAAAATCAGAACACTTTTTTGAGGGGGTATAGTTGTGTATATAAGACAAAGCCCCTAATATTGGAACGGTCCCAATAATATCGGGATGTCAGGTCACCCTAAATATTATTCATCAGTATGACTGTGAGGTTTAATTAATTGTGATAAGTTCTTCAATGCCTTTGGCTGAGAGGTGATGTAGATGTGCAAAGGGATTGATTAGCATCCATGCATGCAGAGTGATTATTGTTTGCGTTACAGCTATGCTGCACTTGACAACATGGCAAAAATACTATACCAGGAAAAAAATTCAGCAACATCTGTTTAGTTTAAAATACATCAATTTTCCTATAGTGTATATGAAGCCTAAGAAAATGCATAAGTACAAAAATAAAGTTAACCCACCCCCAATTTTTAAATCAATGGGCATTTTGCTTGGAACAGATGACGTGTTATATTGAATATATTGCAAAGGGTGAGTCTCTTACAAGTGATTATTACATTCATGTTTTTGTGTTCCTTTTTATAGTGACTGCTTCACAGGAAGGGATATTGATCCAGCAGAGCCCCGCACAGATCTTTCTGGCCCCTGGAAACACTGCACGGATAGACTGTAAGCTTTCAGCAAGAAGACACTATATATACTGGTACAAAGAGCTTCAGAATGGAAGTTTGCACGGGATTTACCAGAGTTACGAGTTTGCTGCACTTCCACATGGAAAATACTCGAGTAAAGTGAACATTCCGACAAACACGTTTTCTCTGATTATCAGTAACGTCCAAAGAAATGACTCTGGGGTGTATTACTGTGGCCTTGCTGTATATGTACACCCGAACTTTGGGAATGGGACCAGGCTAATTGTCACAGGTGAGTTTCCAGTGGGTTGGGACAGGGACATTCCGGAGGTCTGAGGGGTTCTGAGCAGAGCTGCAATGAGGTGGCTGGGCTGGCTGGGGTTGCTGCGGGGATGGCCCAGCCATTGGCTCCAGAGCCGGTCCCTGGGAGCTGCCCCAGCCCTTTGCGTGGCAAGCCACAGCAGAGCGGGGTCAGGGCAGGTGGAGCCCAACCGAGTCATGTTTCTCCCAGCCCTTCTGCCTCCTGCTGCCCCTGAGAATTTCCCAGCCAGGCTCCCGCAGGGATAAAAATGGCCGTGGGGTGTTGCGGTGACTCAGAGCTGAGCTGAGCTTCCGAGCCCAGATCCCTGAGCACCAGCCTCTGCCGCAAGCCCAGACCATGAGCCACGCCTATAAGCCCCCTGATGCTGCTAGTGGCCTGCACCGCCCATTCAGGCTAAGGGGCTCGCTGTGCTGGGGATCCCCCAGCTTCCAGATCGGGGTGGGGGCACTGCACCCGCTGCAGGGGCCGGGGGCAGCTGACTGCATTCCCTGCTTGGGCAGCTGCAGCAGTGGGGCCATCAGGGGGTCTGAGTCTAGAGCTGGGGGACAGGAGCGTAGCGGGGAGAGACAAGGAGAAGGGTGGCTCGGGGCAGGTGCAGGGAGCTAGTGGGGGCTGTGTGGGGAGTTGGGGAGGGGGACATGGGAAGCCAAGAGCTGTGGTTGAAGGGGAGCCTGGGAGGCAGATATGGAGAGACCGTGAGGGCCCCTGAAGGGCTTGGCAGAGCCTTTGGGGCCCTCGTGGGGAGGGAGCTGAAGGGGCAGGAGGGATCCGATCTTTCCTTTCTGCCCCATTTTCCCACCCCTGTAGCTTTGCGCCCTGGGTGGCTGCCCCGCCTGCCCCGTCCTGGTTATGGTCCTGGTTCTGAGACAGAATCTTGCCATTGTGATTACCTGACTACCCCCCACCTCCCCACCATTTCGGATTTAAGTCATCAGTATTTATGCCGAGAGGTAGAACGATCCAGGTAGTGGATACTGTATGAGACTGTGAATTAGGAAACCAGGATTGTAATGCTCAATCACTGGCCGCCCATCACTCTGCAACTAAAATGGGGTAATGACTCTTACTCACCTCCGTAGAGTGCTTTGTTATATAATCTATGGAGATATACCTATCTCATAGAACTGGAAGGACCTTGAAAGGTCATGGAGCCCAGTCCCCTGCCTACACTAGCAGGACCAAGCGAGCTGCCCCCCAGCTCCACACTCAGCTCCCGCGGGTGGTGGTGGTGGAGGGAGGGGGCTGAGTGCCCTCGGCCCGCAGATGGGGGGGGGAGCTGAGCGCCTGTGGCCCGCGGGTGGTGTGGGGGGAACTGAGCGCCCGCAGGCGGGGAAGGCGGGGAAAGGCTGCGCTCCCACGGGCGGGGGAGCAGGCTGGGCGGCGCAGGGCTGGTGCAAGGAAGTTTTGCCTAGGGCACGAAACTTCCTTGCACCGGCCCTGCACTGAGCTATCCCTCCCCCTATCTAACTACTGATGAGAAGTGCATCAGTGCTAGCTATTATTACTGTCCTACCTTCTGATAGTCGCGCTCACGGATTGTACCTAGTAAAAGCCACCTGAGCCTGGGACGTGATGCCTCTTCCTGCTGGCACTATAACACTTTATTAATCCAGTTCTTTACTAGGCATTCACTGAAGCTTCATGAAATGATTCCCACCGTGTGGTTTGCACGGGGAAGCGTTTTTCCTCCAGAAGCTCAGCAGGAGTTAAACATAAGCATACAGTGTAGTACAGAGGTGTCTAATTTTAGAATCTCCATCCTCTGCAGGTAATCAGAATACTGAGACCATCAAGGAGCCAAGGGAACCGTTTGGGGTGGGACGAAGGAGTGTAATGGGATGAAATTAATAAGAGAAATCCCCTTCGTGCAAGGGAAATCCCACCATTTAAGACATGTAAGACTAGACTAGACAATGCACTAGATACTTAAAATATTCTCCACTGGCAGGAGGAGGAGCTTGGTAGGAACTAGCTGAGATACCGGTAACAGGTCTTTCCAGTCTCTAGTTTCTGTGACTCTCTTTTAGATGCCTCCGAGCCAAGACTTTCCATTCTGGTTCCCTCCACTCCAGAGGATTCTGAGCTTCCCCCCGTCATTCCTCTGCTCTGCCTGCTCTCTGATTTCACTCCTCCCTGGAGTGCTGTTCTCTGGGACACTGGTGAGCAGGTGTCTGAGGATCAGATGGATGCTGGAGCCATAGACGGGAACGGGGTCTTTAGTGTTTGGAGCCTACTGACAATCCCTTCTGAGACGTGGAACCAGGAGACGATCTGCAATTGCACAGCCAAGGAGAGCAGCACGGGGAGAAGCATCAGTGTTACAGTCTCCAAGGAAACAGGTCCAGTATCGTACCCTATCTAACCTGTTCTGTCTCCCGTGACATTTATACTTGTGCATCTCACCCATGGTGTCTGGTGAAAACGTCACCTCAAGTCAGGACAAATATACAGATTTAAAGGGTTACTGATGAGCTAAATAACTAAAATGAGGGGGAGTGGGGATTAGGTATAAAAACTACCTAGGGGGCTTGAATTGTGGGAGAGACAAGGTGGGTGAGGTAATATCTTTTATTGGACCAACTCTGCTGGCGAAAGAGACAAGTCTGAGCTACTGAGAGCTCTTCTTCAGGCCTGTGTAGCTCGAAAGCTTGTTTCTTTCACCAATGGAAGCAGGTTCAATAAAAGATATGACCCCACCCACCTTGCCTCTAATGTCCTGGGGCCAACACAGCCCCGGCATCAAATTGTGAGAGAACGTTATGGTAGCTTCCCTGTCACCCACTTTTCCTCGCTCTCTCTTAAAACCATTTCTCAACGAGCAGTGGTAAGAAGTGGGAATCCGTGGCAAAATTGCCTCTAGATCTTTCTCCTTATGGGCCTGCTTGAAAGCCCATTGACGTCAAAGGAAAGATTCACATAGATTTTTGGGTCAAGCGCTGTCTGAGCACTGCTTCTACAAGTGTTTGAAGAGTGTTAACGCCAAGGTGACAGGAGAATGGTTTGGGGGCTCTGAGATGGAATAACTAGGACAATGGGAGTGAACTGAGCAAAGGAAAAAGTAGGATGAATACCCAGGATTCCCGATAATGAGATCTATTGGGTTGTGGGATTGTCTCTCAAGTGACAAGGATGAAGCCTTATTTAAAGTTGGACGGGATAAAGCACTAGTGATTATACTGTATGGACTAGCCAGGGAGGTGAACTACCTCAGGCCTACAATCACAGGCCTTTGCTATCTCTAACATTTATGATTCTACGATGTTCCCTTCAGTGGTTTTCATTCTAATTTAGTTGAACTCACTCTAGTCATCAGTGGAACAGTGATTCTCAGACTGGGTCAGTGATTCTTAGGCTGAAATAAATCACCTCTTGATAAAATAATTTACAGTGCAGGCAAGCAGAGTTAATAAATAAAAAGACTTAGCTTACCTCGGGCTACCAATGGCCTGAATCCAGCACCAAGTGGTCAACTGGCCCTACTGGCGCCATCTCCCGGTGGGGAGTGTGACCATGACA
The DNA here is from genome assembly GCA_037349315.1 of Chelydra serpentina. Taxonomy (NCBI): domain Eukaryota; kingdom Metazoa; phylum Chordata; order Testudines; family Chelydridae; genus Chelydra; species Chelydra serpentina. The sequence goes on along the minus strand of JBAIAC010000104.1, from coordinate 2,639,962 downwards.
CAAGATGGTGGATACTGGAGGAAAGGCCTCACTTCTGTGCACGGACCCACTCTTTTGAATGGAATTTTTTCCACTAACACATTTTCGCTCAGCACCTAACATTGTTCTCTTCTCTCTGCAGACGAGGCCAGGAAAGAAAACTGCAGTGTAGTGTTATATGTTGGGCTGTCTTGTATTTTCATCCTCGTCGTCATCCAGCTGCTGATCCTGCTCTTCAGAAAGTGTCCCACCAGAGGTAACTTGTTTATAACTCTATCTGCTAGGAAGCAGCCATTCATCACGTATCCCTGTAACTGTCCTTTTGTTCTTCTCCCGCAGGGAGAGCTGTGCAAACAGGGAATCAAATACCTATGAGGCACATTCCACAGGTAAACTGCTTTTTTAGCCACTGGCACGTCAGTAAGATACAGTATATTCATAGGGTGTTAAACTAGTGTCCTGGCCAAATTCCGACACTGGTGGCTACCAAATTCCGACACTGGTGGCTACTACTGACTACCTGATTTCCTCTGACGTTCACGTGAAGAAGCTATTCTTTCATTTCCCTCCTAATGCAGGCAGCAACTGCTTTGTAGGGTTGCCGGTGCAGAATTGCTATTGTATTACCACATTACCACCTGCCCGAGTGGTGGATGAAGCAGTGCTTTTTATGCTTCTTCATGAGTTTTACATGGACCAAAAAAGAAAAAAGTCTGAACAATTGGTCACATTCATCCAAATGTTGCTCCATGTTAGATGGTCATAAATCGCGTTGCCCCCTCATTGGCATTAGTGGAATTACTCAGTCAGATCAATATTAGTCTGGCAGAATTTGGCCTAAATATTTTTCACTCTCCCATAATCCAAAAGCAGGCCAACTAATGGCCTGCAACCTTTTTTTAAAAAAATCACATCAGGGCCCAGACTAGACGTGAAAACCCCCATTTAATCCTTAGGAATTTTGAGAAGGAAAGAAGAGTGAAAATAGGAATTTAGAATGGAACAGCTCTAACAACAGGGGGCAGGGGTCTAATTCTTGTAGGAGATTCACTGATGCAACTCCAATCCCTGTCTTGGAGTAACGGAGATGAGAATTTAGCTTGTGGTTACTACTGCAATCTTTTGGGTCATATTTCTCTGTCATGTGTAACAGCCCATTGACCTCAGTGAAGTTACTGTGGATTTACGCCAGTGTAGATGAGATCTGAATCTAACCTCTTTTTTGTAAAACGCTTCTACACAATGTTCTGCTCTCACTTACACCGACATAAAATTGAATTCCATTGACTTCAGAGGAGTTACTCTAGTTTTACATCAGTGTGAGCGAGAGTAGAATTTGGTTTCTTGTCTTGTTACCTAATAAGTAGTACTAGTTAAATGTATGAGATTATAGATTCACATTAAGAATATTAATATCTGGTCTTTCCTTTTTCTGTTCCAGACCGAGTATGCAGCTGTGAGGTACAATAAATGAAAAGTCCCTTTTTAACTGACGTGATCTGACAAAATTATTTATGGAATTTAAAAAAGCTATGCATGAGGGGAAAACGAAAGTGAAAGAAAATTTCTGAGTCTAATGTCTGCACTTTATTAATTACTAAAATGTGAGGTGGCTGGGCTTATATACAACTTGTTATAAATGTACCAGTCTCCAACCCTTTTGGACACCACGTATTTAAATAAATTGTTTTCTTTTTGGTTATTGTGAAGAATTACTTGCTTTGTTATCCCCCCATCATTAAAGTCAGTGGGAGCTTCGCCATTGACTTCCATGAGCATAGGATCGAGCCTTTAAACAGGATTATTTTACATATTTACACAAGGGATTTGACCCTACTGTATATTCCTTGTGCCCCACAAAGTCCCTCTGAAGTAGATGGGAGCTTGGGGTACACCGGAAAGCAGAATGGGGCTTTAAGACTTACGTTATGTTTCATTATCTTTGCATAACCTCCTATTATCATCGTCATTTTTAAAAAAATAAGATGTTATATTTTTTACATTTGTATTTTTTTAATTTCTCCTAAATCTTAGTTCTGTTTCTATGATGGTGACATGGATGGTATTATTCGGTGATGTGACTGTACAGCAGCCCGCTCAAACTTATGAAACGTGTGATCACTTTTGTAAGGGTTTTAGCAAATGAAAATAAAGACAGAGAGAGAGGAGTGAAGTTGGTTCCCTGTTTGGACAGTTATTGAATGTGCAGAATCAGGGAATAGATTGTTTATAGTGGGGGAGAGAGTTCTCTCTGCCTCCCTCCATCTCTACCCCGTACACATCACAAATACATTTTGGAACATTCCTACCCCACAAAAAATGTATGGGCAAAATCTGGCCAACGTCCATTTTCTATGTAGCACAAGATTTTTAGATCTAATTTTTGCTAAGTGGCTGCCCTCAACGTACAGTAGGACTGAAGCCCGGCATGTCCATCCTTCCTAGCTGTCTATATGTGGTTTGGCTGGATGAGGGTACGCATCATGGCAAATCATAGGCTAAGTGAAAGAATAACTAGCTACTAGCCCCCAGACAAGCCATAGGGATGTGTGTTGCTGCACTGCCATCTAGTGGTGAAGAGGCAGAGGGTGTTTTCCCCAGTTATACTGAGACCATATTGCACTGCTCTTCATAAGGTCCTTTCACATTGCAACAGGCCTGTACAGGGATGTGCATGAGAATCAGGACCAGAGTTTTCTCTTTGGAACTGGCCTCAGTTTGAAAAAAGGAAAAGCCCTGCTAGGATTTTAGCGCCCTGCTGGTTTGACAGCTCTGGAGACTGAAGCATTGTATTTATCAAAGAGTAGGATGACCAGATGTCCCAATCAGTAGCGTAGCTAGGGGGGGAGCAGGGGGACCGGCCGCTCCCCCTGAGCACATTTTCCAAAAGTGGCACCTTTTTAATTTTTGAAAGGGTGGAGGTGGAGCGACATCCCCCGCTGGCCCCACCAAGAGCCCGCTGCTGGCCTGGGTGAAAGAACCCAGACTGGCAGCGGACTGAGAGACCCCGGCTGGCAGGAGCCCGCGGGAGGAATCCCAGAGCGGGGCGGGCTGAGCAGCTCAGCCCGCCGCCGCTCTAGGATTCCCCCTGTGGGCTCCTGCCAGCCGGGGTCCCGCTGCTGGCCTGGGTTCTTTCACCCAGGTTGGGTTGGGTGGCGCCTTTTTTTAAATGTGTTCGCTCCCCCTGGCTTTAGAACCTGGCTACGCCACTGGTCCCAATTTTATAGGGACAGTCCCGATTTCGGGGGCTTTTTCTTATATAGGCACCTATTACCCCCCCACCCCCTGTCCTGATTTTTCACACTTGCTGTCTGGTCACCCTATCAAAGAGGCATGTTGTAATGAAAAGTGAGGAGGGGTTTCATGGGCCCAATGGGGAATGGAATGTTAACAACATCAAACAATGTGGTCCACGGTTTTGTGACAAAATATCACTGGTGACTCCCATTATAACCAACACAAAGGCTGTGTATTAACACACAGAACACAATTAAAGCATTTGAAGCTGAAAGAGTTAAGTGAAAACTATTAACAATTTTTCTTACTCCTTTTCCTGTTATACAGAGTGTTTCCTAGGGGAAAATCCCTGTTTAATAGTTTTTTTTATGGTATTAAATGTGGTAGCAACTGTTCTTGAGAAAAAGTCAATAGGGGTTCTCACAACAAATTTTTTGGTAGTCTCAGAGTGCGACCCCCAACTCTCGCTGGTGGCCACACGGACACTTTGTCCTAAAATACTTAATTAACTTTAGGAAAAACAAATAAATGCGCACATATACAAATCCAAATCATTGTAATTTATTTATGTAAGGTGGTTTTTTTGAAGACTCAATAATGCTGTGAACAGTGACATTTGTGTTAATATCACTTTTCTCAGCACACTTAATAGCTAGCTGTGAGGCTTTGATAAGTCTTATTAAGTCTGCTGTGAAAAGTGATACTTGTATGTTTGTTAATATCACTTTTCTCAGCAAGCCCCAGGACACGTTAAGCCCTGGATGGGGGTTGGAGGGAGAGGCAGTGGAGGCCCGGGGCGATGGGATGATGGATGGGGAGCTGGGGGAGGAATATACACACCCACCCACAGAAAATAAAGAACAGAAAATCCAACTTCTGTCTGGGTCTTTCTTTCTTGCAAACTAGCTGTTGGGAAAATCACAGGCACAGCACACTCTGAAAGCTGGCAAGATTGAACCGGAATTGGGCTAAAAGCTTTGTTTATAGTGCAATGGGCTTCAAGCACCACCAGGGCACCTCCTCCTGGCTGCCTAGGGGAATAGCTCCTTCCAGGTCCAATGCCCTTTTCCTCTCAGCATGGCTCCTCTCTCTCTCTGGAACTTCAGGTACTCCTTCATGACTCAGCCCTCCAGCCTCCCCTTCCGGGGTATCAAAGTCCCACTGGATGATCTGTCTCAGGCAGTCTTCTGGTCCACAGCCCAGACTGTGCCACTTCCCCAGTGGCTAGTAGGGGAACCCAGGCTCACCTCCCCATTACTCCAAGTTCCAGTCCAGGGATCCTATATCTGCTTGCACCCAGACTCCTTTGCTGTTTCCCCTGGACTCCGTCCTACTGCTCTGCTCTTATCTCCTGGCCTCCCCAGCTCTCTGAGTTTACCAGCCCAACCTCCTTTCTTCCAGGGAGTTACTGCAAACTACTTCCATTGCAGCCTCTCTCTCTCTTTTTTATGGCGAAGCAGACTTGACTGAATAGTCAAGCCACCTCCAGCTATAACTCCTCCATACTTAGTGGTTTATATCCTCTCGCGCTGCCCTGTGTCTTTCGGGTAATGTAACGGCGCCTTTTTAGTAATACTCCATTTCCTGATACTTTTACTAAACAACATAATGGGGTTTTGTTTATCTTAAGACTTTTGAATTCCTCAACAGGGCTTTTCCCCTTCTGTATGAAAGCCCTGACACACCCGTGAAAGGCGACCAATTGATTCTTCCGCCGTACAGAGTGCAGTTAGTTCATCCTCGTGTCATTTATTTAAATAAGATTTTTGTTTCGGGCACAATGGCCAGTTAACACTCAGAACAAAAGCACTTCAGGCCCTGAAGTGTGTCATGATCCTTAACTCTAGGGCACAAGTCAAAAAATAATCATCTTCCTCTTTTTTCATTAATCCAATGTTTTTGCCATTCCTCTTTTAAATGTGTCTGTATTAGGCTTTTGAATTCCTGTTTACTCAGGAATATTGTTACTGTGTCAGTCCTTCCATTTCTTACAGCTTTTTTCCTGCTTTGGCCGCCATTTTGTTCCCTGTTATCCCAATATGCACTGGGATCCAAGCGAATGCTACATGTATCCCCATCTGCACGAATTCTGTTATTAGAAACATAATTTCATTGATTAAATCACTTCTACCTACTGAGACACCCTTTCTTATCACCATTAAGACCAGAGATTGAATTTTTTAAAATGACCGCTGCTGCTGGGCGTATCGCTCAGATTCAGTTTAACACTAACATTGCTGCTACTAGTTTGGCCGTCACGACAGCTACGTAACGAGATACTCTTTTAGGTGTACTAATTCCCGATTTTGGTATACAATATGTCATCCTTACTCTTCCTGGTTTTTTTCTTTTTTCGACCCATCTGCATACATTTGACAAAACCAACTCCACTTTTCATCTAAATATTGGTACACTTCATTTATAATACCTACTGTCTTTTTTATACCCTTAAGTTTATAAAGTAAATCTAAATCCATGTTTGGTGATACAATTTGCCATCCGTAACTAGTTTTCCCATGTCTAAAAGTTATGGCTTTGTCCAGTTTTTCCTTGTCTTTCAACTCCTACATCCACACTTACTCGAACGGCATGTGGAGTTTTCACATCATGTGCTATAGTTTGCCTATCAAATTCTCAACAATCCTCATATTGTTTGGTGCTTTCATCACTGTGGTTCCTATTAACTTTAGCTCAGACAGTAAGGCCCAGTAGTTTTATTCATAGTGTAACTGGCATTTTACTAGAAACTATCTGCAGTGAGCATATAGGTGTTGTAATAAATACACTGCACGCAATTCAGTGTGCCTGGGCTTATATTAAATCTATTTTTTTAATTAGGTAGTTCTGACTTTGATGCTGACCCAAAAACGTAGCAGCCATAATCAACATAGTGTGGCAAAGTACCTGCTTCTCCTCAGCAGACTCAGTCCTTTTTAGCCTTGGAGACACAGGCTTGGGCAAGGCAAACCCTTACCGGTAGTGCAGGGTCCGGCTATACCTTCCCCTGGTCAGTCCCTTGTGTTTGTTTTCCTGCCCTTCTGGGGAGGAAATGCAGCCCTTCTTCCAGGAAGGCTTCAGGCTCTTGCTGCACTCAGCCTACTAACAGCTTCCCTACTTCTCTCACACCTCTCTCCAGTCTTACAGGGGAGGGTTTAAAAAGGTCTCCCGCAGTTGCAGCCAGCTGGACCTAATTAGCTCCCTAGTAACCCCTTTCCCAGCTGAACCTTATTTCCCCTAGTCATCTCTCCTCAGTGGATAGGGAGAGACCTTTTAACCCCCTGGAACTAATTACTACCCCCTCCTATGTAGCTGTTAGTCGTGGGTTTACCACAATAGTCTGATTAAGGATCTGTATGCCATCAGCTCTGCTTTCTTATCTGCCTCCCAATTAGTCCCAAGAAGACTTTTAAGCAGGTTAATCCTTCCTGTACATTTATCTTTCACATTGTTTATCTGTTACTAAATTAAAGTAATTTAGTATCAAATATTACCCCTAAGAATTTGATTCTCTATTTGTTCTCCATTCACAGAGTTTACATTCCTTTGTAACTTTCCTCTTCGTAAAGATCAGTCCGCTGGTTTTAGCAATGGAGAACTTGAAACCCTAGGCATCTCCTCAGCCTCTCATGATATTCCTTCTTAGGAATTCCTTCTTAGACAGTCATTCCCATTTTATATTTGTGCAATTGATTATTCCTAAGTGGAGTACTTTGCATTTCTCCTTATTGGATTTCATCCTATTTATTTCAGACCATTTCTTCAGTTTGGCCAGATCATTTTGAATTCTAACCTGCTCTATCCATAGATAGAGCTATTGGTGAGTGTAGGTTATAGATCCCCTGCTATGCCGCGCCTCCCCACGGCGCTCCAGCTGGGAGAGCGGGGCCGCGGGCGAGCATGCCGCCTGCCCCACGGTGCTCCGGCCGGGAGAGTGAGGCTGCGGGCGAGCATGCCGCCCTCCCCGCGGCGCTCCGGCCGGGAGAGTGGGGCCACGGGCGAGTATGCCGCCTGCCCCACGGTGCTCCGGCCGGGAGAGCGAGGCCACGGGCGAGCATGCCGCCCTCCCCGCGGCGCTCCGGCCGGGAGAGCGGGGCCACGGGCGAGCATGCCGCCCTCCCCGCGGTGCTCCGGCCGGGAGAGCGGGGCCACGGGCGAGCATGCCGCCCGCCCCGCGGTGCTCCGGCTGGGAGAGTGGGGCCGCGGGCGAGCATGCCGCCCACCCCGCGGCGCTCCGGCCAGGAGAGCGAGGCCGCAGGCGAGCATGCCGCACTCCCCATGGTGCTCTGACCGGGAGAGGTGCTGGACGGGGGGAGTTGTTGCGGTGCAAAACTGGGGCGGGGGGTTGTTTCCTCGGGCGCTGGCGGGGGGTGTTGTTTTTTTGTTTCGGTGGGACGGCGCTTGGGGTTGTTGTTTTTTAGCTTGGGGCGGCAAAAAAGTTAGAGCTGGCCCTGAACGAAAGGTCTCTGTACTCACACAGTAGATGCTACACTGTTACTGGAGTAAATTGTGGGTAGAGAAAGAAAAATTCTGGCTTCCATTTATGCTGGAGTTTCTTTGTGTTCCCTAGAACTGTTGATGTGGGCAATGTCTGTTTTGTGGAACTCCAGGCTCTAGTCCTATAAAACAGCTAGCGAGTCTCTTTTGCCCTGGTAACATTTCCCTCTTTGGTAAACAGCAATTTATTTGCCTCAGCTTTTCTAGGGGAAACCCAGAATGTGCCTTTGACCTATTGCCTGAAAGTTCAGGTCACCAATTTTTGCTGAAAGAGGAGAAAAATAGAGTACATCAGCAAAACAATCAACTGCTTGGGGTAGCTGGTTCCAGTAAACTCTGCAACTCATCGGTCAGCCCAATCCACCCCTGCCCCTGCTGCCAATGGGGGAGAAAATCTGTAATGTGTTTAGGTGCCCTGTAAGCACATTGTTAGGAAGGAGCAGGGCCGGCTCTAGGATTTTTGCCGCCCCAAGCAAAAACAATTTTGGCCGCGCCCCCCCCCCCCGTTTTTTTTCTTCCCTCCCCCCCCCCGTCCCGCCCCAACTCCGCCCCATCCCCAAATCCCCAGCCCTGCCTCCTCCCCCCAGGCTCTCAAGCCTGGGAGGGAGAGGGAGAAGCGGAGCACAAGCCGCTGCCGCTGGGGATCTCCTCCTCCCTCCCACGCTCTCAAGCCTGAGAGGGAGAGCAGCAGCACGCGAATCAGCTGTTTCGCGCGCCGTGGCACGCGAGCGAGGTGGAGGTGAGCTAGGGCGGCCAGGGCACATTTTTAGGGGCGGCATGGCCGACACCAGAATGCCGCCCCTAGAAATGTGCCGCCCCAAGCACCAGCTTGTTTTGCTGGTGCCTAGAGCCGGCCCTGGGAAGGAGGGTCCACGCCCCTTCACCCCCACACAAGAGTGTGGCAATGCTGGATAACTGAATGGGACAAATGGCGGGGGGGGGGGGGGCGGAGGTCACCTGGTCAGGCCCATATGAAGGAGAGGTTGAGTTATGTGCGCAGTAGGGAAGTTGCAGTGTCCATTCGCTAGTGGGCTCCAAAATGGCATTGGGACAGGAAGCTGCCAGCACCGACTCACAGGTAGAGCTGGTGGGAAAATGCAGAAAAATTCGGAAAAGCCGAACAAAGCTCTTGAAATTGCGGGCCCCAGGTAAACAGCATGCTGTAGTCCTAGTTTGAAAATAACAATGGCAGCCATACCTATGTAGGGGAGATGATAGAAAATGACATTTTTCCTGAGTTGAAAAGTTATTTTTATAATTAGTAAAAAATAGCACCTTTCATCCCAAAGAATCTAGTCATTCCTTGCAAATTTGCACACATAGCACCACTGAAATACAGCCTCATCTGGGGTGGAGGACAGCATCCAAGCAAGTACTTGTTACAAAAGCGTTAAGGAAAGCAAAACTTTAATCAGACACTGTGGTAAACCCCTATTCTTATGGAAAGTACCACGATTTCCCTCAGAATGATGGGAAGCATACAGGATCTTCAAACTGCATTTAGGAAACGATAACACATAGCAGTTTTGAGAGAAGCAAGCTAAGGAGAAGCGGAAGTCTAGTTTCAGAAACAGAGAAAGATAGTTCAGATGGGGGGAATTCTTCGGGCTTCCTTCCTACACATAACACTATACTGTGGTAACTAACAAAGCCCACCTCTTGTCCCCTATTATTATCTAAATCACCAAACAATGTCTTTCCTCAGCTACTTCCTCAGGAATGTTGTAATGTAATTCACTTGAGCTTGATTCATTGTTAATTTAGAATAGTCTCATTTACTCATCCATCCAAACTTTAATTTCCCTTTAAGTTTTGTTTCCCTCTGTTAAAGCTGGGATATGACGTTCAGCTTCCTAAAGCAAAGGGTGCTCGGCAACATCATCTACACATCCATCTCCTCATATCCTCAGCCTAAAATTAAACCTACCACCACTGGGGAATCAAGCACTCACTGATCATGGCAGCTGCTCTGCCTACCTCCTGTGCTCTCAAGAACAGAGACAGCTTCTTATCTAATAAACTGAAGGGTCCTCAACATGTCTTTGATGCCCATACCATGGTGTCGCCATTGGAACTTTGTGTAGTAAGAACGTGTGGTAGAGTCACATCAGACTTCATATAAAGTTTCCATATACTTTTAAAATGGCATTTGAGTCTTATGAACAAAATCTCTGCAGTTTCATTGGGTTGTGCTTGATAATTGAGGCAAGACAGGTCCTGGAGAGGTTCACAAAATGAAGCCCTGCTTGTTCTTGGCATTGGAGTAACTTGTAAAACCATCAAAAACAATGAGGAGTCCTTGTGGCACCTTAGAGACTAACACATTTATTTGGGTATAAGCTTTTGTGGGCTAGAGCCCACTTCATCAGATGCATGGAGTGGAAAATACAGGAGCAGGAGTTGTCTTACCATGTGTGAGGTCAGTCTAATGAGACAATTCAATTAACAGTAGGATACCAAGGGAGGAAAAATAACTTTTGTAGTGGTAAATAGAGTGGCCCATTTCAAACAGTTGACAAGAAGGTGTGAGTAACAGTAGGGAGAAATTAGTATGGGGGAAATTAGGTTTAGGTTTTGTAATGACCCAACCACTCCCAGTCTTTATTCAGGCCTAATGTGATGGTGTCCAGTTTGCAAATTAATTCCAATTCTGCAGTTTCACGTTGGAGTCTAACAGGTCATGCTGTGGTAAGAATAGTGAGTGTGACCCATGGTGCCTGGGGAAGCCCTCACTGGAAATCCCAAGGTCAGGGCAGACTGCAAAAGGGAGAGCAGATGCTCCCAAGACTGGTGGGTAACGCTGAAGTTAAACTCCCCAGCCAGTCACAAACTGTGCTTCTGTAGTCTGGGAAGAAGGATAAAGGAGTTTGAGGTGCAAGTGGTGTTCTCGTCCATCCTCCCTGTGGAAGGAAAAGGCCGGGGTAGAGACCATCGAATCGTGGAAGTCAACGACTGGCTACGCAGGTGGTGTCGGAGAGAAGGCTTTGGATTCTTTGACCATGGGATGGTGTTCCGAGAAGCAGAACCATAACTAGGAATTTCTGCGCCCGAGGCAGGGGCGCAGAAATTCCTAGGGGCTCTTACCCTCCGCCGAATTGCCGCCGAAGCCGCAGCACCAGCGGACCTCCCGCAGGCAAGCAGAAGCGGCTTCGGCGGCAGTTCGGCGGAGGCTATTTTTAGCAGCTGCTGAAGCCGCTTCCGTTTACCTGCGGGTGGTCTGCCGGTGTGCGTGCAGGACGCCCCCCTCCACCGAATTGCCGCCGAAGCCACGGCAGCGGCGGACCTCCCACAGGTAAGCGGAAGCGGCTTCGGCGGCAGGGCAGAAGTGCTGCTACCTGCTGCCGAAGCCGCTTCCACTTACCTGCGGGAGGTCCGCCGCTGCCGGCTTCGGCGGCAATTCGGCGGAAGGGGGCCTCGTGCACGCACACCGGCAGACCACCCGCAGGTAAGCTGGGGCGGCTTCGGCGGCGGGGGAGGACTGGCGCGCCCCTGGCAGCAGGCTTTTAAGCCCCTGCCAGCAGTGCGCCCCGAGGCGAGTGCCTCACTCTCCTCGCCCTCGTTACGGCCCTGCCGAGAAGGAGGAGTGCTAGGCAGAGACGGGCTCTACCTAACGAAGAGAGGGAAGAGCATCTTCGCAAGCAGGCTGGCCAACCTAGTGAGGAGGGCTTTAAACTAGGTTCACCGGGGGAAGGAGACCAAAGCCCTGAGGTAAGTGGGGAAATGGGATACCGGGAGGAAGCACGAGCAGGAGAGCGCAAGAGGGGAGGACTCCTGTCTCATACCGAGAAAGCTGGATGATCAGAAAGTTATCTTAAGTTCCTATACACAAATGCAAGAAGCCTGGGGAACAAGCAGGGAGAACTGGAAGTCCTGGCACAGTCAAGGAACTATGATGTGATTGGAATAACAGAGACTTGGTGGGATAACTCACATGACTGGAGTACTGTCATGGATGGATATAAACCGATCAGGAAGGACAAGCAGGGCAGAGTTGCATTGTATGTAAGAGAGCAGTATGACTGCTCAGAGCTCCGGTATGAAACTGTAAAAAAACCTGAAAGTCTCTGGATTAAGTTTAGAAGTGTGAGCAACAAGGGTGATGTCGTGGTGGGAGTCTGCTATAGACCACCAGACCAGGGGGATGAGGTGGACGAGGCTTTCTTCCAGCAACTAACAGAAGTTACTAGATCACAGGCCCTGGTTCTCATGGGTGACTTTAATCACCCCGATATCTGCTGGGAGAGCAATACAGCGGTCCACAGACAATCCAGGAAGTTTTTGGAAAGTGTAGGGGACAATTTCCTGGTGCAAGTGCTGGAGGAACCAACTAGGGGAAAAGCTCTTCTTGACCTGCTGCTCACAAACAGGGAAGAAATAGTAGAGGAAGCAATAGTGGATGGGAACCTGGGAGGCAGTGACCATGAGATGGTCGAGTTCAGGATCCTGACACAAGGAAGAAAGGAGAGCAGTAGAATACAGAGCCTGGACTTCAGAAAAGCAGACTTTGACTCCCTCAGGGAACTGATGGGCAAGGTCCCCTGGGAGAATAACATGAGGGGGAAAGGAGTCGAGGAAAGCTGGCTGTATTTTAAAGAATCCTTATTGAGGTTGCAGGAACAAACCATCCCGATGTGTAGAAAGAATAGTAAATGTGTCAGGCGACCAGCTTTGCTTAACAGTGAAATCCTTGCTGAAATTAAACACAAAAAAGAAGCTTACAAAAAGTGGAAGATTGGACAAATGACCAGGGAGGAGTATAAAAATATTGCTCAGGCATGCAGGAGTGAAATCAGGAAGGCCAAATCACACTTGGAATTGCAGCTAGCAAGAGATTTTAAGAGTAATAAGAAGGGTTTCTTCAGGTATGTTAGCAACAAGAAGAAAGTCAAGGAAAGTGTGGGCCCCTTGCTGAATGAGGGAGGGAACCTAGTGACAGAGGATGTGGAGAAAGCTAGTGTACTCAATGCTTTTTTTGCCTCTGTCTTCACAGACAAGGTCAGCTCCCAGGCGGCTGCACTCTGCAGCACGGTATGGGGAGGAGGTGACCAGCCCTCTGTGGAGAAAGAAGTGGTTCAAGACTATTTAGAAAAGCTGGACGAGCACAAGTCCATGGGGCGAGATGCGCTGCATCCGAGGGTGCTAAAGGAGTTGGCGGCTTTGATTGCAGAGCCATTGGCCATTATCTTTGACAAATCATGGCAATCGGGGGAGGTCCCGGATGACTGGAAAAAGGCTAATGTAGTGCCCATCTTTAAAAAAGGGAAGAAGGAGGATCCGGGGAACTACAGGCCAGTCAGCCTCACCTCAGTCCATGGAAAAATCATGGAGCAGGTCCTCAAGGAATCAATTCTGAAGCACGTAGAGAAGAGGAAAGTGATCAGGAACAGTCAGCGTGGATTCACCAAGGGCAAGTCATGCCTGACTAACCTAATTGCCTTCTATGACTAGATCACTGGCTCTGTGGATGAGGGGAAAGCAGTGGATGTGTTATTCCTTGACTTTAGCAAAGCTTTTGATACGGTCTCCCACAGTATTCTTGCCAGCAAGTTAAAGAACTATGGGCTGGATGAATGGACTATAAGGTGGATAGAAAGCTGGCTAGATCATCGGGCTCAACCGGTAGTGATCAATGGCTCCATGTCTAGTTGGCAGCCAGTATCAAGCAGAGTGCCCCAAGGGTCGGTCCTAGGGCTGGTTTTGTTCAATATCTTCATTAATGATCTGGAGGATGGTGTGGATTGCACCCTTAGCAAATTTGCATATTAGACTAAACTGGGAGGAGTGGTAGATACGCTGGAGGGTAGGGATGGGATACAGAGGGACATAGACAAATTAGAGGATTGGGCCAAAAGAAATCTGATGAGGTTCAACAAAGACAAGTGCAGAATCCTGCACTTAGGACGGAAGAATCCCATGCACTGCTACAGACTAGGGACTGAATGGCTGGGCAGCAGTTCTGCAGAAAAGGTCCTAGGGGTTACAGTGGACGAGAAGCTGGATATGAGTCAACAATGTGCCCTTGTTGCCAAGAAGACTAGGGGAATTGCCAGCAGATCGAGGGACGTGATCGTTCCCCTCTATTCGACATTGGTGAGGCCTCATCTGGAGTACTGTGTCCAGTTTTGGGCCCCACACTACAAGAAGGATGTGGAAAAATTGGAAGGAGTCCAGCGGAGGGCAACAAAAATGATTAGGTGGTTGGAGCACATGACTTATGAGGAGAGGCTGAGAGAACTGGGATTGTTTAGTCTGCAGAAGAGAAGAATGAGGGGGGATTTGATAGCTGCTTTCAACTACCTGAAAGGGGGTTCCAAACAGGATGGATCTAGACTGTTCTCAGTGGTAACAGATGACAGAACAAGGAGTAATGGTTTCAAGTTGCAGTGGGGGAGGTTTAGGTTGGATATTAGGAAAAACTTTTTCACTAGTAGGGTGGTGAAGCACTGGAATGGGTTACCTAGGGAGGTGGTGGAATCTCCTTCCTTAGAGGTTTTTAAGGTCAGGCTTGACAAAGCCCTGGCTGGGATGATTTAGTTGGGGTTGGTCCTGCTTTGAGCAGGGGGTTGGACTAGATGACCTCCTGAGGTCCCTCCCAACCCTGAGATGCTATGATTCTATGATTCTATGATTCTGATCCCTCACACTAGTTATCAAGCAAAAAAAGAAATCACCTGGCCCCCTTTATTGCATTCCAGTCTCTGGCTCCCAATCAGCACCTAGGTCCTGTACAGTGAGAAGTTATTTTAAACGCTGCTCACATATACAAAATGTTCTTCTGACCCCCAAAGGGTCAGCCACGTCACCAGGTCAGTATAGGTTTAGATCTTACCCAAAATACCACGCTGCCAGCCATCCTTTAGTGTCTAAAACTAAAGGTTTATTATAAAGAAAAAAGAAAGAACAAGAAGAGAGATGTTAAATGGTAAAACAGTCACATACATACAAAGACTTCAAAGTTCATATATCAGGTTCCTAGAAGTACCGGAGAGTTTGCTGGCTTAAAAGTCCCTCTGGAACCCATCCACAGCTTGGATGGGTCATTCAGTCCTTTCAGATCTTCAGTTTGTAGCAAAGTTCCTCCAGAGGTAAGAAACGGGAACGAAGACAAAATGTCAAGTATCAGGGGGTAGCCGTGTTAGTCTGTATCCACAAAAACAACAAGGAGTCTGGTGGCACCTTAAAGACTAACAGATTTATTTGGGCATAAGCTTTCGTGGGTGAAAAAAACACTTCTTCAGATGCCTGGAGTGAAAATTACAGATGCAGGCATTATTATACTGAGGCCTTGGCTACACTTGCACTCTACCTTACTCCCCGTCCACACTGGCAAGGTACGTAGAGCGCTCTGACTCCCTGGCTAGAGCGTTCCTGGTACTCCACCTCCCCGAGAGGGATAACGGCTGTTGCGTCTTGGCTGAGTCAGTGTGAACGAGGAGTTAAGTTACTGCGCTCTGATTGACCTCCAGAAACGTCCCATAATCCCCTTAAATCAAGTGGCCTCTCTTCTCTTTGTTGTGAAATTGGCTGAGGAATGTGGAAGTGCCGTTTCAAAGCTCCATCTGCAACAGTAAATGTTTGCTGTGAGTGAGGAGGGGGAGGAGAGGGGGGTCTGAACTTACAAGACAGCATGCTGACACACTCTCAGCACTCCAAAAAACCCACTCTCTTTCTCCCCCCGCGTACACACAACACACTCCGGTCACACTCCACCACCACCCCCCGCATTTGAAAAGCACATTGCAGCCACTTGAACGCTGGGATAGCTGCCCATAATGCACCGCTCCCAATGCCGCTGCAAGTGCTGCAAATGTGGCCACGCCAGTGCGCTTGCAACTGTCAGTGTGGACAGACTGCAGCGCTTTCCCTAGTGCGCTCTCCGAAGGCTGGTTTAACTCAAAGCGCTCTACATCTGCAAGTGTAGCCATAGCCTGACACGTGAAGAGAAGGGAGTTACCTCAGAAGTGGAGAACCAGTGTTGAATTGGCCCTGGTTCTCCACTTGTGAGGTAACTCCCTTCTCTTCATGTGTCAGGATAATAATGCCTGCATCTGTAATTTTCAATCCATGCACCTGAAGAAGGGGTTTTTTTTACCCACGAAGACAAAATGGTGAAGATGCCGCTGCCTTTTATAGTTTTTTGCCATGCGGCCTGTGCTTCCTTTGTTTCAAACACAAGCTACCCAGCACATGGGGGGAGGGATAGCTCAGTGGTTTGAGCATTGGCCTGCTAAACCCAGGGTTGTGAGTTCAATCCTTGAGGGGGCCATTTAGGGATCTGGGGCAAAAATTGGGGATTGGTCCTGCTTTGAGCAGGGGGTTGGACTAGATGACCTCCTAAGGTCCCTTCCAGCCCTGATATTCTATGATTCTATGGCTTGGAAGCCTTTTCTGTCCATAGGCATGTCCCTGCCTGCCTTGCTGAGTCATGAGGTGTATCCTTTGCCTTCTCTCAATGGGTCAACTGTATAGCTGATGGTCCTTAATGGGACATCAAGCAGGGTAGGCAGTGTTGATGCCAAACTGTCTGGGGCTGTCGCCCAGAAGCATAGCACAAATTTTGTAATACAGACATACTACAAAGGTGATACGAACATATAAACAAGTTTATTGTATTTGGCAAATTTATATCATTTTCACAGATATCTTACACAGCATATCTGGCATAACTCATTGCGATTTTACAATATCGGTATTCATAATATCCTAAAGTGTTCCCCAGATTCCATGCAGTGTCACAATGGGCATGAAGCATAAATACACCAGGTACATTGATAATGATGAATAAAATATTAGAAGGATACAATTTTTAAACATCTTTCCCCACATGTCTCACCCATCTGGATGAACTGGCACCTCTAGCACCTTTGAATTGGAAATCTGAGAGGTCTTTTATTGATATTAAAGATTAAAACCTCAAAGACCCTGTGAATTGAGATATTAGTATTTCCATTTCTCTGATAGGTAAACTGAGCCAATGAGAGTTGGTGATTTTCCCAAAGTATCATAGAATCTCAGGGTCAGAAGGGACCTTAGTAGGTCATCTAGTCCAACCCGCTGCTCAAAGCAGGACCAATCCCCAATTTTTGCCCCAGATCCCCAAATGGCCCCCTCAAGGATTGAACTCACAACCCTGGGTTTAGCAGGCCAATGCTTAAACCACTGAGCTACCCCTCCCCCCCGTACTACAAGTCAGTCAGGCAACAGTGATGAGGATATAAGCTAATATTCCTGATGCAAGTTCTAAGTACTGGACCACTGGCTCACATGATGATATGACAGGGATATCTGGAAGGTGGAGAGTGAAAACATTTTGGTTGGTCCATTTGTGTAAGAGATTCATTCTACCTGCCGTTATAAGCCATTTTCTCCAGCTTGAGCGGTGAAACAACGTTAACAAAGACTGAGGAAAGAAAGAAACAACAAGCCTTCAAGAACACTATGATTTTATGGAAAATTACAAATGCAAAGAGTGGACTTGATTTTCAATTACTCTGTTTCTGCACTTGGAGTAGGCACGGTGGGGAGGCAAAAGTGGCCCCTGTACTCTGAGGCTATTCAGGCAACTACCTAACCTCTTGTATGAGTTAAAGCAGTCCTGAGGCTGCTCTAACTTATACTTGGCTCCCCTGGCCTCCTATGGGCCCTGGGAAGCAGAGAATACCTATAATGCAGTGTGCTCTAGACACACCCCTGATCTGCTCCCTATCAGGGTCTGGGAGCAGTATCAGTACAGAACCATTCCAACAGCTCAACACCAGCCAGGGAAGTCACCGGTGGGGTAGAACTTGCCAGGGGGTGCTTTTTCTACCCACTTTAAGGCCAAAGTGATATAAAGAGCCTTGTAGACACAGCGATGGGAAGGGTTCTCCCCTCGCTGCAGTTAATCCATCTCCATGAGAGGCGGTAGCTAGGTTGACGGAAGAGCTCTTCCCCCTACTTAGCACTGTCCACACCAAGGGTCAGCTCGGTTTAACTACATTGCTCAACAGTGTGTATTTTTCACACCTCTGAGCGACACAGTTGGGTCAACCTAACTTTTTAGGCCTTAGAGTAACTTAGGATCAGGCCTAATGAATTTGTCTGACTGGGATGAAAATAGTATAAACTTTGTTCTCAGATAGAGTGAATTTTATGGCTTGCTTCTATTCCTGGAAAAGACTATTTCCCCACTTAGCAGATGTGTGCTGCTCTAGCTAAATACTGAGACAAAACATGTAACTTCCTCGTTACACAATGAAGCCTAGTACAGTCAGTTCCTCACAGAGGGTCTCTTTACTGTTTATCTCTCTGGCACGTAGCTCAAGAAACACTCACCAAATAAAATCTACAGTGAAAACCATCGATGGAGACAATCCAGGGCAGATTCTGAAAAGGAATTGCAGGGATCAGAGATGGAGAAGACCTAGGTCCTTTAGTTTATCATCCTGCTTCTTCCCTATAGTATGTTTTCTAGTTCTTTGTGCATTGTGATTGTAAAGGGGAATAGAAACTAAAACTAAGGTGTGATCTACACTTAAAATTTTGATCAACCTAGCTTCATCACTACATCATATCTAACCCCTGGGGTAGATGCAGCTAGGCTGACAGAAGAATCTTTCCGTCAACCTAGCTACCGTTGCTCGGGGAAGCGGACTACCTACAGCAACGGAAACCTCCCTTCTGTTGCTGTAGAAAGTTTCTACACTACAGCTTGTGATGCTCTGTACCTCAGGGAAACACCCAGCATCCTTGTAAAATGATAGTGTGGTATCCAATGCAAAGTTTGTCATGTAGGGTGTTTTCAGAAGGCTTATGATGCACTGAGAATTGTTGTTATAGTGATGTTATAGTAATCGTTGTTATAGTAATGTTATAGGTTGTAATTTCATGTATATAGTTATGAAACTGAAAATGTGTCCTCATGGCTTAAAGCAAGCCCAGGAAAAAATTCTCCAAGAGCAGAGAGGCAGTTCACACCTCATCAGGGCATGTATGGGACAAACCCAGCCCAGCCTCACAGGAACAAAAGACACTGGCCTAGGCAGCAACAAAGGATCTGTTGGACTCTCAATCCGTTGGACACCCCTCGTTCTTTGGTCAGTTTGGAACTGTGATGAGGTAATGCTCATCTGACTCTGAAGGGGGGGCAAAGCCAAGAGGGAAGAAAGAACATGATAAAAGGGAGAGACATTTGCCATGCTCTTCCTCTCTCTTCCACCTACATCTACAGATATGACCACCAAGCGACTGAAGCGCTGATCAAAGGGGAGAGCCTGGCTGAAGGGCAACCAGCTAGCCTGCGGTGAGAAGCATCTAAGTTTGTAAGGGCACTGAAAGTGTTAAGATCAGCTTAGAATGTGTTTTGCTTTTATTTAATTTGACCAAATCTGACTTTTTGCCTATTACTTATAATCACTTAAAATCTATATTTGTAGTTAATAAATCTGTTTGTTTATTCTACCTGAAGCAGTGCGTTTGGTTTGAAGCGTGTCAGAGACTCCCCTTGGGTTAACAAGCCTGGTGCCTACGAATTTCTTTGTTAAACTGACAAACTCATATAAGCTTGCAGCATCCAGCGGGCATAACTGGACACTGCAAGATGGAGGTTCCTAGGGTTGTGTCTGGGATCGGAGATATTGGCTAGTGTCATTCGGTTACACGATCCAAGGAGCAGCTCACAGGCCAGAGGCTGCGCGTGAACAGCCCAGGAGTGGGGGCTCTCACAGCAGACCAGGGTCAGGCTGGCGCCCAGAGTCAAGGATTGGAGTGACCTAGCAGATCATCAGTCCGGATAACACCAAGGGAACGTCACACAGCTCTACAGTGGCATAGCTACAGCGCTGTGGAGCTGGGCTACTATAGCACCCATAGTTTGAGACAAGCCCTACAAAGCCAAGAAACGAAACCCCAGGAAACAGAAGTGGGTTTGAATTCCAGAAGTCTTTTAAAATGAAACCAGAAGTAACATATTAAATCTGCAGCCACATGCTGTAATTCTCTCAGAGGTTGCAAGCAAAGCAGGGTACTTGAATGGAGGCCCTCCAAGGAAAACACGGATTGATGGAAGAAGTGGCACTGGTGATTCAGTAAGTGACACTCTTCCCTGATTCAGAACGTAATTAACGCCCCAGCGCAGTGTAAGGAGGAACTGTGCTGCTGGACGTACTCTCTTTGAGACATGTAAAACTAAGGTCCTGAGCCCCTTGTGATCCTTAACGATACCACAGAATTCTTTGCAAAACATGGTGTGTTAACCTTATGATGCTGGCCTAATTCCAATAAGGAAACATTGAGTTCTGCCTGCCTAGCTCATCCCTCCCTTTACAGTTCAACTGCATAGAGCAGGATTCCATTCTATCTATATCAGGTTTTTTAACTGCCGCCCATCACTGTACCACCTATGCATCTTCCACATAAAGATCAATAGCGATAGCAAATTCCTAAGTGGATTTCCTGGAGTTTCTGGCACTTCTCCCTTTACAGGGTCAAAACCCTGCTAGGGGCAGGGCTTTTTTGTTTGCGATTTTTTTTTATTGATATATGGTTCAGTGAGTATTCACGTCCTCTCCTTAACAGTAGTTTCATGTTGTGGCAGACTGTTAAACTGCTGTCGTTCTACCCTAATGGCGGATGAAGCTATCCCTGTGTGAACTGTGTATGAGCTGAAGTTTGTAGAATGCTTTGGGAGCCATTTGCAAATTATTAGTTTAAAAGTCTAGCTTTTCTATCCCCAGTCCTTGACTGGTGGCAACAGCAAAAGGAGGAGAAAAACATCCCGCAGCACCCTTCTGACATCTCTGACCTTGTTTCTTTTTGCATTCCTCATTCTACACCCACACACCCACCTAAGTTCCCTAAGCCCCACGCAGGGGCTCAGGGCTGTGGCGGGGAGAGATGCCTCTCTCCCAGCACGGACCTGCAGATTGGTGCACATAAAACATTAGAGGAAATACTGACACCCGCTCTCTTACTCCACCAGCCTCAATACCCATTTTGTCCTCTCTTAGCCACGTCTCAGAGCCTTCTTCCCTGCAGCCCCTTATGCACGGAATGACCTCTGCACAGCTGTTTCTCGCATCTCCTTCGCCTTGTTCAGACCACTCCTCAGAATTCCCTTCCGTTTCTCATCTATGGGAAATGAGGGGACAGGGAACGGGAGAAACCAAAAACAAACCCCAGAAGTTGGACCACAGCCCTGGAGACAGGTCCACACCCGACGGACTTTGGCAATCTCATGAACTCATCCTCAACCCCCTGCTCCTTTCTCTCTCCTTCCACCCCCCTTTTTTATCTGTTTGTGCCTCTGACCTGTTATGTGGCATCAGGGCCCGTGCAAGGATCTTTTGTGCCTAGGGTGACCAAATGAAAAGAACAAAATATCGGGACACATTGGGGGGGGGGGGCGGCTCTGGCTTTTTTGCCGCCCCTCCCTCCCTCGAGCCACAATATCGGGAGAAATGGCGTCCCGACCATACATATTTAATGAAAATAAATGAATAACTTGACAGGGTGTGGGGCTGGCTGGCTGTGGGCAACGGGGGTGCGGCAGAGGTTGGCTGGAGACAGAGGGCTATGGGGCTGGCTGGAGGCAGGGCAGGGGTGCAGGGCTGGTGTGGGCAGGGGGGCAGGGCTGGCTGGAGGCACTAGGCAGGGCAGGGGGTGCGGCAGGGGATGGAGACGGGGCTGGTGCGTGCAGGGGGGCGGGGCTGGCTGGCGGCAGGGCAGGGGGGTGCGGCAGGGGTTGGCTGGAGACAGAGGGCTATGGGACTGGCTGCAGGCATGGCAGGGGTGCGGGGCTGGTGCGGGCAGGGCAGGGGTGCAGGGCTGGTGCGGGCAGGGGGGCGGGGCTGGCTGGAGGCAGGGCAGGGGTGCAGGGCTGGTGCGGGCAGGGGGCGGAGCTGCCTGGAGGCAGGGGTGCGGGGCTGGTGCAGGCAGGGGTGCGGGGCTGGCTGGAGGCAGGGGGCGGGGCTGGCTGGAGGCAGGGGGGCGGGGCTGGCTGGAAGCAGGGCAGGGGTGCAGGGCTGGTGCGGGCAGGGGGGCGGCGCTGGCTGGAGGCAGGGCAGGGGGGCGGGGCTGGTGCGGACAGGGGTGTGGGGCAGGCTGGAGGCAGGGGGCGGGGCTGGCTGGAGGCAGGGCAGGGGGCGGGGCTGGCTGGAGGCAGGGCAGGGGTGCGGGGCTGGTGCGGGCAGGGGGGCGGGGCTGGCTGGAGGCAGGGCAGGGGGCGGGGCTGGCTGGAGGCAGGGCAGGGGGCGGGACTGGCTGGAGGCAGGGCAGGGGTGCAGGGCTGGTGCGGGCAGGGGGGCGGAGCTGGCTGCAGGCAGGGCAGGGGGTGCGGCAGGGGATGGAGACAGGGGCTGGCTGCAGGCAGGGTGGCCTGCACTCATGGGGAGAGCGGCTCGGGGCAGCAGCGCACGGAGCAGCCCGAGCAGCAGGACGCAGCCCAGGCCCAGCAGAGCAGCCAGGGACCCGCCAGGCAGCAGCAGCAGCGGGAGCCCCAGGGCCAGGGTAGCAGCAGCAGCAAGAGGGCCTATGCCCAGGGCCAGGCAGCAGCCCGCATGGCTTCCTCCGCGCAGCGCCCCCGGCGGCCGGAGGAGGAATGACATCACTTCCCGGCCAGCCGGAGCACATCAAAGCCGCAGTGCCCCCTCGCACAGCGACGGGAAGAGGGTGACACATTAGCCGGCGCCGGGTGAGCATCCCAGATATTTTGGTCACCACGTTTTTGCCGCCCTCAAATCTTGGCACCCTAGGCGGCCGCCTAGTTCGTCTGGTGGTTACACTGGCCCTTACATTTATGCTCTTTGTGGCAGGGACTGCATTCATACTTGTTTCTCCGGGGTGTGCTTAAAAATAAGTGGTTCCCAGAGTTGTAGAAGGGATATTTTCTCCAGTTTCTTCCCTTTGGGGTTGCCTTCTCTCAAATGTTCTGAAAGTAAAACATCTCCTAAAGAAGACTTTTCGCATGTTCTTTCTTACTTAAAATTGTTGTTCTTTTCATAACTTTTTTCCGTTTTGCTAGCCGACTTCCTGACCTTTAACAATTTCCCTCTTCGCAAACAAAGCTGGCATTGTTGTTGAAAGTCAGGAGGTTGGCAATCAATGCCTATCTTCAATAGGAAATCTTCTCCTGAGGGTACGTCTATACTTACCCGCTGCTTCGGCGGCGAGTAATCGATCTTCTGAGATCGATTTATCGCGTCTTGTCTAGACACGATAAATCGATCCCGGAAGTGCGCGACGTCGACAACGGTACTCCTGCTCGCCGCGAGGAGTAAGCGCTGTCGACGGGGGAGCCTGCCCGCCGCATGTGGACCCGCGGTAAGTGCTTTGAAGATCGAACTAAGATACTTCGACTTCAGCTACGTTATTAACATAGCTGAAGTTGCGTATCTTAGTTCGACATGGGGGGTTAGTGTAGACCAGCCCTGAGATTAAAAACTTCCAGCAGTGTCCTTCCCGGCACTGTTCACTGGATTTTCCCTCTGTTTCCACTTGTAGTTAACGCATTTTAATAGAAAGAGCTGCAGCCAGTGTACGGCATATTTAGGCAATCTTCTGCAGGAAAAAAACTTGGGCAAAACTGTCCTGCCTTTTCTCATAACACATGAAGGGCTCACTTGTTCCAACCCTTAGACCAGTGTCATTTCCTATTGTACACCAAGCAGCTGCATTGGTTCCTCAAAACATTACAGAATAGGACAAGGCTAAGAAGCAGACAGTGGGCTGAACCAGCTGTGACAGAATGAGCTTTTTACTAACAGCGGCCTTGGTTTTCCAGACTTTACTGGGTAAATATTTTACTTTAACTTTTCTGTGGCTTGCAGTTAATGAAGTGATGCTGTTAACTGTACTGATCAAGAAATCATACCTACCAGGTTCTTATAAAGGAATGTTGCTTCTTCAGCAGTTAGTAATCATTTGTTTGGACTCTTATTTTGATTTGGCCATGTGATTAGCATAACAAATGAAGAAAAGAGGGAAAGATGAATAAATAAGTGAAAGACAGGGATCAAAAACCACCTGAGCAAAATGCAATAGATGTGAGCTTACAGGGTACAGTTTTATATTATACCATCCTTTTCATGTAAAATTGTATCCTAAAATACTTTACAGAATAGCTGCATATAATATAGTTAAATAATAGCAGAGGCAAAAACATGAAGAGGCACAGGAAAGGAAGATGAGTGGTTTTCAGTGGGTATCTGAAGCAAGATGTAGGGTGGCTGAGGAAGAGATGCAGAAAGCCTTATCATTCGGAGAAGAAGGCTCTTGCACCATCGTGAGGAGAGGCAATAAGGAGACCATTGTTAGATGAGCAAGGAACACAACTGGGAGCGACAAGGTATGTAAGAGAGACTGGAATGATTTTTATGGAGTATTTTAAAAGGAAGGGGGGCAATTTGGATCTTGAAACCAGAGTAGAGTTAGCACAGGTGTGATGCAAGTGTTCTTACTAGGTGCCCCAAAAGACACATGCAGTGTCTTCAGAAGGGTGCTCTGATGCACAGGTGTAGGGGAAGACCTTCCAGCTAATGGTTTGCTTCTAAAGGATGAAGCACAATAGATGCTCTTTGGGAGGCACTACTCTCTTCTATTACTTGAATGTGAAATGAAACAAAACCTTTTAAAACTGATAGGAAATTTAGTAAGTGGAAAAATCTACCGCAGGCATCAAACTGCCATGTACCTTAGATTGCTCATTTTAAGCAGGGTCAGGCTGGCTGGTGCAATTCTTGATAGGAGCCCTTTAAGGTACTTTTCCTGAAGTGTCAGAAGAAGTTTCAGAAAGTAAGTAGGCATCAGTTCCCTATTCAGATCAGCACAGCACCAAAGCCCTATGTTGGTGATAGATGACATTATGCTGTGGGGCCTGGCACCTTTCAAATTAGATGTAAAGCCAATGTCCTGTAAACTTGATTCACTAAAGATCTTGTAAAACCTTCTTGTAAGAGTGGGGTTGTTGTTAACCCAAGGGTTCTGACCAAACTCCACCTTAGATCATTACATTCTGTCTTCCTACATTCCTCTAGCAGTTTCGAATAGGAAAAGCATTCTTTTCTTCCTAATCTGTTTGATGGCATTGCTGTTAAACACCTGCCACATTTCACCCCAGAGGTGTTTGCTTTTCAATGATGGGCACAACTATTAAAAGGTTTGTATACAAGTCTGTTGGTGAACTCCATTAGGCATTTTATGATTCTTCTGGATATATACTATAGAAACACTTTATCATTTTTAGTGGGGGGTTTTCTACAACACAAAATATTAAACTAACTTTGCTTCACCTATACAATTCAGTCACTTTTGGCATGTTTTTAATTGTATTTGATACACACACACAAAAGAAAAATATAATTTGCATTTTTCTTTTAGCTTTACAATTGTTTTAATTTAATACTTTCAATTTCCTGTTTTTAAATGTATGTACTTTTGACTCTGCTGGAGAAATGACAAATAAGCTGTTATAAGCACTGATGTCAGATCATCACTTGCTGGGGATTTCCAGAGGAAATTACAAGGTGTTTTCTCATTTTCTTATCCTTCAACAGCCAATTAATAAATAACAAGCACACTTAATTTAAATGTGGCACAAAAAATACTAGGCGATAGCATTGGGGGGAGGGATAGCTCAGTGGTTTGAGCATTAGCCTGCTAAACCCAGGGTTGTGAGTTCAATCCTTAAGGAGGCCATTTAGGGATCTGGGGCAAAAATTGGGGATTGGTCTATGCTTTGAGCAGGGGGTTGGACTAGATGACCTCCTAAGGTCCCTTCCAACCCTGATATTCTATGATATCCACAGTTCCAATATAATGTTTTTAAAGTAATTGATTGGATTGGAACAATGCTTTTGAAGAGAGGCTGCTAAAGCAAGTTTAAGACATAGAAGTATTTGTAACTAGGGGCAGAGATTAAAGTTGATACGATAAAAGCAAAAAAGAACAGCACATTTTTAAAGACTGAACAATTATTTAGGGGTTTATTTACATTTGAATTGGAGATGGGTGCAATCTACACAATTCAGATGCAGGTTCAGTTCTGGGGATTCCAAGCTTCCTCCCAAGTTCTGGGGTGCTTTGGAAACACAGGGTTACATGTTGGCTCACAGAGAAATCTAGATCTGAGTTTGGGTCCAATTTTCAAGCATCTTTACAGACTGGGTTTATTTAGATTTGGGCTTCTAGTTCAGCCTGCTATATAGACTCTGACTGAAAAAAATCATGCATGGATTTCAACCCACTCTAAAGTCTGAGGGTACCAGAATGTGGGATGCCAGTCCACCTCTCATCAGAATCACGTAATAAATATGTAAGGTATTAATAATCTTACCCCAAATAGTGTAATAATCTTATCCCAAATAGTGTAATAAAGGTAAAGTCAACATCAAACTCAAAGTGATGTTCTTCTATTTCCTGTCTTGATAGCATATGCATTTGCCTAATGAGTAACAGACAGGGCCAGCTCTAGGCACCAGCCTAGGAAGCACGTGCTTAGGGCGGCACATTGTAGGGGCGGCATTCAGGCCAATCTTAGGGCGGCACGTTCCGCTCTGCCCCCCCCCTTTTTTTGTTTTTGCTTCGGCGGCGCTCCGGATGGCTTTTTTTTTTTTTTTCCCCTGAGGTAATGGAACACTTGACCTAAACCCCAATGAAATAGCAGGAATATCATGACAGATACAAGAGGCATGGCTAAACACCAATAACTCTCATGCCAAAGTTATTTACAAACATGCAGAAATCAATGTATCTGGTAGGTAAATAAATAACTCTCTCACAGAACAATGAACAACCATTGGGGGTGAAGAGAAAAAATACTGACCCAAGACACTTGAACCACACCCCAACCCTGATCATCAAAAGTCCAAGTTGGGATCTACACATGGAAGCATTCCTGTGCATGGCAGTAACTGATTGCACAAATGGGAGTTTTCCCAAAATCCCACTGCCTTGCAATATTACTGCCTGAAAAGGAGTTTAAACTCAGACTTTTGAAAAAGTTAACTGACTGATATTTAGCCATTTTCCCTTTCTTGAGTCTTTAAAACTGTACAATTTCAATAAGGCTAGGCATTTAGAGAGCTTATTCCAATCAGAAGTGTAATATTTTAAGAAGCTTGAGATAAAGGAAGTGGAGAGGGCTCGATCTTTTTAAAGAGAAAGTAGTAATATTATTCAAAATCCCGTGTATGGTGTCTAGATACTAAGGTAATGGGAGAATGTTTTTAAAATTCATAGACATATAGAGAAATTGATATCCGCATTAAACTCACTGACCCACAGAAGAGTATAAAAAACTTTAGCATTGGATATGTGATCATTGCCAAGCATGGATCAATAGCTCCAAATACATACCTTTAGAGGAAAATATGAGTTCTCACATACAATTCTAAGTCATTTTGGAATATGATGCCTTTCATCCAAGGTTCTCAAAGCTAATTATGGGCCATTCTGTGACCTCCTTACTCCTGCTAGGGAGCAATTACCAGTACAAGAAATCCCAATAAATCAATGTTAATAGTCATGTGAGTAGCTGTTCACCAATGGGAGTGAGGCGTTCACAACCTGATATGTCTATACTTACCCGTCGCGTCGGAGGCGCGGGATCGATGTTCTGGGTTCGATTTATCGCGTCTTGACAAGACGCGATAAATCGAACCAGGAAGTGCTCCCTCGTCGACGCTGGTAATCCAGCTCGACGAGTGGAGTAGGCGGAGTTGACGGGGGAGCCTGCGCGCCGCGTCTGGACCACAGGTAAGTTCGAACTAAGGTACTTCGACTTCAGCTACGTTATTAACGTAGCTGAAGTTGCGTATCTTAGTTCGACAGGGGGGGTTAGTGTAGACCAATCTCAGTTCTCAGGATGTATGAAGACAGATTTGTATTGCTTTTTGCACTAATGTATTGCTTTCCCCCCTCCTCCCCAGGAAATGTATTGCACTTGTATTTGTATTGCACTAGTATATTGCTTTCCACCTCTCCTCCCCCCCGCCCGGAAATGTACTGCACTTGTATTTGTATTGCACTAATGTATTGCTTTCCCCATGTCCCGCCAGGAAATGCTGCTGGAGAAGGACAGGAATCATATAACGATTTTTTCCTTAAGAACTACACATTATATTTCTATGGTGAGAGAACATACTGCACTTTGATCAAGTTGTATAAAATATGTAAACAGATCATAACCGTGTCAAGACGATCTACCCTGAATTTAAGCTTTTTCTTGCATCTCTTTTAGAAAAACAAAATGTTTTTTGGTGTTTTCAAATTTCCTTTGACATGTATTGTTCACAGCTTCTGTGCACGGATTTTACAGTATGACTGAAAGGGAGTGTAAGTGGCTACGTTCACTGCCGCTGAACCCCTGGCGCCAGGTCACGGTGTTACAGTGGTCTTAGCTTCTAGCGCCCCCTATTGATCATTTCTTGGGCCCTGCGATGGCCTGTTTGTGGCTATGTCTTCTATGGTCTAGCCCAGGGGAGGGCAAACTACGGCCCGTGGGCTGGATCCAGCCCATCAGCGCTTTCAGTCCGGCCCATGGGATTGCCAACCCCATGGCGCAGCAGGGCTAAGGCAGGCTCCTTGACTGCTCTGGCCCTGCACCACTCCCAGAAGCAGCCGGCACCACATTAGTTTATGCCCGTTAGTTTATGCATTTATTTTTTTACCATTACACCACTGTCTCTACCCCGTCCCATCCGGGAGTCTCTCCAGATGCCCTGATATGCCACAAGGGCCGGCGGCATGATATCCAGCCACTCTGCCTCCAAACTGCACCCAGAGAACCTCTGTACATGCTCATGCTTCATACCATCCACTTCCTCGCTCTTGTGTCCTGCCCCGCCACTGAGTGATGGGACCTGCAGTCACCTGAGGAGGGCGAGGAACCCAGGTGGGTCAGTGTACCCCTCTCTGGTTCCACGGCCTGCCAGAAATACTAGTTGGAGGCTCCTCCATGCGGCCGTAAGCACAGACGTGTACCTGGCATGGTTCACAAACTGCCGCAACCCCTGTTCCTTCTGCAGCAAGAGAGAGAGCCTGGCATACATCTATGTAGGGTGCATCAGGTTGCAGCCCTTCTTCCTCTGGCTCCTCTGCTCATCAGTGTCTTTGCAGTCTCTGCCACTGTTTGTCTCTGCTGCTGTCACTGCTGCTGTTTTCTGCCACAGTCGCCTAGGGCGCCAAGATTTGGGGGGCGGCGGGCGGCTGACTCCTGCCTCCCGGCTCCACGCTCAAGCCAGGAGGCAGGAGGCAGCTGCCTGCTTCCTCACGAAGCCCTGCTGTGGCAAGGGCTGTTCCCGTGCCGCTGGGGCTCAGCAGGGCTTTGCGAGGAGGGCGGCTCGCCGCGGCTGCCTCCTGGCTCCACGCTCAGCAGCTGAGCGTGGAGCTGGGAGGCAGAAGGCAGCCGCGGTGAGCCGCCCCCTGCCTCCTGGCTCCATGCTCAGGGAAGCAGGAGGCAGCCGCGGCGCACCGCCCCCTGCCTCCCGGCTCCACGCTCAGCTGCCGCGAGCGGGCGGGTGAGGAGCTGCCGTGGCCCGCGGGGCTGAGCTGCCGCGGACCGCGGGTGGTGGGGCTGAGCTGCAGCAGGTGGGATGGGGAGCCGCCTGCCTCGGGTGGGGGAGCTGGCTGGGGAGGGGGGCGTTAGCTGGAGGGGGGCACAGGGCTGGTGCAAGGAAGTTTTGCGCCCTAGGCCCTGCATCACCTCCGCCTCTCACTGCGATGCTGTTCTGAGGTTCCACCACTTAGCCCGGTTCTCAGTGATTTCAGCTCTTTAGTGATTTCACTGGGTAGTGGGGAACCTCTCTGCTGATTACCTCTTCTGCATTGTCTTTTCCCTGCAGTGCTGTCTCCATACTAGGGCTAAGGTTCATCCCCCCTCAGATCAATAAACAATGAGTTCAACTCTAGTGATCACTCAGGAAAAATGAATCTAGTTGGCTCTTAACGCTGGGGTGTTGGGGGGCAGATCAAAAGGCTTCTAGGACCCTTTAAACAGGTCCCCACCACCAGGTAAGAACACCCATCCCCATGCCTTCTAACTCTTATTTGGATTTGGCATCACTACACCCTTCTTACTGAATGGAATTAAATGTAGGATGACCCTCTCAATCAGGGCATGCTAAGTACAGACCTGCTGCCCTTTACTCATACAATAAAGATAACAACATTTCATTACTCCTGTATTCAATACTAAAGTTAATTTTAACCCAAAACAGCCAACATTGATCACTTTGGCAATGTGGATCTTTCTTTTGATCCTCTCTAGGCAGAGGTGTCTCTGCAGTCTTCTCCTGAGATCTTTTCCCTTGTTCATCACTAGATGTCAGGAGAGAGCTCATTCAGAACCTACTTACACATAAATGTACCTTCTGAATGTGCTAATGTGTATCACATATGCAACGGGTGCAGACGGTATCCCTCTGATGGGTAACATTAAAGTTTGGCTGTTAAAACATATACCCTTGAATGACTCAATAATTTTACTTTATTTTCGCTATATCCCCATCCTAAAACACACTCCAATGCTCTGGTTGCATGCAAGTTTCAAAATATCCCAGTAGAAAAACTCTCTGTTGTGTAACAGTTACAATTGCTCAAGTACTCCAACAAGCAACCCAAACATTAAGGACACGAGGAAATCGGTCATGATGACACACAGCCCAGAGAGCAATCGGCAACTTGTATGAAGCGCAGTCAGGGCCAGCGCTATCACTAGGCGACCCTAGGGCGCCAGGATTTGGGGGGCGGCGGGAGGCAGCCGCAGCTAGCCCACCCCCCTGCTGAGCATGGAGCCGGGAGGCAGCCGCGGCAAGCTGCCCCCCTGCCTCCCGGCTCCCTGCTCAGCTCCTGCGGGTGGGGGGGCTGAGCTCCCGTTAGTGGGGGTGGGGGCTGGCTGGAGGGGGACGGCGTTAGCGGGGGGGACACAGGGCTGGTGCTAGTAAGTTTTGCCTAGTGCACGAAACTTCCTTGCACCAGCCCTGAGCACAGTCACCCCACAGCTCCATTCAACACATGTATATCACGCTTACAGGAAGGTCTATTGGTAACTCCTTGGGTGTTCGGAAGTATTACCCTATGCAATTATGAATATAAATATTGGTGCAGACATCAAGTTAAACATGAACATTGTACCTTGATTTGGAAAATAAAATATTTAAACTTTATATTTAAATTGTTCCTGAAAGAGCTAATAAACAGCTAAGTATCAATATTTACATGTATCCAAAAAAAACGTTTTGCATTTTCTGATCAACTTTGTGAGTCTAAAGTATAAATAGAAAATGTCACAGCGTCTAAGACCAAGACTGTCTCTATATTCTTCTGTCTTCCTGTATGTGCTCATATCCTTAACTCCAGCTTAACAAAGCTAATTTTGTTTGGGGGCTTCTTGTGTTTTCCAATGTTCAAAATGTTTGACATGCATAGAGCACAAAGTAGGCTGGGAGAGGCGTTTTGATGTGTGATTTTAAATAGAACATAGATACTCTGGGTATGTGAGAAGCACGTTCAATAACTCTAAATATATTTGTACAAGATGCAAATAGACTCATCCAAAATCATTTTGTCATTTAGACAATTACAC
Source organism: Chelydra serpentina (assembly GCA_037349315.1). Lineage (NCBI taxonomy): Eukaryota > Metazoa > Chordata > Testudines > Chelydridae > Chelydra > Chelydra serpentina. The sequence continues at coordinate 2,608,695 of JBAIAC010000104.1, read as the reverse complement.
ATATGATTATCCTCCAGAAAACTCCACAGATTATTATTCTCCAGAATACGTCAATGTTGATTATAGAGAATCTGAAACTTCATCTAAAAAGGTAGGTTAAATAGTTTCTTTCCTATTCCTCAAAACACAAAGATGCAATTATTTGCAGTAAAGGTTGTTGCAATGAGGTGGATAGATTTCTAAAAAGTGTCAGATAATTTATTTGAAAAATATGCAAAGAAAATCTTCAACAAATTATTCAAAGAGAGGAATATTCACCTGGATGCAGAGGGCCAGCATAAAGACTATGCATCGCCTAAGTCCCCCTTTAGTCCTATCTTGAAGATCACCCTAATATTATATATTTAACTCAGATCTATACATAGGGGGTGCCACAGAGAAGCTGGCCCCTGACAGCAATCAGGCCTTCAGCCTACCTGCAAAAGGCTCTGCTAAAGAGAAAGAACCAACTCCAATCCATCTGGGGATAACTGATTGCCTAAATTGGTGGCCAGCAGCTAATTAGTTAAGGAAGATCTTCTGAGAAGAATCAGAGGGGTAGCCATGTTAGTCTGTATCCACAAAAACAACGAGAAGTCTGGTGACACCTTAAAGACTAACAAATTTATTTGAGCATAAGCTTTCGTGGGTAAAAAAACCCACTTCTTCAGATGCATGGAGTGAAAATACAGATATAGGCATAAATATATATTGGCACATGAAGAGAAGGGAGTTACCTTACAAGTGGAGAACCAGTGTTGACAAGGCCAATTCAGTCAGGGTGAATTGGTCTTCTGAGAAGAGGAACAGTCCAGAAGGCAGAAAGAGGAAAGAGAGCCTATGTGGAGGGCTTCTCAGGGGGAGCTAGTGAGGGAGCTCACTGGGAAAGGACACCAAGGCAGAATGCTCCTAGGTGGGAGAGGTTGGACAGAGCTATGAATGCCAAGTCCCAGCAAAAACTGATCCCAATGGACAGACTTCACCAGACAGCAGCAGGAGCACCAGATTATATGCTGCTCCAAGGAACGGCTGTCATGGTATGACCTCTGTGGGGACCTTGACTCAAGAGGAGAGATTCTTCCCCACTGGATGACAAGAGACCCTGACTCCAGAACAGGGGTTTGGATCAAGAAGGCCTCACTGGTCAATGATCTGGACATAAATGGGGTAGATGGATGAAGATTAATTCAGCCTCTTCCCCCTCCACCTCGGATGCTGGAGTGGAGCCCGTTTTGTGTAACTGTTCCACCCTTGGGTTAAATAAACCCGACCCCTGAAGGGGCACTGTTCAATATACATAAGCCTCATTGGACTTATTGAAAGCCCAGTGGCGGAAACTGAGGCAGGGACATAATTGTAGCACTGCACTGTGCCACCAGTAGATGCTTCAGGGGTGAGGGCCCCCATTACAGGCGGTTTATTTACAAAAACACTTCAAATTCTTGATTCAAAAATGTAAAATTAAATAAACCTGGCCACAAAATATTCATCAAATATTCAAACTGAAACCCATAGCAACCATACTGTAGATCTGGTTATTTTTGCAGTTAATGCAGAAAAAGCAAATGTCAGGAAAAATATTTACTGCAACAATTTCTAGTTCCGCTGTATAATGGAAGAGTATCAAACTCACTCAAAATCACGGACACTCCTGCATATCTAGCAAAGAATGGATTCAGTTTTATCTTGTCATAACATGGATTTAGCCTCTGTTTGCCAGAAGATGGGAATGGGCGACGGGATGGATCACTTGATGATCACCTGTTCTGTTCATTCCTTCTGGGGCACCTGGCATTGGCCACTGTCGGAAGACAGGATACTGGGCTACATGAACCTTTGGTCTGTCCCAGTATGGCCGTTCTTATGTTCTGCAGTAGGCCTGCATGACAGGCTGATGGTTAAGGTGTCATTAGTCAAACTAAGTGCATTAGAGAGACAAGGTGGGTGAGTAATATCTTGGACCATCTTACAGAAGTTGGTCCAATAAAATATATTACCTCACCCACCTTATCTCTCTAATACCCTGGGACCAACATGGCTACTACTACACTGCATGATTATTGAAGGGCTCTAGAGGAGGGGGATAGGAAAAGGATATATCACCTCTCCAAATATCTACTAATCTGTTGATATCCCCTCTCAATGCAGCTGCAAGACTCAGCAGCCTTGCTACTCTTAAAGACAGTGTACAAATATCTGCTAATGAGTCTCCAAAGTAGCTGAACCACTCTCCCCAGTTATGTCCTATAGACATGACAAGGGGCAATGAACCTTAACTCTAGTTTTGATGCAACAGTATTCAGAATGACTGATTTTGTTAACTTTACAGGAGTTGACAGAGTCTGCAGGATCATCACTCCAGGGCCATCTTCCCTTCTTCTTTGTCCTTCTCCATCTTCAATGGCTTTTGCTACAACAATTCACACTTCTTTTGTAGAAGGTACTGAGATTCTGTATTGTTACTTGGGTATTTGTGTGTCATCATTGTTGATTTTTTGACCCAGCAAACAGTTCACTAGTTTCCAAGGCAGCAGCAGGCTGTGTGCTATAACTCCAAGTGGAAATTACAACTCATTCTGAGCACCCAAATATGTGCTAGGAATTTCAAAGCAAAAAGAAAGGATCCTGTCCCTGCTACATAAAGCTTGCAATGTAAAAACCAGACACTAGTGAGAGCCAAAGTCAGACAAAAAGGGTGAAAGAAAGAGGGAAAGGAGTACAAAAAATAGATTATGCAGTAATTTGGTAAGACATGGAAACACCTTGGTGTATCCATTAATTTCAGTTATGGGGGTAGTTGGGTATGCTTTCGCAAGTGACATGGCAGAGGCAAGTTCTTAGAAGGGACCCAAATGAGACTGGAGCGGAGGCTTGGCAAATGTAGCTACAAAAGCTGGGCATGGAGAAAGAAATGAAAGGGGAATCAAGGCTGATATCAATGGCAGAATGGAAAAACCTGGGGGAATGCAAAGGGAGACAAGGTTGGAGGTGAAAGCAAGGGTAAAGACCTTGAAATTGATATGTAGTGCGAAGTAGAGCTGGTGGATGGATATGAATTAGGGGATGAGATGATCAAAATGGCAGGTGGGAAAGATGATTTGGTGGCAGAGTTTTGAATGGACTGAGGAGAGACATGGTAAGCGTTCCAAAGACCAGAGAAGAGGCCGCAATAGTCAATGTCACAGTTTAGTAGGATATGGACAAGTCATTTAAGATAAAATTTTCAAAGCCGCCTAAGTGATTTATGAGCCTAATTCCCATTGACTTTTGGGAGAAAACTTTTGTCATAGCTCCATCACATTCAATGGGCAATTTACACCAGGTGAGGATTTGCCTCTGAGATTTCAGTACAGTCGTGATTCAAGGCTCTTCCAAACACACAGTGACTCTATGTAAATCTCATCCTCCAAAAAAACCATCTTCGTTAGATCCTAGCAAGTGGTGTGTTATATAAAATGTTGACTTCTCTTTATCGGAACAATGTTATTGTCCTTTGCGTTCTTTGAGCAGTGCTCAGTTCCACTAAATCTGGTTTGATGTTTCCTCCTAGAATTTACTAAGTTTGGGGTACAACTATGCAAACTGTTCATAATAAAATCCAAGCTCCGTTGACTTCAGTGGACAATTCGTAACAGTTGACGATTTGTCCCTTATCACTGTATACTGTAAATTAAAAATAGATGGAAAGTCACCATTGTAACTTGTTTATTTTTTTCCCTTTATTTCAGATGTGAACAGCTTTGCTTTGAATTAGAACATTCCTCAAGGAGGAAAACAAAGAACACTGCCACACTTGTAAATTACTTCCCCTACAGTGAATCAGTCATCTTTTTTTTAGTGCAGTTTATGTGTTTATGTAGAAACACAAACAAAGATATAAAATAGCTGTAACATAAGTATTATAAATTGCATAAATGTTGACTAACTCTTCGTAGCTTCTGTACTTCTTCCTCTCACATTTCCTCACTATCATTCACTGGGTTCTATTGTAAATATGAAATATGTATCAATAAAATGAAGCACTGGTTGATCACTCCAGATCTTTTAGTGCTATCTGATGTTCTGACATCACTGGATCAGCTGATGATATCTCCCTGAAATACAAAGGGAACTATACTAGCCCTTGGATCTACTCCTGAATAGTTGCAGCTGCATCCAGAAAAGGTCTGCCTTCATAGAATCATAGAATCATAGAATATCAGGGTTGGAAGGGACCTTAGTAGGTCATAATTGGACATAATTGAGACATATACAATAAAAAATAGTAGAGACGCTCATTCAGGCACTCCCGTGTGCCCTCTCACATAGTATAAGATCAAGGGAACATTCAAATGAAACTGAAATGCAACAAATATATAACTGACAAAAGACAATGCTTTCTTACACAAGGCATAATTAACGTGTGGAACTCAGTGCTGCAAGATTTCACATGAGATTCTCTCCTGTGTTGATTGGCTGTCTGCTCCAACCCTTCCCATGCCCCTCCCTCAGTCTCTCCACTGCTGCCTCACTCAACAACTGCCCCTCAGTGCCTCCTTCCTTCTGTCTCTCTTCTCATCTGCTCTGTTCCCATCACTCCTCTCTCTTTCCTTGTCTTTCCATTTAGCTAATCCCTGCTTAAGTGAACACACCCATGCTAAAAAAAAAAAAATCATCTAATTTACATAACGTTTCCCACAATCACATTGTCCATACTGCTTCCAAGTTATATCCTTTCCCCCAGTTCTTAATGTGTAATGAAAGAGGTGCTGGGGTTCAAGCAATATTTTTACTTTAATAACTGATGCGGCTAGCCTAGCGGTGCCAGCGGGCTCAGCCCTGGCACAAATTAAGCACTGCTTTCCCCTACCCCATGTGTGTCTTGTCTATTTAGTTTGCGAGCTCTCCAGGGCAGGGACTATCCATTACTTTGTGTTTGTACACAATGGGACTCCATTCTTGGCTGGTCCCTAGACTCTGCTGTAATAAATATGATTAATAATAGTATCGCTGGGGTCAAGAGCTTAGTAGAGTTAAAAAATGGAAATTTGTTTGTATAATGAGGATATCCGCAGGTATTTTACACACAATACTTTTTTTAAAAGGATATAAAACCTCTTTCAGGCCATAAACCAGCCACTGACAGAAGGTTATTGCATAACTGTCCATAACAATTTCTTGCTTCTTCCTTTGAAGCATCTGAAACTGGTTACTGATACAGATGGAATACAAATCTAGTGGGACTATCGATCTGAGCCGGTATGGCAATTCCTATGCAAGTAACGATTTGCCGTATTGGGCATGTTTGTTTTATTTCTAATCAAGCAAAATAGTCTTGCCACAATGCATATCTGGCTTATACATCTGTGCGACACATGAAAAGAGGGTGGAAATAGAAAGTAAACCAAAAGCAGAGTTGTGAGGACTTTCATTTCAGTAGCAATTATTTTTACAGGAGGGCCTGGAAACTCAGAGTGGAGCAGAACTCCATCCTATTGGGCCAGGATGAATGCAAAGACAGAGCAGATGGAGAGAGGTCCTGGCACTTGGAGACCTGGAAGTATGGCAGAGCAGCAGAAGAAGTCTCAGGAAGGGGTCAGAGTAGTAAGAGAGGTGGGTATTGCTTGGAATGGAGGAAGAACAGCAGGAGAAATGGCTTGAGTGAAACATAACTGTAGGAGAGGAGCTGATTGCAAATATGGTTCACACCTTACTTGACTCAGGCCAGAATCAACATTTTGGGCTCATCAGTCCCTTCAGAGTAGAAGGGGGAATTTTTCAGGAAAATGACATGAGTCTGTTTAGTCATTTCCCAGACACAACAAAGTCCCAGTTCCTTCAGCATCAGTTTCCAATAATACAGTTAGGTTTCAGTGTAGTAGCCGTGTTAGTCTGTGTCAGCAAAACGAAAATAAGAAAGAAAAACTTGTAGCACCTTAGAGACTAACAAATTTATTTCAGCATAAGCTTTCGTGGGTTAGAACCCACTTCATCGGATGCATGGAATGAAACATACAGTAGACAGATATTTATACAGTCAGAGAAACATGATAAGGTGGAGGTGCATAGACCAACCTTAAGAGGCTAATTAATTGAGAGGAACCATAACAGCAGGGGAAGAAAAAACCTTTGAAGTGATAAACAAGATGGCTACACAGGTGTGAATGAGGATCGTTAATTTAAGGGAAATAGATTCAATTAACGTAATGGCTAAGCCATTCCAAATCCCTATTTAATCCAGAGGTGATGCAATCTAGTTTGCATATCAATTCGAGTTCAACAGCTTCTCTTTGAAGCCTGTCTTTGGAGTGAATCTGTCGCAACACTGCGACCCTCAAGTCTGTCACTGAGTGGTTAGGGAGGTTGAAGTGTTCTCCTACTGGTTTTTGAATGTTATGATTCCTGATGTCAGATTTATGTCCATTTATTCTTTTGCGTAGAGACTGTCCGGTTTGGCCAATGTACATGGCAGAGGGGCATTGCTGGCACATGATGGCATATATCACATTGGTAGATGTGCAGGTGAATGAGCCCGTGATGGCATGGCGGATGTGATTAGGCCCTGTGATGGTATCACTTGAATCGATATGTGGACAGAGTTGGCATCGGGCTTTGTTGCAAGGATAGGTTCCTGGGTTAGTGTTTTTGTTGTATGGTGTGTGGTTGCTGGTGAGTATTTGCTTCAGGTTGGGGGGCTGTCTGTAAGCGAGGATTGGTCTGTCCCCCAAGATCTGTGAGAGTGAGGGATCATCTTTTAGGATAGGTTGTAGATCTTTGATGATGCGCTGGAGAGGTTTTAGTTGGGGGCTAAAGGTGACGGCTAATGGTGTTCTGTTATTTTCTTTTTTGGGCCTGTCTTGTAGTAAGTGACTCCTGGGTACTCTTTTGGCCCTGTCAATCTGTTTTTTTTACTTCAGCAGGTGGGTATTGTAGTTGTAAGAATGCTTGATAGAGATCTTGTAGGTGTTTGTCTCTGTCTGAGGGATTGGAGCAAATGCGGTTGTATCTTAGAGCTTGGCTGTAAACAATGGATCGTGTGGTGTGTCCAGGATGGAAGCTGGAAGCATGTAGGTAAGTATAGCGGTCAGTAGGTTTCCGGTATAGGGTGGTGTTTATGTGACCATCGCTTATTAGCACAGTAGTGTCTAGGAAATGGACCGCTTGTGTGGACTGGTCTAGGCTGAGGTTGATGGTGGGATGGAAATTGTTGAAATCATGGTGGAATTCCTCAAGGGCTTCTTTTCCATGGGTCCAAATGATGAAGATATCATCAATGTAGCGCAAGTAGAGTAGGGGTGTTAGGCGACGAGAGCTGAGGAAGCATTGTTCTAAGTCAGCCATAAAAATGTTGGCATACAGCTCATGTTGTATTTCTGTTAGTTACCAGCGCCACCTTCTGGGTTTTTAAAGAATTACTACTATGATGATCTTTTCAAAAAGCTGTTATCCTTTTAAAATAATTTTGACCTACGCCTATAATTAGGGTGACCAGACAGCAAGTGTGAAAAATCGGGACGGGAGTGGGGGGTAATAGGAGCCTGTATAAGAAAAAGACCCCAAAATCGGGACTGTCCCTATAAAATCGGGACATCTGGTCACCGTACCTATAATGGCTAGAAAAAGAAATAAAAAACTTCTGAATGTCCCATCAGTTCAACAGTTTCTATCTATCTATTTACCTATCTATCCTATGATACAAGTGCAGTTCTGTGAGTGAAGAATTGTCAGTCAAATATGTGCAGGAAATGCATGTGTTCAAAGCACGCCAGACTTAGCATTTATATTATTATATTATTATTATTATTATTACAGTAGTGCCTAGAGACCAACCAAGAATGGCATCCCATTGTTCTAGGCACTGTACAAACACAAAATAATAGACAGTCCTTGCTCCAAAGAACTTACACTCTAAATACACAAGACAAGCGCAGGGTAGGGGAAAGCGATATAACAGAGATTGCAAAAAGAATAATGTCATAGTTGTAAATGTTATGTTTTAAAATAAATGTAATACATGTAACCATAAATACATATTTAATCATGGGCAATGAAGGTAAAGTTTTATATGATTTGCTTTCTCCAAATGAAAACTAAAGATGTGTGGAAATAAGGAGATTACACAGAAATGATTTATGTCTTTAAATAAGGGGACTGGCTGGCTCAGGGATACTGAGTCTCTTTATTTTTAGATCATGAGTTCAAATTCAGCCTGTAACGGTAGCAATCAAAGGTCATTACTGTTTAGTTATGTGAAATGAGTTGATGAGTCAGTCTCCGGCCAATATCTAGTACACAAGTCACAAAAAATGTCTCCAGATTCAGTGCTAATTGCCTTCCTTACTGGCAATCACATCAGAGAATTCAAGGATTGAATGGACTCTGGAGAGTGAATTCTCTCACTCATGCATGTGATCCCTCTGGTTAAGGTACAGTGGGGGGGCAACTACAGAGGATGCTATTGCAGCCTATCTGTTCTGTTGATTAATAATCTGGCATTTTTATAGAGCCTTATATTTTAATTAATGAATCCTCCTATCCCAGGTGGTGGATAAGTATTATCATCTCCATTTTACAGGCAGAGAGACTCAGTCATAGAGAGAGAAATTGATTTTCCCAAATAATGTGAGATTCAGGATTAGAAGTTAGGAGTTCTTGTCTCCATGATCACCAAACCACACTGCCCCTCTAAACAGCAGGCATCAGTCTATGTCCACATGACATCTTTCACCAGCATTAAACATTTATGGCCCCAAACAGGCATGAGATGACAGTGTTGTCTCAACCTTTGCTGCCCCATTTCTGAGGAATCAACTGAACATCAGACTGCAATCGAAGATTCTCCCAGCCGGATGACTGTGTTAGCTGACAGCAAAGAACATCTGACAATTTGATTAGCTAGTACAGTAACTCCTTGCTTAACATTGTAGTTATGTTCCTGAAAAATGCTACTTTAAGCGAAACAATGTTAAACGAATCCAATTTCCCCATAAGAATTAATGTAAATAGGCAGGGTTATATATATATATATATATATATATATATATATACAGTACACACATACACACAGTATGCGTTTTAAACAAACAATGTAATATTGTACACAGCAATTATCATTGTGAAGCTTGGTTGAGGTGGTGGAGTCAGAGGGTGGGATATTTCCCAGGGAATGCCTTACTGCTAAATGATGAACTAGCACTCAGCTGAGCCCTCAAGGGTTAACATATTGTTGTTAATGTAGCCTCACACTCTACAAGGCAGCACAAATGGAGGGAGGAGACACAGCATGGCAGAGAGACAGAGACACACACTCTGTGTGTGTGTGTGTGTGTGAGAGAGAGAGAGAGAGAGAGAGAGACCATATGTTTGAGAGAGAGACACACACATCCTGTGTGTGTGTGAGAGAGAGAGAGACGCGCATTGCCCCTTTAAGTATGCTGACCCCACTCTAAGTACGCTGCCTTTTTTAAGTAGATAAGCAAGTTGAGACAGCAGCTGCTGCCAGCAAGCTCCCTCCGTTCTGAGCCCTGTTGTGTTTCCCCCATCCCCTGCACTATGGAAATAGGGTACAGGAGCTGTGGGAGGGAGACAACCTGACTCCCCCACCACAGCACAGCAAGCAGAAAGCTCCCGGGAGCAGTTTCAAGGCAGAGGGCAGGAGCAGCACATGACAGTGGGGGAGGGACAGCTGAACTGCCGGCAATTGATAGCCTGCTGGGCTGCTGCTGCACAGGGAACTTAGGGGAGCTGATGTGGGGCTTCCGGTCAACCCTGGTTCCAAGCTGCAACCAGCTAGCGCCAACGGGCTGCTCTTTCTGCAAGCAGTGGACAAAGCAGGCGGCTATCAAACAATGTTATAAGGGAGCATTGCGCAACTTTAAACAAGCATGTTCTCTAATTGATCAGCAACATAACAACGAAACGTTAACCTGGACGATGTTAAGTGAGGAGTTACTGTACTATGCAGATGGGGTTCATTGATAACTGCTTTGGTAGAGAGAGGGCACAAACTTCTGGTCTGGCAATACTGTCCACCCTGAAGTAAATTATTGGTTAGCTACTTAGTAGCGGTTTCTTCCAAATTTTTATTTGCACTGCCATGGCCATGAGACCAGCATAAACAAATCGGGGGCTGTACTTTGGGTGAGATATGAAATTGAGACATTAAATAAACTCAGGGACTGCATAGAATCCTGTCCTACGTCATTCAGGGAGGGAAGTTTTGATTGTCCATGCAGACAATAAAGTTGAACAGCATGTCTGCAACAAACTTACAAGATGCTAACATAGTTACTTCAAATAAAAACCAAAGCAAACTAATGTTTGATGTTAATATAAAGACATATATTCTAGCAGATGGGCATTTGTGCGGCAGATTTGAGCAACACCTGTTCCCAACACCAGGGTTCTATGATTTTCTATGGCCTAATGTAAACTACCACTTGCAAAGAATAGCCTGTAAGTTACCTGTGATGACACGGGTATATATGTTTCTCCTTGCACCCTCTGTGTTCCCTCCATCATTCTAACACTAGCTTTCACTTTGTCTCTTCATACAATCTCAAAGCTGTTGGTGTAGGATTCTTCACATCCGTATCCTCCTGTTATCTCCTTGTGTCGTCACTTTGCCATTTCATTTAAAATCTTATCTGAAAGCATCTCTTTTTTCTCTTGCCTCCTTTTCTCTCATGTCTCATCTGTTGCCCAGTTCTTTAGGAAAAGATACATAGATGCTTACACAGGGTGGAGAGGAACATCCTAAAAATACATGATTTCTCTATACATATCCCCACGACCGTCTTCTTTTTCTATGGTTTTGCTCCCTTCCACACCACACAGCGTGTGGAGGAACACAGGTCTTTAAACTGTACTATATTGCTTGGTTGGTTATGTCCGTATCTGTATTAATTTCACAAAGACTTAGAAATGTAATTTGTTGTGTTCAAATATCTGGCACATAGTGTAATGTTAACAAGTTTTATTTTTGAAAATTACCTCACAGGGTCATAGCTGTTTATGTATCAGCAAAAAAAAGGAAGAAACATATGTTGATAAGAAAACTTAGTATTATCACCACATTATTAGTAAATAAAAGTTTGAATGACCTAACACATCTATTTACAAGGTTGCCCAATCAAAAACTATTCAACAATGTATGCTGCTAATACAGTACCTTTTGATTAGCATAAAAGATCCTGTGGTTTTCTAAAAGTACAGCCAGGTTTAAAGCTCTTCTTGGATCTTGCAGCACACACACACACACATCTACGCTGCACTACAACTCTCTTGCACCACCTCCTGCCGGATGCCACCATCAGAGGCAGGCACCAATGCCTGCAGTTGGACAGTTAACAAGATCTGCTAATGCATAGGCCAGATGGCCTCTTGTGTTGCATCCTGTCTGTGATACTTTATTCTCAGCCAGTACTTAATACTACAAGTCCAATCCATAAAGCTTCTATTAGGGGAAAAAAAGAAAGAGCAAACTTTTCTGCTGTGGGATCTTTGGTCTAATGCATTATATTAACCATTTACTAATGTACTGAATTCAACAGAGGTGATTTTTTGATGTTTTAAAACCTTACACCATTGCTTTGAAAAGACAAACTTTTTTTAATGTGGAATTGTATGGCTGCACATTTCTGGAATGAGAAAAATAATAAAAAGTTCTCTGAACTCCTTTCTCAAAGAACATTGCCTAAATGTTTTCTTTGTTCAGCGCTGTATCAGAAGCCAGTTGGTGAAGCCAGCATCTGCATTGAATCTGGCTATCATTCCATGTTTAACAATTCTGGTTTGTAGCAGAGTTGTTTATATATGTTTACACCTTTTTGTTGCTCAGTTTGGTATTCTTTATTGCATAAACATACCCTGTTTTACTCTGTTCCCCACACTGTTAACTATCTAGCTACTGCAACTTGGTTCTAAAACCAGGACTGATAAAACCTTCAATTTATAATCAGCTTTTATTTCTAAAGAGGATTTTCCTATTTCTGTTTTTGAAGACCTTCGTAACTGTTTTCATGAAAGAAGGAAGCTTTTACCAAAGAACTCTATCTAACCTGTTTTCTAAACTCAAGTCATATCTACACTACTGCTGCTACAGGGCACGTCTTCACTGGCAACGTTAAAGCGTTGTTGCGGCCGCGCTTTAACGTGGCTTGTATAGTCGCAGCAGAGTCCTGGGAGAGAGCTCTCCCAGCGCTCTAAAAAACCCACCTCCGTGATGGGCGTAGCTACCAGGGCTGGGAGCGCGACTCCCAGTGCTGGTGCACTGTCTACACTGGCGCTTTACAGTGCTGAAACTTGCTGTGCTCAGGGGGGTGTTTTTTCACACCCCCTGAGCGAGAAAGTTGCAGCGCTGTACCGTGCCACTGTAGACAAGCCCACAATGGTACTGCTATTGCTGCAGCACCGTAATGTAGACGTTTCTGGCACTGATGGAAGGAGTTTTTCCATCAGTGTAGTTAATCTACCTTTCCAAGAGGGGGTACCTAGGTTGACTGAAGAATCTATGCTCTCAGTTTCCCAGTGAATAAGGGGCAATGTTTTCAAAAGTGCATAAGTGATTTAGGCTATGTACACACTACATCTTAAATCGGCATAGATTATATCACTCGGGGTGTGAATAAGCTACCCCCCTGAGTGATGTAAGTTACACCGACCTAAGCGATGGTGTGGACAGCGCTATGTTATCAGGAACTCTCCTGCCGACATAGCTACTACCGCTCGCGGGGGCTGGAGGAATTAAGTCGATGGGAGAGCTCTCTCCCATTCTTTTAGAGCATCTGTACTAGCAATTATGAGAGGGATAGCCGTGTTAGTCTGGATCTGTAAAAGCGGCAAAGAGTCCTGTGGCACCTTATAGACCAAGGATCTCAAACTCAAATCACCACGAGGGCTACGTGAGAACTAGTAAATTGGCCCAAGGGCCGCATCACTGAAACATTTTCATACAATGATACAAAAATATAATCAAAAATGAAAAAAAATGAAGAGTAATATAGTATTATATTAAAAGTCAATGTATTAAGTTTTTAAAAACTGTAATGCAAGAGGGGTTTTAATAAAATATAAGCACTCAGTAATCTTTGGAGCTTGGCTGCCAGTGGAGTCTGCGCCTATGGCAGGCCGTGGGAAATAACTCTGCGGGCCGCATGTAGCCTGCGGGCCGCGTGTTTGAGACCCTTGTTATAGACTATGATGTATTGGAGCATAAGCTTTCATGGGTGAATACCCACTTCTTCAGATGCATGTACATGCATGTATGTGTACATGCATCTGAAGAAGTGGGTATTCACCCACGAAAGCTTATGCTCCAATACATCTGTTAGTCTATAAGGTGCCACAGGACTCTTTGCCACTTGAACTAGCAATGCTACAGAGGGGCAGCTGCATCGGTGCAGCTGTGCTGTTGTAAGATCTGTAGTGTAGGCTTTAGGAGCCTAGGTTCCTTTTTCAGAAGTGATGTAGACGCGTAGGAGCCTATGTCCCACTGAAAGTGGCTGGGAGCATTAGACTTTGGTCTCTACTTCAAAGGCTAGTATAAAGAGAAGTGGCTCTGCATAATCTGCTGCAGCATGAGATTGCAGAGGTGTGAAGTGGCTTGTTCATCGCAATAGGATGTTCCCATATGAATCAGAAAACCCCATGGAGATGCATACAACCTGCCACAATAGCTCTTAGAGGTGTGAACTGACCTATTCATCCCAATGGGTGATTTCCTCTCCTCTAACTCAAAATCTACCCCAGTCCCTGTGGTGGAATACTAATTGAAATTTTAAAATCAGCTCCTTATTGGGATGCTGTACCTGAGGAACCTCTTGACCAAATTATGCAGATTTCCACCAAGAGGTATACATACTCCTGCTCCTTTTGTGACATAACAGTTTTTAAGATAACCTCCCTTTGACTATTAAAATCATCTGATATTATAACTGATACCTGATGAACTCCTTTACCAAGTGCTTCAACTTGCACCCCTCTCTCTACTCCTGGACCTGACGCAGCACAATAATACTATGGCGGGGTGGTCGTGCCAGTTACTGTTGCACCAGTATTTCCATTTGAATAAAGGTAAAAAAAAAATATCTACAAATATTCTGTCTTTTGGGTTAGTGTTTCATGTTTAGATGTTTATTGTCGCTTGCGTACTACTTATTTTTCTACAGCAGTTTGTGAAAGAAAAATACAACTTGAAGTTTACTATGAGTGTTTTTAAAAGGGCCATATGACTCAAATGTTCTAAAATCTGAAAATACATTCAGGGTCCTTTTCCACAGAAACTGCTGCACTCACAGTTGAAATTGATAGGTATGCACCTTTGGTTTGTGTTGATTGGATGAATTGTTGTACAAAGTTGGAAATTGTTTTCTGTTTCTTTTTCATGATAAACATTATTATTGTTTTGACTGACACAACAGTATCCTGGTACCATATTAGTCAATGTCGACTTTATGCCAGACCTTAAAACAGAGCTCTATTTGGGTGCATTTTCTGATGCTCAGCAACATCTTTGATCATGCTGGCATCAATGAGAATCACAGCTACTTGATTTTCTTTTATCGATGCAGTCCCATGGTTCAGGAAATGGGTGAGGAGAAGCCTCCTGATACTGCTGCTTACTAGAGTCTTTCATTTTCCTTCTACGGAATTAAATTTATTTTCTTTTACAATTCTTCTGAAGTAAGGTCTGCATACGCCCATAGTGTCCAGCAGGTAAATTCCCAAGCTCATCTTTTGAAGTTGTTATTCAGGTTTCCTCTGAGGATTGAGAGGTCACATGTGGAATGATTGCTTTGTGATAAGGTGTTTTTGTCTCTTATAATTTTTCTGTATGAGGTCATTTGAGAGCACAGCGATTGTCTGGTTTCACCTGCACAGTTGTTGGGACGTTTGATGCACTGTTGTGATAAGCATGTATGGAACCCCTGGGTCTTGAAAAGTGTGTTGTGGGGAATATTGATTATCGTAGCATCTGTTGCTTCTGGCAGGGTCTAGTGCCATTTTGAGCTGGTGACTCCCGGTCTTTGGGGAGCTTGCTTAGCAAGGCTGGGGGGTTGTTTGAAGGCCAGATTTCTTTCAGGAAAGATTTCTTTCAGGATGTGGTCCCCATCAAGTATGGGTGGTAATTGCTTTATGATACTCTGTATGGGTTCCAGTTCTCAGACTTGTTATCTTGGGGGAAGAGCCACATTGTAGATCCAATATTTACCTTGAATATTAAAAATACTGCTTCCCAAAGGAGCAGAGGAATGCAGACTATAGCTGAAATCAATCCTGAGTGGATGATATCAGTTTATGGAGGATCACAGCCAGTTTCAGTTCCAGAGGTGTGCAAAAAAATCGTATTCGTAAGAACTGTAAAATGTTGATGTCATGTAACTTTTGGTAGGGTATTTATCTCGGGAATCCCTTGCTCAAATTACCTGACATTCGGATCACTAACCCTACCTATGATCTCCATAAGGTACAGCATTTTTCAAGACATCCAAGTAAGCATGCGGATTTTAGAGGATTTTAAAATAATGGCTGTTAAACAGTAAGCTAGTCTCAACCTTAACTACAGTTATGCTACCGCCCCACTACACTATAGAAAACAACAAATATCTTCACAGTTTGCTCCTAAAACAAAAATGAGACACCACTATTTTTGTTGCATTAGCAAATGAATTTTTATTCTCTTGAGAGTGATAAAAAAGAGTGCTTTCTAATCCAAACGTACTGCGGAGTGGCAGAATATTCAGGGTTTTTTTGCCATAGCATTTCTTAACCCCTGCCAGATGCACCCTTCTGTAGTTTCATATTAAAAGAACATTGTATATGAAACAGGAAATATTTTCCCACCGACTTTCTACAAGGTCCGACGTAACTGCTGACATTTCCACCTTTTTGTACTGACATCGAATTCTTGAAATGCCCCAGTCTATTCATGTCTAAATCATTACTTGTAAGGCTATTGGAATCAATAAGGAAATATTTACATTATCTGTTAGGGCTAACTCCTGCAACATGCTGTGCACTTTTAGCTTGATATACCACAACCCTTAAGCATGTGCTTAAAGTTAAATATGCAAGTAATCCTACTGAAGTCAATGACTCGTGGGTATGGTTATTTGCATGCTTCAGTGTTCCACTGGATTATGCTAGAGAGCTCAGCAATTTACAGGATTGAAGCCTTTAAAAAAGAGGACTAGAAAATGTCAATGTTTAAAATGGTAAAAAAATTTAGCAACATTCAAAGTTTCATGTATATTTTTACCCTGAAAAGGAAAGAATCATTCTCATGTAAGTACTTTAGCAACAGCAGCCAAATATAAGGCTTGTTTTTAGATCTATTTTCCCCATGCCACATCCTGCATATTTTTAGTCGCCTACACATGATTGTGTTCTAAGGTGGTGTACTGTGTAGTAGTTAGAGCAGGGGGGCTAGCCATTAAGGCTCATGGATTCTGTTCCCAGTCCCTCCACTGACTTACATGGGCTTGGAGAAGTTGATGTATTTGTCCCTTTGTTTACTCACCTGTAAAAGGTGTCTAATAATACCTTTCTTGTAGATATTTATGTTAATCTTTTTAAAAGATGCTTTGAGGTCCTTATGTAGCCCATGTGCAAGGCAGTCGCAGATGTCAGGACACTGAGGGTCCAACTGGCCATTCCAGGCCAATGGGGGGCTGCAGGAAGCAGCGAGAGCCAAGGGATGTACTGGCCGCCACTTCCCACCCCCATTGGCCTGGAATGGTGAACCGCGGCCAGTGGGAGCTGCGATCGGCCGAACCTGCGGATGCTACAGGTAAACAAACCGTCCCGGCCCGCCAGCGGATTTCCCTGACAGGCTGTGTGCCAAATGTTGCTGATCTCTGCTATATACAGTCCTTGAACAGAGATGATCACAAACAGTATACAGGCAATCCCCTCTTTCAGGAATTTCATCCCAAACACTAATACCCATTTCCTAGAAAGCAATTCTGACTCAAGAATTGACTCTTGTTACAGAGATTAAGGCAAAGAGCAAACTCTCTTGTTGCTTGCCACAGCTCTCCCAAAGGAACATCATCACAAAATTAACAGGATATTGGTACAATAGGAGCAGCAGAATCCAGGTGTTGGAAGTGAGTATTTGTGGCATTGTTACACTAAGCTGCATTGGGGTCTGGATTTTTTTTTTCATTTATTCTCTGTTTAGGCACTGAAACCAGGGACTTCAGGCTCAAAAAACAACATGATCCAACTTTTAAGCAGAGCCCCAAACTTGGCAATTTCTAAGTTTTTGCCATGCTACTGTATTGGCATGTATCAGTACGGGCTATCACGAATGTATTGGAAACAGCTAGCCTTTTTTCTATTTAGGCAGCAGAATTTGAAGGATTGGGGCCAAAAACTGGACGGCTAGAGCTTTTTATGACAATCTTGCACCAGGATCCTTTAACTGAAATCAGGGCAACGTAATTTATTCTATTTAACCTACAGAGTTTGTAGAGCCTCCTCCCTCCCTCAGCCCCTCCGAAATTTGTAGACTCTAGGTACAGGATGCATTAGTCTAGATTTGTAGAACACAAAATAAGTGCTAAATGGTCTCAATTTAGCCAATGGAGTTTGGGCACTGCAGCCAGAAACCAGTTTGTACCCGGGCCTGGGCTGGCACGGATATTTAATGCAGTTTTGTCTTGCAAGTTTTGCGCATACCTGTACTACAGCCATACACAAGGTACACCTTACGTCAGCTGTCTGCACACGTGTGCACTGGGTAGGACCCTGCCCCTGCGGTGGAGACCACATAGGAGCAGGGGTGGCAGGTTTGTATAATTTTTGGTGGTGCTCAGAACAAATCCAAGTCCCCCCCGCACACACACACACCTGCCCTGTAAGCCAATATACAGTAACTCCTCACTTAAAGTCGTCCCGGTTAACGTTGTTTTGTTGTTACGTTGTTGATCAATTAGAGCAGTGGCTCTCAAACTTTTTTTTCGCGGACCACTTGAAAATTGCTGAGGGTCTTGGCGGACCACTTAATGATCTTTCCAAATGTTGTTTGTACCAGTAGCTAACTATTGTAAAGCACTTTGGATAAAAGTGCTATATTAAAAAACCCTTAATAATAATAAACTTTTTTTGTTCTACAAATAAAAGCACACAACTCATATTTTAATATCGGTAGTCTTAACCTTTCTAATGCGATGGATGTGCCCTTTCTCCCCCACCGCAGCAGCCCCCAAGCTGGGGCTGGGAAGGAGGGGGTTCTCTCCCTCACCGCAGCAGCCCGAGCTCAGGCTGAAAAGGAGGGGGGTCTCTCCCCTGCCACAGCAGCCACACAATTGAAGCTGGGAAGGAAGGGGTTCTCTCCCCAGCAGCCGCAGCCCTGGAGTCTCTTTCTCTGGCTGCGGTAGCCCTGCACGTCCCAAATTCCCCTCACCCCCTCTTCTCACACCACTGCCCCCTCCCACCTACCTCCTATTGCCCCAAGGCAACCACCTCACCGTACATGTGCTGATCTTCTCCAGGGTCCAGGCACCTAATTATTGGAGCCACACCCGCGCGCCTCCACTAATTAGGTGGGTGGCCCTTCATTCTCTCATGTATGGCCGCCCAGGAGTGCACCTTAGAGGGAACTATCTGCGGACCACCTGAATGGAGCTCGCGGACCACTGGTGGTCCGTGGACCACAGTTTGAGAACCTCTGAATTAGAGAACATGCTCATTTAAAGTTGTGCACTGCTCCCTTATAATGTTGTTTGGCAGTGACCTGCTTTGTCCACTGCTTGCAGAAAGAGCAGCCCATTGGAGCTAGTGGTGGGAGCTTGGAACCAGGGTGGGCCGACAGCCCCCATGTCAGCTCCCCTAAGTTCCCTGTGCGGGTGCCACCCAACAGACTATCAATTGCTGGGCAATTCAGGTGTCCCTCCCACTCACTGCCATGTGCTGCTCCTGCCCTCTGCCTTGGAGCTGCTCCGGGAACCTCCTGCTTGCTGTGCATGGGGGGAGGAGGAAGAGGGGTGCTGTTGTCAGGGTATCCCCCTCTCCCGTTCCTGTCCCCCCATCTCCACAGAGCAGGGGGGGACACGACAGGGCTCTGAGTGAAGGGAGCTTGCTGGCATCAGTTGCTGTCTCAAAGTCTCTCTCACACACACACTGTGTGTCTCTGTCTCTCTCTGCCATGCTGTCTTTCCCACCCCCCACCCCTCCATTCCTGCTACCTTACAGAGTGTGAGGCTGCATTAACGTGTTAACCCTTGAGGGCTCAGCCGAGTGCTAGTTCACCATTTAGCAGTAAGGCATTCCCAGAGAAATATCCCACCCTCTGACTCCATCACCTCAACCAAGCTTCATAATCATCATTGCTGTGTACAGTATTAAATTGTTTTTTAAAATGTATAGTGTATATATATAAAATATAGTCTTTTGTCTGGCAAAAAAAAAATATCCCTGGAACCTAACCCCCCTATTTACATTAATTCTTTAATTGGATTTGCTTAACATCGTTTCACTTAAAGTAGCATTTTTCAGGAACAAAACTACAATGTTAAGCGAGGAGTTTCTGTATATTTTTAAAAATAATGTAAAAATGTGAGGGCTCTGGGGTGGTGTGACGAAGTGGGAATGTTCTTAATGTTTTCTCTGAATACTGTGTGGGTGCCTCAATTTCCCCTATGCATTTCTTAAGTATCTAGGTGGTGGGATAAGGGTGTGTGATTGTTGCAGAGCCCTACAGGGCCAGTGTGATGCTGTCTGCACAGAGAATGGCTGACACCCTGTCTCCTGGTAACTGATGGCCTGGGCCCCGCCCCTGCAAGGTGCCAACTGAAGGGGTTGGAGAACAAAGAGATCAGGTGACCTCCTGGCCCAGGAAAGAGACAAAGGCAAGAGGAGGAGAGTTTCAGTTTGGAGCTGGCTGAGGAAATGGAGGGAGGCCCCAGATAGGGCTCTGGCCTCCCTGCCCCCCAAGACGGACCTGACTGAGGGGTCCTGTTCTCTCTACCTACAAGCTCTGTTTTAGACTGTGTTCCTGTCGTCTAATAAACCTTCTGTTTACTGGCTGGCTGAGAGTCAAGTCTGACTGCAGGGTTGGGGTGCAGGGCCCTCTGGCTTCTCCAGAAGCCCCACCTGTGCGGACTCACTGTGGGAAGCGCACGGTGT
Source organism: Chelydra serpentina (assembly GCA_037349315.1). Classification (NCBI taxonomy): domain Eukaryota; kingdom Metazoa; phylum Chordata; order Testudines; family Chelydridae; genus Chelydra; species Chelydra serpentina. The sequence goes on along the minus strand of JBAIAC010000104.1, from coordinate 2,588,607 downwards.
GCAAGGGGATGCTGAATGCTCCGAGGTCAGACCCAGGAAGGTCAAAGCTGTATAAGCTTCTTGCCCTGGAGACAGTCCGCTCACACAGAGGGGGTTCCCCCAGAGCCCTGACTGACTCCGTATGGAGCAGTTCCAGATCATCGCCAGGTGACTCTGTGACAGGTGGGGCTGGTGATGAGGGGTTTGGGGTGTGGGAAGGGCTCAGGCAGAGGGCTGTGGATGAGGGGTTTGGGGTGTGAGAGGGGGCTCAGGGCTAGGACAGAGGGTTGGTGTGTGGGGGTGAGGGCTCTGGGCTGGGGGTGCAGGCTCTGGGGTGGGACAGGGTTCGGGATGATGAGTTTGGGGTGCAGACAGGCTGCCCCGGGGCAAGGGCCAGAGAGGATTCCCCCCAGCTTTCTCCCGCAGGCAGCAGCGAGCTCCAGGGGAGGGCCCCTCTCAGGTACAGGAAGCCCCCTCGTCTCCCCTGCGGTGGGTGCCACGGGGGGGGGGGGGGGGAGGGCGGGCCCTGCCATCACATGTGCGCCTCCTCCCCTGCTGCTGCCCTCACTGGGAGGCTGCCCCTTGTCCAGTGTGGGGCAGGAGTGGTGACTGCGGGCAGGGGGGCCCGCTGTGCTGGTGGAGGGTCCCATTGGAAAATGAAAGGGTCTGAGGGGGAAGGGCAGGCTCAGAGTCAGTCTACCCTGGCATAGTGCGGAGGGGGGGCACTAGGACCCTGAGGCAGCAGTTGATGCAGGGAGGCTGCATGGAGCTGCAGGGGAGAGACAAGGATGCTCTGCTCCCGACCCCAGGGAGGTGCCCGGGGAAGCAAGTGGGGGCCCGGCACACTCGAGGGAGATGCGTGGGGGCAGCAGGCGGGGGAGAAACCCGGCTCCGAACATTGGTGGAGCTGGGCCCCGGGGCCCTGAATATTGCCAGAGTCCCGTCGCCGTCCCTGCATGCAAGAGCCGCGCGCCAAGCGCACAAAGACAGGAAAGACACCGCGCGGGGCAGGGCGGGGCTCGAAAGAGACGCACTTTGACTGGCGTCCGGCGGAGCTAATGCCCTCGCCCCGGAGTGAAGCCCTTCTGGGCCAATGGGTGGTGGGGAGGCGACGCTTCCGCGAAGGCGGGGCGTCTGGGAGGGGGCCCCGTGCACCGTGTCATGGAGGCTCAGTGCGCGAGCGGCCATTGAGGAGGCAGGAGCTGCGTGTGTACCAGGGGAGGGGGTGGGGCGGCTGCTGGAGGAGTTCGAGCCCCAACTCTTGCCTCCATTTGCAACAGCGGCGTCGGCCCGGCGGCGCGTCCCTCCCTCGCGGCGCGGGGGCCTCAGGGAGGGGGGGAGATGGAGATGAAGAAGCGCATCACGCTGGAGTTAAGGAATCGGGCCCCGGAGAAGGTGAGGGGACGTGACGCCCCCCGGCTCCCCATTGCTGAACAGCTGATACATCGCCCGGGGGGCAGCCGCCACGTGGGGCCGGGCGCCTCTGCGCTGCGAGGCCGCCGCGTCCTCCCCCCTGCCCTCCGCCTCGCGCTTCGAAAGGTTCCTGGGGAGGCGGCTTGTGCACCCGCGTAACCCATAGCTGTTCCGCACACCGCCGCGGTGTGTCTCCGCAGCCCTCTCCGCCTACTCCCCCCACCCCATGGCCGGGCGTCCAGCCCCGGCAACGCGAGCGCGGCGCTGGACAAGTGGGGCAGCCAGTGCCTGGGATGGGCCCCCTGCCCCGGGCGATTGGCACGGTGTGAGAGGGTCCTCGGGGTAACCCGAGAGCGGAAATTAACCGCCCCCCTCCCCGGCAGCCCCTTCTCGGAGTTGCGGATCGGGGTCGCCCACTTTTGGGGGACTCCCTTCTTAGCTTTTTGCAGGCTAGTTCTTGAGTGAATTTAAGGGTGTTTCCCCGTTTGGTGTCAATGCTGGATTTAGAGTGAGAACTTCTTTCGCCTTCCCCCGCCGTCTCTGCTAACTTAACTCTTGTGCAGGGGAAAATGTGGGTCACCCACCATGCTTCAATCTCTGTAGCTTTGGGGGAGGTTTTTTTACGACCCTTCAAGCTAGAGCGGCTTTTTGGGGCTGATGAACACACTGGCATCCGTAACTTTTATGATTCCTCTTCTGGTTGCCATCGCTGCCGTGATTTGCCTTATTTATTTTTAACTTCTACTACGTGGATATTGTAAACAGGTCAGAGTTGCACCGAATCCATTTTAGAACTATCTTGGGTACATGACTGATTTCCTGTAGTTCTCTTCCAGCAATCTGCAAGAGACTGGCAGTTTTTATAAAACCTGTGTAAAATGCTTTCCCCCCTTCTTTCTCTTCTGACATTTGGAGCTGTTTACTTTGAATTACATCTTTTTTTAAATTCTCTTCTTTCTCCTTCCCACCCCCTTCCTTCCCCGAGTTTTCAGCTCTGCCCAGTGAGCGCATGATGGGGTAATGGCACCCTCCTCTCTTTTCCTTGAAATCATACTGCTTATAACCGGCCTTCCTAATGGCTAAAGGCAGATAAGGCGATTGCTGTTAGGTCCTGTTCAGTCATCAGAGACAAGATAGGCTTCTCGTTTGTACCTCCACCCACCAAGCAATAAGGTTCGGTTTTGCGAGGTCATGTACAACAGGGTTCGCTTCTCTATGCCCGCCATGCAGCTAGTCAGGTAGCTCCTCTAAGTAACTCTGTGATGGGAGTGGACTGGAGATGTAGCGTGCTGCAGAGAACGCCAGCCCCTGCCGCTCTAACTTAACTTCAAAACAAAAGTCCAGTGGAAATGGAACCTGCTTATAGTGAAACTTTTTGTTTCTTTTATAGCGAAGTAGGATGAAAGTCCTGAAGTGCATTGCAATGTGCAGATTGCATGTCAAATATTTTTCTTAACGTTTTATTTCCTCTTCAGGCAGATAAAAGCAATTATGATCATAATGAACCTCTTCTTAAATGGGGGAGCCCAGGGTGTGTGCTTACACTGTAAGATTCAATGATATATATATAGACAAGTGTGTTCCTATAGATTGTCTGAAGGAACTTCAAACAAATGTATTTAACAGAAGTTTAAGGCAACCATTTTCAGGTGATCATACTCATTTATATATATTGTGTTCTGCATTGGGAAGGATTTTTCTGCACTCAATTTTTTTAGGGGGGTGAGTGGTTCAGTTAATCTCCTGTAGTAATTTCATTGACTGCTGTGTGATCAACGTGCAGCCTTCGCTTCCCTGCTGTTGAACTCGGCCAACAAATGATTTGTAGCTCCAGCAGATGTTTTTGCATTTAGGTCAGTAAGAATGCTATTGACCATGCTGGTCTAGGTGCCCCAAGAGTAAAGTCCAGATAGGTTGATATCAGAAAGTGGTGTTGTTTGGTGCCAGGCCGAGAGATTGACCTGATTTACAGTGAATGTAGAAGTGCAAAAAAACCATTAGTTGAATAAACAATACATATTTTGATAATTTCTGGGACAGATGTTTTTAAAAGCCTAAATATGCATTTTAGATTAGCATTAACATTTAACTGAAGAGACTGGTATAGCTCCAAAAGAATAGTTCCAGTGTTTTGGAAAAGGTTTGTTTTGTTTTTGTTTTTAAAGAAAAATCCTCTACAAACTTTGTTTAAAACAATGTTGAGGCTTCAGCTCAAACTGACAAAAGTAAGACCAAAGCCAAGATACAACTTGTACTTTCCCCTCTTTCTGTAGTGGTGTGAAGTAAGGCTCTAAATTTTGTACCTCTTATTGGTCATTTTGGTGGATAATAGACAAATAAGTTGTCAGTCAACAAGTGTGATGTTCTTTAGAGCCACCCTTATTTCAAAGCTGAACTTTACATACTAATATTGGACTGGATCTTTCTTTTTTTTTAGCTAGGACATTTTAAATGTCAGAGTTTTGTGGGAAAAATGTCGTGACCATGCATGTTATAACCCACAGTAAATGGTATAACGAAGGTTAATTAGGTGGTCCTATTTTCACAGAATGTCTTGTATTATGAGAAAGGGTAATAGAATAATACATTTAAAACACACAGAAGGAAATATTTTAAATGCACAGTTAACCTGTGGAACTCACTGCCACAAGATATTGAGGCAAAGAGCTTTAGTGGGATTTGCAAAAGGATTAGGTTCTTTTATGGGCAATGAGAATGTCCAGTTAAATTGGTAGAATTAACAAAATTTTGGGATATTAAAAGATCATGCTTCTGGATATAAGTAACTACTTAAGTGATGGGTTTAAGGAAGAAATTTCCTTTATTGGCATATTATTCCTTAATTGTCCTGTGTGCATGGGGTTCCTTGTACCTTCCGCTGATGCATCTGGTACTGTCCTTTGTCCGAAACATGATACTTTATTTGATGGACCATTGATCTGATCTGGTTTGGCAATTCCTATGTTTCTATCCATATAAAGGCCCATGTGCATCATTGTGGTTGTTATCCAAAGCCATATATTTCTGACCAGTAACATGCTAAAGTTTGCCTCTTACATATTTTCCTTTTTATGACGATGCTTCAAACTCTACTGCTTCAAGTATATGCTATGTTATTTTTAGTAGGTTGGCAATGTTAATTGTGGTGACTGTAGGCCTCTGATAACTTCAGTTTTTGCTTAAGTGAAAAATAAAACATATTGTCTTCATGGTTTAACTCTTCAAGCTGTTGGTTTAGATAAAGTTCAGTGTGCTTAATGGTCTTCATTAACCCAAAGAGTGACTTTATATTCTGTTTGAAGGTGACAGAGTTGGTGCTTGATAACTGTCGGTCCAGCAATGGTGAAATTGAAGGCCTGAATGAGTCATTTAAAGAGCTAGAGTTTCTCAGTATGGCCAATGTAGAACTGACATCACTGGCCAGACTCCCCACCTTAAGTAAGCTCCGAAAGGTATGTATCTATAGACTTTAAAGACTGTTAGTCTTTAAGGTGCCACCCGACTCCTCGTTGTATTTGTGGATACAGACTAACACAGCTACCCCTCTGATACTTGGTATCTCTAGACCAGGGGTAGGCAACCTATGGCACATGTGCCAAAGACGGCACTCAAGCTGATTTTCAATGGCACTCATGCAGCCCGGGTCCTGGCCACCGGTCTGGGGGGCTCTGCATTTTAATTTAATTGTAAATGAAGCTTCTTAAACACTTAAAAAACCTTATTTACTTTACATACAACCACAGTTTAGTTATATATTATAGACTTATAGAAAGAGACCTTCTAAAAACGTTAAAATGTATTACTGGCACACGAAACCTTAAATTAGAGTGAATAAATGAAGACTCGGCACACCACTTCTGAAAGGTTGCCGACCCCTGCACTATACAAAGTCAGTTCTCTTTTGCCAAATGTATACACCTCTTTATATAAAAAACTTTGGTTAACACAGCTTCTGGTACCCTTTCAGTATTCACAATCACATTTGTGTCATATCGAAATGTCTTACTAGAATGTGTTTGCAGGGCTGTGAAACGATACCAATCTAAACTTTTCAAGATTTAAAATTGGTGTGGGTATTTTTAAAATATGTTCAAATTATTCTTGTCCAAGAACTTTTGGAACAATAAGTGGCTTATCTATTCAACACTAGAAATTAGGTTCTGGTATAGCCTTCTCATGATAGTAACATTTTCATTGATGTTTTTTAAGTAATTATGTATTAATAAAATACACCCATAATAGTTATACAGGGTCATTAATGTGTGTACTCTGTCATGTGCATCATTAATTTAAAAATGAGATCTGAGATCCTGAACTTAATTGCTTCTAATTTGAAATTATCCTTTGTAATTTCTGTAAACTTCAAAGTAGTCTTTCAAACAGAGATTGACAGTTCAAGGACTGATTAACACATGTAACTTGCACGGATTAATGTCTGAGGCAATTACAATATTACTTTTTAATTTTACAGTTAGGTTAAAGATATTTCATGCAGTTAAATGGAAAAAGAGAGAGGGGCTGGGGATGAGAGATATTAGGTGAAAACCCCGCTCCAGAGGATGAAACACCGGTTCCATTGGAGTAACTGAGAGTTTCACCCATGACTAATGGAACCAGGATTTTGCCCATTATGTCTAAATAAAACCTGTACAAGGATCTAATGTCAGGTTTCACTTTCTGCTAAAAATCTAAGGTCCCAATCCTGAAAACATGTATGCACATGATAAACTAACTGTGCTGAGTGTGAATAGTCCAGTTGTAGTCAATGGGACCACACAGGCTTAAAGTGAAGGATGGGGACCCAAGTATGAAACTGTTTACTATGTGCCTGATCCAGATAATTCATTAAAGTGCTGTGGAAATAAGTAATATGTTAGGCTTTGGAAATATGTACACTTATCAATATAGGTTCCTTTCTTTTTAAGCAAACTTTATTTTATGTAAGTAGTCTGAGGCTTTTATGGGTTATAGGAAGTCAAGTGGTCTTGTGATGCATTTATTGTTATAATAAAATACAAACTCTTAATTTCGATAGCAGTGAAACCAACCATCTAATTATCCAATTTTTGTGTATGGTAGTTGGAATTGAGTGACAACATCATTTCAGGAGGCCTGGAAGTCCTGGCAGAAAAATGTCCGAATCTCACATACCTAAATCTAAGTGGCAACAAAATCAAAGATCTTAGCACTGTGGAAGCCCTTGTAAGTATAAAGTTGTTTTTTGTGTGTGTTGTTTTTTTTAAAGAATTGTAAGCCATTGTTAAATCTTTTTTTATCTTTGATACTGTTTTTTTAAATTTAGAGAGCATATTATTGAACATAATAGTATTGGTTGTAAGTGGCTGACAATAGGAATGCCTTACAAGTACAACGGATAAATGCAATAAATGGGGTTTAAGCTAGTGTTACATAGGAGATCAGTAAAATACAAAACAATAATAAACTGTGTAGTTTAGCTGCCAGTGTATAGATTCAACAAAACTGAGAGGCATCCAGAGAGCAAAATATTGTTTACTTTTTCCATACTTCAGGTTTTTTGCCAGTTCAAGTAATACGTGGGTGTATTGAATACAGAATCCTCCTGTATTGAATAACTCTGCTGTAATAAATTAATCATCCCATAGTTCCATCAAGACAATAGTTGAAAATTTCCTATCGGAAGCTATCCTGTGTTAGCAGGGGCATGGACCAGATCAGAGGTTGTCAAACTGGTCTATAGTCCGTGTAGCACTGGCTATCTATATATTGCTGGTCCTCCTTGGCTTTCAGTTGCTAAAATACACTGAAAGAAACTAAAAATACAATAATTACTTGCCTAATAACTTTTCTTTGTAAGCAATTATAGTTGCCACAAGAATGTTAAGTGCGTGGGAGGTGTCCATGAAACTATCTTTGAAGAGGTGCTCTGTAGTATGGGAAAAGTTTGGGAGGCACCTGTACTTGAACTCTTTAAGCTTATCTGCAAGGTCTGTTAGTGTGAGCGCCAGCTGGTGTTATGGACTCTTCCACGGAGCACTAAAAGTTTCGTCGTGTTTTGATGTAATGACCCCTTTAATTGCATGATCAAAGCCACTCTTGGGTATCTTAAAAAAAAAAAAAAGGAAAAAATCCCACCTTTCTTCCTTTCAAGTTTATACGAGAAATAGGTTGATTAGCACCTAGGGGTTGGCGTGTGTGTGTGAGTAGTTTTGCATTTGTGTAGAAACTGAGGGGTAAGCTAAGTTGAAGAAATAAATCTTGAGGTGTAAGTGCCTGTCTAAGTTCTGTTTTCTGCCCTCGCAAGCCACCTCCTGAATAGTTTCACTCTTCTCGTGGAACATAGCTGTTAAGAAAGATCATGGATGCAGAGGGACAAGTGATATCTGTGACCTTAGTGGGGCTTCTTTAATTATGAGAACAGACACTTTATACTGAACTCTGTATATAAAGGGGAGTCATTGCAGAGAATGGAGGACCAAGGTGGTGAGTAGCTGAATACACAGCCTATTGTGTTTAGGCTAAGACTTGCAACTTGATAAAGGTTCAAGGTACCAAGTAGTTACTGTGTATTAACTGGAAGAAAAAGATGAGTACTCTTAATTCTTCATTTTCAGCAAAACCTTAAAAACTTGAAGAGTCTCGACTTGTTCAATTGTGAGATCACAAACCTGGAGGATTACAGAGAAAGCGTTTTTGAGCTGCTTCACCAAATCACATACCTAGATGGATTTGATCAGGAAGATAACGAGGCACCTGATTCAGAAGAGGAGGAAGATGAGGGTAATTTTTCTAAATGTGCTATTGCTAGTAACTAAAAATATACTTTACATTATCAGTATATAAAGTTGAGACAAGAGTGACTCTTGGACTGCAGTAGCACAATATCATAAGCTACATTTTTGCAGTATAGATCTGTAGCATTCACTCATTCAAATGATGCCTACGCTGAGTTATAGGAAGAACTGCACTCAGAACATAGTCAAGAATGTTGTGCAATTCTTGTTAAATGAGAGAGGCTTGTACTCGAGTAAAGATACGATTACATTAAAAGAAATAAGTAAGCGAGCCAGTGGTAATCCATTTTGTTAATGAAAACTTTTTTTGGGGGGAGGCTTTCTCACTTCATATCTGATCTATGTGGAAAATTATATTTCAGTAAGCATACTTGTATCACAGGAGTAGAAGTCAACAGACATGAGGCCTGTAGCAAAGCTAGTATTGGAATCCCCTTGTGACTTCGAGCATCAGTTTTCCTTATTGCTAAAATAGGGATACCACCTTCTTCATTGCTATTGAGGGCTAATTTATTAATGTTTGTTTATAAATGGTTCTGAAATTAGATGGAAGGGTCTGTAGAAGTGCAAAGTTATTACAATTTCTGCATTGATTTCAATGCAAGGATGGAAGGTAGCAAGCCTTTCTTTAAATACTGTTAGCTTTAGTGATCATGGTCCGAAGAGTTATGAAAGACATCTGAAATGTTTGTTTCACATAGAGCTGTCAATGAGTGTCTTCATGTTGCTATTCTGGTGGATTGTACTTTGGCTTTAAATTAGGTCTGTCCTCATACTTAAGTCTGAGTTGTGTTCTTTAAGAGAATTTCACCAAAGAGAAGCTAAATGTGTCAAATGCTCTATTTTGAAAGTGTAAACAACAGATAAGTAAATGTAACAGTATCTGAAAAAAGTTTAAAAAGTAGTTTCAGATAGACCTGGTTTAGACCTGTCCCTAAATTCCACCTGCCAGCCTTTGTGGTTCACACTTATATTTAAAATGTCTTCCCTGTAGCTGCATAAAATACCCTATACAAAACTGCCTATTTGAAAGAAACTGTCAAGGTGGCTATGTGCCACTGCAAATATACAAAATAAAAATGAGATCTCTTCTGTAATATTTGTTGTTCTAACTGTAGGTGTTTCCTGGAACAAATAGGAAGTAAAATTCAGTCAAGAGTATTGTGTTAAGCTGGCTGTCCTTTTAAATTTTGGACCTTGATCTCTACAAGTGACTGTGCAGCTGACACCCCGCAGTCCCCTTTCCCTCTGGCATCTCTGAAGATCGCTGCAGGCTTAGGGATCTGCACGTGCAGAAGAGTCACTTGAAGGATCAGGGACCTTGCCCTATCACCCTTGGTATCTAAATGCTTGTTAAGTTATGTGTTTATACATTTTATAGTCTTCATATATTTTAAATAGTCTCTCTTTTCTCCAGGATGCTGTCTATTTTTTTAAAACTTCCGGAGAAGACCTTGTAAATGAGTTGTCTTATATTTTTGGGAAGCATGTAAGATGCGTTTATGAACAAATCATCAAGTTTTAAGCAAGGATATATGGAAATATTTCCTTTCTTTCAGAGGGAGATGAGGATGATGATGAAGATGAGGATGAAGCTGGTCCACCAGGAGAGTATGAAGAAGATGATGATGAAGATGATGGAGGTTCGGATTTGGGGGAGGGTGAAGAAGAGGAGGAGGAAGTGGGCCTTTCGTATCTGATGAAAGAGGAGATTCAGGTAAATTTATACTTTTTCCGCTACTCAGTCCAAGAAGTAGGGGGGGAGGGATAGCTCAGTGGTTTGAGCATTGGCCTGCTAAACCCAGGGTTGTGAGTTCAATCCTTGAGGGGGCCATTTGGGGATCTGGGGCAAAAATTGGGGATTGGTCCTGCTTTGAGCAGGGGGTTGGACTAGATGACCTACTAAGGTCCCTTCCAACCCTGATATTCTATGATTCTAAATTTTAATTTCACAAACTCTGTTTCTGGGGTTTAGGATTTTCATGAGGCTATATGGCTAAACACAGGTGCGTTTTGTAGAAACTGATTCTTATAAATCTAGCATTGTATGTAAAGCAACAGACCACTTTAGATTTTGATGATAAAGTTCTCTCTCTGGTGTACTCAGTTGAGCATAAGTGTTGGCTATTAACTAAATATCTCTGCATTTCTCTTAAGAATATGGCTTTGATTTTTCTAAACTTCCATCCCACCACCTAAAATGAAAAATGTCTGTATTTTCTGTAAGCTAGAAAAACAAGACCCTCTCTCCCCTCCCCCATGTTGAAATTGTACACTACTACCAGCTAAACTGTCAGATTAGAATATTTTTTGGAGTAAAGTAGATAACCAATTTTTTTAATAGACAAAGAGAAACAAAATATCCTTGTTCTTGACTAGGTAATCTACAGTTATAACAATAATAGTCAATGCTACTTTATCTGAGTAACATTACAATTAAACAGGGGGAGGGAATCAAGCTTTTTGTAACTAATGCTATTTTACATGGGGTGGGATTTTTATCCCCTTGGTTCATCTGTAACTCCTCTCAGCACTTCTGCAAAGCTAGCATCAAAATTACCACCTTAATTCAAGGATCTCAGAGACGTTTATAAACATTCACTAACACAAGCTTATTGAGAAAGGCAGGTAAGAATCTCCATTTTAGATGTGTGAACTAAGCACAGGAAGAAGTGAGGTGACCTAATCATGGCTACATGAATCAGTGACAGTTAGAAATAAAACACAGGAATCCTGACTCTTAGTCCTTGTCTCTAACAACTAGACACTTACCCTGTTTTTTGTATGGAGGAAGTGTATTTTTGTTTCTGTATAGCAGCAGTTCTCACTCTTAAGAATTTCTGTACCACATTTAGAACCAAAAGTATTTGGAATACCACCTTCATAACTTTTCAGTGTAGTTGTATCAGATTCTTATTTTAATATAGGTTGAATCTCTCTAGTCCGGCACTCTCTGGTCTGGCAACATCCGTGGTCTGGCATGATTTTATTTTATGTTTTTATGCTTTATCTACCTATTTCCTTGTGCTAATACAGTAAAATTGTGTAATAACACTAACACTTTGTTATGAAGAGAGCTGGTAAGCCTCGGCTAGGCGGTGGCGCGTTGTTCTGTTTATTCGCCTCGTCGAGATAAAAATAAAGAGACCCGCTTGCTACAATATTGATCTCTCGTGGTTCGGCAAATTCTCAGGTTCGGCACCGGTCAGGTCCCACGGGTACCAGACTAGAGAGGTTAAACCTGTATTACTCTTCAAACCATCCTGCACTCCACATGACTGCTGTGCGTGTACCACCAGTGATACATACACCACAGGTTGAGAACCACGGTTCTTTGGTGGTCTTTATTTTATTAATCATAATGAAGTATTTATAGAACTTTCAGTGCTTTGTATAGTCTTACAGAATTCTGTAACCTTTTATCAGAGCATTGAGATTTTGAGGAGGTGATGGCTGAAAGTCACTACAAGAAGGTAGAACTAAATTTGATTTGAGTTGAGTAAGAACCTTTTGGAAATTCCTTTGGAGAATGGACAAACAAGGGTTTGGAAAGAGAAAAGAAATTCTTCAATGTTAAAATCTTCAGTGAGATAGTAGCTTCTCTATACAGTTGCTTTTGGGCGCCAAGGAATTACAGCCCGCATTAAAAAGGGCTTTAGAGGAGTTGGAAACCATGGTAGCACAACAGAGCTAGATAGTGAGGATGCTTTTTATTTGCTACTGATAAAGTGGCCTATATTGCGCATGCAGTTCGGGAAGTTCAAGCTGGTCAGATTTTTATCATATTTTGGAAAGTGTAAATGAGGGATAGAATCAGCCAAATTATATGCCATTTAAACCAGACCGTGAAATAAGTAGCCTAATTCAAAGCTTTCCTTATAGATTCAGCAAGAGCTAGTCTTAAATTTTTGTGTTTAAAGACAAAATTATAGATAAAATTTTAACTGTAATGCCTTCAAATTTTTACCACATGGCGTAATTAATGTGTATAACATTAGCAGTTACTGCTTTAGCAAATAAGGTTCAGTTTTTCATCGAATCTTGCTGTACTGCAGAGATCTCACAATGTTGTGTGATCTTGTCTGGGGTTTGCAGTAACAAGTTGGTCCAATTTAAGCCAATATGCCAACTGCAAACCTGAAAGAGCAACTTTATTTCTCACTGTTTAGAAACAACTCTGACATTTACTGTATTTTTTCTTTATTGACATTAGTAGCAAAAAATTAGATCTGTTCATAGTTCATCTATTTTTGCTGCCATAGTTTCTCCACAGATTTTCACAATCCTATTTCTGTGACATTTTGATAAAAGCTTTGTTGTACTGTCTTGCTCTTCCTTAATGTGTCATTTTTTAAAATTCCTGGTGGTATCACAAAGGATTGATAAGTGGGAAGTAACAAGAAAAAACTCAGACTACAGGCCAAATTCTGATTTTATATATCTGTGCAACCCAGTTAAGTGCAACATAGAGAAGAATTTGTCCTCCTGTCTTCATACATCTGTATAGTAAAAAACTGAAAGTAAATACAGAATGTGATCACTGAACAGAATAAGTGCTTTGTGTAGAGAAAACTGAAGAATAGGCTGCTTAAACTAACCTTAGGTATACTGCAATTTTTAAAAATCTGATTAAATATTTCGTATTGTGAAGGATGAAGAAGATGACGATGACTATGTTGAAGAAAAAGGTGATGAAGGTATGTTTCACTAATTGTGAAAGTAGCATGTTTCAGAACCCTTCTGAATTGATTCTTTCAACTTCTGTAATTTAGGAAGTTGAGACTAGTAGTCCATTAGTATAAATTATGTCTGTCTAGCTGGTCTGTTTGAAGGTATGTAAACACAGGGAAAGAAGGTATCCTGATATGGGCTTATGAAAGATTTCAAAAGTTAAGCATTTAGCTGAGCAGCCATGCATTACTTCATATGCTCTCTCTTCTCCTGTAACCAGTATATCTTAACACTTAACTTTTGAGTAAAAGTGAACAAAAACAATTTTCTAAGCATTTTTATAGAAATATTTTAGTGCCCTAAAGTATATAAGGGGAAAGTTGCCAAATGAAGGAGCTACAGAAATCTAACTTCCTAAGGTGGGGCTGTTGCACAAACGTTGTAAATTTCATTTATGGCAGGTTTAAAAGAGGTCCATTCATAATGCATCAGAAGTGTCTGAATTCCATGGTTAGGGCTTAAAAGCAGCACTTTTGGGACCCCCTGCAAAGCCCCTTCTCCCCCATGGCATCTGCAGAAAACATTTTAAGGAGGTGTCATTTAAGAAAAAACAAAACCCAATGTCCTGTTTAAGGCTGCATGCTTAAACTCATTAGTTGGATTTTTTTCCCCATCTAGTCTCTTTCAGTAGCTTCTTAAAGAGTTTAAGTGAAATTCCATACATTACTGTGTTATGTAGTTCCTATAAATATAGACAAAGGCTTGGAAATAGATGTCTGAGGGAAAAGAGTTCTGTTTGACTTCATCTCGAGACCTAAGAACGTTGAGAATATAAACAAGCAAAGTGACGAGCTGTCTTGTAACTAATAAAAATAAAGGAAATTCATCCTACTTGGAGAATATACTGGTACCAAGTGTATTGCTAGTATTGAGGAATAGCGGCATGTCATATACTGTTAGAGTGAATGATCTTAAGCTCTGTCTGTTGAGAATATTAAGTTCTCTTTGCATGCTACGAATAGGATACTTTTGTATACTCATGCATACAATAAGTATGAAAATAATCAACAAGATAAATTGGTTAAGCCTTACTCTTAATAGGCAGAGGCTACAAACAAACTGCCAATCAATAGGCAAATAAACAAAAGCGGTTGCAAAAAAAGAGAAAAGTGGAAAAAAAGGAAAACTTTGGATTGTACCCTTTCTTTTTGTGTCTGTTTAGGTTTCAAGATGTTCAGGGCAAGGACCAGTCATTTTATGTTTATAAAATGCCCAGCATGTTTTTGGATGCTAGATTAATAATAATAATTGTTCTGTTAGTGGCAGTAGTGTAATCCTGCTACTGTGTAGTAAACATCTACATACTGTGATAGGTTGGGTGAGTTACTTATGTGGTTCTGCTCATTTTCAGTAAGGACTGTCCAGATTTAGAGAGATTTACAAGGTGAAAAGATTTTTTTGAGGTTTTTGTGTAGCCCTTTGAAGGCAATTTCTATATTAAATGTAGACTAGTAAACAAATTTAAAAATTCCTGATTGCATTAGTAGACTTTTGATCTACATTCTTGGCTTAACTGAATACCTCTTTGGACATTTGTACTCTGGATTTTAAAATCACTGATATTGAGCTATTCAGTGTCGTAGCCATGTTGGTCCCAGGATATTAGAGAAAGTTGGGTGAGGTAATACACCGGACCCTCACTAGAACACGGTGTTTGGGATCCATGCGCGGTACCACGTTAACACGGGGACCGCATTATAGTGGGGGATGCTTTATAGCGGGGGGCGCTTTACCGTGGATTCCAATTTAAATAATTTATTTTGGGATCCATGGTTGCAACCGTGCTATTACCGAATTCACACTATGTAGACACGCGTTCTAGCGGGGGTCTCCTGTACCTTGTATTGGATCAACTTCTGTTGGTGAGAGAGGCGAGCTTTCAGGCTTACACAGAGCTCTTCTTCAGGTCTGGAAAACATACTCAGAGTGTCACAGCTAAATACAAAGTGGAACAGATTGTTTAGTATAAGTAGTTAATGCACATTTCAAGGGACATTCAAGGTGTTAACGGTCCACTTCATCTTATTTACCGTGACAGTAAAGCAGTCAGTGAGGATGTTTAAATGGCCAGAAAATGATTGCCTGAGAATGTCAAATCTTAAATTTTTTAAATTGCATTTCATATTTTGGCCACAAGAGTGCATAATAGGCCACTTGGATTAATTATTGCCACATTTTCTGTATGAAACTGTTGAAAATTAAGAAAAGTAGGTTAGTAAAAGCAAAATCAGGTTAAATGTGTCCTCTCTCCATTTTAAATCTCTATATAATCTGGTTTACTGAAAATATAATGTACAGTCCAGACATGAAAGGATTCACATGTACATCAGACTGAAGAATAACCTTTTTCCAGTATGAAATGTTGTATATTCAGTTTGAGTGTTCAGCTTATTATGGCTCGCCTGAGTTACTCAGAATAAATAAGACACTGGATGTTTTTGAAACAACCATCAATAGCACATAGATGTATAGTAATGACTGCATATAAAAAGAAAAAATATAATTTGAAATAGTCTGCTAGTTTTTTATAGGTAAGAGCACAACACATGTTAACTTCTTGATGTTTAAATTGAGTGTAATCAAATATATACAAACTTCTTTTTCTCAGCAGAGGGTGTCCAAGGAGAGAAGAGGAAACGAGACCCTGAAGATGAGGGCGAGGAAGAGGATGATTAAGTCACTATAGAAATAAATAGGACCAGACTCTTTAAGTTACAAAATACGCAATAGTGATCATGCAGATCTGTATGTCTCCATGTACCATAGATGTCCTTACAGAAGATAACATGTTAACTTTTTATAGGAAAGGTGTGGTTTTACTATTTTTGCCCTTTTTATCATTCCAAATAAGATGTAATAGCCTGGTAGTGAACATATGTAGAAAACAACTTTCAACCCTATAATCACTGAACCCATTGTCAAGTTTTCCCTTAGAATTTTATTTGGACTTCTTTTGTTTTATACAAGCTTGCAGTGTTTGTCATTATTAGTCCACAATTAAAAAAGACAGACTTTTACATGGGTTTAGTATGGCGAATTTCATTTAAGATTTTAAAGTTATATATAAACTGAAATCAAAGATGCTGTAATGTGATAAAGTCAACAGTCTATTTCAAATGAAAAGTTGGTTATCCCAATTGAGCTGACGACAGGTCCTACTTGGAGTCAACTTGATTATTTTAACTTGAAAAAAAAAAAGTGACCTGTGAATTATTTTGGGGGCGGGGAAGGAAATGAAGCGTAACCCTCTTTTACTATGTTATTACTTATGAGGAAGGCCTAAACAGGTTTAAGGCCTAGTTTTCCCTGTTTATTCTGAATATCAACTGTGCTTGGAGGATTTATTGGCTATGTTTGAGGATGTATATTGGCTCTCATGCTTTAATTGAGTGGGGGAGATGTGATATCCTTAACAAAGGCTTTCTTTCTCTAAAATGTTTAGTCATTGAAGTTAAATAAATATTTCAAAAAAAGTAAAAAACAATCCAAAGTTTTTAAGTCTAACCAAAACTCCCTTTCCTTCTTACTTGCTCAACTTTCACTCACTTGGCTCTTATGTTGTCATTTTATTAGTTCCCCAATTATCATAGTCTTTGAGGTGAGACAGACAGGACCTGAATTTCTAATGTAAAAACAAGCAGGTATTCCATCAAACACACTTCTAAATTAAAAAAACCCCAACCTTTTAAAACCTTTATAAGGCGTAAAAAATGTGTGAGATCAAAATTCTCATCTTTGCAGGTCACTTTTTAAAATTTTTTTGTATCTGGTTGCATCTAAATCATTAAAGGCCCCATTTCAACAGTAAATAGTTCTTAGTTTTCTATCTTGGAAAGCTGCGGGAACTTGTTCTACTTTAGTTGGTTGCAAGTGCCGAAGATGTGCAGGCCAGGCTTTTCTTCTGGCACACTGTTAATTGTGACTGGCAGATCTTAATAAATTCTGCCCCAATGGACTCTCACTTTCCATTTGAGCCAATGCAAAATAGAAGTTCAGACACACAGCACTTCTCTTTTGCAGTTGTAATTTGGATTTCAAACCGGCATCTCAATGCAACACTAACTTGCATTATTTCAAATAGATACTCAACCAAATATCACACACAGCTTTATTCAAGAGACTCTATTTTTTTATTATATATCTTTCTTGGCTGACAGTAACTGCGTTTAAACTGTGGAAAGATACCAGGGGTATGCCTGGACCTGTATAGTGGAGTCACCCATATAGAACAGTTACCTGTAAATATTTAAGGCATTTCACGTACTGGCAGACTTTAAGGCTATGTCTACACCATGAGTTAAGGGTGTGATTTCCAGTTTGCATACGCATACATGTGCTAACTCTCATTGAGCTAGCATGAGTATAAATAGTATTTAGCACGGCAGCATGGCTTAGCTGTGCTGAGTATGTACCCATAGGGTTCAGATGGGTTTGTACTCAGCACTGCTAAACCATACTGTTACTGCCCGTGCAACCATGGCTGAACTACTGAGAATCACAGTCCTAGTTTGTATAGACACAGCCTAAATGTGATACATGATTCCTGAATCAAGTTAAGACAAACCGCATGAGCAAAGAAGTCCACAAAGCCCAATTTATTGTTGGTTTTTTTTTTCTTTAATAGAGCCTTAAATCATAGTTCATGTGGTTGTAAAGCATAGCCAACTTTTAAAGGCATTTGAATGGAATGTATGAGGCAGTTGGCAAGATTTGGAAATATATTGATTAAATGGGTTAAAATTTTAAATGGATATCTGTAAAGACTCTAGAAAAGTACTTGGTGAAACAACATTTGCAACCACAATCTAAGTTCCCATGTTTGTTGTATGAATATTAAAAGAATTTAAAAATCTTAATTAAGTGCACACCCCTTCTTTCGTCATGGAGGCTCTGTATTCAAAGCAGTTGCTTTGTATTCATCTTTACTATCTCAAAGTTTTCCCCCTATATGTTTCTTTGAATGTTAACTTTTTTAGTCTCAGCAAATGAAAAAACCTTCCTATTTACAAATATGTACTTAAAAATCTCTCAATATAAAGGTTATACTACACTGTCTTGTACTGAGGCATACATAAATTGTACTTAAATACAGAGTTAAACTGAAATTTAATTAACTTTAGTCATTTCCATCAAAAATCTCTTACCAACAGTCTTGTTTCAGTTAGCAAGTCTGCCTTAAATCATCCAATGTTATAAAGGTTAAGCTATTTAATTATCTTTGGAGGGTTCAGTAGATCCTTCCATAAAACATGCAGGCTTACATTTTTTAAAACTGTTCACAATGTGGTGCATCAGCTGCTGGTGACAAAAGTCTGAGCCTCACATGCAACTGACTTTCTAAGTAATTTGTCTTTTCCACAGTGTTACCATTTTAAATATAGTTTCCCACATTTGTCAGTCAGCTTGACATGTAACCAAGATAGTACAGCTTTTTTTTTTTTTTTTTTTTAAAGGTAACACAGAGCCTCCAGATAACTTTTAAAATTTTGTTGCTTGGTGGGTGGTCTTTTCATGCAAATATGTAAGGGTGGGTTTTATATTTTGTAGAGGTTTTTGTCCTATTTTAATGCTCTTTGTATGGCAGTATGTATATAGTGTGTTCAGTTCCTTATCAAACCCTTTCCTTAAAAACTTTGAAGTAATTGATTTTGTGCAACTGTGTTTTGAATAAAGCCATGACAGTGTTAAATAAAAAATAAAAAAAAACCCTGCAGCACTCTTCTGATGACTTTTAGTTGTAACAAAATGTGTTTCTTCCCCATGTGTGCTGTAAATTTTAAATTAAAGTTTTTCAAACTGAATTATTTCAAATAAATTGAAAATTTATTGTTGGATTAATTTTCTAGCATATAGCTTCCATTTAGTAGCTGAATTTTTTGTTTGTATCAGAGGAATAAGCAGTATTTGCTATTTCCCAGTATTCTCAGTTAATGGAAACTTACAGTGTACTTTTATTATAACCGCAACTACCTCTCCTTGTAAAGTTGTTATTGAAGTAATAACACTTCCCTCAAGTTTTAAAATACATTGTGTTCATATGTCAGTAGGGTTGTCATTGGGGGTGGGGTGGGGGTGGGGAATCAATTCTGCCTTGTATAATACAGTAATACCTAGCTCTTATATAGCACTTTTCGCAATAGCATTTTGAATTCCATATTTCAGAGAATCAAGTAACTACAAGTGTGAAAGGATGATTCCAAGATGATAGACTGACTTGCTGTTTTTTAAAAAAGTGAACTTGTTAACAGGTTTTGATATTTATTTGCATTGCAGTAGCTCCTACAGACCAAGGTCCTATTTGCTACACACCATACTGTCACTGTCCCAAAGACCTTACACTCTAACTGACCACCCAGATTCAGATTGGCTTCCTGAGAGAAACTTACTTTCTATAGAATTGTATTTTCCTAAGCTTAGCCCTCTAATTTTACCAAGAAATTTAGTTCTTGAATTTTGTTGCTGAGAGTTCTTTGCACTGAGATTTTTTGACACCTGTATGTAAACCTAAAATGATGTCAAGAGAATTGAAATGCTTTCCCACGTAAACTCAATGCAGAAATGAGTGTGCAAACGCTAGCGCTGCCTGCCTTCTCCATAAACTGATGCAATTCAACTACAGTAAATAGACAAATCTTGTGAAGTAAAATCGATAGTGGGATGACAGGCAAGAGCTTGGACCTTGCTTTTTTGTGGTTAGCTAGACATCTCTTGGAACTAAACTTCTAGCTCAGTCTCTTACTCTTCTGATGTAGAAACATTGAGGTCTCCTTCAGGTAAGACTTTAGAAAGCTACTCCCTCTACTCCAAGGAGCTAGAGATCCAGGGGTGAAAGTAAGTTGAAAGACTGGTAAGCTCGGCCGTGCCCTCCCCTCCGGGGCATGGCTGGGGGGGTTCAGCGTCCCCCAGCCAAACTGTCCGCGCTGCCCAGGGCTCCACTGGCGATTTAAAAGACCCAGGGCTCCAGCTGCAGTAGCAGCAGCGGTGGCCGGAGACCTGGGCCCTTTTAAATCGCCGGGCCTGGGGCAGCTGCTCCTTTTGCCTCGTCGGTCCTGCCGGTAGAGTCCGTACCAGCACGGCTGCCGACGGGGAAGGGGCGTGACTTTGCGGCCCCTTCCCCATCGGCAGCTCTGCTAGTACGGACTCTACCGCGTCAGCGCTTTAATGTGAGCCGGTACGGGTTCTTACCAGTACGCCGTACTGGCCAACTTTCACGCCCCGTAGAGATCCCATTGCTTTTATTTTGAGATTGGTCCAGTATCCTTGACAAAAATCCCCTGGATGCACTTGAGCAAGCTAGTTACATCCCTCGTTTCTGTCCTAGAGGACTGCTTACTCCATTGATATATTTCTGAAGCACTGGAAGTGCTTCAGAATGAAAGGCATTAAATTGGCTTCACAAAATCTTATGTGCCTATTTCCCCAGTGGATTGGGGGGGGGGGATGGTTGGGACTGAGTTAAATATTAGGCTTTTATAAGGGCAAAGGGTAGGTGAATATATCTTGGGTGTAAATTGGTAGTTTCATAGCCTTGTAAGTCTGCAAAAAAGTAAAAACATTACATTGTGGTATGCCAGTATATAGAGGAGAAAACAACTCTAGTGCACAGTACTTTCTCTTTAAATACAAAAATAATGTGAAGACTTGAGGCATTCATGGGAATAGGTGTTCTGAAAATGAGTGCCAAGGCTAGTATATTGTCCTGATCTGTACTAGCATGCCTTTCTCTCTACAGCATCTAGTAAACCTTAAAAAAAAAAAAATCTTAAAACTGCGTTTGTCTGCCCAGTTTTTGATAGCTGCTGCCTGGACACATTTATGGAAAGTGGAGTGGTTCCTGGGGTAGGACAGTTATGTCAGTATCAACAATGCAAAGTTTGGTGCTTTCTCTTAAAGAACAGTTGATTACTAGTAAGGTTTGTACTGTTGCTTATGTCATCCTGTCACAATCTGCACAGGAGTCCCACCTAGGGTGACCAGACAGCAAGTGTGAAAAATCGGGTTGGGGGTGGGGGTTAATAGAAGCCTATATAAGAAAAAGACCCCAAAATTGGTCCTGTCCCTATAAGATCAGGACATCTGGTCACCCACCCATATTTTTTCCTCATACTTTCTCTATTTACCTCTTCCCCCACTTCCTGACCCTTCTTCTTTAGTCCTATTTCTCTCCCCTCTCTTGTGTGTGTGACTGATTCTCTTTATGCCCCATATTTTGCTCTCCCATGGTTTTTCCCTCTCACCCCTGCCACATCCCCCTTGCTATGCTTCTGTCTCAGTGCTGTCCTGCATCTCATTGTGTATGTGTTCCCCACCGGGTCAGTGCACACTAACAAGTGGGACACAGCAGCCTTTTTCCAGAGAAGGCTGTGGTAACTAAAATGGGGGCGCCCTGCCACATCCCCTTCACCCAGCCAAGCGCAGCCTGCCTGAGGCAAGAGCTGATTGGCCGCTGAGCGCGGGAAAGCCGTTATCCACGGGTTTTCCCCAATAGAGCTGCAGGGGCTAGGCAGCCACCCGCCGCTGACTGGCTGAAATTTGCCGCAGTTTCCACCCCTCCCCTTCTCCTTCTCCCTCCCCCTCTAGCCTCGTGCGCAGCCGGCGCGCGGGGATTAAGCTTTGAAGTGGCGCGAGCGCTTCCCCCCTCGGCTCCAACGGTCGCTCCCCAGCCCCTCCGCTTCCCGCCCCCGCCCTTTTGCCCCACTATGGCTCAATGATTTATTTTTGTAGGGGACGAAGGGGGAGGGGTGAAACTCCTGCCCAGTGCCGTAAATTCCACCTTTGAGCCACCATTTGCTATATAATGTCCGAAAAATAAATTAATTCCTGTCAGATGGTTAATATTTTTCATCCCCCCCCCACCCCCGAAGAGAAACACCCACCCCCAAATCCTGAACTTTCTCCTCAAATCTTGACTGAAAAATGTGATTTTTGTAGTGGGCGAGAGAGCTCAAGGATTGTTTTAAATAATCATTTCCCTCGTAGTTTTAAAAGTTAAATTTAATGTGTCAGTTGCTGTCCAAATAAACATCAAAATAAGGCAAATTCTATCAAGTACACAATTTACAAAATATCCTCTCACCACCCCAGATCCTCTCTGTACCTGTGATTTTGTTGCTGGTCTGCTGGGAGATTCTGAGGCCAATCAGACCATTGCTCCACCTTTCCTCTCAATAAGTACTGGCAAGATGTCATAGCTCCCTCATAGGCACACTTGGGCACTATGGCTTTTATCCCCCATGGGACAGGCACCCTATTCTGGTGTCTCTTACTTGCTAGCTGTTTTAATCTCACCCCAGGTAATATTTCACTCATAGGGGTATATTTTAATTAGATAGCTGCTGAACCAGTCACTGTTGCCAATCCCATACATGAAAATTATGAGATTGTCTTGAAAATCATGATTTTTTTAAAGAAAATAAGAATTCTGTTTGGTTTTCTTGTCTTCTGGTGCTGTAGACTTTACGGGTAATGTTTTCAAGCTTCTCTCTGCAACAGTGGGAGCAAGAAACATACATTTTTAAGACCGAAGCTGAGATTCTCATGTATTCACGTGAATCCAGGAGCTGGGGTTTTAAGAAAAGCATCAATTATCGTGAGATTTTTGATAAAGTTGTGAGAACTGGCAAAAAAGCCCCCATGTCCTTACAAGCAAGATGGGTAGCACGTTTTGAGCTTGGCAGCAACCAGTTTGGAGAGATGGTTAAAAGAAAATGGGATATATACCTGGTGTTGCTAAACACGAGTGTTAAAAAAAATCATGAGTCAGGCCACAAAATAATAATGAAATTGGTTTAAAAATAGATTAAAACTAAAACAATGTTGGTTCCTTTTATTTGCCTTCTGGTTTCTGTGTGTTTGGGATGCACTCGATTCACATTTTCAATTTTTTCTCTAGCCATAAGGACTAGAAACTTTAAATGAAGGTTGAGGTTCTTCACTAATCACATGCCTCCAGGAAATGGGCCTTTAAAAAATACTATGAAAGGGGGACCCTGGGCAAAAGCAGGGTCATAAGTGACTAGAAAAGCAGAGGGCAATCCCATTCTGTTCTTGGAGCCTAATCTGACTTCCTTTAATGATAGACTCTCATTGATTTAAACGAGAGTTTAATTGGGCCCTTGGAGATAGGGTAGCTCAGCAAAGAATTGCCTTCCATTTTGGTCCTGCTGTTTGAGGTGATTAGTGTTGCTATCCTGATCCTTCAGCAGAACGTGAGGGATGCGGGAATTGAATGAGGACTTGCCTCTTGTGCTGGTCTCAGGATAGATGGTTGCTGTCTACTCCAGGCCTGCTGCCAACAGGCAAGGTGGGGAATAAGTGAGTTCTGCTGCTGAAAGAAGAGATTGGACAAGTCTCTGAGTTAGAAATCCTGGCAGGGCTCCTAGCAATTGCTTGGAATTAAGTTCATGCGTCAAGAGCAAAACATCTATCAAATTACATGTATCGTGTGATTGCAATTTGTCATATGGCTAACACAATTCAGTGTTCCATTTATATTAAAATACATAAAAATGTACGTACATTCATGAGAATGGGAATGGCTCCAGTTCGCTAGTAGGTCAGACTAAAGTGGCTGGGGAGGGAGTTGTGAGAGTGCTGCAGTTCACATGGATCCAATACCCTACTTAATCACAAGAATGGAGTAATCTGGCAAGGTAGAGAGAGAACACCATGTTGTGTGCATAGGTTCATGATCTGCATTTGTTGCTCAGTGGCCAGTCACCTAAAAAACTGGGATTTTATTGAGTTGTAGCCTTAATTTTCTAGGGCTGATGATTTTGCCTGGACAAAGAGAAACATTTAAACCAGAGCATATGTTAAGCTTCAGTTTTGGACTTTCCACCTTGACCATGTCCCTTTTTAAAAAATAACTTAGATGAGGAAACCCTATCCTCATGCCTCTTAACTCGCCTGCCAAAAATGAGAGAAGATCCAAAAATAAACTTAATAGACACCAGGACAAATCAAAAGAAAACCACATATTACATAAAAGCTGGCAGTTTCTGGCATTGGGGAAAGAGAGCCTATCCCAGAAAATGAAATGGATTCCAATTGCATATTTATTTTTGTGTTGGAGAGAAGAATTCCTTTTGCCATTTTTATGTGGTGCTTTAAAACAATATAAATGATGTGTTCTAGCATTTACTAGTTCTTCTTTCAACAGTAAAGATAAATGCAGATTAAAAATTTGCATTTATGTATTGCTGACCGGTGGGTAGCAAAATGAAAGTTACTTGAATCCCACTTTCTGAAGCACTGTGTGGCAGCTCACATGCAGAATAGAAGGGTAAGTGGGAGAGGGCCTGTCTCCTCCCATTTAGAAATTAGGATTCTAATTTTTCTGCAGCACACAGATCATATGAGAGTGGAATGTGGGCGGGAAAGATAGGAGGCAGAGAATATTTTGAATGAGATGGGAGTAAAAGTGTTTAGAAACAGATTGGGAAGGGAAAAGAATGGTAAGGTAGTGCATTTGAACACAATAATAAAAAAGGAACCGGATTGGAAGCAAAATCAAGAGAGTGGTAGAAATGGAACAGATCTAGTGAATAAGGAGACAAGCTGAGTGAGGGGTGAGAATTTAACACAGAAAGCAAGAGCTGAGTAGGGAAAGAGGGAAACAAATGAGAAGGTCAGGAGAACGGTAGACAGTGTCAATGCATAGAGTAACCAAAAAGAAGGCATGAGAAAGTGATAGTACAGACTGGATGGAAAGAAAGAAATAGAGAAGGGTAACACAAAATTGGGGTGGATCAGAGGGGAGAGTTAATTCAGCAGAGAGAGGGAAGAGTAACTGTTGTGAATACTTAGGCACAGTTCTGACCTCAGTTACCCAAGTACATCTCCCATTACATGCATTCTCTTCCATCCTCCCAGTGTGTCTGCTCCATTCTTGCGAACAGGAAAGATGCTGTTTGATGCAAAGAAAACACTAACTAAATAAACAAGTAGGAGATTGGAACCTTTGGAACCTTTGGAAAATGGTGTTTTCTTTTGGATAAAAGAGGAACAAAATAAATTTTGAATTTTTTCTGCTAAAAAGACAGGATTAAATAGGGTTGCCAACTTTCCGAATGCAGAAAACCGAACACTTCTGCACCACCCCCTACCCTGCCCCTTCTCCGAGGCCTCACCCCCGCTCACTCCATCCCCCCTCCCTCCGTCGCTCACTCTCCTCCATCCTTGCTCATTTTCACTGGGCTGGGCAGAGGGTTGGGGCGCGGGAGGGGGTGAGGACTCCAGGGCGGGGCAGAAATGAGGGGTTCGGAGTATGGGAGGGGCTCCAGGCTGGGGCAGGGGTATGCAGTGTGGGAGGGGCTCTGGGCTGGGGGTGTGAGCTCTGGTGTGGGACTGGGGCTGAGGGGTTTGGAGTGCGGGAGGGAGTTTGGACGTGGGAGCTGCTCAGGGCTGGGACAGGGAGGAGGGGGCACAGGGTGCGGGCTCTGGGAGGGAGTTTGGGTGTGGGAGGGGGCCAGGGGCGGCTCTCACAATTTTGCTGCCCCAAGTAGTTGCCGCGGCCCAGCCCCCGACGCAGGCAGATGTAGCTGGGCCCTGCCCTCGACGCCTGCTTGTGTCGGGGGCGGGGCCCCGCTACGTCTGCTTGCGTCGGGGGCGGGGCTCTGCCCCCGACGCAGGCAGTCCCAGTCCGCGGCGGCAAGGGAAGAGCAGTGGACCTGCCGCCCCATTGCCGCCGCGTATGGCAAGAATGGGGCGGCAGTCCGAGTGCCGCGGCAGCAATTCAGCAGCGGGAAGAGCGGACCTGCCGTTGAATTGCCGCCGGGGAACTCGGATTGCCGCCCCATTCTCGATGCCGCCCCAAGCACCAGCTTGGAAAGCTGGTGTCTGGAGCCGGCCCTGGAGGGGGCTCTGGGCTGGGGCCAAGGGGTTTGGAGTGTGGGAGGGGGCTCGGCTGGGGTAGGGGTTCGGGAGTGGGTGCAGGATGCAGGCTCCGGGAGGGAGTCTTAGTGTGGGAGGGGACTCAGGGCTGGGGCAGGGTGTTGGGGTTCAGGAGGGGATTTGGGGTACGGGCTCTGGGCGCTTACCTCAGGCAGCTCCCAGAAGCGGCCGGCATTTCCCTCCGGCTCCTAGGCAGCCAGGGGTCTCTGCGTGCTGCCCGCGTCCGTAGGCATTGCCCCCACATCTCTCATTGGACGTGGTTCCTGGCCAATGGGAGCTGCGGGGCTGGCACTTGGGGTAGGGACAGCACGCGGAGCTTCCATGGCCGCGCCTCTGCCTAGGAGATGGAGGGAAATGCTGGCCGCTTCCGGGAGCTGCACGGAGCCAGGGTAGGCAGGGAGCCTGCCTTAGGCCCGCTGCGCTGCCAACCGGACTTTTAACGGCTCAGTCAGCGGTGCTGACCGCAGCTGCCAGAATCCCTTTCAACTGGTCGTTCTGGTCAAAAACTGGAATACTGGCAACCCTAGGATTAAAACATCAAAGACACATGAAAGTATTTAAGACCACCTAAATGACAGTAAATTACACAATTGGAAAATTGGTAAAATTAAAGGGAAGATTCCATGTTTTTGAAAATTAATTTTATAACATTGATTATACAATTCAATATATATAATAAAAATGGAGACTGGATTCAAAATCTACAACTGCTGAGTGATTGTATGTTCGAATTAACAAAGGATGGGAAATGTTTAAGCATCAAAAGAAAGTATTTGGAAAGAGTGTCAAGTAAGATTTCTTACGAATATCTTTCTAAACTATGCAACTTTCCCTTTTCTCTCAGGTTGCAAGATTGCATACCAGGTAAAATGTTTTTTATTATTAGGAAGGCTGTATTAAAAGATGGTTGTAATCAGAGAAGTGACTATTAAAAAATGGCACCTTCTTACTCTAAAGCTTCTTGTGCACCTTCAATTTCTATCTGTTTACTTAATGGACACAAACTAATTTTAAATACTGTTAGCACTGCAGAACTAATACAGTTTTATTTGAAAGAGCTGTATGTATTGTCAACAGAATCATTAGTTAAATTCTGAGTTTAGGATCTTTTGTACTAATTAGTGATGATGTAAGGAGGCAGTAATAATGCAGTTGGATTTTCAGGTCACAGTGCTGGTTATAGAAAAATCATTTTGATATATGTACTGAGCACACTGGATCTGGTCATACTTGAGGGAGAGTTACATTTGGGACACCACAATGTGATTTTTAGAGTCATTTTTTTTTACTATAACAGCATTTTTAAGGTATATTCTCCCGACGTAATGAAAGTGATTAAGCAAATCATTAACCAAATGTTATGCTTCAGATGAACTTTGTTTTGCTGAAAGTGTCTTTTTTATTATCTTAAATTTTAAAAAGTTAAGTTTAAAAACAAAAGTTTGTTCCTGGACAGAGACCCAGTGTTTTCAGCTGTTGTAAACCTTTAAACAACTATAAGCCCTGCTATATATAACTACTTGATAGCACAGCTGAGTTGTCTAGTCTTTTGGAAAGAAACTCAAAGGTTTAGGCAAGCTTGTGTGTAGCCTGAGTTCTGTGATGCACTTTGTGAGCAAGAATGATGGAAAGCTTTCCCCATCTTTCAGACTCCACTGAAACTGATGGGGTTTCATGATGTATGAATTTAACCTAGCAGCTAGATAGTATACTGAAGCACTTTAAACTTTTATTATAGCACTTCATTTAAGTTAACTTATAGATTCACACACATTTTATAATAATGACCTTAGGTTTATATTATAACTCTTATGTATTTTGAATTTAAAATACTTATAAAATTCACACTATCACAGGTAAGTCAGTGACAGTTTCTTTCATCAGAAAGAACCCAAGATACTTTAAAAATCGAGACTGACATACAAATTGTATTCAGGGATTACTTCATCTACTGTTGAAATTCAGCCAGTGTTTAGTCTACACTAACCCCCCAATTCGAACTAAGATAAGCAACTTCAGCTACGTGAATAATGTAGCTGAAGTCGAAGTATCTTAGTTCGAATGAAAAGGTACTTACCCGGGGTCCACACGCGGCGCGCAGGCTCCCCCGTCGACTCCGCCTACTCCGTTCGCGGAGTAGGATTACAAGCGTCGACGGGGGAGCACTTCCTGGTTCGATTTATCGCGTCTAGATAAGACGTGATAAATCGAACCCAGAAGATCGATTGGACTCCTCCGACGCGACGGGTGAGTATAGACGTAGTACTTAGGAAGTGGAAAATATCTTCTAAAAATGAAACTGGAAAGGAGAGTTTAGGTAGGGAGAATAGGAGTATCCATATTAGAATTTATTCAGGACATCAGGGTTAACATGCTTTAGCAGAATATTCATGGGATCTTTAACAACAGTAAATTGCTAAGAACTTATTTTACACCTTCTGCATATTTTGCAGTACAGTGCTCTACAACAGAGCATGTGATTAAGCACTGACTCAAAAGAAAGAATACCAGATATTTAAAGACCAATACTACTTCCAGAAAGTTCCTTAGGTTTCTCACATCCAAATTCTGGCTTAGTCCATCCCGGCTTTTACTATGATTCCGTCAGATCTCACAATTACTATTGAATTTAGACTTTTGTTAGCATAGGTGCTGGAACTAGGGGTGTTGTGGGTGCTGCAGCACACCCTGGCTTGAAGTGGTTTCCATTATATGTAGGGTTGACAGTTTGGTTCAATGGCTCTCAGCACTCCCACTATCAAAATTGTTCCAGCACCCCTGTTTGATAGTTGTATTTACATTTTCTTTTGAGTGAAACAAACACATTCACTACTGCCTTTAGAAGTGTAAACACAATATTTCCTGAATCACTTATGTTTTTTAAAGGTCAGATTAACACAGATTGACAGCTTTAAAACTGATTCAATGAAGTCAAGAAGATCTAAACCTGATATTATCATAATGCCAAAGGAATCAGGTAAAAGTAGATCATGTTGTTCTTGTCTGAGACTATCATTTGAATATTTAACGCACTGAAGACTAAAATTGGTAGGAGTGTCTAAATCTGTTTTGTATGTGTTTTATCTGCATAAACACTCATATTAAGGATAATGCTGTATTGTGTTAGCTTTTTTGTTTTGTTTATTCTATTAACGATTGCTTGGAACTTTGATGCTTCTTAATTAAAGGGAGGTAAATAGCATAGACTAGCTCCAGACATAGTGCTATTCAAGTTTGGGGCTTCTCTTGTTCTGAGTAGCGACTATTTGTTCTGTGATGATTCTGAGATGTGGCTAAGGATCAGTTTAGGCTCTTAAGTATATTAAATTACAAAACTGTGTTTTGGTGAATTGATTCAGGACTCCTGAAACCTAGATACTGATTGGCACAATATTTATTAATTTAAAATGCTTTGAATATTAGCCTTACAACCTTCTTGATGTCTTGAGATATTTTGGGCTTTGTGGGAGCTCAGCACAAATTAGAGCAGTCTCATTTATGCTAGAGATTTAGCCTGGCACAGAGCAGCTCCACTGTACATAAAGAGGGCAGTACTGTTCAGAAATGGAACTCTAGTTTAGAAACATTATTACATACACTTGTTAATAGAGTAATCTCAATGTGAATATAAGCACTGTTACTCAAGAAGTGAAAGGTTGCAAAGACAAATTGTCCCCTGCTGACACTGCCTCATTCTGAGCAAATTGTACCTACTTATGATAGAGCTCTTAGTGTTCTGTCTCTCTTCCACTGTGGCAATACTTGTATAACTCATCAGGCCAATAAAGTATTACTGAATTGAAATAAAATTAATTGAATTGATTTTGGTTGCCTGTCTGTGTGATTGGGGCATTGCAAATACTGATGGAGGGGAAGTGCAAAAATAAGGGTGAAGTAAGTCTTCTGACAGAAGAAGATGTAACAGCTAGAGAAGATGCCAAGGACAGTCATGGGGTATGAAGGCAGGGGTTCTGGAGGCTCTTCTGTGACTTCTTATCCTTAGTCTGTAAATCCGGACTGCAGCTTTTATCTAATACAGTCTAAATTCGCTTCATTGCAGTAAAATGCCTTCTCTATCTGTAGTAAACAAAATGCCTTCCTTACATTATCATAAAATACATTCATCATCAAATGTGTTCGTTGTCAATACCGTGGCATAAATGGAAGTAGTTATGGAATAAGCTGCACTTTATTGTGTAATGTTAAATTAAACACATATCCTATACTAATTAGTTTTACGTTTCTAATTTCCAGCAATATTAAACCAGATAGGCACAAATAAATGTTATAAAATCAGTGTACACTAAAATATATATATATATATATATATTAAAATGCTTCTAATTTTATTAAACCTATTCAGTGGAATCACTTAAAGCTTTCACAAAAAGTTAAATATTTGATCCCATTAAAAAGCACTGTGAGTTTGGGAAGTAACATTTTTTTCCCTAGAGAACCGATTAAATAAATTAACACTTTAACTATATTTTTCAAGATTTCTTTTACTATGGAGTCACAACTAGCACTTCCATAATATATATAAAATGAGGTTAAGGTACCTAATTGATTCTGCATGGTTCTGAACCCCTTTGTAATGTCCAGGCAGACTCCTCCTTTTATCCAGCCCATTTTAAAATATATAAAATGTTCAGATGTATTCTAAACAAATATACTTTATCAAATAATTTCCAAAAATGAATGTACACTCAAGCTATTGTTTGTTTGATATGTTTAGTGCATCCCTATGACAGTTTTTTTATGATAACTTATTTCAATAGAGGAGGAATTATTGACATCACATGTGCGCCAGAGCAATGAAGAAGTTAATGAAATGATGTTGAAGATTCTGGGAGATTTGGAACCAACAGAAGTAATACCTAGGAAACAGTTACCTTTGAAGGTAAGAATGGAAAGTTAGATACAATTACCAAATACAATGTAAAGACTGATCATTCCATTACTTGGACCAAGCACAGAGGACACATTGTGACTGATTTCCCCCATTTTGTGCAGATGAGGTTAAGGGTGTGTGAGTAGGGAGGCATAAGCCATGGGCGGTGGGTATAACAGGCCAGGAACCCACTGCCACGGGACACTGGAGTGGGGCTCCTCGGGCCAGACCGGGGCTGTGGCTGCTCAGGCTGGCCTGGGGCTCCTGTGGTGGTGCGGGTGGGGAAGGGTGGCTCAGGGTTCCAGCCGGCCCAGGGCTTCTCTGGCCACAGGGGGAGAGGGAGGGCAGGGGGCTCAGGGCTCCTGCCGCAGAGAGCGGGGTCTCATGTGGAAGGGGCAGGGCTGCAGGGATAGCCTCCCCATGCCTGGAAACATGCTTTTAATAGAAGATTTGGGGCCAACCACCATTGTTTTGTATTTAGAATTTGTGTTTCTAAAAAATAAACCAATACATTTTCTTAAATCCATTCTTCTGCTGGTATTTCTGTTTAGAGGATTTGCACGCAGAGCACTATTAGAAGATCTGCACATAAATCCAAAGCTTCAGATACAATAGAGACCCCTATGTTTGGTACTTAAGTGGCTATTCAACTTTTGTGCTGCTCTATTTTGTGTTGCAAATTTGTAAAAACAATGCAAGTATTACTTAAACCTAATAACATAAAAAATGCAACTAAGCCCCATACATTTGTGACAATTGAATTACATCATCTATAATAAGTGATTAATATTGTACATATATTATTGGTTGCACAATACATCTATCTATATAAATAATAAATATACAATAATACTGCTGTAAACAACCTATTCTTAATTAAATTATTTTAATTTATTTTAGTACAATAGCAGCCCCACCCTCCAAATGTGGTATGAAAAAATGTCTATTAAAGAGTTACTTGTTCTAATAATATAAGATGGAGATTCTCTGGGTGAGGTTCTGTGACCTGCAATGTGCAGGAGGTCAGACATGGTCATAATGGTCCCTTCTGTCCTTAAAGTCTATAAATCTATGGACTTAAGGGCCTGAGGACCTTACTTGCCTTGTTGGAATTGGAGCAAATTCCTAATCAATGATCATCTATTATAGCTGAACTAATGTAAGCCTCAAATGTAGATAAGGAAAACTCCTATGTGTACTAGGGGAGCTTCCCCTCAGTTTCAGGTAGGAGTAGGCGCCACTGGTGCAAATCATAGCTTTCCTTGTCTAGAGTCAGGGTTTGTAACAGTGCAGCTGCACCGATAGCTGACTAATGATTGCTGCAGCCAGGATAAATTCTCAACGTAGACAAGGTCTGATTCTCCACTTCCTTGTATCTTGTGTAGTCATTTACAATGTGCAAACTGAATGAAAATAAGGTGTAAAATGCTGCCACTCTGATTTTGGTGATATTTTATACTCAATTTGCACATGTATAAATGATTACACAACCATCAATGTGAAGAATCAATATGTATATATTAAATTTGATCTGTAGCTTGCAGACTGCTTATACGATTAAGATAGGCCTCCACTTGTATTTTTAAATCAACATTATGTGTTTTCTTAAAGCATTTGAACAAAAAAAAACCCAAACACTTCAGAAACCAGGCAATAGTGTGTTTATATGGGAATTTACCTTCACAAAAACAAAACAAAAAAGCATAATTAACCTGTGGTACTCATTACCACAAGCTATCATTGTGGCTAAGAGTATAGAAGGATTCAAAAAAGGAAAGGGACATTTACATGAATAATGAGAACATCTACAGTTACATAAATTAAGATTTTTTGTACGATTATAAACCTTCATGCTTCAGATTATAAACTGACCACTAATTTATGGATGTCAGGAAGCAGCTTCTCCTGTTATTCCTAACCTTCTGCAGTTATTCCAAACTGTTCAGTGTGGGATTTCTTGTTCATTTCTCTGAAGCATCTGGTAACAGCCACTGTCAAAGACAGGATACTGGACTAAATGGAACAGTCCAGTATGGCAGTTCCTAGGTATCTTACAGATGTAAGTAGGTAGTCTGTGACTTGCAGCAGATAGCAGATAGATCTATCTATCTATCTAAATTACACATATACATGCACTATGGAGCATACTAAAATTTATTATATATTTTTTTCTTTTTTAGAATCTTCAGGAGATCATTGCTCAGAAAAGGCGAAATACTTATGTAGACTCTGATGTTTCACAGAAGATTAGGTGGGCTTCTGAAAAAAGGAGGAAAAGATTTATTTTGGCAAAGTTAATACCTAGGGCCCCAAGAAATGACAGCTGGATTTCCAGAAAATACAATAAAACACAAATATGTATGATAGAAAACAAACAGACCAGTAAAGGCAAAATGCAGGAACAAGATAAGAATATAAAGTTTAGAAATCAGAAACAAACTCCTAAATGTGTCAGAGGATTATATCCCAGTGCTGGAAAAGCCAAAAAACAACAAACATTAAAATATACTAAAAATATTAAGAACAGAAAAGCCAACTGGAGAAAAAAGAACTCAACAAGCAATGCTAAGAAGGAGCAAGTGTTAGTTCTGAAGGAAAGAAGAAAAAGAGAAATATACATACGGAAAAGAGTAAAGGTTTTTAAAAATCCAGTAGTTCACGATAACTCATCCAACTATTTGTCAGTTTATGTTACACCAGTTATTGGTCAGAGTAAATTATCAAAAAGACTAAGGAGAAACCTAGTTGGTTTTAGAAGAAATACAAAAGAAACATCATTGAATAATTTCTTGCAGAAATTTGATGATTTTCTTAAATACCTTGCAAGACACAGAACAGTTGGTAATGAAAAAGTTACAGGAATTGATATTAGTCTTAAAATAAAGAAATCCCCCAATAAGTCTCATGTTCCCATAGGAACACAAAAACCAAACATGAAAATTCTAATATTATCAAAAAGTACTGCTCAGCCTCCAGGAATACTGTCCTTCCCAAAACATATAGGAAGAGCTGAAAAAAAAAGAAAGATGTCACACATGAACTCTTGGAAAACTCATTCTGTTTCTTTAAAAAAAATAAAACATCATTCTGAGCATAAATTCAGACTCAATACATTTAAAACAAATGAACAGAATAGTGTTTTAAAAACCAAAGGGAACAAAGAAACAGTAAAGCAGATAAAGAAAATAGAAAGGGGAATGGCAGAAAGACCTAGAGGCACAAAATTATAGATTTTATTAGAAGGTTTAAAAGATAAACAGATGAAAAAAATCAGTTTATAAAATTCAACACAAAATAGTAAATGTAGGATTGATTACTAAAAAATCCCCAATTCACAGCAAATTTGGAAGTACCATAATGATGTCAACTCATTTTAAGAGACAGAAGACAAGTAATTGGCACAGACAGGAAGCAAACACTGCTAGCCTAGTTACTCATTTGAAGCTGTCAGAAACAGTAAAACACATACCAAACAATCCTAACAGCAGATCAAAGCAAATGCAACTTGGCCACATGCATGAACTGCTAAGAGAACTAAAGATATTCATTAGGATTTTACTACAGCAGAAGCAGGCACAGGAAAATGTTAAACATTTGACTAAAACTTCTGCCAAAACCCCCTCAGAAACTCCTTAATATGCCTCAATTTAAAAAATTCAGGAATAAAAAAAATTCCTGTGAAACATTGACTAAAATCTAAAAGTGTTGAGGTGAAAGAATTTCTCATATTGCAAATTGGGAGGAACAAAAGCAAAGTTAAGCTCTATAAAAATATCTTCATCTCAATTTCAGTCTCTAGGGAAGAAGGAAAAGAAACTTTGAAAAAGATGTGGATTTGAACTTTTTCTTTTCCTAGAAAAAATCATTAGTTTGTTTAATAAAAATTCTTCAAGCTAATGTTATTCAGCCAAAGTGAATTCAAGTATTTTACCACCAAAATAAAATATTAGAAGTTTGTTAGTATTTAATGGTACTTTACTGAAGTATGGCTTTGTTCAGCTAGACTTTTAAGTTCATATTCAAATATATTGATTCTCTATGTTCATTCACATGAATGTGTTATATCAAGCATATACAGTAGCTGAAATTACTTTGGATAAACAGTAAGCAAGTCCATTAAAATAACATCAAATAAGTGAAAACTCTAAAAGGGTTGATTGCCCTTTGGGCTCTATTCCAATATTTTCACTTGCATATCCTTGACTTTCTTTTTGTCTTTGTAACTTCTACACAGGTCAGTGGGGCAAATTCTGGCACTGCAAAATAGCCAGCCTCCAGAAAATGCACAGCCAGCAATAGGAGCAGAGGGCAGAAGTTGGCTGTACTTATTCTGGTCTCTTACAATCAAAATCAGAAAGTGGTTTCCCCACAGACTTTCCATGACTGGAGCTGCAGAAGGGGCTTTATATATGGTGTGATCTAAAAGTCAGGGGATATGATTGAGATGTCTATCCCTGTATGCTCACTGATGTGGTCATGCCTTCCACTCATAGCCCCTCTGCAAATTATTCCCATCTTGTCTAGAAATAGAATGTCAGAAGGAACTGTATCTGGGGTTGATTTTGGCTGGAATACACTTTTACATTAATGCTAAACTTCAAGGGGCAATAAGTGAAATAATTACTCTTAATATTAACATAGTGAAATAATTAATACTATATTAAGTCAAAGTACACAATCACATGCACAATGTTAATTCTTGAAATCAAGAGGGTCAATTAGTCCTCAGCAGATGGGCCACTTTAAAAAATGATGGGTCATACGCTGAATATTCATTCAAATTTTCTTCCAAAGATAGTGTTGAATGGAATTCAACTTTAATGAATCATCTTACCAACATGCTGAGAACTTGCTATCGCGGAGCAGTTACTAGTCTTTGTTGAAAACACTATCAAATATAATATAGCCTTTTAACACTAACCTATCAGGCCAGTCTGAGTTGTAAAGATCTGTGCTGGAATTCCTTTCTTTTGGGTTTTCCCTCATTTTTTTCTTCCTTTTTTAAAATTCTGCTTTAGAGAATAAAACTATAGCATATATAACAAGAGGTGTATTGTAACTAACCTTAGACTAGTTTCAGACTTGGAGCTTTCATAGTTAGCTAATTAGAATTAATTGCATCTTTTAATGCATATGTCATACACTCTATGGGACACTCTATACTACTGTTTGTGGGGTTATCACCACTATCTATGTGGAGGAGCTGAGGCTATGGGTTCAGTGCACAAATCTAATGGTTCCCAGAGAATCCGTGATAGGCCCTGATCATCGGTTCAGAGGCCCAATGCCTATGAGCCCGTACTCTCAGCAGCTCCCCTCATAGTATGGCTTTATTGGGGTCTCTCTACTACAGACCCACACTGGCCACAGTTTCCTCTTGAAATTCCATTGGAGCTTCACTGGGTGCAGAAGAGTACAATATTTGTATCCTGCGCCTGGCCTATCCACCCTGCCTTGTATTTTCTTTAGCAGTGTTAAAATAGATATTCTATATTTTGTACAAACTTTTATATTTCCCTTGTTTATTTCAGTGTACCTTTTATCTTGTGCATTCCTTGTAAAATAATTGTTTATATCTTATATTGTATTTTCTACCGTACATTTATATAAACATGTCTTTCATTATCCTTTAGAAAATATTTTTGTTGTATTGGTTGCAAAAGCCAACCCTCTGCTATTTATAAAACATTCATTTGTAAAGTTTCTCTGTTTTAGTACAGTTAACAAGAAAATAGAGTGGGCAAATGAAAAAATGTAACTGGGGAATAGCTTGACATTGATTTTTATGCAAAACCCATCACTAAGTTGAAGAAAAGTTCTGCATGCAAGATGGTGAGCAGGATGGTATAATAATAAATATTTTTCTTGTTCAGAATGCTTTATAAACATCAATCCTCATAATACATAGGTCAATAAACGTTGCAAACATCATTTTACAGAAGGGAAATATTAAGCAGACTTGCCCAAGTGAATGAGAAGATTTACAGAAAGCCACAGTAGAAGTAATTGTCAAGGCAGGGATTGGAAATCAGGAAGTCCTGGCCCCAGGCCTCTGTTCCCATCATTAAATCACACCTCGTTGACAGCTGATATTATTAAAAATGTTGCTTAATAGTGTAAATTGTTATTAAAGGCCCAATCCTGAATTTTTCACACAGGGAAAAGTCTCATTGAAGTCAAATTCAGCTTTCCTTTTGTTAGGAGTGCAGGATTGGACTGTAATACTGTTACTGTGATCACATTACACAGTGTTAACCAGAAGTCAAATGCCAGCAAAATTTATTGTTTTTTTCTAAAGGAGTTTAAGTGCTGTGAAATCAGTTCCTAATATCAAGACTCCAGTTACATGATAGTCATTTCCAGTTTAGTACTTTCAATTATTTTTAATTGCATATTACAAAGAGCCATATTCTGTATAACAAGGTGTTTGGCAGGATGTCTACCTCCTTTCCCTTGTGCCTTAAAATACAGCAATAACTTGTGAAAGCCCTAGCTATTTGCTATCTGATTGGCGAGTAAGAGATTTAGTTATTTAAAATATGCACAAAAATACAGAATAAAGGGGAGATTTTCAAAGGCCTATAGAGCACGTAGGCACCAACTTCCACTGAAAGTTAATAGAAGTTGGGCACCTAACTCCCGTTTGTGCCTTCGAAAATCTCCCCCTAAATGTTAAAATATCTCATCTTTACAATATTCTAAAACTTCTAATCAACCTTAGGCCAGATTTCCCCAGTGTAGAAAACCAATGGAAGGGGGCCAAGAAAGAAGGAACATGAATGGTTTCTTGCCTTACTGGAATTTCCTGTCCATGGTTGTGAAGCTTTTTCTTCGAATAGTGTCCCTATGGGTGCTCCGCTGTAGGTGTGGTAGAGTCCCTGTGCCGGGAATCAGAGCTCTTTGATAGCAGTGCCCGTTGTGCCAAACATGCGCTCCTCCCCATCTTGCGACATGAGCGGCATCTATATAGCGCTGTGCGGTCCAGACACCCTCAGTTCCTTCTCAACCACCTTGGTCTGGGACAGAATCCTTAGCAGAGCCCTGCATATGTCTTTACTTCCCTTAGTAATACTAGTGCTTTCATTACTATTTCCTAGTTAGTAGCTGTTTCCTTTAATTTTTTTCTTCCCTTTACCTCCTCATAAAACATTTTTTTCCTTTGGCTGTTTCCTCCCTGTTACTTTTAGATTAGTGTAGGTTTCCTTTTCTATACCCTTCCCTACCAGGAAGTTCTTACCTAGCGCTATGCCCGGATCCCCCAGGCTTAAGAGGTGTCTCTGCTGTCATGAGGACATCTCAGTAAGCGATGACCACTCACGGTGCATATGCTGTTTTGGTGAGGGGCACATATAACAAAAGTGTACCCACTGCCTCAAATTGAAGGCTCAGTCCAGAGAGGACTGAATTGAGGCTAAAACTTTTACTAATAGAGAGCTCATTGTGACCAGCCTCAGACCCTGGCCCCAATATCTTTCCTTTGCAGCAGGCACCATCGGTCTCCAGATAAACATACAGAAATCTATACTGTTCCCAGTACACCATCTTGAATTTATTGGGGACCTATTGGATGCTATAAAGGCCAAAGCCTTTCTCCCAGTTCACGGATTTTCCACAATAACCAGTCTCATTTCCACCATGAGAACTAGCCAATCAATCTCCGCCAGGACTTGTCTACAGCTGCTCGGTCATATAGCAGTGGCTACGTTCATAGTGAAACATGCCAGATTACACATTTGCTGCCTTCAGGGATGGCTATGCACTGTATGTATCCCACAGACACAGGCTAAACAAACTGCTCTCAATACTGATCAAGATCAAGGACTCATTAGACTGGTGGACACCACCCCAAAATATCTGTATGGGGGTCCCCATCCTCCAACCAGCACTGTCCTTGGTACTGATGACCAACGCCTCACTACTTGGTTGGAGCGAGCACATCTACAGATTCACACAGTACAGGACAAGTGGTCCCCCTCAGAATCTGTATTGCACATCAACCTCAGAATTATGGGAAGTCCGCAATGCAAGCCAACACTTTCTACTAGTAATCAGACAAAGGACCATAACAGTAATGATGGACAACCTCACCTGCATGTTCTGTATAAACAGACAGGGGAGAGCGAGGTCCCAATCCCTATGTACAGAAGCTCTGAAATTGTGGAACTGGTGTATCCAACAAGGCATCAACATCTCTGCCACTTACCTATCTGGACACCTGAACACCACAGCAGACTCAGTGAGCAGGAGGTACCTAGAACTGATATCCAGACATTCAAATCCCTTTCCAAGAGGTTCTATTCTCACCAGAGTCTGAGTGCTGTGGAGGGATCTTTTTTATCTTGATCTTGAGTGACCCCATCTGGCTGATGTGTCAAACGACATTGACAGGCAGATTTCAAGAAAGACCCACATTTGCACTTCAGCCAGCAAGAAGGGTCACTGCAACGTGGAGCTTTTGATGGTAGTTAGCTTTTTGAAGCAATGCCTGTCCTTTTTGGTGTGTATGTGTGTGCAGTGCCTAGCACAATGGGCCCCCCCGAAACACTACTGAGGCCTCTAGAAGCTATCACAACACAATATTGTATTTTAATAAATAAGTAAATGGAGGGATCCTTGAATTTACAATCCCAGTAAAAGCCCCCAAAAGATGTGTATATATTTCTTTAATCATGATAGTTTATGGATTGTGTTTTTTAAACTACAAAGGTCTGATTCTCATTTACACTAAGGCAGTATAAAGGGGCCTTAATGTAAATGAGAATCAGACTCTTTGTATAAAAATAACAAGCACTAGAGGGCACCATCCGCATAAAAGTGTAACCAATAAGTAGCTTTGATATCTTTCACAGAAGAAATCACAGATTTACCATACTTAAGCTATCTTCTTTTTGTAAGGAATCCAAAATGATAGATTAAAATGACTTCTTTTGGAAGGCTCTGCAATCTCTAGCCCAACTCATTTAATTAATCTCAGCATTCATAGGATAATAAAGCAGTAAAGCAAATAGCATCTGCTTCTGTCTGTAATGATATTTGAAGAACTCAAGTCCAGAGAAGGAGTGATCGGTTTTCACATGGCGAAATGCACATAATTGCTACAGTACTTAGACTTCCATTTGCAAGTGAACTAAGCCTGCAATATGTAGTGTAGTTGTAGCCATGTGGATCCCAAGATATTAGAAGGACAAAGTGGATGAGGTAATATCTTTTATTAACCAACTTCTGTTGGTGTTATTCCTAGAAAACTCTATCTTTACAAAGCTCAGTATTTATAAATATACAGTTAACAAATTTCTCGTTGGTGAACCAGTGCATAGGAAAAGGATACATTCTGCAAATATTCTATCTTGCCCTTTCACTTGAGGATTATTTGATGTAGGGAGGGGAGAGGTAGATTACTTCTTTTCTTGCTATGTTAAGATTTGAGAATGTACAAGCTAGTTGTGATAGATTCCCAATGCTCAGACCGAATTTTTGTTAGAGCTGGTTCCTAAAGAGTGCAAATTATTCTCAAACAGCTGACATCTGAGGTCATCAAGCACTGATTTCTTTAGTTAAAAGAATATCATGTCTTTTCCTATATTGTTAGATGTAATAAAAAGTACATAATTAAAAATACAAAAAGGAACATCTGTAAGGGATAGTTTATATATATATATATATATATATATATATATATATAGTTGACAGACAAATGGCACTTGGTCCAACTTCCTCTGTTCTCGCCAGCTGAGAGGTTAGCTACCAGAAAGGACTACTTTAGGAAACAAGTGGAGCAGTGTGCAATGCCTGAAAGACCTCATTCACATAACAGCCTGGTGGCTCTCGTACTACATTGTCTGGAATGCAATGGCTTTGTGACACCAGTACTCCAAATTTATTTAAAAAAAAAAAAAAGTTTGCTTCTCTTCTTAAATTTACTCTCCAAATGAGGCACGAGATGTCCAGAAGATTTCATTCTCATTCTTTTATGTTTGGGTCTGACATACTATAAAGGCCACCGATGCTATATTTTGCCAATATATTCTTGGGAGTCTAGTAAATCCACAGGACTATACTAGAATTTGCCCCCCCCCCCCCCCCCCCGGGCTGAAGATTAGGAGCCATACCCGCAGCAATAGGAAAGGGAGAGGGAAGAATCTACAGTAAACAGTACTGACCTTTTCATTTTTCAAAGTATGCTTGAAATAGAGTGGGCTGACCCTGTTAGATATGATTTAGCCTCAAGACTTCAGAGCTTAATATAAAAAAATTTACAATACACTGTATTTGTCACTTTTCTTATCCAATTTAACTCAGCCTTGAGAAGGGGTGAAAGCATGTGTTGGCACTGCAAAGATAATTCTCCATCTTCTGTTTGTTTCATGACGCCTTATTTGCAGCACGATTCCACTTACATATACTGTGTTAGCTGGACAGGTACTGTTCTTGTCAGCTGTATTAAAGATATGCACCATAGAGCCAAAGATATGCACCATGCATGCTTTGCATTTAATGTAAAGAATAAGCTAGGATAATGCAGTGGCTTGCATCATCTGAGAAGTGCACTCATGGCCCAAGTAGTGTGTGTGTTACAGTATCCAATCACTATCATAACGAAAAAACTTTGGGAGAGATAAACTCTATTAGTTATTAGAACTTGGCCATCAGACAGAAGTAGCAGAAGCACTGAAAGAAGCCAGTGCCACTGTAACCCACTGGTCAATATGTGTTATATGTTCCCCTCAGTGTTCCATCCACAGAGGATGTAAGTGTATTACAGTTTCCTGCTACAGAACCTGGCTCTTTCAGTTTAATCCCTAGAGTGTCAGCCAGTTGTCATGATACCACCTGCAATCTGGACCGACGCCTGTCTTTGCTGATCAAAACCAGCAGAGAGTGCCTTGGCTGGCACAAATACTTAACAACTCCTTAGAGAGGGCACTCAGCCTTCTACCCTAAAACACACAATAGTCTGACTTGTTCCATAATAAACCCAGCAACACTGGATGCTAAATACCATCTAGTTTTGAACCTCTCTGCTGGTCAAGATCCTTGAGAAATTGGTAGTAAACCAACTCCAGCAACACTTGGCATCTGCTGTTCTTTCTAGACCCCTCCTGGTCTGGCTTTAGGCTGAGCCATGGCCTAGAAGAAGCACAAGTTGCTCTGGAGGATGACCTCATCATGGCAACGAAAAGAAGCAGAACAATGCCCATACTTCTGGATCTGTCATTGTGTGAGATTCTTCTTGATGCATGATTTGTCTATTTTTCTGTTACTGATTTGATATCCAGCAATGGAACTACTGAAAAGCTAAATACAGCAACACTAAAAGGCTATAAATGATCTAGTTATAAAATAAGATACATTGTTGACACAATGAAAAGGGAAATGGAACTGTACTTTCCCTTACTGTTAGAGAGACTGGAATGCCCTGAGCATGATAATGTACTTCTCAGTCTTCTGACCCATATTCTTATAGTGGCTACCAACTACTTCTATTTTTTCTAGTATAGGTACTTCCTGCTTTTGTGACTGGGATGCTAGGCTGCTCCTTCCCCATTTGAATGAAGTAGTTCGGTGATGAACTGCTAGAGTCTGCTTCCAGTTCAGTTTGTTCAGGCTGCAGCTTACAATGGAGCTATTGCAAACCCCAGTCTTACGTAAGATGGCTTTGGAGAGCCCAAACTATGGTTATTAAAGAATCCACAGTTGAACGGAATGCATTGCCGGTACTGCTACAGTCATGATCTTAGTCTGGTGAATTGATACAATTCCCCCCAAAAGGCTTAGAATACTAGGATTATAGCAGAATGGCAGTCTGCTATGGTTATGGGTGAGCGTCACTTTCCGTTGAGAGGTTGACTATTCTAAGTGCTCTAAAATCCATATGCTTATTTAGATTGTCTTGAAATGGGGAGGGTCAGGTAGGGTTAGTGGTCAAAATTTTGGGTCATTTGAACAAGAGTTTCCCCAGATGCAGCCCGCTCCTCTCTCTCGCTTCCAAAAAAAGCTGTTTACAAAATCACCTTGTTGGAGGGGCTCAGACTATGACTCTAACCTTCCCCAAACTGGTCTCAGACACTCAGATTTATCTCACCTAAATCCATGGCACCTACTACCCCTTTGGGGAAGCAATATTAAAAAACATTAGTAAGAATTAAGTTAGGAACTCCAGGCCAGAGAGTGCCAAACCGATGCACCTAAAAGAGCAAAATGAACATGTGCAACAAGGCTATGGCTCTGTTTAAGCCCAGAAGGTTTAGAGCGGTGGTTCTCAACCCATGGGCCGCTTGTGGCCCAATCAGCACACAGCTGCAGCCCATGTGACATCTCACGGCCATACAGGTAGCATATATATTGCCACATAACACATAGAGAGATGCACATACGGCCCACAATGATAAATAGGTTGAGAACCACTCGTTTAGAGTCAGTCCGTTATCACAGGGATGGAGGAGCAGTCAGGCCAAAACTGAATGGCACTGCGTCAGGTTGCAATGCACCGAGTGGGGATGTAGGCTCAGCCCTGCAGGACTGGAGCTGCCACTGCTGGCTGTGTGTGGGGTGGCCCCCCACCAATGACCCATCACACCTCCACCTTGAATGCAAAACCTGGCTCTGCCACTAACACAGTGAATGCAGTTGGAGACCATGCAGATAAGTGCGGCAATTCAAACCTGTGGATCACAATACAAACCATGGCTCGTTCACTTTCGTGACTACTTCTTATGGCACCAGCCTTACTGATCCCTTCCCAGTGGCTGTTGCCAGCTCCAGAGGGCACAGTTAATTTCCTAACAATGGGTAATCTGTTAAATCAATATTGTGTGGTTGTTCTGTGTTTAACAAAAGTGAGGTTCAACTACATTTATTCCTCTGACTGAGTAATTGGTATTTTGTTGGTGTGCCAAACCATCAGAAATTGGAGGCTGCCGTTTCTGAGTATTATATCAAAGAATTTTGACAAAATTATGGTTTTTACAATGGTCTCTGAAGTTTATTTTTAATGTTGTTTCCCATTGTTATGAGAAAAGATTGATTCACCGAAGGTTTAGGGTAACACTACTTTTTCCGTCAGAATAGAAATTTGGATCATTTTCTTAATTGTTATAGTAGGTTATAGATGGTACCATATTTACTGCATAAGAACCCAATTCTGAATTCTTATGCAGACAAAGCTCCCACTGAAGTCAATGGGGACTGACTGCCTAAGAGCTGCAGGAGTGAGCTCCAAAATTAATGCTTAAGAGTTAAATTATTGGCTTGGAGAACATTCCATTTCCTCCTCCCCATAGGCTCCTAAGGTAGGACACCCTAACTTTTCCCAGTTGAGGGATGCATTGAAAATGGAGCAGACTGCAGGTGCCCTTATCTTTAATATGGAAGCGTAATCCATAGACACTACAGGTCCCTTTATGAATTGCTCCAGCTCGATCTGACCAGCCAGGCTCAATCTAGCCTGTGAGATGCCAACTCTGTAAGGAGGCCCCAAAAGCATAGGCATCCAACAGGCACTAGTGTTGCTTGTTAAGGTCGGCTCTGCCAGATTCCAGCACATCTTGATCCACGTCCTTTGCTATGGGCAAGGAGTGTACAGCACAGATCAAAAGAGGGAGTGCAAAAGTGACTTTAGGCCATCTTTGCACTCTACAAATCTTGGGCTGCCTGTACCATTCCAGTTCCTTGGCATAAATTAGAGCAGCCCAATGGCTGATCTAATTTGTGCTAGCTGTCAACAGTTTCAAAAAGCTGATACAGTAGCTGATGATTGCTGGGATGCA
Source organism: Chelydra serpentina (assembly GCA_037349315.1). Classification (NCBI taxonomy): domain Eukaryota; kingdom Metazoa; phylum Chordata; order Testudines; family Chelydridae; genus Chelydra; species Chelydra serpentina. The sequence continues at coordinate 2,544,160 of JBAIAC010000104.1, read as the reverse complement.
GGGAGGCCCTGGAAATGCCCTCTTTCCCTCAGTCACATTCTCTGTAGTAGTAGGTATAAGGGACACTTTGTATGCTTTGTGTGCATTATGAGGCATGATCCCATGCCTTCAAGCATGCTGTTGTTACTTATTTAAAAAAAAAACCTGTTACATTTTAAAATGAAACGCTTATTATTAATTTCAATTTTAAAACCTGGCATTATTTAGTAATTTATTTATTTCTGTTGTATTGCAGTAGAACCTAGGCATCTCAGTCATGGACCAGGACCCCACTGTGCTAGGTGCTAGACAAACCCAGGACAAAAGATGGTCCCTCCCCCAAAGAGTTTACAATACAAGTAAAAGATGTAAGTCGAACAACTTTCCATTTATTTATTTATTTTAGTTAAGTGACCCTTATTGGATAACAGACCCACCCTTGCTTTCCACTCTCATAGCTTTGTGAGAGCATCTGTAAGTGTTGACTCCATGTTAAAAGTAGATGCTGAGTTGATACCTGCCTGTTAATAGTTTGTGTACACAGTATGTACTGCATGTCTGAGAATTTTAAGTTGGATGGTATGCAGAAAAAGAGACAGCTGAGGAAGATCAACCCTAATCCACACTGATCCGCCCAGCACTGATTAGCTAACTGACCTTCACAAGAAGCAGTTTCTCTGTACAAACCAATGTGTCATGCACAGGTGGATCTTAACTCTTACATTTCTAATATGTATACTCTAATTTCACCTAGAAAGGTCTGCATACTTCAACAGGGTGATCTTTATACCAGAATATCCCTCTTTATCATTTCTTAAAGTACTGGAAACATCAGTGAACTCAGTTAGGTTCACACTGTCAAACAATGTGGTAGCAAAGAATTCAAGGGTGCAAAGAGTTAAGTTTTCCTTTCATTCAGCCAATGTGGGGGGAAAGCAGGATCTGCAGTTAGATTGCAAACAATGTCTCACTCTGGTATGAAAAGACTGTAACTTCTTGTCCAGCTAATTGCCTGAAAACTAGATTGGTCTCCAGCTCTGAACACTAGCATTTCTACAGAATGTGGCTTCCTATTACAATGTCATTTTGTTTTGTTTAAATTGTCCTTGCTGGGAATGTGAATGTTAATTACATTATTTTTGTTTACCAAAGAAAGCAAAGACGCATATAACATCATTTCCTTTGATATTCTACATATCTTGTTGTGACAAGCTGAGAGCAGGTGGCTTGCGTTACTGAAGAGCTTTTCAAATATATTGTTATGAACAGGAAGAACATTTTGATGGCTTTATAATGGAGTTTTATTTTAAAAACAGACATTTTGAATATTTTCAACTGGTAACCAGAAAAACAAACAAACCCTTCCCTAAGACCCAAGACCCTGTACCAAAATATTTTAATTTTTAATAGTAAATAGATAGTGCAATGTTCTTCCACTGTTCTTTTATGCACTTTTTAATGTATGATTCCTAAGGAAAACCAAGGACTTAAATAGATAAACATCAGCAGGTTGAGGTACTTGCTGACTTATGCCATTATGGGTGTTGGGCTGTGGATTAAAGGAGAGTTGGCCTAATTTTCCTTTGCCTTGCACCTTGTGCAGTCCATTGCCCCTTTGCAAAGTAGGTATAAACACTACTAGATCAGAATGGTAGCATTTCAGTCCACTTTGAACAGTGTGACTGTCTACGCAAGGTGCAAAACCCTGGAAAATAAGGCCTCAATTTTTTATTTAGAGACAAATATCACTGTAGTATCTGAGCACTTAGCATTCATACAGTGCTTTACATGTTCAAAGGAATGATCAGCTGTTTACTAGCTAATTCTCACATCACACCTGTATTTTAGGTACGATGTTTAATATCTGTGTTCAAAGAGCTGAAGTTTGCCCAGAGCAAGTCAGTAGCAGAGCTGGGATAGAACTCATAGGCACCAAGTCCGTGGGTGCTCTGGGGCTGGAGCACCCACAGGGAAAAATTGGTGGGTGAAGAGCACCCACCAGCAGCTCCCCGCCAGCCTCACCGCGCCCACCTCACCTCTCCGCCTCGGCCTCTCCACCTCCCGAGGCTCCGCCCGACGCCAAGCCGAAGCTGCTTTTCCTGGATCCAGCTGTTCGGCAGCGCGCTGCATGCCTGGGGTGGCACCTTGGGGGAGGGGTATCGGGAGGAGGTGGAGAGGTGAGCTGGGCGCGGGGGGGCTGGCGGGGAGCTGCCGGGACCAGTGGGTGCTCTGCTGCTTCTCCCTCACCCCCCGCGGCTTGCAAGGCGGGAGGGGGAGGGTGCAGCGCACCCGGGAGCGGGGATTTGGTGAAGGGGCGGGGCCGGGGGTGGAGTTGGGGCAGGGCTGGGGGCACGAGCACCTAAAGTCGGCGCCTATGATAGAACTTGACAGTTCCTAATGCATAACCATGTGTTCTTACCAACACTCTATGGTGCCTCTGGTCATATAGTTATCCTGCAGATATCCTGCAGTAGGAAATCATCATCTTAAATACTGCTGTGTTTTTTTTAAAGGACTGAATTTAAATTTACAGTTATAGGGCCAGATCCTCCAGTGCACCAAGACTGCTTTGTGCTGGTTCAGTAGCACAAAGCAGCCTTAATCCCAGCAGATCCAGTCAATGGAGGATTCTCCCTGTCTAGGGGTCTTTTCAGGTGGTGTACAGCAACCATAGCAGCTCTTCTGTCAACCCCTTTCCTGGACCTCTAGTGCAGGGGAGGATAGTTGGAGAAATGGAGCTGTAGCCAGGCCAGGCCTTTGCCCTGGCAATCCCTGGTTTCTGCAACAGCCTTTAGGGCCCATGGGCAGACTGGGCGAATTAGAGCAGCCCCTGAGGCACAACACAGCTGTAGCTTCAGCTACGGGCCATAACAGGCATGCTAAGATAAAGTAAACAAATCTCACACTTCAGGGCACAAACTGATCTATGCAGGTTTCTGGAAGGGATTTCCCTCCAAGCACAGTATTGCACAACTGACTGGGTGCATGGTTTTTCTTCTTAGTCTGGGACATTAGGCAATGATCACTGCTAGTAACAGGATGCTAGACTAGATTGGCCAATGAATCTGATATGGTATTGCACATCCGATGTTCCAAGGAAATGAAGTATAGCTCTGGGGAAAGCAGAGCTCTTTGCTTACAGAATTACTCATCATTGCAGCTTCACAGCAACTCTTTTAACAGATTTTTTTAAGTCAAGACCCCGTCACATTAGAGGTTAAAATGGAGGAGAGGAAGTTTACAGAAGATCTACTCAAAAGCCAAAGCGCTCATCACATTCATCTCCTGTTCAAGCCTCTGCAACATTCAGCATTTTTCTACATGCACAAATGGGTATAAATGAAGGTGGAATTGAGCAATGTGACATTTTCCAATGAGTGAAGAATAAAATGGGCAAAGGAAAATGAGAGAAGACTTGGTTGGTGCAAAGCACAGCTTTGAGGGGGGAGGGATAGCTCAGTGGTTTGAGCATTGGCCTGCTAAACCCAGGGTTGTGAGTTCAATCCTTGAGGGGGCCATTTGGGGATCTGGGGCAAAAATTGGGGATTGGTCCTGCTTTGAGCAGGGGGTTGGACTAGATGACCTCCTAAGATCCCTTTCAACCCTGATATTCTATGATAGCTGGGCAGTGATTTAGTTGTGAAATTCTTACTGGGTAAAAAGAGCCACACGAACATCACACAGTTGTGGAGTAAATAGCACGTCATACATATATTTAGAAAATGAGGATAGCAACCCACAGACCAATATATCAAAGAAAGGATAATACATTCCCTGGCTGAGTAATTGTTGGCTATTAATAGCCAGGGAACCGCTAGTTCAGAGTGGGAATTTCCTTAGCTTCCTCATTTCTACCACTAGCTTCAGGGGCATAATTCTGGTACGGGTTGAAAAGATGTCAGATCCTCTTCTTTTTAAAAAACAGGGAAGAAGAATACTCTGGAAAAAGTATATAAGAAAAAGCGTCCTCCACCTGCTTGTAGTAGCTATGTGAAGAGAAATGTTATCACTGACTGTGCAGAGAGAAAGTATGGAACATGTTTTGCATTTAAAAACTTTGGACGCAATGAACTAATGTGAGGAGAAATTCATGTAAAGGACATGCCTACTGATAACACAGATACATTGCCTTTGCATCTGGACTGTCTCGAAGGAAAAGTAGATTGGTACAGGATCTCCACTATCTTTACATTACTAAATATAGCCAACTTTGAATTTGTTTAGAGCACAAGTATTACCTACCTCAAAACCAGACACTCACAGAAGATGGGAAATGATCAAGAAATAAACCAGGGCTAAACACAACCAAAGCCACCCACAAATTCATGACATTTATGTCTTTTGGGTAGGCTTGGCAGAATTCAATTTAAAAAAAATAAATCATTTTGATGGGTATCATCAATGTTTATTTTTAAGTATTGTTATCTATGTAAATTTTCACAGTTGTGCAACATTGTGGGGCTTAAGCTTTTTAAAATTTTGAATGAGATACATTTTTACAGTTGCAGGGAATCATGGAGGAGAGTCAGACAATAATCTTTTAATGACAGTAGACACTGAGATTCAAAGGGCTAAAGTTAACTCTTAAAACACAAATTGTCAACATCACAAGTCAAAATCTACCAAGTGAATACTTTTAAATCAAACTCTAATAAGTTCTCAAGCAGCATTTTTCTGACTTGGCCTATCTGTAAATTTCAGTTATTATTGATGGAAATATTTTTTGTCGGTCTGTGTGTGGATGGTGAAATCGATATTGACTGATATGTACTAATAATAATGTACTAATAATAATAATAGGACTGGGTCTTTTAGGCACCACTGCAATAAAAATCATAGGCTTCCAAGTCTAATTTTGGGGTATGTTTGCACAGCAAGTGAAGGTGTGTACTTTTTCACAAAATGCCCAATTAACCTGTGGAACTCATTGCCAGGGGATGTTGCAATGGCTAAAAATATAACGAGGCTCAAAAAATAACTAGATAAATTCATGGAGGATAGATCCATCAATGGCTATTAGCCAAGAGGGTCAGGGATTCAACCCCATGCTCAAGGCAACCTGAAACCTCTGATTGCTAGAAGCCGGGAGGAGAAGCTCACTCCAACTCCCCTGTTCTGTACATTTCCCCCAAACCTCTGGTACTGGCACTGTCAGAGATAGGATACTGGACCATTGGTCTGAACCAGTATGAAAGTTCTTATGTTTGATTGTAGTACATCCATGCAAGCTTTAATAGCACAGGTAACAATAATAGTGTAAACGTGGTAGCACGCCCTTCAACATGGGCTAGCAACTTGAACACATACACAGATTCCCTTGTGAGCTTCTACTAAGGCAGCTAGACTGTGCTGAAGCGCATGTCACCACAACTACACGATTATTGTTACCTATACTAGCTAGATTACAGCTAGAATGGATATGGATACCTGTGCTACAATCACATGCTCATTTTCAGTGTAGACATATCCTTGTTCTGTGTTTGTACAGCTCCTAACACAATGAGATCTTTGTCTAGGACTGGGTCTTTTAGGAACCACTGCAATAAAATAATAATTATACCATCTTTCATCCATAATTTTGCCTGAGAAAGGACTGAGTAACAACTCAGTAAGAACTTCCGGATTTAGCCTTCTACTTGGAATCACTTTGTGAATCATTGTGTATCCATCTCTGTTGTGTTTGTACACATGTGCATTCCTTTTCACCAAAGAGAATAAAATATAGTCAAATGCTGTTTATCTGAAGCAATGATTAAAATCTGAAATTGGTTCCCACTTTTGGGTACTACTCAGACATATGGATGAACTAAAATCAGATTAACCAAGCCCAACTGTATCCACTTAAATGATTTATAGTCCCTTTGGTCAATGAGCCACCAGATTTCAGACGAAAGAAACTCTGCCTTGTGTGGCATTTCTGCAAAGCGGTTTAATTTTGCTATGTTTTATATCTGCAAATGTATGCATTCTTTCTAAGGTGGAGCCCTCTTCTGCAGGAATTAAGCATGGTTCTTTAATATGGTGATGCTCCAACCATATTAGAACATGAATTCATTTCACCTGTGTAAATGGGACCGAACTGTGTTATAATTATGGTCTAGACAAAGCTAAAGCATAGTTCCATAACTATTCCCTTTAGGGAGATGAGCAAAGTTATGATATCTTTATCAGAAAAAAAATCTTTAAGCACATAGCTCAGGGAAAACCCACAGAAATCAAGGACTGGAAGAGACCTTGAAAGATCATAAAGTCCAGTCCCCTGCACTGAGACAGGACTAAATATTATCTAGATCATCCCTGACAGGTGTTTGTCTAACCTCCAGTGACAGAGATTCCACAGCCTCCCTATATAATTTGTTCCAGTGCTTACCTACCCTTACAGTTGAGAAGTTTTCCCTAATGTCTAACCTAAATCTCCTCTGTTGCAATTTAAGCCCATTACTTCTTGTCCTGTCCTCAGTGGTTAAGGAGAAAAAATTATCACCCTCCTCTTTATAACAGCCTTTTTACATACTTGAAGACTATTAGCATCTCCCATCAGCCTCCAGACTGAACAAATCCATTTTTTTTTCAATTTTTTCTCATAGGTCATGTTTTCTAGACCTTGCTTACAACACTCCTACTAGTACATCCCCAGAATGATGTTCGCTTTTTTTGCAGTGATACTACATAGTTGACTCATATTTAGTTTGTGATCCACAATAACCCCCAGACCCTTTTCTGCAGTATTCCTTTTTAGGCAGTCATTCCCATTTATATTTGTGCAATTGATTATTCCTTCCTAAGTGGAGTACTTTGCATTTGTCCTTATTGGATTTCATCCTATTTATTTCAGAGCATTTCTCCAGTTTGTCCAGATTATTTTGAATTCTAACCTGCTCTATCCATAGATAGAGCTATTGGTGAGTGTAGGTTATAGATCCCCTGCTATGCCTCAGATACAAAGGTGATTATTATTTTTTTAATCTGGAGGTCACTCCTTCAATACCTGGCGTGTTAGCCAAGATTCTGACTATCTCATCAAAGTTGTTAACATAATTCCAACTGTAGAGCATTCAGGGCCAGGTTATAGTCATAGGCTCTGTGATGTGGACACCTGACCATTAGGAACTGGGTTGAAACCCAGCAACTAATTTCACATAGGCTATTGAACAGCCAAGAGACGGTAACAGCTTGGCCTTGGGATGGATTTGGTTCATCAGCCTAATTGTGAAAGGCTCTATATTCCATTACCAGTCCCAGGACTCCCAAGAAATGGGAATGTAGGAATAACATAAACTTTTATAGGTGTCCTCTGTCCAAACTGTGATATGCATTTACAGCAAGATATGTGATTTGTGTATCAACATAGCAGAATTTAGTTAGTATAAAGGTTATATTCTCAGTTAAAATATTACAGATCAAGCTGTAGTGTTCTGGAAAAGAAACTGAAACAATTATATGATTTCTCCTTGGCTTAGGCCAAAAGTAAAAATCAATACAACTTCTTTTTCCTGTATCGCTTTGAGAAAACACGAGTGGAATTAACACTTCACAAATACACAGACTGTCTCTGAACTTTCAAGTCATTGGGATTCTCTCATGTTGCACCAAGAGACTTATTTTCAACATGATGACTCATCTCAAAGAGCACTGAAATTCACGGCTGTGAGAAGTGAAATCTGGGCACAAGTAATGTAGAATAGCAAATCCTTACATCTGTGAGCCAGAATGAAAAAAAGAAAGGGAAGTGGAGGTGGGGGGTGGGTAGAAATTATCCACATCCGATGTAAGATAATATCAGTTTCCCTGAGCATCAGTGTTCCTTTAAGCATCCAGGATGGTTATTCCTTATTTCCTTCCCAGGCAATCTAATCAATCTCTTCAGAAACTATTATCCAGGACTGTCTGTACTCAAGCTATTTTGTCCTTTCCATTCCTAGAACTAAGTTTTCAATTTTCTTTCAAAATCTAATGTGCCCTATCAGGCTTCAGGCTGCTAAGTGTTCTTGTAATCTATAGGAGTAAACAAACATATTATCTTTGGCTGGGCCTGTTTGGGACAGAAAACCTACTCATAAGATTCTCAGTAGCTTGTGTGACCCATGCTCCCCCAGGCACTGTGTGTGGCAAACAGGAAGGAGCATTTTCCATGAGGTGTCCTTCAATCTGGCATTTGCTTTTCTCCTTGATACACCAGAGCCCATATTTAATTAACCTTGCAGGCATGTTGCGATGTCCATCTGTTTTCGCAGGCTTCAGGCAGACATGTATATTTATATTAGTGTTGCCAGTTCTCACATTTCTATCAAGAGTATTGGGCTAACTGGTATTTTTCCTAAACCCCCAACACCTGGAGACATGTGACTACATGAGAATCTTAGCTTTCATTTTTAAAAATGTAGGTATGCAGCCCTCATGGTTGTGCAGAAGCATGAACATGTGGCCCTAATGTATCCTAAAGGCTAAAAAAACAGAAGGCACAAAGAACACAAAATGCATAACTATTTTAAAATAATCTCATGATTTCTAAGCCAATCTCATGATTTTTGGAGCCTGACTTGTGATTTTTGAACATTTGAGGTTGGCTGTACTGTTAGGAACACTAAGGTGGACAGGGAATATAACTCAAGAGTTGGACTGGATTTTGCTTTGTATTATTAATAGTGAAACCCCAGGAAAAGGGTGTTTTGACCCGACACAGACTGTGTTGTAGTGCAGGTGTGCAAGTCACCTGTTCACAGTACTGAAAACTGTTGTCTTTGCAGGTTACTGCATGTTTCCATGATTTTACATGCCTTAGATATTAATTTCCCTAGAGATCTTCATAAAAATCGGGGTTCACTACCCCACAAGAAAAGCCTTTCATAGGGTACCTCAGTGCTGCCAGTCGCATCTGGACCCTGGAAATGTAGAAGACAAAAATGAAAAATAAGGAGAAAACACAGTTGTGCAAACTTCGACTCTCACAGACGGTGTGGGGAATGGTGGGCAAAGGTCTGTGGGTGTTTTAACTCACTTAAACTTGTTTGTGCCATCAGTTCTAACCAATGGGTATTCTGGATACATTTAAAATCAGTGCCTACACTACATAACATTGCTCCAGGAGTATTTCAGAACACTTGAAGAGGGTGGCTTACTGCAAGAAGAGAAGTGGATGTCTGGAGTGTGAGTCAATGTGGCTTAAAATAGCAACTGATTATTAGGCAGAATTAAACAGGAAAATGAAAGGTAAAAAAAAAAAGTGAGTGGAAACTAGTGTGAGCATTTCTGAAGCAAGTGAGTGTTTGTTACAACACAAGCATTGTGACTCAGATATGCTCTTCAGTGTCCATTTGGTGCAAGCTGAATAGACTTTCCATATGAGTAAATGCAGTCAGGTGTTCTCACAGTAAGATTCCAGGCCTGAAGTCATACTGTAACCACTAACCACTTCCTTTGGCCATGGATACTTTGCACAATAGATTGGCCACATGTATTCTTTTTTGGGCAAGGACATTCAAAAACAAAGCCATCTCAGGGTTGTAGCACTGCACTGTAATAAAACCACTGTTCTCCGCAATCTCTGCAGAAAGAAACAATAAAAGGAGAAAATGCAGTTAAAGGGATGCCGCTAAAAAAGTCATTTATCGATGTAAAATCCCTTCCCTCTGTTATTGATAGTGTCTTTTGTAAAACACTATCAATCTGAAAGAATTCAGTCTGAAAGAACTTTTGTAAAAAAAAAAAGTCTATTTTACTCTTCATCACTTGTGAGGAAGGATGGTCCTGTGGTTACGACACTAGACTGGGAATGAAGAGACTTGGAGGCCAAAACCTGTCAAGGCTGGCAGTTGTAGGGGAAGGAGAAATGCTACCTGGTGCATCGCATCCTCTGCTGATGTATTACTGCAGCGGATACATGGCTGGGGGTACACTCTCAAGTGTGCATTACAGATTTCAAGAGCAGCATACACTTCCCGCTCCCCACGGATGCTAGTGTTTGCTGCTGGCAGAAGCATATGTGCTATCCATCCTGAGTGCTGGACATACCCCCAATAACTTCTGACATGCCCCATACTACCATATAACAATACAAAAGCATATCACTCATCTCTACATAAACATGTCTCCTATAACCAGCTAATGATGTACAGCCAGGGCTATGAGGTCATCTTTGGACAGGAGGCAGAGCAAGACAAGATTTTGTTCACTCTCCAGTAAGGCTAAAGAGCGGCTGCGGATGGGCGGCAATTTCAGCACTCAAATACATGCATCCAACTCTCACTGAAGTCGAAGGATGGAATTTGCCCCTTAGTCTTTAGCATGAAATTACTTTCCCTATTTCTCTTTTACAAGCAGGGCTGGACTGTTAAAAACAATCTTTGGCACTCGGTCAGCGCCTTCCATCCAAAGACCTCAAAGTGCTTTAGACAGGTGAGGAAGCATCAGCAGGGGAGATTGGCCTAAATGAAAGAGGCCTAGCAACTGCATTCCAGTGCTGCTCTTAAAAGCATCCGTTGCTGAGTCTTGGGAGGGTGACCAGTGAAACAGAAAACTTGGCTGTGTCCCAGCCCTGGGACTGCATAATTGTAATTGCTTGTGCTGTAGTACCTGCAGCAGAGAGCCCAGGCACGCTAATAATGCCAATGCCGTGCCTTGAGGAGCTTCTGCACGGATAGGAACGCTGACTATGCATGCTGGAGATGAGAATGAGGTCCAGTCACCAGGGCCGGTGCAAGGAAGTTTCGTGCCCTAGGCAAAACTTCCTTGCACCAGCCCTGCGCCCCCACCTCAGCTAACGCCACCCGCCCCTCCAACCAGCTCCCCCCCCCCGCCCGCAGGAGCTGAGCGGGCAGCCGGGAGGCAGGGGGGCTGCTCCCCGCGGCTGCCTCCTGCCTCCCCGCTCAACAGCTGAGCGGGGAGGCAGGGGGGCGGCTCGCCGCTGCTGCCTCCCGGCTCCCCGCTCAGCGGCTGAGCGGCTCATTCTCACTTTTAGAAGCAGCGGCTGAGCGGTGAGCCGGGAAGCAGCCACCCGCCACCCCCCAAATCCTGGCGCCCTAGGCGACCACCTAGGGTCGCCTAGTGATAGCGCCGGCCCTGCCAGTCACTTTCGGCCTTACTTTATTTTATGATGAACTCTTCCAGTGTTATCAGTTCCTGTCTGTAGCCACAAGCAATGGTATGTACGCTGCTTCTAAAAGTGCTTTCCTTATCCTAAGTCACCCCTCCTTTGCTCACCTCCCTGCATTTACTCTGCAGGCATGATTTGCTGTTCCTTGAAAAAAGACCTGCAAGCTATGCACTGACGGGAAGAAGGCTGGTCCAGTTTTTAGGGCCACGGCCTACAATTTAGGAGATCTGGATTTCAATTCAAGAGAGCACAGGCATAAGAATGGCTCTATAGCTGGCTGGTTAGAACAGTCCACTGGGAGGTGGGAGACACAGGATCCAGTTCCACTACTCCATTGACTCGTTAATTATTTATCCAGAGTTACAAGAGCTTCAACAGGAGAGACTGAGGGAGCCCCCATGAGACTATGTCATAGCCCGATAGTTAGCACACTTGCCTAAAAGGTGGCAGTGCCCCTGCTCAAATCCCTTCTCCCTCTCAGGCACAGCATCGACATCACTACATCAGTGATGGCTCAACACTGCTTGGGGAGTTGCTGTTCCTATATTGGCATAATGGAGAGCTTACATCGGTGGGAGACAAATTTAAGTCTAGACACATGCACAGCTAAGCCGACACAAGGCAATTTACTTTGATCTAACTTTGTCGTGTAGACCTGGCCTCAAACCAGGTCTTCTCTGACAGGGCCTTTTAGCCCTCTCTGGCTACTGATAAACTTTTGCTCTTAACAGTGGGTTTTAGATTCAAACTCGATTCCTGTGTGTTTATAAATTACTGAAATCACATTCATATTCATTTCAGTGAGTCTTATCTCAAACAGCAACAGACGTCTGAGGTTAGGCTGCGGGACAGTAATACGTTGTTTGCTGTGAATCCACTAGGCTTTGCCAACTTTCTACTCGCACAAAACTGAACACTCTTGCCACGCCCCCTGCCTCTCCCCTCCGCTGAGGCCCTGCCCATGCTCTACCCCTTCTCCGAGGCCCCACCCCTCGCTCACTCCATCCCTCCACCCCATCGCTTGTTCTCCCCACCCTCACTCACTCCCTCATTTTCACCGGGCTGGCTCAGCGGGCTGGGGTGCGGGAGCGGGTGAGGGCTCCGTCTGGGCTGCGGGCTCTGGGGTGGAGCCAGAAATGAGGGGCTTGGGGTGCGGGAGGGGTCTCTGGGCGGTGGTAGTGGGTTGGGGTGCGGGAGGGGGTGAGGGCTCCGGCTGCGGGCTCTGGGGTGGGGTCAGAAATTAGAGGTTCAGAGTGTGGGAGGGGTCTCTGGGCTAGGGCAGGGGGTTGGGGTGCGGGGGTGCTCCGGCTGAGAGTGCGGGCTCTGATGTGGGGTCGGGGATAATGGATTTGGGGTGCAGGAGCGGGCTCCGGGCTGGGGCTGAGGGGTTCAGAGGGCGGGAGGGGGATCAGGACTGGAGCAGGGGATTGGGTTGCGGGGGGAAGGGAGAGGTTATTTCCCGGTACTGCTTCCACAACATGATATGTATAATGACTAAGGTAGAAATTGCCATATCAGATCAGACAGTCATTTTGTTAAGTAAGTTATCATGCTTCTTGCCACTCCAGATCAAATCACTGGTCCATCTAAGCATCCTGTCTCTGCTGGAAGGGCTTTGTGTGACAGAGATGGCAATTTCCTGCAATATCCTGGACAAACCTTATGAAATGAAGTTAAGCCTTATTGAATTAAGTGTAAGTATCATTATGGGCAAGGGATTGTGTGTAATTCCATGGGGGAAGGAGACCACGGCCCTCCAGGAATTAAGAGCAGAGGGGATGATTAGGCAAATTCACTCAGGTTGTAACACTTCCAATGAGCTATCACCACCTGGAGAGAGGCTCACATGTACTGGATCAAACTAGATTCTCTGGGGAGCAACAGACAAAGAAAGGATTTTTGGATAAATAGCCTGAGTTTAAACTGACTCATGGCCTTCTGTCTGATCCAGCAAACAGACAGGACTGCTGGTCCAATGGGGGCCCAATCCTTAGGGAAGGGCGAGAGGGATAGCTCAGTGGTTTGAGCATTGGCCTGCTAAACCCAGGGTTGTGAGTTCAATCCTTGAGGGGGCCATTTGGGGATCGGGGGCAAACATTGGGGATTGGTCCTGCTTTGAGCAGGGGGTTGGACTAGATGACCTACTAAGGTCCCTTCCAACCCTGATATTCTATGATTCTAGGACTTGGGCCTACTGAGGCCCCATTAGACTGCGTGTGCTTGTTCTGAGCAGAAGCTGTGATGAACTTGTGACCACAGGAAAACCCCTGGGTGGGGTCTGAAGGACGTTTACTGGCCAGAGCCCTTGTTGCAGTCAGGTGCCGTTGCCCTGAATTGTGACACACACACAATGCATTTTGCACCCCTATGATTTTTTAAATGTAAATAATAAAATTATAACAATAACAGTTTCGTTCTTTTTATTTCCCTTCCAAATTATTGAAACTTTAGGATGTACTCCGGTCTCATTTTCAAGTTTGCTCTGCAACCATGAGGACTGGAAACTTGTCTTTTTTAATTAAAAGTTGAGATGCTCATGAAACAACATGACTCTGGGAGCTCAGGGTTTAAGATAATCACCAGATACCACAAGACCTAAGATACAGTTTGCAAGAATTAACATGTTAGTGGCAGTATTGGGATAAGAGTCAGTATCTCCTGATTCCCGATGTAGTGCTCTATTCACTAGTACACACTGCCTTACAGATGCACTGGTTCTCTTTCCTGTTGTCTCTTTGGTACAAGCATGAAAGGAAAGCTCAAAAGGAATAGCCTCTAAATCTCCTTCTGGACTCATTTTCATACTTATCCAGTTACATAAATAATCTTGTAAGTGATATAAAACATTTCCAAAAAACATACGTCAAAAGCATGCACCACTTGAGAGCCTCTGCCCAAACAGACTCTCTCCCTCTTCCCATTTCAGTGAATGCTCAGGCAGCCTCGTCATTTGGATAATTAGAGGTGCCAGATGGCCATAAATATGCTCACAATCCTTCTTATCCAGCTCCTTCTATCTGGTACCCACATCGCTTTACCCTGTAGCAAGCACCTGGCCTGTTCCAATTCTGCCAACCTCTTCCCCTCTCCTCTTTTGATCTAAATTGCTTCCTCTGGTTTTTATTTTCAATGCAGATGTAAAGGGAAGCTCTCCAGGGCTGTGCTTTGTGCAGGGTAGTGTTCAGTAAGAATCCTCATCATTATCAATTAATGAATGATATGTTGCCCTCTCTTGAACTCTTTTGAGGCAAAGATCTCAGGGCACAGTAAATGTCATTATCCCCATTGTGCCAGGGAAGATGCAGAGGTACTGAGGGTGAAATCCAACCCTGTGCAGAGAATCAGGAGAATGCTATGCATCATGTGAATCCTATTTTGAGGACTTAAGTCTCATGCTGTCCTTTCGCATAGGGGTGAATTTCACCCAGAATAAACATGTGACTCATTCAAGATCACACCAAGGGAGTTACAACAGGCCTGTGCTCTAACCACAAGACCATTTTGCTTCGTCTATCAGTGCACACTATTTTTGCCCTGGAAGGTAATTATAGTCACTGTATTCCAACCCTTCCACCGTTAGTCTTAGCTCTCATGGGTAAACGTCACTACTACTGGGATGTTTATTGGTCAATGTGTCACTTTCAGGACCTGTCTGGTATATTTACACAGCAACTAGACACTCATGGCTGACCCATGCTAGCTGACTTGGGACTTGTGGGGCTTGGGGCGCGGGGCTCTTTCATTGCTGTGTAGACTTCCAGGCTCGGGCTGGAGGCCAGGCTTTAGGACCCTGCAGGGTGGGAGGTTTACTGATCAAACTCCAGTAAGTGACAGCCCTAATATAATAATAGAAATGTAGGGCTGGAAGGGACCTCAAGAGGTCATCTAGTCCATCCCCGCAAGCTGAGGCAGGACCGAGTATACCTAGACCATCACTGACAGGTGTTTGTCTAACCCGGTCCTTAAAACCTCCAGTTCTGTGGATTCCACAACCTCCCTTTGTAACCTGTTCCAGTGTTTAACTATCCTTACAGTTGGAAAGTTGTTCTTAATATCTAACCTAAATCTATCTTGCTACAAATTAAGCTGATTACTTCTTGTCCTCCCCTTGGCAGACATGGAAAACCAGTGATAACAACCTTTTACATAGCGGAAGACTGTCATCACGTTCTCCCCTCAAATGTCTCTTCTCTAGCCTAAACATGCCCTGTTCTCAGGGCCGGTGCAAGGAAGCTTTGCACCCTAGGCGAAACTTCCTTCCATCGGCCCTGCGCCCACCCCCCACAGCTAACACCACCCCCCCTGCAGCCAACACTGCCCCCACCAGCCAATCCAGCCCTCTGCGCCCCCCCGCCCAGCTAACACCACCCCCCCCTCCCCGCAGCTCAGCCCTCCCGGCTCAGCCACGGAGCCGGGCGGAGGGCGGCAGTCATGGCCAGGCCCCCACCCCCCCAGCTCCCGGCTCAGCTGTGGAGCCGGGCGGCAGCCGCGTCCAGCTGCCCCCCGCCCCGGCTCCTGGCTCAGCC
Source organism: Chelydra serpentina (assembly GCA_037349315.1). NCBI lineage: Eukaryota > Metazoa > Chordata > Testudines > Chelydridae > Chelydra > Chelydra serpentina. Next base: position 2,528,563 of record JBAIAC010000104.1, on the reverse strand, counting down.
GCAGAGTCTGGCAGCGGCCGTGGCCAGCCGCCCCTCCCCCACTGGCTCCCGGCTCCCGGCTCAGCCGCGGAGCTGGGCAGCGGGCGGCAGCCGCAGCCAGCCCGCCCCCCCCCCCCCCCCGGCTTCCGGCAGCCATGGAGCTGGGCGGCGGGCAGCAGCCACGGCCAGCCACCCACCCCGGCTCCCAGCTCAGCCGCGGAGTTGGGCGGCGGGTAGCAGCCACAGCCAGGCTCCCCCCCGGCTCAGCCGCGGAGCCGGGAGGTCGGGCAGCCGTGGCCAGGCACCCCCCCGGGAGGGCAGGAGGCAGCCACGGCCAGCCTCCCCCCAGCTCCCGGCGCCCTAGGCGACTGCCTAGGGTCGCCTAGTGAGCGCGCCGGCCCTGCCTGTTCTTTCAATCTTTCCTCACAGGTCATATTTTCTAACCCTCTTATCACTTCTTTTGTTTTCCACTGGACTCTCTCATTTGTCCATACGTTTCTTAAAGTGTAGTGCCCAAAACTGTACACAGTACTCCAAAAGTCTTGCAGCTCCTCTAATGCTTAATTGAATTTATAGGAACCTCTGTGCTGGAACCATGCTGGAAATTTCACAAGAGTGGATTTCCAAGTTTCTCTGAATTCAGGAGCCTTTTATTTTTAGGATTACAATATTTGTGCTTTAATTTAGACAACTCTGTTACTAGTGGGAACATTTCAAGCTTGCTAAGCAAGTCAGAAGAGGAAGTAGGACTGGTGAGAGGGTGTTTAAGCTGTTTAAAAAGTTGTTTTCAAGAAATCTTAAAAGATACACAATTAGTTTTTTGAAAAAGAAATTGAGAGAAATAAAAGAAGGTCGCAAGCTGTTTTTGGTGATTCATTTATGCTAAGAGAAAATAAGAAAGAAATACTTGTGGCACCTTAGAGACTAACAAATGTATTTCAGCATAAGCTTTCGTGGACTACAGTCCGCTTGACTGTAGTCCACGAAAGCTTATGCTGAAATACATTTGTTAGTCTCTAAGGTGCCACAAGTTTTTCTTTCTTATTTTCTTTTTGCTGACACAGACTAACACGGCTACTACACTGAAACCTGTCATTTATGCTAAGGAAAGCCATACCGAGCAAAAATTCCAGATCACTGCAGACGTCCAAAGGATTTGCTTTAAAGGATGATACATGTTAGTTTTTGCAGATTCTGAATATATTAATTTGGACTATTACCCATATTTTATATAACAAGGCGTAATCAACTCTATCCTACCCAGCCACCAAATCAGTACCCTAACCAATGCTCCAAATGGCTTAAATGTAGAGGAATCTGACTCTTGATCTCAGAATTGTTCACTAGAGTTAATTTGGTTATTTCAGGGAATCCAGTGTAGTGTTTAGAGCAGGGCCAGTGGTGATCTCTGTGAGCAGGTACTCTTGGGATCTATCTCTTGACTTGCTGAGTAATGTAGAGCCAGTCAGTTTACACCTGAGCAACTTAGCTTCACGGAGCCCTATGAGGCATGGGGCCCGGCAGTTGCCCTGCTTGCTACCCTCTAACGCCGGCCCTGGCTTTTATATGCAGAGAAACAGTTGTTGTAGCACAGTGGGGTCATGGAGTTTTTATAGCATGTTGAGGGGAGGGGGGTTAGAAAGAAAAGGTTGAGAACCCCTGCACTAGACCATACTGGTTCCCTCTCCTCTATTGACTAGTGGTTGTAGACAGTTTACACCATTGGCCCATTACGATGTGTTATTTTCTCTTGGGAGGAGCTCAGATATTATGGTTATTGGCACCACTAAAATAACCTAGATGCTATCCCGATAGAGAGGAAGGCTGGTCGGTCCAGTGGTTGGGGGAAGGGCGGACTAGCTGGGTTTTGTGGACACTCAGGCGCAATTCCCAGCTCTGCCACCAACATCCTGAGGAGCTTGGGCAAGCCCTGTAGCCTCTCCGTGCCTCAATTCCCCACATGTGCAGTGCGGATAATAGCAGGGCCCTGATGAAAGATTGTGAGGTGCTCAGACAGTCCACTAATGGGGGTTCTATAGGTAGACAGGACCAGAATGGTGCACAGACAATGAGGAGCTTAACACAGAAAGAAGATATTCTCGGTCATCAAATCATCCTCTTCCTATAGCCAGCCACAGAACCCAAACTGGTGCGTAAACCCTTTCGAATTCACATCTTGGTTCCCATTCATCAGTTCAGAGATACCTGGAAGGGATCTAGCTGAGCCATCTGCTCAGGAATTGGATTTCCATTTCCTGATGGGAAGAAGCCAAAGTGCCATCTTGTCCTGAAGCACCTTTCAGCGGAGAGATCAGCTAAATCGCGTGACTGATTGAGCCTCCTGGAGTCAAGATGTCTGGTATGACAGCTGTTGGGTATCTGTGGTCCTGACCTAGCATGGGTATGGCAAGAACAGGAGGAGAAAGCCTGTCTCCTTCCCACCACCAGAGATATCCAAGCCTCAAATTCACAGGCTTTTAAATTGTATTATTTATCTATTTTAGAGACTCATCAAACCCTCATTACCATATCTGAGCACCTCACAATCTTGCCTTGCTTCTAAAGATCTCAAAGCATGTATTTAAGCCATAAAATAGCCTGGGTAGTAAGTAAGGGATATATGGAGATCAACTTCACCCACTGTTAAAATGCATCCACCTCTGAGGTAGAACACAGCAGCTGGTGAACAGCAAAGAGCAACACAACTGGTATTTGCATCTCTTCTCTTACAAAAAGAGTCAAGGGACCTCCAATGACCACAAGTGGTCAACATCTTCATTTTATATCTCAGCCAAAGCATGGCACCTCCAATAGCACGGTACCTGTCATCACCACAATAGGGTGGTGAATCAACACTGACTAAGACCACTATGGGCGGCAACTTGGGTTTTCCTTGGCAGTCTCGTATTCAAGTAGGCTCCTGGCCTGACCCTATGTAGCTTGTGAGATCTAATGTGCTCATAACACAAGGTGATAAGGTTTAAAAAGATATATACATGACTTTTAATACTATCCTTGGGAGGAAGAAATATGCCCATCCCCTAAAACACAGAGGCTGGCCACTTCCCTGAGCATAATCATCCACTTCCAATGTATTAGCATTTTCTCCTTTAAACAGCTATGATAAACATTTGCCACCACTGGGCCCATCTGTTGAAACCCAGTCCCTTAAAGTACAATATCCACCATCTCCCCCCGGCAGTTCCAGTCAATGCCAGCACTTGTGCACTGTTCAGGAGCATATTGTCAGTCACTAATTATTGCAGCTTCGAATAATCACCCTCTGTCTGCGTGTGACGCTCGTATGAATCCTTTATTCTGACCACAGAGCCATGGAACGTCTCCTTCTCTTTATCAGCCTGAAGGGAAGAGTTTCCAGAAATATACAGCTCTTTTGGGAACAGGCAAAAGTCATTTATATGCATAACTCCCGTGCCACTAGCGTCATAAGGGTCGACCACCGGCATTTAGAACTCTGACTTATCCGACCCCTCCCATGCACTCAGGAAATCCAGGAAGGGCAAAGAAATTTCATTCTGTTTCCTCTGAGTCGGGAGATTTGGAAAGAGGCAAAACGCAGCATTATTTGGCTTTCATGTCATCAAAAATTAATCGAGTGGAAGACTCTATATAGGTTTTTGAGTTAAATAGTTTGCAGAAGGGCTCAAGAGACTCTACACGCCCAAAAGTATAGCAGAGGATTTCCTGTGCTGAACCCTGTTGGCATAAATATTTCCAAAGAGAATAACCAACAGCAGTAGTTCTCAACCTTTTCTATACCAGGATACCACGTTACAACAGAAGTTTCAGAATTCCCCCATCTAGCCATAAAGCAAGAGAGAATGGTCATGATGCCTTGAGACCTGTTAATGACTCCCAGGAACAAGCTGTAGCCTTAAAAAACATTAGCATCTTCAAAGTGCTTCTTAGACCAATCATTCCCCCTAGGATCCCTGCGAGGTGGGTAAAGGATCATCCTAATTTTATAGACGGGGAAACTGAGGGAGTCAGATGTGATTAGAATTTAAGAACTCCAGGCTAGAGCTGTGGAAATAATGGATTTTTCAGTTCACTGGAAGTTCCAAAAAATCAGAAAAAAAACCCACATTTTTTTTCAGCTTGACCCCATAATGAAATGTTTCTGAATTTTTGGCAAATTTAAAATTTTTAAAATTTAATTTTGGGTCAATGAAACATTTCATTTTGATTTCAGTCTTTTCCCCCCTTTTCAATTTTTTAAAACTGAAAATAAAGGTAATATTAAAACAAAAAGTCATTTAGAATTGAAAAACCGAAACATTTCATTGCAAAAACGTTTTTGTTTTTTTCTATCAAAACGATTTCAATCAACCTAAATCTGCATTTTTCTCCACAAAAAAGTTTTGGTAGAAAAATTGCAGCCAGCTCCTGGTTCTATGTCGTGTTGTCTATGTCGTGTTGTAGGACCACTGCCACCAAGGCCTACAAAGCATTTTGAATGCTAACTATGCACATCAGACTATGGAACTCACTGCCACATGAAGCTGTTGTGGCCAAGAATTTTGTCAAATTTCAAAAAGGGATTGAACATACAGAGAATATCTGAAAGGCAGAGGCTGTCTGATGACTATTTGGTGGCCTAGGTGAAATGTGTCCTTCTCAGTCGAGTTTGCAGTCGGAAGGCATCCACATCACAAAAGCCACTGCTACTAACTGGCAGCCTCAACAAAGAGCCCAAGAATCTGTATGGGTGGCAAAGACGGTCTAGACATGTCTAGAGGTGCTCCTTGCAGAACAATGAGGGGAGGACATGGGCGGGGTAGGCTGTGGAGGAAGCAAACATTGTACCTCTTTTCTAGGGACTGCAAGATGGGCCAGTGGTTAGGGTGCTAGCCTGGGCTTTAGCAGATTAAAATTCACTTCCTTTCTCTGCTACAGACTCCCAGGTTATGTGTATGCTTCAGCAGCACACCTGTAGTACAGCAGCTGGGTCACTGTAGTGTAGATGGCTCCTACATCGACAGAAGGCATTTTTCCGTCAATGCAGGCGATCTACCTCTCCAAGAGGCTAGGTTGATGGAAGAATCCTTCCGTTGACCAAGCTGTGTCTACATCAGGGGTTAGATCAACCTAACAACAGTGCTCAGAACACAACGTTTTTCACAGCCCTGAGCAATGTAGCTAGGATGACCTAATTTTTAGGTGTAAACCGGGCCCCAGTATCATGTTGACCAACTCGCTTGGAACCAAATGCTCAAAAGAAGTTAGGAGCCCAACTCCTCCTCAGCATTTAGTCCATAGTACCCAGTTCCTCATCTATACCATGGAGATAGTAGCACTTCCCTATCTCAAAGGGGTGTATATGAATAAATACATTACAGAGTGTGAGATGCTCACACACTACAGCAATGATGGCTGGATACGTATCCAAAGCCTTTCCCAGATGCTACATTCATTCCACGAATTTTTAAACCAGGGTCAAATTAAAACAGTGATTCTCCTAGCTTTTGTTTCACTCCTTTCCCAGACACACCTCCACTCTGTAAGCGCTCTGTATAATAGCCAGTCTGTATGGACACACAAGATTACTTATCTATCACTGTAGAGACTAACAAATTTATTTCAGCATAAGCTTTCATGGGTTAGTACCCACTTCATCAAGCTTATGCTGAAATAAATTTGTTAGTCTCTAAGGTGCTACAAGTTTTTCTTTCTTATTTTCATTTTGCTGACACAGACTAACACGGCTACTACACTTAAACTTATCTATCACTGTCTGTCTAGGCTGTGAGCTGGTGCATTCAGTTAAGTCGGTGCTCTCTTTTTGTTGTTGTATGTTTGACACACACTATATATACAAAAATAAATAAGGCCGAACTATGCTTTTCTTCACCAGAGAAATTACCCTGCCTGTGTTTGTCCACAAAAGTATCAGCAAAAATTTGGATCCTACCCAAATCACTTCCAGCTTCAATTACCTGTGGTGTAATGAGAGACCCAAGCGCACTGTTAAAACTGAGCCCAATAATGGGGAATTATAACAAAGGATGAATCAGTTTTTGCTTATGATGCTGTTTCCTTTCCTATAGCCCTGATTCAGGAAAGCACTTGATGACAATTAAGCACTTGCTTAAGTGCTGTGCAATTATTAAGTATTATTATTATTTAGATTCCAGTAGGCACCTGGAGGCCACCAACAAAAGACCAGGGGCTGCTTGTGCTAGGCGCTGTACAAACATACCAAAAAGTTCCTTCCTAAAAGAGTTTACACTTTAACACACACACGTATATCTATGCACATAGTCCGTATGCACACACATTCACACATCTACTATACACAAGTACACTCACACATGGACATTTGACATCTAATAATATTGTCATATTTGAGATTTTTTCTTTTTTAAGGAAAGAGGAGCTGTTCTCAAGGGAAGCTGAATCATCCACATTAATTCAGGAAACTAGTTAGATCTTGTTAAGTCAGTAATTAGCACTTGTGAATATAGGTCAAAGGATCTCAGGAATATTCTCTCTCTTTCTTTCTTACTCTCCCTCCAGACTGAGAAGAGAATTTCATTTGCCATTAGTCTATGAGGTTACATAAGGATTCTCTACAGACAGCTGCTATCCTTTCCATGAGAGGCGGCCTATCCCCTATCAATCAGATATCTGAAAGAGTTCAGCTAAATACTGTGAAACCCTTTTATAATTAAATACCTTTTTCCATAGACCAGTTTCTTTTTCAGCATGATATGTACTGCATATGTGCACATTGCAGGCTGTTGAAACAAGCTGGGATATTCATAAAACTTAATAAAAAATGAGTTCCAGGACATCTAAGTTCAAATATAAGCAGATTTTGTTGTATTAAGTGTCTTTCTCCATAGCGGGTAGGTGCTAATTTACGTATATTTAACAAGACACAAGATGCAAGAAGCCACGCACAATGAGTAAAAACTTGTATCAGGAATCTATCTATCAGCATATATTCTCAGCTACCTAGGTCCCACTATCACTGCGGTGTCTACGTTCACAGAGCTAACGCAATGATTAAGAGGGGTAACCAGCTATACAGGCCCGGTTTCAGAGATGGGTGAGCAGCTTGCTGACAAGGGGCACTGTGGCACTTGCTTTTTGTTTTTGCTCCACTCTGATTGGCCAGCTGCGGGGTTCGTTTGTTTTCCCACCTGCTCACACGGAGGGGGTAGGAGGTGGGGTGCCAAAATCATTCCCCAACCTGGCCAGATGTCAGGAATGAGGGCACTGCCGCTGCACCTGCCCAGTTGTCAGGCAGCCAAAGGGCGCTGCTGGGCCACAGCAGAAACACCTGTTCGGCTAAGGCAATCAGGTGGCTTGTTCTTAAGCTCAGCAGTTGCACAGCTGTTCCAGGCACTTGCCCTGTGCATTCTCTGCCTCCTTGTGCTCATCTCAACTCTGACTTTGGTGCTGACCCCCTGCTCCAACCACTAGGCATGACCGCCTACAACCCGCTGTCCTGGCTAGGGCCACTCCTGGGGTTCTATGCTTTACTCCTTCCTAAGGAGTATTGTGCATCATCATGGATGGTGGTTGTAGTCCATGAGAATAAGAAGAAAAGGGGTTATTAGGGCCATTTTCCAGCATCCCTCACGAAGGGAAGGCAAAGAGATGAGCTTTGCATTTTGGTCTGAAGGTGGTGGGTGGGACATGGCTCTACCTGAGCTCCAGAGGGAGGAGACTGCATAGAAGTATGAGGATAGAGAGGGACTACAAGCAAATAGGAAGTGAAAATCAGATAATTGTTATACCCAATAGGAATGTCTTGCAGTGCCCACTCCTGTTGTCATTAGAGAGGCAGTGTAGCCAAGTGGCTAGAGCATTAGCATGTGACACAGGAGGCCTGTATTCTAGTCCAGGCTCTTCTGTATGATCTTGGGTAAGTCCCGTCCCGTCTCTGTACCTCAGTTTCCCCATTTGTAAAAAGGGGATAATGATACTGCCCTCATTTGTAAAATGCTTGGACATCTACTGAGAGCTAGCTATTATTATTTTCATTACACTTGGGCTCGTCTAGTGGACCATCACTACGTTTGAAGGAGCCCAGCTACGTATTGTCAGGATGTCACAGCAAGAACATCCGGGCTCATTTCACTTGTATCAGTGGGGTATAAAGTGAGAGGTGGCCTTTCAGATTATTTTAGTTGAACCTACTCCACACAGTGGACCACATTTTGCTCTCAGCTACACCATGTAAATGCAGAGTAATCCCAGTGAAATCAGTTGGGATACTTTATATATATATATCATAAGTGATAACACCATGCATGTTGCTAACGCAAAGTCTTCAAACATCCTGTGTCAGGCCCCCACAAAATCATAATTTAAAAAATAATGATAAATATGGGATGCTTTTTATTTGCCTTCTGGTTTTTGAGCCTTTAGAGGTCACATTTTTTCAGCTTTTCTCTGCAGAGCTAGAAACGTATTTATTTTTCTCTTAACGAAAGCTGAGATTCTAACATAGTCATCAGAATCCAGGAGCTGGGGCTTGAAAAACAACAACACATATTGTGAGACTCGTTATTAAGTCGTACGATTTGGCAACATTGCGAATGAGGCCAGGTCCCTTGATTGGAGCCTCTGGGAATAGTGAGAATAATAATATGAATTAATAATTATGTGGATGGCAGAATTCAAATCCTGCTGAATGTATTTGGCATAAATTATTCCACTGTATTCTGCTGTCAATGTTTGGAATAAATGGGCTCAGAGCTCTTTCCCTGCTCCAGAAATAAACCACATCTCTCCATCTTTTCAGCATACCCTGCCTTGGCAGGCAGTATAGCCTAGTAGATAGAGCACTGGGGTGGAGACTCAGGAGCTCGAAGGACTAGTCCCAGCGCTACCACTGACCTACTAGGTAACCTTGGCCAAGTCACTTCCCCTTTCTGTGGCCCACTTTCCCCATCTGCAAAATGGAGGTGATACGTCAAATGCTTTGAAATCTACTGATGAAAAGTACCATATAAAAGCTAGAGATTATTACTGTAATAAAAAAAAACCCTTCTGGTGCTCTGTTCTCCTCGCCAGCGAACAGCAAGTACAGTACTCGCAGTCAGATCAGAAACCTGCATTTATCCACCCACCACGCTACCTTCAGAAGCCTGACAGCGTGACTCACGATTGTTGATGCTGGGTGGTGGTTGGGTTTGTGTGTGTGTGTGTATTGCTTGATACTGCAATGGAAGCCTCGCAGACCGAATGCTTCTGGAGAAGTGAAATTACCCACCCAAGTTTTATTATCATAGACCGGTGGTTCTCAACTGTGGTCCACCGCTTCTTCAGGGAAAGCCCCTGGCGCACCGGGCCAGTGTGTTGACTTGCCATGTCCGCAGGTTCGGCCAGTCGTGGCTCCCACTGGCCACGGTTCGCTGCGCCAGGCCAATGGGGGCTGCGGGATGCGGCGGACAGCACATCCCCCGGCCCGCACCGCGGCCCGCAGCCCCCATTGGCCTGGAGTGGCAAACTGCGTCCAGTGGGAGCCGCGACCGGCCGAACCTGCGGACGCAGCAGGTCAACAAACCGGCCCAGCGCACCAGGGGCTTTCCCTGAAGAAGCAGTGGACCACAGTTGAGAACCATCGTCATAGATCATATTTTTGTAAGATGGAAGTGCAGGATGCGAAGTGTTTCTATTTACACCTCTCTAATGGGACTTTCAGGTGGGTGTAACTTCTAGTCACATCCCCCTAAAATCCTCATAACGCTACTGGAACAGTGTAAAGGGGCCCTAGGGTACAACAGAATCAGGCTCCTACTAACAGAGTACACGGAAGCATGACAGACGTTTGCCTCAGTCTGTCTGTCCTGCTGTTGTATTCACCTCATCTCTTGAGTTGCTCTCCGTCGTACGGGCTGCCGTTCATTGCTGTGCAGGTACAGGGCCTAGTGCAATGGGGCCGATTGCTGCGGCGTGCTTACTACCTCCTCCAAAATATACTGCAGCACAATTACTCTGCCTTTTTTATGTGTGCGATGGGATATGTGTCTGTCACAGGCCCTGAGGGACCAATTAGGGCACCTGGCTGCACCTGGAGGGAGAGTCAGGCCTAGCTGAACAAGAAGCCTAGGCTGGATTTTAAAGCCAGGAAGTTTTCAGCAGAAGGGGACTCTAGGGAGGGAGTCTGCAGTCACTCTCTGGGGGCAGAGAGGAGGGGCAGGAGAAAACCCAAGGGGGAGAATAAACCCTGGGGTTGTAGCCCTGGAAGAAGAGTCAGCCCCAGAGGAGTTGAGGGGAAAGCAAGTTTGAGAGGGCTAGGTAGGAAGAAGCCCAGGGAAACAGCAGCGAGGGGAAGGACTGTGGAGACTGTGGCTGCTTGTAGTAGGGGACCCTGGGCTGGAATCCAGTGTCGAGGGCACGCGGGGGTTCCCCTACCAGCCACTGGCAAGTGGCACAGGAACGCCAGAGATGTCAACTGGACTGGAGAGACTTTGTTACCCCAGGACTACACAGTGACCTGGCTGGAGGGCCGAGTCACGAAGAGGGAGCACCCCGAGTCCTGAAGAGAGCGAGGGGCGGGGGGTCACTGCTTGAGCAATTGATGGAAGAGGACACCAGGCTGGGTGAGCGCTGACCCCCAGAGCAACCACAAGGAGGCGCCACCCACAGTCACAAGGTGACACATTTTTTTCAGCTGTGAAATGTCTGTTTAACTGGAGTGTCATGTCGCCAGTTTGAATGTAAAAAGAAAATAAGAAAAGGAATACTTGTGGCACCTTAGAGACTAACAAATCTGAATGTGTTGAGCATATGTGATATGGTCCCTATGTGCCAGAGCCACAGAGAATATCAGTCTCTTAGGATATGGGCAGCATGTGAGCACTTTTAGCTCAAGCTGCAGCAGTTTATGCTTTTAGCACTAGAGGTTCCCTGGTTCAATCTCCGGGGTGTTAGCCAAAGATGGTGGCCGTCACCTTAGCATCCCCAAAGCCGAGTCAAAGATCCTGGAACTTTTCCAGCAAGGGCCCCATTTTAACACAAAGATGGTCACATTTGCCACTTCCCTTCCGAATTACAACCACACAACGTTCCTGGGCAGCGACAGCAATGGCTCCCGTGGAAAAGGAACTTTAGGGGAGTATTTAGTGTGTGTTTAGGTTCTCTGAATGGAATTTAGGAGCAGGGACTCAGGAGGAATTGTTAGTACCGTGTGGCCAGCCAGCTCTCTGCAAAGAACCCAGTCTCCTTGTGATCCACTGGTGAGTGTGTGGTACAAGTCTCTCTCTGCAGGGGTGCCCCCAGAAAATTTTCACATGGTACACCCCAGGGCTCCCTTCCACCTCTCTCTGGGGTGGCTCCCTGATCAGGCCCTCACCACTAGTTCTGTGGGCAGACCAGAGGGGACATGGGCTCCTGGAAGCGGGGCGAGGCTGGGCAGGGGGTAGCCCTTGTGCAGGAGCTGTTCCCACAGCACCAACGAGGAGGAGCAGCACTGGCCACACCATTGCCTGCTCAGGTTTGGTCCTGTGGCCTGTCATGATGGAAGAGTTGTGGGGCCAAACCTGAGCAGTGCTGCTACCCCCATGCATACCACTGTGGGTGCCAGTGCTTCTCTGGGCCTGATCTGTAGAGGATATGAGTTTATTGCAGCTATGTTTTAAGGAGCTTTTGCTAAAGCTATAACCGCACATTCTTTTAGCTCTGGTGGCCCTCCGTTCAAACCCTGGTACATCAGCCAAAATAGCAGCTGTTAAGGGCCAAATTTTGGGAACTTTGCTGCCATCTCATTTATTCTATAGTTTTGCAGCTGAACATTTATTTTCATTTAGTCTTTTTTATGAGAATTTAGTGCTTGTGAATTAAGGACCCTGGAGACTGAAATCCAGTGGTGGAAGAACACAGACAACAATATACAGTAACTCCTCACTTAAAGTCGTCCCAGTTAACGTTGTTTCGTTCTTACGTTGCTGATCAATTAGGGAACATGCTCGTTTAAAGTTGTGCAATGCTCCCTTCTAACGTCATTTGGCAGCTGCCTGCTTTGTAGGAAGAGCAGCCCGTTGGAGCTAGCTGGTGGGGGCTTGGAATCAAGGGTGGACTGGCAGCCCCCTTATCAGCTCCCCCTATCAGCTCCCCGCTGTGATTTCCTTGGAACCTAACCCCCTCATTTACATTAATTCTTTTGGGGAAATTTGATTCGCTTAACATCATTTCGCTTAAAGTCACATTTTTCAGGAACAGAACGACAACATTAAGTGAGGAGTTACTGTACAATCGAACAATCTTCCTCCGGCTGCTCCCCTTGCACCAATATGTCTCAGCCTGGTCATGGAGCTACCAATGAAGGGACCGAGAGGAGACCTGTGTGGTCTAGTCAACCTTGGCTAAATGGCCAAACAGTACCAAAGATGATGGTGGTCACTGAGCTGTAGACACCTGTTCATTGGGAACTGAACTGAGACCCATTAATGCAGTTCATATAGGTCAGGGGTTCTCAATGCATGGGTCACAACCTCCCTGTGCTAGGGGTCTGTCCTTCTCACGTTGCAAAAACAGAAGGGGAATCCCAGCGTGGTGAGAGGGGGAGTCCCTGGATGGAAAAGGTTGGGACTAGGGCTCATAAAAATGTTCCCATTGAGACTGTTTATTGATGGAAAATTGGGTTTGTGTGAAAGGCGTCTGCTTTCATGATACAGCACAGCCATGTGACTGCTCTCATACACTCACCAGAGGGGAGACCGTGGTGCACCATGGGAGATGTAATCTAACCAGGGAGCCTGGCCTCTGGAGGGGAACGGGAAGATGAAGCACCCCAAACTACAAATCCCCAAAAGTACCACGGCAGCATTTCGGAATTTAAATATTTCAAGGGTTTTTTTTGTTTGTTTGCTTGTTTTGTTTTGTTTTTTAACAAAAACTTGAAATCTTCTGTGGAAAATTTTGCTGAGATTTTCCCCCCCATCAAAATCTTCTGTGGGAAAACACCCCCATTTTCTAACCAATGCTAGCTGAGAGCCATGGATGTAGGGCACTGAACAGCCAGCAGATGGTAACAATTTCCATTCACTTCTGATCCAGGCTGAGGTCACACTGCTGTTGGGTGAGCCCAGCTGCTGATTCCCCTGTGCCACCCCAGCCCGTGCCCCAGAATGCTTTTCAAAAGATAGTATAACTTCATGTTGCTCTGACACCCATGTTTCTGCTACATGGCTCATTTCCGGCGCTCCTGACCTGGTGTAGAAGTAGAGTAGATTGGTGCTGTTAAAACTGCGGAATACCTCTGAGCGTAAAAGCAACAGAGTTCTTGGGTGTAGCAAAAGCCACTCTAGTTCTTTGCGTGAAAATAATGAAATATGTATAAGAAGGTTTGCAGATATAACAAAGGGTTTCACATGTAAAGTTTTGCTTCCCTCCTCTGGACTGGGCAGAATTTAAGGAATATGCAATGGTGAATCCTCTCAGCTCCCCCCCTCTCACATGGCTACCACTGTTGTCTCCATGGTGCTGATTCCACAAGACAAGATGCCGTTTGCAGGCACGTTCAGTGCAGTGCTGACATAAGCTTTCTGCTGTGACAGGAGGTTGTTGCCTCGGTTAGTAGGTGTATGATTAATAGGACACATGGTAATGAAAGGTGACATTTGGATCAATTCAGCAATCCAGTGATGGGTGGCTTTTATTATTCCTTGTGAAATTGAGACATGTGATCTAGGGTTGCTCCTCTTTGTATTTTTCAACCCCTCAGGCCCAGATTGTGTCTCACAAATAAACCAGACAGTTTCCAGCAGTACTGATCAGGGGGGAACTACAATGAGGCAGTGTGTCCAATGGAGGGCAGGTTACAAAAAGTTCTGCTTCAGTTTGCCTGTTGTTAGTGTCCCTTTTGCTGGTCAGGTGACTGAGTTCTGTGTGTGTGTGTGTGAGTGTGTGTGTGTGTGTGTACATGCGTGCTCAGGATTTCCTCAGCGTTACTTCTCCTTATATGGAGCGGAGCTTGAGTAAGTCAGCGATTGGCTGGCTGGGCAGACAGACCAGAGGTAGTAAGACAGCAAAAGAAAGAAAAGAAGAAGAAGAAGAAGGGGCGGGGAGGGAATGAGACTGCAGGGAAGTGATCTCTCTGGCCACAGAGTGGCAGCTGACAAGCAAAGCAAAACGACCCACACACTCAGAATTTGTCAAGCAAATCCAAGCTATTTTAAAACCACGCACGTAGCCAGCACATTTCGGCTGATATCCCATGGCCTGATCTGGTGTCACCGATGTTTGGAAAGAAATGACCTTCCTCCCACTCTACCCCTCGTGTGTGGTTTTAAAACACAATCATAATCATGCTCATAATTTGTTGGCCTGTGGATCTGGGTCTCAACTACAAGTTATTAAGCTTGAGGTAGGAATCACTGGGTGAAACTCACTGGCCTGCGTTATGCACCGGACTAGATGATTGTAATGGAACTATTTGGCTGTCATATATATATATGGAAAGATTCCCATTGACTTCAATGGACTTGGAATGAAGCCCTTACTCTGGGGTAGCTGAGAACAGACCCCCTCTTTGTAATGGCGGGAACTTACCTCTGGAGCACCCCCTGGCGGTCTGGTGTGAAACGGCAGTTAGGTCTTTGCCTCAGTTTCCCCTAGTGGGCTTTCATTAAGTTCAATGAGGTTTGTACAAAGGAACAATGCTCCTTCAGGGTATGTAAACAAGCCTTCTCCTTCTGCTGTAAGACCCACATGTCTCCAGGGCCTGGAGTTCTGCAGTCTCTTTCCTGCAGACTCAGGGTATGTCTCAGGCCTCCCTGCCTGGACAGCTTTATAGTCTCTCCCCTCTGGAGCTCTTTCTCTTTGAGCTCTGGGGGCTGTTCATCTGTCTGGGAGCCTTTGCTCTCCAGGGAGACATTGTGGGGAATAGCTTCCTACCCAGCTCCCCCGAGGAGCGCTCGTCTCAGGATTTTCCTCTCTGTGTTTTAACATGTTTATCAGTGACCTGGAGGAAGACATAAAATCATCACTGGTAAAGCTTGCAGAGGACAGAAAAATTGGGGGAGTGGTAAATAATGAAGCGGGCAGGTCACTGGTACAGAGCGATGTGGATTGCTTGGTAAACTGGGCGCAAGCAAACAATATGCATTTTAATATGGCTAAATGTAAATGTATACATCTCGGAGCAAAGAATGCAGGCCATACTTACAGGATGGGGGACCCTGTCTGTCGTGGGAAGCAGTGACTCTGATAAAGATTTGGGGTCATGGTGGATGATCAGCTGACGTGATCTCGCAGGGTTAATGCAATCCTTGAATGCCTAAATAGGGGAATCTCGAGTAGGAGTAGAGAGATTATTTTACTCTGTATTTGGCCTGTCACAGGGAGCCTGGATGCATAATCTCTCCAAGGGCCAGTTCCTATGACAGTCCTGTGAAGTGCTACAGACTATTATGTGAGTGATTCAGAAATATTCTGCGTACTTTAGGTTATCAGGAACACCGAGATCTATGGTACTATTATTATGGAGTGGTCTCCCAAAAAAAGAAGTGGAAACTCCGTGCCTTGAGTCATCTAACAGGAGTGGACAAGGCACTGGAGAATAGACTGCCAGGATTAATTACCCCTGGAGGATGGAAAAGATGAGCTAATACTGGTATCTGTTCTGTTCAAGTTCTTATACTGTGGCCTTCGTCATCATGGTATCTGAGTGCCTGTCGGGTGGGTCTTTTCCAGCTTTAATGACCGTGATAGTTGTATGGCATAATGCCAACATCACAATTTAACTTACGACCACGTGGATTTCGGCAGTGCTTTGAGGCCCCAACTGTGTCAGGCACTGCACAGACACCGAGTGAGAGACAGGCCTGTCCTTGAACTTGCAATTTAAAAGGTAGAAGCCGGTAGGTAATGAAAACGGCTGCCGTCTGATGGCTGCTCGTGTGAAATAAGGTGTTGGGTCTCAGGCAGGTTTCTGTCACTAAATCACAATTGGTATTAACTTGTCTCCTGGCTGGCGGGCAGCATTAGCAGAGAGACCAAGGACTGGAGAGAGACTGGGCTGAATAGAGATGGAGGCTTCTTAACAGCAGAGGTGGTTAGTGGGAGCCAGGCCCGTGTCCCATCAGTAAGGGGCAGCATCTGAGTTTGTGCTGTGGCCTATTGCCAGGATGACCAGAGAAGGTCTGTCCCCAGAGCTGTCAATCCAGCGCTTCTGACAAGTACTAAACCCGCCCAAAGCAAAGAAGTCCCGGCTTCCTTGCTGGTGATTCCAGCAGGACTAGTCAAAGGGGCTTTGTTCATAAAACAGAAGAAAACGGGGTATTGTTCCCTGTGAGTATTGCTCCCTGCAATGGTTCTGTGCTTCCAATCGAAACCCAGAATGAGATTAGCTGCAAAGGCTGGAAATAGACACTATAAGTCCTAACAGAGCTCCCAGCTACTGTCTGCCCTCTAGTAACCTCCCCCCGCTTAGCCCCCCCTCCTCACTCCTTACACACAATCCCTTCCTCTGTGGAGTTAATGAATCCTGTCTGAAAGGCTGGTCAATGGCGCTCTCAGGCTCAGCAGGTATAGAAGCATTTACCAGACGCCGATGACCTTCCATGCAGCAATGAGCGAGCAACTAGCCTCCCAACCTGCTGCTTTGCAAATCTCCAGCGTGAAACTGAGCTGGTTTTTAAAAGCTTCCAGTCATAGCAACACAGTAACAGGCTTCTCTTCTTTATTGATTGATTGATTGATTTTTTTGCTGCTCTCGCAGCTGAAAGCTGCTGCCGTGCTGGATTCTCCCCACGAAGTATAAACACACTAAGAGCTTGGACAGCACGACTGAGTGGAGGGAAATGATTGCTGTGTCTCTGAATAGTGACGGGGTGTATTTTGAGGGTTTCCATGCATCAAAGGGGCCTACTCCATTCAAATTCTGTGTTCCCTTCTGCTCCCCTCCCGGGCCCCCGGCCAAAAACCCAACAGACTTCCCAATGGAGAAGCCACTAGTGAATAAGCCCGACTTTGAAATACTAACACTCCCAGAACCCATGAATTTGATGCCCGTAGTCGACCCAGCATTTGGATACCATGCACTTAGTTGTGTGGGTGTCCCCAAACCCAGCATCGTATAGGAACTCTCTGTGGCTCTTTTTCGTAATTGTGCTCATGCCTTGTTTGAAAGCAGCAGCAGCAGCGGTGGTGGTGGGTGAGATGTAGTGAAAGCTACGAGATGGGAACAGGCACGCCACCCAGCAATGGCTCTGCCACCTATGGAGCAGAGATGGGCTCAAGCCAGCAGAGCTGGATCCGGATTTCAATCAGCCCAATGCTGCAAGGTTTGGGTGACGCCCGTTGCAAAGAGAGGACCATTTTTGCACAATTCCAAGCAGGGCTCAGGTTTCGCAGAGTCGGGAAGTGTTCAGATCTTGGATTTTGGTCCACGGGATGTGGTGTATAAACTCCACACTGGCCAAGCATGGGCTAACAGGAGCCTGAGCCCAATTAGCCCACTGGGTAGCACCTGTGGAGGGGTGTGAGGCATAACTGGCAATCAAACCCAGCTCAGGAGGAGTTGAGACTTCATAAAGGAAGGAGCACGGGGAAGGGGGAAGAAAGGCTGGGTGAGAGTTAGCTGGGAATTTCCTCTCTTGGTCTAAAGGCTGAGAGAGGCCTGAAGCTGGGAGCCAGAACGAGCGGGGCCTGAGCTAGGAGGAACCCCTTGCTCTGAAATAAGAGCATGAACGAACTTTGCAGGCATTAGGCTGAACTCCAACATGAAGGCCTGAGGCAGGAGTGGGGCGGGGGGAGGGGAATACCTGGAAAGGAAGCCTGGGAAGGCCACTGGAGGCAGGGAAAACCCTGGGTAGCGGCAGTTAAAAGGCAAAAGCTAAAGAACATGGTGATTGCTGCGGGCCCGAACTGTGACCGGCTATGTCGCAAGAGGAGGAGGACCACCACAGGCCCATCACGACCATCACCAGGAGCGCTAGAGGAGTCGGCTATGCCACACCCAGCCACACAAGGTCATGCCCCGGTGCAGCGTCAATCCCTCTCCAGTCCATTATTATGTATTTGTCCTACCGTAGCATCCAGCAGCCCTAGCCCTGGTCCAAGACTCCCCGTGGTGTGAGGTGTTGTACAAACACAACAGAAACAAACAGCGAACAATCGAAGTGTCTGGTCCAAGCCCAAATCTGTGGCTGCCGTAGGGTGCCCAGACAGCAAATGTGAAAACTCGGGACAGGTGGTGGGGGGTAATAGGCGCCTATATAAGAAAAAGACCCCCAAATCAGGACTGTCCCTATAAAATCGGGACATCTGGTCATCCTAGGCTGCCGTACAATGCAAGGCTGGACGCTCTAAAAGGCAAGTGGTATCAAAGCAGATTCACAGCAGGCTTAAAAAGGAGGCTCAGATATCGCCATCTCCCTCTCTTTTAAAGGTTCTGCTTAAAACTAATCTCCCCCCCCCCTCTCTCCCCCACCCCCCCGCCAGTGAAAAGAATTCTCTTTTGTTCTTGCCCAGAGGTCTTTTGGGAATCGGTAAGTTATGGGTTCACAGACAATGGACCTGGAGCCCTTTAAGAGCACAGGGCATGCTGCAGTGCTCAGCAAACAGCTTGTTAGAGGAGAACCAGTCTCCATGTTTATTATTACCAATTGATCAGCAGGGGCTGGGGAATTCACCGTGTGCGCTTCAGAATAAGGCCGTATTGCCAAGCCGTTCTTCTCCTCGCTGGGCTCAATAATTGGATGTCTTTCCATCTGCAGGGTACAACTACAAGGATAGTTAAGCACTGGGATACGTTACCGAGGGAGGTTGCGGAATCCCCGTCATTGGAGGTTTTTAAGAACAGGTGGGACAAACACCTGCCAGGGATAATCTAAGTTTACTTGGTCCTCCGTCAGAGCAGGAGAGGGGGAAAGGGGGTGGACTAGATGATCTCTCAAGGTCCCTTCCAGCCCAACATTTCTATGATTCTATGACTGCAGAAATCAAGTTTGTTTCACATGCTCTTCATTATTGGCAAGCAAACATGCCTCCAAAGGAGCTGCTGGAGGGGCACCCAAACACCGTCGTCTCGTTGGAGACATTCTGGGTTGCAAAGGGCTGCACCTTATTTTTTTTGGTCTGACACCACAAATAAACACCCACCGCTTCATTACTTGCATCGGCACAGATGGGTGACTAGAAATGGCTTATTGCTTGTGTTCACCATCAGTAGAGATCTGCAGCGCGTCACAGCCTCTGATGTCAGGCTGAGAAGAGGGTTACCACAGGGCTCCATTTGGCCTTATTTTTCAAAAGCTGGATTCCAAAGGGTTAACCTCTATGATATGGGGCGTGTGGCTGTACAGAGGTAGATTCCAGATCATTGCCCATGTCTCCCTTTGTAAGCAATACTGTGCGTTCCGCTTTGTTATAATGCCCTCTGTCCGAAACACAGTGCTGCTATAGTTGAGAAATGCTCCTGGGAAAGAGTTCGATCCATCCATATGGAAAGATGCTACAGCTGCTCAAAGTAGTACACCTGGAAAGAAGCATCTGTACTAGTGAAGCAAAACCCATAAAAAAAGACACTTTCTTCTCTTTTTTTTTGTTTTGTTTTTAAATTCTCATTTTATTTTATTTTATTTTGTCACAGCCTTAAAATCAATCAAAGTAAACAGAGCTGCAACAGACTGGAGCAATGCCCCAGAGTCTGTACACATGGGAGGTTTATTTTACATAAAAATCAGTGCAGATTGTTTTCCGAAAGGGACACAAAAAAAGCAGAGAGGAAGAGGGAGAACTTTAAACACAAAATACAGATGGGCGGGAGGGGGAGAAAAAAGAAAAGAATTGACCAATCAAGCAACAATATAATCCTATTAGAGAGACAAAAGTTGGGTGAGGTACTATCTGTTATTGAACCTACTTCTGTTGGTGAAAGAGACAAACTTTTGAGCTTCAGACCTGAAGAAGAGCTCTGTGTAAGCTCAAAAGCTTGTCTCTCTCACCAACAGAAGTTGGTCCAATCACAGATAGCACCTCACCCAACTTGTCTCTTTCATATCCTGGGACCGACACAGCTACAGCGACACTGCAAATAGAATCGTATCACATTTGTAAATACTTCCTTGAGTGGCTGTAGCAAAAGGTTGTAGCACCTTCAAAGCCTCTGGATACAATGCACTCTTAAGATGGAGTTTTCCAAGACAACTAAGGGAGTAAGTGGTGGATTTTCCTCAGTGACTAAGGCCCACACCCTTTATGGTATTTAGGTGCCTAACTTCCATTGAAATCAATGAGAGTTAGGTACCTAGATACCTTTTGAGGATCTGGGCCTCAATGACTTGACTGTCGATAGGATTTGCTCTCCTAAATCACTTAGACAGTTTGGAAAATCCCTCCTTCATTTCCCATTAGCCTCCTTTGAAATCCCACCCTTCTCTCTGAGCCAGGACTTGCTATTTGGGTTGGGGGCAGAACCACAAGGTTCTTTAGGCACAAGGAATCGTAATCGTGAGGGACTGATTTTAACTCACTGTCTCAGTTCTCACGCACATGAGTTTAGGGCACCAGATGAGCACAGAGAGAGATGGGAAATACACTGGGGAAGGAAGTCAGCAGAATTTTAATTACAATAGCAGGGATAAAGATGAGGTGAGGAAAGTGGTATCTGATTCCTTCAAGTATTGGATATATAAAAATACACTTGTCTGTTAACAGTAGAGTGAAAAAGGAAAAAAGCTTTTTTATAATACAGAACACTCTAAAAATGGAAGTTATTCCCAGGAAAGGGCGATCGAGTGGTACTTTTATTAGCGATAGGTCTGAACCAAATCCCAAGATCCAAGTTTTCTTGCACTGTGAAGAAGTTCCAATGGGATCTAAGCTTTGTAGCTGGTCTCTGCTTCTATAATGTGCTGAGACTAAGTCCTAGAAATGAAACCAGTTATATTCCCCCAAAACTTAGTCCAGATCAGAATTTTCTCCATGTGGCGTATGATGAGTGGGACTGGAAATAGAGGGACCAGTTCCAGGAGGGACCCTATTTGGTGATTCAAACAGGCGGCCAGACTGCGACTGGACAAACACTGGCCTTTATGCATGTAACATTGGCCTTGTGGTATGGTCAATAAAGATCTTACCTACAATTCTGCCTGCCTACTGCATCCCTCACAGCTAATGAAACACTATGTGCCTCGGGTCCGTCTCTAACCTCAGTTTAGGTGGCAGTACGAGGGGAATGTTTGCAGGGAGGGGTCTGTGTCCATTCACGTGTTCCTGCCCCCCCCCCTCCGAATGCTAATAGTTTTCTATCTGGATGCACCACTCTTGAAACAATCTGGTGGCAGATTCCCCAGCGGATATAAAGTGGCATGACTGCATGGAAGCCAGCGGTGCCCCAGATGAGAATCCAGCCCATTGCTTTTAGAGCAGCTGCTACATTGTAACTGAAAGAATCGGTCTCTTTATTTACCAGGTGAAGCCCGTAAGAGGGGCTGCCTGAAATGTGCAGTGCCCGGGGCTGTGATGGCAATTCGTCATGAGCCCAATCTGCCTCTGCTTTTGTAACAAATAAATAAAACTCACATGGCCCTGAGCACCATCCGCACTTGACGGATGAGCAGAAATGGCTCATTGGAGGAGTTCAGCAGCAATAAGAACCACTGGCCAATCAGCATTCGTACTGGCTTTCCTCTGATACGGCGGGAGCAGCTGCAGGTTCCAGTTGAAGAGCCTGGTTCAGTAAAATACTTAAGCAGGTGCTTAAGCGCATCCCAGTCCAGCAAAGCACCTGAGAGCGAATTGCTGAATGGGGGTGGACTGCTGAAATGGGACCAGACTTAGCCCTGGGGCCATGCCCAAATAGATCTTTTCCCACTGCACTCAGCCTCCCTCTGTTTCTCTAACCATGAGAGCGATGATGGAAATGTTCTATGACACCTGCTCTCTGTCTTCCCTTCTCAAACCAGCTTGGGAGAGATCCAGGTGCCTCCCGTCAAGAGATTACCCCACTTCTCCTCTGGCGCTGGCGCTTATTTATAGTCTCGTTTCGTTGCTTTTAAAGAGGCCTATTGCCATCTCCAAATGGTCTTCTCTCTCACCCTCCAGTGGCTCCCCCACCCCATTTGTATCATAATCATCCTCGTCCCTGTGTTCTGTTCCTCCAGCTGCCTTTTGTTCCACTGTGGTTTCCTGCAGCTCAGCTACAACCATCTCCCAGTCCTCTGGAGAGCCAGTCAGTGTTTACTGGGAGGGGGAATGGGACCATCGCTTATTTCCCAGCTTACAAATTGAAATTCAATGTCAGTTTAGCAGGGGAGGAGGGGCATGTGGGCGGAAAGCTAAACTAATCACTTAACGGGTTTAGCGCCTGCCTGGACTGGCAGTGTCCAACCTACTATTGAGAGAGTCGAACAAAAATAAATAAATAATCCTCCACCAAGGTTGCTAGGAATAGGAGCCTGCAAGAATCAGAGGGGCCCAGTCTGCTGGCAGAGGAAGGAGAAAAGTTGGCATCTTGTTTACTGCCTGTGTGGTATTTGTGTTTGTTCATTCCCACTAGACAGAGACATTTGGAGAGGCCAAAATAGGGATGTATGTACTCCACTGGGTTTAGGAGGGATTTTTTTGGGGGGACGTGAGTGTTTAAGAGTGGTGGCGGGGAGTAGGGTGACCAGACAACAAGTGTGAAAAATCGGGACAGGAGGTGGGGGGTAATAGGAGCCTATATAAGAAAAAGACCCCAAAATCGGGACTTTCCCTAAAAGATTGGGACATCTGGTCACCCTAGTGAGAAATATTTCCCTGAAAAAGGAACACAGGGAGCGATTCTCTGAAATAAAAGGATGGGCAGCACAGAGTAGGAGATTTAGGCAAACTGGAACCATTCCTAAGGAACTGGTTTAAGGACAGGCCGTTCTCTGAGGGCACCACATGCACGGCTGTGTGAGGACATCCCAGATTCTGGGCTTTGTTACGAGCCCTGCACTTGGGTCAGGTTTGTTGAATTTAAGACATTCTGAACAAGCCCAGGGCTGGGTTTCAGGAGAGAGCGGGGCAGAGTATCAAGCCAGCCTGGGGGGCAAGTTTCTGATAAGCCCAGGTCTGGCTTATTGCTAAAGTTAATGAAACCCACTAGATACAAAACCACAACAGAGCCTCGTCTACACTAGCCTTTTAAAAATCTCCCACTGTTGCACTAGCATTGGTGGTGCCAGCACTAGTGTACACATGGCTCATATGGCCACTGGTGTTTTCACCTCCATGTTCCCCTAGACCTCTACTGAACAGGGGTGGTATAAACCCCTCTGCGCCTCAGTTTCCCCTCCCACCCCTTGTCCGTTCACACCATGGGTTCTTTGGAGCAGGAGCTATCTGTGCCCGAGCAGCACCAGGCACAATCTGGGTTGGAGCCTCTAGGCCCTCCCCTCCTAGACATCAGTAATCTCAACACTCTTTACCAAGGAGAGTCAGGTTTACACTGAGCTTTTTGCACAGGGTGGGGGAGGGGAATGGAGGCACAGCAGTGATGTGACTAGCCCAAGGTCACGCAGCAGCAGAGCCAGGAATAGAACTAAGGTTCCAGACTCCTAGTCCAGCCCGCTAGCTACTAAGCCAACAACCTTAGCCAGTAGCAACAAGATGCATGCAACAGCCCCAGCTTTTAAGTCCGCCTTGCCCACTTAATGCCTTCCCCCCGTGACCCAACAAACACGCTGGTGGAATGAAGGCTAGGGGGTAAGATTTCGAAGTGAGCTTCAACAGAACAGAGCTTGAGTCACTTCTCTGCCATAACACTCTTCCCAGCAGTGCTGCACAGGAAAGCACCGTGGTCTGGTGATTTTCATTGCTGAGGAGCACTGTGGTCTGGTGATTTTCATTGCTGAGGAGCACCGTGGTCTGGTGATTTTCATTGCTGAGGAGCACTGTGGTCTCGGGTGGTTTGTTTTTTTAAACTTTGTGCAGAGAACGAGACTAGCTGGGGAGCGGGTGGTTTGGTGACCAGTAGCTGCCGCACTGCAAAGGGGAACTGTGAGATATAGTAGTTCTGCAGAGAGCTAGGGAAGATGTAAACAGAGGAACAGCCAGATGGCCTATTCCTTGTCATGAGATCTGGGCAGACAAATTCTGATAGAACCATATTCCATTGGAATAGGAGGTTCCCGCAAAATGGGATTGATTTTGCTGGAATTTTGTCTTTTGGGGGAAAAAACAGGGTGGGAAAAGTTCTGACAATAGCAAAATATGCAGATTTGACATATTTGGAATGAAAAATTTCAACATTTCATTCTGAAACAACTTTTTGTTTATATATAATATAATGCAACTCCACCAGTGCCGGTCCCAATCCCGGATCAAAAAGGAAGAGGGTCGGTCAATGGGGCGGCTTCCCATCACCGTAAAAATACAAAACAAGTTCTAGCTACAGAAACTACTCACATAAACCAAAAATCACAGCCTAAGGAGGATGGAAAGCATTATGACAGTGGATGATCACATCCATCGGGAAGTCACCCACCCGATGGTCCAAATTCTGACGGCCAAAAAGAGTACATCCATAGCTACCTGGAATGTACAAACTCTGAATAGTGCAGGAAAATTAGCACAGGTAATCAAAGAAATTGATAGATATAAAATTGACAACCTAGGACTTTGTGAAGTTAGATGGAAAGATCAAGGTATGATAACACCTGGAGAAAAAACAATGTTATAGTCAGGTGGAACCGAACATGAGAGAGGTGTAGGAATCATCAGGAACAGCGCTGCAAAGAAATCACTTATGAATTGGCAGCCAATATCAGATAAGCTACTGGCAGCTCGATTCCACTCTTGGCACATTAAGTGCAGCAGAGTCCGGGCATTTGCTCCAACAAACGATGCAGATGAAGAGGACCAAGAGCGATTCTGTGTAGAATTGAACGATGTAATGAAAGAAATACCAAACCACGATCTTGTCCTGGTTACGGGAGATGTTAATGCCCAGATTGGAAGTGAAAGAAGAGGTTGGGAAACAGCCATGGGCCCACATACAACTAGAACAACGACAGACCGTGGCACAAGACTTCTTGAATTTTGTGCCGAAAACAATCTGAGCATCTGCAATTCTTTCTTCCAACATAAAAACATACATGAATTTCACCAGATGGCAGAATTCTCCTGTTGACCCCACTGCATCTACACTGCGGGGGAGGTACTCAGGGCGTGAAATTTTTCAGGGGCTGCATTTACCCCAGTTCCAAACCAGCCCTCCGGATGCCTCCACTCCCTGGAGAGTCAACCAAAGGGTCCCTGCTGTCGCTGCACTGCTGTGCTCAGAGGCATCATAGGCATCTGCTGTGGTTTGGTGGCACCCATGTCAAGCACTCTCCTTGGGCTAGGGCAGTTCAGACAGGTCAGGCTTCGCATGAAGGGCTCTATGCAAAACGGATCTCATTTTTTAAATCAAACTCGATAAAAACATTGATTACCCATTTCTTTTTAACCCTTTGACTATACCAAGCCATCTTGCTGTTTTCAGGGAGAACCCACCCGCTGTGCTGAATGCCCCAGGTACATACAAGTGGACCATGACTGCTGAGCTCCTGAATGTACCATTCGAGGTGTCCTCCACCTGCCAGGAGGCACAGCCGGAGGAACCAGCAGTCCCTGCCATATATAGCGATGATTTCATTGCAGTATGACTGGGTTTTGGCAGGTGCAGTGAGAATCAAGGGAGCCAGCAGCAAAAGATTTAAATAAGAGGCATGCAAAAAAAAAAAAAGTTATTGGCTTCTGGGCATATTCTCCCCTTGATTTGATCTTAGTGGGTGGGGAGCAAGGATATAAAAGACCCCTTCACGTAGCGTTTTCCATGCTGCTTTATTCATGACCCCTTTTTTTCGGTCTTAATGAAAACGTGCTGGCAATTAGAGCCATGAGAATGTGGCTGTCCGGTGCCAGGGGCAATTCCAGACCCATTTCTTTAACTAAGTTAATTCATTAAATAAAGCCACACAGGAATTTTAAAGCTGAGCCTGCTGCTCTGTCTTTTTAGCTCAAGCTAAACACGAGCTCGTCTCAGCTGTCTGAGCTGACAGATGGGCGTACCGCACTGAGTGAAACACTAGCTTTGAAGCCCCCAAGCTTGATTTTTTTTTCAATCCTCCTGCACCCCATTTAGACCAGTGCAAAGTGGGTGCAAACACTGTTGTTCTGATTCGGTAGCATTATACGCCCACTTGGCACAGGGGTGAATCACACATGGTGCAGGCAATGGAGAATCAGTGCACCACGGCCACCGCGTTACTCACCGTACATTTTGAGTCGTGGGAGTCACAAAACGCCATTTGAGCAGAGATGCTTAAGCCTTATTTCTTCACCCCACTATTTCATAGGCTCCTTGAGTTTAAGGCCAGAAGGGACCATCAGATAGATCATCTAGTTTGACCTCCTGTATATCACATTTCACCCAGTTATCCTTGTGCTGTGCCCAAAGATTTTAGTTAGACCAACAAAGAGTTCTGTGGCACCTTATAGACTAACAGACATATTGGAGCATAAGTTTTCGTGGGTGAATACCCACTTTAAGAAGTGGGTATTCACCCACGAAAGCTTATGCTCCAATACCTCTGTTAGTCTAAGGTGCCACAGAACTCTTTGTTGCTTCTACAGATCCAGACTAACACGGCTCCCCCTCTGATAGTTAGACCAAAACATTCCAGTCTGCAGGAAACGAAACTGTGCCACAGGCAGAGAATGAGTGGGACCAAGGTGCACCCAGTACCCCGAGCTCCTGCAATGGCAGGAAATTAATTAGCTAGGGTGACCAGACAGCAAATGTGAAAAATCGGGACAGGGAGTGGGGGGTAATAGGAGCCTATATAAGAAAAATCCCCCCAAATTGGGTCTGTCCCTATAAAATCGGGACATCTGGTCACCCTATAATTAGCTGAGATGTCCAGATGATCCCTGCAGGCGAAACATGCTACAGAGGAAGTGGCGGGGGCGGGGGGGGGGGGGAGAAACTCAAAGGTCCCCTATTCTCCCGGCATACCCCCAGAATAGTTTGCACTGATTTAAGTGGCATTTCAGTGAGAACAGGAGAATGATTCCCTTCCCTGGATGATTGTTGGCTCTGTCTTTCAGGAGTTACAGTCCTTCGGTTGCAAACCCATTCACTGCAGCCATGCTCTTTGTAGCCCTTGGTTCCTCAATTTGCCTACGGCATTGATGCTGCAAGAAGGGCAAATTGAGGAACCAAGGGCTACAAAGAGCGTGGCTGCAGTGAATAGGTTTGCAGCATGGGATACAACATAACAGAGAAATGAGCAGGCTTAGTCAGAGGGCCATCGTTGCCGCCACTGGCAACCTTGGTCAGACAGTCCCTTAGCTGCACAGTGAAAACAATGTACATGAAATTGCTCCAGAACCAGAAAAACGAATACCAATACAAACGTTCCACAGTAGTGTGCAATGCCTTATAAAACAGAGACCAGCTAGTCATAGCATCATAATATCTAGCTCTTACAGAGCACTTTTCATCAGTAGATCTCCAAGTGGTTTACAGAGAAGGTCAGTATCTTTCTCCCCATTTCACAGCTGGAGAAAGTGAGGCAGAGAGTGACTTGCCCAAGCTCACCCAGCAGCAGAGCTGGGAGTAGGATGCAGATCTCCTGAGTCCCAGTCCAGTGCTATATCCACTAGGCCATGCTGCTTCCCAACATGTGCAGCTGGATTGAAAAGATCCAACTATGGAACATCAGTGAAACTGGCTCGATTTTTTGTTTCTTGGTGCACAGCGGGTTTAAAACCAAAAATTGCAACTTGCTGTGAAAGATCAGATGAATCAACGACACACAGGATGTGGGGCCGGGTCCCCTGTTTGCCCTACCCCTTGTTCAGTCATTTGTCCCAGTGCAGAATGGGTGTAAAATGCACCCTCTTTGCACTGACGCAAATGACTGCACAAAGTGCAAGAGAATGGAGAATCACACCCCTTGGTCTCTTTACCCCACCTCCTCCCTACGCAGACCCCCAGTTGTCACGAACATTCCTCCCACACATTATCTCCCTTCCCCACCACAACTCCTCATGCCGGTTTTAACTCGGGAAGATGTGCTCAGGAAGGAAGGTAACAGCAGCGCTAAACTGATTGGCATGTTTTCCCCATACATGCCATTCTCTCTTGTATTTGGCTTTTCTCTGTAATCCCACAAAAGGGATTCACAAATGGTGAAATTTAAAATAAAATAAGAGATTATAATGGAAGGGGAATTATATCCCATGTTAGGGGCAAGGTCTGTCTCTTTGTTCTGTGTTTGTACAGTGCCTAGCGCCATGGGACCTCTTAGGCGCTACTGTAATACACCTACCAGCAATAAAAATGTACTGTATCTCGCACAGTCAGTCCTGATGCCTGACTAGAGCTGTGTGGGAACTGGAATTTCTGTTTTGCAGGAAATTCAGTGATCTCTAAATTTGCGTAGTTACAAACTAGAACAAAACCAAAGAATTTCAAAATTTTCCAGAAAGTGACATTTCTGAAAAAGTTTTGGTTTGGGGCCAATTGAAATGTTTTAGAGCTCTGTGTAAGCTCGAAAGCATCTCTCTCACACCAACAGAAGTTGGTCCAATAAAAGATAGGACCTCACCCACCTTGTCTCTCTTGTTTCAGTGTTGGTGTTTTAAAATGTGTTTACATTTTTACAATATACATTTCAAAACGAAATACTGACGTGTTCCATTCTGAAAATGTCAAAACAGAATGTTTCGAACTCATCAAAATTCTTGTTTTCCCCCTTACTTTCCCCCCCTGAAACAAAATGTTATCAAAATCGACATGTTCCCATGGGAAGTTTTGGTTTCCAAAGGAAAAACATTCCATTGGAAAATTTCCAGCCCGCTCTACAAACAATAAATGATCATGCGAACGTGCAGTCTTACCAAATTCTCTGGCAACGCTGCTGGGTGGGGGAAAGGCCAAAGGAGTGGGACAGGCCTGGCCAGCTTTGGGGGTCTCTCTTTGTGCCACAGCATGGGATTGTAAAAGCCAAGTGCTCTCTAGGCTCATCGACCGGGGAGGGAGGAGAAGGAGATAGAAGGGGAATGAGCACCTCAAAAATAACCCCTTTGTTGGGACCCTCAAAATCGTCAAGTTAGCTCTGCTCCGAGTCAGAAGTGGAATCCTGGCTTCATTGATGTCAGTGGGGCCAGAATTTCACCCAGAAGCAGCTGCCGTAGGCATTTTGGAGGTGCCCACGGCACGGAATAGTCATGAAAACCGTGGCGATGTTCATGACCCAGGTGCAGAAGCATGGAGTGGGAGATGGCCTTCCATACCTCTTCCCCTCCCATCCCCAACGTCCCCTCTGAGATCATGGGCAGGGGGGATTTTAGGAATTTGATTGGATGGGGAGGATTCCAGTTCCTCTGAGTTGCCTCTCATCCCAATTTTTGATTGGGTGATTTTTGCATCCCTACCTCTTGGGATGCTCCGGGGTAAGAGCAATGTCACTGCGGCATGATGAGGAGACCGTGATCTCACAGCATCACATGGTGACTCTGCTGATGCAGAATCATGATGTCCAGACATAAATGCCATGGCTAGAGCTGTATGAAACTTGGCTGGTTTGGTTTTCAGGGGCACTAGTGTGATGGTTTCTTTTTTGAACTCACTTCACCGGGTTTGTACCACAGGAGTTTTGGGTTGAACCAAACCCACAACTGCCCAATTCAGGGGTCAAAACCATGCAAATCCATCCGGAATGGTTCCTTCTACAAACCATAACTCTGCCTCCTCTCCCCCTCCCCCACACCCCATTTGCCCAGAAGTCCACCCTAGGTTAGCAGGAAGGTTGGTGAAGCTCGGCAAAACCCAAGCTTAGAACTTGTTGCAAAATTTTGCACCGCTCTAACAACTCTGTGACGTGAGTTTTCGTTGTAGGACAAACCTGCTTCCAAATCGACGGGTGGTCTCCTGCCAAGGTGCTGCAACTCCTTAGCTCCGTAAATACGCAGAGTATGTCTACACTGCAGCCACGGGGTGTCACCACCATTCCTGTAGATATGCCCAAGCTAGCTTCAAGGTAGCAGAGCTAGCTGTACAAACCTGCCTGGAACCCTGGGTAATTACTCCCATAGAGTGAAACTTGCACCAAGCCCCACCTTCAATGGACAAATCCACCCCTGTCTTAGGTGACTATTCAAGACACCTGCGAAATCTCTAGGACTGTTTTGTTTTCCCTATAGTCAGATAACCACCCCTGTTAACCAAACAGTTTTTGTCACTACCTTGGCAGGTTGCACAAGACAGATTTTGAAGGAGCAAGTTTCTACATAACTGTGGGATTCTCGGGTGTGTTCAGTGACCCCCATATGCACCTGAGACTTTGGGCATCTTGCTAGAACTATTTAACCCAATCAGAGTTTTTACATACAGACATTTTGATATTATTCCAGTGCCTAGAATCTCAAGCCCAGTCATGACACATGTCCATGCTAATCCAGTGTAATTAGAACCTCTAGATTTTAAAACAGCTTTTCTATTTTGAGAACCGGGTTATTTTTAATGCTTAACATTATATCTGAAAACTATTTGAAGATTTTTTTTCTTGTTTCCTCCTGGATCAAGGAGAGATGACATAGAAGGGTGCTGTCAGAATGGCTTACATGTCATAGGTTTTTTTTTTTTAAAAATCTCTCCTTTTTTTTTTTAAAGGGATGAAATTTGATTCCACTGACTCTAAAAATGCACTTGTTGAGTGGTCCAAAATGTTTTTAAAAAAAATTCAAGAAAAGGATACTTCTTGTAAATTCTGTGAAGGCCAAATCTCCCCATTTCTATCATGACAGCATGACTGTGTAGCTTTGTGATAAGAACTGAAGTGAGCCAGAGACTCTTCTGACATTTCAAAAAGAGACATGAATAACTTAAAGGGACATTGTCAGGTGAAACTGGGCCCCAAATTTAAGCTTTGCAAACAACCAGCTGTTAAAGAAGCTCAGGCCAATAGAAATATTTCCACCAACGTTATTTAATTCCAACTGGTGGGAGTTTTTAAAAAACACAGATCAACATTTCCTTGCAGCATTTGCAACCCAAACATCACAGCCTTAGCCGGCAACATGAGTGAAACTGACCAGACACAGACGTCAACATAACTAGTCTCATTTCAAATATGTGAGAGGTACAAAATGTAAACAGTGAAAAGGAAATTAGACATTTAAAACTCAGTTGTTTTTAATATTCTCAGGGGTTCTTTGCAACATAGGCAAGGAAATTAGATTTCTTGGAAAAAACAACTGATGTTAATTTGCCAGTGTACTATAAGCCCTGAGAGAAATCTTAGCATATTTCCCTCTTGTCCTGCTGCTTAGATGCATGAAAGCTGAGCCACCTATTTAGAAGAGTGTTAGACATCAGCGAGGTGAGGATATCTGAGCTCTAACTTGGGATCCGTTTGCGTTTCAGTGGGCCTGATACTGACCTCACGTCAGTGTCAGCTAAAGAGATGATTGTGTGACGATCGATCGTGTAAACGGAGTGTGAGCGAGAGCAGAATCAGGCCCATTAAACCAACGGCAATTCTCAGCTTTTCTGTTGCCCTCTGTGCCAAACCCTGATTTTCCATTTCACTCCAGCCTAAATGAAGGAAAGAACAATGAAAAACAAATAATGACTGCCCGTTGGACCCCAGCTTTGATCATCTGCACAAGAAGGAAGACATTGTGGTTGCTAAATCTCATTGCACCGGGCCAGGGGGTGTCTCCGAAGCATCGGCTGACAGACAGGGTTCGTTTTAACACAGATTGCATACCTGTTGCCTCCGTACGGAGGGCTGTATATGTACCACATGTATTAACAGCTGCCTGCCACAGGAGTTTGCAAAAGAGGGTTTGGGATCAGTGCAGGAACAATGCCAGGTAAGAGCCCTATTAACTGCAGTCCAGGAAGGAGTGCCCGATGCCTCTCGTGACACCTCAGACTGCATTCCAGGCTGGGAATCTCCTCGTTCTGACAGCGGAATTCCAACCCCGGCTTGGATGTCACTGGCAAGTATCTTCCAAACAGTTTTTGGATAACGGGGACCTCCAAGGGCTGACTCTTTTTTAAAGAGGAGGAAAAACATACACCAGGTTGCCAGTACTCTTGGTCAAAGAGCTGTAACGCAGGACACAGAACCGCGGCTCTGGGTTCAGAGCAGCAAACCCAGGGCTTCTATAGAGGGAGAATATCTACCCCTGCTGCTGTGCGTATGTCTCCACAAGTATGCTAGAAGCTTTCCAGGTCTTGGTGATCTTCCATCCTGCAAGCATGACCCGAGCAGCCCAAGAACGCAGAGAAAGGATACTTTGAAAAAAAGTAGGAATCCAAACTGATTTATTTGAACACCTTTTGTTTCATCTGGGGAGGGGGGGAGGCGAGGGGGAGATCTGGGGAGGGGAAGAGGTCAAGCCTGAGGAGCAAGTTTTGATGAGAACAGGCACCTTGTACTGTTTCGAACACTGTAAATAATAATAAAAAGACATTACCACCACCCCACCCTAAAGCGTGCCTTCACATCATGCTCTTCCTGTACTGAGACTGTGAGATCTGTTTGGGTTTAGGGTCCGACGGTTGCAGTTCTAACTGTTTGTACAGGTCCCTCAGCTCTTTAATCTCCTGTAACACCTTCTTGGCTTGGCTCCAGGTGGAGGAGGCCTCACCCAGCAACCTCTCCGTCTCCTGCAAGATGCTCTCAGAGTTCGACTTGGAAGAGGAAGAGGTGGTGGTGGTGGTGGCGGCAGCAGTGAAATCTTTTGTCTTTCGCTTCCCTTCCCCGTAGCCCTTCACCTCCGCCAGCAGTTCCTGAGTTTTTTCCAGTTTCAGTGCCACCAGTTCCTGTATCCGGGCCAGCTGCTCGGGCTCACCTGAGGCAAACTGAGCCTCCAGCCCCTTCCTCAGCACTGCCCGGTGCGCGGAAGAGTCCCGGCGAGACAAAATCTCCTCCATGGAGGCACATTTGTTCTTTTCCGAGTGCGAGAGCTTTTTGGGGACCTGCGGGGTGTACATGGTCCCTTTGTCGAAGGAGTCGTTGCGTTTCCCAGTTTTGTCCCACGAGGTCGTCTCTCGTCTTGGCAGGCTCACTGACCGGCCTTTCTCTGAGGACTTGATGTTTTCCGAATCTGACCGGCGCCGGCCGGCAGCAAGGTGTGCCACGGACTTATCCAGGTCCACCCGGAAGCTCTCTTCACAGGTCCCTTGGTCCTCTGGAGAGGCGTCTTCCTCTTGGATGAGGTCCAGTGTCAGCATGCCGTCCGATGTTGAGGTAGATGCCTGCAGAGCGTGGAAAGAAAGGCGGGAGCCATGAGCGGATGGACGCAGAGGCCGCCCACCATTACTTTGTGAGTCATAGCGACAACGGCACTAATCAACCTCTCTGTGCATTTCTGATGAGCCCATCTAGCCCATCCCTGTCAGCATGGAAACAGGCACCAGGAGGAATGGGGGGAGGGGAGTCTAGTGGCTGCGGCTCAGGACACCTGGGTCCAGTTCCCAGCTCAGACACAGCCTCCTCCTGTGACCTTGGGCAAGTCTTTTAATCCACCCCGTGCCTCAGTTTCCCACCTGTGAGGCACTTCTGTACTAGGAACTAGCATGAGACATGCCTTTTCAGTTCACACAGACCAGGAAACAGCCATCAGTCCTCACCAACCCAGGTTGCATTTCAACCCAGAGATAAAAGACTCTGTATCTTCTTCCATCCATTTAAAAATAAATAAATATATAAGGGATTGCTAACGTCAGAGGTGATCTATCTGAACTTGTGCCCAGGGTTTAGCCTGCGTACCACAGCCATCAAGTGTCCCCGGGTCGGAGGCCGTCTGGAGTGCTGGATTTTCGCTCTGTCGCGGGTCGGGTGGGCGAGGTAGCTGTCCTCCTCAACAGTCACCTGCAAGGACACACAAGCATGACAATAAAGGCCGTCAAGCATCTCAGTGCCTGAGAAATGCAAAGCGCAAGCCATCACTCCCTGCCTCTGCAACTGGAGCCGGGTCGATAATTCTGGTGCATAATTTATTTAGCCAGTTTTGTCTTTCCATCTGTGATCTGTCCATGAGCTGATGGCAACATTTTCCAATGTCGCCACTGTGCAGAAAAATTTGCTCATTTCTTCAGGGGGGAACTCTCGGCCGGCAGATTGTTTGAATTGCAAACTGCAAATCCGACAGTCAAACATACAGTTTGCAGGTCACCCCTGGCAAATATGCCAGCTAATAAAAAACCTAGCTTTGCATTATGAAATGCACCAGCGAAACCCAAACGCTCTAATGCTCACTGAACACCATTTGTTGCTTTGAACTGGAATCAGTTATTTAGGAGGGGCAAAAGAATTCCACTGGTGGCAACTCATCCCAACCTTCCAGACACTGGCAAAGATTCATGTGATGTGCTGGCTGCCATTGAAAGGTGTTTGCAGAGGGCTAATTGGTAGAGATTTCAGTGGAGCCAAAAGCAAGAGAATTATGAGACTCTAACCATCTATCTTAGGTTTTTATACTGCCACCCATCACCGTAGTATCTGACCAGCTTCCGTGTAAAACAATTCACAATAGGGAAATCCCTAGACTTGAATTACAGGCGAATGTGGGCTGGATTGATCACAGGGCATCACATCTGAGTTCTGGGAGAGGTTAGTGAAAAACCACCTGCTAGGCTGTTAAACCATTCTGAGGCCCTCCTTTGAATGGCAGACCCCATATCTGCCATGGTAAGCCATATGCAAGAACATTGCTTTCCCAGACTGAGAGCTGGTTTAGATAAAGGTGCAATTTTATGCTGATGTAGTTAAACAGATGCCACTTTCCGTGTTGACACTCCTATCAATTTAAACCTGGTTTGCATCAGTTTTGCTTGTGTTGATAAATGTAGGCCGTGTTTGCATGGGGAAGTTGGATCAATACATCTTTGGTTTTTCCAGCAGAAATTCCCTCGCATCCGCACACAAACAGCCTTGTTTTGGTTCAACCCACACTTTCGTTCACAATAATTCAGCCACTTTGGAAGTGACCATATTCTAACAGGAATGAGATCATATCCCCATGCTGGCCTATGCCCCGACAGTTCGTCCTCCTGCTGCTATAGCACAGTGCTTTGGTGAACATCTGGATTGGCCTGTCCAGTTACCTGTGTGCACGCCACGCCTACAAGCTGAACGGAGACAGCCAGCTTTGAAATGATACAAGTGCATTGTGAGGTGATGAGTCATCCCTGAACTCCATGTGGGGATGAGTCATTCCTGTGTTAGGCTCCAGCCAATCCCCAAGCCGGGAGCTGGTCAGGTGACTCTCAGGGCAGGTATATAAGCCTCACGGGAGAAAGAGCAGCTCAGTATGCCCAACGTAGCTTCGTGGCTTGGAATCGTCCTGTGCCTGAGAGAGGTGACAGACTTCATGGGCCTTTGCCTGCTCCAGCCCAGCTCTCAGCCCTACTCTTACCTTGTTCCCACCCCGCTTTTGACTCCTGATTCCAGCTCTGACCTCCAGGTCCGACTGCCACTGCTCCAACCTCTAGGCCTGACCCATCCTCGCCTCGGTCTCTGACATGCATCCACACAGGGCTTCTCACTGGCTTAAAAACCAGCCTGAGTTAACCTGGTGCAACGTCTGGGTGCAGGCAAGGCCTTGCTCAGGGCCCCATTCTCATCTTCACCCCTTTGCATCACACTTGCCATGGGAAGGGACCGTAAATGGGGAGCTGGGAGGGATAGGGTGGGCGACGCTACTCTCCGGGTAGTTAAAAATACAAGGCCCAAATTCATCCTTGGCTATTAGTTAGGCCCTGTGCAGACACTTATCTAGACACAGTCCCTGCCCTGAGGAGCTCACAGTCTAAACAGACAAGACAGACAATAGGGTGGATTCCTGTGCACTTTAGTGAGGGCAAGATGGGCCTCGGGTCTCATCCATTGTCCAGGTGACCCCCTGGGTGCTTTATGGGGCTCTGCCTCAGGAGACTGTTCTCCTGGGATAGACAGCCCCTGGCGATAACCTAGGAGTTGCCCGAGGCATATGGGTTATTACGAGCTGGATGGTCACAGAGCATCCACCAGAGCCAGCGTTGCAAACGCCGATCCCCCCACGCGCTGATTGCCATGAGCCAAAGCCCAGCGGCTTTGCACCCTCGGTTTTGAGGCTGAGAAAGAAGGACGTGCTCGCGCTGGGCTGGGACGCGCGGGGGGCGGGGGGGGAGGGGCTTTCCCACGACAGGTTCGTCTACACAGCCAGCAGCAGCTCGCAGCAGCCAGCCTCCCAGCCCAGGCTGACAGATTCAGGATCACAGGGCTCATGCTACTGTGCTAAAAATAGTTGCGCAGACCGTGCTTTTAAGTCGTGGCCCGGGCTCTGAAGCCCACCCCCCAGCCTAGGCTTCAGAGCCCGAGCCACGACCGCCGCACAGCTATTTTTAGCAGTCTGTCGACTCGACCCAGGCTGGGAGACTGGCTGCTGTGCAGACGTACCTTAGGCAGGAGAGCTGAAGCCGAAGGCTTCACTCAAGATTAAAGCTGAGACAACAGAGCCGGGGCCCAGCCCCAGGAGAACTTCTCACCTCGTCTAAGATGCGGTTTTTGGCTCGGGTGATGGCGGAGTTGAGGGCGTTGATCCAGGACTCTTTCTCTTCCGGGCTGACGGCCAGGAAGATCAGATTGGGTGCCTAGGAGAGAGGGAATTCATGTCAGTGCTGTGGGCAGCGCCTGGGCGGCAACGCGTCGGCTCGGTCCCCGGCCACAGTGACGGCTCCAAGAAAAGGGCGTGGGAATATGCCCAAAGCCCAGATTCGCTGCTAACGCAAGCCAGCGCAGCTCCACCCGGCACATGATTTGCAGTAGCAGAGAACCAGACTGGGGGGGTCTGTTTTATTTCTCGGGAAGAAGCACAGCCAACCAGCCAACCCACGACTGCCACTAACAGCTGAAACGTTTCCAGTCTCACTAAATGGTTCAGTTTCTGGTGACGGGTCTGCTCTACGTTGAGACCATCCCAAATGCTTTGCCTGTCCCTTCTTCAGACTACATAAGAACATAAGAACGGCCATACTGGGTCAGACCAAAGGTCCATCTAGCCCAGTATCCTGTCTTCCGACAGTGGCTAATGCCAGGTGCTTAAGAGGGAATGAACAGAACAGGGAATCATCCAGTGATCCATCCCCTGTTGCTCATTCCCAGCTTCTGGCAAACTGAGGCTACGGACACCATCCCTGTCCATCCTGGCTAATAGCCATTGATGGACTATCCTCCATGAACTTATCTAGTTCTTGTTTGAACCCTGTTATAGTCTTGGCCTTCACAACATCCCACTCAAAGGATCTGGAGCTACATGATTGGCTTATTTAATTAGAGAGGCCAGAGGCCTGATTCTGTTGCCATCATAAGTCAATGGCAAAAACTCCCTGGCCATCACTGATCACTGCAGGGTCTACTGCCTCCAACAGATGGAGGTTCATAGGTCTTAAAGCCAGAAGGGACCATTGTGATCATCTAGCATGACCCTCAGCAGGGCACAGGCCAGAGAATTCTTCCCAGGGATTCCTGTGCCCAGCCCAATAAGTGGGGGTCGGGGGTAGACTGGATCTTTGAGAAAGACAAAGGGGGAGATTGGGCTGTGGACTCATGCTGCCATAGCCGATACAGCCTGATCTCTTGGTGAAGGTGAGCACAAGCTGCGTAGCTTATGTACCGTGTTTCCAGGCTGTTTGGAGTGTGCTAGCGTGAACTTGCTGTGGTTCTTTTTGCTTCTGCTTTTGGACTTCCTGAGCTCTTCGCATTTCTCATAATCACTCAGGTCAAACACTTCCTGGATGTTTTTTTCATCTTTGACCTACGAAGCAAAAAGTAGCAACTGTCAGTGGCGGGCCGCAGCTGACAAAGGTCTTCCGCTCCAGACTGGCTACCGGTGGGGTGGCTTTGCTAGAACCACTCAGGGTTTATACATTGATAACATGTGTGGTGTAACTCTGTGTGTGCTTCTAATTGTTTTCTGTTGCTGGAGCTGCACTGCATATCTTCAGAGCCCCACACCTGATGCTAGAGCACTGTCTGTAGTCCACCCAGTACTGATGTCAGAGTAGCATACTCATCTAGTTTCAGTGGCACACTTTGGAGTTAGGTGTCCACCTACCCTTCAAGAGGAAGGATGTGGTTAGAACGCTAGCCTGGCAGTTGAGACCTGGGTTCAAATCCCTGATTTGCTGCTGGCTTCCTGTGTGACCTTGGGTAAGTCACTTCGTCTGCCTCCGTTTCCCCTCTGTATAATAGCACTCTCCTTTAGGGGGTTGTGAGGATCCCTATATTAAAGATTGTGAGGTGCTGCTCAGGTACTCCAGTGATGTGGGGTCATATAACTATCACAGGGACCTGATTCCCATTGAAGGTCAAATTCTATCTAACCGTCCTTTGCAACTTTTAAAATCTGCTCCTTTGATTTCTACCCTAGTCTGGGATTTTCAAAGTCAATCCTCCTTGTGCTCGTCTATTTAGACCCTTATGAAAATCTCCTCCTTGATTCCTGAGGGATTTCAATG
The DNA here is from genome assembly GCA_037349315.1 of Chelydra serpentina. NCBI lineage: Eukaryota > Metazoa > Chordata > Testudines > Chelydridae > Chelydra > Chelydra serpentina. The sequence goes on along the minus strand of JBAIAC010000104.1, from coordinate 2,490,126 downwards.
GGGGGGGGGGGGGGGGGCAGAGCGCCCAACTTCCTTCGGCCCCTGAAAATCGCAGCCTAAGCGCTAGGCACTGTTACAATTTTTAAAAGCCATACACACAATGAAATGAATAATGTAAATTGCAACACATGCTGTAAGGAAGCCGTTAACGGCCCCGCCACGGGCTTAGTGCTCACGGCCAGTGTTTCCTAAGGCGGTGACTGGTACGGGGCTCCTCACTCTTTGGGATCCCCCTGTGAGACAGCTTGGGCAGGGCTTCCACAACACCAACGGACATCACCAGCAGAGGTAGCCGCTCAGCTCTGAAAATCAAGCTCCGCAGGAGTCTTCAACTGGGCCTCCAAAATCAGGGCCCCCTCGCGGACCATAAGTCCCAAGAACCCCCTGCCCCGTCCAAGAGAACCAAACCTTCCGCCCCGTTCTGTGAGACGAATAAGATCCCACTCCTTGGCTTGCGGGGTGGGTTTGCAGAGAGCTCTGTGCCATGGAGTGGGTTATACACACAGAATGGTAGCCGTTATCTGCAGACAGACCTGTCAGAAAAAGCTACAGTTCTCCCTTGGACTCTCACAACTGTTCACATCCCTAGCCTGGCTAACCCCTATCCCCGCCACTTGTGCATCGGATCGGACAGCGGGCATAGGCTGGAGGAAGGAATATACCTAATTCTGTGTTGAAAAACATGGCTTTGGTCTTGTTTCCCTGTCTCGAAAATCAACTCCAAATGGTGCCAAAACACTGCACATGATCTGCTGAGCTAAAATTCAGGCACACTCCACCTTCTGTATCGTTTTTACACCAGTTGTCCCTCTGTTGACCTCGCTGAGCCAGACTGCTCCTGAGTCACACCAGCGTCAGCAAGGGGCGCTCCATCTTTGTGTACGCGCTTGTGTCCCTTTGTGTGTGTGTGTGTGTGCGTGCTTGCGCCGGAGCGTCTGGAAGCGAGTGGGCGTGTGTCTCTAGATTAGCAGATGCAATCACGTTAGCTCTCAGTGCCTTTCGGAAGATGGCACAACAAAAGTTCTGGAGGATAAAGATTAGCACTTTCTATTTTTAACCTGGCTGTATTATTACAGCACGCAATGACAGCTGATTCGGGAGCCAGCCCCAGGTTTCTGATATGGCAAAGAAACCACATCCCCTGTTGCTGAGCCTCGTCCATTGGGAAGAGGTGAACAGGGAAAAAAACCATCAAAGCACAAAACTTCAGAGCAGAGGGTACAGCAGCCTGGGACCCAGGCAATTACTGGTGGACATAGACTGCTAGCCTAGCTCAGCGGCTGCTTCAATGCACAGTATGTTTATGCAACCTCTTCAGAAGAGAATGCATTTTCAGGGCCTGATTCTCATTTGTACTATGGTCCCTCTATGTAGCATTGACCTTAGCTATGTACCTGTCTGACCCCCATTATCACAGTCTCTCACAGACTTCTAATGTATATATCCTCACAGCCCTCTGTGGGGCAGGGCGGTGCTATTATCCTCATGGTCCAGATGAGGAAACTGAGGCACAGAGCGAGGGCGTGACTTGCCCAAGGTCACAGAGGAAGTATGTCCTAGAGCAGGAACTTGATCCCAGGGCCTAAGCTAGTTGCCTAACCACTGGGCCACCCTTCCAGTGCAAAGGGCCCTTAATGTGGGTATAGCTGTAATTTACATCCACTTTAAGGCCTTTATGGAAGAGGGGACACCTGGAGTGGAGCAGTGGCTGTGGATCAGCCCATGCATTCCTCCCCAGGGGGATTCCCAACCACCCAGGTAGATACATTGGGTTGGGAGCTGGGGAAAGGGTTTGGCCTCTTGCATACAACAGGGCCGGAGTCCTGGCCAGGCTCCTGGGACTCCAGGCTTCATCTAGTCTGAGCCTGCCCCCATTATAGGATGGGATTTTCAAAGGCGCCTATGTGAATTAGGCACCCAGCTCTCACTGATTGTCAGCAGGAGCAGAATTGGGCCCTACAAGCAGTCATGGGGCTTTGTAATGGAGTTTGAGTAAAGATTGTCATAGAAACCATGTAACTATCTATCCATACATGAAGAAGGCAGTAGATAAATAAAACCCAACTGTGGGCTAGATCCCATAGTCTGTGCACCGTAGAGCTTTTATGTACTGCCAGCATCTTCCGAAACACCATCTCTTTCGAGGGATCCAGTTGATCTCTGCCCTGTTCACTTGCAATGGGCAAAGAGACTCCCCCCGCCCCCCATGCTGTCACCCTCCAACCAACAAATTACTGGTAATTCCAGATGTTGGCTCATTTAGGCCCATGGGACTTCACTGACCCATAATTCCTTTCATGCACACACGAGCTCGCCCCATCACTGTCAAGTTTGCCACATGTCACGGGCAATGGAGAAAGCGCCTCTCAAATGTCCTGCTTCTGGCATGGATTAACGCCTACAAAGTTCTAGAGAACTCGAGTGCACAACAGGCCCAACCCAAAACCCTGGATTCAGCCACCCTGGATCTCTGGGGAGGTTAAAAGTCAAACATGGGTCTGGAGTCACGGTTTGCAAATGGCCCCTGTCTTGCTGATGGGTTGAACAAACACCTCAATGTCAGGGCACTCCTGTAGCTTAGCGCCCTGAAATCCAGAGCCAGATTCAGCCAATCTTTACAGAGACTGCATCACAATGAATCACTAGAGTAGACCGTGGCACGAATAACTGTACTACACAGCAGCAATTGTCAAACTGTGGTGGTTGGTTTAATCCGGCCCCCTTTTATAGTACAGTCCTTGATTACACGATCACTGTCTTTAGTTACATGATCACTGGCTGTTTTTTCCTCGGGACCCCTGCCTCCGTCAGCACACAGAATGGAGGAGGCTCACTTAACGGGTTTTCTGCTGGTTACTTGTGCCCTGCGTGGCTCCCGCTTGATGGCCCTGGAAGCACTCCCACCGATTTTCGGGTGGGGGGGGGGGCTCGCTCCCGTCCTTCGTTTGCAGGGACGGGATCTGGGGGGGCTGGATGCTTTGAAAATCCCAGCTTGAATCTGTATCGCTATAAATACCCATGGCCTGGTTCTCGTTTATTCCAAGGCAGTGGAAAGGGGACGTAAGCTGAGTGGAGCTGTAATTTACGCCCATGTGAAGGTGGCTTTATGCTGCCAGAGTGGTGTGAAGGGGACGTGGCGGCACTGAGAAATCCGGTCCCTTAGCGGTGATGCGCTTTTCACACCTGTGACATCGTTTTCACAAGCCGCAAAAGGTGCCCAAGCCTCGGATCACAACAGGACTCAACAGCTGATCCCTCCCACCTCCCTGCTGCCTCAAGATGTAGCGAGAGAAAGAAGCAGAGAAGCAACATGACTGGGACGGTGGATTCAGTAAGCAGACTGCAAGGCCAAAGAGAGAAGCTGACAGGGAACCATCTTTCAAAGGTACCAGCCGGCCACCTCTGCCCCATGTGGGAAACTCAGACTGACACACAAAAAGGGGCAAGTGGGTGGAAATGTATCACATCCATGAGTCCTCAGCCGCATTTCAGAGAAGGGAACACTGACAAATACACCCCGCTCTGAAATGAATCACCTGAAACCATCACCCTCGGCAAAGCCCGAGTTATCAAATCCCAGTGAACTGAGTGTCCCAGTCGCCTGAAGTTTGGTTCTGTCCCTTAGAGCTGACCACTGCCTTTCATAAAATCATAGAATCATAGAATCTCAGGGTTGGAAGGGACCTCAGGAGGTCATCTAGTCCAACCCCCTGCTCAAAGCAGGACCAATCCCAACTAAATCATCCCAGCCAGGGCTTTATCAAGCCTGACCTTAAAAACCTCTAAGGAAGGAGATTCCACCACCTCCCTAGGGAACCCATTCCAGTGCTTCACCACCCTACTAGTGAAAAAGTTTTTCCTAATATCCAACCTAAACCTCCCCCTCTGCAACTTGAGACCATTACTCCTTGTTCTGTCATCTTCTACCACTGAGAACAGTCTAGATCCATCCTCTTTGGAACTCCCTTTCAGGTAGTTGAAAGCACCTATCAAATCCCCCCTCATTCTTCTCTTCTGCAGGCTAAACAATCCCAGTTCCCTCAGCCTCTCCTCATAAGTCATGTGCTCCAGCCCCCTAATCATTTTTGTTGCCCTCCGCTGGACTCTTTCCAATTTATCCACATCCTTCTTGTAGTGTGGGGCCCAAAACTGAACACAGTACTCCAAATGAGGCCTCACCAGTGCCGGATAGAGGGGAATAATCACGTCCTTCAATCAGCTGGAAATGCCCCATCTTATACAACCCAAAATGCCATTAGCCTTCTTGGCAACAAGGGCACACTGTTGACTCATATTCAGCTTTTCGTCCACCGTAACCCCTAGGTTCTTTTCTGCAGAACTGCTGCCCAGCCAAGAGGCTACTGGCCAGCCAGCACAATTGCTTGAATGCCAAATAGTTCACAAGGCTGGATATCTATCACCTTAAAGACGGGGCTCCATGCATATAGCCTCTTCTGAGCCAGGGTGTCTCTCTCCACTTCGCACCATACGGTGTTTTTGGTGTGACCAGCTAGCCCCACCACTCAGGCCAACCCTCTGTTTCTCCAGATTCCCAGTGCTCCCTGAGATGTCCAGATGAAGAGGGTTATATGGGATATGCCCAATTCTCTTCTTGTGTATACTGGAGCAATTTGGAATGATCGCCAATGACCCCAGCAGAGAATCAAACAACAGATATTCAAAGAACATACGTTTCTTTGGAAGAGCATTTCATAGAATCATAGAATATCAGGGTCAGAAGGGACCTTAGAAGGTCATCTAGTCCAACCCCCTGCTCAAAGCAGGACCAATCCCCAATTTTTGCCCCAGATCCCTAAATGGCCCCCTCAAGGATTGAACTCACAACCCTGGGTTTAGCAGGCCAATGCTCAAACCACTGAGCTATCCCTCCCCCCTCAGGCTGCCTAGAGGACCTAGGAAGGATGCAGCCGAAGAGGCTTAATGAAGTACCGCGGCTATTCCTACCAGGGAATAAAGTGCAATTTCTCCATCAGCTCGAGTGATCTGTAAGGAGAACAGCGAGGAGTGGAATAACGCTCTTAATTTTTGCTTTTCTCAGGATGACCCAACTCAGTGAATCGCGGCTCTGGTTGGCTCTGCCTCTCCGGAGTTAACCCCAAACTCAGAATGTTCATTAGGATTGTTCAGTTTTTTTCTGGGTTGAAAGCGTTTGGGACTTAGATTTTCAAAAGCGAGTAGTGATTTGGGGGGATCTTTTCTGGGGAGCCTAACCTGAAACCCCCTTAAAGAGGCCTAATTTGCAGAGTGCTGAAACTGGGCACCCAAAGTCACTAGCCACTTAATTACTTTGCAAGAAATGTTTTGTAAAAAACATAAGGATTTACGATTAGCGTATTTCTAATCTGTATTCCTTGTTCTATTCTAATAGTGTATCCATATAAACACCCATGATCTAATCTAATCTGCCTCCTTGAAACATTGTATATATTTAAAGCAAGGAAAGCTGTCCCTGGGGATTGGGAATGGGATATGCAGCCTTTCTCCTTTAGCATTTTGTCTTCAAATTTTGCCCTGTTCAGTTGCTGAAAATCTTTGCCCGTGTATTGGCTTATGTGAAATGAGTTTGGTGGGGTCTCAACCCAGGTCCTAAGGAGTAATGCCACCATGAGAATCAGCCTGACTCTTTCCAGGCAAGGATGCAAATGGAGATCGAGCTCCCCGCTCCCTCTTAGAGGGGGTTCTCTGCCAGGCAGGGGTGAAACACGTAACCAAGGCAGGTTGGGTGGTTTGCTCAAGGTCTGCCGTGCCAGCTGTCTGCACAGGGCTGGGGCAGCACACAGAGGGAACACACACACACAGCCGAACATCTATCAACATCTAACCACACCCATCACAGGTCTGACATCTGGGCTGTAAATGCTCTGTCACCTTGTGCAAGCCACTTCACCTTTCTGTGTGTCAGTTTCCCTACCTGTCTCATGAGAAGAATAATACTAGCTCTCATAGGCGCCGACTTCGTGGGTGCTCCGGGGCTGGAGCACCCACGGGGAAAAATTGGTGGGTGCTCTGCACCCACCGGCAGCTCCCCGCCAACCCCGGGACCCGCCACCATCTTACCTTAGCACCGGGAGACGTTGCGGGGCCCCGCCCCCGACGCTGGGCGACGTTGCGTCGGCGTCGGGGGCGGGGCCCCGCAACGTCACCCGGCGTCGGGGGCGGGGCCCGGCATCAGGGGCGGGGCCCGGCGTCGGGAGCGGGGCCCCGCCCCCGACGCTGGGCGTGAGCTCCCACCGGCGCCAGAGAAAGTCGGCCTGTGCCAGCTCTCCTTTATAAAGTGCTGTGAGATCTGCTGATGGAAAGTGCTTGATGAGATGTCAGGATTTTTATTATAGTGGGCCTGGTCCTTGCTTGGATTCCCTGCTTGTTAAAGCTAAAACTCATTGCATTGAGATGATGGTGATTTTATTATAATAGCAACTGTAAGTCCCAGCCATAGGCCAGGACCCCTGGAGCTAGGCGCTGTACAAATACAGAACAAAAAGACGGCCCCTGCCACACAGAACTGAGAATAGAATTCCTTGGTACCAAGACAAGAGGCTTCCCCGCTTCTCCTTTTAGCTTTGGAAAAGAGCTTAAGTAGCTAAGGATTTTCTTTTCCTTTGCCAAGCAGATCCAATTAGGTGGACAGAGAGGTAGCCAGTGTAGACAATATGGTGATGAAATGACCTAGTGAAGGGCGATGTTATCCTTACGTCAGCTGTGCCATTAATCCAAGTTTGCAGTACCTGTACGTTTGATCCTCAGTTGTCTGATGTGCGAATGCACTATGCATCTATAGGGCCCTATCAAAGTCACAGCCAGGAAAAACGTGTCATGAACCATGAAATCTGGTCTTTTGTGTACTTGTACCCTATACTATACAGATTTCACACGGGAGGCCAGTGTTTCTCAAATTGGGGGTCCTGACCAAAAAGAGGGTTGTGGGGGCAAGGGGGGTCGCAAGGTTATTGTAGTGGGGTCACAGTATTACCACCCTTACTTCTGCGCTGCTGCCTTCAGAGTTGGATCAGGACCCCGACAGTTACCACACCGTGACATTTCAGCTTTAAATATGTGAAATAATGACATTTACGATTTTTAAAATCCTATGACCGTGAAATTGACCAAAATGGACTGTGAATTTGGTAGGGCCCTATGCATTTAGCTACCTGCTCGCAGAGGATAACCAGAAAAAATTACATAAATACTAGTCCATAGCTCTCATCGGGCACTTTCCATTAGTAGATCTCAAAGTGCCTTACCAAGGAGGTTGATATAAAAGATCTGTTCTAGGAATTATTTTGGGGAAGTTCATGTTATACACAAGATCAGACTAGATTACCATAATGGCCTTGGAATCTGTGATAGCATCAGATAGGGAAATGGAGGCACAGAGAGGGGCAGTAACTTGCCCACATTCACCCAACAGCAGAGCCAGGAATAAAACCCAGGAACCCTGAGTCCCAGTTTAGTGTCCTGTCCCGTAGGGCACTCTGCCTCCATGAATGATTTAAATTACCCTATCCACATAGTGAGACTACAGTATATCTTTAAAACACAAGACTAAGCCTCATATTTATGTGGTGCTTTGGGTCCCAGATGTCCCCCCAGGACTGAAATGCAGGCCCCTCTCAGTGAAATATGAGAGCTGTTTAACACCATGCAGCAGTTTGGGGCAGGAAGTGAAATGAATACTGTCACCATTCGAAACTCCAGGGGGAATATAGGAAGGCAGATTGTAAACCCCTTGAATTACAGTTTGGCTAGGACACACCAGCTCTCATGAAAAATGCCCTAGTAACTACAATGACCCCAGGGATCTAGGATGCCACATGCCTGGGGTTTTTCACATCTCTTTCAAAAGCCAGCAGGTCTGAAAGAAGCCCAGTGCCTCTTTAGATTTACCTGAATAAGGCCTACAGAACAATGAGTGGGACAGAGAAAGTAGATCACATGCTTCAATTGACCCTTTTTGATAAGACCAAGGAGCTGCTCAGTGCAACCAAAAGGCAACCCTGCTGGAAACTGATCAAAGGAATTTTTTTTAACAAAATCCCAAATTTACCTTTGGAACCCCCAGCCACATGATATATGTGAGTTCAAGAGCTTAGTGGGCCTCTAAAAAGTCTCTTTGCTAATGAGAAATCCAGAGTTACATTAGCTCAGGAGTCCTGGGTATATGGTGCCACGGTGACCCTAGGCAGGTCATTTAATTTCTTCATGCCTCAGTTCCCCCATCTGTACAATGGGGAGAATGGCACTGCCCTACCTCTCAGGGGGCTGTGAAAGAGAATGCTGCAGCCAGTGTAAACTCCACAGGGGATTCAGGAAGGCAGGATACAGCCCCTTGAAAGACAGTTTGCCTCAGATCAACACATCGGATCCATTCACGCCTGGGAGTGCTCAGACGCTCCAGTCACTACAAATAACCCTCTTGCTTCAGAGCACGATCCAGCCACTCCTTAAAGGGGGGTCAGGAAGAAACTTCCCAGAGCAGAGGGGCCATTTATTCCATAACTGCCCACTGCAGGCGGCATAGCCCCCTTCCTCTGGTGCTGGCCACTGTTGGGGACATAATACGGGTGGCTGGTCCTTCGTTGCAGGGCCCAGCCTCACCTGTGACGGATCCGCTACCTCCCAGCGGGGACAGATCAAGCTGCTCAGATGAGGAGAGCCACAAGGAGTAAGGGGGTTCTGAGGACAGCCTGCTCTGCTCTGCTCTGCTGGGGGAGGAAAACCTTTGGTTTGTTGTTACTGTGTGAGTTTTACCTTTGGAAAAATCAAACTGCGCCCTGAGGGGAGGTCTGAACAGACTGTAGGGGTGGTATCAGCCAGTGCCCGGGCTATGAACTGCCAAGCCTAGCGGTGCCGGGGCTCAGCCCTGGCACAAATTAAGCCCTGGTATCAGCCCTCACAGGCCAGCATCTCCGCTAGGCTAAACAGCTGGGAGGTCTTTGCTGACAGGGCAGTTCCTAGGTGCACGTTTTAGGGCTGCGAAGTGCGAGCATCATGCAGCTGAAGGCTGCGTCCTTCCCTGTCCCCTCCTCCTCTCCCAGTCCCGCTTTCTCCCTTGGCTCGGCTGTTTTTCTTTCTTGCACTCTCCTTGTCAGCAAAGGTCGTTTCCAAGATCAGACTCAGCCCAGCAGGGCGTTTGCAAAGACCCGTGTCAGCAGCAGGGAGAGAGGAATTTTTTCAGACCCAGCTATGCTATGTTTCCCCGTGGTATCCCACACTGTAGCAACCCAGAAGCTGAATGGCTCGAGGAATTGGGAATGGGATTTTGGTTGGGGTCATTGGTTCCCATCTGGTCCTGGTTGGGAGGGGCTGGCAATCACTCCTAATAGCTGTTGGGTGTAATGAGTTGGTGGGTCTCAGCTTAGTGCACAGATCACACAGGGTATGTCTATGCTTCGAGCTGGGGGTGTGATTCCCAGCTCAGGCAGGCCTACTTGCACCAGAAACAGTGGTGGAGAAGGGGCGGGATGGGCTAAGGGCCCTGACGATGTGCCTAGCGTCTGGGATGGGGACTGATTCAGGGTGGCTAGCTCTTCCCACTGCCGCGGCTAGCACGGGCGTCTCCTCCAGCAGGAAATCACACCTTCGGCTTGAAGCGCAAATGCCCAAATGCGTCGCTGTCAAGGGCCCCCCTGTGGGGGCAGTCCCCGTAGAAAGGCCAAGGGGCGAGTGGGCCAGGGAGACAGATCTCTGTGCCCCCAGGGCAGGGCTGCGGCATGGCTGCTGGAGTAACTTTCTCTGCGGCTGCCTTGCTCTGTGCATACAAAGGGATTCCTTCCCCAGGGGATCAATCTGGCACCTTTCATAAGCACTGAAAGAATAAATAAGAGCGAGGGCCGGGGAGAGTGTTCCATGAATGGAACATCCACTAACGACACTTACAATGACGAGGATGAGGATTTATATTACAGGAGCTTCTAGAGAGCACAGCTGCCAATGCGCCTGGGGCTGCACAGAGACAGGACCAGATCCTTAAAGGGATTTAGGCACTTAAGGATGTAGTCAGGTGCCTAAATCCCTGTAAGGATTTGGTCTGGGAGAGTTTACAATCTAAGTAGACAAGACTGACAAAGGGGAAAGCGAGGCACAGAGCACAGACGTGGCTTGCCCAAGGTCGGTAGGGGAGCTGGGAATAGAACCTAGAGCTCCTGAGTCCTCATGTCGTGACTGAGTCCCTAGCCACGAGGCAGCATTGCCACCCCAGCTGTGACGTATGGGATACTGCACATACCATCCTGCCCTCCACTGGCATCTGGTGGAGGGGGGTCCCCCTCATCTCCTAAAGGCAAATCTCCATCTCCTTGGTGCAGTAACGGGCGAGATTCTGTGCCACCCCTTTACCGGAGCACAGCACTGCACAGCACTCACCATCCAGGGGAAGGCGAGAACTTCAAGCCGCCTTTGCTGGCCCCTGACCCTGGGCTGCTCTGGGGATCGGAGAGTCCCCCCACCTCACTCCCTGGGAACCTGCCTAAGTTAGAGCAGGCTCTGCCATAAGGGCCGCGATGCTGCATCCCCCCCCCGAGCCCCAACCCTGTGCCAGGGCGTGTGATGGAGTCCTGTGCCGGGCCTGCCCTGGTGGAATCCTCCCCCAGTCAGATCAGGGGCATTTAGGGCACTGAAGTCAGTGGGAGCTGCCGGGGACCCAGAGCAGGCCCTTGTCGGCAGAGCAGTGAGTTCACACGGGCTAATTCGGTTTGCCATTAGCAGGTGGTATTTTGCTTAAGTCATCACTCGTGTGTTATTAAAACTCCAGGGTCAGATCCTCCCCATTCCTCACACACACACCCCCCCCTCCCGCATTCCACACCCTTCTCATTTCCTCCCGCCGCCCCCTGAGCCCTATAGCACAGTGGGAGATAATATCACCGGCTGGGCACAGGGATCCAACTACTTGGGCCCAGGCCTTGTTGGGCAGAAACTTGGGCCAAGGAAGCGAAAAGCCCGTTCCCAAAGGCTGCTGGGGGTAACTGCATTGGAGGGTATTCGTTCTGATTATCATCAAGTGAACTAAATCTAGAGGGCCTCGCACGCATCAAATGCAGCTTACACTTGAGACACCAGGGAAACTGAGGCACAGAGTGGGAAGAAGCTTGCTTAAGATCACCCAGCGGGTCAGCAACAGAGGCTGGAATAGAACCCACGTCTCCAGAGGCCCTGCCATTATCAACGAGGCCGCACTGCCTTCTAGTTTAGAGCACCCCTCTTGTAGGGAGGAGGAGTCGTGGAGGGTTGGCTAATGCCGTACCGGTTGTGAACAGAGCAGCCTCCGGGCCGGAACCTTCCGCCAGCAAATGAATGATATTTGTGCAGACTCGTGCTCCCATGACTGCTGCTCCATGCAACCTACGCAAGCGGGGACGCCCGCCACCACTTCCGCCAGGATGATGCCACGTGGTCTGCAGTCCTGCCCCCAACTAGGACACGGTGCCCCCTCCCCGAGGTTCTACACCGGCCCGAGCTCCCAGATCTGCCACTCGGGTCTCCTGCATCCTCCCACCAATGCTGGGGCCTGGGACCACCATGACGCAGCATCGACTAATGCAAAGCGACTTATCAGACCCTAAAGTGACCCATCAGGCGTCCCTTAGGGCACGAAAATGGCTTTGCCATGCACGTCCACCCTGGGCCGCTCTTGGCATGTCCCCTCTGTGGGGAAGTCCCGTACGTTTTCCCTCTCCGAGGACTTCTTGAGCAGCTGCATTAGGGCAGAGAGAGGACTCCAGTGTAGCAAACCCAAAGGAAACTCTTTGCCGAGCAGGTTAGGTACAGGCTGAGATCTCAGTGCTTCTCCTGGGTTCTCCAGCCCTGTCCCTAGGGGGAGGAGACGGGAGGGTGGGAGCTGTGGACAGGATAGAGTGTGGGATCTGCTGCAGAGGGGTTGATGGAGGGGAAGGGACTAGACTCGGAGAATGGAGAGGTGGTGGGGAGGAAGTTGGATAAGGAACAATCCGGGAGGGAGGAACAGTTCCCAACCCCCGTGCTAACTACCCATCAGGGCTGCCCTCAGCCACACCGGTCCAGAGAACTTAGGGGGTGAGTAGAAGGTGGGCCATTCCGAACTGTCACACCCATACACACTCACACAACAGCACCACCTCCCTAACGCTTTCCAACGCACAAGGGGCACGGACACGTCTGCCGTGTACACGCCAACACCCGTGAGCACGCACGCACACGAGAGGGAACACGCTACGCTCGAAGAGACACACCGCCGCTCACACAATGTGCACGTTCCTCCTAACACACGCAACAAGCCCACTCCTCACAAGCAGCAGCCCCACCAGGTGCACACAGTGCACAGAGTCAACACACGCTACTCCACGGGGGCTGCGGAGTGCAAGGTAAAGAGCGGTGGGGGAGGTGCAAAGCTGAGCACAGCTGCAATCCCATGTGCCAGGTCACACCACCACTCACACAGGTTTGGCCCGGCCACCCCACTGTCCTGACTGGTGCTTCAAAGTGGTCGGGCCCTGGCCCGGCTGGGCTCCCCAGCTCCATGGCCTGGGCTGTTCCAAACACACACACAGGCAGCACCACCACGTACACACACAACGTACACAAACAACACGACACACACCTCCCAGGCCGCACACGCAGCTCAGCAGCATTCAGACGTGTTGCAGCGAACACTAGCCGAGAGCACAGCCAACTTTTCGGGGGCTCTGGTGCTCACTGAGGCGAGGCTTGCATTAGTGGCTTCAGGAAGCCCACCAGAAAAGCACTTCCTCATTAACATCTTGTTAGCACGGAGTCCATTCTTGTTGGCCGTGGGCTTCCTGGCAGGAAGTGGTAGGAGCCCAGCTGTGTGCTGTGTTAGTCTGACTGTTATTCCCGAGTGTAAATCAATAACAAAGCAGTGCTAGAAAGAAGAGAACAATTCCCAGAAATGTGGGTTCGGGGAGGGGGATAGGGGAAAGGAATGCAAAATGCCTTGCTGCTTACCAGAAATCAACTCTAACCAGCCTGTGTTTTGTTACTGGGAACTTTCTGGCCACCGACCAAATGCAAAATAACAAAGGTTTTGCATAGTTTATGGGACCAATTTGCAGCAACAGCTAAAGATTTGTGTGTTAGGTCGATCCAATCGGATACACAAAGCCTTCGGCCCCTGCTAGTGTTTGGTGCACCAAAGAACCAGCAAAAGGCACATGGCTTTATTAATGGGTGCACTAGAGACAGAGCAGCTTGGAGAAGTCTTGCACAGATTCCAAACGAGGATGGGGATCAAACTTACATTAAGACTGTTCACATTTCTTCTTGACAGAACTCAATATACTAGGGCTGGGGGTTTCAACCCACAATGGGGTCCGGATTTCAGAAGAGCCCAGCTCCTATGTGGGCCTCGAAATAATAATCCCTTGTTCTTACCCAGCACTTTTCCTCAGTAGATCTCACAGCGCTTTATAAAGGAGGTCAGTGTCATTCTCCCCATTTTACAGAAATTGACAGGCAACATCAAGGTTCATTTCCTAGTTAATATGAGATTTAAGAGCAAGAGGCCCAGGTCCTCGGCTGGTGCAAATTCACGTAGCTGCCTTTGATGGAGTGACGCCAATTTACACCGGCTGAGGAGCGGTTACTGCAACAGACCTTGGAGTCTAGTCTTCCATCAGCATAAGCTCTCTCTCTACTACCCAGGAGTGTGAGACTGAGCTTTTACCCCAATGTCTAGGCAACCTCCACAAGATATCCCCGCTCACATCTCCTTGAGAGGCCTGCTCTTCCAATCCCTCCTCAGCTGCACTGTCCCCCTTCACCTCATCGGGGTTGCCCGTAGGCCCTTCCTAGTAGCAGAGTGTTGTCAGTGGAAAGATATCTCAACTCAGCAGGAAAGCACAGCAGTGGCTCCATTTCCTCCGTTGGGTGTAATCTGGTGTGTGAAAAAACAAAAGAGGCTGCGTTCTGCTCTGCTCGACCAACCCAGATTTATTAACCTATTTGTAGGCGCCGCAGGCCCCTGCTTCCATGAAAGCTAGTTTGCCCGCGACGGCAAGCAAAGGGGAAGACCTACAGTTCAGGGAGGAGATGAATGGGGAACTGGCTACAGGCCTGCTGATTGGAGGGGAAGGAAATGCTAGCTATAAATGTCCTCCCATCCATTCTTGTGAGTTCTCATTTGTGCTCAAGAATGTCCAGAGATCCAAACGCCAACCGCAGCCAAAGGAGAGCAAACAGCGGGGTCAGATCCTAAACCACACAAGATCTAGTTTTAAAAGAGTGTTCTACGTAGAGGTGTTTTACGCACGGGCAATGCACCACACGCACACAGGCAGAACACACAGATGTTGCTTGTTTGTCCACAGAATGTCACATGAGGGAGAATTGCTCCACCCCACACATGTTCATTCGTATGTTGAGACTCACAGAGACACATCCCATCTGCACATGTGCCCATTCTTCATTCATGCAAACACACGCACATGTTCACAGAGACAAATTATTCATTGTGATGCTGACACACACAGCCAGATGTTACCCCTTTAAGAGACATATATCCACAAACATGTTATTCTTCCAGGTAGACACATGCATGTTCTCTAATGTGCATTATTCATACCCAAATGCACACATTCTTCCATACACATGTTCGTTCACACATATTGCTTATTGTGACACATGCCTTGTTGTTCCCTACCATTAGATACATGCCTGGTCACTGACACGGATACACATTACTCATTTAGAAACTGGCACTCACATGACTGTTCACATGCAGACATACTTCTCATTTAAACACCTGCTCAGGGCACACCAATACTGTTATTTGTGTGTTATTTCTCCTTACGTACACATTCGCTGACACGGACACATGTGATATTCACTGAGATACTGACACAAACATAACAAGTGGGTACTAACCCACGAAAGCTTATGCTGAAATAAATTTGTTAGTCTCTAAGGTGCTACAAGTTTTTCTTTCTTATTTTCGTTTTGCTGACACAGACTAACACGGCTACTACACTGAAACCCGACACAAACATGTGAGTTCTCAGACAGCTGCCCACCAGCGGCTCCTCATGCCCTTCTTAGAGGCTTCCCCTTAGCTCCTCAAAGAAGAGGAAAGTAGGTCCAAGTGTCAGTCATTATAAACCCAACCCCATCGAGTGCTACTATTCCTGGGCCTGGGCTACTCAGGTGTTGATACCAGAGGCCAGGAGGGGCCTTTAATCCTTGACCAATCCGGCAGTAGGTCGCTAACCAGAAGCGTCTATTTGCCCCCAGTGCTCCAGGGGCATGCACGGGATGGGGGAAGTTGGAAGAGGGGAACTCTGCCTTCCCCTGGAAGTTCTAGACACAGGGTAAAACCCAGACCCCATTGCAATGAATGGGCATGGGGAAGGGGGATCCCTCCCCCACACATTGGGCTCATAGACAGGACAGCTGCCACAAAGCTCACAAGCACCCAGCCTGGCTGCTCAGTGCACTGGGGACTCTCAGCTCCTGGCTATTTCAGTCTGTTCACCGGCAGACTCAGGATGTTTATGCACTATGGGTTACATTCATGTCACCCTGGGGAAGGCTTCTTCCTCCCACACCAGGGCTAGCATGCTAGGATGAAACCCCGGCCCCAGTGAAGGCCATGGGGGGCTTGCCATTAGATTCGAAAGAGCCAGGATTTCACCAGACATTTCTGATCCTGCACAACCCCATGGGCGAGTCCTCCCCAGCTCCCCGTCCTCGCCCCTGAATCATGGCTTTCTGCCCTCTTGCCTGGAAATGCACAACCTCAGCTCCACCACTTGGATGGCTACAAATGAGGATATTCGTTAGCAGTCCCCGTGATGTTACCGCATCTGTTTGGAGAATCATAAAGCGTCCTGCCAGCGCCATTAAACATCTGCCTGCGTGTTTCAGCATAATCCCTGCAGCTCGCTATAAATTTACCATTATTATTGTCTGCCAATAATACAAGCTATTCCCAGACCCTGCCTACCTGCACCGATGGGATGGCTCACGGTATTCAGGTGGAGCAAACAGCTCCCCTTTGGCCTATGTGCAGCAAAGTGAATTTCTCTTCTAGGCCCTGATTCAGGAAAACACAGAAGCACGTGCTTAAATTCCATCCAAGTCAACTGGAGTTGAAGAAGTTGATAAAAGTTCAGCGTGTGGTTACGTGCTTTCCTGAATCAGGGCCCCTGTGCAGAGGAGCAGTTAACATGCAATGGTAGCATGCTGGGCAGTGAATAAGGAAACATTCTCCCAGCCGTTTAATGCAATGATCTATCTCTGTCTCCATATCTGCGAATCTATCTGTCTGTCCGTATAGCACTCTTTCCATCTAGAGTATCTTGCTATAGTAGCGAATCTACGTCTTTGTCTATTTTCTCACTGTCTATGCATTTCTAATGTGCTGATCTCTTAGTTCCCAGGCATAATTTAGTTTCCAAGGAATAAGCCCCAGCCATGCCCTGTTTCTGTGGCCATGGAGAGCACGTTTGGAGTGAGTTGTGAAAAGCTGATAGATGGGAAGCCCAGACCAGGCTCCCCCCAGTTTGTTCTCCAATCATCTCTCCATTGCAATAAACTCAGATCCATACATGCTCTTCCATGCTCAATGATGTCATTAGCCTCTTTGCCAAAGGATCCTTCTCCCTCTGGGCCCCGTTGTTTCTCTGGCTCTTTATTCGATAACCTGGGCGATGTTACCCGACATGCAGGCAGTGGGACCTTCCCTTGGCTGTACACACATGAGTATGGGCTGCTGGTGTGAACTGTGCTGCCGGGACGGGGCTGAGGGCATAGGTGCTGGAACGAGGGGTGCGGGGGATGCTTTTGCACCCCTGGCTTGACATGGATTCCAGCATCTACAGTTTACAGTTTTGTTCAATGGCTCTCAGCGCCCCCACTATACAATTGTTCCAGCGCCCCTGGCCAAGGGATTTGGTTGTTTATCTACATCCTGGCCTATCTCTCCATCCTCATTCACACCTGTAACCCCAGTCCGGACACTGACACCCTCCTCACTTCTTGTACACGGGACACCAATTAACACCAAGATTTTGTTTTGAAAGGTCCATCTGGTTTCAAACAAACAAACAAACAAAAACCCCATTTGGGTGGATTTACTGATCCCAACATCTGTGAAACAGGGAAGGGATGAGCCACCCCCTGCTAGACCAGGACAGTCACAGATTGCAATGCCTGTGCTCAGAAAGCCACATCCAATTAAATCCAATACATTAAACCAAAAACCCTCAGACTCTTGGAACTGAGATAGGGGTGCTTCGTCCGCTCTCTGCGCTAACAGGATGTCAAAGCAGTGGTTAAACTTTCCTTGTGCCCCTTGCTTTGGAAAAACAACTGAGCGATAAGGGACTGGGCTTGGAACCTAAAACCCCAACTTGTAAATGGGTCGGTCTGGCGTCCGAACCCTGCTGTTATTTCCATTTGGAAAACGATCAGGGCGCGAGGCTGAAAACCAGGCCATTGTGGAACTCGATAACAGAGGGAGGGCAGACATAAGGAAATACGTGACTATGGGGAAAGGAGAGATGAACAGCGTAACATTTGCCAAGCAAATCGTTTCATGTATCGGCGCTGCGAAAATGTCTCCCCACCAGTCCTCTGTGGGAGACTCCAGGGCACCGTTGTGGTGGTTGTTGTTGTTAGAATCGACACACAAACCCAGCCCAGGTCTCGCTTGAATTGACAATGCAGAGCCAGACAGTGAAAAGAGAATTCCCCATAGAAACTCTCCAGCTAGCAAATTACAAGGTGGTTAATAAACACCACGGATGGAGACTCCCGGGTTTCGAAGGGGTGTTGGATAAACACTTTGGCTGCTCAATTTGCTTTCAAAAGGCAAAGGGAGGGTGGGTTGGGGGGGGGGGGCGGACAAGAGGCAAATTAAACAAATCCTACCTCTTTCTCTGAGATATAAAGCTGATCTCCCTTCAAAACCACATAACGGTTTTTCCAGATTTCCCTAAAAATGCCTTTCCCGCAAAATTTCCGAACCCAGCCGACCTTCTCTGGCTGCATGGATTGCTGGTTTCCATCCTGTGGCCCCTGACACAAAGGGAGGGGGAGGAAGCGAGAGAAAAGGGATTATTAGAGGTTTTATGCCCCTATCCTTCACCCTTCCTTTTTCTCCAAGTTTGCCCCCTCTCATTCCCACCTTGCCCACTCTCCACCCAATGCTGAGACTTAGGTACTTTGCCAGTTTCACTCTGCAGAGATTCCCCCCTGCAGACAGGAAGCAAAAATAATAATAATACCCAAGGCACGGAGCGAAAATCACAAGCTATGTCTCATTCTGTGCATGAGACAAGAACGGCTGTGATGTTGCATCCATCTCATCCAACATGCATTTGCTACCGGGGAGGGAGGAATTCCAACTAATTGATTTTTTACTGCAGTGCAAATTGCATATTTGAGCCTTTGATGAAGAATTTATTCCTGGGGGTGAAATGCAAGCGCAGGTTTTTATTTGCGATCTCTCTAAAGGCACACAGCTGAATCCATAGGTACACTACACAGAGACTCTCCACATAGGAGACACAGAGAGATACACAATGTCTGTTGTGTGTGTTTCATGCCTTCCTTGCAATCAAAATGAAAACCGCATGATCCTACATCCTTTTTTACACTACACAACAGGACTGGATTTCCTGGCAAATTCAAGTAAAGGAAGAGACTATGAAGCTGGAGAGAAAGAAAGGGGTTTCTTGTTGTTGTTGTTTGGTTTCTTTTTTTCTTTTTGCAAAGAGGGGTGGGAGGAAGTCTCAACAGAACGATAAAGAAACCCCCCCCCCCAAAAAAAAAACAACCCCAGAACCCCCTCACCCCAAAGAAGAAGCCTTTTCAACTCACCCTTTTTGCAGAATTATTTTTTTTCATCATTCCTTAGTGTGCTCAGGCTGGAGGGGAGAGGGGGAGGGGTTTGGGGTGGGGGGGATCAGAGAGGAGCTCCTGACAGCAGTGAGGCTGGATTTGATGTGTCTGTTCTTGGGTGGTGGGGGGAGGGTATATGGGAGATACACAGGGTACCTCCTCTCTCTCTCCTCGCTGTGTGTAGCTCTCCAGTTACACCCCAGAGCCGCCTGCCTCTGTAGCACACACACACCCCTCCATGGCCAGGCACATGGCTTCGCACTGAAGGGCTGGCTCGGACCCCACAGCTCCATCTATAGCCGGGCGAGTGTGACGTCCCCGAGATCGGAATAAAGGGCGAATCACAGCCCACAAAGGGGTTTTTCCTTTGTTCCCGACTCCCCGCTGCCTGGCTGGGGGCGGCTGGGAGCTTTGGGCAGGGCTGGGACTTGTCAGATGTCCCAGGCGACCAAGACGCTTTGCCTGGTCACAGGGCACCGCTAAACTTGGGAGCCGGGAGAGGCTGCAAGCAAAGGAGACACTTTCCTCCCCCTCCTGTTTGGTTTAAGGAGGCGGGGGGGGGGGGGGGTGTGAGGGGATACCTCGGGCACGGCTCAGACCCAACAGCTGAGTTCAGTTCTCCAACTCCCTGAAAAGGGGGGTTGCCTGGGATTGGGGTTTTGCTCACTTTTGGGGTCCTTCATCGGGTTCTATAATCCCCGGACCATCACAGTGCAGGACTGGTGTCATGGTATCTTTGGGGCTCACATACCTTGCTGATAGACAGAATCATAGAATATCAGGGTTGGAAGGGACCTTAGGAGGTCATCTAGTCCAACCCCCTGCTCAAAGCAGGACCAATCCCCAATTTTTGCCCCAGATGCCTAAATGGCCCCCTGAAGGATTGAACTCACAACCCTGGGTTTAGCAGGCCAATGCTCAAACCACTGAGCTATTCCTCCCCCCTTAGATAGATAGATAGATAGATAGAGGAGGTATATGGGGATAGATAGATAGATATATGGGGAAGGATAGATAGCTGGATAGATGGGGTATATGGGGATAGATAGATAGATAGATAGATGGGGTATATGGGGAAGGATAGATAGCTGGATAGATGGGGTATATGGGGATAGATAGATAGATAGATGGGGTATATGGGGAAGGATAGATAGCTGGATAGATGGGGTATATGGGGATAGATAGATAGATAGATGGGGTATATGGGGACGGATAGATAGCTGGATAGATGGGGTATATGGGGATAGATAGATAGATGGGGTATATGGGGATAGATAGATAGATAGATAGATAGATAGATAGCTAGATAGATAGATGGGGTATATGGGGATAGATAGATAGATAGATAGATAGATAGATAGATAGATAGCTAGATAGATAGATGGGGTATATGGGGATAGATAGATAGATAGATGGGGTATATGGGGAAGGATAGATAGCTGGATAGATGGGGTATATGGGGATAGATAGATAGATAGATAGATAGATAGATAGATAGAGGAGGTATATGGGGATAGATAGATAGATACATAGATAGATAGATAGAGGAGGTATATGGGGATAGATAGATAGATAGATAGATAGATAGAGGAGGTATATGGGGATAGATAGATAGATAGATAGATAGATAGATAGATAGATGAGGTATATGGGGATAGATAGATAGATAGATAGATAGAGGAGGTATATGGGGATAGATAGATAGATACAGGTGGTGTAGATAGATAGATAGATAGATAGATAGATAGATAGATAGCCTTACAGTGGAAATGTTCAACCTGATTCTTTAGTCTGGCACACACCCACCCTTTGCTGATAGCCGACTATATTTTAACACAAGTACTTTGGAAGGAATGCCAGGAGAATACTGATGATGTACTTGTGTTGTGCTCTTAGCATCCTCTTAATACATTATGTGCTGGAAGCAAAAATTGACGTTGTGCACTTGGAATATAAAGTATTTTAAGGCCATTTGTGGAGGGGGCGAAGGGTCTTTTGCCCCTTTTTCAGCTGCTGGTATGTCTGTGGAGACCCCTGGTGCTGGGGTGTGCACCCCATGCCAGCCTTGGTGGAATTAAGGAGGGCCAGAGAAGCCAGTTAGGTTGCTGGGCATTGCTTGGGAGAGGGCAGACCAGGGTTAATTGAAAGTGAAGCCCAGCTGGGGAAGGGCTGGGACAGCACTTGAAAGTCAGGAGCTGCAGGCAGACTGTCAGGGGAGAAGTTTGTGGGCATTCTCTGGGAGGCTGGACTCATTAGGGGGCAAGGGGAGATATAGGGGGAGAGTCACCCCTGAGAGCCTGCCCTGGACTAGGGAGTCTGGTAAGGAGCTAGAAGGGGGTGCGGTAGCCACAGGGAGCAGAGTACACTCCTACGGTAAACCCAGAACCAGGCATGAGAAGATGGAGAGGCTTGGTAGAAGGAGTGACAGCAATGGGCACTGAGCAGAGCTGGGCTGCTGGTTATAGGATCCCTGGGCTGGACCTTGCTGTAGGGGAGCGACTGGTTTCCCCTGCTAGCCAGCAGTATAGTGGCAGAGAGCCCCATGCTGGGGCTGACCACCACCCAGAGAGGGCATTTAGAAAGTGGTCCTGATGGACTTCGTAACCCTGGACCAGGGGGGCTGAATGGTGGCCTGGCCAGATGGCCAAGTTACCCAAAGGGAGGCTACTGCAGAGCAAACCAAGGCAGAGGGGGGCATGCAGTGCAGTGACAGGCACTTTCCCAGACTTTAGGGTTTGTCTACACTTACAGCACTGTAGCACTTAGTGAAGACTTCTCCCGTCTGCATGGGTACTCCACCTCTCCGAGAGGCAGTAGCTATGGCCACAGGAGAAGCTCTCCTGCCAACATAGTTCTGTCTACACTGGGGGTTAGGTTGTTAAAACTGCGTTATAACTAAGATAGAGCCCTATGCAGATTGTCAGCTCCCTCTTTGGGGCAGAGACCATTCTTTAGTACTGTTTGTACAGCTCCTAGCACCCGGGGGGGGTCCGGGACCATGACTGGGGCGCCTCTGTGCTACTGCAACGCCAATCACTAAAAATAATAACCACAGTGCATAGAACAAAACAATACATATACAGTAACAACAATCTACAATACAGTGGGACAAAGATAAGAATAATAATAATAATGATCTACTTAAGGCCCGACTTGAATCATGGGATGACTGTCAAATAATTGCAGTTGAGTTGTGGACAAGATATGGAAAATCACAGAAAAGTAATAATGGACCTTTATTAATTGTGGTAATTTGGAAAAGCCGGAGAAGACCTATTTGTTTGGAACAATATAAACACTCAAGTATTAAGTTATGCCTGCTAATTTTTTTGATAACCAGACATTTTGCTGCAATTATTTTTCAGTCATTAAGGTGTGGGGCTGACAGCCCCAGCTGCTGTCGGCTCGGATACATGGGGAACTACTGTACTCTTGGGGTAAAAAGTGTGTGTTGTGAACCTCAAAATGTGTGTAAAATTGCAGACTGTGCAAAGTAAGCTAATTAGAATAAAAATGTGGTGGAAGCCTAATATTGCAGGGTCTGCAATTTCCACAAATTAAGTAGGGCCTAGATATACTTTTAATCGGCATTCACAGAGCAGTATAGCATGAGTCACCAGTGACTAGGCCCCTAGACTAGGACTCAGGAGACCTGGGTTCTTCTCCCACTCCACTGGGCTGACCTGTGACCTTGGGCAAGTCAGTTGCCCTCTCCATGCCTCAGTTTCCCGATCTGTAAAATAGGGATAATAATGCTTTGATGTTTAGTGTTACGCGCTACAATTGAAAATTGCTCTGTATGGGCTGTTACTGTATATTTATTATTATTATTACCTTTACTTTCCAAAGTCAATCCAGTGCTGATGGAAGGTGCTGGTCTATTTGACTCCTGCAGGAGTGGGTTTCTGGGGCGCTCAGCACAGACATACCAGTGGCTTCCCCATTAAGAGAGAGGAAGGACCACAATGAAGAGGGAGGTAGCTAAATACAGAAGCCAAATGAAAGGTGCGGGGATTGAGAGTGAGGTAAAAGACACAAGAGACACAAGAGACAATAATCATAATCTCTAGCTCTCAAAGCAGGTGAGTGTTATTATCCCCATTTCATAGATTGGGAAAACTGAGGCATAGAGCAGAGTAGTGACTTGACAGAGGTCACCCAGAAGACCAATGGTAGAGCTGGGAATAAAACCCAGGTCTCCTGCATCCCAGTCTAGGGCACTAGCTCCCCTTTCGACAGCAAGAAGGGTACAGAGCACAGAACCCTAGGCAGCACCCGCTGTTCTAAAGGCCATGATGGACAGGGACATCCCTGAGCAGCAAATGTGCCAGCTTCCCCTCCCCCTGCCATAACTCTGGTCTCAGAGGACCATTCTCAAGGGACGGGGGAGAGACTTGGATGTGGGCCAGCCCCACGCCCTGAAAATAAATCACGAGTCAGGCCCCTCCAAAATCAGGAGATTGTCTTAAAAATCACGAGATTGAAAAAAAATAACACGCTTGCCCAGCGCCAAAACTTCAGCCCTCCAGGGCCCCGGTGAGCCACTTATTTTGTGTCCTACAATGTATAGCGGTAAAGCCATCCAACAGGGCAAGGTTGGGTTCTCTCTGTGAGCAACAGCTGGAGCCTCGTGCTGAATAAAGGAGGTGGTGGGGTTTTATCCCCTTCGATCTTACAATATGGGGAGTGGGGACCCAGTATGTATCTTACTATGCTGGAGTAGGTACCCCCATGGTAATGAAAGAGTTAACTGGAGACGGAGCAATGAGCACACCTGGTTGCACCTGGAGGGTGGGCCAGGCCCAGCTGAAGACGAAGCCCAGCTGAGAAGGGGACTGTAGGGAGAGTGGGGAAAGGACTCTGCAGTCCTGCCCGTCCCGGGTGTGGAAGAAAGGCCTAGAGAGAGGCAGGTGAACGGGAAGCCCAAGAGGGACTCGGAGAAAGGGCCTGGCGGAAGGCCAAGGTAGGAAGGGGTCCAGGGAGGCAGTGAGGGGGTGTGAGAGAGTGTCGGGGCTCTGGTCCTGCAGCAGAGTCCATCCCCTGGCAAGCCAACGAGTGCAGCTGGCCTGCTGCCGGCTCCCTGATTGACTGAGTGGTCAGGAAGGGCAGCTGGCTGGCTGTTAGCCCGGCAGCAGCTCTCTGGCTGCTTAATGTGTTGCTGCCTGCAGCTGCCGTCCTCCCTGTGCCTGCCGCTGCTCCAGCCATATTCCCACCCTGCTCCTAGCCCTGTTCCAGCCTGGCTCTGTCTGTGCTACCTCAGCTTGCTCCTGGGGCCGGCTTCCTGGGCTTTGACTCTGGTTCTGACCCTCAGCGTGGCTCTTCATTCCCAGCTCTGGCTCCGCCTCCTGGGCGGGCTGCTGCTTCCTTGCTCTGGCCCTGGGATCGGATCTGCTTCCCAGCCCCTGCTCTGATCACTAGGCCTGACTGCCCATGGCCCAGTTGCTAATAGGAGACCGTCACTGCTCACCACAGGGTCCCTGTCTGGGCTCCCCTCCCAGCCACCGGGAAAGGTGGTGCAGAAACCCCCTGGCACAAGGGGGAGAGGGATTGTTGAGTTTGGAGCTGGGCCTCCAGGGAAAAAGTCCTGGGAGCTGTCCCTCTGCACAAGATGGGAGGATGACCCTGCAGAGTCCAGGAAGGGGCAAAGAATCCATGGAGGAGTGAGCCCGGGTTTGGTGTGATGAGTTACTTTTGTTTGCGTTTCGTTTATTGGCTTCTCTGTTACCCTGGAAGGGCGAGACTAAATGTGACCTGGCCCGGGGCCGGGTCACAAGAAGGGGCAGACTGCCGCGGGCCCAGAGCAGGAGGCGCCAAATGAGGAGAGCCTGCTACACCAGGCCTGCCACAAGGGGGTGCTAGTGGTCAGTCTACTCCATTATAAGTAGATGAATGCATATGGGGATGGGTCGATGGAGAGACCCAATTCTAATGGGAGTCGTGTGTCTAAAGCCCCCTTGTTGTTTTTGAAAAGCTCATCCCATGTCTTCAGATCCTGTTGTGGCACTGGTGCTTCTCCAGCTTTCAAAGGAGACATAAAATCAAGGTCCTCAGCACTTGTAGCTATTAAAGGTCCCCTGGCTTCCTCGCATGAGACGGGGCCTTAATCACCCAACTCCAACAGGGTTAACACCATTTTACTTCCCTAATTCCTCCTGCAGCTTCAGTTGGAAAAGCTGGTTTTCACCTCCTGTTCTGAGCTGCTGAACACTCTGGGAGTGGCTGCCTTTCAGTGCCAGTGGGAGGGATCCCTGTAGAGCAGTATACGTTTGTAATGCACCTTGAATAACACAACTCAGGGCCAAAATCTGCTCACAAAGACAAATTCCTAATTGAAATACTGAGTCAATTTGAAGCTGATGCAGTTATTCAACAACTTGACTGGTCTGAGAGCAACACTTGGCCCTGTGTATCTTGTCTTGGGTGATGTTTTCCTACATGTATCCGGCACTTGGGGCCAGATTTTTAAAAGTTATTTAAGCACCTCAAGGGGCAGATAGATGCCAAGTGAGGTTTTCAAATGGGAGGTAGATGCCCAATGCTTTTGAAGATCTCTCAGGGCACCTCTCTGAGCAATAAAGCACCTAAATACCAGTGAAGATCCAGCTTCTAGAAGCCTACGTCTCACTGAAAGTCAATGGGACTTAGACTCCTGGGGCTAGATTGTCAAAGGTATTTAGGTGCCTCAGTCACTTAGGCTTTTTTAAAAAGTCACATAGCTGCTTTAATGCCTTGCCCTTAAATATGCAAACAGACAGGAGATCCCCAGGGGTGAAGGGGCCTTAATAAAAGAGCCATGTTGTGCTTTTCTTAAGTGCCTGAAAATCCCATGTCTGTGGCGTGTAGTGTTGCTATGATGCTGACATCATTGACATGAAACAGGTTTTGTAGATTTAAGTCAGCAGCGTTTCTAAATAGAAGACCTGGGGTAGCGTAATTTTCCCGGGCTGGGGGCTGGGACAGACAGACAGTAGCCACTCTGAGTTTTTTAGCGATGGAGACAGAAATTGGTTGCAATTGATAGCTGGGGGGCTAGGAGAGGGCCCCCTGTTGGCTGCATTTAAAATTGGACTGATACTCCCAGCATGCTTTGTGTTATCACTTTGGCTCCAGCTTCACTGCTCCCTGCTCATCTAGCAGAGACAAAGAAAAGGTCAGTAGGTCGCTCCCAATGGCTTCTTCTGATCTTCTTCTGAATCAACTTTTATTCAGTGGCTGGCTCCCAATGAGCACCCCTCCAATGGCCCCCGATCAGCAGGTAATCAATTTCTCCAGACAGTGCAATGAAAGGAGCTAATAAAGAAGCGTTCCTCACTTTGAGAAAGCTTTTGCTACGTCTCTGCAGTGCAATTAAGTCTGTTCTATTTGGGTTCTCGTACAATGGCTGCCACTGTGGTGTGTGAGCAGCTTTAAAGCCCAATCCACTTCCAAAGTGAAATGCAGCAACAATGAAACTGAACGGCAAACCCAGGGGGGTTAGGCACGGGACTGCCAAAGAAAGGACGAGTGTTCCAAAAACAACCGCGTGAATTCTCACTGGTGCCAAGGACCCTTTGCACCACCCTGAAAAACTTCCTGATGAGTCTACTGTGCAATAACGTTCTCCCCCAGCCCGCCCCAGGGAGTCGCTCTATAACTGGCTTAGATAAATCTAGGGTGGCTGCTGCCGCATCCCCAGAACACCTGACATTCTGGTACTTCTGGGCATGGTGTGACCCCGCACGCACAGTGCAGGTGAGATCACTCTTCAGAATGGCCTCCCTCAGCCTCTCCAGGATACCGGCCAAAACCATACCAGCCTGGTCTCAATACCAAACAGGACAAAACCATAGAAAAAGAGGACGGTGTGGCTCGAAGCCGGATGAATGGCCGGCATATCTAGGGGGCGCTTTAGGAAAGCCATGCAGACAGGCCAGGAGCTCCACTTGAATACGCTCCCACTGGGCTACTTTGAAAAAATGTTGGCCCAGACCCTTGGTGGGGTTATACGGGCTTAGCTCTAATGTGCCAGTGGGGCTACAGTGATTTAGGGGCTTACAATTCAAGCCTAGATGTGTCAGGGGTCAATGTGTGGGGGAGGGGAACCAGAGGAAATGCAACTTCATTCCAAACTCTCTGTTCCCTGGCTCTAAGTGATCAGTAACCTACCAGCCAGTTCCGTGGCTCTCAACCTTTCCAGACTCCTGTACCCTTTTCAGGAGCCTGTTTTGTCTTGTGTACCCCCAAGTTTCACCTCACTTAAAAACGACTTGCTTCCAAAATCAGACATACAAATGCAAAAGTGTCCCAGCCACGCTAGTACTGCAAAATTGCTGACTTTCTCATTTTTACCTTATCATTATAAAATAAATCGATTGGAATATAAATCTTGTACTTACATTTCAGTCTATAGTATACAGAGCAGTATAAATAAGTAATTGTCGGTATGAAATTTTAGTTTGTACTGACTTCGCTAGCGCTTTTTACATAGCTTGTTGTAAAACTAGGCAAATATCTAGATGAGTTGATGTACCCCCTGGAAGACCTCTGCACACCCCCAGGGATACACGTACCCCAGGTTGAGAACCACTGAGCTAGTGGACTTATCCCTTACTCCATTGCATTAGTCTTTGCCCTGATAAATATACTTGTCCCAACTGACGCATATAAACAGCTCCCTCAGAAATCGGTGGACATCGCATGGCTGTATATCCAATGGGGGAATTTAGCCCCAGCATAGCTACTAATTACCTCAATCCACAGCATCATGCCTTTTGTTTAAATTGTGTTCTCGGGTTATTTATATTTCCAGTTTCCCTTTACTGCGGTTGCAGGAAAGATAAAAAGTAATAATTGTGGTGTGGTGAGGACTGTGTTTGCAATTGCCACACAATCACTTTGAGTCGGGGGGTTTTCCTGATCCTGCTTGCAGGCTAGAGGGCTCTGTAGGGACATGTGCAATCTGGGCCCCACAGCACTCAGTGTGCAGACGGACTATAGTAAGGTGGGGTGAGTTGGGCTGCTCTGTCTTGGGGAGCAGCCTGTTTTGTCTCTCTTTTTGTTTTCGTTCTGAAAGCAAAGCAATAAAGTCACGTTACGTTGCAACCTTCCAGCAGAAGTACCTGTTATCTAACTTCTGTTTGTATGATGCAAAATGTCACCATAAATCACATTTAAATTAATATCGACTTAAGACACGGAGGCCTGAACAAATGCATAGGCGTTAGCCAGGCAGAGGGAGGCACAAATATTTAAACTATAGGAATCCAAAACTATTATTATTTATTACCTGTATGTGGGAGGGCCTAGGAGCCTGGACTGTGCTCTCACTGTGCTAGGTGCTCTACAGACTGTGCAAAGAGCTGAGCTGAAACGCAAAGTTCCTCAAGCTGGGAAGCTGCAGGCGCAGCATGGTCCAGTGGGGAGCACACTGACCTAGGACACCTGGGTTCCATCCGTCACTCTGCTGTGTGACACAGTAATTTCCCCTCTCGGGGCCCGTGTTTTTTCTTCGTGCCCTCTGTCTTGTCTCTTTAGCTTGAACGCTCTTTGGCGCAGGGGCTGCCTTTGCCAGCGCCTCGCACCACCCGGTCTCAGCTAGGTGTTGCTGAAGCAATCCGCACTCCGTCCCCCTGTGCGGCCGGGCGGCACGAGGCCCAGACACCGTTTTACATCGCACGTTAAGGGTCGTGAGCGGAATTTCAGCAGTGCCCCCTTCTGGCCTATTGGTGCAGGTGGAAGTCTGACTCCATCTCCAGAAGCCTGCTCCTGATGTGGCCAAGCATAAAGACCCCAGTGGACGCCTTGGCATCCCCTACTGGGAGATGACCAGCTTAGAGGCTGCTCACAAGCTACAGGGGCTTGTCGTATTCCCCACCGCTAGTCCCAACCATTCCCACGCGAGGGCCTGATTCGCCACCGGGTTGCCCCTCCTGCAGTCGCTTGCCCCAGCGCAAGGTAAAATGCTACCGTAGCCCCGAGGTCTGAATTCTCACTCTCACTAATCATAGAATATCAGGGTTGGAAGGGACCTTAGGAGGTCATCTAGTCCAACCCCCTGCTCAAAGCAGGACCAATCCCCAATTTTTGCCCCAGATCCCTAAATGGCTCCCTCAAGGATTGAACTCACAACCCTGGGTTTAGCAGGCCAATGCTCACACCACTGAGCTATCCCTCCCCCCGTGTCCTAAGGCCATGTCCATGCTACGGAGACTCCGCCGGTATAACTGTAGTGCCATAGCTGTGCTGGCATCACCCCACAGTGTAGACGCGGCGTACACTAATGGACGGGGGAGGGGGGGGTTTCCATCGGTAGAAAATTGCTGTGTAGATGCTCTGGCTCGGAAGCCTAGGGGTGGAGGCGGCCTACAGAGTCCAAGCCACAACGTCTACACGGCTGTTGGAAGCACCAGCCCGAGTTGGTGACCCAGGCTCGGAGGCTTGCTGCTGCGGGCTGTGTAGACATGCCCATTAAGGCCGCTCCTCATCACCGGCGCAGCACAGAGGGGCATGAGTGGGCTGGGGTGGTCACTCGCCTTGCATTGACAGCACAAGATCAAGGCGTTGGGGTGACCCGACGTCCTAATAGTATCAGGACCGTCCTGATATTAGGGGCTTTCATTATATATACACAACTCTACCCCCACCCCATGAAAATAAGTGTCCCGATTTTTCACACTTGCCGTCTGCTCACCCTACCTAGCACAAGGGGATCCTAACCCATGACCGGGGCTCCTGCAGTATCAATAATACCAGGGTGATAGGCTCTTTGGATTTTTACCAAGGAGTCACCTTGGAGAGAGCAATGAAAAGGGAAAAGGAACGTGTGGTTTCCTATCTGGAGTGGAGTTCCCAGGCCATGTTTGGCAGCACAAGAGGATGTTATTTTTAAGGGATGCTGGATTAGTAGGAAATCATTGGTAATCATGCATTTTGTTACGTGAGGCACAAAAATGGCATTGTTTAGAAGGGAGGCGGGGAGGGGGAAAGACCTTGAAACCATAAGGCAGAATGAAAGGAGATCTTCTTCCTAAAGAAATTATCTCTTGGCTTGCTGTCCTCAAACCTCCTATTCATTCACTTCAGTTCGGATGTTGCAGTTTCATTCCCCATGATGCGCTGATTCATAATAAACAGTTACCAACATATCTTCTTGCAGCAAAATCAGAGGAACAAACTCTCGGGGGAGGGGGTTTCTTCTCCCCCTCTTCCTTTTTGCATAATTTCGCCTCAGGACAGCGAGCGTGTAACTGCGTTGGCTGCTGCTTACAACATGAAATGAGTTAATTAGGGCATATGGATTTCCTTGCTTCTGAAGATAATCGCTGCATGACAGGGAGCACAGGGAAAGAGGGAATGGGGAAAATATACTCCTGGGCAAGGCAACTGTGCCCCTGAAATCCCACCTAAGGGGTGAAATACACACACACCCACACACCCATCTGCACAGGGTAAATTTCACCCAAAGTCTTTTTGGGCCTGGCTACTCTGGCGACATGGTTATCTGCTTTCCAGTCCTCACCCAAGATCAGCAGCCCCTTGTGCTAGGCCGTGCACGTACACATCATAAGACGGGCCTTGACCTGAAGCATTGACAATCTAAATCAACCTGGCAGACAAAGGAGGAATTATTAATCCCATTGTACAGATGGGGAAACTGAGGCACAGAGCGGGACAGCGACTTGCCCGGGGTTACCCAGCAGGCCGGTGGCAGAGCCAGGAACCCAACCCAGGTCTGCTGAGTTCTAGTCCAGTGCGCTCTCCTCTGGGAATAGCTACACAGGTATCAGGGAGGAGGCACAAGCTATTCTGGCACCTTAGAAGGCTCCCGCGTAACTGCGTCCACATGAGGGGTTGTACTGGCAAAACTAGACCAGTTAAAACTAATCACACCTCTAAGACCCAAAGGGTATGTGCACACGACATGCTGGTAATCACAGCCCAGCTCGAGGTGCAGACATATCTCGAGTTATTCTGGCACAAACACTGTGTCTAGGGCAGCCTGGGGGGGGGGGGTCTGATTCTCTTTGCTTCCAAGGCCCTTTTACACTGGGATGGCAGAGGGGCCGTAAAGTGGCTGTAAATGACACACTCTGCGTAGGTGCCACTGCCTTAACCAACTATCCAGGTTGCCAACCCTCCAGGATTGTCCCAGAGTCTCCAGGAATTAGAGATTACTCTTTAATTAAAGATTATGTCACCTGACGAAACCTCCAGGAATACGCCCGGCCCAAACTGGCAACCCGAAGCTGGTCCAAAGGGGCCACGGGGTAAATGAGAATCAGGCCCGTGTTTCTCTGCAATTCACTGTAATTTATAGACTCGTTTTGGAGGGGTTGTTTTCTGCTAAATGAAATGCTGCTTCTTCCATCTGCTAAAGGTCCCTGCTGCCATACAGCTTCCTCCCCCTCCCACCGGTGCAGTCTGATGTCATGAGCTGAAAGGGGGCATCAACCAGCATGCCAATGAACTGAACTGGGAGGTGTTGCAAACTCAGCTCAGGACGGGGAGATGATGTGAAGGGGGCCAGGGGTGGCTGTGAAGGGGCCACAGGGTGCCCTTGGGCCTATGGCCCGGCCTCGTGGATGGCTTTCTACAGGAGAGCCAGGGCCCAGCAGCCATGGTGCGGATGGAAACACAGCAGCTGCCCTGCTTCACCCCAGCAGAGTGAATGGGGGCTCTCTGACGACTACACAGCTGTTCCTGGGCCAGGCCAAGGGCCAGCAAGGATGCACCCTCAGCGGGTAACGCCCTGGTCAGTGCTGGCCAGATTCTCCGTAGCGGCTGAAGCTTGGCTCAGCTCTTCTTTCCAGGGCACGAGGCCAGGTGAATCTGCCTGGTGGATTGCAGGGATGGAGTCTCTGCAGTGTGGCAATGCTGCCCCCAACTCACCAGGGGCTCTGGCTGCCCTGCTGGGGTCTGGGTTGAGCTGGGGGCTCTGGCAAGTGTTGCTCTGTGGGTATCTCATGCCCTTCCTCTACTGCATCCCCAGGGGCCCAGCCCAGGGGTTTAACTCAGATCTGCCGCCTATTGCAGCACCGCATCGGCGCAGGTGCAGGGCGGGTGCTTGGCTTCAGCGTGGAATTCGAATCACTTTTTGGGGGGGGGGGTCCATTTGACAGCCCTCCTGGTGCCTGCTGTCGCAGGAGTTTATGCACCCCCCCCCAGCCTCATGCAGACCCTCTCACACCCGTGCATACAGTCACATGTATACATGAGCCAGCTGAGCTGCACGAAAATCTGAACTTCAAGGCAACAAAAGCCAAGAAACTTTGGAAGCTCAGATGGCAAAAGGAAAATGCTGGTGGCTCAAAGCCCCGGGCCGCTCCTGTTGTGGCAGGGAGCCGCGGGGCAGCCACAGCCGCTGCCTTGCTGCCCTTTGGCCCCCGTTCTGCTTCCCGGGCACAGCATGTCTGAGCGACGCTGAGATGATGAGCAGGGAATTAGGAGTTCCTTCCCCCAGTCTGACTCGTTAACTCCCAGATCTATCGCCGATCCAAGGCCGCACGGTCGTTGCTAATAATGCCACAGTTGGACAGCGCCTTATAAGCATCCAAATGCAGGCCTGGGCCTAGCAGCTGCCCCCGGATGAGAGTTAGCGAGGGCTGGCTGGGCTTCGAAGGCAGCAGCAGTGGTTTGAGTTGCTGAGAGGACCCGGGCGGGCTCCAGCGTTATGGGCGGGGCACTGGGCGGGGCCCGGGCTCTCGGGGATAAAGCAGGGGCTGGGGAGTCAGGGTTCTTGGGTTCTAAGCCCAGTTCTGCCGCTGATTTGCTGCCTCAGTCGCGCTTTAAAGTGGGGGGATCGTTGGACGGGGCCATGGTACAGGGTTTCGCTCCCTAAACAAACCCTACCACAGCAAAGGGCCCTATGGAAACCTTTCTGTAGGAATAATGCACAGGCTCTGAGTCAACCCCAGCTTCGCCCCAGGAGCTCAGCTGAAATCGCTGGCCTGGGCAGGGGGCGGGGGCCGGGAGTTGCAATATGGGCGTCTTCCTTTGTTGGCTGTAGCTCAGCAGCCTGAGCCTAGGGGAAAAGGAGGCCAGTCAAGTGGTGGTGATCAGGCGCCGGAGGGCCGACTGCAGCGCTGGTGGGGGGCCAAATTAATGCTCATTAACTAAGGGAAGGGAAGTTGCAATGCAGAGCTCGGGGATGGGGCTAAGCCGCAAACAACTCCTCTCCCGTACGCACCCCACCCGCGAAGAGATGGCCCAGGGACAGTTGCTGGAGAGGCCGTAAATCACTCGTCTGCTACGAAAAGGCTCCACCCACCCCTTGCTGCTGCCTTGTTAAGGAAACAAGGGACACAGAGACACCTCCCGCCGGGCTTCCTCTCCCCGCCCGGACCCCGCTTGACTGCAGCGTTTCCGAGAGCTGGAAACTCGCAGCCGCTTCGGCACAAGTCTGGGAGTGTCCCAGCAGGCCCCCAGCTGCTGTTAATTAGAAGGGGACGCCGTCTGGCTGCAGCTGCTGGGGAATCCAGGGTTGGCAGCTGACGCCGGTTGCTTTACCCCACGGGCCGGTCTCAGCTTGGCACGGGGCTGCGCTGTGGCGGAAGGGGGAATAGGGGACCATTTGAAGAGGTATTGCGGGAGGAGGGAGGGGCGTCAAGGGATGCAGCAGAGGGCGGCGAGCCTGTTTCCAACTCCTCTCTTTACTCTGCTAATGCGGCTGTTTGTATTGTACCCGCTGGCCCCAGGGAGTGGGAGCTGAACAAACCCCTGGAGCCGTGTCCGTCTCCTGGGATTGCTCCCTGCAGGACTTCGCCTGGCCTAGGCCTCTCTGGCTTCCTTGTTTCTCTCATTGGACCAGCCGGCTCCCCCTGGCGGGGTTGGTAATGATTTCGCGAGTGAATCCGGCGCTTACGATAGTGAGTTAACAGCCCTAGTGCCAGACACTGGGCACGCTCGCTCCCTCAGGCTCTGAAAACATCTGTGCTGACCCCCAGCCTGCCTGCTAGCCCAGCCCTGGGCTCCCACCCCAGCTCTGCTGGTGCCCCTCAATTCTGATCTGCAGCCCTGGGCTCCTCCCCTAGTTGTGTTGATGCCCCTGTGTCTTGACTCACAGCCCCTCCCCACCCCATTATCCCAGCCCTGGGCTGTCCCGCTCCCGCCCCAGTGCACTTCAATCCTGAGCTGCAGCCCCCCTGCTAGTCCAGCCCTGGGGTCCCCACATACACACACCTCTGCAAGGCACCATCAGTGCACTGTATTGTGTGGAGGCAGCGATATCTCGTGCAACAGTGCCGACCTCACCCCATTGTGCGAGCTAGCTAAAGGAGCACACGCTGCAGCCGCCTTGCCTGCTCCCTGGAGCAAAGGGGGAGGATTTCCACTCGGGCCTGGGAACTTGCCAGCACTTTACGCCCCTGAGTCTGGGGCATTTTTGCTGGAGGCAGCTGTTCCCACGCTGGGTGCCTGGGCCGCTCAGGGCCTGGGCCAGTCTCAAGCCTCAGTCCTCAAAACTAGGCTCATAAGTGGTGCATTGAACTCATGCTGCTCTTCCATCTTGTCCATTCTCCATCACTGCACATCCCCAGCACGGTCTACGCTATATATATATACACACACACACATTTACTTCACTTCCTGTCCACAAGTGCTGCTGTGTTAAACGGCTGCCACATTCCACCCCAGAGGTGGCCGCATCATGTCAGTGGCAGCGTGCACCACGCGCGTCCGGCAGTTGGGGACGAAAGGCGCGCGAGAGATTATCCACCCCGCAGCCCCTGATGGGCGCCTGTGGATCACAGCTGCGGCCTGGAAGGATGAATTACAAGGCCCTTCCTGTTTGGCAGCAAGCGCCTGCACTGAACCAATAAATCCAGATCTGTGGCAGGATTAATCACCCATGCCGGGGAAAGGAGTGAGAGTCTGGATGGCGGAGGCTCCTCTCCTGCGCTGCCTTTCTGAGCACAGAACAATGCCAGCCGAGCCACGGACCCGCGGATTGACAAAGGGAACCAGCCTAGCGGGCATTCTTCCCACCTCTCACCAACCTGGCGATCTCTCCAGCCTGGAGATTTCCCTTGAGAAACGACCCTGGGAAGTGGGTGCTTCACTGCAGGGGACTCAGTTCAGGATGCCCTACACCAGACAGTCACATGCTCCTCCGTCCAGCGGGGAGAACAAAATTCTCCCAACAGGGCCCTCCAGGACTTTCTCATCCACCTTCCCCCGTAAGCTAGGTGGCTTCCAGGTGGTTGTGCCGCAGGCTGAAACTGACTGGATCCCGGTCTGTACGTACCTTCGCGGGAGGAAGTTTAGAGCAGAGGGCTTTGCAATCCAGCAGACAAAGGGAGAGTGAGATCTGGTGGCTGGAAATTGAACCTAGACAAACGCAGGCTGGAAATGCAGGACAAATCTTTAAGGGGTGAGGGGGATTAATGATCGGAACAACTTACCCAGGGAGATGGGGGATTCTCCATCGCATAGAGTCTGTCGCTCAAGGCTGGGTGTCTCTGCTAGCTCAAGCAGAAGCGAGGGGCTTGATGCAGGAATCACTGAGCGTGATGCTCTGGCCTGGGCTAGGTAGGAGGTCAGACTAGAGGATCACCAAGGTCCTTTCTGCCTTTACAAATCTGATGGTTACATTTCTGGCCTCTTTGAAGTCAATGGCAAAACTCCCCTTGACTCCTAGGCATCCAGGAGGTCATCCTATGGAGTCGTCGCATTTAGCTGTGCTGGAGGGGCTTTATTTCTTTATTTTGCACTGGGTGTGATCCTTGAGTGCCCGACGCTTTGCCTGCCCGTTGTGCAGTCGTTTTACACCAACGCGAGCGCAAAAGTGCCACCGGCCGCGCCGAACGCTCGCCTGCGCACGGCTGCAAACGCCGGCACCCTGGAGAACTGCGCCCGTTCGTGTTGACGGGCTGCAAAAAGTGCTCAGCGCTGGAGCAAACGGCATCCGTGTTGAGTCCCGTTTGACTCTGGAGCAGCGATGGGGTTTGCATGGTGCAAACAGCCCGCAGCTGGAGCAGCCTTGCACCTCGCAGCCTGGGAATTGTGCATGAGGAAAGCCCAGCAGAGGCAGGAGCGGGCCTCTCTAGCAGCGTCCATTGTTTTGTTTTCTAACGAAGGGGGGGTCCCTCTGCGACTTCGTTACTAGCTGCTGCAACCCAGATGGATTTTTTTTTTCCAATTCCCATCAGCTTAATCCTTGCAAAGGTGGGGGACTGGGACTGGGACATGCGTCTTTCCGCTCCAGCGAGCGGCTTGTAGCCTAGACCAGGTTGGAACTGGCCAAAGGTGCCTTTTAGTAGCCTGGCTTTGATGGGTGATTGTCTGCTGGGAAGTGGACTGAGACCCAAGGGCTCTAGGAGGGGACTGAATTGCTCACTTCATCTTAGAGCTGGCCCATGCAGAGTAACCCACTGGGCGAGGGTCCCCCCCCACCCCCACTGCCGCCTGGGAGATGAGTCTGTTATGGTGCCAGCCAGGCAGCCTTCGCTCTTCAGCTCAGGCGGTAGCAGCTGATGCTTTTCGCGGTGGAGGTCCCCAGTTCAGTCCTCGGTCTGTTGGCCAAACCAAGAGAGGACTCGCTCCATCATGAAGTCAGTCTAGCTGCTAGACGCCTTTCTAGGCTCTCTCCCCGTGCCTCAGTTTCCTTAACAGGAACAACCCCGAGCGAGCTCGGCGGGAGAGGAAGAGGGCGGGAAGGATTAGATCACAGCTCGCCGGCTGGATACAAATGCAAAGTGTCCTGTCCTTAGAAAGAGACATCACGCTCCCTGCTTTGCAGGGGCCTCCGGTGGCGCCGGCCCAGCACAAATCACAAGCCCAGTCTGTGTCCTTTCTGTTCACCTGGTTTTGAACAGCGATTTGTTTTGCCCGCAGGTGCGTGCTAGGCCGTGGCACACCGGGCTGACTGCCTGATGCCGTGGGGAAGGGACTGGATTCCCTGGGGGTGGGAGGGTTTCCAGGTGAGACAGCCGGCGAGCCAAGGCTTGAATCAAACCGATCAAAATGCAAACCATAATGCGCCCAGCCACTCACCCCGTTTCCCCAGGCCCATGTCTGCTTTGGATTAAAGTGAGCTGATGATGACACTTCAATCAGAAAGGAGGCCACCTTACATGTATTAGCTCTAATCTAAGCTTGTGCAAAGGGGGAGGGGGCGGGGGGAGTTCTGATCCCACGAGCTGTTATTACTCTTCAGTGGGGGAAGACAGGGCGGGGGGGATTTGGATCAAATATACGGGTGGGGGATGGGTCTGGCAGATTTCCCAACAGGCTTGTTTAACCCCCAAAAGCCTGCAGTTGCCATCCCATGGGAAGGAGATTGCAGGGGAAGGAAGCTGCCTATAGCTGGTTGCAGCTTCAGAAGGGTCGATACACCATTACCAGCAGCACCCGTGAATCCTCCGCAGTCACTTCAGGCAACGGAGCTCTTTGCTATGGAGTGGAGCTGCCCACTCCGGCTGTGGCCTCCTGGCTGAATCTAATCTAGCCGGGACATCTTGCTTCATTACGTCTGTCGATCTCGCCACTGGTACCCCTGCCTTTGAGCTCCATGGGCTGATAGCACCGGGTGTTATTGCTGTACGGAATGGCTTAGTAAGCAGCATAGACTTCCTAGATGC
This sequence comes from Chelydra serpentina, assembly GCA_037349315.1. Taxonomy (NCBI): domain Eukaryota; kingdom Metazoa; phylum Chordata; order Testudines; family Chelydridae; genus Chelydra; species Chelydra serpentina. The sequence continues at coordinate 2,452,720 of JBAIAC010000104.1, read as the reverse complement.
AATACCCTCAACAAGGCCAAGGGGTTAAAAATCGTGCCAGTTCCCCATTGCTATTAAAACAGTGACATGGGAGAAAGGCGGCGATCGTAACCCAGAAGTTGAACAGGGAGGATATCCTCCGTCGGGTGACGTTGTGGGAGCTCTAACCTCTTCCAGTGCCGCTGCTCTCATGGGTGTCATGGAGCTGTTTCACAACATACGTCCGTACGCCCAATAGGTTCTTAGGCACCGCACGGTGGCTGGAGAACGTCCGGATCTGAATGTCCTCGCTTTGGGGAATTAAACCAGACAAACAATTGTGAATTCAAACACCATAAGAATGGCCCTAGCGGGTCAGAACAGTGGCCCATCCAGCCCTATAGCCTCTCTTCTGACAGTAGCCTGTACTAGATGCTTCAGAGGGAATGAACAGAACAGGGAAATTATCAAGTGATCCATCCCTTGTCATCCAGTCCCAGCTTCTGGAAGTTGGAAGTTTGGGGACACCCAGACCATGGAGTTGCATCCCTGACCATCTTAGCTAATAGCTGTTCATGGACCTGTCCTCCAGGAACTTACCTATTTATTTTTTTAACCCAGTTCTACTTTAGGCCTTCACAACATCCCCTGGCAAGGAGTTCCACAGGTTGACTGTGCATTGTGTGAGGAAATACTTCCTTATGTTTGCTTTTAAATCTGATGCCTATTCATTTCATTGGGTGACCCCTGGTTCTTGTGTTATGTGAAGGGTAAATAACACTTTTTCTCCACACTATTTTATTTTATAGACCTCTGTCACATCCTCTCTTACTCATCTCATTTCTAAGCTGAACAGTCCCAGTCTTTTTCCATCTCTCCTCAGATGGAAGCTGTTCCATACCCCATATCATTCTGTTTCCCTTCTCTCCACCTTTTCCAATTCTAATATAGATTTTTGAGATGGGGCGGCGAGAACTGCACACTGTATTAAAGGTGTAGGTGTACATTGGATTTATATAGTGGCATGATGACATTTTCTGTCTTATTATCTACCCCTTTCCTAATGGTTCCTAACAGTGTTCGCTTTTCCCCCTGCTGCTGCACACTGAGTGGATGTTTTCAGAGAAATATCCATAATGACTCCACCGTCTCCCTCTTGAGCGGTAACTGCTCATTTAGATCCCATCACTTTGTATGTAGAGCTGGGATTATGTTTTCCAAATGTGCAATACTTTGTACTTATCAATGCTACATTTTATCTGCCACTTGTTGCCCAGTCCCCCAGTTTAGTGAGATCCCTTTGTGAGTTTCACAGCTGGGCAGTGGGGCCTACGCTGGGACAGGATTGCCACCTCCCTGTTACTCCATGGCTTATGCCTCTGGTGCTGGAAGATGCCAAAAGCGTCATCCATTCTTCTCCAGGCCGCATCCTGCAGCTTTAGGCTGGGCTCAGGGGAAGAAACCGAACTTTGAGCGGGTTGGGAACAGAGTTCCGAAGCTCCAGCTCCTTCCCCTCCTTAACGCTATGAGTGCCGTGGCGGGGCTGGGGCTAGCCCGTGGGATGGGAGATTGAGGCCTTGCAGTCCTCCCTCCTTTCATAGGAGCCAATCTTTGAGATCCTGTTAAGTTCAATGGAGACTTTCCAGTGACCCAGCCCCTGTGTGACGCCCACGGGAAGGGAGCGTCTGCACAGGCAATGTAGCTGCTTTGCCGTGACAAACCTGCCACCCCTGGCCCCCTCGGGCTGTGACCTCTTTAGGTCTCTTGGTCTTGAGGGGGTAGCAGGGAGGGTTGGAACATGCTAACTTAGGCCTCGAGAGCCATGCAGGCTCCTGCTCTGGTTCCAGTACGTGGTTCCTAGAGGCAGCTCCAGCGGTGAGGCTGAGATTCCAGCTCAAGCATGTTGCATTCTGGGGAGCAGCTAATGCGCCATGTCAGCTTTAGACTTATCTGGAGGAATTTTGTATCGTCCGCAAATTTTGCCACGTCCCTGTTAATCCCCTCAATGTGCCATGATAATATGTTAATAACTCCTCAGACACTGTGCGGTAGCTAAGAGGTGTTCTCTCAGTTTTACAAGGTGCGGAAAGTGAGCTACAGAAAGACATGCGTGGGGTCACGCACCAGGCTGATAACAGAGCTGGGAATAGAACCCAGGTTCCCACTTCTAGTCCCTAACCCACGCCCCTCCTACAGCTGGGAACTGAACCCGGGAGTCCGGACTCCTGCTTCCCTGCTCTAACTGCTAGACCATTCCCCAGCTCCCAGGAGTCCAGCTTCCCGGTTCTAGTCTCTAGATCATTCCCCTCCTAGAGCTGGGAACAGAACCCAGGAGTCCTGAACTCCAGTTCCCTCTTCCAAGCCCTAGACCAGACTGCTTTTTACAAAGATTTCCAGCGCCTGAATACCAAGGAACTTCCCCGGGATTCCAAACTTGCATCAGCTGGACTCTACCTTCCATTGGCTGCAAATGAGAAATCGGACCATCCAACGGCTTCCCTTGGAAAACAGATACCGCCGCTGGGATAGAGCTGACAACCTCTGCTAGGCCAGGGCCGTGGCTGGTCTGGCAGGTCCTGAACTGGCAGCAGATGGAAGAGCTAGGGACAGCGTCATGGGATCTCCTTTGGCACTAGCTGCTGGTGGGCTCCGTTCTGGTTCCAACATGGCGCATTAGCTGCTCCCCAGAATGCAACACGCTTGAGCTGGAATCTCAGCCTCACCGCTGGAGCTGCCTCTAGGAACCACGTACTGGAACCAGAGCAGGGGCCTGCATGGCTCTCGAGGCCTAAGCTAGCATGTTCCAACCCTCCCCGCTACCCCCTCAAGACCAAGAGACCTAAAGAGGTCACAGCCCGAGGGGGCCTGGGGTGGCAGGTTTGTCACGGCAAAGCAGCTACATTGCCTGTGCAGACGCTCCCTTCCCGTGGGCGTCACACAGGGGCTGGGTCACTGGAAAGTCTCCATTGAACTTAACAGGATCTCAAAGATTGGCTCCTATGAAAGGAGGGAGGACTGCAAGGCCTCAATCTCCCATCCCACGGGCTAGCCCCAGCCCCGCCACGGCACTCATAGCGTTAAGGAGGGGAAGGAGCTGGAGCTTCGGAACTCTGTTCCCAACCCGCTCAAAGTTCGGTTTCTTCCCCTGAGCCCAGCCTAAAGCTGCAGGATGCGGCCTGGAGAAGAATGGATGACGCGTTTGGCATCTTCCAGCACCAGAGGCATAAGCCATGGAGTAACAGGGAGGTGGCAATCCTGTCCCAGCGTAGGCCCCACTGCCCAGCTGTGAAACTCACAAGGTCAGGCTGCTGTGATCCACTGGCCAGAATGGAGTTATCACGCACGTCTACACATGGGGAAACTGAGGCACAGAAGTGACTCCTCATTTGGAGGTCAGACAGCCACTGTCAGGACCAAAGTTAGAACTCGATACAGCCCGGCTACCAGCCCTGTCAGCAGGACTCTGGCATGTTCCTCTCCCCTGGAGTTAATATTCAGGCTACGCTTCCCAAACCATCACAAAACCAAAACCATCGTTTCTGCCAGAAAACTGAATTTTATTTTTATTAGTGTCACACGAACTTTTCCCAATCACAACCTGGGAACAGAAACGGGGGAAGGAGTACAGGGACCCGTGCTGCTCTCTCCCCCCATGGACGCAGGGACTCGAGAACGGGGCCAGTCATGAAAGTAGTTAGTTTCATGGACATTATAAAAGGAGGGGGACAAATAGCTGGAATCATTTAAAATACAAGAGTTGGTCAGAGTGGGATGTTTAATGAACTTCCAAACATACAGGCCCAGACCCTGAAAGTTATCGGTGAGGAGCAGGGCTGCGGACAATTAAACAGATAGAGCCAGAGGCTGCGAGAGCCCATCCAGCCTTTACCTTGGAGGGACCAACACACGCAGGCAACTGGAGATTCTGGGCAGGCCAGTTGTGATTATGAAGAGACACAGAAGTAGCTGGATTTTCAAAGGCGCCGGGCACCCACAGGTAACGTTTTCCCAGGATCTACGATTCTGCCACCTCCCTGCGGTTCTTCCGCCGCATCCCATTAGAGAGCCGAGCTCGGAGGTAACGCCGAGGATGCTGTGATTTCCAGCGCGTCGAGGCAGAGGCCAGCTTGCGTGCTGTCCAGCAGCAGGATGGCAGGATGGACCGCGGGCGCGCCCAGCGCTGCTCTGACACCGCCTGGCCAGTCTGTGGGAGCTCCGGATGGGAAGCGGCGGCGTCCCCCCGCGTTCACCGCCTGCTGCTTGCTCTCGCTGGAACGTGAGAGCTCTCGGCGCCCCGGCCGCGGAACCCAGAGGCTGAAATTTCCTCGAGGAAGCTGCCAAGCAGAGAATCAAAGTTAGTGGAGCCCAGAGCCAGTGTTTCATTCTCCAGGCGGACAGCACCTGGATTCGAGCCTTCCATGCAGGCAACGAGCGCCCTGAAAGCTCTGAGCTCTGCGCCTACTCTCAGTACACCAGGATGTCCCCACCTTGCATTTGGAGAAACTGAGGCACAGAGAGGGGCCATGACCTGCCCAAGGGAGTCTGCAGCAGAACAAGGGATAGAAGCCAGGAGTCCCAGCCTCCTACTGTCATGCTCCGTCCCTCAGACAATGCCCCACCTCACTAGCAGGTTTCCTCCAGACGTGCTGCTTCCTCTCCCAGGGGGAGGCATAGAAGAGCTGGGTCAGTGGGCGGATGGGGGAGAAGGGGTGGACGTTGACAGATGCTCAAGGTTTGTCTTCACTGCAGAGTGCACCCAGGTGTGGGCTTGCCAAGCCAGCCTGTGAGTGCCCACGCTACTCGTGTGTCCCCACAGGGCCTGCAGGGACACAGGTTTGGCTCCAGGATTTCTGGGGGTGTCAGAGATGAGTCATGCAGGGGGAGATCATAGCCGCTTTCTTCCCTCTCCCCAGCAATAAGGATTCCTATAACGTGCCTTGGGGATTTAACTCTGGAGACACTGAAGTGCAGAGGGGGGGTGATGGTGCACGCACCGCCCACCTGCTTGCATACACCAAGTACCATGCCAGGCCTGGGGACTGACTGCACTGACGACCAGCCCGCAGAGCAAAACCGCCTGATGCTTTCACTCAGCCCAGCCAGTCAGAATTAAAGCAGCAGGGCCCTCCTCCTCCTCCTCCCAGAAGAGGGCTCAGGTCTCTCTCCTCCCCCAGGCAATGAACCACAACTCCCCCAGATCAGGGCAGCATTTACTTATCTCCCGGGCTCTGTCCCTGCTCTCCCTTGCCAGCATCCACTCGCTCACAAAGCCAGGAAGCCGCTCGCTCTGGCTTTTCCCGAGCAGGAAGAGGTGAGGATTGTAACCTCCGGCTAATGCTTCCTTGACATTTCACGCTAGGGGTTGGCAGGGTCCCTCTGGCTGGCTGGGCCACTGCTCCTCGGCTCACTTGCCAGCCACTCGGCCAGACTTGGACACAATGCAAGGGTCTCTTTACTTCCCGGGCATTCACAAGTCGGTGTGTTCAATCGAGAGATCATTGGTCTAGATTTAAATCGCATCCAGACTCCTTGGGCACCCTGGCAATTAATTCATAGAATCTCAGGGTTGGAAGGGACCTCAGGAGGTCATCTAGTCCAACCCCCAATTCAGCTGCAAGTCCCGTTATAAAGAAGGCCCCAGTTTAGCAAAGGGTTTAAGCACGTGCTTAAATTTATCCCTAGTTGGCAAAGCATGTATGGATGGGATTGGCACGGGAGCTTAAGGGAGTTTAGATTCCAAGGACAGCTGAGTGCCTCAATCTCTTAGGCAATGTTCAAAAGCCCACACACTTAACTTTAAGCATGTGCTAAAGTGCCAGTGAAGCCAATGAGACATCAGCAGGTAGCTGAGTCCCTCCAGAATCCATTAAACCAGGCTCATTAAGTGATCACATGCAGATGAGTAATTAACAAACCTGGCCATAAATCAAAACCCTTTCCACCTGCCCACCCAAACACAGCCTTCAGCCTTTCCCCAAACCCTGTCAAACAAAAGGCTCCGGGAGCGTGCCCTCATTACTGCATGCCCAGATACCATGATGATGGTCTAAGAATTTACACGGAGCAGAGTCTGCAAATCCGTGACCCCCTCTGTGGAGAACTTACCCGCCAGAGGCCAGCTCCCGTGAAACGCAGCTGGTTGGCAGACACCTCCCACCCCAACACTCTGGGAAAGGAGCTTGTGAAGCGAATGCTGGTGCAGCGTGTTCGTGTAATAATCTTCTGGGGAGACGGCAGCTCCCCCTGAGCGCGGGAGTTCAGGACTCCTGGGTTCTACTCCTGCCCGTGACTAGCGCATGCCCTTGGCACATGACTTTCTCTCCACCCGCCCATCTGCACAGCAGGGGATAAAAGCTGCCCCTCTCGCAGGTTGCAGAAAGTTGGATTTTCTGAAGTGCTTGGTAATGGCCCAACTCAGCCCCCGTTGAGGTCCAGGGTAAAACTCCCGTTGGTTCGGACAGGAGCAGAGTTGGGGCAAGGCGGAGCGCTTTTAAAAGTCCCGCTCTTAATGCCTGCAAAGCGCTGGGAGATCTCGCGTGGACGGGGTGGGCCGGATGGAATTCACTGCTATCAAGCAAGTCAAATGGTTAGTGTTGATCCGTGTTTGCTGTAGGGCCGAGGGTTCCCAGCTGAGATCAGGCCCCATTGTGCCGGGTGCTGCTTCGAGGAGTTGGCAAGTTCACCCCTTCTGTGATCAGACAGTCTGAGATTATCCAAACCCTGAAACGCACCCCTGCTTTCAGTGAAAAGGTTTGCTCCTGTTGGGAATATGGAGTCGCTTAGCGGCTGGGAGAGAGCAATACATAATCCAAAGAGGAGGTTGCAGGGGTGTGTTAGGGGGTTTGTGCGTGTTAGCAGGAGAAGCAGGGATGTGTTAGAGCCAAACGGAGACTGTCTGCATTAAGGACCCAGTCAGCAGCCTGACCCATCACAAATCACAGGGAAGCTTAATCCGGACGAGCGCACGCCAGCGAGAGGCTAAACATTGGGAACACATTGGTTTAAAGACGTCTCAAAGTGGTTTAAGGGTTGGGGCTTTAATTCAATCCCTTCAGGAAAAACAGACTCCCAACGGGTAACAGGTTAGAAGACACCTGCATTGTTTTTGATTCATGGTAGGCTTTTTTCTGGCTCCTGCAGTATCTAGAAGCAGTGCAGTCCAGTGGGGAGGGCACTGGACCAGGCCTCAGGAGACCTGCATTCTGCTTTCACTTAACCCAGCCCGTCATAATTAAAGAAGCAGGTACCGCCCCCCCCACCACCACCACCACCCCAGCAGGTCTGGGTTCTGTTCCCAGCTCTGCCACTGAGCTGCTGGATGACCTTGGGCAAGTCACGTTGCCGCTCTGTGCCTCAGTTTCCCCACCCATCTTTTGTTACCATCCCTTCGAGGCAAGGCCTGGGTCTGTGCAGCACCTGGCCCAATGTGGCCCTGGTCTCAGTGGGGTTCTCTTGACACTACAATAATATAAATAACTATACCACAACGTTGCATCTGGATTCATGACTATCCTCCCAGCCCCCATATGAGGCAGGGAAGGAGCGTTCTCCGCATTGTACGACGGGGAACGGAGGCACAGAGAGGGGAAGTGACTTGGCCAAGGTCACAGCGAGTCTGTGGCAGAGCCCGGAACTGAAGCCAGGTCTCCTGAGGCCTAGTCTAGTGCCCTAACCACAAGAGCCTCCTTTACGCTCTCCACCCCCCCACACTTTACATGTGTGAACTGCAGGGCAGACGTGTTATGAATCTTATGCAAAAAACCCTCTGCTGCTGGTGGGATCCCATCTCCTGCCGGTCATGGAATGGCAAAGGAAAGCGAATACACCAACCACTAACACCGCGGCAAGCAAGCAACTTAATTTTGTTCACACAGCACCTTCCAGCCAAGCATCTCAAAGCCCTAGACCGGAGAAACCTGAGCTACCCCGAGAAGTAACTTGCCCAAGGTCACTCGGCCGGCAGTAGCAGAGGTTAGCTCTAATCTTGAGACAACGCTGCCCCCAAAGTACGTGAGGTAGGAGAAGAATCACATGATCGGCTTGAAGTGCTGAGCCAGGAACACACATACCTTCAGCCCTGTATGTCTGCACGAGCACAGATGGGGTCAGGGGCCCAGCTGATTAGATCAGGGTAGCCCCGCTAGGGTGACCAGACAGCAAGTGTGAAAAATCAGGACAGGGGTGGGGGGTAATAGGAGCCTATATAAGAAAAAGACCCCAAAATCGGGACTGTCCCTATATAATCGGGACATCTGGTCACCCTAAGCCCCGCTGAAGCCAATGGAGTGGGGCTGACTGACACCAACTCGGGATCTGGGCCCAGCGACTCCAATGGAGCGATGCCCATTTACACCAGCAGGGGATCTGGACCAGCACAGCCTTTGTGAAGCAGCTCAAGAGTTTTGAAAACGAAAAGGACACCCCCCTGTAAGATCTAATCAGGACCTGGGTTGCACGGAGGACGGTTACGCACGCAATGTTCTACACTGTTACCAGGCTCTGGGTTGATTCATTCCTTCAATGTGCTGATCAAGTTACTTTTAGTGTTAAAGTCCCTTTAAAAAAAAAAAAAATCAGGTGACATTGCAAAACAAAACAAAACAAGTTTCTGTGGAAATGTTATTCCCCCAAAATAGATCGTCAGAATCCGGGGCTGCCTGCCAAGGTGGTGAATCATGAGGCTTTGAAATCAAGCACCGAACCAGATGCAAATGCCTGCACCATTTCAAGCCCCGCATTCCGGAGTGGGTAACATCCCGATTGACGGCAAGGAGAGCCGGACCCGCGCACGCGGTGGCCGCTCAGTTCTTTGAACGCAGCTGAAAAGTTCCGCCTCCTACTTTTATTTTTAGGTATTAAAGGCAGCAGATGGAATCCATAACAAAACCACAGGGAATGACTTGCTTTTCTTTTTAAAGGGGACTCTTGCTTGTTAGCTTTATCTCCAGGAGGCTGGATTCACAGCTACGCTAACGCGCCTTCATGCCCAAAGGGGCCAGAATTGGCCCCTTGAGGATCCCCTCCCCAATTAGAGTGGAGCTGACGAGGGTCCTGCTCCCAGCCCCCAGAACAGAGCGTGGATCAGGGGCACAGCTACAGTGCAGTGTGCTGTAGCTATTCTCCACTTCCCCGGGGGGGCCACAGGAATCAGACAGCAACTCGGAGCAGCCTTGATGTTGCTCTAACTCATACTCCAACTTATACTGGGGGCCAGGTAGGCCTCTGCCCAGACCAAGAATACAAGGAGCACAAAGGAGTCGTGAAGCCCCAGATACAGGAACAAAGTGACTGAGAAGCAGGCGCCTGTATCTATAAAGATCAGAAGCCTGGTAAAGATCAGGAAGCAGAGAGCTGGGCAAAGAGTTGCCCAATTCACGTGCCCCTAGCCACGCCCTTACTCCTACATCGATGGATAACCAGCCTCTAGCTGCATGTTAAAACCACATTTAGCACCAAATACTTCTGGTATACACACAGCTTGAGCTACGGGAGCTCTGCTGAGTGGGGACACCCTGGCTGGGGAGTGGCACATGGAAAACAACAGGGCTATTCCTGTAACTGGGTAAATGGGTCACCCTGTGCATTCCCTGGGATTAGTCGCAGCAGGATTGGGTTTAACCTGCGCCCTGGACCCGTCGGCTCCAAAGCTGGATGTTCCTACCAGTCTCTTTTTAGCCAAATATCGATTCTTTCCCTCCACCTCCGGCGGCCCTGAAACTCTACCAGTCAAAAGCACCCAACTCTCCAGTGCTGGCTCCCTAGCAGAGGCTCAACCCTCACTGTGAATTTCGTTAAAGGGGGGAAACAGCCCAAGGAAAAGGAGGGGGAAGGAGCTGTGATGACAGACCAGGGCTTTAACTGCCCTGCTGCAATTTCCTCTTCCTGATGTTCTAGGCAAGGTCTGAGGTCCGCAGGGTGTGGGCAGGTTTGCACAGAACAGGCAGGCAGAGAAACTGGTCAGGTGGGCATGGCTGAATTGAACAGGTGACTCAGTAGGGGGAGCTCTTCCACTCCAGTCAGGACTGACCCCAGTGGCCCAGCATGGGATTAGGGGGTGCTGTGCCGCAGGACAGGGCACGGGGGAGTCAGCCGTGGGGGGCTCTCTTTGGAGTCAGTGCTGACTCCAACGCTTGAGCATAGAGCAAAGAGGTGCTATGGAGCCAGAGGTGCAGATTTTAAGAAATGAGGTAAAACCATTGGCGCACAGATAGATGGGAACAGTCCCAGGGAATTTCTGTATGAGATAGGACACTAGACGCCAGCGTCCTGGCCAAATTCCATGTCAGGGAACTCCCCTCTATCTGACTTCTCTCCCACGTCAATAGCGTACCACGCTTCTCTTCACTCCTCGCCCAACACTGTTGAACAGCATTGCAGGTGGCTGTTAAACAGCTGCCACATTCCACCCCAGAGGTGGCTGCCTTTCAGTGATGAGCGAAGGACTCTTGCGTACATGTTATAGATACAGTTTTAGAATCCTTCAGGATGGGAAGCGGTAGATAAAGCCCAAGCCATTTTCATGACAGCTCTGGCCTTATTCTGGTGGACGGATTCGCCCCGAATCCTGCAGGTAGCTGCAAAGATTGTTAAGATTGAAATTCAGGACTGGAACCATGCCAGGCAGGGACATTTGCCTGCACAGTAAATAAAATTAAATTAATAACAAAAAGACTAAATTATGTATATATATAAAAAGAGGATCTACTCTTAATACCCCAAGCTTTTCAGCCCTCCCATTACTGTTCATTATGCTAAAGAAAGAAGCAGATGGGAGCTCGAGTCAGAGGTTTATATTTAGCAAGTGGTTCCACCAACGGGCAGATGCAGCGAAATTGCCTTGACCCTAATCTTCAACGGAGGCTCGCGATAAAAGAATGTCATTAAGTGGGCGGATGCGGCAGTTCGTCCCTCATACCCCAGGTCTATCTTTACGGTGAGACACCGTCTGGTGTTCTTCACACACAGAACATGGCCACAAAAGCCCCTTCACCTTTTTGATAAGCCGCAACAAGGGGATTTGTAAGCAGATCTGCCAGCTCTAATTTAAAACAAGGGAGGTAGCCCAGCTGATTTTATTATAAAGACATGGAAAATTCCTTAACAGGCATTTATACCCTGCTAGTGTTTTCCATCAGAGGCTCTGAAAGCATTTTAGAGTCAGGAATTTTCAGCTTTGTGGGCAGATGAGTTAATATGATCCTCTGTTTACAGGCAGGTTAACTGAGGCACAGAGAGGGTAAAGACCTGGTTTGCACTAGAATCATAGAACTGGAAGGGACCTCGAGAGGTCGTCTAGTCCAGTCCCCTGCACGCGTGGAAGGACTAAGTATTATCTAGACCATCCCTGACAGGTGTTTGTCTAACCTGCTCTTAAAAATCTCCAGTGATGGAGATTCCACAACTTCCCTAGGCAATTTATTCCAGTGCTTAACCACCCTGACAGTTAGGAAATTTTTCCTAATGTCCAACCTAAACCTTCCTTGCTGCAATTTAAGCCCATTGCTTCTTGTCCTATCCTCAGAGGTTAAGAAAAACACATTTTCTTCCTCCTCCTTGTAACAACCTTTTACATACTTGAAAACTGTTATGTCCCCTCTCAGTCTTCTCTTTTCCAAACTAAACAAACCCAGTTTTTTCAATCTTCCCTCATAGGTCATGTTTTCTAGACCTTTAATCATTTTTGTTGCTCATCTCTGGACTCTCTCCAATTTGTCCACATCTTTCCTGAAATGTGGCACCCAGAACTGGACACAATACTCCAGCTGAGGCCTACTCAGCACGGAGTAGAGCGGAAGAATGACTTCTCATGTCTTGCTTACAATACTCCTATTAATACATCCCAGAATGATGTTCACTTTTTTTGCAACAGCGTTACTCTGTTGACTCATATTTAGTTTGTGATCCACTATGACCCCCCAGATCCCTTTCTGCAGTATTCCTTCCTAGGCAGTCATTTCCCATTTTGTATGTGTGCAACTGATTGGTCCTTCCTAAATGGAAGGAAACTGGGCATGCACGACTCCCGATGAAGTCAACGGGATTTGCAAATCATCTATCTATATATCTATCTATCATGCTTATCTGGCTTCCATCACTGTAGTATCTAAGCCCCTCACAATCTTTTATGTTTTTATCTTCACACAGCACCGTGCTGCAGGGCAGTGCTATTACCCCCATCGTACAGGTAGGAAAACTGAGGCACAGAGAAACAAAGCAACTTGTCCAAGGTCACATGGGAAGTCAGAGCAGGGACCAGAACATGCATCTTCTAGCTTGGGAGTTGGAGCTCCAACCACTGCACCATCTGCCCTAGCTAGGCGCAGATACTCAGTCTGAAGGTCACACATCGGGCTGAATTCTCATTTACACCACAGCCATGTAACCAGGCCTTAGTGCAATCAAGAATCAGGCCCCCTCCTTTTAGGCTTGCCACGGTGGTGAACATGGGCACGAGCCAGGTCACAAAATAAGGCAGCAACAACCCTGAAGATACTACAGCGAGGCCTGCGCTGCGAGTACCCGAACAGAGCCGAGGCCCTAGGCTTCCAGGCCTCTGCTCTAAACACTAGAGCACAAAGAACAAGTCCTTTGCAAAACTCACCCCCCAAGGTGTGGCTGTGTCCCTGCCCAGCTGATCTATGCGCACGGCCCCTGAGGCAACATACAGCAGAGCTCTCGTGTGACCCAGCCATTGGCATCTCTGCAGGGCAAGACGTCTCCTAGTGTCGCCTCCCTGCTATGGCTTTCTGGCCACGCACAGCTGCATAGGCCAAGCCGGGACCGACCCCTTAGCGTTTAGTGCTATGGCTACTCTCAAAAATTGGGCATGTGTCCACATCTCTCGGACACTATGGGAAGATCTGCACCTCTCAAGATGCTGATCAGATGCAAAGTGATGCCCCTCCCATGGGAATATAGGGCTCTTCTTCATTAAGGCAATTCCAAAAAATCAGCTGTTATTATTTTGCAGCATCTCAAGATAAAACCACAGGCCTGGCAGCACTCAGAACCCCCCCGGCCAAGCGACACGTCCCGCGGCATGTACAGAGCGCTCCCTATCTATCATTCAGGAGAGGAACACATGAAGCCGCAAGGTGGGCAGAGGAAGGGATGGAGACAAACCCGCCAGGTTGGAAGAAGCTGGAGTCTGGCCCTAGAAGCCGGCCTTGCGCTACTAGTTATCAGCTGAGACTAAAGACGCTGAGCAGTTCTCGCCCTGGAGAAATGATACTGGCACCCGCTGCTGGAGTCAGAACCGCTCTGGGCAAACCGCCCAAAGAGAAAAGCCTGCTTTAATTGAACCTATATATAACCCTGGCCCAGTGACTAGGGTGCGGGGATGCAGGGGGATTCTGTCGAGCCAAGCTTGAATTTCAAATCCGTTGCAGGCTGGGTGTTGAATTCCACACAAAAGTAGTACGACGCTGGTCATTTACCAATGGAAGGAGCCTGGGCCAAGCCCATGTGCTGTCCCAGTGGAGGAAGGGCACATGGAGGAACAGATGTCCTGAAAGGCTCCCAATTACATTTTAAATGGGAAAGCTCCCCATTCAGCGCTAAGTCACTGCTCTCTCTATGTGCACTCAGGCCTAATCCAAGCGGACGCTTTAACGTTTAAATAGCTCCAGGCTCTACAGAGGAGCTGTTGCTACAACACTAATGCGCCTAGTGTTGCAAACGTTTTAGAAGAAAGGGCAGGGTGCTGGAGAAACCCGACCCAACGCTTTGCCAGCAAGGGCGAGCGCAGGGACGGCAGAGCAAATCTTAAAACTGCTGCAAAATGATATTTGCTAAGAGCCCTGCTGCAAACAGACTGTACGGGACACAGGGATACTCAGGGCCCAATCCTGTGCAGCAGCTGGCTTCTTCAATTCCTGCCAACACTGAGCATGGAGCACTCAGTACTTCACAGGATCAGGCCCCGTGGCCCCTGGATTCAAATCCCGCTGACGCCGATAGGGGTCCTATTGATTTCAGCGGGCTTTGCATCAGGCATTAAGGGACAGATTTGTACAGGTTTGTACAGGTATTTAGGAGCCTAACTCCCACTAAAGTTAGGAGATTTTATCTGCAGTTTTAGTATCATTAAGACCTGAGGGCCTCAAGGTTGGTAATATTCTAGCAAGCAACCCCCCTGTTCCTTGTAGAATCACTGGCATTTCATTCATTTGCACGGATGGACTCAATTAGTAGAACTTGTCACATTTTTGAAGTGTAATTTACTTACATGGAATTCCTTGGCATGCATGCTCCACTGACACACACACACACTCACTCTTCTCAGTGTACTAGACACACACACACTTCGCTCACTGTGCATGTATGGCTATATACACAAAGTGAGCAAAGTATAGTTGTGTGTATATACACATTCCCCTTCCCCCCACCCCCCAGCTCCACCTGGCCAGATGCTCATTTACACTAAGGTTCCTTTACGTTACACACAGATTTTTCCCCACTTTAAGGCCCCTTTACACTGCCAAAGTGGAGTAAAGGGGCCTTAATGCCAAGGCGAATAAAGGCTCCCATGCTGTAAAGCATCCACTCCCAGTACCTTAGGTGTATGCCTATACACTGTACAATGCCCGGGGTATTTTAAACAAACACCATCACACAGATACAAACCACAATAACACAACCAGCTCCAAAAGCGCATTTGTCTCCTGCTTAGTTCAAAACAACCAAAAAAGACAGAATTGCTTCCCCTGCCCCATAGACACAGCTGTTGATCAGAGAGTGTAAGTGGGACTGGGAAGAACAATGAAAGCAGAGAATTAACGTGCTTACACTGGCTGCTCAGAGTATTAATATAAAAATCTCCTTGTTTATTGTGAGATATCAACTCTAATCCAGGAGGAATAACAGATAGTTCATTACAGGGAGGCCAGTGGATTACCAGAGGAGTTAGAATGTGATTGAAATATAATAAAACCCTGGGAAGGCTTCCTTGTATTAAACAGTTCTGTCACAACTGCTAAATTGCCTTAGATCCCACTGCACTTTGTTAAAAACCTCCTCAATGTGCAGTCAGTGAGGAGGGGGTGAAGTGGAGTTGTCTAGATCGGGGTTCTCAACCTTTTTCTGAGGCCCCCCCAACATGCTATAAAAACTCCAAGGCCCACCTGTGCCACAACAACGGTTTTTCTGCATATAAAAGCCAGGGCCAGCATTAGGGGGTAGAGAACCGGGCCATTGCCCAGTGGCCCACGCCATGGGGCCCCCGCAAAGCTAAGATGCTTAGAAGTCGACTTCAGCCCCAGGTGGCGGGGCTCGGGGCCCCGAACTTCGGCCCCTTGCGGTGGGGCTTCAGCTTTCTGTCCTGGGCCCCACCAAGTCTAATACCAGCCCTGCTTGGCGGCCCACCTGAAACCTGCGCGTGGCCCCCCAGGGGGCCCTGGATCCCTGGTTGAGAACCACTCATCTAGTGCACAGATATCACAAGGAAATCCCAGGGGATGGATCCGTGTCTGATTCCCTCAATATTTAATAATGACAAATCTGCTTCGTTTGGGCTCAGGGCAGTAACTGGATGAAAGTCTCTGGCCTGGGCTATGCAGGAGGTCAGACAAGAAGATTGGAGGATCCCTTCTGGTCATAAAAATAAATAAAATCGACAAACCTCAGATCCTGGGATTTTTAAGTAAGTTGTAAATATTTACACAAAAAAGCGATGAATCCAAAAGGATCGGATATTATAACCATTTGCCCTTTTCTCTGGAACAGATAATTTACAAATCCCCCAGACTCTTCAGAATGGAGCCATTGTGGTGTAATATGACAACATGGCTTTAGGGTTCTGTTCTTGCAGGGTCATTAATGCTCAGTAAAGTTACCAGGCCTCACCATATTAAATGTAGAAAGTCCATTAGTAAATAATCTTACATTGCCATGGTGCCTTTTGTCTGAAAGGCTCCTGAAGGTTGTAAGGCACTAAAGGAATTACTGAGTCTATTGTCCAAAGGCAAATCACTTCTGGGGTGGAACGCAGCAGTTGCTTTCAATGGACGGCAAACGCTTTGCAACAAGATAAATGATGTATCCAATACAAATTGCAGGAGGAATGTCAGGTGGGAGGGAGCATACAGTATTAGGCAAATTGAAATTTAGCTGCAACACTGGGATTCATTGAATTGTCTCAAGGGGTCAGATCCTCCATTTGAGCTCTCATCTGAATAACGGCAATACAGTTTCTCCTAGCACCATGGGGAAAACATTGGTTCAGCACTAACATGGGGAAGAATACCTCTGGCTGTGCTACCGGATCCTCTCCCTGTAGTATGTGGTATTTTCCCCTTGGAGCTCTCCCATCCAAGTACTGGCCCATGCCCAACACTGAATGGTTTATAAGACCAGAGATCACAGCCAAATTCAAAACGACAGGATAGCACATCAGCCAGTTCCTTTCAATGCATTGCCCACGTTGTTACGGACGATCTCTCTGTGGCCTCAACCTGTATCATGGGCGCTTGCAGACATGCTGTAATTACCCAGAAATTCATACACCAAGGTCTAAAGGGACCGTTACATCATCTCGTCTGACCTTCTGTATAACCCAGACCAGAGAATTCTTCCCACTTACCCCTGGACTGAGCCCAGTAACTTGTTTGGCTAAAGCAGCTGCCAGCAACACACCCAGTCCTGATTTGAAGACACCAAGAGCCGGAGAAGCCACCGCTTTCCTTGGCAGTTTGTCCCAACAGTGACTCTCCCTCGCTGGTAAAGATTTGTGCCTTATTTCTAATTTGAATTTGTCTGGTGTCAGCTTCCAGCCCATGGGTCTTGCTCTGCCTTTCTCCGCTGGATTAAAGAGCCCATTAGTACCGGGTACTTTCTCCCTGTGAAGGTCCTTATACTCTCATCGAGTCACTGCTCGATCTTTTCAATACCCTGTCTGGTAAGCGTTGTTGCATCACTCAGCCATGGCCTCATCTTCTGAGAATGCCCAAAGGGAGCCGGTTGGTGCCAGCTGGCTTTCTGGGAGAGGAAAGCCTGGCCCCTGAGAACTGGTCTGAGACCCCAACTCCTTTCGCCCACGTGACACCAAAGAACCTTCAGGGAGAGAACCTTCAATCCCTACCAACCTGGGCTGGATCTGAACCAGTGACGTGCAGAGGAAAAGGGGCTTGGGAAAGAGAGGTCTGAGCTGTCCCCGGCACTGAAGTTCATACACTATGGGTTGGACCCTTCTCTGCCTTGCACCTTGTGTCATCATTTACACCAACGAGGAGCGAGTGCAGAGTGGGTGTAGGATGCTGCTATTCTGATCTGGTTTCATTTTACACCCACCGTGCACAGGTGTGAATGACTCTGCAGGGCACAAGAGAAGTGGCAAACCAGACCTTTGTGTATTTGATGGCCATGTTGCCACAGCCACTTCCCTTTACTTTTACATCGAAGCCTCAGATATTAATTAAAACTGTATTTTCTTCGTCAAGTCACGGCTCCGGTGCAGAGCTGGTCATCCACCTCTTTCCCTCTTTCGCTGCAGAACAGGAGTTGCAAAACGTCTGCTCCCCTTTGGAGACCGGTCCAGCTGACGGTATTTCCAACGTAACTGGCTTTTCTCCTCTTCCTGGTTTGCCTGCGATCTTGCCCGATCACAGGAGTGCCGGAAGTGAGTCGCTTTGCTATCGGCAAGCTATATGTCCACAGAAAGACGTTATTCTCTTACCCGGGGTCTCGAGTAATTGTGCTCCGAGTCTTATCTATGTCCTCTGTAAGCCTCCAGCTCTCCCATCCGTGCAGGACAGCTGACCATTTGCCGCACTTCAGCAATCTCATGCAGATTTTTAAGAAGAAAAGCCCTGACGTTTTGCCCAGACACGACTGTACCCCAGTGCTCTGCAGGGCAGAATCACAGGCTCTTTCAACTCCCTGGACAAAGCCTGCAGCAGCAAAGGCATGGTCCAGAGGCGACATTGCTAGACTAAGAATCGGGAGACCTGGGCTCTGCTCAAGTCACTTTGCCCCTCTCTATATCCGAGAGCTTCTGATACTTGACCTTCCTTTGGAAAATGCTTTGAGATCTATGGATGGAAAGCACTGATTTTATCAGCATTATGGCGATGCTTGCCTCACCCAGTGGGTAAAAAGTGCAACAACAAAAAATCATTCCAATTCGTGTCCTTTTTAGACGAGGATCCCTGCTAATCCCCATCCAGAGATGTGCGATAACACAACATCCATCTTTTTTCTCTCCTTCTTTGAAATGCAAATAGTGTTACTGCATCCTACCTTTTCTGTAAATAATTCAGAGACGGCGCCAAGCTGGGGTCAGGGGAGAAGGCCGAACTAGCTGACATTACTCAGTACAGCAGGAATCTAAGCACAGCCTGAAAGGGGGGGCTCCAGCACTCCGCTTCTGGGATCCCGTACCAAAAAGACAACGTGCCAGCCGATTTAGAAAAACCAGCAGCACTTTGCCTGGAGCTACAAGAATGATCAGCATTCAGGCAGCCTCTCAGGTGATCAGAGCAAAGAACCACTGTCTATATCCTGGTGTGTCATTTTCATGGACAAATTCCTTCTTCTTGAACCTTCGGCTAAGGCCAAGTGCTAGATCAGTTTAATATCTGGCGTGCACCCTGAGGACACCCAGGTAGAGAGTGTGTTCAGATACTATGGTGATGGGCAGTGGTATAAATCCCTAAGATAAGCTTTTCCATCTCTAAGCTCTATGGTTTCCCTTCCTTGCAGGGCCCTGGTAATTCTAACACCATCGCCACGGTTAACATAGGTCATCTCTTAGCAAGACTGCGCCATGATTAACTGAATCACGCTAGCGCCTAGACATCCCAGCCAGAATCGGGACCCCACTGAGCAAGGCACAGACATAAAATCGGAGACTGTCCCCACCCCGAAGAGCTTCCAGTCTAAGGGTGTGTCTGCACTGCGATCTGAGGTGTGACTGTAGCCAGACCGGCACTAGCACAGCTGAAAACAAAGCAGTTTAGATGCAGCAGAACAGCTGCAGCACGGGCTAGCAATGCAAGTACAAACTCCGGGTTCTGGGCAGCTTGGATGGTGTAGACATACCCTAAACAGACAAAGGGTGGGAAAGGAAACTGAGGCACAGACAGGGCAAATGACTTGCCCAAGGTCACACAACAGATCAGTGGCAGAGGTGGGAATGGAACCCATATCTGGGTTCCAATCATCTGAAAATGATTAGGGGGCTGGAGCACATGACTTATGAGGAGAGGTTGAGGGAACTGGGATTGTTTAGCCTGCAGAAGAGAAGAGTGAGGGGGGATTTGATAGCTGCTTTCAACTACCTAAAAGGGGGTTCCAAAGAGGCTGGATCTAGACTGTTCTCAGTGGTAGAAGATGACAGAACAAGGAGTAATGGTCTCAAGTTGCAGAGGGGGAGGTTTAGGTTGGATATTAGGAAAAGCTTTTTCACTAGGAGGGTGGTGAAGCACTGGAATGGGTTACCTAGGGAAGTGGTGGAATCTCCTTCCTTAGAGGTTTTTAAGGCCAGGCTTGACAAAGCCCTGGCTGGGATGATTTAGTTGGGGTTGGTCCTGCTTTGAGCAGGGGGTTGGACTAGATACCTCCTGAGGTCCCTTCCAACCCTGAGATTCTATGATTCTATGATATCTCCTGATTACCAGTCCAGTGCCTTATCCATTGAACCATGCGACCTCTTCTGCTCTCCTCCAGCCTAATCAATACACTGCTGCCAAAGTCCTCTCTATCCCAACCACGTCCCCCCAATCCTCAGCTTCTGTTTGATACAGATCAGTCAGCCCCTTATCCTCACAACCAGGGACTCTGCCTATATGTGTGTGTCATCACGACACACACACTCTCTCTCTCTCCCTTCCCTGCCACCCCCTGCTCCCCAACCCCCAGATGCAGAATCATGCAGTGAGTACTAAAAATGAAGGGTGACATTTTCAAAACCAAGTAGGTCAGTGGTTCTCAACTTGGGGTTATGGCCTCTGGTGGAGTAGGGTCCGGGGTCATAGCCACCCTGTCCTTCCTAAATTGCTAGAAGGGAGACAGTAAAGGGCCTCTGGAAGAAACATCTGGAGAAGTTCCCCTGCTGAGCCTACCATCAAACAGACAGGAAAACATGGTTAAAGAGCCCTGCCTCCCCTCTGCTCTAGGGACACAACTAGGAGCTGTTCAGCGGAGTGTGTTAATGGTACTACAGCTTCTTTGCAGAGCCTTTCCAATATGCGTTGTCTCCAGGTGTGTTATTGTACATGTAGTTCAGTTCACTGGCGAATCAGTTACACAGATCCTCTTTCAAGGCAGGTCTCAGCCTTCAATACTGGGTGAAAGTTATACCTGTCAGGAGATCTCTGCTATCGGTTACGCTCTGCCATTGCTCCATATTTCATTACGGAGCAAAGGCTGTCAAGCCATCAAGATTTGCAATGGTTATAAGCCTAATTTTGACATTCACCAAAACATCTGATCAGTCTCAAAACGGGTAGACTGGACCTGGGGATGAGGCAGAAGCTTTTCCCAAAATGTCAAGTGACACAAATTGGGGGTTCCGGGATTATGGCGCCCTAAGAGCTGTTAAACAATTCTTTGCACCACTTGAACCTGGTCTCTCCCAGCAAAATGACCTCTCGCTGACAACAGGTGTCAGCAACGGGTGCATCTAAACATGGATTAGTTGCAAATGTAACACAATATTTTCAGGACAGTTTCAGAAACAGCGATTAAGAGCTGCCTCGTGCGGGATTCAAATGGAAGTGGGGACCGGACCTCGAGGCAGGTCCTACAAAAACAAATATTTGCAGTGTGCTTCGAGCACGCTGGCTGAATGGCATTGTGCAAGTGCAAAGAACGGAGAATCTGAAATTCAAAGGGCTCTCAAGAGCGACGGGTCCAAAACATAATCCCTTGTTCTAAAGTGCATCATGGATTGTAGCCAAGTTGCCGGGGGGTGGGGGGAAGGGGAGGAACTCTGTCATCTTCAGGCGCAAGGTCTGGGATCATATTTTGGACCCATCACCTGCAAGTGGAGGCATAACAGGAAGGATGGTCCAGTGGTTGGGGGGAAAATTCTGGTCAATTCCCAGCTCTGCCACAGACTTCCTGGGTGACCTTGGGCAAGCCTCTTAACTGTTCTGTGCCTCAGTTTCCCATCTGTACAACAGGGATAACAGCACTGTCCTGCCTCACAGGGGTGCACAGGATAAATACACGAAAGATGGGGAGGTGGTGATGGGGCCAGACAAGGACCTTAGATAGACAGTGTCCTTTTAACTGTGCCGTGTGATCGTCCAGGTTATGCAGGTTCTCCAAAACAAACCTCTTGGCCCTCAAGCTGGGGAGCACCCTCCAGCCGCCTCCAACCCTTCTCATGGCTTCTGTTTCAGGGTCATTCTAAAGGAGGGATTCAACTGTAGGCAGCAGTGAGGAGGATCTGCCTTTGGAAGATGTGCAGTGAGGGATGTGCCAGGACTAACTCACTAGCTGGAAAGGCGAAAATTTCATGTCTCTGAAATAGATGCCCCCACCCCCCTCCCCAGTCTTCTCTGGTAACTGCATCTGCCCCCCCCCCCCTTTCTCCTATGCATCCTGGGAAAAGCTTATACCAACCCAAATGATGGCACTTGGCAGGACAGCCCTGCTGGGCTCTGCAAAATACTGATTCTGGGTTGGCAACTGTGTGTCATCTCAATGCTATCAAGGCCTTACCGTACAGTCTGGGGGGGGGGGGTGTACATTGCAGAGGGGGGGGGCATAATTCCAGCTTGGGCTAGCCGCCCAAGTACGTACCTAGGCTCTTAGATGGCGCTGTACTCTGGCAGCTGGCCTAGTCTGCAGCACGGACACCGCCGTAGATGTAGGCGATTAACCTCAGGCCACAAGGAGCTTAGCCAGAGGCCTCCATGAGTCATGGACCAGGAGTTCTGTTCCTGGTTTTAATACTGACTTGCCATTGGCCTAGGGCGACACACGCCCCTTTGTGCCTCAGTTTCTCCTCTGTCAGGCAGGGATAGTTACTACTTACTTCAGAGAGTCCCCCCAAGTCAGGAAAGGCTCCCTGTTCAGCACCATGCTTAACTCCGACGAAGCCAATGGGAATTCAGCACACGTTTAAAGTTAATCATGTGACTAAGTGCTTGGCTGAACAGGAATGAACTTAAGCAGATGCTTAAATGCTTTCCTGAACCAAGGCTGCTGGGAGGGGCGGTATGATTTAATTAGCCTGGCATTTTCCAATGGGAGTTAGGTGCCTACCTCCTTTAAGCTCTTGGGGGAGAATCACAGCCTTGAAGTATGTAAAGTGCTCTGAAATGACCTGATGGACGATGTTATAGACGCAGTAGTATTGTGCTAGCAGCAATATTAAACAAGCCACTGCTGAGAACATTTTACAGGGGTCAGCCTCCTTTTCTAGACTAGCGATCTATAGGGTCTGGGTTTTACTTTGTTTCTCTACTTTGGGGGCCCAGTCTGCTTACGGCATCTAGGGTCTCTAAACATCACTGGCAAATAGCCACCAGGTGGGAGGGCTTTGACCCAGTTTCCAATCCTGCAGGAAGCTGCCATTCAGCTTGGAAATGGATCTAAACACCCTTAGGTGCATTGCCGGCCTCTGCGCCACACCCTGGGATTTCTTGGCTTACACAGGCTCTTGCATTTGGGAGGGAATGTATGTTCAGCTGCTTGCTGGGAATTAGAGTAAATGGAACACCGGGAAACTGGTTTTCAAAGTGATTCGGGAGCAATGAAGCCAGATGTTTTCACTGTAGTGGCATTTTTACAGGCTGGGTGCATCTTTCCAAGGTGACATTTTAGCAACTCCCTTTTTCCTGAGGCCCTATCGGACAAGGAGCAGTGAGCATGACTGCAAAGTACTTTATCTTTCAGTTGCTAGCAATGCAGTTTAGCTCAAAGGCTAAACATGGAGGGGAGGAGGTGCAAATGGAAAGCTAGCTAGTTTGGGTAGGATTTGGTCAAAATGTGGGCTAATACAGACTTGCCTTTGTAACCCAGTTCATAAGAGCCACTTGCATCTGGACTGGTGTCCAATTCGAGGGCTTTATTAACCGAAGGGAAAACTAAACAGATTTCAGAGTGGACACTGCTGCACATATGTGAAAAGCTCGGTTTGGAGGGAGTGGGGGTGAAAGCCACTGGATCGTGCAATACGATACAAATTATTGCTGTGCAGCCTGAATAGATCTTGTGGGAGATGGAATCAGGATGGAGATGCAGAAATGAGGCATTTAAAAGTCCGGCATAATAGGTAGAGTAGCAAATATGCGTCTATATGGCCTAAAAACAAAGCCACTTTATTGTCTCTGCCTATACATACACACTACATTTGAACTCAAGTCTGAGATTCTTAGATGCACAGATACTAAGGCCAATGTGGCCATCTCATAGGCTTTGAGGTCAGAAGGGACCATTATGATCATCTAGTCTGACCTCCTGCACAATGCAGGCCACAGAATCTCACCCACCCACTCCTGGAATAATCCTCTCACCTATATCGCAGCTATTGAAGTCCTCAAATCATGGCTTAAAGACTTCAAGATGCAGAGAATCCTCCAGCAAGTGACCCGTGCCCCAAGCTGCAGAGGAAGGCGAAAAACCTCCAGGGCCTCTGAGGAAAATTCCTTCCCGACCCCAAATATGGCGATCAGCTGAACCCTGAGTATGTGGGCAAGACTCACCAGCCAGACACCCAGGAAAAAGTTCTCTGTAGTAACTTCTAACATCCCATCACCGGCCATTGGGCCTATTTACCACTGATAGTCAAAGGTCAATTAATTGTCAAGATCATGTTATCCCATCATCTAGTCTGGGCTCCTGTATAGCAC
The DNA here is from genome assembly GCA_037349315.1 of Chelydra serpentina. Lineage (NCBI taxonomy): Eukaryota > Metazoa > Chordata > Testudines > Chelydridae > Chelydra > Chelydra serpentina. The sequence continues at coordinate 2,428,964 of JBAIAC010000104.1, read as the reverse complement.
AGGCCAGAGAACTTCCCCAAATTAATTCCCTAGCGCAGACCTTTTAGAAAAACATCCAATTTTGATTTTAAAATGGTCAATGACGGAGAATCACCACGACCCTCGGGAAATTGTTCCAATGGTTAATTAGTCTCACTGTTAAAAGCGTGCACCTTATTTCCAGTCTGAATTCATTTAGCCTCAACATCCAGCCATTGGTTTATGTTAGTCCTTTCTCTCCCAGACCGAAGAGCCCATTATTAAATGTTTGTTCCCCATGTAGATAATTACAGACTGTGATCAAGTCCCCCCTTCACCTTCTCTTTGTCAAGCTAAATAGTTTGAGATCCTTGAGTTTGTCACTATCGGTCTTAGGAACAGAAAGATCAAAAAAGTGCTCAGGAGTCTCACTTTTTATAACACACTCCATTAAGTGGACGTACACACACACACACCATTAGGCTCTCTTATAAAGCCGTGTGAAACTTACGTAAGGAAATCCAAGTGAAGCCCATTACAAATTCAAAAACCTGAATCAAGGCCATGAAGCTCTGCCATGGTGCCTATATGAAAATCGTCTACGTAATGGCTTGAGGGTCGGATGGGGTAGTTGGCATTTAGTTTAAATATTTATTGGGCTAAAATTGCGAGAGAGCGAGAGTGTGTGTGTGTGTGTGTGTGTGTGTGTGTGTGTGTGTGTGTGTGTGTGTGTGTGTAATAGATTGAATGTACCCAAATGCATCCCTCCATGTGCTTTGAGGTCATTTATTTTCTTAGAGGGCAAGCTCTTCTGGATGGGGACTGTTTCTTCTGGATGGGGACTGTTTCTTCTGGATGGGGACTGTCTCGTCCTATGTGTTTGCGCAAAGTTTAGCACAATAGAGCCCTCATGTAGGCGCTACCAGAATAGAACTAACCCTGATAGAGGCTCACAAACTTTTTGGAAAACTTGGTCCGGCGGGTGAACAAACCTGGGACAGATTGATGGCTTCAGCAGTCCATCCAACCTTGTGGGTTGGATGGCTGCAGACATGGGTCCTTGGGGTGCGGGTGTGTAAAACGCAGGCCAGTTAGAGTGTCTATGAGAATGTTAACACTCAGGAATTGCAGAGTGTGAGGCAGAGATTTTCAAACCTGTCTAGGGGATTAGGACACTCCACTCCCATTCATTCTAAACAAGTCACATTTGCCCAAAGTCCGTAGTCAGCTTTGAATATTGCAGCCTGAATGTTTAACTGTAATGTCACCTTAATGATACAGTTTCATTTAAGTTTAACAAGGTTTAAGCCTGCCCTCCATCTATCCCTACAGAGCAGAGTGGTCCCTTTAAGTTCAGAGCAGCTGTTGGACAACTCCAGGAACTGCCCCAGCTCTTAGATTTCACCACATTTTCTGATAGAGCACATGGGATGGATTCAGGTCACCTGTCACATTCCTTCTAACTTTACCCTCCTGTTCCCAATCAACTGATTGGCTACTGGCCAAGGAGACTGAATTATGAAAGGGGAGAGAATGGGATATTTGGAGGGATGTGAAGGAAGAATTGAAAGAATTCTTGATTCTCTGCTTAGCTAGCAGCTGGCACGGGAGAGAAGGAGGTACTCCCGCCTGTTCCCCCACCCCTTGGCAGGAGGTGGTACAGATGTATGGTCTAATTTCCCCCTTATTAGGATAACCGAATCCTGACTTGGACGCTTTGATCAGCACACAGGCCTGTGAAATGGTGCCCTTGTTTGGAAACTGGGCTCGTAAGTTTCATCAGCTGATCACATCACACAAGTCCCAGTTGTTTTCTGGAGAAAGCAAGATGGTATTCGTAGGCATTTTAGGATTGGATCACCTGCTTCCATTGCTGTGGAAATGCAGTGCCATCGGCATTGCCCAGCACAAACCCACTAAGAAGTTAGTTGCCTGGAATGTTTCAGGGGCAGCTCCGGCAACATAGGAGCAAAGAGAATTAAGGGTGATCGGCACACCCAAGAGTCTTGCAGGATCAAACCTGTACAAATGATCCATCTCCTAAGGGAGGAGATTGAGGTGCATGGTGGGTTGGGAATGAAAGCTCCTTCCGTAAAAGAGCAATGTGAAGAGCAGTTGGTACTGTGCAGATCTGCAGCAGCGCAGAGATTGCCATTACTACAAGCACAGAGCCTGCTTCCAATCTCACTTACACCAGTGGAACCCAACTGACCTCAGCAGATTCACTGCTTATTCATGCCAGAGCGACTGAGAGCAGAATCAGGCATGTGGTCTGGATTTCTGGGCATTCCCTTACCTTCCCATTCATACTACAGTGGGCAGCAAATTCAAAGCAGGAGAAACTATTCACATACGCTTCTCTGTACCCAGAACTTTTATCTTTGACTTTCAAGTTCCTTAAACCTTCAGCCTGACAATCTCTCCCAGAGCCAACAAGGCATTTGGGGCTACACCTAGCAGGAAGGGTGGTTAGACCAGAGATCTGACTCTTCAGTGCTGCGCTGGGGTGCTGAAATTCTCCTCTGTGTCACAGACCTAGACTCAAATCAATCATTTTCAAACACATGGGATAGGGCTCTAGTCATTGTTACCTTTTCGTGTTGTGGATGGTGGTCCCGCCCAATACGATCCGGACCCCAGGGGTGGTGCGGTTAAGGGTATACACAGTTAACGCCTCTTCATAGGTTGCTCCTCCAATGATAAACACAATAATATCTTGAGGCCTGCAGTGAAAAGGGAGAGCTCTTGAAACTGAGCAGGACAAAGCATTAGACAACACAGCCTAGGGATAAACACTGCCCTGGCCAGGGACACTGATTGACCAAGCCGGTGGATTTTCCCTCTATCTAATTTCTGTGACGTACAGGGCCCTGGAGGGGCAATGATGCAGTAGCACATAAATGTGGCATTTAAACACTGTACCTTGCTAAACACTTACGCAATGTGCTAACGGTTCTGAAAAAGCGGTAGCACCTTTTGAGCGACGCCCAAGCAGGGTCTGTATTCCCACCAGGCTCCACCATGACACATCCACCAATGTTTAATGCATGAGCACAGTCCTGCTGGGGCTGTTAAATTAAGATCAATTTAGGAGTCAAATGAGGGCAGCGACGGCGCGAGTCAGCTGCAGTCTTTCTGGCTCATTACGGAATTGGTGGGATTATGCCTAGTTCACCTCTGAGATTATAATCCCTAAGGAGCCTAGGAGCACAGGATTTTGCAGGGAAGTCGCAGGGCTGGGCTGCCTTCACCTCGGTACATGCAGAGACAGAGACAGACACGTGGCCCTGAATATTTTGCTTCCCCAAGAAAGCCGGCACCTTGATCTCTCCCTCCTCAAACCCCCTACCCCATTTCTCACTCCCCAAATCATCCAGCTGGCTCAGAGGTACAAGAAGTTGGTCCGGGCTCGTGAGCCACCTTTGCGGTCATACAAAAGCTCTGTGAACCCTAGAGTGCACTGTGCAGCTTCTACAAGATACGGTGCTGTGCATCCTCTCGGGTGACTCCAATAACATACATTACTGAGTCTGAAAGCTTCTCTCTACAGGGCAGCTAAGTCTCGACACAACCTCCTGGTTACCTTGCTGCTGTGCTCACTAACCCCTCAAGCCTGATCTCTGTTCTGCAGCCAGGTATTCTCTTAGACTAGAGCTGCTTGCTGCCCCAGTCGGAATAGCAGCAATTTGTCTGCGTAGTCCATGCAAGCTCCTAATCAGAAGCAAGGCCCAAACTGTCCGAAAGTAGTTTCTAGTATAGGGTGCCCAGGATCTGGCAACTCAAGCCAGATTTTAGAAGTTCTTGGAAGCTGCGGGTGCTTGGCCGATCTGAAAATCAGGTCCTGGGTGCCAGAACTTTAGGTGCCTAATATTACAGGGCACTTGGAAAAACATGGTTCTCAGAGTTACGTTAAATAGAGAAATTGCTTCCTGAGGCATTCAATGGACTTTATACACTGACTGCAGATGAAAATTGTGTTGATCTCCTCTTGCTGTTCTTTGGAACAGCTGACAGTGGCTTAGCTTCAGCTGTGTAGCTTTCTCGAAAGGATGGGGTTTTTATCAGAGAGGCGTCCCTTGTAGAAAGGCCTAAAAAGGTACATGAGGGGGGGAGAGAGAGAGGGATAGCTCAGTGGTTTGAGCACTGGCCTGCTAAACCCAGGGTTGAGAGTTCAATCCTTGAGGGGGCCATTTAGGGATCTGGGGCAAAAATTGGGGATTGGTCCTGCTTTGAGCAGGGGGATGGACTAGATGACCTCCTAAGGTCCCTTCCAACCCTGAGATTCTATGATTCTATGAACATGTCAGCCTAACTGTTCCACACTTGAGCTCTGCAGATGCAATGGTGCAATTGATCATGCAGATGTTTTGGGCCGTCAGTCAGGAGCAGTTACACGGTGGGAGAACTATCAGGATTTCGGCACCACGGCGTACGTAGCATTCACAACGTTCCCAGCGAGCCAGGATTCGGAGCAGCGACCGCTCCCCGAAGAGTTACACAGTCCCTTGAACAGAAACCTTCTGCACTGCGGCCTTAAGATAAGCAGGTTATATACAGCAACTGCATGTTTAGACTGTGCAGGTTCAAATGTTTCACTACAGCAGACGATGAAGTTTCTACTCACGAGCAAGGGTGTGAGTCACTGAGCCAGCCCTGGAGGCTGGAGACTGCTGAGCCATGGCTTTTCGCTGGTTCACACGTGCCTCTTTGGAAACTGGATGCAAATTTGCCCAGCTCTTTTGGGGGTGAAGGAGGGGGAAAGCTAATAAACCATAGTCTGCTGTATTGAAGAGCAATTCTGAATCCCTCGTCCAGACCCACTTCTGCTGTGATGCCAAGAGAGATCAGCCAAATCACTGATGGCTAGAAAGAGGGGCCAGTGGCCCCAGCTGACAGTATACGTTATAATAATTGAAAGAGGGGTGTGTGTGGGGGGGTGCGTGGTGCTGCAAGGTTCATAGATAAAATCCCTATTTTATTAGAGAGTTGGAAGTGTGGTTGCAGGATACAGCACACAGCTGGGAGTCAGGACTTCGGGGTTCTAGTCCCAGGTCTGCTGACGATGCCGTGTTACTCCAGGGCAAGTGCTGTTTGCTCCGTTGGGAAGTAGGGATAACACCGATCTGCTCTGGGGGTCACGGTGGTTATGTCTCACAAATCCCAACCAGCCAATTACATCTGTGAAATTGAACTAGTGACTGTAACTGGATCAGTAAAGCAACAGGGAAACAAACTAAGCAATTCAGCAGAGGGCGACAGCCCCTTAGTTACAAGCTCCACCCATCCCCACTTCATCCACGGGGCAGCTCCAACTCACAAGGCCTAAGGGATTTACGTCCCCAAATCCCCACCTCCCTTTGGCTCCTTCAGAATGCCCAGCCTCAAACTCGGCATCCCAGCACGCTCCAGGCTTGCTCACAGTCCCCACACACAGTCACCCTGGTTCCCAAGGCTCCATGTATAAAGTGCTTTGAGAGCCGCAGATCCCAGGAGGTACAGCAGTCCCAGGCAGGCAGCGAGCCTGCCCTGGAAGTCAGTCCCAGTGCGAGCAGCGGGGGCTTACTGCCCAGATGAAGCCTGACATTACTCCTCCTCCCACGCTGCCCCTGCAGTAGCTTCAGTGACAGCTCTAGCGGCCTTACAAAGACATTGGGGAGGGCTCGTCACACTTAGCATCGTGACCCGGAAGAGGCAGATCAGAGCCAGGCTGCTTAGCTCTGCCGTTGATACCAACGTGGGAGGAGAGGTGAGGACGGAATTACTCTGAGGGCGTCGACCCTCTCTTTCAAACCCTCCACTGCTCCCCCTTCTCTATCGCAACAAACCTAAGCTGATTGAAAGTGAACACCCGGCCCGTCCGAGTCAACCCCCACCTACCTATCCTCTCTCATTTGCTAGAGAGCTGTTAATGTTCGCCTCCGATCAGCCTCTGGTGCCGGCCTCCACTGCCCACTTGTTAAATTTTCACACAAGCGAGGAGGGAGCTCCCCCTAAACATCTGCCTTCAAATCCCTCCTTCTACAAATTCTCCTTTGTCCTGGTGCCTGCTAAAACCTTCACAACCGTTCGGCGGCTGATGTGCTGAGACTGCTGCTTTGTGTCACTGACCAAGATTGTCTCATTGGTTAGTTGTACTCCCCTGTCTGTGGGTCTCCACCCATTTGCTGGGAATCCTGATCAGACCAGGTTTCCAAACACGTTGGTATTCTTAGTCTGAACAGGGCAAATCCCCCTTTGAGTGGAGACCAGGTCACAGAAACCACCCCAACGGGTACCCCATAGTGCAAATCTAGCTAACGCAGTAAGCCGAACAGCTGCATGGCAAAGCCATTGTCAGACAAGAGTGTGGCAGAATCACGCCCCTGACGAGCATTTTGAGAGGAAAGATGGTCTTGTGGGTAAGGTACTGGGCTGGGACACTTGGGATCACAGCCCTGCTACACTCTCTCTGACCTTGGGCAAGTCGCTTCATCTCTCTCTGACCCAGATCCCCACCTGTAAACAGGGATCATAATCAATGTTCCCTCTAATTTTTGACAGGCCGTGTGCGCAAAAAATTTCTTCCGTGCAAATAGTTGTGCTTCTGTGTAAATGTTTGTGCGCGCAGTGTTTCGCCGTGTGCGCGTGGTTTAGGATCTGTGTGCACGCGCACAGCTTAGAGGGAACAGTGATCATAAACCTTCCTTTCTCCCACCCTGCGTCTGTCTTGTCTATTCAGACTGTGAGGCCTTTGGGGAACTGACCATCTCCGACTACATCTATGTACAGCGTCTAACACAATGGGGCCCTGATCTCAGCTGGAGCCTCTGAGAGCTACTGTCATACAAATAATGAGCTGTTGGCTGGAGCTGGAGCTAGCATGAGTCAGGCAGCAGGGTCGATGGGCCTGCATTTGTAGGCAAATAGGCGGAGAATGACATTTAAACGGCAGGAGGAGGAGGAGTTGGAAGCAAAAGATTAAGTGGAATTGCTTGGAACCCTGCTCGATGCTTTACAGAGATTCCCCTCCCCTTCCTTGCTGCTAATTTGGACCAGAAGCTTCTCCTCCCCTGCAAGAGCACAATATTGATTACAGAAAGACTCGTACGCGGAGAGTCCTTTAAAAACTCCTTGCCGTTCCAGCGGCTGCCTCCCTTTGATGGTGAAATACAAAGCGTTTCATCCTGACCTTTTGCTGAACTCGCGTCGAGTCCGCTGAAACCACAATCATCACACAGTCTAGTCCAGTTTGCCCTGGGCTGGGTTTTAAGTGATTCCCGGACACGTATTATCAATGTTTTGAAGTTTATAGTAAGTTTAAGGTGGCTCCTCTCTCAGTTCCGTTGGAACGTTTCAGGAGCGATTTTAAGGCCTGATTAATTTTCCATCAACCTGTCTATCTAAGGACGTCTGTGGCCCCCCATGACCCTGGAACTTAAATACCTCACCATCGAATATATTTCTCCTCTACGGGAGAGCGGGACTGTGATCCCGTCGTACAGAGAGACTGAGCTGTGTTTATAATTCCGGCCCTGGGTCTGTTTGAGTGCAGGGGCCGCATGGCCCAAGTCAGGCTTGACAAAGCCCTGGCTGGGATGATCTAGTTGGGGTTGGTCCTGCTTTGAGCAGGGGGTTGGACTAGATGACCTCCTGAGGTCCCTTCCAACCCTGAGATTCTATGATTCTATGATCCCTAGGCTCTCGGACGGGGCTGGACTTGGGGCGGCTAGCTTGTCCCGCCGCCCCACCGACACGTCTATTTTCAGTGCGCTAGCTTGATCAGAGCTAGCATGCGTATGGCTCCTGGGGGCTGGGAATCACCCCCTGCTTGAAGTGTAGATGCATTGCCCCAGGTTAGACAGGAGCAGAGAACTGAATGCAGGTCTCCCAAGTCCCAGGCGAGTAGCGTAACCACTGGGCCATCTGTACATTGAGCCCTGGAAATCCAGCATCTTAAACTCACTGGGTACGTTCTCCCCCATCAGTGCCTGCAGCCAGACCCTCTAGTGCTCTGAGCCAGCCTCATGAGCGAGGTGGGCCTGGAACAGGAGACCAATCAAGTGGTGCAGCAAGAAGCAGTGCATGAATCTCCAGGGGGGGCTCCGCCCCAAGCCAGTGCTGCTGACCCTCACGCCACAGTGGCACCGGGGGGAAAATACGCTGCCACCCTCTGACCTCATCTAGGAGCAAACGGCAGGTCAGCTTACATGGCCCACTTGCTCCTTGGCCTTTTTGCCAACACGGCCAGCTGTGCTAGTGGGTTTTGCCAAGAGGACTCCTGTCCCTTTGGAAGCAGTACACGACCAAGTTAGGCCAACTTTCAGCTGCCTTGTAACTTTCAGCATCTATTGCCCCCCACCCCCCGCAATAGTAATAATAATAATCTAGCACTGAATTATTTTGTACTTGAAGAAAGGTGACAATAACCCCCAGCTTTTATCTGGCATGTCTAACTGTAGTTCTCAAAGCGCTTTTACAGATCGGGAAACTGAGGCACGGGATGGGTCCTACTCAAGATCACCCAGCAGGCCAGTGGCCGAGCCGAGATTAGAACCCAGGTCTCCTGAGACACAGGCCGAATGCTGTGTGGACTAGGCCACATTGTCTCCCACTGACAAAAAGAGACAAGAGTCGTATTTCTAAACAATCACAAGGTGCTGGCATTCTGGGTGCACCTAACTTTCCGGGGACAGCCCAGCCCCCGCGCTCTAGCCCTCCAACGGACCCTGATGGCTCATGACAAGCTGTGGGAGGCTCCACGATGCAGCCGTTATTTAATATTGAGCCCAGAGGCCCCAGTTGGGATCGCCGTGCTAGGCGCTGTACTAACCCCTGGGAAGACCTGCTCTCAAGAGCTTAGGGCAGAATATGGTTTGGCATCGCTGCCGTTGCCTTTTGGGGTCTGTTTATTTCGCTGAAGTTGTAAGGACTCTCTGTGTTGATTAAGTCAGTTATGTGGTTAGGCTGGCGCTATGCAGGGGGTGCGGGGAGGAGATGGAAACTTAGTTTTAGTCCAGTTTAGCTGTATTTTGTTTTGGATCTAGGCGTTTCTGACCTTATTCACTGGGAAATTAAGCCCTGCTCACATTCCCTGAGGAAATCCCTTAGCGCCGTGACGTCCCCAAGGCCAGATTCTTGCACTCTATGCCACCCCATTGGAGACGAGGCCTTTTGGGGGCATCTCATTGGAAACAGCATGTTTAATGGTGGAGGGCTGAAACAAGGCCAGAGGGACTGGCTGGCTCAAGGGACCCTTTGCCCCTACCTCGCTAGCTCCAATCAAGCCCAGATCTGTAACGGCTGGAAACGGTTATTGCTGTTTGGTGGCCTGTATGGAATGAATTGGTGGGTCTCACATCAGAGCCACTGGGCAAATGCCCATGTCAAAGAGAACAGAACTGGCCCCTTTGGCAGGCTGAACAGAGAGGCCAAGGAGACTGAAGTCCCATCTCAGCCTAGAGCAATCCCTACAGGGCCAGGCTGGAGCATTTCCTAGGAGGAGACTTGCATTTCTTGACATTCCTAGGAGCACGCTTGCATTTCTGCTGCCTTCATCCCCATCCTGGGACAATCAGATGCTTTCCCCTTTCCAGCAGCCCTTTCCACAAGCCCCAAAATCCACTGCTGGATTTTGAAAAGGAGCATCTGGCATGAGGCAGAGATTTCCTGGCACGTAGACAAACAATTCATCGCTTGTGTGCCCATAATTCTTTTCTCACTCAGAAATAAAGTGGTTAATGGCCCTGGCTGTCAAGCTGGCGAGGAATCTGGACGCCTTTCCGTTCTGAAAGACGTTTTCACTTGTATCAGCTGGATCGCGACGCCCTATGGTGGGGCTAAGGAAGGAAGCGAAAGCCGTGCAGGGTGTACCTCCCAGAGCCAGAGAAATTAACAAGCATTCTTGGACACACTTCCTCCCCTCCCACTCGCTCGATGCAGCTGAACCTCGGTCCCGAAGTCTGCTTCCCTTCTGCTCTAAATGAGTTTGCAGTTTTAATTTAACCCAGCCTGCCCTGCAACAGCCACCCGATTTGCTGAAAATTATTAGCTCGCAAAATGTGGCAGCTGCTGATAAAAGCTGGCAGGATCCAGCGTGCGAGGGGAGTGATGATCGCTGCAACGCTCTGCATGTAAAGCGCCTTCCCCAGAGGGTCGCCGAGCGCTTCACTGTGCCAACCCACCGTGCCTCATCAACAGGGAGTGAACCGAGGAGATTCAGCATCAGAAGCACAGGTGTCTACCGCTGGAGCCAAAGGAATCACTCTAAGCTTGCAGCATTGTCAGGCTCTTATCCTCTAAGCAGATCGTTCATGAGAAGTGGCTTTAACGCCCTGAACCAGGATATTACAGAAGCAGAAACTCTGATTTACAGATCGAGAAACTAAGGTATGGTGGGGTTAAGTAACTGGTCCAAGAGCTGGGAACAGAATCCAGGTCTCCGGCCTCCCAATCCTGTGCCTTAAACAACAAGGCCACGACTTCCCCTCAGATGTCATTAAATCACTGGAGCCCATACCTGCCTTTAATGGCCATACTGACAACGGACCAGCTCAGCCCTAAAAGGGCAGCCACATGCTTTTTCGGTTAGGACTACTAGCCAGTTTACTAGCCACACTGGGCATCTCATCAGAAACAACAACTGGCTCAGGAGGGCGTTAGCCATTGGGCTCTTGTTGGTTCTCTCCAAAATGCCCTGGTGCCTTGGAATGGGGTTAGAGCGCATGGTGGCGTGATGGAGGCATGGGGCAGTGGTCTACACATCTCATCCAGGCTCTCTGGAAGCACCCGAGTGCAGGACAGCACGGAGCACGTGGCCTAGCAAACACCAGGCTGACAAAGAACAGAGCAGGTCATTTCAAGCCTTCACCCCGCTCAGCCACTCCAGCAGGTCAGAGAGAAGCGGTGTGATCAAGACAGCACTCGAGACATTTCTCCGGCAGTTCCAAGGACTTTTGTTCTCTTAGCACCAAGGCAGAGGAGGGAAGGTGGAGAGGGAGTGAGTGCAGCCAGGTTTGTCCCGTCTCCTGGGCTGAGCGGGGAGGCAGGGGGGTGGCTCGCCCTGACTCCACTGGCCAGAGATCTGATCAGTCAGCGGCTGGACAAAAAGCTGGAATAATCACACTTTACACTTGCAATGCTAGCAGCTCTCAAGGGAGACTCTCAATATTGCAGGGAAGCCTCACAACTACCTTGTGAGCTAGGCCAGGCATTATCCCCAATCTACAGACAGGGGAATCATAGAAGATACTGGTTGGAAGAGACCTCAGGAGGCCATCTAGTCCCACCCCCTGCTCAAAGCAGAACCAACCCCAATGAAATCATCCCAGCCAGGGCTTTGTCAAGCCGGGCCCTAAAAATAGATCCTACCACCTCCCTAGGGAACCCATTCCAGTGCTTCACCACCCTCCTAGTGAAATAGTGTTTCCTAATATCCAACATAGACCTCCCCCACTGCAACTTGAGACCATTGCTCCTTGTTCTGCCATCTGCCACCACTGAGAACAGTTGACCTCCATCTGCTTTGGAACCACCCTTCAGACAGTTGAAGGCAGCTATCAAATCCCCCCTCACTCTTCTCTTCTGCAGACTAAATAAGCCCAGTTCCCTCAGCCTCTCCTTACAAGTCATGTGCTCCAGCCCCCTGATCATTTTCATTGCCCTCCACTGGACTCGCTCCAATTTTCCACATCCTTTCTGTAGTAGGGGGCCCAAAACTGGATGCAATACTCCAGATGTGGTCTCACCACTGCTGAATACAGGGGAATAATCACGTCCTTCGATCTGCTGGAAATGCCCCATCTTATACAGCCCAAAATGCCGTTAGCCTTCTTGGCAACAAGGGCACACTGCTGACTCATATCCAGCTTCTCATCCACTGTAATCCCCAGGGTCTTTTCTGCAGAACTGCCACTTAGCCATTCGGTCCCGAGTCTGTAGCAGTACATGGGATTCTTCCGTCCTAAGTGCAGGATTCTGCACTTGTCCTTGTTGAACCTCATCAGATTTCTTTTAGCCCAATCCTCCAATTTGTCTAGGTCACTCTGGACCCTATCCCTACCCTCCAGCGTATCTACCCCTGGGGGACTCCGCCTGATACCGGCTGCCAACTAGACATCGAGCCATTGATCACTACCCATTGAGTCCAATGATCTAGCCAGCTTTCTATCCACCTTATAGTCAATTCATCCAATCCATACTTTTTAAAAACTTGCTGACAAGAATACTCTGGGAGACCGTATCAAAAGCTTTGCTAAAAAGTCAAGATACATCATGTCCACCGCTTTCCCCATATCCACAGAGCCAGTTATCTCATCATAGAAGGCAATCATGTTGGTCAGGCATGACTTGCCCTTGGTCAAATTGAGACACAGAGATGTTAAGTGACTTGCCTATGGTCAAACAGCAAACCAGTGGCAGAGCTGGGAAATAGAGACCAAGTTTCAGTTCTCTGCTTTGCCTCTAGAGAGCGCTGCTGTCTCAAGGCAACTGGAAGGAATCAAACTGACAAACAGGCTAATACTCTTAAAACAGAGCTACAGGGCAATTCCATGCATGCGGCTGTCTGAAGGCAAAGGGAAAAATATAGGGGGAAGATTTCCAAAAACCGCTCAGCACTGGACTAACTCTTCTGTTATTACTTTTACCATCGATAGGCCAAGACCGAGTGCTATGGAGTCCCCTCCACATCATATAGCTGTCATTAAACAAAGCATCACGATGTTTCCTGAGCATACGGGACACAGGGCAAGTATCCCTTATTTACCCCAAAGGGGTTCTCCTGTCCCCAGCCTGTCCTCTCCGTACCTGTCCCGGAGCGTGCTGGGACCCAGGTAGGGGTACTGGCCATCCTTCAGTTTTCCTTTGATGAGCTGATCTAGAGTCTCATGCAGGAAGGGCTGATGCTGCGTATACACGTTCTCAACGCCCTGCAATACAGAGGGAAAGTGCTTTTAATTCAGATCCAACAAGGCAGGACGCGGAGAGAGCGGGCCAGCGAAACCACGATCTACAACGAACCGCAGTGATTGTTGGTACAGTCCAACTGCCTCATGCCCTTGCAGTGCGCTGAGCGTGCACATACTTCAACCTCTGAAAGCCAGGAAACAGGGTGTACACCGGCCCCACCCCGCCACTGTAGCTCCATGCCCAGAGCTGGCAAGAGCCGCTGGAGATGGCTTATTAAAGGGCAGCCCTGGCTGAAACGAACACAAGCTGACAGGAGGTGCATGGTGTCCCTTGGCATTGCCCTCTCATCCGCCTGCATGCACTCCATCCGCCCAGCGCTGTGTTAGGGACCGCTCTGTCAAGTGGTACTGGCTCTCGCGTGACAGCCACCCAGCAATGTTACGCGGGTCCCCTGCATGCTCCTTGGCTGGGCTTTGCCAGGGAACATGTGGCGGAGATCGTTATACCTTCAGTCCTTTGAGGAACTGCTTGGTGATGGCGACGGCATCCTTGGGGCTGAAGAGGTCGCTGCCCCGGACCCGCTTCCCACCGTATTCCACAACCGCTGACACCAGCTGTCCAGAGAGAGGGGAGACCGATTAACATGGGGAACTAGCTTCAGGAAATTTATGTGGATTTAGCGTGGAGGAAGGTGCTGGAGCGATGCCCACGGAGCCAATAGGGACTCCGGCGAGTCCCAACCCGATACACAGCATGGAGAGGTGCAGGACAAGTGTCCCCCGTATGCTCCCAGCAACGGACCCCTGGCCCTACCTTGGAGGGGTGCCTTCAAAGGGTGTGTGTGTGTGGGGGGGAGGGGAGTTTAATCTCCATGGTCTATTCAAACTGCAACTTCTCTGCCAAATGGGGACCCACCCGCCAACCAAGCCTCTCTCGGAGCTGGGTCTGAGACCTGTAGCAATGACGAACAGAACACCATAGCAGAGAACCGAATAGGCCGTGGGGCCAGGACCCCTGCGTGAGTGGAGGGGTTAGCAAATCCAGCCCACCCACGTGAGAGTTGGTACAGTGCCTGGCACAATGGAGCCCAGTCCTGGATCAGGGCCCCAGGCGCTACCGTAATACATAAGAGCAGCAGGGACAGGGATTTTGAGGTGGGGTTTAATTGTTCAAAATGAGCGGTTTACTGGGGAGGTGGGAGTGGGACAAAGTCCTTGTGGAGGGAGGACCTGGGACATGGCCCGAGGAGGAGGATGCCAGTCTCTAGCTCCATTCCCACAGCGGCCCTCAAAGCGCTTTGCAGACGTCAACCAAGGCCATTTGGGGCATTTCAAAGGCAATACCAGAAACTTCCATCTCATTATAAGGTTCTCGTCACCTCAGCATCTGATCACCCATCTGAGCCAGGGTACGAGTCGCCTCGGGCAGGGAGAAGTCAGCAGTATCCAGAGAGATGGGGACAATCTCCACAAGCAGTGAAGATCTCCCAGATCATTAACTATGTATTTTATAGTAACGTCCAGAGGCCCCAGTCAAGATCAGAGCCTCGCTGTGCGAGGTGCTGCACAATGTGAGAGGCGGACACGGTGCCTGCCCCAGGAAAGCTCACAAGTAAAGGACGGAGGAGAGGTACGCAGACAACATCCCATCATTCAGATATTAGCTCCCACCCGGGGACCGATCCATGGACTTCAATGAAGCTATGACAATTCATACGAGCGGAGGATATGATTAGGGGGCTGGAGCACATGACTTATGAGGAGAGGCTGAGGGAACTGGGATTGTTTAGCCTGCAGAAGAGAAGAGTGAGGGGGGATTTGATAGCTGCTTTCAACTACCTGAAAGAGGGTTCCAAAGAGGCTGGATCTAGACTGTTCTCAGTGGTAGAAGATGACAGAACAAGGAGTAATGGTCTCAAGTTGCAGAGGGGGAGGTTTAGGTTGGATATTAGGAAAAACTTTTTCACTAGTAGGGTGGTGAAGCACTGGAATGGGTTACCTAGGGAGGTGGTGGAATCTCCTTCCTTAGAGGTTTTTAAGGCCAGGCTTGATAAAGCCCTGGCTGGGATGATCTAGTTGGGGTTGGTCCTGCTTTGAGCAGGGGGTTGGACTAGATGACCTCCTGAGGTCCCTTCCAACCCTGAGATGCTATGATTCTATGATATGCCCCCCCCCGGTGTTTTTTTATCCGCTGCCTATTTAACCCATCCTTCCAGAACTGGGACAACAGCTGCAGCTACCTTCCGATACTTCTCTGAAACCCCTTTGTTCTTGAGGTCCATCATCAGCCCGGGCAGGCTGTTGCTACTGTGTCGTTCATAGTGCAGGGCGTAGAGCATCACCAGCCGCGTGGCGTCGAACTCGGTCACCTTGGGATTCTGCAGGAGCCGCCGCACGTTCTGAAACAATAGAAAGGCCCCCCCCCAAACAAAGCATTCAAGGGGTGGGTTGGTTTTTTGCCCTGCGCATTAGACCTGCATTTCTAGAGCAATTGTGGAAATCACGTCTCAAACCTGCTGAGTAGGGACAACGGAGCCGTGTGTGTGGAAGGCGACGTCTCGGGCAATCTTTGGGCAGGAGGAAGCATGCAGTGGGGAGAGGAGGAGAAAGTGAGAGGGCATCAGAAGTACACGGTGGGAAGAGAAGAGGGATGAAATGAAGCACAAAGGGAAAGACGGTTTTTGCACCAGAGGCAACAAAAATTTACTGCCATCACGTTTCCATGACATTCCCATGCAATCCATCACTTTAGCTGCTACGGGAACAGGATGTGATTGCAAACAGAAGGGGAGGTGTTCAGTAGGGAGTCTGCCTACTAAGGCCTTGTCTATACTGCAAAATTAAGTCAACCTAATTTATGTCATCAGACAGCCATGGCAGTAATGACATTGCTGGTGTGTGTGTGGGTGTGTGTATACGTACACACTTTGCTCCTTGTGTCGGTGTTGCGCGTCCTCCCCAGGAGCGCTAGTATCGATTGTACTGTCAGCGTGGGGCATTGTGGGAAGGCTCCTGGAAGCCGGTAACAGTCGACGGAAGCAGCGCAGCATCTGCACTGTCCTAAGTACATCGACCGTGTCTCGACGCCGCTTGTGCAGGTGGGATTATCAAGTCACTGTAGCCGGGCAGTCACGTCGTCGGGAGTGAAATTTACGTGCAGACACTTCCATAGTAAAGTCAACGTAAGGTGCCTTGCGTCGTCCTAACTCTGCAGTGTAGGCCAGGCTTAAGATGTGGCCCATGTTATAAAGGGTTTCAGTACCCCTGCTGTATCCCACTAGCTCAGTGGTCCCCAAACGGTGGGGCATGCCCCCCTAGGGGGGCACAGCAGAGCCTGGGCCAGCCCCCAGGGGAGGGTGGGGCGTACCACCCAGCCCCACTCCGCCCCGGCCCCACCCCTGGTCCTGCCCCCAGCCCCAGCCTTGGGCCCCACTCCCGGTCGTGACTGCGGCTCTGCTCCCAGTTGTGGTCCTGGCTCCCAACCATAGCCCCAACCGTGGCTCTACTCCCAGATCCCAATCGTGGCTCCCAGGGGGGCAGACAGATTCCATTATGGGTAAAAGGGCAGTGTGGGGGCGGGGGGAAAGCAGAACAGAAAAAGTTTAGGGACCACTGCATTAGCTGCTTAGGGGGTTGAGATGGGCAATTATATTCTGTGTAAATTGGCCTTTGACCAGGATCTACCAGTGCAATGTTATTCCTTCCCATTACAAGAAACAGCGCCGTTACTTCTCCCCCCCCGCCCCAACATACATCCCTCCGCCACTGTGCACTTCCTGTCGGACTCTGCAAAGTTGTACAGTCGAGATAACGGCGCAAACAGTGCAGCCAAGTTGGCAGAGGCTTAAGGGAGCATGGGGAAAAATAAACCTCTCAACTCTCCTTTGTGCCGGATGCCAGAGCACATGCATCGAGGACTGAACGAGCCTGCAGGCCTCCTGTTAGGGGCTGATAGCTGCTGGAGGATCCTCCGGGCAGTACAAATCTGCCACGGGTTCAAAAGAAAAGCCAGCCTGTGTCAGCTCAAAGGCACAGAACCAAAGGAGGCTCCGTCTTTGTGATGAACTAGAGAACGTGATCTCACCTCCTAAAGGGCAAGGCCAGACCTCCGAGCGTTCTATCCCTTGCTAAGGCGCTATGGGATATCCCCCAGAATGCACTAGTCCAGACACAGTCAGGCAAAGCGGACGCAAAAATTTGGTTAAGTCGAATTGCAAACGGGTGCCCGTCTACGCACCCGTTGCTGTGACTGGATTAGGTGACAAACGTACACGTGAAATGTAGGGTGAAATCCTGGCTCCACTGAAGTCAATAGCAAACCTGCTGGTCGTTTCAATGGGCTTTCACCCACAGCATGGATCCAGCAGGGATGTTTGCTTGCGGATTTTGGATCTCTGGCTGGGTGCGTAGTGACAACGTCCATATAAGAAAGCGGGCAGCAGATGAAACAGAAAAACAACTGTCCACACAGGAGAAAATGGGATTCAAAACCTTCCTGGCAGCCGTCTCTTCTAAGACTCATGGACAATGTCACACTTGCTAGGAGACCAGGAAAGGAATAACCGAAACGTACTGTACTCCAGGGGCCTAGGGCACAAGTGGAATTATCCACTGCTGAAATGACATCAGAGGGAGAACAATTCCTTCTTTCTTTGGTGCACTGGGTTATTCTTCATTGTTTCTATGGCCTTTCCCCTACGCTACCAGTAGGAGACTGGAACAGAGAACAGCCTGGGGCAACGCAGCTAAAGATATACTGATCACAGGCATTTCCATGTTTTAAACAAAAAGCCAACTGCATGGTTTGCACGTATTTATTTTCTAACGGCTCCACAAAGGTCCAGTCAGGCACTGGCTGACCATAGTCTCCTTTAGCCAAGTGGCGGCAGCACACCCAGGAGAGTTTGTGCAGTGGAAGTTGGAACAATACTCCGAAAGATTTCTCAAGTGTGCAGTTCATAATGCCCCCTTGCTCGTAAAGGTGCATTTCGATCCTTCCAAGATTAGGGCCAAGGGGGGATTCCATTAATGGTAGAACATTAAGAGGTGAGACCTGTATTTTCACGAGTGGGCCTTGATTCCAAGTGCCACCTAGGCACAGATTTTCAAAGGCACCAAGAGTCTGCCGCTCCTGTTGGCTTCCATTGGACCTGCTCAGCCCTGGGATACAAATGGCCCTACCGGTCTGAAGATGGGCACCCAAACACTGAAGCATCCTAGATTAGAGGCCACTTAAAAAAAAAAAAGTCACAGCAGATCTTCCAAAGAGTACATCTGTTGTCAGAAAACACGGCACATTCTTACTCAACATTTGTGCGCGCTCAGCCCCTAAGTTCTCAGTTATAATAAAGCCCATTTACACCACTCTGACTGCATCCAGGGTTCTTAGGGTGGGTGCACCTCACCCTTTGCACTCCCCTTAAATCCCTTTCATACTAAGTAAGTCAAACCCATTTATTTGTGTTGGAATATTGGGGACATCATAGCAGAATATTCAGAAGCTCTCTCAACCTGTTGCTGGCTTCAAACGCTCCCAGTGTGATCTGCCCGCACACCGTCTATCGACCCCCTTGCTGGTCGTCCCATACTACGGTGGCCCACCACCATTCCTTCCATGCTATTTCCATCTCTAGGCCTGATGTAACCAAAGTACACTAGTTTGCGCCTGTTAATTTCCAACAGCAGGATCAGCTTCTCTCTAATAATGCTTCTAACAAGCTTTCATCTTGTTCCGAGTCCAGAAGATACACACAAGATACCACATCTCAAAGGCTTACATTTCTTCTTGTCAGCAGCATTAATTTCCCCATA
This sequence comes from Chelydra serpentina, assembly GCA_037349315.1. Classification (NCBI taxonomy): domain Eukaryota; kingdom Metazoa; phylum Chordata; order Testudines; family Chelydridae; genus Chelydra; species Chelydra serpentina. Next base: position 2,410,311 of record JBAIAC010000104.1, on the reverse strand, counting down.
ATCCCTTCACACTGCCATGGCGGTATGAATGGATTTTAGTGCAAGTCCTTGTCTACACACAAAACATTATGGCATTTTAACTGTACCAGTATAGTTAAAACAGTCTGTTCCCCTAGCGTGGCCCCAATTACACCAATATAAATCTGCTTATACCAGTACAGCTTATTCTCACAGGGGAATGGAAACCAGTTGTCCTGCTATAAGGCACTTTTATTGTGGAGCTCTTTGCCAGAGGATGTTGTGAAGGCCAAGATACTAGCAGGGTTCAAAAAAGAACTAGATAAATTCATGGGGATAGGTCCATCAGTGGCTATTAGCCAGGATGGGCAGGGATGGTGTCCCTAGCCTCTGTTTGCCAGAAGCTGGGAATGGGCGACAGGGGATGGATCACTTGATGATCACCTGTTCTGTTCATTCTCTCTGGGGCACCTGGCACTGGCCACTGTCGGAAGCCAGGATAATGGACTAGATGGACCTTTTGTCTGATCCAGTAGGGTTGTTGTTATGTTCTTATACCAGCGTACCTGCATCCACAGTAAGGGTTGTGCCAGTAGAACTATCTTGGGAAAAAACCAACTGTACACACACACTTCTAACCAAAGTAGTTATGCTGGTACAAAAAGTGCATGTAGACAAGACAGAGGCAAGAAGTGGGCTCTTAGCATCTGTGTTTTACAGCCCCATCATTGCTACCTAACAAGTTCGTACTCCATTTCCCCTGCAGGGGCTGATAGAGCTACAAGAGCGGAAGATGGAGTCTCTTCTGCCTCCTCCATCACTGAGTGCATCACCGGCTAACGTGATGTAGTTTGTATTTTTTGTTAGCACGACGTGCTAGGCACTTTGCAGAATCTCTGTTACTGCTGATGTGAGAGGCAGAAAGATGCCAGCAGGTGCACGGGGTGCTGGCAATGAGAATTCAAAGACTGATTTATAAACAGTTTCTAGATCACATTTGCTCCATGAGACAGCATAAGCAAGGGACGCCATGGGGGTGTTTTAGCAAGTCCCTTTTATGGCTAAGATTCCACAGGAGTACATCCTTATCAGAACATAGCAAATGAACACAAAATCAACCAGATTCCCAGCTGGCATAAATCTGCATTGACTTCAACCATACGATGCCGATTTACGCCAGCCAACATGGCTACGCTGGGCTCTGTACGTGCACATCTGAGGGTCTGGCCTAGAGATTAGACTATTTGGACAGCTAATATCACATAGCCCCCCTCTCGGAGAATACTTTCCTACTGTGTGACAGCATTTATTACACTACATAGCTTTCATTGTAGTGAAAGCTCTTTTTGAAAATCATATTTTCAGCACAGATCAGCAGCATTTTAAAAAGGATAAATATTGAGTCTGTGGCTGAATTCTGTGTGTGTCATAACACAGTCACCCTCAGGAAAAAAACCCGGCAGCATTGTTTAGTCAGCCTCAATACATCATTATTGACATACCGTCAGATTCTGGGGGCAGGTCATGGAATTATATGAGCCATCAAGGGGTCAGAGCATCAGTCTCCACACTCAGCTGTCAAACAGAAGTCCCTTTTCAAGGCTTTCTGAGCCTTTTGCCAAAGAAATCCTTTATTTAAGCAGCTCCATACTGTTAACAAAAAATACCCAACCCCAAAATAAGGGCTGGGCTCATAGGCAAGGGCTTTTCCCAAACACAGTCTGATCACAATTGGATTTCATGTTTTAGATTGTTGATTCTTGAGAGTTTCAAAGTGCTAAGGCTGGTTCATTCTTTCAGCGACATAATCATAAATTATGACGTTTGTTAATGCTATTTTACCAGTACTGTGTGTACAAGGAAGAGTGGCAGAGACACACTAGAAATATAGTTTTGCTCCATTTAGGTTAGTTTCAAATATAAATAAGAGGAATTGGGATTTTACAACATCTAGCAGGAATAAAAATGCTTGGGATTTTTTTTTTTAATGTTAATGACCTCAAGAGGTCATCTGGTCCAGCCCCATGTGCTGAGGCAGGACCAAGTAAACCTAGACCATCCCTGACAGGGGTTTGTCGAACCTGTTCGTTAAAACCTCCAGTGATGGGGATTCTACAACCTCCCTTGGAAGCCTGTTCCAGAGCTGAACTAGCCTTGAAGTTTTTTCCTAATATAATCTAAATCCCTAACCCTAAATCTTCCTTGCTGCAGATTAAGCCCACTACTTCTTGTCCTCTCCTCTGTGGACATGGTGATCAATTGATCACCATCTTCTTGATAAGTCTTCAAATACGTTAAGGACTGTTATCAGGTCTCCCTCAGTCTTCTCTTCTCAAGACTACACATGTCTAGTTTTTTTAATCTTTCTTCAGAGATCAAGTTTTCTAAACCTTTTATCATTTCTGTTGCTCTCCTCTGGACTCTCTCCAGTTTGCCCACATCCTTCTTACAGTGCGGCGCCCAGAACTGGACACAGGACTCCAGCTGAGACTCCACCAGTGCCGAGCAGAGTGGGACCATGACCTCCTGCAGTTTACATACAACATCCCAGAATATTAGCCTTTTCCACAACACCGCCACATTTTTGACTTATATTCAATTTGTGATGCACTATAATCCCCAGGTCCTTTTCAGCGGTACTTCCAACTAGCCAGTTATTCCCCATTTGTAGCTGGGGAGAAAAAAAAAAAATCAAACACACAAGTGTATTTTGCACTTGACTTTACTGAATTTCAGACCAATTCTCCAATTTGTTAATGAAAAGACTCTTGATTTTTTTTTTGGTCTTAAGTCATGTCCTTGTGGCTTTGGAAACCCAAACACAGAAGCATGGTGCTAGTGCAGGAGAATCAATGCAACTGACTAAGGTCCCAATTCTGTAGCTGGACCACATAGACCACGTGCAGCCTCATGGACACCACTGGGGCTTTTCATGGACAGAGGGTTCCACCTGCTGGAGTTGAGTGTCATGGAGGCCTGCAAACCCTACTGTGAAACTGACGAATCTAGTCCTCTGCAAAATGTGTGCGTGCAGGCGTTCACTCACACAGAGCTCATTGCATGATCCCGGCCTGCAAACCACAACGTGAAACCGACCAGTCTAGTTATGTCAAAGTACCACGCACACCTACAGTGCTAGAGAAGTAAGTTTGGTTTCACAAGTGCAAACTGCAAGCAAACAGCCCAAACGAGGAAAAGAAAACGGTCAGAATCCTTTCTATTCTAATCATCCTCATCTCTGGAGTATTAGTTAACCCAGGGAAGGACTGCTACTGACAGTGTCTCTTTTTAATCACCTGTATGCAGGGGGCATTCATCAGATGACTAATTTTAAGTCAAAGGCAACTGACAGTTCTCTCACCACCTGCTTTATGTGAACATAGCAAATTATACATGCCCTAGCTCACACAAGAGCTAAGTCAGACTTAGCACTTGGCTCAAAAGGAGCTCAGAAGCAGCCCTCAGGGATTGAGAAATAACATTCTTGTCTCTAGCTTAGTAAATCTGACGTGGGACTCTCACTCCAAAAATATACACGCCCAATAAGGACACTTGGGCATAGCTGCCACAGAGGGTAATAGGAATAGTTGGGGCGCTAGAAAAATCAGCCCAAGTCCCCCAGCAAAGAACCCTATGAGCTTCTGTAAGCACCAAAGGTCCCACCATAGAGGGATGCTCAAATTTCATCCGACCGATGGCTGCACTGGCGACTTGCCATGAGACAGGGGGCTGCATATGATGAACAGACAGGCTAAGGATAGTTCTATTCCATGGTCCTACTCTTCAGGCATTATTCAGACGCTCCCCAAATAAAGCAACAGAGCATGTTCAGCTGATTGTGGCTTGCAAACTGTGGCAACCATTTGTGTTAGTCATCATTACTCAGGATTCATTCCTGTCTGAATTACATGGATGGCGGTGGAGAAGCTAGTTCTACCATCCGAGGTCCCAGCCCTGTAGGCTCCACGCGCCCACCTCCCACTGACGTTAGCACTAGTTCCACAAGCCAAAGGGCTGCAGGATCAGCCCTGCTGGAAACAGATAAAGGATGAAGGAGGTTTGGCTTCTGGGCTGTGGGTTACCTGGTGAGCACTGGAGTGGTCATTCTGGCAGGCCAGTTCCTGCTCGACCTCCGACACCTCCAGCAGGTTCCGCTCGCTGGCCAGCCGGGAGAGCTCCCCCACCACCGTCACGTGCTTCGATACCGTGCCCGACATCTTCTTGAACTGCGGGTAGTTCTCCACAAATGCCTGCAACGGGGAAGTTGAAACTCAAACCTCTTGAAAATGGGGACCAGAATATAGTTACCAAGACTTGTGCCGGGTTTACATCAGTGCATTTCCACTGGCTTCAGTGGAGTTACTCCTGATGTACACCGGCCTGAGTGAGATCAGTGCTGCAGGGCGGGTACTCCCGGTCTCCCCAGAGAACCGCTGCATGGTGTCCCCTGCAGGGGGAGCTCTGCTGCATGGTGTCCCCTGCAGGGGGAGCTCTGCAGCCGGAAGGAATCTTTACAGGGAGCGGCTGCTCTCTGCAGCTCACTCTCTTGGTGTCCAGAGGGTTTCCTAGTGGAAATCCACCCAGGTGTTGCTGCTACTTCAAATCCTGAACCCCGGCAGACGGGGAGCTGGAGAAGCCCCCGTTGCACAGCGCATTGGAGGTGGGCGGCTGTGCTGAAGAGGATCTTATTAAGCAGGGAGGAGGGCGCAGGCACAGAGTACTGTGGTAGTTATTTGTATTGCAGGAGCACCTAGAAACCCTAGTCCTTGACCAGGACCCCGCTGTGTGAGGGCTGTACAAATACAGCCCAAAGAGACGGCTTCCACCCCCAGGAGCCTACATGCCACCGAAGACTGAGTCACCAGGATCAGGGCACGAAGCAGGGACGTGGTAAACGCTGGTGATCTGCCATGTCCTGCAGTGGACTGGTTCTAAGATGCCTGGTTAATCCATATGTCCCTTTACCTTCATGTCAGCTATGGACTCCACCTTCTGCTGCTCCTTCGGTTTCCTCCGCTGGAAATCCTCCATTAGGTTCTTGATATTGCTCCCGATCTCTGCAAAGTTCAGGTACATGTTCTGTGGACGACAGACACAGGGGGATGGGAGGGAAGGCAGCTCCCAGGAGAGCTGGTCTCTTTGGAAATCACCGCCCCCAGCTCCCAAAGCTCTATGAGGGTCTATTGCATACTCCCATGCTGCGCTCTGAGGGCGAGCGAGGAGCTGTGGGATACAAAATGGTTTCATGTAGGCAATATGAATGGGCACTAAAGCACACCTGGGACACTGCTTGCTTATAAATATGAATTTACCTGGGACGGTGGTCATCATCATCATATACAAATAGGGAAACTGAGGCACAGAGCGGGGACAGATCCTGCCCAAGGTCACAGAGACTCAGTGGCAGAATCAGGAATAGAACCCAGCCCCCAGTTTAGACCGCCTGAGAGCTCTCCCTCCCCATCACAGCACCCAGCTACCTACGTTGGCGTAAAACTCGTCATTCTCAGCAGACAGAACCACCTCCCTGAGATCCTTGCTGATGCCGGGTACTCGAGAGAGGTCGATTCGGTTGTTGTTAATCCCCAGCAGCTCATGGACCATGGCCTGGTACGTCCACTAAGAAGGGGGGGGGGGGGGGGAGGGAAAGGAGAAACAAACATTTGACTTAAATCACAACCGATTTAAATCAAGAATGAAATATAATGGGCCTAATTCGTATTTACAGTAAGGCCCCTTTACACCACTCCGGCAGCATATAAGGTCACACCTACATTGCAGCTGGGAGCGGGACTGTTAGCTCGTGTAGACGTACCAATGCTAGCTGCGCTCTAGCTAGCTTGCTAAAGATTGCAGTGAGGATGCTGCAGCGTGCGAGGCAGGCTTCTGCAGGCCTTGCTGAGGCCTGTCCCTGGCACTCTCACGGCTATTTCTAGCGAGCGAGCAAGAGTAGAGCTAGCATGGACCGTCTACATGAGCGACCATGCGCAAGCAGTCGGCCCCAAAAGGGACCCTTAAAGTGAATGATAGTTGCACCTACTTTAAAGCACCTCTGCACTGCCAGAGACCTTAGTGTAAATGAGAATCAAGACCAACGTTTTTTAAAACAAAAACAGACAATATTCCTGATTCCTTACACCTTGTAAAATGGAAACTCCCCAGGGCAATTGCCAGCATCTTGTAATGGATATCACATTGTTTATTTCTAATACGTTAGCACCTTGGGCCCCCAATCCAGGATCAGGGCCCCACTGTACCAACAGCCAGGAACACAGTCTGGCTCCAGACAGCTTGTTGTATTTGTATTCAAAAGCAACCAATGTACTGCAACGTGAAGACACCAAGACGTGACACTGGGGCAGTGGGGATTAATATTCCTGTTCGAACCCATTTGCTTGCTGTCATCGTCTCCCCGTGAACGGGAGTGTATTTTTGGCTGCAGAGACGCTGCTGTTACAAGCTGTACCATTTCCTGCTTGCTCTTCTGCTTCTTATGTAGGAGGAGGAACGTGCAGTTGTGGAGATCAGTGCGGTATATATTTAGCCCAAGAAGCCTAATGTTATCGGAAGGGAAATTTGCGAGCTGATCAAAGCGTCGACATGTTTGCCACCCCATTTACACTCATCTGAATCTCTGCACTGGGTCTGCAGAAGTCTCTGGACCAGAGGTATCGTTCTCCTGGGACCTATCCTGCCTGCAGTCCTTAGCCCTACAAACCAAGACTCCGCTGGGCTTCTGACACTGCCAGCCCACTCAGGTCGATAAGCCAGAAGGGCCCAGGGCAGTAGAGAAATCCTTCCCTACCTTTTGATCTGAGTAGCAGATGAAGTCACCCCACAGGCACATTTAGCAGGGAGGGGGGAGCGGGAAGCTGTCTACGTGCTGAACGAGCACAGGACTGTGTCTAGAGAGACCTTCTTTAGAATCCAGCTACGCTAAACACAACTGCATCGGGGACCAAGTTACTCCCACATTCCATAACTAGTGCATGTCATAGAATCATAGAATCATAGAATCTCAGGGTTGGAAGGGACCTCAGGAGGTCATCTAGTCCAACCCCCTGCTCAAAGCAGGACCAACCCCAACTAGATCATCCCAGCCAGGGCTCTGTCAAGCCTGACCTTAAAAACCTCTAAGGAAGGAGATTCCACCACCTCCCTAGGTAACCCATTCCAGTGCTTCACCACCCTACTAGTGAAAAAGTTTTTCCTAATATCCAACCTAAACCTCCCCCTCTGCAACTTGAGACCATTACTCCTTGTTCTGTCATCTTCTACCACTGAGAACAGTCTAGATCCATCCTCTTTGGAACCCCCTTTTAGGTAGTTGAAAGCAGCTATCAAATCCCCCCTCACTCTTCTCTTCTGCAGGCTAAACAATCCCAGTTCCCTCAGCCTCTCCTCATAAGTCATGTGCTCCAGCCCCCTAATCATTTTTGTTGCCCTCCGTTGGACTCTTTCCAATTTATCCACATCCTTCTTGTAGTGTGGGGCCCAAAACTGGACACAGTACTCCAAATGAGGCCTCACCAGTGCCGAATAGAGGGGAATAATCACGTCCCTCGATCTGCTGGCAATGCCCCTACTTATACAGCCCCAAATGCCGTTAGCCTTCTTGGCAACAAGGGCACACTGTTGACTCATATTCAGCTTTTCGTCCACTGTAACCCCGAGGTCCTTTTCTGCAGAACTGCTGCCCAGCCATGTCCCAGGCTTTAGGTGACAGAGTCCCATCTCCACTACAAACTGGAACAGCATGAGTGGGCCAAGGAGTAGCCCTGCCGTAACCAGGTCTCACGACACAGTTGTGTTTGCAGCAGAGATGGGGCCTTACCGGTAAAAGGGGAGGTCAGTCTCCATGGCCCACTCAGTCCTCGGCCTCGCTGCTGAAGTTCAGCACCAGCTGTGATGGTGGCTTTTGTGGCTTGAACTGGACTGAGACTCAATGAACTCAATTCATGCAGGCTGAGAATTTAACAGCCCCCATTGACTTTGTGCTGGGTTTAAATCAGTGCCCCTGCAGGGCACAGAGGCGCCTTTCCCAAACCACTGAACCATCCAGCCACCTGAGAAAATTCTCCTGGCCAGAAGGAGAAAAAGTCCTGGATGAAAACTGAAGAGGTGTTTCAGCTCCCAGCAGCGTGTCCCACCATCAATACAGATGCCCTGGCTGCCCTGTGAGGAAGCACTGCTGCAGAGACCGCTATTACCCAGCCATCAGGCGGACTGGCGCCCGAACACATCCCGAAGAAATCAAAGGAGACAAATAATGGGCTGTTCAATGCCGAAGTCTGCAGCACAGCCACGGTGCTGCTCGAAAACCCACCACCCGCCGCACAATCCATGCTAGCGCTCATCCATAACGCAGCAGGGAGAACACGCTGAGGCAAGGTCATTTGATAGATGTGCTGCCAAGTAGGCGCTACAAATAATCCGTTAAGAGGGACACGGCTAAGACGTTTAGGCCCCGCATTTAAAGCATGGTTTACGATACACAAATGGCTGGAGTTTCAGGAGGCCACCTGGATCTGCCACTGAAGCCAGCAGGATCTGGCGCTGCTGAAAACTAGGCCAGAGACGGTGGGACACGCTGCTGGGAGCTGAAACACCTCCTTCTGGCCAGGAGAATTTTCTCAGGTGAACCCCAGGACCCATAGCTAGTTCCAGAGAGCCGTGGGCACATCAGCATCCCACCTTCTTATCCTCTCTCATCCCTTCCAGACGAGCAAGAGCTACGGTTACCTGGTTCAAAAGTGGGGTGATAGCATCATCAGACCGGTCCAGAATAAGCAGTAACGGAGGAACTTCGGTGCGCCGGAAATCAAACAGCTCGTATTCTTTAGTAATCACTTGCTGGAGGGGCAGAAAGCCAGAGAAGTCAGTCAGTCCTGACCGCAGAGGGGAAGAATTCCCTGCAGCCTGGGTGCTAGGCGTGAGAACCAAATAGAGAGTGCAAGACAGAGTGTGCGGTTATAAGCAAGCACTGCAAATGGAATACGTTGCATTTTGCCAGGGTTCTCAAAACGCTTGACAAGAATCTATTCGTTAATCGTCACAACACCCCTAAGAGTTCGGGAACAAGCATTCTGCCTGTTCCACAGATGGGGAAACCAAGGCACAGAAAAGGGACGCAACCTGCCCAAGGCCATGCAGCAGATCCATGGCAGAGCCAGGAATCTCAAAGAAGAACAGTCCCCAAAATAATATTTTTCTCCTCTTAAACGCTGCAGATTTGTGACAGGAAGTACAAGTAGATTGCCAGGATCAGTGCAGGGCAATTCCATACCTTGACACATTCAGCGAGCCTCTTTGCAGGATCAGAGGAGAGCTGGTAACGAATCATGGGGCACTTCTTCAGAGACAGAAGCAAAGCAGTCAGCCCTTGGGCTGTTCTGGACAGCTGGGCCAGATCCCAGCTGCGACCCTGAAAAGGAAGAATACTCCCATTAAGAAACTCCAATACTGCCCTGAACCCTTCTGGTTAACTTAAGAGAGAAATGGAGGCCTAATACAGAAGGAAAAGGAACAGCAATAGAGGAGAAAGTTTCTGAATTCACCTTAACTAAGGCAAATTGTAGGCCTCCACAATGCCAATTAAGTTAAGGGCACTGTCAGAATAAAATAGTTTCTTTAGTTACATTGGTCCTGCCTCAGCTTCAGGGGGGAAGGAGACCAGATGACCTCGGAGACCTTACCAACCTTACATTTCTATGATTCTTCACCTGCTTTGACAAGTACAGCACAGATGAGGACAACCCAGAGAGTATTAACAAATCTAAGCCCAGATCCCACAGGACTTGTGCACATGCCAAGCATGAGGTCCCATTGACGGGACTCTTCACGGTAGCCAAGTTAAGGACGCACTTTAAGCGTTAGCAGGATCAGGGCCCTAGTCTACTTTGTTCATCCCACTCGGCCCTGGAGAGAGAATCAAGCTGAGCAATTTCACTTTCCATCTCTAGACATTTTCCCTTTGGAGATAATTGAGCCCAAGCATAACTACTGGTGCATTTGGCTTCTTCACATCACGGGGGATGTTGACCAATGTTCCCTCTAATTTTTGACAGGCCGTGTGCGCAAAAAATGACTTCTAGACAAATTGTTGTGCTTCTGTGCAAATGTTTGTGCGCGCGGTGTTTCGCCGTGTGCGCAGGGTTTAGAATCTGTGTGCGCGCGCACACGCGCACAGCTTAGAGGGAACAGTGATGTTGACTTTTTTTTTTTAAATGACTTCTCAAATTTAAAAACAAAACAAAAATACGCACAAGACGTTCTGATTTGTATTTGGTTATGTCAAAATTTGCTTTTCCTAGCAAATCCTAGCTTTGGCTCTGAACTATTGGCCATGTCCCTTGAAACAAGCTCTGAAAAAACTACTGAAAAAACACGGGTGAGATTTTCCCAAAATGCTGAACGAAATATGCTTAAAGCTAGCACGGTGCCAAGGAAGAAACAGTATCCTTAAAAACTGCTCTAAGATCAAAAGAGACCTGAATCTGCTGTGATTGAAATCAGTGGGAGTTTTACCAGTATTTTCAATTGGAGAGGGATCATCCTTTACATGAGCACAGCTGCTAGCAAAAAAACGAGACCACTTGCTTTTGATTCCTGGCAACTGCGTCAGGAAGGAGGGAACGCAGCCACCATTTGCCGAAGCAGTTGCTAATTTAGGGTGTCATGGTTTTCGGGGTGCTCAACCTGAGGCCAGATTTTCAGAGGTCCTGAGCAATCCAAACTGAAGTCGAAGGAAGCCGAAGGTGCTGATACCTCTGAATTATGGATGAAGGGGGTCTCAAATTGAGTGTCCAAAATGTGATACACAACACAAATTAGTGGATGCTTTTCAAAGCAATCTAATCATATATACAGTCCCCTTCAGCTAGTGTCCCCAGAGCCTACATTCAAAGGCAGAGCAGCAGCACTCTTACGGCTGGTCTACACTAACCCCCCAATTCGAACTAAGATACGCAACTTCAGCTACGTGAATAACGTAGCTGAAGTCGAACTATCTTAGTTCGAATGAAAAAGCACTTACCCGGGGTCCACACGCGGCGCGCAGGCTCCCCCGTCGACTCCGCCTACTCCGTTCGTCGAGCTGGATTACCAGCGTCGACGGGGGAGCATTTCCTGGTTCGATTTATCGCATCTAGACAAGACGCGATAAATCGAACCCAGAACATCGATCCGACGCGTCCGACGCGACGGGTAAGTGTAGACCTACCCTTAGATATTTACTGGACACAGCAAAAAAATAAGTATTTAGGATTAACTAATTTGGATCTTCTGAAGTATTTTATTTCTATGGTGTCACACAGGCCTCAACCCTGCTGTCTTTACTCATGTATAACCTCTGTTGATTTCAATGGGAGTTCTTCCTGAGTGAGGACTGCCGGAGGATCATAGGAATTGCCAGACTGGATCAGACTGAAGGTCCATCTAGCCCAGTGTCTGTCTCGGACAGTGGCCAGCACCAGCTGATTTAGAGGAAGGCACAAGAAACCCATATTAGGAATCCTCCTGAGCTCTACTGGCTTGTACCCTGAAGCATGAGGTTTAATAAGCATGAGGACCTTAGTATTTTCTTAATTGACTCCTCTCTCTTTCAGGTTCCTTGCCTCCTCCAGGAGATGATCTAGGAGGTTTCTAAATAGCCCTGTGTGCATCTTCACTCATTCTTACTCTTTGGTCTTTGCCTTATGGAATGGCTTTGAACTGTTTCTTATTGAAACCGTCCAGGCGGCCGCATGGAAGACAAACACCGTGACACTTGAGAGATTAAGGTGTTGGCTTGACAGCTGTGGGGTTTGACGTCAACTGAGCAGGTGCAGCATGGGCAGCAATTCAGGCTCAAAGTACCCCATCCCTGCCCCATCAGGGAGTCCATTTAACACTAAGGGGGAGGACAATCTACATAGCATCTCCAATCGATGGCCTTTCATTTATTGACAAAGTGATCAGCTCCACAGTAAGGGTTGCAAGTTATAACAGCCTAGCTTCCCAGCTGGGCAACTGGCCAGGATGTCCAGTTAGTTGTGACCATGTTCTGATGTCCTTAAATCCCAGCTATCAGCCACAATGAGACCATAGAGGAGCATTAACCTTTTCCATACCTGACAGCAGCCCAGGAGGTTGAGGGAAAATACGTGTGGATTCACGGCAATGTAATCTCCGTAGAACTCCTGCCAAGAAAAACAAGTAAATACAGTTAGCGTCACACCAACACTTACGCCTCCTATGCGAGCAAACGTTTCAACATCAGCTATTCAGCCCAAACACATGAACATAGGGACACGTCCCAAGAGTCGTAAGTGATTCACAGCCCCACTGACTCCCAGCGATCCCCACTCCTCCCGCACTAATCTCAGAGTTCCTATCTCTGCTGGCATTCCCAGTCGGTTCCTGATATATGGCTTTTACTCCACCTTATGCATGTGTGCCTGTCCGTCACCGCTATGGGAGACACGTACCAATCTTGCTATGGCAGAGGAGCTTGGAAGCAGGAGCTCTGGCAGCTCGGGGCAGATTATTTTTAGACAGTGTATACATTCTTCTAGTCCTAAATTGCTGCATAGTGTTATTGTGCACATACTGTTCAATGGCTGCTGAGGTTATTCCCCAGAGGTGGCTGCAGTGACAAGTATACATAGCATGTTGATCAGTTCTGAAAGTACCTTGGGACGGAGAGAGTCATGTAAAATATTAGATAATATTACACGCACCTGAACTTCTGCCACAACTTCCTGCTCGTCGGCCTCAGCCAGTGACTTGACATCACTCTTACTGATCACGTTACTGAAATCTGAAAGGAGACACGCAAGACGCAGCAGGTCAGTAATGGCTGGGGTCGGAAGTTAATGTGCTATACACAAAGGAGCTGTCGAATAAAAAGTAATCAAGAGTCTTTCAGCTGGAAAGGGTAGGGGCCAAACAATAGCAGGGATGGATTTGACCCTAGGTCTGCATTCATTATGATTATTAATACAGTCGAGATAATTATTGTAACCCGATTTCCCCCCTATTAACGTCACGTGATGATTCGGGGCGCTGGGTTGATGGCCATGGATACTGAAGCTTTCCTACGTTTAGACACAGAGCGGGCACAGCATGGACAGGGGCACAGGATGTTTCCCCTTTATGTTGCTCCCGATCGAACGTGCCCAATAGGGCAGTTTGAACTACAGCAGCAGCACCAAGCCCATGATATACTCAATAGATCAATAACAGCGTCTCTTGCAATGTGTTTGTACAGCACCCAGCACAATGTAGCCTCAATCTCAGCTGGGGCATCTAGGCACCACTGTGCTCATTTATTTCTAATCTGTATTGAGCCACCACCACTTTTTACATCTAGACAAACGTTTCTTCTCCGGCTTCCTTGTGTTCGTACAGATCAACAATGCCATCTAGTGGCTGGTTGAGCCCATTCCCATGAATCTCACAAGGCAGAAAGAAAAAGTGTTGGGAACCTGTTTTTTAGAGGACTGAATTTAAACCCAATACTAAGTGCGACTAGATCACTGTAGTTCCAGAATTACACAGCATGAACACAATACTTGAGAAACAGCAGGCTGGGCCAGTAGTCAGTAAAAGGTTCAGTCTAGTTGTTCTAGGCACCCATGGACCAATACATTCTAACCTTGGCTCTGGCTCAGATTCAAAGCGAAATAATGTCACTCTCTCAGCCTTTCTACCTTAGTTTCCCCATGTCTAATATAGGGATGGAAATGGCCTACTTTACCCCCAGTGGGAGGTTTAATTCACGCCTGTAAAGAGTTGTGAAGATGCAAAGCCCGGGCAGGTCTACAATACCCACCGAATCGGCAGGTAGTGATAGACCTTTCAGGGATCAATTTTTCATGTCAAGCGTAGACGCGATAAATCGATCCCCAATCGCTCTACCGTCGACTCCAGTAATCCACCGCGGCGAGAGGCGGAAGCGGAGTCGATGGGGGAGCGACGGCAGTCGACCCTGCGGCATCCTCACGGCGCGGTAAGTCAATCGAGGTTCGTCGACTTCAGCTACGTTATTCACGTAGCTGAAGTTGCATACCTTATATCGACCCCCCTCCCCTAGTGTAGACCAGGCCCCCTAGAAGTGTGAAGTGTTATTGCTGGTTGTGGAATATACTGCCAAGTGGGGTCAGCGTTCACGTTGTCAACCCACTCCCTCAATCCTAGGGCAGCTGGGTTGGTCGAGTCAGAGAAGAGAAAATGCCGAGGAAGAGGACAAGAATCCCTCACAATTTTGCAAGAGGCTGCTCTGCACAACTTATGAGCATTGGTGATGTGGGAAGCAGAGAGCGAGATCTGGTTGTAAGATCGTAATACTAGGAATCACCACCCCTGGATGCTGTTTCTGAACATGACACTTGCTTCTTATGTGACCTTCCAGTAAGTTGATTCACCTTTCTGTGCCTCAGTTCTTCCACTGGAGAATAAGAGTGACCCCACTGCCCAATTGCTTTGAGATCCTTGGATGAAAGAACTTTGAAGGACAATGCATTTTTAAGTGCCTTTGATGGGCTTGAAGTAGAGCCTGGAAGGACGAGCAGCTCGGCATGAAGTTACTTGGAGGAGGCACAGGAGGGAGATATCGCAAAAACTCAAGGCTAGTGGCAAGTAGAAGGGGAAACAACATCTAAGGGCTTGTTTCAAACCAATATAGTTAAAGCATTACATAGACACCGGTATAGTTAAAGTGGTACAACCCCCTAGTGTGGACACAATTATACTGGTGCTTACACCAGTATAGCTTATTCCTGTAAATTTTGGGGGAATATGCTAACCCTGTATGAAGTCTCTTTATGGCATAGCTGTATCTATACTTCGGGTACGTCTACACTACCCGCCGGATTGGCGGGTAGTGATCCATCTATTGGGGATCGATTTATCGTGTCTAGTGTAGACGCGATAAATCAATCCCCGATCGCTCTGCCATCGACTCCTGTACTCCACCGCGGCGAGAGGCGGAAGCGGGGTCGGCGGAGGAGCGGCGGCAGTCGACCCCGCTCCGTGAGGACGCGAGGTAAGTCGACCTAAGATACGCAACTTCAGCTACGCTATTCTCATAGCTGAAGTTGCATATCTTAGGTCAATCCCGCCCCCCCAGTGCAGACCAGGGCTTAAGGCTGTACAGATTTGACTCTCTTGAGAAAATGAAAACAAAACAACCCTCACCAAAAGAGTTAAACTGGTACAAAAATCTTGATGTAGATCAGACCTTCCCAAGGTGAGACTGAGGATCAGAAGACTGCTGAATGAGTACGGAAACAAGGACTTTAAGAATGCTTCTCATTTTGAAGAAAATATTTGCATCATATCGGAATCTGCCTAGAACGTCTGAAATACTTGGTGAACCAGGACATACTTACAAATATAATAGATGCTGTACTTGGGCCTCCGCAGCTCCTGAATAAGGTATTCCACATTCTCCTGGATAAAAAGAAAAGCCAGACGGAGAAGAATGAGGCTTGGTCCACACTAAGCCCCCAGTTCAAACTAAGATACGCAACTTCAGCTACGTTAATAACATTACTAACGTAGCTGAAGTATCTTAGTTCGAACTAAAAGGTACTTACCGTGGGTCCAGACGCGGCAGCAGGCTCCCCCGTCGACTCCACCTACTCACTGGTGTTGAGGGCGAGCACTTCCGGGATCGATTTATCGCGTCTACACAAGACACGATAAATCGATCCCAGAAGATCGATTGCTTGCCGCCAAACCAGCCGGTAAGTATGGACGTACCCTCAGAAAATGTCCCAAGAATTTTGCTATGGTGATTACACTAATTAATGCTTCTAAGATGGCAGCACTCTCGACCTGATTCTGCAAATCACTACGCTCTTGCTAAAATCAAGACGCTCGGGTTTTGCAGCACCACCATTCTGGGAGCACTCAATACCGGAGCCGGGTGGAAAACGGTTTGCCTGTCCTTTGAATATTTTCAAGATATTGAGAATTTTTCCCCTCCTGAATCAGGACGAAAGCCAAAATTCTGAGAATCTTCCCAAACTGAAATTCCAGGGGGAAAAAAATGCAGTTTGGGGCAACTGAAATGGACTTTCAAACTATAATTAGCTTACATTTTTTAATGGAGGCATTTCAAACTGGGATTTTTCATTTAAACTAGTCAAAACTAAATGTTTCAACAATTTCTAAACTTATTTTTCAAAAAAAAAATTGCAAGTAAGAGAATTCATCAAAACTGACCCTTCACTGCTAAAGGTTTTGGTTTTGACTAATTGGCATTTTCAGACCAAAAACGTTTGAAAAACCAGCTCTTCTCAATGTTTAAGGACTCGTTCCAGCAAGAGGCCAGACTGGAATTCTCCTCACTCGTAGAAGAGGGAAACTCTACAGGAAGGACCTCCCTGCAAGCAGCCCTGGATGCAGCTGCCTTGGCTGGTAGGTCCATGTCCTCCACAGTGGCCATGCATCAGAGATCGTAGCTTCAATCCTCTGGCCTCCCTCAGGAGGTACAAACCCTCTACTACCTGCCCTTTGAGGCTTGTCTATCGACCTGATTTTCAAAGGAACTCACAGCCAGATTTCCACATGCTCAGCGCCACAACTAGAACCAAATTTTCAAGAGAGCTTAGCTCCCACGTAGGCGCCCGAAGCGGGGCCAGGTTCTCCTGAATGCTCAGTAGCTTCCAGGGACACAGTTCAGAGCAGATTTTCAAGAGCTCAGCCCCTGATATGGACCTGACATGCTGAGCTCATCTGAAAATCTGGCCATTTATTTGAGGCCTAACTGGGAGCTGGGCTCTTTTCAATATTCTGACCTACATTTGTGCTAAGCAGTATTAATAAGAAAGAAAAATTAAGCCATGAGGCAGATGTCTCTCGCCCTCTGGGAATTAGACATGGGAAAAGCTTACAGGATCGTTGGACCCATCCTGCAAGATCAGCACACAGACCCCCAGCTACTACAGTGAGCATTACAGACACGTATTATAGCGAGTATTGTAGACTAAATAAATGTGCCATTTTGCATGGAGGGTCATGTCCCACAGAATTCTGGGTTTCACAGTACTACTGCTCCCACATGATGCCACCTCTCACGATTCTGCATTTTTCTTAAACCCCAACTCTGGAGTCATGTAACTACATGAAAATTCAGTTGTCAATTTAAAAAAAAAGAAAAGAAGGAAAGAGTAAATTTCTAACCCCTCGTGGTTGAAGAGAATAGCTTGAAAGCATGAACCTTAAAGGTTATAAAATCAGATGGAAAATAAAAGACCTAACATTTATTATTTTTTAAAAGCTCATGGAACATTTTGAGTTAGCAATACTACTCCAAATCCAAATTGGAGCAGGGGTTGTTCCTTCAACTTAGGCAAAAGGCTGAGCATGCTCGGTAAGAAGTTACAGGGAATTGTTGGCGGCTTTCATTATCTAATTAATTTCATGAATGAAAGAATTTTCATCTTTGCAAAAACTACCAGGAAATTTACCAGCCCAGGTACAACATCAACTTGCCCACACTGTATAATAGGGCCATGTAGGGGTTGGGGGGGAGAAGGGGAGGGTTAAAATGGGTTTTGTTTTGTTTTTAAATTAAATTACTCACTCCAGGAGAGTGGAAAGGTAAAGTTTGTACAGCTATCAAACTAAGGCATTGATTGTGAAACACATAAACTTGTGCTTAATTTTATACACATCGGACATTCATTGGGACTGCTCAGAAGCATAAAGCTAAACACATGGGAAAGTATTTGCAGGATCAGAGCCTGAGATACCAGCATTATCTGCTCCGCTTGTACATAGGACCTGGGCAGAGCAAATGCCAATGCAGACAGCAGCTGCTTTTACACAAGTACCTTACCTTTGTCGGTCGCAAAAAACAGATTGCTTTCAAGTGTTTCATAGTCTCTCTGTTCAGAGAATCGATGCGCTCAAAGAGGTAAACTTCCTTCTGAAGGATTTCTGACTGTGTATACACCATGCTCACAATACTGGTCTGCAGGGAAAAAGAAGGAAAACCCTTCAAGTTATGTCAGCTTGCTGGGGCAGGCTCATGAGATACTAAGACAAGGGAGTGTTGACTAATGGTTAGTGCACAGCTGATTTGCTGTGTGACCCTGGATAAATCATTTCACCTCTTGTACCTCAGTTTCCCTGGATAGTTCATTGCAATTTTATGTCAATACACAGGTGTGCAGCAGCCCACGGTGCACTGGGCTAACACTGCAAAGCATGGCCTCACCAGTGTTCATGGAACGGGTGCGGCAGAAGTTTTATTGGTGTTTGAGAGCAGCCATCTCACACAAATCCTTGATATCCCATTCTCCAACCTGCTCCTCGTCCCACCAAGGAAGCAGAGCAGAACTGCTTGCAGCCTGCTCCCTAGCCCAGCACTGGCAGGATATTCCCCCAGGAGCAAACTGCTTAGGAAGGGACACCAAGTTTGCAAATTATTAGAGCCAAGATGAAGAAAGGAGGAGGGTCTACGAAGCCATAAGCAACCTCTACTTCCTGGGCAAGGCATGCACTAGAGTAGCAAAAAGATATTTATCTTCCTGTAGATCATCCACACCATCACAAGAGAAAGACTGCAGCCTGTGACCGGGGTAGAAGCCAGTGTTACCCCAATAGCTCATGAAAGACAAAGGCAGAGATGCCATTGTAAATACAGAAGCCATAGCGGCCTAGCTCACCGTTTCTTTATCCATCAGGAGGACTTTCATCCCAGGTCCGCTGTCTTCAATCATCTTGGACACATATTGCTTCACTGCAAAGACCACATTCATTTTTGCAAGCGATTGGTTTTCCCCTCCCTGTCCCTTCTGCAGTGGGTAATACTGTGCAGCTAGCTGCTTCCTTCCTTGTTTCCTCCTATTGCAGCACTGGGAGTTGTAGTTCACAAGGAGGAGGACTGTACTGCCAAGCAACACCCAGCCGTTTTCGTAGGAAGGGGCTGCAACTACAACTCCCAGCAGCCTCAGCATAACTACATTCAATTTCCTGCAGCGTGGGTGTGTTTTCAATGTACACTGTGGAGCTGTCAAGTCTTTCTCATGTGTGTAAGGGGGATACCACACTGGGGATTAATTTTGGAACAGCGCTTAAAGGAGCATCCTCTTGCAATGAAGCATTTTGCTGCATGATTCCCTGAGATGCAGCAAATCACCTTCAATGATATTATCACCGCTTGACACCTGGCATCGTTATGGTAGATTAGAGGCAGTTTTGTCCCCCTTTGCCCATCAGGTCATCAGGATCTTCAGAATCTAAACTTTATTTAGGCTGCAAAGAAAACCTTCCAAACAAACAGTGCGGAGGCTGTTGCAATCATTGAACTACAAGACAAATAGTTGCACAGAATCCCAGTGGTTTGAGCATTGGCCTGCTAAACCCAGGGTTGTGAGTTCAATCCTTGAGGAGGCCATTTAGGGATCTGGGGCAAAAATTGGGGATTGGTTCTGCTTTGAGCAGGGGGTTGGACTAGATGACCTCCTAAGGTCCCTCCCAACTCTGAGATTCTATGATTCTATGATTCTATTTAATGTTGGCCTAAAAAGCTCTCGCCTGAGCCCTGAGAGGCTGCACAATTCTGATGCTCAACCTGCGGGAAAACAGTGGCATGCCTAATACCTGGAGAGAGAAAAAGAGGTGTGTTATGCTGACTGCTGTGTGGTTCTTTGATCTATGGACAACTGCAGACCTCATTAAAGCTTCTTCCAGGCCAAATGGAAGGAGCAATTAAACGCCCCTTTGGATAGTGATAGCTGGAAATGGTAGGAAGCCACATCCCAAGACAATGGGCTGCATGGCAAGGATGACAGTAGCTAAGCTCTATGTGTTTCCTGGCAGCTGGGTGTCTGTGTATGAAAGGCAGAAAGCAAGAGAAGCTGTGATGAGCCTGGCCCTGGGACAAAGCCGAGACAGAGGTTCTTTTGGACACAGTCAGGGCTGGCGCTAGCACTAGGCAACCCTAGCGGTTGCCTAGGGCGCCAGGATTTGGGGGGCGGCAGCGGCTGCCTCCTGCCTCCCGGCTCCCCACTCAACTGCTGAGCGGGGAACCGGGAGGCAGCCGCGGCGAGCCACCCCCCTGCCTCCCCGCTCAGCCACTGAGCAGGGAGCCGGGAGGCATCCGCGGGGAGCCAGGAGGCAGCCATGGGGAGCCGCCCCCCTGCCTCCCCGCTCAGCCACTGAGTAGGGAGCCAGGAGGCATTCGCGGGGAGCCAAGATGCAGCCGTGGGGAGCCACCCCCCTGCCTCCCGGTTCCACACTGAGCTCCCACGGCCCGCGGGCGGGCTGGTTGGGGGCGGGGGGAGGGGGGCGCAGGGCTGGTGCAAGGAAGTTTCGTCTAGGGCGCAAAACTTCCTTGCGCCGGCCCTGGACACAGTACTCGATGGAAAGGCAGACCTCCATTTCTGAGCAAGGAAACTGCCTGCTATTGTTTGTTTCTATTGTGTTTAGGGAAACAGGACTTTGTGTACATTCTTTGTAAATAAACAGGATAGCACCAAAGAAATATCTGACTCATGGTTTCTCCTCTTAACAGAAACAACCTGCCAAAGTCCCAAATATTGACTAGGTGCTTGGGCCAAAGGGGGTTGTATAAAGGTTGAGCAACATCCTTGAACTTCTATTGACTCACACTGAGGAGGGAGAGTAAAACCCCCCCATACGCTGCTCCAGCCCTCCGTGTGCCATTTTCTCCCCCAGCTCTTCCTGTGCCACTAGTTCCTCGCCCCCCCCGGTGTGCCATTCCCCCCATGCTTGCTCCTGTGTTCCCAGTGTCAGGCTGCACCTGCACCCTCAGTGCCAATCCCCCCAAGTTTCTTATCCTCCCCCTAGTTCCTTCAGTCCCTCCCAGCTGTTCCTGTCCTCCCCTCCAGTGCTAATCCCCCACCCCCAAAGGCTGCTTCTGCCCTCTCCTCCCACAGGCCAATACCCACGCAGGCCACTCCTCCCTGCCCCCTCAATGCCAATCCCCTGCCCTCCCAGGCTTCTCCTGTCCTCTCCTGGCAGTGCCAACCCCCCGCTGCTCCTGCCCCCTATGCCAATCCTCCCTGCTGCTCCTGCCCCCCATGCCAAGCCCCCCTACTGCTCCTGCCCCCGTGCCAATCCTCCCTGCTGCTCCTGCACCCCCTGTGCCAATCTCCCCTGACTGCTCCTGCCCCCTTGTGCCAATCTCCCCTGACTGCTCCTGCCCCCTGTGCCAATCCTCCCTGCTGCTCCTGCAGCCCTGTGCCAAGCCCCCCTACTGCTCCTGCACCCCCTGTGCCAATCTCCCCTGACTGCTCCTGCCCCCTGTGCCAATCCTCCCTGCTACTCCTGCACCCCCATGCCAAGCCCCCCTACTGCTCCTGCACCCCCTGTGCCAATCTCCCCTGACTGCTCCTGCCCCCTTGTGCCAATCTCCCCTGACTGCTCCTGCCCCCTGTGCCAATCCTCCCTGCTGCTCCTGCACCCCCGTGCCAAGCCCCCCCTACTGCTCCTGTACCCCCTGTGCCAATCCCCCCTACTGCTCCTGTACCCCCTGTGCCAATCCCCCCTACTGCTCCTGCACCCCCTGTGCCAATCCTCCCTGCTGCTCCTGTACCCCCTGTGCCAATCCCCCCTGACTGCTCCTGTACCCCCTGTGCCAATCCTCCCTGCTGCTCCTGCCCCCTGTGCCAATCTCCCCTGATGCTCCTGCCCCCCGTGCTAAGCCCCCTACTGCTCCTGCACCCCCTGTGCCAATCTCCCCTGACTGCTCCTGCCCCCTGTGCAATCCTCCCTGCTGCTCCTGCCCCCTTGTGCCAATCCCCCCTACTGCTCCTGCACCCCCTGTGCCAATCTCCCCTGACTGCTCCTGCACCCCCTGTGCCAATCTCCCCTGATGCTCCTGCCCCCCGTGCTAAGCCCCCTACTGCTCCTGCACCCCCTGTGCCAATCTCCCCTGACTGCTCCTGCCCCCTGTGCCAATCCTCCCTGCTGCTCCTGCACCCCCATGCCAAGCCCCCCTACTGCTCCTGTACCCCCTGTGCCAATCTCCCCTGACTGCTCCTGCCCCCTTGTGCCAATCTCCCCTGACTGCTCCTGCCCCCTGTGCCAATCCTCCCTGCTGCTCCTGCACCCCCGTGCCAAGCCCCCCCTACTGCTCCTGTACCCCCTGTGCCAATCCCCCGACTGCTCCTGTACCCCCTGTGCCAATCCTCCCTGCTGCTCCTGCCCCCTGTGCCAATCTCCCCTGACTGCTCCTGCACCCCCTGTGCCAATCCTCCCTGCTGCTCCTGCCCCCTGTGCCAATCCCCTGACTGCTCCTGCCCCCTGTGCCAATCCTCCCTGCTGCTCCTGCCCCCTTGTGCCAATCCCCCCTACTGCTCCTGCCCCCCCTGTGCCAATCCCCCCTACTGCTCCTGCCCCCGTGCTAAGCCCCCTACTGCTCCTGCACCCCCTGTGCCAATCTCCCCTGACTGCTCCTGCCCCCTGTGCCAATCCTCCCTGCTGCTCCTGCCCCCTTGTGCCAATCCCCCCTACTGCTCCTGCCCCCCCTGTGCCAATCCTCCCTGCTGCTCCTGCCCCCTGTGCCAATCTCCCCTGCTGCTCCTGCCCCCTGTGCCAATCCTCCCTGCTGCTCCTGCCCCCCCCGTGCCAAGCCCCCCTACTGCTCCTGCCCCCCCGTGCCAATCTCCCCTGACTGCTCCTGCCCCCTGTGCCAATCCTCCCTGCTGCTCCTGCCCCCTTGTGCCAATCCCCCCTACTGCTCCTGCCCCCCCTGTGCCAATCCTCCCTGCTGCTCCTGCCCCCTGTGCCAATCTCCCCTGCTGCTCCTGCCCCCTGTGCCAATCCTCCCTGCTGCTCCTGCCCCCCCCGTGCCAAGCCCCCCTACTGCTCCTGCCCCCCCCGTGCCAAGCCCCCCTACTGCTCCTGCCCCCCCGTGCCAATCTCCCCTGACTGCTCCTGCCCCCTGTGCCAATCCTCCCTGCTGCTCCTGCCCCCTTGTGCCAATCCCCCCTACTGCTCCTGCCCCCCCTGTGCCAATCTCCCCTGCTGCTCCTGCCCCCTGTGCCAATCTCCCCTGCTGCTCCTGCCCCCTGTGCCAATCCTCCCTGCTGCTCCTGCCCCCTGTGCCAATCCCCCCTACTGCTCCTGCCCCCCCTGTGCCAATCCCCCCTACTGCTCCTGCACCCCCTGTGCCAATCCTCCCTGCTGCTCCTGTACCCCCTGTGCCAATCCCCCTACTGCTCCTGTACCCCCTGTGCCAATCCCCCGACTGCTCCTGTACCCCCTGTGCCAATCCTCCCTGCTGCTCCTGCCCCCTGTGCCAATCTCCCCTGACTGCTCCTGCACCCCCTGTGCCAATCTCCCCTGATGCTCCTGCCCCCCGTGCTAAGCCCCCTACTGCTCCTGCACCCCCTGTGCCAATCTCCCCTGACTGCTCCTGTACCCCCTGTGCCAATCCTCCCTGCTGCTCCTGCACCCCCTGTGCCAATCCCCCCTGCTGCTCCTGCACCCCCTGTGCCAATCCCCCCGCTGCTCCTGCACACACACACCCAGTGCCAAGCCCCCCTCCCCCCATAGCTTGCTCCTGCCCCCCCCCCGGCTTATCCTGCCCCCCCCGTGCCAATCCCCCCTGACTGCTCCTACCCACCCCCAGTGCCAGTCCTTCCCGCCCCCCGCTACAGCCCCTCCCCCCAGTTCCAGCCCGGGCCGTTGGAACCGGCGTCTCGAGCGCGGAGCGGCCGTTGCAGAGCGAGCGGCCGCCGCCAGGGCCGGGTGGGTGCGGGGCGGGGAGAGACAGGCCCGGCCTGGGGGATGGAGATGGGGATTTTCACTATGCCCCCGTCCCCCCAAATCCCTGGGGTGAATGAGGGAGCTGGGGGAAGCCCCCCAAGTCCCTGGGGTGTATGGGGAGCCCCCAAATTCCGGGGGGAATGGGGGAAGCTCTGGGGAGCCCCCACATTCCTGGGGTGCGGTGGGGGTTTCACTATAGCCCCCAAATTCATGGATGAATGGGGGAGCTGTTGGTGCCTCCCAAATTCATGGGGGTGAATGCAGGAAGTTGGGGAGCCCCTGAAATTCCTGAAGTGAATCGGGGCAGCTGTGGGGGGTTTCACTGTAGCCCCCTAGAAGATAACTAAAGTGGGGGATGTGAGAGAGTCTCATTATAGCCCCTCAAAGTATTGGGGTGAAGTGGGGTTTTGCTTAAGCCACTCCCCAGATTCCTGGTTATGAATAAGGGGCGGGGGCTGTGACGGTTTTGCTATGCCCCTCCCAAATCTCTGGGTGTGATTAAGGGGGAGACTGGGGATGTTTCATCCCCACCCATTACATGGGAGGAATTCGTGTGAGATCCTCCTGTTGCCACCCCACAAATTACAGGGAGGTAAAGAAGGATGGAGTGGACTTGTCTTGCAGCCGCCTCCACCCCAAATTCCAGGATAAAGACCAAGGGGGGGAATTGGGGTTCTCCCTTTAGCACCGCCCCTCCCCCCCAAATTCATGAGGAGTTCCGATCATCTAGCTCATCTATCAGAGGGGTAGCCGTGTTAGTCTGGATCTGTAGAAGTGACAAAGGGTCCTGTGGCACCTTATAGACTAACAGACGTTTTGGAGCATAAGCTTTCGTGGGTGAATACCCACTTCGTCGGATGCATCTAGTTAGCTCAGCTCCTGGAAAGTGAAACTATGGGCTACCCTCACAACTACTTATTCAAGGTTCTAGGAGGGTTTGTACATCTCGCACCAAAGCTGATCTATGGATTTTGTTTTACTTTGCTCTTAGAAACAGACCTGATAGGGTATGAAGGTTAAAAATTGTAGCATCCCTACAAGGAAGGAATAACTAGACTGTAGCTTTAATTCATCTCTGTGTCTGATTTCAGGTTCCACTCTCAAAATGCCATTACTTGAAAAACAAGGTGAGTTCTAATCCTTGGATCTGTTTATGTGAGGTGTCTCACACGGCAAGGCGCAAGGCCAAAATGATAGTTGTTAAAATCACTCTTCAGGAATGACAAAATAATCAGGTCAACCTTTCCAATCAATAATTTATTTCCAACATAATGTTAGCCAACAAGCAACTACGGATGAGAATTTAGGGTCCAATTCTGCAAGGTGCTGAGCGTCCTCAACTCCCACTGAAGGCAGTCTCAGAAGAGGTATTCAACCTCTCAAAGAATCAAGGCTCTTAAGAAGCCATAGACCTGATTCTCCATTCGCTCACATTGTTGTAAATCAGGAATGATTGAATTGAAATCATTGAGGTTACATCAGTGTGAGTGAAATCCGAACTCAGGCCCTTGGCTATATAAGTCTCCAGGTCAGTCAAGAGACAAGTTTAAAACAAGCAGTTCATTGTACTGCTAGGACTTAACATTGTCTTACTGCAAACTGTGGCCCTGCTCCTGTAAATTGAGCCACATGGGCAGATTTCTGTTCCTACATGGTGCCCCACTGATGTGATTGTGAGGGTGCAGGGGTCCACCTGCATGGAACAATTTACAGGATTGAGCCCAATATAGTTTTTGCTTTAAAGCCCTGGGTTTGTGTGACACTTATTCTGCTGCTATTGTTATTCCTGATTATGACATTTTTGGAAAAGGGCTATTATGTTCATTAAAGTGTAATAATATAATGTATGCATGTTTCATACAGAAAACGGTGAGCAGGTGCTGGTGAAAAATGAAACCTATTTGCAAATCTTGTAAGTACCTTTTCTGAGAAGCTGAGCTCTTTCATGTGCTGTGCCTTTGTACTTCTAGTTCACTTTTTATTCTGTTTGATTTACATTTAATGTACATCATAATACATTTTAAAATGTGAATATAGTCTAAAATTCCTGTATTTTGTAGGAAAAATAAGGATCAAAGAAAGAGACTTGTCCATGAAATTTGTTCCTTTTTAGACAGCAGTCAGTCTGTAAGTAATACATAACACACACAAAAAGATTCCTGAAGACATTTACATATACAGTATTAATGTTCAGCCTGTGAAAACTGAGGTTCGTGTATGTAGCTGAGACTCTGTGAGGTCTGGTCCACACACTGGTTTCAGATTGGTATAACTGTCTATTAGTGGTGTTGGTTTTTTACTAATATAGTTATATTGTACAATCACTAGTGTGATACTACTATAAAGGTGCCTTATATTGCTATAGCTTATTCCCCTTCCCATATGGAAGGGGAATAAGCTATCCTGGTATTACTGTTCAAATAATAATACAAATAATTAATAATAAATAAAAATAATAAACTTTTGTGTGTAGGCAAGGTCTTCTTTTGTTAAAAATGACTCTTCTGTTCACCAGATAACACATCATAAACAATCAGAACCAGCAGGAAAGTAATTCTCCTACATGTGAAGGGACACAGAGAAAGCGCTCAAGCCAAAAAAGTCTCCTTCCCCACTCTCCTTCTGTAAACATGGCATATTCCACTTAGATGCACAGGGAGTGGATAGGAGAGGGGAATCCAGCAGTATCTCCAGAGTGAGACAGACTAACAGTCTTAAAATCCCAGTTTATGGTTTGAACAACCAACTAAATCAGACCAGGGCACCTCAGTTGGGAGTCATGGGGGGTGGGGGGAGCAGAAGTTCCCTGTGAATGGGGTCAAGGGGTAGGAGGGGGAATGTCAGGAGGTATTGAGACTTAGGCAGCCAGCTCTTGGCTGGGAAGGTGGGTTCCAGGGGTTGCAAACTTCTCCCAAGCCTGTTCTAGCGCCTCTGATTCCCATTCCCTGCTCCCTAGCCTGACCCCAGGTCCTGCAGGGACAGGTCCATCCCCTCTGGATCCAGCTCTCCCCCCGCTGCCCTAGATGCATGCAAGTTTGCACAGGGGTGAAGCTCCCACAATATTTCCATTGCAGGGGTGCTAGTCCCCCTACCACCCCTGACCTTGGTCTCTTCTGTTCTCTGCCTGTGGCACACAACTGTTTAGTCTAACTCGAGTTATTGGGCTCAATATAGGGTTAGCTGGGTGAAACTGAATGGCCCATGGTACACAGGAGGTCGGACAAGATGATCCAATGGTCCCTTCTGGTCAAAATTCTATTAAATCTGGATTTGTTGGTAACATGGCATGACTACATGTGTGTGACATTGAGGAAGGAGTAAACCTCACAACAGACGTTATATCTCTTCGTTGGCTTCATTTTTGTGATCCATCTGGGTAGTAACATTCTGCTAATTACATTATACTTTTAAAACAATGGCCCTGTTCCTGGAATATACTCTCTGTAGAATCCTGCTCTTGCATGGAGCACCAATGAAGTCACATTGCAGGATCAGAGCCTGTGTGATTACAGTATTTATTAACCCAATGTGATTAGCATATTTATTCAGCATCAGTAAATGAGTTAATTTTCTTAAAGTTGTTTATACATATTCCTAACCTATAGAATTAAGAACAATATTACAGGTGTTTTAAAATTTGACAAAGCTGACATTAATTTCAAGATCTACAAAAGTCACACAGATGTTAAAATTTTCCCAACACAGTTATTGATATATTTATTTTTCTTTCTTAGGTCCAAGAAATTGATGCTTTGAGGACAGAAAATAGGAAGCTAAAAAATGCGGTATATATTTTACATAATGTATTTCAATTTTTAGGTGGTTAAATGTATGACAGGTCTCTGCAGTTGCTCAGGGAATAATTACAGAAATCACTTTAGCTAATTCTGTTTTTTCAATATAGAGAGATTTCAATGTTAATGTTTCTCTATTTGTGCCTAATACCATTTTCATTCTGTTTTGTTTTCATTAGAACTCAAGGCTGCGTTATAAAACTAAAGGTATATAATCTAAAAAGAACCTAGAAGTTTCCCAGCTGGATCATTATAGATATTAGAAACAGAATTGAAGATGAAATGAGTTTGAAAAGGTTTAGATGCAAAATTATGGTAGAAAAATGATGAAAATGAAGAAATTGGATATGTATTTTTAAATTAACCATTGATAAAATGAATTAGACTTTAAGGTATGTACTCTGGCCAAAATGTTTAAACTTAGATGCCTTAAATTTAGCACCTAATGTGTGTCCTGAGCTTCAGAGGTACTGAGCACCCACATTTCACCTTTAAGTCAATAGAACTTTGCATAGAAATCCATGGGTAAGGTATGGCTGTCTTAGACCCCAATCCTGCAACATGTAGCATGTAGACAGAAGACTGCACCTGCATGGAACCACGTAGAAAACGAAATGGTGCACACCACATTTTACAGGATCAGGACCTTAAATTGTTTGTAAACAGACTTAGTGAAAGACAAAAACATCCACAAAAAAGAAATTATCTGTGGAAGATTTTGCATAGATCTTTTAATGTTGGAAAGTAATGGGAACTTGTATGGAGTTTGATAAACAGAACTTCACCTTTTTTTTTTTTGGTGGAAAAATTAATTACTCCTTTTTTCTCCCTTTTCTTCCTAGACTGGGCATTAAAGAAAGAAGAATATGAAAAGTAAGGTTGATGCACTAGCATTTTCTTACACAGGGTTTAAATGGTCCACAACTGTGCTAAAATGTATTTGTTTTCAATAGCACTTCCAGATTTTGCAAAAGATGGATTCATTTCTGTCAGAAGCGACAAAGAGTTCTGTGGCACCTTATAGACTAACAGACGTATTGGAGCGTAAGCTTTTGTGGATGAATACCCACTTTGTCGGATGCATGCAGTGGGGAAAAAACTGCATCCAATGAAGTGGGCTTTCACCCATGAAAGCTTATGCTCCAATATGTCTGTTAGTCTAAGGTGCCACAGGACTCTTTGTCGCTTCTACAGATCCAGACTAACACGGCTACCCCTCTGATACTTGATTCCTATCAGAGTTCATTTAGAAAAATCTAAATGAACTTTTGTGCTGTTTTGCATCGGAATTCCCCTTGAACCACAGTTTTTGCTTGTTTTCCTTTTTCCTACATGGGATTAAATTAAACAAATGCAAATTTAGGCCGAATAGCAGGAAAACTTCTCAACAATGAGTTCTGGTATACCGTGGAACAACTAAGGCCATTGTTTAAGTCACTGAAAACTAGACATGAGAAACCACTGGAGAACATAAACCCATCTGATTTAATTGGGATTTAAACACATGCTTAAAATTAAGAATGTACTTAAGTGTTCTGATAAATTAGGGCTATAGGGAACATCTCTGCATTGGCTGGGGTAAAGCGATAGATTAAATTCCCCCAGTATAGATGAGCCAGGTAAAGTTCTATAGCCCATTTAATTCCCATTTAAGCCCTTAGTATGAAATTTAAATTGACTTGTAATTCTGCTGCCCAGGGGGTGAATGAATTTCAGTTAGATAAATAAATCTTTCCAACTTCTAGCTGCTATGATTCCAGGATAAACTGATGTCTTCATCAATTTTGTATGTTAAAATAATTCTGGTGAGTGACATATCTACTTGCATTTTGCTTTGTTTTCAAAGTGAGATTGAGAGGCTTTCTGGCGAGATATCTAATTACTTAAATGTCACCAATTTCTGGGTGAGTATATATGTATTACTAACAGTTCTGGGGGAGGTGGTTGATGGGATTATCCCTCTTGAGTATGTTGTTGTGCTGTCAGCTAGTGTGATATAAAACTAGTCAGACCAAAGAAAAGAAGCCCAGGAACATTAATTATACCAATGATTGGAATTCATTCCATTTGTTTAGCGAGATTAGAAGACTATCTGACACAGAAAAATTATGAATCCCCAAATGAAGCAAAGAAAGACCAATTATAAATTTTTGTCTTATTTCCTCTGCATGCATTAGGGAAACAGATGCAAGTGATGCATTTAGGAATGCAGTATTTCTGGTTATGTCCCAAAGTGGATTTTTTCTCAAAAATGCATAACTTTTTCTGGTTGACTGAAATGAACTGTCTCTCTCCTTTAGTATGAAGAGTCAGAGCTTTTGAATGGCCCAGGTATGTTATTTTTAGAGATTGCAAAGAACATTTAAGATAGTTATAAAAGTACTTTCCTCTGTCTGGCTGTTATTTTGTTTGTTTGTTACAAGGCTACTGTAGTGTGTACCTCAGCTATTTTATATCCTGCCATAATTTTCACTGGTTTGTACTGAAAACATGCTAATTTAAAATACATCACAAAGCAAATAATGTGAATGCGGTGTTAAGGCTGAGAAATCAAGCCTTAATCAGGAAATTCTAATGTTAGAGAGACCATAATACATTTGTACATTTAACAGATAAGAGAGCACCGAGGGAACCGACCAAACATGTGAGGTGAGCAATGGAACAGGTGCCATTTACTAGCTACCATTTGAAAGGAAACGATAACATGAGATACTACCATGATGTCATCACTCCGCAGATTGTGGAGTTTGAGCTAAATAACTTTCAGGTGAACTTTCTGACAATAGATTGTGTCTGATTTGCAGAGGTGCTGACACTCACAATCCCCATGGACTTCAATTGAAGTGCTGGGTGATGAGCATCACTGCAGGTCAGGTCTGTGCTGTCCCAGGACCAGCACTTCAAATTGGTAGTCACAGTTGAACCTTTTGTCTTTGGCTTTAAAATGTTCAGATGTAGGTTGTAAAATGCATTTTGTGTCTTAAAAGGAACTCTTTCAAAGAAAGTTGCAATTCCACTTCAACATTATTTAACTATACATTTTAATTTTGAAGTACCTACATTTAGCAATAAATTTGTAGGAGCTGAGGGCAAATAGCAAGTTAAACATAAACAGTCTGGGGTTTTTATTATTATAAATACCCAAAAACTGCAGTTTAAAGGGCTAATCCTGAATGATCAATGGCATTTTGAAATTATACTTGCATTTGAACTTCTACAGCACTCAGACAGAGGGCGCTCTTGGATCAGAGAAAAGGTAACAGCTGTTCTCTCTATTAATTCATTAGATTGCAATTCATTAGATATAAACTAATGTAAATGTTGTGTTTTTGTGGTACTTACACTACTGGGATGGTTTCCATGTTGAATTAAGTGGCCACGGCCTTCCTTCCGGAGGAGGGACGCTGTAAAGGACCAACACTGCCCAAAGAGTGGATGTGGCAGGGCATCCCCTTAGCAGCTTTTGGGAGGATTGGCGAGGAACTCCTAGTGGGATTTAAAACTAGTAAGTACTGCAAGCAGTGTCACTACCATGCCCCTCCCTTGGGATAAATCCCTTCTGAAAGAGAGGGTGTGTCATTTTCATCTCCCCTTGCACCTGGTTTAGTGAAGATCCATAGGAGGGAATAATAAGAAAAGGTGAATTACAAGTTGATAAATATAATGAGAAGATCTGCTAGACAGAGTCTTTGGAAATGTTTGGACAGGATTAGCCAGTCTGAGTCCTTTGTATATAGCTGTGATACATGGGTCCCTAAATCTGTGTGTGCATTGAAATAGCAATAACTTGTGAAGGATTCTGCAGCCAACTGTAGTCTTTAGATCCCTTAAGGCATGAACTTTCGGTGTGGTGCATTGGGAGTCCAGCCTTCCAGCTGCCTTTACTGTTGGAAAGTTGCATAACTAAATCTCTGTGCATCTTGCTAAAAATGTTTCTAAGTGTGCAACCAGCTCACAGTATGAGAGTGGCCTATAAATTAGAACCTGGCACTGGGATTCAGGAGTTCTTATTTCTCTCCCTGACTCTGCCACCCACTCACTGTGTGACACAGGTCAAGCCACTTAACTTTCTCATGCCTCATTTTTCCTATCTACAAAATAGGAATAATAATACTAAGCCACCTTTCTAAAGAGCTTTGAGATCCTCTGATGAAAATTGTTATATACATGTCTTTATTGTTAATTTGTCACTAAGACATCTAGTGAATTATCCGCATTTATCAGCAACCAACCTCTTTGCCTCCCCATAGATGTGCAATAGAAAATTTACATCCAGAATTAGATCTACATTGCATATATCTCATTGCATTGACCTGAGGGACCTTTATTAAATAAATGGGGATGGTTTAGTGGTCTGAACATCTGATTTGCAATTACCAAACTCCCTGTGAACACAGATTCAGGTTTTGGCAGGGTTCATACTTGAAAATACTTAGGACTGGGGAGACTCAAGTTCAATTCCCTGCCCTGCCACAGACTCCTTGTGTGAACTTGGGCAAGTCACTTAATGTCTCTGTGCTTCAGTTCCCCATCTGTAAAATGGGGTTAATAGCACTTCCCTGCCTCACAGGAGAATTGCAAGGACTTTGTGGTGCTCAGTTGGGGGTCAAATAAGTACCTATGACAGACAGAGATAGCGCTTCATTTTTGTAAGCAGGTGTGGGTGCTTTGCTAAATGTGTGATAAATAAATAATGGTCACAGTTGCTCAGGACCTCAGTTTTTCTAACTATTGGTATCGTTTCTGTTCTTCTCTATGGATCTTATTTAAGGAGTGTGTTTGGAAGCATCCCTACCTTTTGTTACTTGTTTTATCTAATTGCTACAGCTATGATTGGTCTCAGTGGAGTTATTTGCAGCTACATTTGTCCTTAAAATGAATGTGAATCAGTGAAGGGAGTGGGAGTAACCATTGAGCACACACCCCGGGTGTCAAGTGGCAAAGGCATTGGCTGGCACCCTTCTCTAAGCATTTGGCACAGAGGGTTGCCACCTGCTGCTTTCCTAATTAATTCTTCAAGAGTGTAAATGTGGGAGCAGCTATAGATGCGACCCAAGCCCAAATGCCATTCTAGTTTGGTATTTCCTGTGCTGAGAATACAGGTAATAAATAGGACTCCACAGATGGAGAGGGCTTATCAATTTGCTCAGATGTCTTGTATAACCGGTTACTGGGACATCATGCCTAATGAGTATTTCAGCTTGTGAATAAAGGTTCTTCATAGGAGGAAGTGAGCAGAGACTTATCTTGAAACCAAAAACGAACATTAAACCTAGTTTGAGGAGGATGGGCCTTGAGACGTGCGGAACAAAGAAAAACTCACCACCGCTGGAACTGGTCCATTGTACCTGTCAGGCAGCCAGCACATACGCAAGATTGGTATCATGCAATAGGAGGAGTCTCTCAAGGAACAGAGTAGACGAAATCCCAATGTATTCTGAGTAGAGTAGAGACATCCTGAAATCCCTTGCAGCTTCTCTCTTCAGTGGTGTTAAAAAGCAGATTTCTGGGAGCATTGTAATGTTGTAAAAAGCTATGACATTTCCTTTTGGCCATCAGGCATATAACCTATATGAGTAAATCCCTATCAAACAGAAACTTGTACTGTACTTTACAATCAATGGGAGTTAGGTGCCTAAATACCTTTTGAGGATCCGGGCCTAAATCCAGTTTTTATAGGTGACAAGGGTCCACTTATTTCTTTCCTTTGTCAGTTTCTAGTATTCAAGGATGCCTTTTTTGTAATGTGCTACCTGTTGCATCTCATCTGTTCAGTGGTTCCTGGTCATAACACACACCATAAGAAAGATGGCATTACAACTTTATTTTTCTAAGCCACCTGTTTTTTTTATATATATAATTTATATGTTTTAAAAGCTTTCTCACGCTCTTCTTTTCTGTGCTTCCCTTCTTCACCTCCTCCAACTTCTCTGTTTCTTGTGCCCCTAATTTGAGAGTGGTGCATTCAAACAGCTGCAAAGATATTTTCCTTCCAACCCCTGGAAGTGGCTTTGGGTTCAAACTGTCACTAAAGCGGTTTGTATCAAATCTGAGTGATCAGATTGTTCTGTATGGGGAAGTGGCATGTTCAGCATTGTAACTTCTGTACTACTGGCTTTTATAACTGTCTACGAACCAAGTGTGTCTGTTACTCAGAACTAAACATGGAAGTCAGCGCCTGGCAAATCAGAATACTTCTTTTAAAGAGTATCAGCTCTGATTCATTAATGTTGAAGAACAGAGAACAGCTCTTGGTCCTGTTAATCTCAGTAAGAATAGCATTTGGGATTAGAAACTATTCCTAGCATGAGAGAGCTAAGAAAAGGGGTTAAACATAGTCAATCCAGTGCACCTCCACTATCATGTCACTATATATAGTATAATTTTGAATGGATAAATCCTGCCGTTCAGCTCCAATTAAGCAATTCTCCTTATCTTCATCTTGTAAAATATGTATTTGTTGGCTTTTTGAGCACAGGTGTGACTGTGTTTTATTTCACTTTGCTGATTTATGAGCTCTCAGATGTATTCCTGTAAGAACTATTGTAGGCCAAGAAGCTACACACATGTAGAGATCTTTATACTATACTGTTCTGTATGGTTTTAAAAGATCTAAGCTTTTTCCATAAGAAGGTATTTTCTAAGGACCAACTTTTGCCAGTCATGCTCCCTTACTCTAGGAGTCAATGGGACTGCACATAGCATAAAGTACGACTCATTGTAGCACCAGATTGTTAAATCAGGTCTTAAATTAGGGCTTAATTGCATTTTGTTGTTTTCTGGGCCTGTTTTGGTTTAAAATGCTTTGATAATGTCTGGAAAGCACTTATTTAATTATTTGTTCTGTTTCTGTGGAAATGCTTTTGTAATGATGTCAGTGATGTTACTTTTGACTAAATAAGCCTAGTATGTTGTCTCCTCTTTAGAAATTCATCTTTGTAATCGTCCTTGAAAGAATAAGAAATGTCTTTTTGTTCATTCACCAGCTTGTATTGTGTTGGATTTGCCAAAGATAATTTTAAAAGCTTAAAGTAGATTTGATTTTCTGATCTTAAAACTAATATCGTACTAAAGAAGGATGCAAAAGACATGTCATTAATCTGCTTTTGTTTGTTTTTGCAACACAGGACTGTTGCAACTCAGACTGGGGAAGATAGCTCAAGGTACCATATGATGAAACTGAATGTTTCTTAAAACCATTGCACTTGAGGTGTTAGCAAAGCTCATTGTGCATAGGTTTTTACTTCACTTCATGTTTAAACGCTGTGAAATACACCCAAAAACTCAAGTTCAAGTTTTTGCTGTTAAAGTATCTTGGGGCTGGGCTACACTAACCCCCCAATTCGAACTAAGATACGCAACTTCAGCTACGTGAATAACGTAGCTGAAGTTGAACTATCGTAGTTCGAATGAAAAGGTACTTACCCGGGGTCCACAGGCGGCGCGCAGGCTCCCCCGTCGACTCCGCCTACTCCGTTCGTGGAGCTGGATTACCAGCGTCGACGGGGGAGCACTTCCTGGTTCGATTTATCGCGTCTTGTCTAGACGCGATAAATCGAACCCAGAACATCGATCCGACGCGTCCGATGCGACGGGTAAGTGTAGACCCACCCTTAATCTGGGGCTGAACGACATGGGATGGATCACTCAGTAATTGCCCTGTTCTGTCCATTCCCTTGGAAGCATCTGACACTGGCCACTGTCAGAAGGCAAAATCCTGGGCTCAGTGGACCATTGGCCTGACCCAGTATGGCTGTTCTTATGTAACCACTTCATTGGTATCAAAGGATTTGGCTGCTTCTTTGTATTTTTGGATGCCCAACTTGAGTCCAGTTTTTCAGATGTGCTAAACGTCCATAATTCCACTTGAAAGCAACAGGAGCTGCAGGTGTTCAGCACCTCTGAAAATCAAGCCTAGGGGTGAAAGCTTGGGTCTGCTGAAATCACTGGCAAAGCTCCCATTCACTTCAGTGAAGCCAGGATTTTACCCTATGTGTTTAAAGTTAGGCACTCAAAAATGGAGACACCCCAAATTAGCTGTAAATTGTGGCCTGAGCCTTGAGCCCAGCTTATAAATCAACAGTGGCAGGATTGTGTCTTTTTTTGTGTCCTGAAAGCTCTTTGGTCAGGGAATGCCTTTTTGTTTTCTGTGTTGTACAGCACTTAGTAAATGGGGCCCTGGGGCTCCTCTGTGCTACTGCAGTACAAATACAACTATTTTAAAGCATCTAGTACCCTCTTAGTGCAATACAAATACACAGTCATATTGAAAAAACATTAGGAAAAACTTTTTCACTAGGAGGGTGGTGAAGCACTGGAATGGGTTACCTAGGGAGGTGGTGGAATCTCCTTCCTTAGAGGTTTTTAAGGTCAGGCTTGACAAAGCCCTGGCTGGGATGATTTAGTTGGGGTTGGTCCTGCTTTGAGCAGGGGGTTGGAGTAGATGACCTACTAAGGTCCCTTCCAACCCTGAGATGCTATGATTCTATGATTCGAGATTAGTCTTATTGAAAAATGTAAGATATGGTAGCAAAAACTGTAGTGCTTTGAAAGGAGTGGCGTAGTAGTTCAATAAAATAGTTTAGTAGTTGAATAAAAAGGTGGCATAGATCTCATGCTGGAGATATTGATATCTTGTTTAACGTCTTGTTTTTCTTCTAACCCCAGCTGCATAGGTGAAGAGTCCTTGGCACAGGTAATCAAGATCTCTTGGCTTTTGCCTCATTTGAATCCAGCAGACTGTAGGCAGATGCTATGCAAACTTCCTCCTGAGTTTTGTCAGTGCTCCCCCTCCCCTGACCTTCAAAGTAGTCCCGAGCCTGGACTGTTCAGACAGCATCAGTCAGGCCAAATATCAGTAGTAACTGGACATATGGGAACTAGAGCGAGACCACAAAATTGATTCCTTAGTCACCTTAACTGGGATTTGAACGGAGATCTCCAGAACTTCAAGGCTGTTTTGGGAGGCTCAGTGCTCCAACCCATACTTGCTCTCACAAGTAGGCCCATTGAAGCCAACCGACCTCATGTAGTCACTAAAGATTTCTTAGAAAAGACTTGCAAGATCAGGCCCTGGGTTTTCCTTAAATACTTTTCCATTTTTCAAACCGCAGAAGACTGGTATCTTAATGCCATTGTTGCTTTGAAGAAGAATCAACAAAAACTTTATCTAGCTTTTGTGATTAAACCGAAGTCATGCTCAGACTTCCACGGCATAGAAACTAACCATGTTTTATTAACTGGAATTGGTTTATTCTGATCTACTGATTTTCCAAATTAGTTGTTAAAGAATATGATAAAAACTTTCCACCGCTACCAGAAATAAAGTGGTCCGAGTTAAAAATAGCTCAGATGGTTCTTTTATTAAACACGCAGAGTGAAAATTTTCATGTACCCTTATAGGAAGTTAATTTGTTATTTTTAGAAAAGACATTTCCAGCAACTGTTTTGTATTTCGAGGAAATGGTAACCATCTTGCCTTCTCTTCACAGGATGAGTCTGAATGGTAGAAGAGCAATTTCACTTTAATATGTCTGGCTGCTGGACAACATATTTGACATTGTTTCACATTTAACTCTTACTGAAAAAAATTATTCAAATATATATATATACAAAAATAAAAACCTATTCTAATCTCACTGATGCTTTATTTTAGTTCGGTAACTTTTAAAACATTCTGATGACAAAAGGATTTCTTAGAGCCAGATTTTATACCCTTATTTTGAATGGTTCCCTACTCCAATCCCAGTAAAATCAATGAGATTACTGGTGCAGTAAAATGCTATTCAATGTGAGTAAAGTGATCAGAATCTGGTCCCTTGTCATTTAAGAATAAATAGATTTTCCTTTTCTCATTTCAAAAGGAAGGATGACAGAGGCAGATTCTGCCTGGATAAGGGGGTTTACTGTCCTTTTCTTCAAAATAATGTTATTAAATTATCATGTAAAATACAGTAATCACCTTCCACTAGCTGTACCTTAGCATATAATCCTGGTCCAATTTTTATAGCTGGCCCGTCTCGTTAGGTTACAGATTTCTATGCCAGCCATTCAGAGCAACACGTTTCCAGCTACTGACACAGCAAAGTCTAAGGGATTGGCTTGGGTGGGGGGGAGAATCTCCTGATAAGAGTGAGACTCCACAAAGTCATTCTTTACATGACATTTATTCTCTTTGAGTAACTTACTTGACCTGTATCCAGTAGCTTCCTGCAGCTATAAAATGTATGCCATAGATTTCCGTCATACCTTTACTTGTGACATTCATATATAACTGCTCCAATTGGCTTGTTTAATCAGAAACCTATACATGACTTCCCAAAGATAAGAGGTAGTACTGCAAACTATATCTGGGAGGACAAGAAACCATTTTGCACAAAACAAAAACAGAGTTATGGAATAACTTTCCATGTTATGTTTACATGTTGCCACTTGAGATGTCATAAACACTGGGATTCACCGTTAGAACAAAATTTGGATGTGCCCACTTGAACCAGCTGTCTCAGTGGCTCTGACGTCAGTGTCTGTTTTCCGCTAATATCACATCTGCATGATGAACTGGTTAGCAAATGTACAACATTTCAGTGATAAAGCTCCCATGCCTGCGGGTGGGAAGTACCAGAACTGCAGTGAAACACATGATCAGATATCAAGCCATAGAAGATAATCCTTCTATACATTCTGTCATTGTTTCATGTGCAAAGCTTCTGTTGAAAGCAATGACCGCACTGCATGTGAAAGGATTGCAGGATCAGATCTGTGTGTAATCATGCCACACCCAGCATGTTAACCCTGTTGTCAGACTGCTATATGTTAAGAGTGAAATGGGGTCAGTTTCATCTCTGTGAGGGATAGAATAATTTTTAAAAGCAGCAGAGTCTTATGATGCGAAATGCATGTTGGAAATGTTTCCTTGGATCTCATTATTGCCTGTCTGCGTGTGTCATGGGAGACTAACCACATTCTAAAAATGCAGGTCTCTGCATGTCAGAAAATATATTGCATCTCTTCTACTTCTTAGTTTGACATCCTGGGCCAAATTCATCTTTGGTGTAACAGGATATAGCTCTGGAGTTCCAATCACACCAGGTCTGGATCTGGTCCCATAAATTAATATTTTCAATGCACAAACAACAACATTTCCCTACCATACCACTAAAGGGGTAA
Organism: Chelydra serpentina; assembly: GCA_037349315.1. Taxonomy (NCBI): domain Eukaryota; kingdom Metazoa; phylum Chordata; order Testudines; family Chelydridae; genus Chelydra; species Chelydra serpentina. The sequence goes on along the minus strand of JBAIAC010000104.1, from coordinate 2,371,663 downwards.
TAAGCTACAGTGGATGTAACATTAGATCACCAGCAAAAGTAACAACTTGTTTAAAGAGCTGCTAATGGACTGGAGCTATAGCTCATGGAAAACTGATAAATACAGTAGGTGCTTATCAACAGTAATGCCTCTATGTCCCCTTCTTTGTGATATTTCGCCTTCCTCTGGTTGTCTAGAATATTTACTAGGAAACTTTCTAGTATATTTAATGGGTTCATTTTCCTTAGCTATCTGCCTAAGGTACTCTGATGGGATAGAGCACTGGACTGGGACTCAGGAGACATAGGTTCTAGTCCTGGCTCTGCTGCTGGATCCCTCAGTTTCTCCATCTGTAAAATGGGGATAATGATACTGACTTCCTTTTAAATTGCTTCGAGAGCTACTGATGAAAAGTGCTAGATATTATTACATTGCCCCCAGTGGTGTAGTGTCTGTCACCTCTTAATCGTTAATGTATTTATCCCCACAGCACCCAGAGAAGAGAACAATTACTATTTTCCCCTTTTTCCAGATGGGGAACCAAGACACAGCGGCTAAGTGATTTGTCCAAGGTCACAGAGGAAGTCTGTGTCAAAGCAAGGATTTTAACCCAGCTCTCAGGTAGTGCCATTACCATCAGACCATCCTTATTTCTCTACTGAGCTCCTCACCACGAGACTGATCCAACTCCCATTAATGTCAGTGGCAAGACTCCTGTTCACTACAATGGGACTTAGATCAAACCCCATCTTTGGAGAGCTGCTGGTCCATAAAGCCATAACTTGATTTGTCTTGATATGATGTATGAGATGTCATCTGCCCTTTAAACCTCTCATTTTCGCATCTAGTAAATCCATTCGTCGTACCATGAGTGTGCATGTCTTTTTTTTTTCTACCCAGTTATGTCATTAGTAAATATGAATAGCTGTATTCAACTGCCTTGGGGATAGTCTGCATTTATTGAACAGACCTACAGTAAAGTGCATTTTATGGTTTCCTGCTGGTCATTTGGAAAATGTGCATACTTCATTATCTGGAATGGGTTGCATCACTTCATTATTTTTTTCATAATCTAATTCTTGCTTCGTCTTTTACAGAGAGGAAAAACAAACAAACAAAAGGTCTTTTTCTATCCAGAACGTTATCAAATGCCCTTTGGAAGCCGCATAGATATGTCAATTGTATCAAGTTAATTACCCGCTCCATGAGCTGTCTGGAAAAAGTCAAGTAACTTTTAAGGCAAGAAAAGCTTTTCACTAACCCAAGTGCCTTCCGGTTAGCTAAGGCCCTTATCATCAAGTCACTTCTCATTGTCTCCTTCACAAATCAGTCCGATATTAACTGCTCGATTCTAATTCAAGCTGAAAAGGCTTCATGCTCCAAACCCCGGTGCTTTGTTGTAATCTTTTTCTCTCCACTGAAATATTTTCTATCCGAAGCGCAGACAATAGCAGTCCTAGCTTAACAAATGTCTTCCCTCACCTACGTTAGTATGTTGGCACACAGGCCATCTGTTCCTGTGTCTTTATCCCCTTTTACTCCAATCCCTTATCCTCTTCATTGTGCTCTTCTTATACTAATGTCCCCTAACATATCCATGTGATCTCCCACTAGTCATAGCATTGACTCAGGACCTCCATCTTAATTTCCCTTAATATCACTGATGTAAATTTCCATAAAGGTTCCTGTTTGCCTTGGTGTCAGCTTGTTGTGACGGCAGTAAAGACAGAAACACCAAGCCCTGTAACAGACCACTGGGCCAAGTACAGTACTTCTGCCAATGGGCAATCCCCGATGCTCCAAAGGAAGCTGAAAATCTCTATGCTGCACCTGTTCCATGGAACCTGAGCTTTGAGTCTTTATTGCCTGTGGAGCCATGGAATATTGTTATCGAGCAGAGCTTGTTTACACAGCGTCTTAGTAACTGAGAGAATTGAGCTAAAAAGCTTGACTGCAATAAAAGATAGCCCGGGGGGGGGAGGGGAAGAGGTGCGGAGCAGGGGCTGCCTAGGTTGAGATTTGGATATTCAGGGCCAGATCCACAGAGATATGTAGGCACCCAACTGCAGTTGATTTCAAGAAATACCTTTGAGGATCTGGGCTTCAGTTCTCATTAATATTAATAGGAATGGGGCATTCTAAATCCCCTAGGTCACGTGAAATACTGAACCCTACATAATAAGCAAAAAGTATTTTACTGAAACTGACCAATCTTTATTTGTCTTGCTGCTTCTGTATATACACTACAGTGACAACTGAGTCAGGTTATCCCTTATAACTCACTCCTCATTCGAGTCCATTCTCAAACCCCATTTCTTCAAGGAGCCTTATGAACTACATGTATGTCTCTTATAGATGAAACAGACATAGTTACCCTCAAGCAGCATTCATTAATCTCGGAAGTGACTAGCTTCTCGGGGCCTCCTGCACTTCCTTCTCCACCCCATATTATTTTCAATATAGATTGCAAACCGTTTGGAGCAGGGATTCCATTGTCATCTGCTTTATTTAGTGCCATACATAGAGATCTACAGAGCTGCAGAACTACTAAAAAATAATACAATTAGCCCCTGGCCCAGTTACAATGTTTAGTGTAGATGGGAATTTAACCATATTGTGTAGCTGACCTAAAGTCCTAGAAAGTGGCTAAGGTCCCAGATATTCTGCTAATTGGAACTGTGCTGTTACTTAATCTCCTGACTCAGCTGCAAAGCCGCAAAGACCCCCTCTTAGGGACACAGATATAGCCCTCTCGGAAATTAACTGAAACCTACAACTGGTTTCACATCGGATGGGAACAACTTTTAGTAAATACCAACCTGGGTTGTAATTGAACTGGCAATGTGGTGACGAAAGGCTCCACATCCCATTACCCACCCCCTGAATTCATCCAGGCAAACTTTTTAACCTGCTGTTATAAAATTCAAGGCCACTATGTCATGCACCATATGTGAACACGGAGGATTCTCAATTTTATGTCCTTAATTCCCTGAGACCTGCAGTGACCTGAAGGGAAAAGTCCATATGCAGACAGACAAGAAACTAGATTCTCAAATGGACGTCCACAGAGCTATGCTGATTTACATCGGCTGAGGATCTGACCCAAGAAGTCATTAACTTCATGCATACACATCTTCTCTTTTTGTCTAGCTGTAACTTATAGCAGATGAAGACAATAGGTCCAATATACCAAAATAAATGCAAACTTTGTGTTTTAGTTCAAAGAACACACTGTTCCTGTGAGCTCTTCATTTTTTTGCTTCCAAGGCATTAAAACCCAGACAAACAGCACCAGCTGTAGCCCAGTTAAATTTAACAGTTCACAGGTGAGCAAGATTTATCCAAATAGATCTGCTCTAGTCTAACATTTGCTTCTCCTTTAGGGGGCTTTGCAAAGAAAAGGTCATATGCCAGGGTGCCCCTGCTCCGGCAAAACCACCCATGGGCTTCCCCCAAGATGGAGTAGCCACCTTGGGAAACTGTATATCTGGCATTTGCCAGGGCAGCCACACCCGCGCATTTTCCATTTTTCTCTCTTGATCAGTGAGGACAATCCAGTTAAAACTAACCAAATGAAAGGTCCAATCTCACCCCAAAGGACTGGAGACAAGTGAAGATGGAGCGTTGCTTTCAGAACCAGCTGCTCGGCTCCCTCATTTAGTTCGACTCTCCAAAGAGGCTGAAACCTCCTTTCCCAACAGCGGTCACTTTGTTCTTCAGTAGGGGTGACCAGATGTCCCGATTTTGGGGTCTTTTTCTTATATAGGCTCCTATTCCCCCCCCACCCCCGTCCCGATTTTTCACACTTGCTGTCTGGTCACCCTATTCTTCAGGCAGCATTTCTGTATTTTGGCCCTGCTTGGGAGAAGCAGGGGAGCAAATTCCCTGTGGTCGGCCACGAAACCACCTCATTGTCCTCCCTCACATTATCCTTTGCTGTGATGCCTGCAAAAAACTTGACACCAGTTGGACAGCTGGTGGGCTGAGACCGCTGCCTATCATGCTAACCAATATCGTCTCATTCTTTCGCTGTAATCCGCCATCTGTCAGTATCCACCTGTTGTTTCTCATCTTTTACTTGGATTGTAAGATCTTTGGGGGTAAGGATAGTATTTTTGTTCTGTGTTTTGTACAGCACCTAGCACTGTGGGTCCTGGTCCATGACTGGGACTCCTGTGGTACCATAATACCAACAATAATAATTATTATTTTTCAGCACACTGGCACATTTAGCCTCTAAGCTCCAGCATATCCAGTTCTTTGCCTCTTGACTGAGACTCGATGTCATAGGCAGAGCTCTTCTTACAGAGATTACTTTACAGTTCACGAGTGATGCTCAGACTGTGCAAACCCAAGGGACACAACCAGCCTCTGGTTATGTTGAATTTGGAGGATCGGGGTTGTACTCTTCCAAATTTTAGAGCTTAGAACAGGGCACTGGGAATCAGGACACCTGGGTTCTCTTCCCACCCATGCCACTGACTCACTGTGTAAACTTGGGTAAGTCACTTAACCTCTCTGCGCTGCAGGTTCCTCCCCCGGCATCTGTAAAATTGATATAATAAAACGTACTTAGGCAGCATTGAGAGGGTTAATCCATTAACATTTGTAAAGTGCGGGAGAGCCTCAGATGAAAGGCTCTTTGGAAGTGCCAAGTATTATGATCTGTTTGCCCTTTGAAGAGCAACTCACGCAGTGGCTACTGAGACATTTCCAACCAGAAAGCTCCAAAAAAGCTTTCATCTGAATACAAAAATCCATAAAGAATCTCTGCAGGAAAGGAGCAGCCCGTTCCGAGCTGGTGTTAGTGAGCGAAACTGTTGGAGACGATGGAGTTGCACCGACTTACATCGGGTCCGAATTTGGCCTGCCACAACTGACAGCATCATGTTGTGCAGTAAGGCGTGACCGATGCAAGTTCTTAGAGAACGCGAGCGCCTGTCATCAGAGGCAGCATTGTGCTTCCTGATATCAGTCTTTCAAGGCAGCTCCCTGCCTAGGTGGAGTGTTTGTGCTGTCCCTTTCCCGCAACCTTGGTTTCGAGTCCACGGAAAGAGGGGCTGACCTGGAGGGCCTGGTCTTAGTTACTCTGTTTCGACACTGGGATTGGCCGGGCGGGTGCAGGTGAAGGTGGTTTTAAGACACATTTGCACGCCATGTAATCTGGGAGGCCCCTGGTGTAAGGTAGCCCTGAGGCTGCTCTAACTTATGCTTTGTGCCCCATGGCCCCCAGGAAGCAGAGAACAGTCTTGGCATAGTGTTCTCTGGCCATGTCCTTGACCCAGCCTTTTGCTGGGGGCTGGGAGCAAGGCCTTTACATGAACTCCACACCTGCACAGGGGAATCCTCAAGAGGCTCTTTTCACTTCAAGGCCCCTTTATTCTGCCAGAGCAGAAAGGGGCCCAAGGGTGACTGAACGTCAGGCCTGGAGTGTTTAATGCTTCGGGAGTGTCACCCTTTGGGCTGCACCGACGCTCCATTTGTTTTGTATTACGATTTCCCATCTTGGGGGGCAGCAGCAGCAGGTGCTCCCACAACTGCACCAGGGTTGTGAGCATGATGGTGTCTAGCCCTGCTCACCAGCCCGCCCACTGTGGGTGCCTCCACTGCGCTGGCGAATGAGAGGGTGCCGCTGCTGCACCGAGACGGGGACTCGCTATTTGAGGTGGCTGTAATGTGACATTTCTGCAAGCAGCAGCACCAGGCCCATCAAGAGAAATTTGGGGCTTGATACGTCATGTTTGCTAGCACCCCAAACCCCTCCCATTTCACTTTATTTACACGGACGTTGGGACGGGGGGAGGCCCGGTACAGTTGTCCCCCCTTTACGCCTCTCTCAACAGCCTTGCAGAGCACTATGCTGAGTGGGAGGGTGTGGTTTATAGTGGGATGATGTATGCATAGGCTGACCATACGTACCGTTTTAAACGGGACAGTACCGTTTTTTTCATATTTCCCGACCGTCCCGTCGTTTTAATATAAATGTCAATTTTGTCCCGTTTTTAATAAACTATATATAGTTTTTATTTTTTTGTAAAAAACGGAACGCTGGCTTGTTGCGGCTGCCCCTCGTCTCCCCGCCGAGCTGCTGAGCGGGGAGAGGAGGGGCGGCTTGTTGCGGCTGCCCCTCGTCTCCCCGCCGAGCTGCTGAGCGGGGAGACGAGGGGCGGCTTGTTGCGGCTGCCCCTCGTCTCCCCGCTGAGCTGCTGAGCGGGGAAGACGAGGGGCGGCTTGTTGCGGCTGCCCCTCGTCTCCCCGCCGAGCAGCTGAGCGGGGAGACGAAGGGTGGCTTGTTGCGGCTGCCCCTCGTCTCCCCGCCGAGCTGCTGAGCGGGGAGAGGAGGGGCGGCTTGTTGCGGCTGCCCCTCGTCTCCCCGCCGAGCTGCTGAGCGGGGAGACGAGGGGCGGCTTGTTGCGGCCGCCCCTCGTCTCCCCGCCGAGCCGCTGAGCGGGGAGACGAGGGGCGGCTTGTTGCGGCTGCCCCTCGTCTCCCCGCCGAGCTGCTGAGCGGGGAGACAAGGGGCGGTGGCTTGTTGCGGCCGCCCCTCGTCTCCCCGCCGAGCTGCTGAGCGGGGAGAGGAGGGGCGGCTTGTTGCGGCCGCCCCTCGTCTCCCCGCCGAGCTGCTGAGCAGGGAGACGAGGGGCGGCTTGTTGCGGCTGCCCCTTGTCTCTCTGCCGCGCTGCTGAGCGGGGAGAGGAGGGGCGGCTTGTTGCGGCTGCCCCTCGTCTCCCCGCCGAGCTGCTGAGCGGGGAGAGGAGGGGCGGCTTGTTGCGGCTGCCCCTCGTCTCCCCGCCGAGCTGCTGAGCGGGGAGACAAGGGGCGGCGGCTTGTTGCGGCTGCCCCTCGTCTCCCCGCCGAGCTGCTGAGCGGGGAGAGGAGGGGCGGCTTGTTGCGGCTGCCCCTCGTCTCCCCGCCGAGCTGCTGAGCGGGGAGAGGAGGGGTGGCTTGTTGCGGCTGCCCCTCGTCTCCCCGCCGAGCTGCTGAGCGGGGAGACAAGGGGCGGCGGCTTGTTGCGGCTGCCCCTCGTCTCCCCGCCGAGCTGCTGAGCGGGGAGACGAGGGGCGGCTTGTTGCGGCTGCCCCTTGTCTCCCCGTCCCGTTTTTGCCATCCCAATGTCCCGTTTTTGTCTCAAGGAAATATGGTCAGCCTATGTATGCAGTGGTCAGAGACAGGCCTCAACTGATGAAGGCATTGATCTGCTTTGCTGAATTCTCATTGGGGGAGATGCTGGTAGCACACGTTACAGGCAGGCCTGGTAAATACAGCCTCGTGATGCATTGTTATTATTACTAATATTGCTGTAGAGGCCCCAAGCAAGGTCGGGTCCCCCCTGTGCTAGGTGCTGCACAGACAGTCCCTGCTCCCACGAAACGTCCACTGTAAGTGGACAAAGGGTGGGAGAGGGGAAGTGACTTTCCCAAAGTCATGCAGCAGGTTAGTAGCAGAACCAGGACTAGACCCCAGGTTACTGGGCTGCCCTCCCCTCGCTGGGTCCCAGGTTTGTCAGCCGTTTCCAGGCTCCAACATTGATGGCAACACATGTTTGAAAGGGGAACCAACTGAAAATACCTCCTTGGAGGCTCTGTGCATTGACTGCCCCGCGTGAGAACGTTGCCTCCAGCACATTGGACTGCAGTCCCTGCGCTTTTGTTCCTCTGCCATCCCAACTTGCTCAGGCAGCCCAATTCACCCGGCGTCTCCTATTCGTTTTGGATGCCAAAAAATAGTGCCCTGGCTCTTCTTACGAACAGGCCCCTTTTCCGCCGAGCCACCAAAGGTGCCAAGATGTATTTTAGGAACCGTTCTGCTGCCAGGTTTGGCCTCAGTGCTGCAAAAGCATCCGCTGATGGGAATGATTATGATTGCTAGATGTCTACACGGATCCCAGGACGAGGCTACTTCACAGAAGGGCTTGAATCGCAGCGACAGGACCACAAAGTTGCCGAGCTCCAGATGAAATTGAGGGCGACACCCAGAAGTGTAAATTCACTTGACTGGAGCAGCAGCACTGATGAGATGATGCACATAGGTAGGTGAAATATGGGCACGGCTGCCGGGGGATGCAGCTTGCGGCTTTGCTTCCGGAGCTTAGTCTTCGAACTCTCTGCAGTCTGATTATTAGAGCAAGGCATGAGGTGAGCTGCAAAGTTGGCTCCTGGGTGCGCATGTCATTATTACTCTGTGTTATGGGAGGCAGCATGGTCTAGTGGATAAAGCACTAGATGGAGACCTGGGTTCTAGTTCTGGCGCTGCTGCTGGGTGACTTTGGGCAAGTCACTTTCCCCTCTCCGTGCCTCAATTTCCCCATCTGTAAAATGGGGACAATAATACTGACCTCCTGTGCAAAGTGCTTTTAAAGCGATAGATGAAAAGGGCCAGGTGTTATTTGCATTGGGGTAGCGTTTAGGAGCCCCAGCCAGGGACCAGGACCGCAGTGTGCTAGGTGAACAAAGATGGTCTCTGTCCCAAACCGCTTCCAGTCTAAGGAGAAGACAAGAGGCAACAGGCGGCTAGAAACAGATGGGAGCACTAGGAAGCGATGAGACAGTATTGGCCAGCATGGTGGGCTGTAGTTTCAGCAAACCAGCAGTTATCAAGTCTTTTGTAGGCATCCCAGAAAAGGAGAGTTTTAAGGAGGGATTTTAAGGAGGACAAAGAGGTGACTTTGTGGGTGTCAACGGGGAGTTCCTTTTGAGCTTGAGGTGCAGCCTGGGAGAAAGCAGAAAGGGGCTTGTTGCAGGGTCACCCCAAATTCAAGTAGATTGGGGTTAGCTAGCAGGTTGGGCCAGCCCATCGGAAAGAGCTACATTTCTTGGGGAACAGCCGCACTCAGCTGTTCAAATCTTGAAGCTCTTTACACCATTTGCATCTAGCCAGACTCACATTCAAGTGGCTGGAGGGCCCGATTCTTTGCTGCCTTGCATGTTGCGCAATCATTTACACCAGGGGAAAATAGATCTAAATGCTACCAGGTCAGGATGGGCAGCGTCTTTCACTCACTTTACCCCAGCGCAAATAATATAATATATATATATGCCTGTCTCATAGAACTGGAAAGACCTTGAAAGGTCATAGAGTCCAGTCCAGTCCCCTGCCTTCACTAGGAGGATCAAGTACTGTCCCCTGACAGATTTTTGCCCCAGATCCCTAAATGGCTCCCTCAAGGATTGAGCTCACAACCCTGGGTTTAGCAGGCCAATGCTCAAACCACTGAGCTATGCAAGGGGCAGGCCAGCAAAGCTGTGTATGAATTTGCCCTTGTTTCTCATTAGCTATTACTAAAGCTTGGTTGGTGACACAGAGACCGGGAGGGGGGCAATGCTACAAAACCAGAGTCCTATAAACCATCAGCTAACAGGGATAGCGACAAGGTGAAAATTGTGCTGGCCGAGTGGAAGTTCTGCATAAAGCTGGCTCAGGCAGGGTTCCCATGTTTGTGCTGATAGCCCTGGAATAGCCCTGCTGCGTATATATTGGCGAGAGCTGCATTAGCAGCAGCGTGGCTTCAGCTGCCACATATGGCAGGAATATTGACCCATTGCGCTAGATAGCGCCAGAGTGGGGCACATGCTGTTAGGAAGCCAATGGAGGAAGCTTAGCTGCAGTGTGAGCATCTGTGTGTGTGTCTCATCCTGGCACCAATTCAAGGTCTCTCATATTCACTGGGTCACTTGGCCTGGTGCTGTCTCACCTCTTGTGATTCCACCTGCCCCAACACGCTAAGCTAGGGTGGGCTTGTTCCCCATGTGCAAAATGGCCTTGCCATCAGTGAGAATCGGGTTTTTTTTTGATGATGCTGATGTGTGTGCCGTCACAACAGCTGCTGCGTTTCAGCCCAGAAGTGGCTGCATTTCAGTGGCAGAGTGGAGACGTCCCTCTGCGTGGCCCCTTTAAGTTTGTCAAGCTCTTTGGAATGAAAGGGGCTGTGGGAATGGCAGCCGATGTTATTTGAACTGGGAGGAAGCCCCGTTTCTCTGCTCCCGCTGTGGTGTTGGCGAAGATGAGCTCATTGACAAAATAATTTCTCCCGGGCTATGCAATCAGAGGGCCTCAAATAAGAACTGGCAGAAAAGGGACAAGCAGACTTTTTATTTTTTCTTACACTCTGAGATTCTCGCATTGATCTGTATGCTCCAGGCTGCTGGAAAGAAGCGAAACCTGCAAGCGCTGAGAAAGGAAAATCGCACACAACACACTAGTGATGGGGAGCTGGGACCATCCGAAATCCTATTTCTGTAAAATCACAGTCACTTGGAATGATCTGCCCTTTGCTTAAACACCGCAGTAAAAATCAAACCCGGCCTCGCAGGGGCCGGCCGCGAGGGCACAGCCTTTCCTTTCTTTGCTGGACTTTTCTATGCCTTCGACACGATAAACAATCCTTTTGTGTTCGACATAAACAACACCAGGTTGCTGGACAAGAACAAAAGCTGCGATTCATTCCCTGGGTCAGCTGAGCTGTCCACATGACGAGCCCCATCCTGCCTCGACTGACGTGGACGGTTGCCACTGAAACAGGCCTGAGAGCAACAGCTCCGCTGATTAGAAGAGCAGCCTTGGATTGGAGGAGGGGGGCCCCTCTTTGCATACAGGGGGGCTCCTTCTAAACTCACGGAGGATAACATGCTGGTGGGCTTTAAACCGAAGGGGACTGAGAGGGTAGTGTTGATGGAAAATGGAAATATACGGCACCAAGCTAAGAAGCGATGCTTCTCCCCCGATCCTGCAAAGGCATCATCGTGGGCAAAGCCTATGGACCTTGTGGTCCTTTGCAGCAAGGCAAAGTGGGGGTGGAAACACTTTCAGTCAAAATCATGGTGTTTTGCACGCGTGTTGGGCAGGGCCAAATGGGTAGTCCCGTGGCTTCAGTGAGACTGCATGCGGGAGCAGGGATCAGCCCATGCAGACGTCACTGCGAGATCAGGTCCCTGGATTGCAAAGCCCAGATCCTCAAAGATATTTCAGGACCTAACTCCCGTCGATTTCGGTGGACGGTAGGAACCAAAACATCTTTGAGGCTCAGGGTCTAAGTTCTTTGGGGGGGAGGGATAGCTCAGTGGTTTGAGCATTGGCCTGCTAAACCCAGGGTTGTGAGTTCAATCCTTGAGGGGGCCATTTGGGGATCGGGGGCAAAAATTGGGGATTGGTCCTGCTTTGAGCAGGGGGTTGGACTAGATGACCTCCTAAGGTCCCTTCCAACCCTGAGATTCTATGATTCTATGATGTCACAGCGTGGCTGGCCCTTGAAGGGAAGTTGCATCCAACCACAGGTGTGGGGGCTCCGCTATCTTGCAGCTGGAGGCTGATCAACTAGGGATCAGGTGATTAGAAAATCCTGCACCTGGGTCAGTTGAGGGAGCCAGTGACAGGCAGCCCTTAGGGGAAGTGGGGGAGGTTTGGTGCTAGTGGGAGCCTGGAGCAGGGTGACTTTCAGGCAGCCTGTCCAGTGGAAACGAGGAAGGAATAGCCAGGCCTCTGCAGAAGACCGTGGATTGGGGGCAGGGGTGGCTGATGTTCTGTGGAGAAGAAATAGAGCTGAAGCCCTAAGCCAAGGGCCCAAACCAGGTTCTGGGCATAGTGTCACTTCTTCCTGGGCGGAGGGCTCAGCTCCAGAAGCCTCATGGGCACGGAATGGGCGTATGGTGCCTAATGCAATGGGGCTCCAGCCCACGAGTGGGCACCTACGGGGACCTTGATGCTGCATGGCAAAGCTGGGTCCAGGAGAACCTGCACGGGAGGACTTGGTGTTTTCGAGTGTGAGCGTCTACACTGCATCATCAATCTGGGTTTACTGCTGGACCCAGGTCTCCCAGCCACGTCCGCACAGACCTTCTGATTGGGCTGTGTTCCTGCTGCAAAATGACGGGGTTTGGATCGGAGTCTCAGTGAGACTTGGGCTTGGACTCCTCTCTCCAGGTGGGTCCTACGACCTGGGTCCTGAGCCCTTGCTGACAGTCAGACAGATTCGTGTGGGAATGGGAGCGGGGTTGGGCTCAAACTTGAGTCTGAGCCTGGGTTTACCTTGCAGTGTAGACAGACCTGCATATAATAGCAAATGGAACTGGGCGGGATAGACCTTGCTGGCTGAAAAAATGACTTTTCCCCTTTATTAATGTTATGAAGGGTCCATTCAGTCCTCAGTCAGGCGGCTAGCAAGGGAGCTGATCAGTGCCTAGTGGGCTGGCTCTTTGGCCCATAGAAACAGAAACCCATCAAAGCATCCCTGAGGGGTTAGATGGTTCCAGCCTCTTCTCACTACTGACCTGAGCCGGACTGGACTAGGTGACCTCCAGATCCTGACTTTCCAGCCCCCTGAGCAATACAAGCCCATTCATCAGGGTTTGGCGGCTTAGTTTCGGCTTTCTACAGCAATATGACTGGGCTGGAACGTGGACATTGGCATAACGGTGAGGCCCAGTGGCCATGGGGCTCATCCAGGAGTCAAGACAGCTGGGTTTGAGTCTTCACTCTGCTGCTCACCTCCTGCGTGACTATAGGGAGGTCACTTTGTGCCTCAGTTTCCCCAGGTGTAAAAGCAGGGTGATGATACTGAACTTTCTTTTGTAACATGCTTTGAACCCTATGGATATAAGAGCTAGGCGTTATTATAGACAGAAGCCAAGGTGCTATTCCTCACTATGGTGCTAGTAAAGAGAGGAAGAAAAGGGAGATGTGTGTGTGTGTGGTAGTGTTAGATTCAGGCTCAAAGTACAAAGCTTGGCTTCATCTTGCACAGAAGATAATAACCTGCTACTACTGCTAGTCTTCTAGCTCAAGGGGGAGGGATCGTTCTTTGGTGCTGAAGGTCTACAGTTGAAATCCTACTGACGTTCCCTAGTGGGAGTTGTAAAAATAAACTACATCTATGCTTCCCAGCCCCAGACCTTGGGATCACACACCCAGGCAGCTACTGAAATGCAGCCACTTCTGGGGTGGGACTCTTCAGCATGACACTACATTGCCCCTTAATGCAAATGATATGTTGATGACTATTGGCTGATGGCGGGGCTAGAAATAAGAACTAACTCCACCCCCACCAAACACACTCACCAAAGCAAATAAAACTGACACCTGGAGAATCAGTCCTGGCAAATCACTTGTACTACAGTAATGCCTGGACTCTAGAGGCCCCACTTATGATCACTGTGCTGTGTCCTGCACATCTCCATAGTAAGTGCTAGTCCCTGCCTCAGGTCTCTTTCCTCTCCCATCCTCTGTCTCTGTGGATAGTAACAGACACACAGAGAGGGAAAGGGACTTGCCTATAGTCAGAGCCAGGAACAGAAACCGAATCTCCTTCCTGAGTCCCAACCCAGTGCCACATCCACCAGACGCCTGCAAGGGGTGGTGTGAAGCCTTGCTGTGCTGTCCCTTGGGCCCGATCAAACCGGTCAGAAACCCAGCCAGCGCTAGGGTCATGCTCTGTCAGAGCACAAAGTACCAGGGGTGACCCAGGCTCCGTAGCTGTGCTGGGATTGTTATGGGCATCCTCGCACACGGGGTTGGTTATAAACAATGCGGGGAATAGAAATGTTTTGGAGATTTTAAGAAGTTATTGTCACCAACAAAAACTAAGGTATCCAGCAATGTGGGGCACCTCAGTTTTTAGGGATCCGAAATGAGACACCCCCTGCCCAGAAAAGGGCCTGGTTAGCAGGGAGTGGGTGCTCTAGGGAAGCTAGGGTGACCAGATGTCCCGATTTTATAGGGACAGTCCCGATATTTGGGGCTTTTTCTTATATAGGCTCCTATTACCGCCCCCGCCCCCCGCTCCCCATCCCCTGTCCCATTTTTCACACTTGCTGTCTGGTCACCCTAAGGGAAGCGGAAGCTAGAAAAAAGAGCATCAGATAAATGTAGGTGCTGGAAGGCCAGTCACCTGGCTACAAACACTATTCCCTGCCATGTTTGCTGTTAGCAGTAACAGTGCAGAGGGGCACGTCTTTAGCTGGACTCTGGATTGACAACAGATTCCGCTGGTTGAAAATTGTCATCGAAAGTGGTTTTCAACCCACGAAAAGCTTGGAGAGTTATTTATGGCCGTGCAAAGTGCATGCAGAAAGCTTCCCCAGGGGAATGGTAATGTTTTGTGCGGATGTAAAGGACCGCCCAAGGTGCAGGGCAATGGAGAATCAGCCTCCCTGCATCCTGCTCTAACCACTAGACCCTGGTGTCGGTGAGCGCCTGCCCACTGGCATGCAGAATAACCGCTGCTGGCACATGATGTATTGATTACACCCTGCTGACATGCTGTGATGGGTTCCGGGCCGTTGTTGCCCTCGGTGCTTTGGTTTGATTTTAAACTCTGATGTGTGGCTGCAGGCCAGTCGCTCAGTGCCGCCTCATCCCTCGCTCATCCGAGCTTGGGGAAAACGTGGGCCTGTTCCACATGCGTTGCAGTGAAAGTCTGGGAAAGGGTTAGCAGGGTCCTCTCCGCCCTGAGTAACGCCCCTCGCTGCGGGACAGATGCTGACCTCAGTTGCACTTGTGCGAATCCAGGGGCCGCTAGAGTTACTCTGGGCCTGCGGCAGAATCCGCAGCGTGGCTATGCGAACTCCTGCTTTGCTTTGGGAGGATGCATCCTCCCTGCCTTTAAAAATAAAATGAATGGCAGCTGACGCGGTGCATTTTCAGCATGCCTCGCCTGTGAGCGCTGGCAGCCTACGGCCGGGGGAATGCAAAGCACTCGATGCCCCTTAGCCCATACGGTACACGCCGTCCCTTTCCTTTCAGGGTCTGAGCGCCAGCGCAGCCCACAGAGCATTGTTCCCTCTGCTCCCTCATCTTCTACGCCCCAAACTTCCTGGGGCACCCAGGCCAAAACTGTTGCAGAGAAGGAGGAAGAAGGAGCTTTCATGATTTCATGGCAAAGGCTTAGGCATTCCCCCTCCCCCCCCCTTTTCCCCCGGTGGTTAAAAGGATTCCAGGCTGGAGAGAGGACAGAGTGGAGGGGGCGAGGGACACTGGGTATGAGTCAATGACCTTTTGGAAGGTCCTGCTTAAGGGTCTGATCCTGCCAGGTGCTGAGTTCCTTCAAATCTTATTGACTTCAGTGAGACTGCTTGCCAGAGGAAGGATCTTAGGATGAGGCCATTAGTCCATATAATACAATATCAGACTTAAGAGCAATCACATTCCCCGGGCCTGGGACACTTCCACTAGCTTTGCAATGGGTTGGCCCTAAGGCCCTGCTCCCGCCCCCAATGAAATTCATAGCAAAAATCCCAGTGATTTCAAGAGGAGCAGGATTGGGACCCTGATCACTTTCCCTGCTCGATCCAGCCCCTTCCCTGAATTTCCACTGCTTCAGGTGCAAGAGCCTTCTCCTCCGCAGCTCCTGCTGTATGGAACATTCTCCCTGCATTGCTGTACGTCAGCACCTCAGTGACCATTGCGCAGACCTTACTCGGGGCTCATCCACAGGGCGAGTTAGCGCACAGCAAGCCAGGACGTGAATCTACAGTGCGCCACTTTGCTCCGCGCTAACTCACCATGCAGACACTGCTACTGTGCAGTGAAAGTCCTGGAGTGACCACACAGTGAGTGAGTGCACGGCCCTGTACATTCACACACTGGCTCGCTGCACACTAACTCACCACGTAGCTGCTGTGGGGCGGGTTGCACCAAGGAGCTTCTTCGTAGTGGATGGGGGCTTCAGGATAGCACTGTGTTGTTTGTGCACCAGACAGAGGCACCATCAAGTAACAATCTCCAAAGCGTAGCAATTGCCTGCTCTTACCTAGAGGTCACAACCAACATCAGGGCCCTGTTGTGGCTGGTGCAGCATATTGAAATCTAAGCAGGCAAATGAAGCGTTATTCCCTTTTTACTGATGGGGAACTGAGAAATGAAGTGACTCCCCCGAAGTCACACAGAGAGATGCTCTTGGCAGAGTCAGAAACAGAACCCAAATTTTCTGAGTTCCAGCCCAGCATTGTAACCACATGACCATCCGGCTTCTCAAATTCTCCCTTTGGGCTGAAATTTTCCATGCTTGATCTCAACCTAAAGGCTTTACACTGGAGCAAAATCCACAGAGCAATTAATGAGTTAGTGAAACAGTGGAATTTTTTTTGGGGGGAGGGGGTTAATTTTTTTAAAAATGTATTTGCTCAACTAAATTTGAAATATTCAGGTAACCCCTCTGCCTAGAACCTAGAGTCATGGGGCAAGTGATCAGGTCTTTGCTGAACATGTGCTAGGATGTAAAATTCACTACCATTTTGCATCTGTCTGTGTCCTCCTCACAACTCCTAAGAACATAAGAATGGCCGTACTGGGTCAGACCAAAGGTCCATGCAGCCCAGTATCCTGTCTACCAACAGTGGACAATGTCAGGTGCCCCAGAGGGAGCGAACCTAACAGGTAATGATCAAGTGATCTCTCTCCTGCCATCCATCACCACCCTCTGACAAACAGAGGCTAGGGACACCATTCCTTACCCATCCTGGCTAATAGCCATTAATGGACTTAACCTCCATGAATTTATCCAGTTCTCTTTTAAACCCTGTTATCGTCCTAGCCTTCACAACCTCCTCAGGCAAGGCGTTCCACAGGTTAACTGTGCACTGTGTGAAGAACTTCCTTTTGTTTTAAACCTGCTGCCCATTAATTTCATTTGGTGTCCCCTAGTTCTTATATTATGGGAACAAGTAAATAACTTTTACTTATTCACTTTCTCCACACCACACATTTTTTTATATACCTCTATCATATCCCCCCTTATCTCACCTGAAGAAAAACTCCTCATGTTGACTTGTTCTTTTCCACTGTTTCAGCAAGTGTTTTTTCTCCAGAAATGCAGTCTCTGCACCAACCCCAACCATTCAAAAATCATGAATCAGCCCCCACCCCCAACCGTGAAATTGGCTTAAAAATAAGTATTACTTTTTAAATGATTTTTTTAATTAATACTTTTGGGTCTTTCCCTTTTTTTTTTGTGGTTTCTGAACTTTTAGGCTACGCTTGGGGTCATATTTTCCAGCATTTCTCTAGAACCATAAAGGCTAGAAACTAACTGGTTTGTTTGTTTTTAATGAAAGATGAGATTCTCACCTAATCACATGCTTCCAGAAGCTGGGGTTGGGAGAACACCAAATATCATGAGACTTGTAATAAAATCTCAAATTAGCATCCTTGGAAACAAACACTTTTTGGCCTTGACAGCTTGAGCGAGGGAGCTGATCTAACAAGCAGATTGTAAAGGACAGGGGAAGTATTTCTGTCGGCAGGGTGGGAGAACAGGGAAGGGATACTCCAGGCAATTACTGCACTAGGATGTTCTGGGGGTGCATTATAGGCAAAGCTTTTTGCACGCCCAGACTTTAAGGCCAGAAGGGAGCATCATGATCACCTAGTCTGCTCTGCTGCCCATGGCAGGCTGAAGAACCTTACCCATCCCCTCCTGTACTAGACCCCCTAGCCTCCAGCTGAGTTACTGAGTGTGTCGCACTGGACAGCGTTGTCAGCGGGCTGTAGGGTGTTGTAGAGCGGACGCTGGGGGGGCGGGAGGGGCTGCCAGGGACGAGTTGCACAGAGGCTGGTGAGGGATGCATTGCACGGGGGAGGGGTGCAATGAAGTCAGGTGCACGCTGGCACGCGGCGAGGGTGCAGGGTGATTGCACGGGGGAAGGGCCGCACGCGCTGGTGCACAGGCTGCGGGCTGGTCGTGGCGGCTGCTCCCGCGCGCCAGGGCAGGGGCCGCGCCGGCACCCCGCGCGCGCGCGCCCCCTCCTCGTCAAGCCCACACCCTCCGGCCCCGCCCTGCTCCAAGGGCCGCGCAGGCGCACTGTGGCGGGTGGGGGGGCGCAGCGCTGTGATTGGGCCGGGGCCGGAGGTGGGCGGTGCCCGAGTGTCCCGTGTGCCCGGGAAGGACGTCCGGGCGGAAACCCGGCGGGCGGAGGGTTGGGAGCGGCGCACACCCCCCCCCCTCCCACAGACGGGAGCGAGAGAGCGAGCGGCGAGCAGGAGGCGGCGGCGGCGGCGCAGCGAGAGGGTCCCGCAGCCCAGAGCGGCCTCCACCACGCGCCCGCCCCCGGGCGGGGACCCCTCAGCGCCGGCCGGGGACCCCGAGCGCGGGGATGGAGCTGGCCAAGGGTAACTTACCCCCCTCCGGGTCTTCTGCCGAGCCCGCCCCCTTCGGTCCCCCCTCCGGGTCCCCCTGCCGAGCCCCCCCCCTTCGGTCCCCCCTCCGGGTCCCCCTGCCGAGCCCCCCCCCTTCGGTCCCCCCTCCGGGTCCCCCTGCCGAGCCCCCCCCCTTCGGTCCCCCCTCCGGGTCCCCCTGCCGAGCCCCCCCTCCGGGTCTTCTGCCGAACCGGTCCCCCTGCCGAGCCCCCCCCCCTTCTGTCCCCCCTCCGGGTCCCCCTGCCGAGCCCCCCCCCCTTCTGTCCCCCCTCCGGGTCCCCCTGCCGAGCCCCCCCCCTTCTGTCCCCCCTCCGGGTCCCCCTGCCGAGCCCCCCCCCCTTCTGTCCCCCCTCCGGGTCCCCCTGCCGAGCCCCCCCCTTCGGTCCCCCCTCCGGGTCTTTTGCCGAGTCCCCCCCCTTCGGTCCCCCCTCCGGGTCCCCCTGCCGAACCCCCCCCCCTCCGGGTCTTTTGCCGAGTCCCCCCCCCCTTCGGTCCCCCCTCCGGGTCCCCCTGCCGAACCCCCCCCCCTCCGGGTCCCCCTCTGGGTCCCCAGGCCGAGTCCCCCCTCCATGCCCCCCCGGGTCCCTTGCTGAGCCCCCCCCCCCCGCTATGCCCCCCTCAGGGTCCCCTGCCGTTCCCCCCCTTGCGTCCCTTCTCGAGCCCTGTGTATAAGGCCCCCCCGTCAACCCCTCCCAGGTCCCCGACTCAGCCCCTCCCTAGCGCCCCCCACCCCCCCGTTCTCACCCTTAGCTCCGCCCCCGCGACCTCCTGCCTCGTCTCCCCCCATAGCCCTTTGCCTCAGCCCCTTCCAGGAGTCCCTCCTCCGCCGTCTTCCCCCTCCTCCCAGAACCCCCAGCCTTGGCCCCCTCCTTCCCTATAGCACTCCCCCACTGCTCCCTTCCCTGCCCCAGCCTTATTCCCCCATAGCCCATCTCCGCCCCTGCCCCATCACTCCCAGCGGTTTCCCACGTCGCCCACAAGCGGGCCAGCTGGTCCCTGCTCGCCCTCACTCTCTCCGCTCCAACTCTCCCTTTCCTCCTCGCATCTCTCCCCTCTCGTTACAGCTTCTTTCCTCTTTCCTCCATTGCTTCAGCACCAGGCAGGGACCAACTCTCCCGCCCCTCCGCCCCCTTTCTGACTGATGATTTTCCCCTTCTCAAGTTTTATCTTTCTGTGTTATCTCCTTGCCTCTTATTATTTTTAAATACACTAAGGGTGACTTTGCTGGACAAACAGCTGCAGGCAGTGTTTGCTTTGTGGACTCTCTCTCTCCTGTGATAAGCAGTTAGGGACCCATGTGTCTGAAGCCTCAATGCAAGGTTTAATTTGTTTAATTGGTCTCACTAAACTTTCTCTCTCAGGCTAGTCAGCTCTGATAAATGAGGTTGAAGTTGGGTAACATCTTCCTTAGGCTACACTGGTCACAATATCATTAGCTTTGAAAAAGCTTTTTCTTAAGTGCTGTTATTGTATCCTCAGAGGGTTGTTTTGGTTTTCTAATAGTGTCCTTTCAGTCTTGGTATGAAAGGGTGATGAGCTGCCCTCTTGTTTTAGAATGCTATGCAAGTGCTAAGTTAGTATTAGTATTTGGTGAATCTGTGTGTGTGGAAATGCACATAAGATGTATGACCTGGGACACAAACCTGTTAACTTGAAGTTGCAATACAAACAGAAAGTCCAACCCGGTCTGCTGCACCTTATCATGCATCCACAGGGTTATAGGTGAATGATCATGCATTCACTTATATCTGCATCATTGGTTCTTCTCTTGAATTCAAAAGGAAAATGGATGTTTGCTCCCAGTGTTTACTCACGATGTAAAGTGTCTCTTACTTTCAGTCCTATTTATCTCTTGATCTTTTGACTAATTCCAGTGTAGTAAAGAGTTTGTCATACATGCCCTCAGCTGGGGACTTTGCACTGCCCTGGCAGGGAGATGGACTTCATCAAAGTTTCTAACTCTTATGATATATCAGTAATTATTGGCACCCTTAGTATACTAGGCCTTTCACGAACAAAGATGCAGGTGAGGTTCCTGCCCTGAGAACTTTAATGATGACTCCAGGGATATGTTACCTATGTTAAGGCCTGAGGTAGAAGAGAAGTACTGTATGCACTTGAAGCGACAAAGTACTGTATGCACTTGTCTAATGGTCTGTTAGTCTAAGGTGCCACAGGACTCTTAGTCTGGATCTGTAGAAGCAACAAACACGGCTACCCCTCTGATGTATGCACTTGAACATCTTTATTTTTCATAAAGATATATTAGATGACCTAGATAAACTGAGAGCAAACTTCTAGCAAACTTAATTAATGGGTTCCCCCCCAAATACTGCCCAAGAGAACCTTTTAAAAAAAATAATCAAACCTTCATGTTTGCACTCTGCAAAATATTTCCTAATTGGGACATGCTCTGAAATAACCCAAGATTCTACTATAATATTTTGTCCAGACAGAAATGCTAGTGCATGTGGTAATCCTAATGGAAATTAATAGCTTCATAAATTTCTGTGTCTGAAGTCTTGCTGCTCAGTCAGTGATTTCTAACTTGGTCTTGACTAGGACCCTGGTCTTGCAAAGAGCTCCACTTAGCCAGACTCATAGTGAAGTCAGTGGGGCTCTGTGCAGGCAGAGGGGTCTACCTGTGCAAAGCTTTTGCAGGATCAGGGCCAAAGTAGTTTAATAAAGAGAACTAAGGATCTTGCCGTGAGTGGTGCTGAGCAATCTCAGTTCCCATGGTGGTCAGTGGAAGCTGGGGCTTCTTGAGCACCTTGCAGGTTTAGATTCTTGAACAGAATAATCAACTTTTATTTTCTGCAGGTGGCTGCTAAGTCAAACAAAATGTCATTTTGTTTGATGGCCCTATAGAAATGAAATAATATATACATTTTTGCACAATTATATTAATATTAAGAGAAAAATCTAGAGGGGATAAAGCCACTATTAGAAGTCCAAGAGCGTTGTTCATTTCTCATTTGGTATTTGTCATGAATAATAAATGCTCCTTTTGAATTACAATGGCACCCACAGGTCGCGATGGTTCTCCATTGTGCTAGGCACCCATTGCACTTATAGATCCTGCCCCAAGGAGCTCATATCTAAGATAAAATGCAGGTGAATGAGTGAGGATAAGGGCAGCAGTGACAGGAAGTAGTGCAGAACTTGCAGGTTTGAGGGTTGCTTTTTAATGATAAACAAGCAGGACAGTGATGTCACTGGTTCCTTCTGGCCACCTGCCTCATCGTTAGGTTATTAAAATGTTTTCACTTGCAAGGGAGTCATAACTAATAATTTTAATCTGGTTAGGCTACTCTGATGTGGACCAAATAGGATTAATATTAACAAACTAGAAATCTACATGGCTTGCAAATGTCATCTTTGTATGTAAATACTACTTTCTGATATAAATCAGAATGGACTGTGCTATCATCCTGCCTGGTCGCACTAAGGATTTAGGTTTATTAGAAGCCTGTTGTCTGTCATGTGCCTGCTATTTTTAATGGTGCCAAATACAAGATAGAGATGCATCCTGCTGATAAATGTTGGGAAGCAAGGCTTTATTTTGCTGTACAGCATGCGCTTTGTGTGCATGAGTATACTGGCTAGAATAAAGGCATTGCCTTGAAGTGAGTGTAGTGAGGCATTGACACGGGTTTAAAAACAAGACCTGAGTTTACAAGTCCTAATCTGATGAGGAAAGGGAGTTTCTTGCCTTGATAATTAAAGGTTACCTCACTGCAGAACAGTAGATTCTGTGTGCTTTCACTGTGGGTGAGAAGGCTCGTGACTCACCGACTTCAACTATTGAGCAGCTTGGACAAACCCATGCTTTAAGGGAAACAGTCCTTGCATTGATGTTCGATAGTGGGAGTCACTATGTAAGGAATGCAATAACGGGACAGGTATTCTGTATGGTTTCAGGAGGCAGTGTTGTCTAGTGATTACACTAGGGACACAGGACTCCTGGGTTCTATCTGATGTCTGCCACTGAGTTGCTGTGACAATTTATGATCAGCTTACCTGTCTGTAAAATGGGAATAATACTTAAGCATTCCTGAGTGTTAAGGTGTCTGAGTGAAACCTTTCCTTTTGCTTTTGTTTTGTGATGAGCTCCTGTGTCCTAATAACCAAATGCTGCCACAGATTAGCAAGAATGGCAGTCTTTTCTCAGGAGATATCTGATGGTGAAAAAGGGGTGTGTTGCTAATAAAAAAATAAGATGTACTGGCAAAGTAGTTGTGTGGCAGCTGGAACAGCTGTTACCTTTTGTATCCCCCTTTTCTTCAAATCTGGCATTCTGCATTTTATAAAATATCTCAGTTTTTATGTACTAAAGAAATCAACTTCTACTGGGAGTGGGTGAATTCAGCTGGTAGTATATTTAAATTGATATATTTTAAAGGTAAATCCAAGGAAGAAATCTGTTCTGCCTGCACATCTTTAAGGGCTTGTTCCCTTCCTTCCTGTCTTCTGGTTGATGCTGCCATGAAGTCATAGACTCTATTTACAGTTTCTCCATCATTGCCATAGCACCAGACTGGTGCTGCAGAAAACAGTATTATAACTTCATTGCAGGATTGAGCAACAGGAAACACTATACTACGTGGTGTGGGGAGTTATGCAAACACCAGGAGTCAATTATAGAAATTAGGGTTGAGGATCTTTTAGGCCCCATCTAGCTCATCCCCTAATCAACACAGGATCGATCCCTGTAATACATTTTCTGATGCATTATCCAGTCCTCTCTCCCTTTGGGAGACTGCTCCATAGTCTAATGAACTTCCAGATACTCAGAATTAACTTTCATTTGTTTAACTTCATCCTATTTATTTGTAATTATGTCCATCATCCTAAACTGCTTTCCCACCAATGGATGAAATCCTAACTTTGTTGAAATAAATTGAGTCAGGATTTC
The DNA here is from genome assembly GCA_037349315.1 of Chelydra serpentina. NCBI lineage: Eukaryota > Metazoa > Chordata > Testudines > Chelydridae > Chelydra > Chelydra serpentina. The sequence continues at coordinate 2,348,646 of JBAIAC010000104.1, read as the reverse complement.
ACCATTTGTGTTTTTATGTATGTGAAATTCCTCCAAACGTAATGTAACTGTTTTCAGGTATGAGTGGGTTATATTTAGCTCTGTAAACTTTCCTCAGGACTTGGTCTCTCCAGCTCCTTAATTTTTGTTACTCTTCTCCAGAGTTTATCTTTTTTGATGAGACCACTTCAAGTTCTGGGCATCCCAGTGCCAGAACCATATATAAAGCAATATCTAATCTTTGCTCCCTGACATATTGCTTTTGCAGTCTAAAATGGCATTGCTGTCTTTTTGGTCAGTATTGCAAAAAAAGATGCTGAATATAAATATCTTTGCCTAAATGTTGTTTTTCCTCAAGTGTCTCAGCTGTAAAAGTTCTTTAAACAGGTTGACCATAAATTGCTCTTTAAGATCTGTATGACAACCGAAGAAATATCTCTACTGTCCAGAAGTTTACTAAATCAAAGATGGTATATGTAAGAGTCAGTGCCTAATAGTGTAGTTAAATCTCTTATGGCCTTATTTTCGGAGGAGCTCAGTGCACTGCGCTCCTATGGGAGGTCAGTGAGAACTGTGACGGCTCAGTAGTTTGAGAATCAGTCCACTAAGTATTTCCAGCCTAAACCCTGACTTTTATGCAGGTGCAACTCATACTCAAACTTTCTATCCGTGCCGATAGCCAATAAGAAAACTACTTGTGTTTGTTTATATTGGAGAAGTGCCACGTACTTGGCTGAAGTGGGGGAACGATTCTAACTTGATTCATTTATGTATTATAATTACTGTAATGATCTGTAATGTAACTGTGTGGCTAAGAAACAGTGTTACGGTTGCATAGGGATCGTTCACACATTGTTTGGCGCCTTTGAAGCTAACTGGATCTGGCACTGTAAGAACATGTGAGTCTGTACTTACCCATGCTTAGAAATGTAATGAGAACATACATTGCTTAAGCTGTTTTTGGAAGTGTAATGTTTTTAAAGTTTTTTTTTCATGGTTTTACGGTGTTTTCTTTTTGTCAAGTTCTCGCATAAAAAAGGCTGAATTGTATAAACCTTCCATTTCACATGCTCATTTCTGCATTGCCTTCCCCTTGCCAGCACAGCCCTTCACCCTCATGAGGAGGTTAAATGCAACACTGTGAATGTTACAGTATATGGGTATTTAGGACAAAACCTTTACAATCCAGAATTCTGTCTGCTCTGCATGGATATTAAAGATCCGATGGCAACCTTCATAAGAGTCCCGGTTTACTCTGAGTGCCTCAGACCAACCATTCCTCCCCCTTCAGTTGTGCAGCCTCCTGTAGGCTGCTGTTATGACTGGTTGCCATCCTTTCCCCTGCAGATGGCTGCATTGCACATGTACTGTATGTATATCGTTTGTACAGAACTTTGGCAACCTTTAGGCCTATCTTAGTGCTGGTGCTATAGAAATTCTCCTGAAGGATGAATGGTGCTAAATAATACTGTTGAAACTTAGATGGACGCAAGTATTGTTTGAAAACTAGTCACTGAACACATATAGTTCACTTTTTTTAGTATGAAACACTGTACTTTAATAATAATAATAATGCATATTAACATCATGTATATTATTTAAGATTCAGTCCTTGCTGCATTTTTGGTCAGTTACTCTGTCTCGGCAGTGCTCTGAAACTGAAAGCTGGAGTTTTTAATTTAACCTGAGAGAGAGACACTTTAGAACTAATAAATAAAATTAAGGGTGAAGTCAGTCATGTACTTACTGGATAGTGGTGATGTGGGTAGGACCTCAGAGTTATTCAGACAGCCTCCTTTTTGTCTAGAAACCTCTTTGCATTTCATACTGTGAGGTTTAACATCTAGACTCTTTCAAACCCAATTGGTCTGAAACATTTTATGCTATCAGCCTTAATGTTGAAATTGGCTAGGTCATTTTAATTCTAGCACAAAAATACAATTCATTAGGAAGATGCAACTTATAAAATGTGTAGTTGCTGTTTTTACAAAAGTTAAACGTCCTTAATTTAGAAAGGGGACACACTTCTGTTTCAAAATGTTTTGAAACTGCTTACTTTTAGCATGATTGCTATTTTTGCTTAGCAGCTGCTTTTTGTAATGTGCATGTAGCTTTTGGACCCAGGATATTCAGTTAAAAATGTCTTGCCTCCTGTGTCTGAAAACCCCACTTGGGGGGAGAATATAATTTGCTACCCTGCAGTAGCTCACCTCATGACAAACAATCATCATTCAGGTTGAAACTTAATACACTTTGACTTTATGGATGTCTCAGACCCCTGGGACAGGTCTTCACTTGGGCTATCTGAACTGATGGGTTTTTGGCAATGGGAGGAGAATAGGTATCCTTCCTCAAGGCTGCCCAATAACCAGGAATTATTTGTATTTTGTCTTTTATACAATGCTAAGCACATAGTCAGCACTTGGCAAATATAATAAAGGTGCTGGGTCACATCCGGCTCATTGTGTTTGTGTCTCCAGTCTCTGCATTGTGTTACTAGTCTGGCTTTGGTGTGTGTTGGCTATTTTAGAGTACATTAACTAGCATTGCATATGTCTGATCAGCGATGTGCTTGGGAAGGAGGAGTGGTGTCCAAAAGCCAAATGTAGCAAAAGTTAGAAACCACCCGAAAGACTTTGTTTTGGATCTCCTGTGTCTGGAACAAGGCCGATTGTGTAGTTTGCTTTGCGAATAGCTATTTTGATAAGGAGCAGGGTTTGGTCAGTACCGGTGTTGGGCTGCTTAATGCATGGCAGTCTTTCCTGCCTAGCCTAAGGATTTTATCATGAATATTCCATTCAGGCAGGTTTTCAGTGCAAGTCTAGGGAGGCCATATTTATAGGAGAAACAAAAAGAAAATGTACCACCTTACTCTACACTAAAGGTAGAGTCCAAGTTTTTAGTGGGTTTCTGGGTTTGAGGCTTTGCTAGTAAATTTAAGATGTAAGTATGCCAGGGCATTGCAGCACATATGGGGTTTCACAATACACCTCTTTGGGGTGATTCCTTCCGTGTAACTGTACATTGTGATAATGGAGGAAGAAAATGTTGCACAGTGCTTGTATCCAGATGCATCCTTGCTCTTTAACTGATTAAATTGATTCCCGATGGCATGTTGTTATCTCGTGTTCAGGGCCTTCCTAATAGGGTTGTGATATGGGTGACACAAGTCCTATTTCAGAATTTAAAATGTTTGAATATTTAAAAAAAAAAAGTGCACTTTCAGCTTGGTCAGCCTTCAAAGCTGTCCCAAATTGTAGGTCTTGTTCTTGTAGGTGTGTGTTATAGCTCACATTTATTTATTTTTTAAAAAGTTGCATCTTCTGTCACACGTCTTCTGAGGATCTCCAAGCACTTTGCAAACATTTAAGCTTCACAGTACCCCTGTTGAAAATGCTCTCATCCAAGTTTTATGGTGTGTGTGTGGGGGGGGGGATATTGAGGCACAGAAGGGAAACAGTGAGTTCATAACAGAAATGGGACTACAGCCCTGAAGTCCTGGCTCCCAGCCCCATGGTCTATCCACTAGTCTGTGCTTCCTCCCACACAAGAAGATCACACAGTAAAGCTGGGGAAGGAGTGTATATGTTTTAAGTTTCATGTTCGTAATGTATTTCTTTGGAGATGTTTTTCTGGATTTAGCTGAGATGTACAACATAGGGTTGCATTTAAGATCAATGTTAATGCTTAACTTTGGCAGTGACCCTTATGAAATCATAAACTACTACTTTCCAGTAAAATTTAAATTTCTAACAAAGCAGCTGTTCATCTCACTTCATTTTCTTTACATTTTAAAGTGTATATTTGATCATGTGAAAACTCTCAAGTTCTCAATCCTAGAACCAGTGTATTGGGTGCAGGCACGAACAGTTCCTTTTGATATGGTAGATTTTACTTGTGTTCTGGTAAGATGCTTGGTAAAATTTGATACTTGGTTATTATGCTCTGGAAGACGCAAGTTACTTTAAGAATATATCTAATGTGCTTAACTTACAGTAAGTGAATAAACATACTTCATCAATTGCTTTTTTATTCTTTTCCCTTTCTCTTTCATTTGTCTATTCTCATGTTGAATGTTTGTATCATTTAGACTGAGATCTTTGGGGCAGGGACCATGACTCTAGTCTCTGTAAACTGCCATGCAAAATTATAGTTCCATATATGTTTGTTTTGATTGTAGCAATGCTAATTAGCATCAGCATTTTAAAATCTTATTTTGGTACATAAACAATTGTAAGGTACTCCTTGTATCCACCATTATGGTAACAGTGAATACTGTGTGTGCCTAACACTGTAATTCTGTTGCGTAGCTTGATGGTTTGGAAAATAACTCCTTTTTAAAGAAAGTTTGGCTGGCATGGGACATGTCTCATAAATGATCAGAAAAGCAGACTAGCTCAGAAAGACACCGATCAGCCTCGGTTTATATTTGGGGTGTATTTTTATGAATGCTGTTCAATCCTTTCTGAAAACCTGGCTCTAAACATTAGTGAATGGAATACGAGCTTCATATACAACGCACCGATTAAAGGATTGCCTCTATTTGTGAATAGTTTTGTTTGGTTTGAAGGTGGGATTGTCCTGAGGACAGCAAGTTTCTAATACAAACTGTTAACGGCTTTTTCCTCTCATGGACCCCGAAGGATGGATGTTCAAGATTTATCTTTTTTGTTTTGGTTTTTTTTCAACTTGTCTACGGCCAGATCTTCATTAGAAACTTTTGCTAGTATAATTTTGATTAAGGGTGTGATATTTTTGACATTTCTGTACTGGCAAAAGTCATAGTGTAGACGTAGTATGCTGTCAAAAACACTTGTTTTGTATATTGGCATAACCTGTGTTGACATTCTACATTAGGACGGTTTGCCAGTACAACTGTACTCATTTGTCCAGTATAGACATTGCCTGATTACAATATGCTGTGCTGTAGTTTTGCAGTAGTTCACTCCTATATGTACTGCAAGACTCAGCTGTGTTTTTGTTTTTTAACCGTCCAGGGGCACTGCTACATCTATAACTGTCATTACAACATGGTTGACTTTTGCTGGGGGCTGCAAAAGTGAGTTGTTAACGTCTGTAATTTTCTTGTATGCTTAAGCTTTGTGTGAACAATCTACAGATTTTGTACATTTAAATACTTGACTTTTATCAATATAGCCTTGTTCATGCTAAAAGTTGAAATACAATTCAACTCAATTTGGCAGTCCTGTGGGCTTGTCTCTTGCACTGCCTACTGTATGAGTTCAGAGAGGAACCCTATGGTTAATACATTCAGAAAGCAGACAGCATTCAGTATCTGATTCATACAAATTATTTTTCACCTCCTGTTCAGAGATTAGCAGCTACTAGGCCTGTCTGAGTTTTCCTGACAGGTTGGCCCAGCTCCTCACTTAAATGGCTCCATCGGGGTATGGTTACAGCTAAAGGTGATGTCTCTCTTTCTGTGCAGTTACATATCTATTGTTTCACTGCTTAGAAGAATGAAGGAATTAAACTTAGTAGTGATGAATATGGATGTTCTTAATGTGACTTAGTACTTATGGCGTTCATTTTCTGTATTTCTGTGGGTGTGGTGGCCAAGCAAGGAGTCTTATTCATGTAAGGATCAGGTTTATTATACGTCAGAGCTAGTGTGTGGCTCATAGTGCAATCTTAATATTGTTTTCCCAATGCTTCTGTGTAATAACATTTTGAGCCACAGTTTAATTTATGACTGCAAACCCTATGTTTAAGTAGTGATCTTTCGTTAAATATTGCGCACACAATTTGGGGTAAAGGGAAGAAAGGGGTAAAAATGCAAGGGAGACACTTACATGTTACTCTTAGCTTTGAAGTTGCCAGCATTAGAGTTGTATCATAACTTAAATATCGTGGTATAGGTTTTGTGCCTAACTGTTCCCCATATTAAAAAAAGATCCTATATTATGTGAGGTTAGAGAATGCACTAGTAGTTAAAAAATTGGAATCTTAGGCTATAGAGATGGATTAGGACCCACTTAGTCCGCTTCCTGCCTCACTATCGCCTGGTGTACATTTACTAATGTTAAGTACATCTGCATGAAATTCTCCCGTTCTACCTCACAGCCTAGACCATCTTATGACATAGTATTTCTGACATTTGCCACACCCAAGCTGGGAACTACACATACCCATCCCAATTTCAATGTACATATTTTTATTTTAAACAGCACAAGAAACATTTGAATGTACATGAAGTTAGAATAGACATCTTCTTCTTTAGCTGCTGTTCTTCAAGTAAAAACACCTTTAAAAGTAAAAGGCAAAGTCAGATAAACAACTTCAAATTCTTTGGCAAATGAAATATATTTCTTGGGCTGAAATTGCAAAGATGCCTAATGCGGTGTTGGGTGGTGTATAAATAAGTCACCTGTGTGATCATGAGTGAATAGGAAATTGACACCAAGTACTGTAAACAAACAGGTGTGCACATACTATGAGTTTCATAGTTATTTTAAGACAAAAATGCTTTCTTGGGAATTTTTAAGTGCCTAATCCTGCAACACTTACCTGCATGAACAGTCTCTTTGACTGCCATGGGGCTGCTGGATTTGACCCAAAAATTGCATCATCGTTGTACAGGTTCAGAATTCTTTAGCATCCTTAAGAATGTTCTTTCTTGAAACCTGAACCTTGAGAAACCACAAACAAAACAATGTGTTCATGTGTGTACTCAGTCTTTTCATGAGTAGTTATTTAAGGTCGGGCAAAAATAAATACCAAACTTTTTTTTTTCCTTTTTCAGTCTGCTAATGTTGTGCCAGTATCAAGATTGGGTGCTGTACTACTGGCCCTGATAAGATTGCCCAGTTTTCTGAAGGTCGACTTACTATAGAAGCCGAATTATTAAAATTCGTAAACAATTGTAATGCAAGAGGCTCTTATCAGTGGTGTTGAAGTTTCAGTTGCCAATTTGAGAATCTGTAATGTTTTGCTTTCATATTTGTGTACAACCGATATAGCATCTGGCACATTGATCTGATTCGATGCCAAATGCAAACCTGGGAACGGTCTTTAAAAACAAAGTTTGGTGTGTAGCTTTTTTTAATTTGACAAGTGGTATTGACAAGGCAAATGACTCCAGTATTATAGGCTGTGGACATAAGGACTCTGTCATTGTTGGCAGAGAAGTTCTGTAGTGTAACTCAATGTAGTATTTTGCATAAACCTATATCGAGGCTTGATCTCTCCAGAGGCCCATAAGAGACCACAGAACTATTCTGAATTTAGGCAATGTGTTCATTAGAGACTTGGGTAAAATACCAGATAGACTTCGCTTCTGGCCAATAAAAATGGCTTGGTTACAACTAAGTAAGTGTGTGTGTGTGTGTGTGTGTGTGTGTGTGTAAAGCTTTGTTAATTATACATAGGGGTGACTTTACCTACTGCTCAAATGCAGCTATTTCTGGGGGTATTGTTTTAACAGCACACACCTTTGCATGGTGGTTCTCTCCATTGGCATAGGAGTGTTCTCACCTAAGTACTGCACCTGCGCCGGTGCAGGATTTTTCAAACCCAAGCAGTGTAAGGTCAATGGAAGACATCTTCCATCGAACTGGCTACGCCTCTTGGAGAGATGGATCACCTGTGTGTAGCTAAGTCGATGGAGGAATTCTTCCATCGACCTTGCAGTTTCTACACCGGGGTTAGGTCGGTATAGCTACATGTCTCAGAGGTGTGGATTTTTCACACCCCTAAGAGATGGAGCTACACCGATGTAAATTCCCAATGTACAGCAGCCCTCACTCAGTTTGCTAATCTCTGCTTTGTGAGGGATCTGCCTTGAGCGCAGCACAAGGCAATCAGCTACAAACCAGTATCAGAGGAAAGTACTGAACTTCTTATGACTGATTTAAAATAGAAAAAAAATCCAACCATTTAAAATGTCACAAACTGAACTCCTAAAGGGAATCTTGATTTGACCACATGCCTCCAGTGATTAATCTGAGACCAGGCCTAATTCATTCACTCAGCATCGCTGCCATCCCGTCCCTCCCTTTTATTTAGTGCACTGCAATTTATTTTAAAAATCACGTATGACTCTGGAGAAACTAGTTTCCTCCAAAAGAGGTTATTGGTGCCTGAATATCACTCTTGCAGTATGTACAGAGTAGGACAAACCAAGTTAAAAATCCAATAACCAAAAATCCAATCATCTATCCAAATACAAAGGAGTGATCCATGAATCAGACTGAAACCCTCACCATGTAGTTCTATGATGTATAATTATATGCCATGTGCTGAAATACCTATGCGCAACAGGATAAGTGCAGGATGTACTAATAACATTTATTCTACTCTTCCTCATTCTTGTTGACCCTGTGGTTATTGTTACATTTTAGAAGTATTTCTTTTTTTTTTTTCCTTTCAATGCCAATAATAATTCTTTAACTTCATTTTGGGGCAGCATTCTTTAAACCTAAAAGTAGAATTGTGTCCAGATAATCCTTTCTTGAACGTCCACTGGGATTTAAAAAGTTTTTAGTTAGAGGAGCAGAGAAAAGCAACTGAAACTGAACTGACACACTTTGCGCCTGGTCTTTGGAGGACTTATCAGGACTGGATTCCCCCCCCGATTGACTAATTTAAACAATTGTAGATTTAAGTCTGGCTAAATAGTCAATTCTCAGCCTGACACAATCATGACATAAACTGCTTAAAGAGGATGTGATAAAAGTTGAGAAGACCTTCTGTAAAGTTGATTTGCTACTATAATTGTGTCAGCTGTAATAAGATCATGCTTGTGTGTGTACTTTTAAAAATATTCTTTGTTTCATATTTTGCAGTAGAAGTTGAGTATTGAATGAAACCAATTCCTGTGTGTACTAAGATAACAAGACTTCTGTTTTCCCAACTTTTGTACTCTACTTTTGAAAAGTATCATGGAAGTATCATGTCCAGAGGTTTGACCAAGGTACTGAAATTGAGGTTTGTTCTTGGCTGTACCTCATGCTCTCACTGTGTGACAGTTCCCTTGTGTTCTCAGTTTCTCATCTGTAAAATAAGACAGCAAATACTTACCAATGTGTCATAATGGTAAAGTTAATTAGCCTTTTTATAGCCTAGCTAATGTCTGTAAAATGCTAAGTAGCCATCATGACATCCCTATGAAGTGGGTATTTTAGTTCTATAAGGATAACTAACATGTCTGTAATAATTAAAAAAAATGGAGATATACCTATCTCATAGAACTGGAAGGTCATCGAGTCCAGTCCCCTGCCTTCACTAGCAGGACCAAGTACTGTCCCTGACAGATTTTTGCCCCAGATCCCTAAATGGCCCCCTCAAGGATTGAACTCTCAACCCTGGGTTTAGCAGGCCAATGCTCAAACCCCTGAACAGGGCTATTCGGTGCTTGACACAGGCACGCAGTGCTGAGATTGGGCTGGGGAGCTGAGAATAGGCATGCAGTCTTGAGTGGAGATGAGACTGTTGGGCTTATCTACCTGCACTGCAGTTCAGACCAGGGATTCTCAACCTGTCTGAGGCCCCCTCAACATGCTATAAAAACTCCACAGCCCATGTGTGCCACAACTTTTTTTTTTTTTTTTTAGCCTATAAAAGCCAGGACCAGCATTAGGGGGAGCAAACAGGGCCATTATCCGAGGCCCCATGAAGCTAAGTTGCTCAGGCTTCAGCCCCAGGTGGTGGGGCTTTGGCTTTCTACCCTGGGCCCCAGCAAGTCTACTGCAAGCCCTGCTTGGCAGAGCCCCTGACACCTGCTCATGGCCACCCAGGGGGCCTTGGACCCCTAGTTGAGAACCACTGGTTTAGACTACAGGGTTGCAAATTGTAGACCTTGCTAAAATGTTGCGCTCTACCTGCAAAATGTGGACTGTGTTAACGCAAACTAGGTACCTTTAGTTTGCAACAGCCGCATCCACAAAGGGCTGTTGGAGTGCAACATTTTGGTGCACTCTGGGATAGTCTACACTGCCAATGCTAATGTAGTCACGGCAGAGAGCTCTCCCAATGCTCCTAAAAAAACCCACCTCCACAAGGGGCGTCGCTCCCGGCACTGGTGCACTGTTTACACTGGCTCTTTACAGCGCTGAAACTTGCTGCGCTCAGGGGTGTGTTTTTTTTTCACACCCCTGAGCCAGAAAGTTGCAGCGCTGTAAATTGCCAGTGGAGACAAGCCCTCTGTGTTCACACCCCTGTAGTCCGCAGTGTGGTAGAGTGTAGATATAGTGGCTTTGTGGATGCTACAGGCACATACCTCTGAATTCAGAAGTGGAGGGAGAACTCCCATTGAGATGAATGGTACAATTTATACCTCTTAGAGCTGCTGTTTCAGGCTGTATACATCTCCATGGGGAGCTCTCATTCTGCTGAGAACATCTCATTGAGTTGATTGAGCCACTTCATACCTCCTGAGTTTATTTGGGGGTGTGGTGCGGGGGAAAGGTTAAATGTATGATTTTGGGTTTTCAGAGGTTTACGGTAAAGTTTAGCTATCCTTCACCTTCTAGAAGGGCACAAGGCAATGCTAAGCAACCTTGCACCGTGTGTCTGATTATGAACAAGCAAAGTTATGAGAAGGCATAAAAAGCAATCCCTCCTGTGATGTAACCAGACTTTAGTAAGCTCAACGGCAGCTTTGGGTAGTAGAGACCAAACTGGGGCTGAACTGACTTACTGCCCTTTTGTAGTGAATAGGAAGAGTGATAAAATTAAGTCATACTTTAGTTCTAGCTTTTAAAAAAAGCTGTTAGGATACCTCTATGAAATCTGTATGTTTTCACTGAGATACTTCATCCTCTCAATAGGCTGCCCTGAAGAACTAGCCAGTTGAACTTACTGCAATGAGCTGTCATGTTAATATGCTTATACTTGGTGTCCATGTGGTAGACAGTCAAGATAAAGAGGCTGGTAAAAATACAGTATCTTACAAATTACTTTTCATTGTAATGTGCTGCTGAAGCTTGAGGTACTGACAGGAGCTGAATACTTTTTGTATACACTTCTCATCTGCAGAGATGTAAAGATGCACCTGTATATTTGTCCTAACATGCCTTTCAGAAACAAATCTGCAATGGTGCTAATAAAGAGTACTTCAGACTGCTTAAAACAAAATGAGATTTTGTAAGCAGCATTGTTGTAATCTTGTCAAGATGAGCAGTGTTCATCTAAGTTTCATTTATTTATATATCTTACCAGAAAAAGGTAATTTAAAACAAAATTTCAAAGTTCTGCGAACTAGCAGCATTGGGCATTCCCTTACAAGTTACTTCAATATTTAGCAAAGTTCTGTAGCTGATTTGATGTCTTTATAGTGCCCTAATTTGTTTGGTGTGGCTGAAAATTAGGTTAAGTTTAAGTTATAGTGGATCCTTTTGTTTCCTGCTATTTGGTGTTTGTCTTCTATAGACGTGGGCCTGGTCTACACTAGGAGTTTGTCGAATTTAGCAGCATTAACTCGAATTAACCCTGCACCCGTCCACACAACGAAGCTATTTATTTCGACATAAAGGGCTCTTTACATCGATTTCTGTACTCCTACCCGACGAGGGGAGTAGCGCTAAATTCGATATGGCCATGTCAAATTAGGGTTAGTGTGGACTGAATTCGACGCTAATAGCTCTGGGAGCTATCCCAGAGTGCACTACTCCGTGGACGCTCTGGACAGCAGTCCGAGCTCGGATGCTCTGACCAGCCAGACAGGAAAAGCCCCGTGAAAATTTGAATTCCTTTTCCTGTCTGGGCAGTTTGAATCTCATTTCCTGTTTGGACATTGTGGTGAGCTCAGCAGCACTGGCAACAATGCAGAGCTCTTCAGCAGATGTGACCATGCAATCGCAGAATAGAAAGAGGGCCCCAGCATGGACCGATCGGGAAGTCTTGATCTGATCGCTGTGTGAGGCGATGAGTCCGTGCTTTCGGAGCTGCAATCGAAAAGACGGAATGCGAAGATCTACGCGAAGATCTCAAAAGCCATGACGGAGAGAGGATACAGCCGGGATGCAACACAGTGCCACGTGAAAATCAAGGAGCTGCGACAAGCGTACCAGAAGACCAAAGAGTCAAACGGACGCTCCGGATCCCAGCCCCAAACATGCCGTTTCTACGAGGCACTGCATGCAATTCTAGGAGGGGCCGCCATCACTACCCCACCAGTGTCTGTGGACTCTGACGATAGGGTCTTATCTACGGCTGCTTCCTCAGAGGTTTTCACGGACGGGGAAGATGAGGAGGACGAGGCAGTCGACAGCGCTTTCAACGCTGTTTTCCCGACAGCCAGGATCTTTTCATCACCCTGACTGAGATCCCCTACCAACCCTCCCAAGGCGGTAACCCGGACCGTGAATCAGGGGAAGGATCAGTAGGTAAGTGTTTAAAGCATTTATTTTGAATAGAATTGGCATGGTATGTTAGCAATGGGTTTTTCATGATTAGTGTGCCCTAGGCGCTTTAGTTTTTAGTCGTTGCCAGTGCAGCTACTCAAAAAGTCTGTCAGCATGTCTGGGGATAGAGGCGAAATTCTCCTGGGACATCTCCATGAAGCTCTCCTGGAGGTAACGTGCAAGCCTTTGCATCAGGTTCCTGGGGAGAGCGGCCTGATGGCCTACTCCATGGTAGGAAACTTTTCCGTGCCAGGCTAGTAGCTGGTACTCCGGTATCATTACCTGGCAAAGCATGGTGGCATACGGCCCCGGTGTTTGCTGGCATTCACGCAGCATACGGTCTTTCTCTGTCTCCGCAGTCCTCATCAGAGTGATATCAGTCATGGTGTCCTGGTTTGAATTAGCGGAATTTTAGTATGTGGACTGTTTGCCTGTTCCTTTAAATAACTCTACCCGGCGGTTTCCAGCCACGCGGTCGGGGCGGGGAGGCGAATCATTCATGCTGAGCGGTTCGCCGGCAGCATGCAGGGATTTTTCCCGAGCCCAGCCACGCGGTGGGGGCGGGGAGGTGAACCGTTCATGCTGAGCGGTTCGCCGGCAGCATGCAGGAACCGTTCACGGGTACAGCCGCGCCGTGGGTGTGACAGGGAAGAGTTCATGCCGGCCGGATCGCTGGCAGCAGGAAATGGCCAACGATAGGAGCAGTGCTTGGAACGTGAAAGGAGGGCGCTGCTGTAAATTAAGCTTTCAGCAGCCAAAAGTCTACGGCTTACCATGGTCTCCTGCAAGCCGAATTCCGTTGTCCAGCCCCGCTTGTGTGATCTGTACACCAAGACCTCAGGCACTCAATATAAGGACAGAAAATTCGACCTTGTAGTGACTGCACATGTGATAGGTGGTGTGCATGGTCTTGTTCACAGGGAAAGACTCTATTCATTGTTCGCGAAAATTTATCTTTCTGAGGAATTCACTCTCTTTTTCCCATCCCACAGCTGCGAGTGTCTCCCGGGCTACCCTGGCATCCCCCTCCCAGAGGCTGGCGCTGATCAGGTGGCGCAAAAAAAGAACACGGGATGAGATGTTGTCGGAATTTATGGTCAGATTCCAAACTGAGGCAGCACAGCGGAGAGAGGACATCTCTCAGTACCGGCGAGCATCCAGCGAACGGGAGGAGAGGACTGAAGCTCGTGAGGACAGGTGGTGGCAGGAAGACCAGCAGGCTACTCAGACGCTGCTTGGGCTAATGCGGGAGCAAACGGACACGCTCTGGCGCCTTGTAGATGTTCTGCAGGACCAGAGGCATGAGGACAGAGCCCCGCTTCATTCTATCTCTAACCACCCTCCCCCGCCACAAAGTCTCATCCCCAACTCACCCAAAGTCCCGGGGCGGCAGGGGCTGTGGAAACAATCACTCCACCCCTGCGGACTGCTCAAGTAGCAGAAGGCTCTCATTCCCCAAGATTTGATGGGTCATAGAATCATAGAACCTCAGGGTTGGAAGGGACCTTAGGAGGTCATCTAGTCCAACCCCCTGCTCAAAGCAGGACCAATCCCCAATTTTTTGCCCCAGATCCCTAAATGGCCCCCTCAAGGATTGAACTCACAACCCTGGGTTTAGCAGGCCAGTGCTCAAACCACTGAGCTATCCCTCCCCTCCGGGTCCTTTCCTTTCCTCTCCTCCCCTCTCGTCTCCTCCCCTCCAACCGCACCCTGCCCTAGCCACCCTCCCAGTTTCATCCCATAACTGTGAAGTCCTTAATAAAAATTACTTTTCTGTGAGGTATTGTTTCCTTGATTTTCTTGTAAAGAACGGTGTATTTGAAGGGGGGGAAGGGGGTTGGTAATTGGAGACGATAGGCACCTTTACCAGGGTACAGACAGGTGCAGGTTCACCAGAAATTCACACTCACATTGCAGCCATTAGGCACCCTGGTCAGTCTGTGAGGTGGTTTTTCATGTTCTGTGGGGAGGCTCTGAGAGTTTGTGGTGCGGGAGGGCGGTTACAGATCTTATGCAGTGGTCCGTAGCATGGATGACAGAGCCATGCAGCAGGGGATCTGTAACTGCCCTCCCCAGCCACAAAGTCACATAGCCCCACCACACAGAGTCCCAAAAAGGAGGGGTGGCAGGCTCCGTTGAAACAACCGGTCCACCACTGCGCACTGCTCTAGGAGCAGGAGCCTATCATTCCCCGAGTTTAGAAGCGTCCTTTCCATCACTCCACCCGCTCCCCAACCACAGTGTGCGTCCCAGTTTCAACCCTTTACTGAGATATCCTTAATAAAGAAGACAGTTTTAATGAACAATGTTTCATTTATTTTATTTTTAAGGGTGTGTGGGAAGGGGAGGAAGGGGTTTGGTAATTGGGGAGGATAGGCAACATTAACTGGGTAAAGAAACGGAGGCAGGTTCAGCTTCTGCTTAAACAAACATAATAGTCACAGGTTACCATGGTCCCTCTGGAAGCTAGCTTTCAAAGCTTCCCGGATGCGCAGCGCGTCTCGCTGGGCTCTTCTAATCGCCCGGGTGTCTGGCTGCGCGTAATCAGCAGCCAGGCGATTTGCCTCAACCTCCCACCCCGCCATAAACGTCTCCTCCTTGCTCTCACAGAGATTGTGGAGCACACAGCAAGCTGCAATCATGATGGGGATATTGGTTTCGCTGAGATCAAAGCGAGTCAGTAAGCTTCTCCATCTCCCCTTCAGACGTCCAAAAGCACACTCCACCACCATTCTGCACTTGCTCAGACGGTAGTTGAAGAGCTCCTTTTCAGTGTCCAGGGCGCCTGTGTATGGCTTCATGAGCCAGGGCATTAGCGGGTAGGCTGGGTCCCCGAGGATCACTATAGGCATCTCCACATCCCCAACAGTTATTTTGTGCTCTGGGAAGTAAATACCTTCCTGTAGCTGTCCAAACAGACCAGAGTTCCTGAAAACACGAGCGTCATGAACCTTGCCCGGCCATCCGACGTTGATGTTGGTAAAACGTCCCTTATGGTCCACCAGTGCTTGCAGCACCATTGAAAAGTAGCCCTTTCGGTTAATGTACTGGCTGCCCTGGTGGCACGGTCCCAGGATAGGGATGTGAGTCCCGTCAATAGCCCCACCGCAGTTTGGGAATCCCATCGCAGCAAAGCCATCTATGATCACCTGCACGTTTCCCAGGGTCACTACCTTTGAGAGCAGCAGCTCAATGATTGCGTTGGCTGCTTGCATCACAGCAACCCCCACGGTAGATTTGCCCACTCCGAATTGATTCGCGACTGACCGGTAGCTGTCAGGCGTTGCAAGCTTCCAGAGGGCTATGGCCACTCGCTTCTGGATAGTCAGGGCTGCTCGCATCTGGGCGTCCTTGCGCTTCAGGGCAGGGGACAGCAACTCACAAAGTTCCAGGAAAGTGCCCTTACGCATCCGAAAGTTTCGCAGCCACTGGAATTCATCCCAGACCTGCAGCACTATGCGGTCCCACCAGTCCGTGCTTGTTTCCCGGGCCCAGAATCGCCGTTCCACAGCATCAACATGACCCATTGCCACCAGGATGTCTAGGGTGCGGGGTCCCGTGCTTTGTGAGAGGTCTGTGCCCATCTCTGAGTCAGTGTCCTCACCGCGCTGCCGTAGCCTCGCCCGATTTCTTAGCATCTGACGCTGAAAAAGGTGGACGATAAGGCACGAGGTGTTTACAATGGCCATAACTGCAGCGATGATCGCAGTGGGCTCCATGCTCGCGGTGCTGTGGCGTCCGCGCTGTCAATCAGTAGAAAAGGGCGCGAACTGATTGCCCGCCGGCGCTTTCACAGAGGGAGGGCGGGAGTGAGGGTTGACTGACGATAGTTACCCAAAACCACCCGCGACACATTTTTTGCCCCAGCAGGCATTGGGGGCTTGACCCAGAATTCCAATGGGCAGCGTGGACTGCGGGAACTGTGGGATAGCTACCCACAGTGCACCGCTTCCAATGTCGACGCTTGCCCTGTTAGTGTGGACTCACAAAGTCGAATTACTGTCCTTAGGGTGGATACACGTTCGACTTTGTAATATCGGTTTCACAAATTCGGTTTAAGTAAAATCAAACTACTCTCGTAGTGTAGACATACCCTTGGAAGTTTTTGCCAGTGTTTCTCTCAGAGAGGTTTTCTTAATCAAGAAGCGCAAGAAATTTTTTCAGCCTGACTCTCCACTGATCATTCCTCGTGTTTTGCATGCATATTTCAGAGTCTGCATCATAGCAGAAGAGGCGTTGAACTTTGAGAATTCCTAACAGTCTTGGACATTGTGGTTTTAAAATGAGTAGTCATGCTCCATTCGAGGAAAATATTGACGACATTCTCAATAGTCTAAAATAAGGCTGGGGTGTTGTTTACAACTCTAAGTCTCCAGTTGTTGAGATGCTGGTGGCATTGCTACTGCCACAACTGTGGGAAGTTTGTTTTTGCTTGTTTTTTGTTAAACAGCTCCTCTTTTGACTCTGAGGATTACCTTTTTAATCAAACTTCATTGCATTCAATCTTTTTTTCCCATGGTTTTCCCCTTTGATTTTGAAGGCTGGAATTTAGTACATACTGAACTGGTATGTTCAACTTGGAAGGACCTATTGTATTTTGAAATTAGGCAGCATTTTAGGAAAATATGTATGAAAGCTGTGTTGTGGAAATACTTAACTTACAGTATTTTACAAAGGTAAAATGTTCTATGCCCTGAAGATCTGGTAATCTAAGTAGATAAAGCAGAAGAGCACAGGACAGCAGTTGAAAAAAGATACTGTGATGGTCTTCTTGATTATGGGGGATTGCTAGGAGAGTTTCAAAGGAGTGGAAGATGGTGTTTGGGGATAAGGGGAGACTGCTCCAGGAGCTGCCTGAAACAGAATAGAAGACGACAAAAACAGTAAAACGAGAGGATTAGAGTGAGCGTATATGGAACTTTTGTATGAATGTAATAATTTCAAGATGTATCTACCAGTGCTGGGTTCTGAAACTGAATTTTAGTGAGGCTTGTTTTGCCAAATTGTGGGATTGTATACCGTAGAATTTGAGTCCGTAATATCATAAATTCAAGCAAGACTTAAATGTTGGAGGAGGGGAAATGTCCAGACAAATAAACTATTACTGTTTTGAAGTGTTTGACCAAGAGGAAGTAGGGTTTAAAGTTGCTTCCATGAATGTATTATTCTAGTGGGAGGGCACATCCTGGTAAGTGGTTATGGTGGGCTCTATGGTCCTCCGCTTTGGCCGTTTGTCAAACCAGTCAGTTATTTACCATGAAATGTCTGATCTAGTGGGGTAGTTATTGTTGGCCTAAACCATGGATAATAGAGAAGATGTCAAGAAAATAAAATGGCTTAAAAGTTGCAAGCTGTAAAGATGTGATGTTCTCAATAGTAACCAATCAGTGAGCATTATTATGGTCTCCATATTCCATTAGTTATAATTTACTGCAATTTCAATTCACTGGTGACAAACTCTTTTTCCTGTTTTCATTACATCAGTTTATACCTCAGTTGTTTTTAATGTGCCTAACACAGAAATGTACCAGACTGAGTTCACGGAACATAGATCTCAGTATCGTGCCATTGACAAGCAATGGGTCAACTGGAGTGCACATGAGAACAGTCACATAAGTAGGATGGCAGTAGGGCTGCCAGCCCTTGTACTTCAATACAGTTGTGACAGGATCCCATGTGGAGAACAAGTGCTGGTCTACAGTAGAGTTAGGTTAGCTTAAATTACATCACTCAGGACTGTAAAAACAAATTTCACTCCCTGTCCAATGTACTTATGCCAACCTGAGCCCCAGTGTAGACATTGCTAGGTTGATGGAAGAATTTTCCTGTCAACCTAGCTACAGCCTCTCGCAGGATTTACTGTAGTGACAGAAGAAGCCGTTCCATCGCTGCCATAAGTGTCCATGCTACAGCAGTGCAGCTGCAGCATTTCTAGAGTGGATGCACCCCAAAACTGGAAGGGGAGCAGAGCAAATATGAGGGGAATTGCATTAGAAGGAAAGAACCAGGCTAGTAACGGCTGCAAATGAGGATAGAGACTAGAGGACCAAAGTAGAGGAGACTATAATCGCCCATAATGTTTATGAACTGAAGGCCTAATGGCCCATTTAATTTAATTGCTGGAATGATCTCTGTAAGTTACTTGTCTGGAATGCAAAGCGCTTCCTAAATTGGCTACAAAGGAAAGGCAGATTTAGGTGGAGCTGGATAGGAAGGAGCAGAAGTAACTGTCGAAACATTAACTTGTGTAGATTGTAATGTCATGTATGCTAAGATTTCCCGAAACCAATATACCATGTCTTTTCATGGTATTATGAGAAATAGAATATTATCACTTGCATTTACAGCTATTACAAATCTGAAGGTCTGGTTGTGGTATTTGTGACCGTTGCACCCAAAATGTGCTAGAAATTGTACAGACTTGTTGGAAGACGATTTCTGTCATAAAAAGCATATTATCTAAAATTTCAGAAAACAGTATCTGAGGATAAGTAATGGACATATAGCAATACATTTAAAGCAGTCTGGAAAGCTTATATTTATTGTCTCAAGTATCAGAGGGGTAGCCGTGTTAGTCTGGATCTGTAGAAGCGACAAAGGGTCCTGTGGCACCTTATAGAACCACAGACAATCTGTTAGTTTATAAGGTGCCACAGGACTCTTTGTAGCTTATATTTATCGTATTTATATTTATTTGCTGGACTTTTCCACTGCGTGCATCCGAAGAAGTGGGGATTCACCCACGAAAGCTTATGCTCCAATACCTCTGTTTAGTCTATAAGGTGCCACAGGACCCTTTGTCGCTTCTACACATCCAGACTAACACGGCTCCCCCTCTGATATATTTATCGTGCCATTCAAACCATAGGAAGTATTTTCACACTGACTTCCCGATGCAGCTCTTTACTTCTCAGTTGATCTGACTATTGAAGTCTTTATTCCATGCAAGTTTCCAGATGGAAGGTAACCACTTCCTGTGAGGTCCAGTTTAGAATTAAATTCTTCAACCTCTGTGTATAGGGCTCCCCCTCTAGGGGAAAATCAATAATGCACCATTCTTATACAGTACCTTCCAAATGAGGATCTCAAAGCATTGTAAATATCAATGAATTAAGTATCCCAACTACTCTGTGAAGTCGTTGCCACTCCTGTTTTTAGATAGACTGGCCAACTTTAAACATGAAAGTATCTGGCACTACTACCAAGTCTGTACCAAGAAACTCACAGATATTTAGCCTATGGGTGAAATAGATATGCTTTGTAATGGTTGATGGTTCTGGTCCCAGCAATCTATTTACAAAGCAGGTGCCCCCAGGGGGCATTGTGTTTGACAGTTTTGATTATTTTATCTGAATGTTCATCCTGGATTCTTTGGGCACAGGGTTTAATATCGGTATCAAAAGGAGTGGATAAGAGCCTTTTGCTCCTGGGCAAAGAATTGTTGGGAGGGAACCGCTGGGTCTTTGAACAGCAAGGAGGGTTATTGTAAGGAATTCTCACCTGGTGCATATACTTGATGTCCATTTTGAAATTCTGTGAAATACATCTTTAATATATCTAGGGTAATCCGTTATGAAGCTTCACTGATTCTGGTCTCTTTGTAAACCAAACCTAGGACTTGAGTCGTTTACATTTAAAAGTTAGGTTGACATAGCTACAGCACTCAGTGCTGTGAAAAATTCACACTCCAGAGCTCTGCTGACCTGATTGCAGGTGTAGATGCAGCTAGGTCAGTGGAAGAATTCTTCTGTCAGCCTAGCTGCCGCTGCTTGGAGCAGTGAATTACCTACAGTAATGGGAAAAACCACTTCTGTCGCATCTACGTTATGGTGCTACAGCAGCTGCAGTGTCATTGCTGTCCATAATACAAGACATGGGCTTAAATCTTCCAAAGCTAAACCTTTTCGTTAGTGAGAATCATTTCGAAGTGTTTCAAAATAACAAACATCCTGATTCGGGGGAAAAAAAATGAATTAAGGAACTGCCTTTTATGGCTATCTGAAAATATAATTTGGAAAGCCAGCATGCTTCCCTTAACGTTTAAATAAATTGTTTACTCCTGGAAATCTCAACAGTGAAATTAAATGAGTAGAGAGAAACATATTCAAGGGAAGCATCAATGGGATATTTTCAGATCTTCCAAAAGAATATAGAACTTGGAGACTGTTCACTAGAAGAAAAAATTCTGTAGGAAAAAACCTGGACAAATCGTTGGGATGTTTGTTTCTTCCAAAGTGTGTTTTATCAGTTAGGAATCTTAGCAGCACGGGCCTTTAAGACCGTGACTAAGACAGTGGACCCCACTAAGGGAGAACTTGAGAACTGCGTTTTGAAATTATTTTTGTTTTGTGCAAAAACATGAGGCCGATCGCAACTTCCACTGGCTGTGGTTCACCGTTCCAGGCCAATGGGGGCTGCGAGAAGCGGCGGCCAGCACATCCCTTAGCCCAAGCCGCTTCCCGCAGCCCCCATTGGCCTGGAATGGTGAACCGCAGCCAGTGGGAGCTGCGATCGGCTGAACCTGAAGACGCTGCAGGTAAACAAACTGTCCCGGCCCGCCAGCGGATTTCCCTGACAGGCTGCATGCCAAAGGTCGCCGATCCCTGAGCTAGAGTAAAGCCATGTCTATACACGCTACCACTTATGTTGGCAAAACTTATGTAGCTCAGGGAGTGTGGAAAAAACACCTCCCGAGCGACATAAGTTTCACAGGCATAAGTGGTAGTACGCACAATGCTATGTTGGCGGGAGAGCTTCTCCTGTCGACATAGCTACTGCTGCTCGTGGCGTGTTTTTATTATGTCTACGGGAGAGCTGTCTCCTATCGGCGTAGAGTGGCTACACGCACGATCTAACAGCGCTGCCGCTGTAAGCTCAGTGTAGACATGGCCTAAGACTGGTTGGGAAGACATTTAAGTTAAACCAAACAAGCTACTCTTTTACCCAGTTTTTGTACTGGTAAAAATATTTTGCATAGGGATGCGAATATTTTTTACCCAGATAGTTATACCGGCTCATCTAGTATAGAAGCTGTTACACTGGTTTAGCTTTATTCCTTTTCCTGCACAGGAAAAGCTGTACTGATAGAAGGCACTGCATCCACCCTGGGGGGAGAAGGGGAGGTTGTCCTGCTTTAACTGTACAAGTGTAGTTAACAATACTATTTCTGTAGGTAGACGAGCTTTTTATACTGAAATGATTGTTCACACTGAAGTTTGCACTGGTTTACTTAAACCAATTTAATTGAACTGATGCAGGTTTGTGTACAGATAAGCCTTAGGTGTTGTGATGAATTCTCCATCACTGGAATCTTTTAAATCAAGATTGGATTGGTTTAAAGAAAGATATGGTATAGTTCGAACAGGAATTATTTCAGGGATGTTTGACCTCCTGTATAACACAGGTTGTAGGACTAGAATAGATGATCACAGTGGTTCCTTCTGGCCTTAGAATCTCTCTCTCCATACGTACAACTGACTCTGAGGCTTGCTCTAAACCAGGCCAGCACAACTCGTAAAGCGGCGAGGGCCATATTACTCCAAAGAAAACCGCTGAGGGCCGAAACCCCCCAGCCCTGCGGAGACCCCCCGCCCAGCACCACCCGCTCTGCGGAAACAACCCCTCCTCCCCAGCGTTGGGGTGTGGAAGCCTGTAGAGGGGGAAAGAAACAGTGCGCATAAGGTGACCAGATCACAGCAGTAAAATAGGACCCGCCTACCCCCCCTTCAACCTCCCAGGAGTCACTATATTACTGCACACAACAGTCAATCAATACAGTTGTAGATAAATCTCTGCAGTATGCATTTTTGTATAACTTTTTATATGACTTTGTATTGAACCTTGGTAATATGTTATAGCGGGCCCCTAAGGTACTATAATTAAGGTAAAAGAAAAATGTCTTTTTGCTAGAAGTAGAATAAGATCTTCCCCCCACTTTGTATTCAATTGCCCTGTTGAATGAATGAGGTGTGAATGAGGAAGGCATGGAAGTCCAGCACCTCCAGACAGCTGCAACCCTTGGAGAGGGGATGGGAACCAGACCAAGGACAATCAAACTTGTCAAGTGGGCTGACTAGAGAAGAGCAGACATACTGACGGCCTCGGGGCTTAGAAGCAAGCACCTTCCTTTGGGAACACCCTCTTTGTAGCATTGGGACAACCCCCAGCCCAGAGACAAGCAGCAAAAAGGACCAACAGACACAGTCCCAGATTTTGGGCTGCACAGTGAGCCCACCTACTCAAGCCCACCTTAATATTTACTGAGCATCCTTCACAAATATGGTAGCACTATTTGTCCATCTTTCTGAAGTATTGAATATGCTTATCTAGAGATCAAGGAAGCTATATTCATCACTTTACCAGTACTATTCATAGAATCATAGAATATCAGGGTTGGAAGGGGCCTTAGAAGGTCATCTAGTCCAACCCCCTGCTCAAAGCAGGACCAATCCCCAATTTTTGCCCCAGATCCCTAAATGGCCCCCTGAAGGATTGAACTCTCAACCCTGGGTTTAGCAGGCCAATGCTCAAACCACTGAGCTATCCCTCCCCCCTCATATTCACTTGTGTCCATAAGAGGATTTTTGTGTTTGTTTTTTTGTTTTTGCCTATCCTGCGTTTGACAGGAAGAAAAAACAAAGCCTCACTTATTTTTATTATTCCTCTTACCATGCAAGCGTATCCTTCTGGCCCTTCAGAAGCTAACAAAAGCTTGTTTAAAAAAAAAAAAAAAAAGTCTCGGCTGATGTAGCTCAGCATGCTAAAGAGGTCTGATGCTGTGTTTCCGGTGCTTTATTCTCACATCTTTTACTGCATCTGAAATTTTCACTGCATTGGAAATCTTGACAGGGATGAATTCGGGAGTTGATTAGCCTTGAAAGACCTGCAAGTGCTGTGTGTGTGGCGCTTCTATTGGTACTGTCGATACAAGAAATAAATGCACCTGAGCATTGCTGCATTTATACAGTATGGCACAGCTGTTTCATTGTAAAAGGCACGTTGGGCCCATCCACACTACAAAAAGCTACTGTGTTGGGGGACCTAGTTACAGCGCAGCTTGGAATTGTGTTTTAGGCCCTTGTCTAAATTCAACTTGCGCCCTGGCTTAATTAAAGGTGTGATTTATTTTTTTAAAATCTATTCTGTTAAATTGGTTCAAAAGGCTCTGTGGATTCTCCTAATTGGATTTAAACCTGGTTTATGTGGGTTTAGCTTGTATTAGTAAATGTATAGGTGCAAGCTAAACAGATCTAACCAGTTTTAGATCAATATGTGTGTCCACATAAAGGTTTGCCCTAGATTTTCAATCTGATTTTAAACTGCTGCGGTTTGTCTGTATGCCAGTCCTTAAACGAGGTTGACCTGTGTAGTAACGAGGTGTACAGTGTAGTCATAACTAGGTACCCCAAGATGTCTGCTTTCTATAGCATAAGCAGAATACACTACGTATCCATTGTAAAAAGTGAAAAATCAAGGAAAGACAAGAAAAGCATGGTGTCCCATAATGGCTTATTAAGAGTAACAACTTTTTAAAGTGTGAATGTTTTGGCTGTAGGAAAGTCTCCAACAGTTCCATTTAATCTGGGCGTGTGGGTAGACGTTATTTGTCAGTAATTCCTCTTCTTATATTTTGTGTGTGATCAGAAAGATTTTTTTTTTTTTCATTGTAAGAGGTGGTAGCACTATCTCTCAATGAGTGAATGAGACTGATATTGATCTCTGCATGTAGTGTTGTAACTGTGTTGGTCCCAGGATATTTAAGAAACAAGATTGGGGGGAGGGATAGCTCAATGGTTTGAGCATTGGCCTGCTAAACCCAGGGTTGAGAGTTCAATCCTTGAGGGGGCCATTTAGGGATCTGGGGTAAAAATTGGGGATTGGTCCTGCTTTGAGCAGGGGGTTGGACTAGATGACCTCCTAAGGTCCCTTCCAACCCTGATATTCTATGATTCTATGAAGATAGGTAAGGCAGTATCTTTTATTGGACCAATTTCTGTTGGTGAGAGAGACACACTTTCGAGTTTACACGGTGATGGAAACAATCGCTTAGGAATTAGTGAGGAACTTGAGGTGGTAGAGGTTAACCTCTGTTGTGATTGTCTGGTTTAACTTCAATGTTGGCTCACTTTAAACAGAAGTGATGGTATCCTATCTCACTCAAGGCAAATTTGGGTTCAGAAAGTGAATTAAGATAATATTTGCGGTATAGCCAAATCTGAAGCCAACAATAAAACAAGTCTCAAATACTGATTTATCTGAAGCTTTTCGGGTCCTGTTTACAGTGTTAGTCATATGAATCTAACAGAGAAACACTAATGGGAGTCGGTGGGGGGAGAGAGAGATTGGGTAGTTTATTTTCAAAAGATGGGCCTTGCAAAACGTTTTTTAAAAAGCACTTATTTTCTTCATCTGTTATCTTGAATTAAAAAAACCCACTAGCGAGATGTTTGTTTGCATTTAACCCACTTTGGTGTTTTGGTTGTGGTCAGTACTTCAGCATTGTGCTAATGTGTCTTGAAAGTGAAACTGACTGAATTAGCTTTTATTTATGCAGGACAAATTCAGTGTGCGAAGTAAAACTGAATACATAGTGAAAAGGACATTTTAAAATAAAGGACATTTAGACTCTGTTTAAAACCAGTTTAAAAAAAAAAATCTTAATGTTATGCTGACCCATTTCCATGTGGATTTCTAGTGAAGTGTGTGTTAGGTAAACTGGATTTTGAAGGGAAGAGATTAAAACAAAATGTTCTCTGTGAAGCATCTCTGATTCTGTGGATGAGCTTCCAGGGAGCACAGAAAGGATTTAGCGTCCACTGGTGCATCCTGCATGCATTGTAAATGTTGTGCATATTAAAACCAGTCCTAACACTTTTTTGCATTAGTGTTTATTGCTTTTACAGCAAGCAGGAAACCCTACTCATGGGTTACATTCCTCAATTGAGCTAATCTTATTTATAATATGATTTAGACAATATGCGTAGATGAGGCGATGGTAGTTCTTGTGTTTTGAGACATTGTCTGGGAATCAGGAGATCCTAGATCTGCCACAAGCTTCCCATGTCACCTTGAAGCAACCACCGAATCTCAGTGCTTTGGTTGTCTATCTATTAAATAGGGGGGTGGGATTGAGGGGGGTGGGAAGGATGAACATGTTAATACTTGTGAAGCAATCTGATATTATTTCTTTAACTGCAAAATTATCTATGACTGGAAGCTGAAGCTAGTCAAATTCAAATCAGAATGCACATTTCTAATTGTAAGGGTAATTAACTGTTGAAACAATTCACTAGGTGATATGGTAGGTTCTCCATCACTTGACATCTTTAAGAAAGACATCCAGGTGTGATTTGGTGATGTGCTATAGTTCAACTACAAGTCATTGGGCTGGATGTAGGAATTATTGGGTGAAATTTGATGGCCTGTGCTAAACAGGATGTCAGACTAGTTGACTACAGCAGTCCCTTCTGACCTTAATCTCTGTATGAACTATTGCTTTTAAGGCCGGCATGTGTGCTTGTGCTTCAGTTCTTTGAGGTATTTGTTGTACAAATAATGGGCATTGGTGTGGTGAGTAGAAAGCACTCTTCTCCTAAACAGAGTTTTGAGACCTTGGTCTAGTTTTGTCTGGCTTATGAGATAGTGACCTCTAGTCTGCATGGGGCAGCTCCAGCCTGCCCTCGCTGTAGCCATGGTGATGGTGAAACGACAAGTAGATGTGTTTGTATGCAACACACAACCCGAAAACTAATGAGGGGTGTGGATGTTTCTTCATTTGAACCCTGGCAGTTAGTCTGCTTAAAGTTCATTACTGTGTCTTTGGAACTGAAGTTTTCCATTTTTTTTTCACCTCTGAGATACTGACATTCGTTTTGCATGAGGGAGTTTTCTAAGTAACTGTAAATGCTCTGAGTGAATGGGTGTAGGCTGTTTTTGCTTCTTTTTTCTACGTTTCAAAGGTCAGTGCTTTGCTATGTAACTTTTTAAAATATTGCTGAAACCATCAAAAGGAAATATGAGATTATCTTTGGTTCCAGCAATACACAAGCTCTCATCTAAAAGCTGTGTAAACACTGAATATAGCATCTGTCAGAGTTTAGGTGGCATGTAAAGGATAGGAGTGTGTGACCCAGAGCTAGAATGTAGAGACATTTCTATACCTGGTTATCATAACCACAGCAAGGGTCCCCCACATATTACCAGCAAAAAATTTGCTTTATACTTGCATATTCTAATGTTTCTATAGCCTACAAATGAGGACAATCCAGAAATTACACAAGTGATAACAAATATTGTGGCTTTTCCATGTGTGGAGTTAATCCACGTGTGATTAGCAAACACACAATTACATTAAGACAGAGAAAAAGACAGAAAATTCAAAGTTAATGCTTGCTTGTTTGCTTACTTTACTTAGTTTGAGATCCTTTTGCCATTTTGCAGCTTTGCTCATCTTTCATAGGCCTAACATTTTTCACATTTGGTAGGGTAAATGGGTTAGTCTGTCTTGGTAGAGTATTGGAAATATCTTATTCATCAACCTTGCACATCTTGATTAATAAGATCAACCCCCCCTCTTAATTAATCCCCCCTCTTAATTAATCCCCCCCCCCCGATTTGTATGCCAAGTTTCAGTTTAGAATGAATTTTTCAAACTGTTTATATTCCCTGAAAATAGAAGTTTGAAAATAGCCCCTTAGCTACAGTGCTGCTTAATCTCTCCAGGATATTTGCTTCGTCCAAACTTCTGTGGATGCATGCTTTGATTTCTGGCCTAGAGGAACATAGCAAATCTGGATTTGTATGTATAACTAGGAGGAGCTCACACCTTACATGTGGCTTTTCAAATCTTTGAAACGGCTTACATTTAAATTGCATAAATCTTGTGTCTGGACTTAAATTTTTTAGGACTGGCTTGTTTGTTTGATTCATAGGAAGAGATTTAGCCATTGGAAAGATCTTTTTTGGTACACCTCTTTCCAGAGGCCTTTCACTGAGGAGAGTAGTGACTTTATGGGTAGGTAGAAAGAGATCTTGCACGGAAAATTGCAAAGGATGCTAAGCTGATTCATATTTCCACCAAGCTGAAGTACATCATCATTGTCTTTACAAGGTGGACTTGGAGGGTTTTGTAATAGCAAAATTTGAATGGAAAGTTTTGCAAATAAAGCTCTTCACTGGCTATTTCATAGCTTTATTAGTGTTGTGTTTTTTTTAAAGCAAGTGCATGCTGAAATGGTTTTTGCCTAGTACAATGTTTGATTGGTAAACCATTCTAGTCCAAAGGAAGGATAATTTTTTAACCTGAAAAGTAGTTTTTGTACAGACTGCATCTACTAATGAAAATCAGTTTGTTCTCATTTTTTTCTTGTGAATTACAAACATGCTTTGAAGAGGAATGTCTCTACATGAGAGGTCAAGGATGTACTGCTCTCAGTACAGATAGAGATAAAATCTTCCTGCAAATTCTCTAGATAAACTAATTTATTTTGAACTACTTGTCTACTGTTTTGAAATAAGTCCTACTCACTAAAGGAATGGCTTTTCTTAAGTTAGTCAGCTTTTGTATTCCTTTAATTAGTAAAGCCACTTCTCTGTACACTGAATATTCTTTGCCTCACACTGTGTTTCTGGTTTTGGATAACATCTCATTTCGGTTTAGTTAAAAAGTTCTGGTATCACAAGCCATTACGGTTCCTGTCGCATAATTTAGGTGTGTTGAAACAATTAGGGTTCTGTTCCAGGAAACAGGAATAGCAACATAATTCATATTCTCTATCAATTAGTGAACAGTCAGGCAAGCAGCCGCCTCTAATCCTGAAACAAAATTAGTTTTTAAAAGATGAGAATGAACCATCTGCTATTGGATACTTCCCAGTTTGCTCATAGCCTGCATTGCCAGGCTAATTATTTTATACTTTGTAACATGAGCTGTGTACATTTCATTCTTAGATTGAAGACTAAGCTTTGATCTATGTCCCAGCTGTTTCCAACTGCCTGCAAGGAATTCATGATCACATGACCCTGGATATGGATGTCGTCTTGTCGGATTTTGTTCGCTCAACGGGGGCGGAGCCAGGACTGGCCAGAGACCTACTTGAAGGTAAAGAGTGAGTGATGGGGTAGGAACAGTTAATTCTTCAGTAGGTTCTGTATTGGTATAAATTATAGAAAAAGGAGTCAAGAGAAGGGTAGGTAGGCAGGCAGGCTGTCAGTGGGGGTAATACTGCACATATTAAGATTACTTTTGTAGCACAGTTGGTGAAATCTTGGCTTGATCTCATGTTCCATGTCGCTACAGTAATGAACCTCAAATGATTGCTAGGGGTAGAATGCATAAAACAAAAGTATAGTGTTGGAATATGCCTTTTATTCTTGCGTGATGCACACCATAAGCAACCATCTAAAGGACTAACAAAAATCAGTTTGATCAGAGGTGTTTTCTAAAGCTTGGACAAATTGTAGTGGGAAAAGAGCCTTTAGTGTAGTTTCAGTGTACTCTACCATATGGCTATTTCAGTCTTCCGTGAGTGATTATGTTGTGGAGGTGTGAATTACACACACCTCTTTTGCCTCTGAACTACTCACTTGCAAACTGTTCTATTACTTTGCCCTAACCTTGATCTTGGATTAAGACCTTATACAAATGCAGTAAACTTGTCTCATCTCTGAGTATTCATCTTCCATGCATTTAGTAGGTGGACAGCTTTTTATCCTAAAAATTGCAGCCTTCAGAAATGTACACAACCATGGGGATGTGTTGTGCTTTAGACATCCAGATCCCAAAGCAAATAAAATCTGAATTGTAAAATCTAGTTTGGAACCGCTATTTCTCATTACATTAATTCTACATTTCTTATCAGTGTATGAATATTAGCTCTTGCCTACGGTTGTAGTTCTGATAGCATGCAATTTTTGTGGTGTTTTTTGTTTCATAGAAGCATAGTGTAGGTCACTGGTTCTTAACCAGGGGTACACAAACCCCTGCAGGTATGCAGAGGTCTTCGAGGTACATAAACTCATCTAGAGATTTGCCTACTTTTAAAATAGGCTACATAAAAAGCAGTAACAAACTCAGTACAGACTAAAATTTCATACAGATAATGACTTGTTGATCACAGTATTTATATTCCAGTTGATTTATTTTATAATTATATGGTACAAATGAGAAAGTAAGCAATTTTTCAGTAATAGTGTGCTGACACACTTTTTTTTGGTATGTTTGTCTGATTTTGTAAGTAAGTAGTTTTTAAGTGAGGTGAAACTTGGGGTACAAAAGACAAATCAGACTCCTGAAAGGGATACAGTAGTCTGGAAAGGTTGAGAGCCACTGGTGTAGGTTAATCGTCTCTCTTTGTTATGAAAATCACTGTTTATAATTTTTGCTGTTTAAAATGACATCACACTTCAGTCCAGTCTCCCATCTAATATTTATAAACACTTTCAACCTGGTAGCAGAGTACTGAGCGGAAAAACGAGCAAGTTTTCTCCCAACCTCTGTCAATCTTAACTATAGATATTTTAAAAATTCCAGTTTCGGGTAGGTAGTACTTCAGTGTGCGTTTCTTAGTTATAATCAAGTAACGATGCTAGGATGCAACTGTTTTTTGTTCTTTAATGGGACATGTCAGTTTACTACTAGTGCTAACGAAGATGGGACCAGCTGTCAGTATTTTTACTGCTGTCATGTAGCCCACTTAGAGAAAGGCTAGCCAACATTTCAAGAACATCTACACCAGGGATCTCAAACTCAAATCACCACGAGGGCCACATGAGAACTAGTAAATTGGCCCGAGGGCCACATCACTGAAACCTTTTCATACAAGGATACCAAAGTATAGTCAACAATGAAAAAAATGAAGAGTAATATAGTATTCTATTAAAAGTCAGTATTAACTTTTAAAAAACTGTAATGCAAAGAGGGGGTTTTAATAAAATTATAAACACTCAGTAATGTTTGGAGCCTGGCTGCCAGTGGAGTTGGTGCCTATGGGGGGCCGCAGGAAATAACTCCGGGCCGCGTGTTTGAGACCCCTGATCTACACCCAACTTGCACTAGTTTCTCTGTGGTTACTACCACTTGGAGCTACAACAGTAATGAGGTACAGGCCCTAAAATAGTCAGTGTAGATGCAAATTGCTTCACCTCTTAGCTCCCATTTTCCCTCTTGATAATGTCCCTCGAGGGCTGAGGGTTGGCTCATATTCATATATAGAGAGCTTTTGCTCTTCAAATTACTTTGGGTGATGGGCAAAGTTCCCATTTACTTTACTGGAGCCAGGATTTCACTTTGTGTTTACAGATGGTAATATTGTCTAGAAGGAAGTCTGTCGAGTGTGGGTTTTGTGGTGTGTTTATATATCTTCTGGTTTCTAATTTAAGTTAGTGTTTCATTTTAGGGATTTTGAATGTTGTCTTTCAGGGGAAATATTTTAGCTTGGGACGGAGAGGTACTTTATGATTTTTCTCTCCCACTCCAATACTTGTGTAGTTATTTATTTTTGACGGCTGTAATCTTAATTAATTTTCATAATGCACTAGCAGAACTGCAGTCTTATCTGTTTTTTTTATTTGCATTATCATAGTTCCTAAGAGCCTCAGTCATGGCCCAGGATCTGTGGTGCTAGGCACTGTGCAAACACAGAACAAAAATAGTCCCTGAGTTTGCCATCTAAGTATAAGATGAGATAACAGAGGGGTACAGAGAGACCAGCAGGGAAGCAATAAGACCATGTGGGTCAGCACGATAGACAGTGGTCTCAGCACACAATCCATCTAAATGTTGTCCAGTCTTTGTCGGCACTGCAGCAAAGGAGAGTTTTGAGATGGGTTTTTTGAAGGAAAATGAGTGTGTTTTGTGGATGTTTGAGGCACTCCTCCCAAGTGTGAGGAGTAGCATTGAAGAAAGCATGAAGTTGCCTGTTTGAATATTTAACAAGCGAGTGATGGAGGCTGATGACACACAGGAGTTGACTTTTTGATGCTGAATGAGAGATGATAGGTAGGGTTGGGAATAGGCCGTGAAGGGCCTTGCAAGTGAAGACAGGTAGATTGTTTGATATGATGGAGAAGAGGGAGCCAGTGGAGGGATGCAAAGAGAAGAATGACATAGTTAAAGCGGCGGGTAGGAAAATTATCCTGGCAGCAGCATTCTGAATGGATATGATGGGGACAAGATTGCATTTGTCAAAACCAGGGAAAAGGATGTTGCAGTAATCGAGATGCGAGGTGATGAGAGTTGTAGCTGTGTGGATAAATAGGAAAGGCGATAGCTTAGAGTGAGATGTTATGCAGTGTGTAGTCTGTTAATACAAGATCTTATTTAACTGCATTTGCTGATCAGTGTTTGAGAGGTGGGGCAAGGCAGCTAAGCTGATTTTGGTGGGGATTTGTATGGTTCTACTGTATTCTTTTGGAATAGGAATATTTTATAAAGTTAAATTTTCCAAAACCTTGACAATTTAAGATGGGTGAAAGTATGCAATATGGCCCCTTTTGTGTATAAGAGCCATATGCTTGTGTCCGCTATATGGAGCTGAACATATGAATTTCAAGCTGTCTGACTCTGATTACACATTATCCTGTATCTTAATTATTACCTTTCCTACACTCAGACACACAGCTACAGTTTTTATACCTGCTTTGTAGTTTGATTAGGATCTAACTTTACTAATGCTGTTAAGAGTAAATGGCTTTGCTTGGCAAGACCTGGTGTTAAGTTTCAGGTGTAAGGATTTCAATACAAAAATAAAGAATCTGGAAAATACGTCATTTGGCAAGATCATCCATGCTTAATGTTTTAAGTTCTTTTGTCTTCCAGTTAGAATGTGCACTGTTAGATTTTCTTTTTGTGGCCTCCAGAAACAAAATATTCTGCAGAAATAGTTGACAGATCTCAGTTGTCCATGGTGAATTTCCTTTTTGTCTCCACTGAAGTTCTAGCCTCTGGAATACCCCTTTATTTTCAGTCTGATTATTCGGATGTCAATGCAGTCTGTGTGTGAAATCTGATTAATTCATGTTGCCATTTGCTTTCAAAAAACATATGGGTATGAGCTACTTAAACCACACTCACTTTTCAATGAGAATGTACTTTATGCTCTACTTAAATAGAGCATTATCATTCACAGATGTATATTAAGTTATAACAGAATATTTAAACAGTAGTGCCCAGTGGAGCACCCGTTTCTATAAAATAACTGCATGCAAAATTTAGTTTCTACAATATTTGTTTACATGTCTACCAAAATTACTTATGCAGTGGTGTTGTAGCTGTGTCTGGCCCAGGATATTATACAAGGTGTGTGAGGTAATATCTTGTATTAAATTGGTGCAATGAAAGATCTTACATCACTCATCTTATCTCTCTAAAATTACTTTACTAATGTGTTATAGTAAGAGTTTACTTATATAAATGTCTGATAGTGGTGGTGGTAGATTAAAAACGGCAATGTTGTGATGAGGTCAAATCTAAGACTTTACTGCTAATCTAGGGACAGCTACAGTTTGAAAGACTAGTGGCACCACTGTCTTCTCCAAATAGTTTGGGAGTTTGTAGGACACCCTGAAGATAAAATCTGGTTATGATTTTGTATATTTTCTTAGCTTCATAGAATCATAGAATCTCAGGGTTGGAAGGGACCTCAGGAGGTCAGCTAGTCCAACCCCCTGCTCAAAGCAGGACCAACCCCAACTAAATCATCCCAGCCAGGGCTTTGTCAAGCCTGACCTTAAAAACCTCTAAGGAAGGAGATTCCACCACCTCCCTAGGTAACCCATTCCAGTTCTTCACCACCCTATAGTGAAAAAGTTTTTCCTAATATCCAACCTAAACCTCCCCGCTTCCTTATTTGGCTCCTTCCCATCCTTGTCTAGTTCAATATTTTATGCACAAGATAAAATGTACTTTTTCAATAATAAAACTTGAGTCTGGAGTACAGTTATGTAAATCTACTTGTATTAAGCAGTTCATTGTACTGTATAATGCTGATGACCTGAAGGAACTGTAATGTTTCTTGTATAGGATCTATCAAGTTAGCATATCTGTCTCATCAATTTGTGAACAGTTTGTATGTTAGTGATGTATTATATATGTGAAGTTTCTTACAATTGTGGGCATATGGAATACAGGGTTGGTGTGAATTTTTGTGTCAGATTTTTTTCAATATATTTGGACAACTTTTTAGTTCTTGAACTATTAATTTAAAGTAAAACGTGAGCAGTTGATCATATCTGGGGGTGGTTAACAGGCACTTGTGTAGTTTAACTAAATTTTATCAGTCCTCATGCAGGCTTTTATTTAGAAAGGAGAAATGCAGTTTGTAGCAGCAGAATATAAAATTGTTCATGCGGTAGAAGGGTAACACAATTATTGTAGTAACAGAAATGAGCACACTTATCTCCTCCAGGTTAAATTCTAAATTTTGCTTTTTAAAACTTAAACATTTCCAAGTTTTAGGAAATAATTACTCAATATTGAAGAATGCTGTTAACCCAATTTAATTGCTGCTAACTGCAGATGAGGCTTCATGAGGAAAACCACTCATGACTATTTTCTTTTCATAACATTTGCAGTGGGTATCAGTCTGATTCAGATGGAAAATTTGAACCATTATTTCAGGCAGTCTAGTGATTTTAGGATAACTGGCTATTTTTTGTAAGAGGATACTCTACAATAAACACTGTAATGGTTGCTGGTCTTAGTTTTTAAGCGGTTTAGTGTTGATCTATAAAATCTTTTATAGTCTTTGTTTATATGTGTATCAAACTTCCTCTCCTTGTATTTTAACCTAGCAGCTATCATTGGCTGGAAGACTTGGGTTGACAATACCTACATATTTGTTTGTAGTGTTGTTGTAGCTGTGTTGATCCAAGGATATTAGAGAGACAAAGTATGTGAAGTAATTTATTAGACCAACTTCTGATGGCGGAAGGGACGAGCTTTGAACTTCACAGAGCTCTTTTTCAGGTGTGGGGATGGTAACCAGAGTATCAAAGCTAAATATAAATTAGGACAGTTTTTTTTATTTGTGATCTCCTTCATGTGTGAATCCGCTTATGCTTAATCTGTCCCAACTTGTATTTAGCTTAGACACTCTGGTTACCTTCCCCAGATATGAAGAAGAGCTCTGTGAAGCTTGAAAAGTTCTCTTCCACCAGCAGAAGTTGGTCCAATAGCAGATATTGCCCTCACCTACCAATAGAAAATATTACCCTCACCTACCTTGTCTGTCTCAATCCCTACAGGTGTATGTCTGTGGACAGGACCCTTTACTCTGCCTTTCTCTTTAACTCTGACGGAGCTAGAGTTTCATCTTCAGGCCAAGGCCTGATTTAAAGGTGCTGAGTTCCTGCAGCTTCTACTTGAAGCCAAAAACAAGCCCCTAGGCTCTCACATATTTGGCTTTTTGTGCTGGGGAGTTACTGTGTCAGTTAATACTAGTTTAGCTGACTTCACAGTTTATTCACTTGTTTTAAATATAAATGAAGTTTGACCAACAGCCGCATCTTGTAACTTTTAACATAAATCTGGTGAAAACTTAATTTGGGCGGCAGTTTCACTGAACAGCTGTATCTGTCTCCATCTTGCATTTAGAATAATAAAGTTGTTCAATGCGGAGTCCACTTAAAAAATAAAATACACTAGCTCTAGCTATTAATTTTGCTTTTAGGAAGGAGAACTTCACTGTGAATACTTAAGAATCCTCACAACTGACACCTTGTGGGATCCTTCCATATAAACTTAATGTCTTGTGAAAATAGGGGAAAAAACATTTGGTGAATTGTTTGGCTAATATAGAAATTCAGAAGTTGTAATAATAGTTGAGTATTCACAGATGTGTATTGCAGCTTCAAGAGCTGAGAAGTTGGAGCAATTTTAAAGTAGAAATTGTTGGGTTTGTATGTTTGCGAGTGAGGCAGATTTTGACTCGTGACTGAGTTAAATTTTGATTTAATGGGTTAGTAAATTCCTGATGCTGATTTTTTTTAAAATAAAAAGCTTGACTCAAAAAAATGATCATTTACCAAGCAGATTGCTGTGCAGAGTAGGTCACTAAACATGATCAATTAAATCTCTCAGAAGAAGTTAAACACTTCAGAAGCATATTTGCCTTAGGAAATTAGATATTGTGAAACTTGCTTTGATTTGGCTTAGAATAGATCATGGACAATCTGCAGTTTAACAATTTTTCTTGTAGTGAATGTACTGCATATGTTGGTTTTCTTTTAAAGCAGTAAATGAACAATGAATTAAGATTCTAGATAGGTTAATACATTCTCAGTATTGCAAGTTCAACATACATAATAACCCACTTGGGGGCATCTGTTTTTTCTATATCTAAAATGACAATTATTTCTAAAAGGTCAATTTATTGGCTACTGGAAGATTTACATGGTTTAATTTTATATTGATAAATTTTATCTGTGATCCTTTCTGATTGGTGGATAGTATTAAAATGAAGAGAACTTGCTTTAAAGATACAGTCAATCCCACTGAATTTGCTGTTGAGCTACATTGTTTCTCATTCAGGTGGTAGTGCATCTGATTTTTCTATAACATGTTCCAGCTAACTAGTGTGGCTGGCAACTCTGATGCTTTCATACTTTGGTTTTGTCTCCTGGTTTGTATTGGGAGAAATTTCTTCTCTCCTTGACATGACTGATCAGAACCTTCAATTCCAAATAAATTGTCAACTTTTAAAAGAACTGAATTTGACCATTCATGACTATTTGATCCCAGTGTTGCCCTGCAGTAATGTGGATGATGAATGGGAAGCTGTGTGCTGTTAGCTTTATTGGAGAGCAAATGGTGCTTACATTGTAATAAATGTCTTAAATACACTAGGCAATATTAAGTATGACCTCAATCAGCTGACCAGCCGGTCTGCATAATCTTCAAGCATAGAAAGTGCTTGGTGAATGTGAAGGAAGTTTGAAGATCAGTGCAGCTTTACAGACAAAATAGGCATCTTTCAAAGTGTGAAATTGACGTAAATACTAAAAACGGTTAGAAGAGGCTTTCCCCTGTTCCGTCTTTTACTCCTAAGCATATACAATGCGTACTATTGAACTTTAGGCTTGGTGGCTGTTTCCATCACGGTCTTCATGGTTTATTTCCAGGTTAGAGTTAGTGTTTTGATAACTTGCATTTAAGGCATTCCTCTGGGGCGTATGTTTCAAAAATGGTTTAACTCTCTTTTTCTCTAACGCTGAGTTTTCATTATACTTTCCGAACTAGGTAAAAACTGGGATGTGAATGCAGCACTAAGTGACTTTGAACAGCTGAGGCAAGTGCACGCTGGGAACCTGCCACATTCCTTCAACGAAGGGCGCAACTTTAAATCGTTGGAAAAAGAAGCCGCTCGACCGGTGCGGCCACTGCTCCAGCGGCAAGATGACATTGTTCAAGGTAAAGCAATATTTCTAGATGATTTTCAGGTGGATCATGTTCACACTCAGTCATGTGTCAAAGGCGAACGAAAGCCTTTTTAAAATACAGTGGGACAGATTCTGTCCCCTTCTTTGGCAATATAGGGGATGGAATCTAGCTAGGGGAAAACTCCCCTGAGGCAGACACACATTGTAGGGCCACTAGAAGTGATCCTAAGCTGGTGATCCTTGCATGCCTCAGCATAGGTGCTTACTGGGGAGTGCTGCACTGCTGGATTCAGGGCTGCATTGCTGTCCATAGGCAGCCGAGAATGAGATACTGAAAGAGCATTTGAGCAAAAAGGGGCCATTCCGACTTATGTCAGAGGCTGTTTCAGCACCTGCTGCAGCCCAGAATTCACAGGTTGCAAAAGGTGGTGAGAAGCCAGGTTTGCCCCCCACGTCCAGTGGCTATGCCTTTTTGGAAGTGAAGCATAGAAACGGGGCCTAGTCAGTCTTCAAGTGGTTAGTTGATGATAAGCTGTATTTGAGTGCCGAATCCAGAGCAGAGAGTTGTTGACTTTTCCTTTTAATCTTCAAGCTGGAACCCCTTCTAGGTCTTTTAAAATAGTGGTTGTTCCTTAGCTGCCACTAGTCCAGGCTGCTGTTATCTGATAGTGAGGCTCTGTAGAGTCCTGGCGGTTTGTGAAGAGTCTGAGAATCACTTCATTGCAGTTGCTTTTCACTTTTGTGGCACTTTCCATCTGAAGATCTCAAAGCACTTTCATGAAGTAAGCCTTAATTCCTGGTGGGTGAAGGCTTCAAGTTTAGTGTTGGATGTGGAAATTGAGGCATAGAGAAATGAAATGACTTGTCCAGGGTCACATGCTGAGGTAGGGGCAGAGTTGGGAGTAGAACTTAGGACAGAGTCAAGAGACCTGTGGTTTAATGAGTAGGTTATGGTTCTTCTCCACAACCCAGTTTTTCTTTCCTTCCTTCCCTTTTGGAATTAGAAGGGCTTGTCAATTCTATATGCTAGGGCAATTCAGATGCTTGCCACAAAACTAAAACGCCAGTTGAAGACTATGTAAAAGTGTCCAGGAGATACACAGAGGCCTTATCTTCACAGCTTAATGTTTCTTCTCTTCTTGCTTCAGAGAAACGTCTGTCTCGGGGCATTTCCCATGCTAGCTCCACCATTGTCTCTTTGGCCCGCTCCCACGTCTCCAGCAATGGTAGCAGTGAACATCTGCTGGAGATGCCCATTTGCACTTTCCAGTTACCCGATCTCACCGTGTACACGGAGGACTTTCGCAGCTTCATTGAGCGAGATCTCATTGAGCAGTCTATGCTGGTAGCATTGGAACAGGCTGGTAAGTGTTACCCCGATTTTTTTTTTCTTAACACTAATGTGGTGCAGTGGTAGCAATTTGTGCCAGTGCCAACTGGAATGCTCTGGTTTACAAGCTTCTGGCGGTAAAGAATGGAACATGTTATAGGGATGATGCACTCCGTATCTACGAAGGATAAAGTTGTTTGATCCTCTCTCTAGCATGAAAACAAACCATAGAGTTGAGAGAAGTCCATAAACAGGCTTCAAGCTGCTTTGTTTGTGTGTGTAGGCACGGTATGCATGTGATCTGTTCACGTTGTTTCTAAATATTACTGTGATGGGGTTCCTGCTGGTCGTCTTGGGGATCAGCTCCGTAGGTCGGTACGCTCGTTCCCGGTGGGGTCTCACCTGCCGTCACTTCTGCTCCTGGACCCACGTCACTCCAAAACCCGCAGCATCCTCTTCATGGCGCAGCCCTCTGGCCATGCCCCAGTCTGCGCTCTGCCCTTCCTGGGGGGCCAGTACTGCAGTCCAACTGTCCAGGCACTCCCTCGAGGGGGTGGGGAGGGGGAGAGAAACCTGGACCCACCCACTATTCCAGTTCCTGGCCCAGGGACCCTCTAGATGGCAGCCACTTGCTATGTCCCCTCCAACCTCACAGTACATTTCCCTGGGCCATTTTCCTGTGGCCCCAACACCACCTTCACCCTTACCTCAGGGCCTCAGCCTGCCAGTCTTAGCAGCCAGCTCTCTAGCTTTCCCCGGTCCCTGCTCTGCTCTGTCCAGGGTGCTGGCGCTCCTTCCTCTTGCTTGGAGCCTGATCTCCCTCCTTGAGCTCCAGGCAGTTACTGACTCTGCTCTGCCCTGCAGCTCTTCTTATATGGGCCTGCCAGGCCCTGATTGGCTGCTCTGCACAGCCCCGCCTCCTATTGGCTGCTTTTTGCACAGCCTCCCTAGGGCTCATTAACCCCTTACAGGCCAGTGGGGTGGATGCCCCATCACAATTACCCAGCAGTACTCCTACTTCTCCCGCACCTAAGATTTCATTTCTACTGTGTACTGTTTCTTCAGTTATTGAGGTGAGAAAGGAGGGAGAGGTTTTTACCCAGTATATACAATAGCAGATCACAATTGATCACTGTCGATCCATTTTTAAAATGCACGATTTGAAAAAAGATGCATGGTAACTACCTTAGTGCAGCAACCTGAAAATGCACATGAAACTGATGCATAAGTAGTGAAAGAAGAGCTGCTGCATGCTAAACTTCGGTTTCCCTGAGGAGGCACTGCATAGTGAGTGCAGGTATGTTTATGGTTTCAACGCACTATTTCCCCGATGAAAGGTTACAATGCAGTCTGCAAGTAAGATTTGGTTTGTGTGTGACAGAACGCACATACGTTACCAGGGCTTCCTAGAGGGTGGAAGCATGAAATGTATAAACCAACATGTATTATGTATTATTTTTGTGTTTTTTAATTTTATTTTTATTTTTTTTTATATTTTATTTTATTGAAGCACCTATGAGCCCTAGTTGTGGACCCCGGACCCCATTGTGCTAGGCGCTGTACATTTACAGAACAAAGACAGTCCATGCCCTCAAGAGCTCACAATCTAAGATAACGAGAGACCACAGATGGCTACAAATAGACAGGAGAGTATAAGGAAACAATGAGACAGTATTGGTCAGCATGATAGACATTGATCTCCACACTCCAGCAGCCAGAAAATTTGTGTCAAATATCACCACCAACAGTGTAGACATGTTTTATGTGTGCACACAGGGTAGATCCTACATCTCGGACAGGAGTGGATGCTTAATTCAGATATTGTACTGCTTTAATAAAAGCATTTGGAGGTGGGGTGTAGGAAACCCTGAATAAAGTCAGAGAGGGGACTAGGGAATTCTGATGTCTTAGAAGCTTATTACAATCTAGGTGAATCAAGCTAATCAACTTGAGATTTCTTCAAAATCCTCTTTTTAAAAGGAGTCTTGGTCCGAGCAGAAGACTTGAAGATAAGGTCTTCCTAATTCTAATCTGGTTCTAACACCCACTTGCTGTCTTAATTTTTTTTTTTATAATCTCTCTGCACTCTACCTCTCCTTTTTTGCCTGCACCACCAATACACATTTCCAAATAAAAGACGTTTTCCTAAGTAGGTAACATACATTTTAAGGTATGTCAAATTTTAGACCTAATCTGCTTGAGTGTGTCTGTAATAAATATTCTGAGGTTTTGGAAATTGACACTTGATACAAGTGATATTGTTACTTGTGGCTTTGCTATTCAGCAGTTGTGAAGCCATCCTTTCTAATGAGAATAAATTTAACGTATCCTCACCCGGGGTCATATCTAGATGGATATTAGCTATGCATTTTTTTAGTATGGAATGTGTGTTGACACACACATGATTGAGGAGGATTTTATTTCAAAATGTGACTGGATGACTCAAATGTAGTTTATTCAAATGATTTTGCAGAATTTATATACTCTAGAGCACATGTTACATATCCATTGGTTAGACCAATGACCCGGGAGTGAGAACTTCTGGATTCTTTCCTGAATTACTATGGTGTTAGGCAGTGGAAAGATTCCCATTGACTTCAATAGAGCTGGAGCAGACCCGGGACTGTAATAGGGTAATACCTACCAGATTGGAGGGGTGATAGATTGAATTAATAGATGTCTGGAAAGTGCTTTGAAGATGAAATGCAACTACATTCTGTATTTATTTATTTAATTTAAATACTGTACGTGTTTTAATATAGAAATACCCTGTTTATTAAACAACATTTTAAATGTTCCAAACTTAATTCAGAACAACATTTGTGTTTCTTTCTCAGATTTTAAATTAATTCCTTTATTATGAGTTTAGTGTGCAGTATCCTTAGTGGATGACATAAGCTTAAGGTCTAATTCTCAGTTAAATAAAGGACCCTTTGCTCTACTGGGAAGTGTAATTTACAACCACTTTAAAGTTTCTTTACGCTGCCAGAGTGGTGAAAACAGGCCTTATTGTAACTGAGGGCTTGTCTAGACTTAAAACAAGGCAGCTCTGTAGTGCTGCAGTGAAGACGCTACCAATGCTAATGGGAGGGCTTCTCCCCGTGGTGTAGGTCAGTGGTCCCCAATCTTTTGAGGGTCGGGGGGGGCCCCCCTGATCCTGTCCTCTCTTTCCCACTCCACCAGGGCCGGGAGCGGTGCCATGGCTCCGGGGGGTGGGGGTGAAGGGAAGGGACGCAGACAGGATAAGGGGGCTGCACCTGGCGATATGTCTGGGGCCAAGAACGGAGCTGTAGCCAGGGGTTGAAGCTAGAGGTGGGGGCGCTGCTGGGAACTGAGCTGCAGCCAGGCTGTGGTGGGAGATGGGAGCTGGGCCCCCGGCCGGAAGCCAAGGCGGGGGACGGGGTCAGGCGCAGGGATGGCAATTGCAGCTGGGGGTGGGGCTCCCAGACCCCATGGGGGCTGGCCTGGGCCCGCTATGTCCCCCTCTGTATTTTCCTCCATGCCCCACAGTTTGTGGACCTCTGGTGTAGATAATCCACCTCCCCAAGAGGCAGCAGCTAGGTCAACAGGAGAACTCGCCCATTGACTTAGCGCTGTCTACACTACGCGAGTGTAGGCTGGTTTAACTGTGTCGTCCAGGGTGTGGATTTTCACATCCCTGAGCGGCGTAGTTATACCGACCTAATTTCCTAGTGTAGACCAGGCCTGAGATGAGAATCAGGCCTTTTAATACTCCCCATTCTGAGCATCCTGAAGCACTTCATAAACGCTAATGGTCTGAATCTTACTACACACCTTGGAGGTAAGGAAGTATTTTCCTTCCTTTACAGCTAGAGGTGAAGTTACTTGCATAGAAAACTGTGGAAAAGCAGGGAATAGGCTCCAGATCTTCTGTCTTCCAAACTTGTTCCTTAATCACACAACCATCAGTCCTCCCTAGAGATCAATTGGGCAATGCTGAGAAGCTTTTTATAAAAGCCCCACCGCATATTGGCAAGAAAACCTCTGCTTTCTTCTATTTATAAATTACGGTAATACATCTGTGAATTGCCATCTGTAGGCAGACTATTAGAAATTGCTGTATGATGAGTTTAGAACTAAGCATGTCCTGTCATTGAATGCAGTTTACCCTACTGATGAAGCGTCAGTGAGTGAATGGCAAACAGATGCCTTATGCTCAGAATAGAAACCTCCCATTTGTTAACGGGTGATAAGAGAAATCAATGCAAGACTTCCACTGGCCTTAATAAAGGTCTCTTTCTATCAGGATGATACCTTTTTGCCTGGGTTTAATATACAAACAAATGCATTCACACTTCTCCAGCCCATCCCCCAAAACACTACATATCATGCATTTTCCGCTTTCAGAGATTCTGCAAATATTCTGGCTAGACTGGCTGTTACTGGAGGTAGGTTCACAGTTAAGTCATATTCATTGCTAGTTCAATATTGTTTCAAAAGGGTCTCTAATGGCTCTCTGGGGACTGGGATCACTCAGGGAATTTGTAATATATAGCCTCTCCAGTTCTTGCTGGTCCGGTGCCCATGCTGCAAACCCCACCCCTTCATCCCCGATCACCTTTTGTGCTAATTGGACCCTCTGTTGGCATTCTCAGTGGAGAGGCTAACGATTGAATGGGCCCTGACATGGAATTAACCCCATCGAGATGGTTCCTCCAGGGTTAAGGCACATTGGTCAAGCTGCGGGTGAAGTTTGTACTACACCATTACCTCTACTGTACGTTTTCTATAGATACAGGACTTGTGTCTCTGGGGCTGTCACTCAGCACCTTATATGAGCCTTAAATTCACGTCACTTTCTGAAAGGTTGAAAAAGTCCTGTGTTCAAGAAGAGAGGTAACTGTAAATGCGTCAGTACGTTGGAATAGGCTCTCATCATAGCTGTCAAATTTCAAAGGTAAAAAATGTTCAGACTGTCAAATCCGTTTTGTGTGGGCTTTCCTAGCTTTGATTAGGAGAATCAGTGGGTGAGTTAACTAATATTTAATATATAATCAAGAACTAGAAAAAGCAGAAACTATGATTAATATTTAAAAGAACTCAGCTCAGTATAGACACCAGTTCTCTTAATTGCACTTTCCAAGCTGTCCTCTCTATTCATTTCTTTGCTCTCTTAACCTACTTTAAATTTTGATTCCACCCAGCACACCCAATGCTCAGTGATTCAGTAGGAGGGAAAAATGTGCTCAGCAGTAAATGAGCAATGTGGAGGTGGGCGTTGATGTTAAATTGGTCACATCAGTCTGAGACGCAAGAGGACAAGTAACTCGTGGTAGTTACTGTGCTCTCTTGTTACAGAGGAAGGATGGTCTTGTGGGTAAGGAAGTGGGACCGGAGTGCTGCATTCAGTCCCTGGCTCTGCTACAGATTCTCTGGACCATGAGCGGCTCCCTTGATTTCTCTGTTGCTCAGATCCTCATCTGTAAATTGGGAGTGGCAATGTCTGTCTTTCCACCCCACCCTTTCTTTATCTCAGGGGTGGGCAAACTTTTTGGCCCGAGGGCCATATCTGGGTATGGAAATTGTCTGGCGGGCCATGAATGCTCATGAAATTGGGGGTTGGGGTGCAGGAGGGGATGGGGCCTCCATCTGGGGATGTGGGCTCTAGGGGGCTGGACGTGCAGGAGAGTGCTTCGGGCTGGGACAGAGGGGGTTCTGATGGTGGGAGGGGGATCAGGGCTGGGGAGGGCGAGGGCTCTGGGGTGGAGCTGGGGATGGAGGGGTTGGGGGTGCAGGAGGGTCATAGAATTGTAGAATATCAGGGTTGGAAGGGACCTTAGGAGGTCATCTAGTCCAACCCCCTGCTCAAAGCAGGACCAAGCCCCAATTTTTGCCCCAGATCCCTAAATGGCCCCTTCAAGGATTGAACTCACAACCCTGGGTTTAGCAGGCCCAAACCACTGAGCTATCCCTCCCTCAGAGGTGCTCCAGACTAGGATCGAGGGGTTCAGTGAGAAGGAGGGGGATCAGGGCTGGGGTAGGAGGACGGGGGTGCAGGCTCCAGGCGGCACTTACCTCAAGCAGCTCCCCGAAGCAGCAGCATGTCCCCCCTCTGGCTCCTATGCGGAGGCGCGGCCAGGCAGCTCTGCACACTGCCCCATCCGCAGATTCCACCCCTGCAGCTCTCATTGGCAGCGCTTGGGGTGGGGGCAGCGTGTGGAGGCTCCTGGCTGCCCCTACGCGTCAGAGCCGGAGGGGGGCATGCTGCTGCTTCCAGGAGCTGCGCGGAACGGGGCAAGCCCCAGACCCCACTACCCGGCAGCAGCTCGAGGGCTAGATTAAAGTGTCTGGAGGGCCGGATGCGGCCCCTGGGCCGTAGTTTGCCCACCCCTGCTTTACCTGGTCTATTTAAATTTGGGATAGGGACTCTTACAATGTGTATGTACCACACTTAGTACAAGAGGGCCCTGATCTCAGTTGGAGCCTGTAAGTGCTACTGTAATACAAATACTAAGAATGTAAGAAATGGCCGTAGTGGGTCAGACCAATGGTCCA
This sequence comes from Chelydra serpentina, assembly GCA_037349315.1. Lineage (NCBI taxonomy): Eukaryota > Metazoa > Chordata > Testudines > Chelydridae > Chelydra > Chelydra serpentina. The sequence goes on along the minus strand of JBAIAC010000104.1, from coordinate 2,304,084 downwards.
TCTAGCCCACAGTCCTGTCTTCCGACAGTCGCCGGTGCCAGATGCTTCAGAGGGAATGAACAGAACAGGTCAATCATTGATAGTCCCCTGTCGTTCAATCCCAGCTTCTGGCTGTCAGAAGTTTAGGGGGACACAGCGCATTGGGTTGTGTCCTTGACCATCTTGGCTAATAGCCATTGATGGGCCTTTCTTCAATCAACTTATCTAATTCTTTTCTGAACCAAGTTATACTTTTGGCCTTCACAGCATCTCCTGACAATGAGCTCCACAGCTTGACTGTGCTTTGTGTGAAGAAATACTTCCTTATATGGCGACCAGAACTTCATGCAATATTCAAGGTGTGGACATGCAATGGAATTAAATAGCAGCATTATTTTCTGCCTTATTATCTATCCCTTGCTAACGTTCTGTTCGCTTTTTTGATCGTTGCTGCACATTGAGCGGGTGTTTCAGAGAACTCTCCACAATGACTCCAACATCTTTCTTGAGTTGTAACAGCCAATTTAGACCCCATCGTTTTGTATGTAGAGTTGCATTTATCAACATTGAATTTCATCTGCTGTTTTGTTGCCTAGTCACCCAGTTTTGTAAGATCCTTTTGTAACTCCTCGCAGTCAGCTTTGGAGTTAACTCTTTTGAGTTATTTTGTATCATCTGCACACTTTGCCATCTCGCTGTTTACCCCCTTTTCCAGATCATTTATGAATATGTTGAATAGCACTGGCCCTGTACAGATCCCTGGGGGACCCCGCTATTTACCCCTCTCCACTGTGAAAACTGATAATTTATTCCTACCCTTTGTTTCCAGTCTTTTAACTAGTTACTGCTCCATGAGAGGACTTTCCCTTTTATCCGATGACTGCTTACTTTGCTTAAGAGCCTTTGGTGATGGGACCTTGTTGAAGGCTTTCTGAAAGTCCAAGTACACTATATTATCCACTGTCACCCTAATCAACATGCTTGTTGACACTCTCAAAGAATTCTAATAGTTTGTTAAGGCATGCTTTCCCTTTACAAAAGCCATGTTGACTCTACCCTAACAAATTGTGTTCATCCATGTCTGATGATTCTGTTCTTTACTGTAGTTTCAACCAGACTGCACAACCTATTCAGACACTAACCAGAGTGAGTTAAAAGCCAGGAAAGTTAACTTCCTTGTACGTGTTAAAGTTTAGCAGTTGAAATGAGAACAGATTCCCAGGAAAACATGTGAAGTGGACAAAAGGCTTAAGAGTCACTACAGAGGCTTTTAATATAACATCAAAAAAAAATTGTTGGACAGTTAAGTGTTTAAAATCAGATTTTTTAAGACTTCTGGTCTTGGCATTTGACACAAGCTTCGAACCCTTTGAAATGTGCATCTCCTGCTAGTCTCTAAAGCCACTAGCTACTGCAATTCTGGTGACAGGTGGTTTGAGTGATGGCACCTTTTAGGTCCTGTGGTTACTCTCTCCCCACACTTAAACCTGCCACAGTGTTCAACTACCTATTACCTGAAATCCATCTCTAGGCCACGGTAAGGCAGGATAATAACTCTGAGGCAGGAAAAGAAGAGCAAACCGGGATTTTCACTGGAAGTACAAAATAAACTATTCCTGGGTTATCGTTAGCTGTACTTCTCAGTGCCCATATTCATTTGACTTGCTAACCAAAGCTACTTGTCGTGTAATTGTATCTCTGAAGCTAAGGTTGCAGAGAGACCTGGCCTGCTTTTGGGCTAGCGCTGTGCACACAGCTTCTTAAGATAGACTCCTCTAATTGTCTGGCTATCTTGTTTTCAAGACTTTTAGCAGGTATCTTGGCCTTTCCATCACCTTGGAAAAAGCAAAACATTCAGAAATGGGTTTTGGAAATGTTTTAAGGGAATGGAGTTGAGGTGCCCGCTTTTGCATAACTTGGCACATGTGGAAATAGGTACAAATTGCTACTCATACATGCCTTTGGATGTACGTAGCATATCCTGATTACAGGCTGCAAATAGAAAATGCCTCTCTAAAGTGTGTCCTCTGACTTTTAAACTGGTGTTGCATTGCGAGAGGCCATGTCTACATTATGGGCACTACAGAGGCACCACTACGGTGCTGAGGCTATGCCGCTGTAGTGTAGATGCTTCCTACAGCAACAGAAGGGGTTTTACTATCACTGTAGGTGATCCACCTCCCCGAGTGGCAGTGGCTAGGTCGATGGAAGCATTCTTCCATCTACCTACCTGTGTCTACACTGGAGGTTAGGTCTGCATAGGTATGGCTCTCAGGGGTGTGAGGTTTTTCACACCTCTGAACAGTGTCGCTATGTTGATCTACATTTTATATGTAGCCCAGGACTGAGACTGCACAATCTATTCAGACACTAACCAGAGTTACAGTTAAAAGCCAGGAAAGTTTAACTTCCTTGTACACATTAAAGTTTAGCAGCTGAAAGGAGAACAAGTTCCCAGGAAAACATGTGAAGTGGACAAAAGGCTTAAGAGTCACTACAGTGGTGTTAAATTTTGTTTAGCTTTTGTCAGAAGCTGTTTTGTTTCTCAATTTACTCTTCTGGCACCATTCCACTTGGCGAAGGGTTGTGACTTTACTGTGCCAGAAGCTATTTTGACTGAAAATAGCTGCTTTTCTGAGTGGAGCTATTGTCTTGAGAGGTTGTGTACTAAACAGTTTTCATCTAGAGTGGATTCCTTTTCTAGTCCTAGGAAAAGAAATTACTGGCATCAGATTGCAGTTAGTGCTCCATTTTGTGCTTTCTCTGTTTATCCCTTTGTGTTGTTAAAGCTTCCTTAATTTAGTTCTTCTGCATCTGTTGATGGTCAGACTGCAAAGAAAAATCACAAGAAATGTGTGTTCCTAAGTTGTAAGTGCTGTCTGTATTTAATACCTAGCAGAGACTCTTCACTGACTCTATAGACTAGAAAGCTAAATTGTAATGCTGGGAGGAGACCTAGTTTTACTAAAGACGGGTTCACATGCTGATTCAACTTATTTGGAGTATGAATAGAGGCATGCCAGCCTATTGCCTGCTGATTGACATTCAGTTGGTCTATTGTGGAGAAGTTAACAGTGGTCATTGGGAGCTGGGGAACACGTTGTTTAGAGGACATGGTTTCAAGCCGAATCCTGCTTAAATGTGGCTTGGAACATTTCTGTAGATTTGTCTCTGCTGGATACTACTGTAAACGAACTTTGTTTTCTTCATATAAACAAACAACTTCTTCCAGTTACACTACACATGACCACAATTCTTAATATTTAATTTTCAAAGTCAGTTTGCTTTTCAGATGATCCGAGAGGCCATATCTTGATTTGCAGTGATTCAAATGCTTTATACTACCTGAGAGCTCAGATTCCCAGTTTTTAAACTGTCTAAAGCACTGATCTGACAGTTCACATATTGGCTGCTAAAATCATGTGGGGAAAGACTTTCAAAGCTGCTTAGTTGGTGAGATCAATGAATTTTCCCAAGCACTGTTCCTGAACTGGCGAGCAGAGAAAAAGAACATTGTACAGCATACCTCTGCATGCTTAAGATATGAATGATGAAACCACCAGCAGAAACTAAAAATAGCATTTTGCACTTGAACAGCAGCATAAAAAATTGTTAAAGGCTAAAGCGCAGGACTGGGAGCCAGGCCTTCTGGATTCTGTTTCCAGCTCTGCCCCTTAGTTCATGTGACCTCGAGTAAGTCACTTCACCCTCTCTGCCTGTGTTCTCAGCTGTAAAATGGGGCCAATGTGGTAATCTTTTTGTGGTTTAATATACTGTATTAAAGCTTGTAAAGACCCTGACCTCTGATGAAACACTAAGTTTCTGAGTGTCTTGCAGAATGAATTTGCTTGGCGCGCATGTTAGTTTAGAGTAGACTGTAGTTGGTTGTTCATTCACCTTCTGGAAAAGATAAACCCCACCATCCCTGTACTTTCCCCTATTATCCCCCGTCAGTGTAGCCTAATGTACTTGTCACTTACGTCAACTCTTATTCCTCCCTTTTACATCTTTCATATGTTTACAGATGGTAGGGCTTGGCTTTTCAGAGGGCCCAAGGAAGTTTTATCTCTGATACTGGAGACACCCATTGCTATTTTTGTTTAAAGTGCTATAGGGATCTTTAACTTCCACCAGGGCCCTCATCAGACCCATCCAGAGAGAATACTAATGTCTCATTCAAAAGCCGACACAGTCAGCAGTATGAGCCACCTCGATCTATTTAGGCATAACTTGAGTCCTACAAACTTCTGGCTCAGAGGTATGATTGGTATCAACTGAGTCATAGTGGTGCTTTGCCTTATTTGTTCAGCTACTACTGTAAGAGGGTTTCTCTGGCTGTTTACTTGTTACTTTAGGAGCGCGGGGGGGAAGGGTCATCTGTGTCAGAAAATGCAATGAAATCTGTTTGTTCCCCTCTCCCTTCCCCACTGGAAAGTGGATACATAACTGCTTATTCCTGTTTGTCGGGTGCTCTGAGACAGGCCAAGCTACAATCCGTTCCACCTTTCGCCTTTGAACAGGCAAAGACGACGATTGCTCTTCCCGTGTCAAGTATGAACTTACAGTGGGGGGTCTCTGAAATATTTCCACAGGTCGCCTGAACTGGTGGGCTAACATTGATCCCAGCTGCCAAAGGCTACTTCCTTTGGCGACGACAGGCGACGGGAACTGCCTGCTTCATGCTGCCTCCCTGGGTAAGACTTCAAAACAATTCATGGTGAAGTGAATAACGGTCATGACTGATCAGTTTTTGACACTTAAGTATCAACAGATCCAGAGAAGTTTTTCAGGCGCAACTTCCAACCGCTCACTTGATTTTTGCCTCCTCCCTTAATAGCATAGTATATTATAAAGGAAATAAAGGGGGGTCATCAAGGAAGGGAAATAAAACTTGCTCCGTTTTAGAGAGGGAGATGATCTAAGTATGGGAGTTGGAGTCAGGAACTTGACTTCTAATCCTAGATTTGTAGCTTTGGGCACATCCCTTCACCTCTCTGTGCCTCCATTTTCCATCTGCTTCACAGGAGGATGACAAGAACTAAAGTTTGAAAGGCCCTATGTAAGTGTGTGTGTGGTGTTCCCTTCTTGAAAACCTACAGAGTCCAGAATAACCTAGGATGGGGCAGTGGATTCTGGTTTGTGCACCTGTCTGCCTTTTTCTGAACCCATCCCTAGAAGAGCTCAACAGCGTTAGCTTGCATCATCTTGAAAGGACTAAGCCTGTCTTTCATTTGTAATGGGTTTGGGGGTTTTTTCAGTTAAAGGATTTGTATTGTCAGAGTAATGAGGGAGCTATGCAGCTGTGGGGACGTCATGGATGATTCTCTGAACTGGTCTTTCCATGAAAGACTGAACTAAGAGCAGAAGAGAATAAAAAGTTCCTGTAGTGCCAACATCCCTACTTGAGAAGGATTATTTCTGGGGCTTGTTTTTTTTTAATATAAAGCAAAGCATGTAGCATTTTCCCACATTGTCCTAGTCCCATTATTTTAAAACCCCTGGTTCTCTCCACGCCACCCCAATGTCTCTCTTTTTAGATGTGGATTTCTGAATGAAATGTATGAAGGGTAAATATGTTCTCCCACTATGAAAGTGGGTTTTTTGGTAGTAAATGAATATCCTTAGCACTGTTTAGAACAGGGGTGGGCAAACTACCCTCCAGACGTTTTAATTTGGCCCTCAAGCTCCAGCCACGGAGTGGGGTCGGGGTCTTGCCCTGCTCCACGCGGCTCCCAGAAGCAGGGGCATGTCCCCTCTCTGGCTCCTCAGCGTAGGGGCAGCCAAGGGCTCTGCACGTTGCCCTCGCCCCAAGCGCCGCCCCTGCAGTTCCCATTGGCTGTGAACCGCGGCCAATGGGAGCTGCAGGGGCGGCACTTGCGGACAGGACATCACACAGAGCTGCCTGGCCATGCCTCCATATAGGAGCCAGAGGAGGTACATGCCACTGTTTCTGGGAGATGCTTGAGGTAAGCACTGTCTGGAGCCTGCACCCCAACCCTCTTCCCCAGCCCTGATTCCCCCCCCTTCCACCCTCTGAACCCCTCGGTCTCAGTCTGGAGCACCCTCCTGCACCCCAAAACCTTCATCCCCAGCCCCACCCCAGAGCCCGCACCCCCAGCTGGAGCCCTCACCTCCTCCCGTACCCCAATCCCCAATTTCGTGAAGCATTCATGGCCTGCCATACAATTTCCATTCCCAGATTTGGCCCTCGGGCCAAAAGGTTTGCCCACTCCCGGTTTAGAAAATAGTAATGTTATGTTGAAATAATGTAGCTTGAGGTTTATAGTCAATCTTGCATAAAAATCAGTGTGTTAAATAGTTTATCACCTTTGCGGTGAGACTCAGATCTCAGGATAAGATTGTATGGACTTGATATGTGTGGCATGAACCCTGCCTTCCACCAAGATGTGTAAAAGCAAGCTGCCAAAGGCCTCTTTGGACTAGGTTAATCACTACGAATTCCATAACTCCCTGAGAATAGGTGATATCTCCATAGAGCCAAATTAGCTGCAGTTTTTGGTGGACAGCTTTTGAAATTGTGGGCTTTCAGACTGGGGTGGGACACGCAAATAAAAACAGTGAAGGAGAGGGCATGGATAATGGCATAAAGAACAGTAAAAGTCTAGCATCCCAAGGCATTGGTTGCAGCGGACCAAAGGAACTTCAGTGCTGGGGAGTTGTATAAACAGGACCCTCTTCTACTTTAGAGTAGCTTATCCTCTGGTTTTTAATCCATTTTATTCAGAGAGAAAAGGATAGTCTAGTGGTATAGGGACCTAGCTTGGCCCTTTGGAGATCCAGGTTCAATTCCTGTTCTGCCCCAGACTTCCTGTGTTGCCCTGGGCAGCTCTTGTAGTCTCACAGTGCCTCAGTTCTCCATCTGCAAGATGAAGCTAATAGCAAGAATGCTGTGAGGATAAAAACCTTAAAGATTGTGAGGTGCTCAGATTCTCCTGTGATGGGGGGGCCAGATAAGCACCTAAGATATCAGATGCTTGAAAATGATACTTGTCTCTGGCGAAGCTTACTGTATCTGCAAAGGGAATTTAAAGTAGCAGAACCACCCATTCCTTCGCTACACACATTTAGTATAGGGATGCTGCCTCCTGGACTGGGACCATTTTAGAAGCCCAAGTTTTAGTCCCCAGTGATCTAATCTTCTGAGTGCTGCTATAATATTCTGAGGTAAAGTCAACAGAAGGGGAGTATTTCCTACATGGGACTGGTGCCGTTCATAAGTAGTGAAGCCAGCCTGCCTCATGTAAATAGATGTTACCCTTGCCCCTCGATTGATTTCAAGTAATTTATGGACACAATACTTTACTATCATTGGGGTTTTTTGGTATTTTAAATTAAAAGTGGCACCTTTAACTTCCATATTTCTGTGCTATAGAAAAATCCTGTACAGCTGTTGTCTTGTGGATAAGCTAGGGTCTTGGGGTCAGGATTCCTGGGTTCCATTCCTAACTTTATCACTGACTCTCGAGATGTCCTTGGGCAAGTCACTTTATCTACCTGCCTTGGTTTCCCCATCTGTAAAATGGGGATACAGTAGAACCTCAGTGTTACGAACACCAGAGTTACGAACTGACTGGTCAATCATACACCTCCTTTGGAACCAGAAATATGCAATCAGGCAGCAACATAGACCCCCCCCCCCCCCCCAAAAAAAAAAAAAGCCAGTACGGCTTTGTTAAACATAAACCAAAGCTGTGTTAAACATAAACCACTGAAATGGAAAAGTTTTTAAAAAAAAAAAAAAGATTTGACGAGGTAAGGAAACTGTTTCTGTGCTTGTTTCATTTAAATTAAGATAGTTAAAAGCAGCATTTTTCTTCTGCATAGTAAAGTTTCAAAGCTGTATTAAGTCAACGTTCAGTTGTGAACTTTTGAGAGAACAACCATCATGTTTTGCTGAGAATTACGAACAACCTCCAGTCCTGAGGTGTTCGTAACTCTGAGAACTTCCCTACTTCACAGGGCTGTTGTAAGGCTTTAGTGTGACACATCTTCAGAAGGCAGAGGCTGGAGAAAGGCCAGCGGCTATTAATACTTTTTTCTCTCCCCTCTCCCTCCTCTCCATATAGGTATGTGGGGTTTCCACGATAGAGATCTCATGCTTCGCAAATCGCTTTATACCTTAATGGATAAAGGTGTGGAAAGGGAAGCTCTCAAACGGAGGTGGCGGTGGCAGCAAACACAGCAGAACAAAGAGGTAGGAGAAGGAGTTAAGACTGAGTTCTTAGCTGTGACTCGAGGAGGCATGTCCAGGCACAATTTTAGATGGCTCTGGGAACTGCTTCCTCTTCTGGTAAAAGCTTTGATTTTTAAAAATGTAATGTGAATTTGGGGCAAATCCATAGTGTACAGTGAATAGGGTCACTCCGAAGGGAAGTAGCCATCCATTTTAAGTACAATTGTGAACATTTGAAAAGAAATTCTTTTCATATGGTAAGGATGTTCTGTTGACTTACAGCTGTGTTGGCAATATTGGTGTATGTTGTTGTTCCTGATGATAGGTTCCCAAGTGAGATCCAGTGTAAATGGGTTAATACAACGTGACTGAAAGCTCATCTTTCCCGTATTGTTACATTGCGATTTGCTGCAGCCATTCCTACTGTGCCTACATTAGGGATCACATCCTGTCCATACCAACAAAACAGTTCTTTCAGAGAACAGAAATGCATCATACTCTGTGTAGGCTTCTCTTGTGATAAGATCAGAGAGACACTTCTCAGTCTGAGCGCTGTGTGGACTTTACCACCAAAAAAGGAAATTCGCACACTCACCACATTAAAAGACCATTACAGTTGTGACACTAGCCCAAGAAAGCAAGGACGTATGTTTGTCAGGGTGGAAAGTTACCAGATGTCCTTGAGTAGCTAGATAGAATACCATTGTGTTTAGGTTCTAAAGAACACAGTAAGTTTTCCTTAGAGCTGTTTGATGTTTTTTAAAAAGGTAATTAGTAAATAAGAGACTTTAAGATTGTTTCCCACTTTAGAGAGATCCATCCTTGTTAAAACTGAATATTTAAAAAACCGAATTGACTTTTCATCATTAATGTTAAAAGGGTACGTTTCAGCCCCTCATCAGTCTGTGGCAGCTGAGTGCTGTCTCCAGCTGTAGACTGCCAATAAAGCACAATTATCCTGTGCTTTAATGACCTTTAGTGTTATGAAAGACAGGCTTGTGCTAGTCCCTTTGTTTGGAAGAGCTGTCTGACCGTTCACCTGGTGACTGACAGACATTCCAGAGTTCAGGGGATGGCTGCCACCAGTTCTTATGCTAATGAGTAAAAGCCCTAGTAGAATTGGGGTAGCATGTTATCCAGCAAGCACAAACATTCTTTGGGTGTAGAGCAAGGCGCTAAAATAGCGTTGGTATCTCCGAGTGGAAGGACTTCGTTTCAGGGAAGTGGAGCGTCCAGTTTGAAATATTAAAGGTGTAGTTGAACTGTTGACTTGTAAATTGGGGTTTGGATTGAAAAAGGTTAGTGGTGCAAGCTCCCCCCCCCCTCCGCAAAATAAGCTCGCTGTTATGAGATGTACGTTGTAGATGCACAGTGAACTGTGCAGATCTGCACAATATAATCCTCTTCCCCTCTTTACGTGCTCAGATCAACGGTGAAATACTTAACAATGTTGGCGATTAAATTACATCATCGTTCTACTTCTGAGTTAACACCTCCCTGATACCAGCAGGGGCAGACATCGCTGCATTGGTTACTCTTGGCCCACATTTTGAATGATTTCATAAGACTAGTGATTTAATTTTCTAAAACTGAAGCTCAGATTCTGGAGCACAAGGTAGCCGAGAGGTGTGAGTTCTCCATGCTTCCATGCAGTCCCCCATTCCAGTCCTGGGAAATTGGATTTCTGAAATCGGATTTAGTAACTTTGGCATAACGTCTTGTGTAGTCTAACTTCAAAACCAAGTCTGACTTCTTTTTTTGTTTGTTTTTTGTTTGGCTTCTGGTACTTTTCAGGGCAAGGATTGCACTTGTATATGTGTTTTTTGCAGTGCTCAGCCCAATAGAGCACCAGTCTCTTTTGGAAGCCCCCTAGGTACTGCTGTAATATAGATATTTCAGAATCGTGCTGTACATCATGAGCGACCAATCTGTGCTCATAACTGAAATGAAAATGAATAAATGAAAGCACTAAAGTAGTGTGTGCAGACTAAAAGTGGGACTGAAAATGTAAACTCAGTTTGATTGTAACACCTCTCAAAGAATCAATAATATCTGAAAATCTGCCCTTATATGTGGGACCTTTCTGGACACTTTGCTGCTGGCTTTTTTGTTCAGTAGGAAGGGAAGGTAAATTGCTTTCTAAAGCAAAACCTGCATGTCTGCTAATCCAGTTATAATTTCCTGCTACCCTCTCTCATCAATAGGTTATGCAATCCTTAATGCTTAGAATCAAGATGCCTTCAGTGTAATATTGGGATATTTAAGTTTTATTCCCATTCTCTAGCTTTAAATGTTTGTTCATATTTCCAGTGCATCAGAAATGTATTTATCTTTCACATTCTGAATCTAACCGTATTATGTGTTCAGGTTACTTGGTATACCTCCAGATCATATCACTGTACACTCTTTTGCATGAAATATATTGGCAGCCTTTGCAAAATTCTGTAGAGAAATTGATTCTGGGGCAAATTCAAGCAGCTTGCTTCAGCGAGTTGGTAAACCCTTATTCTGTGTGGGGTTTTTTGTTTTGTGTTTAGTCTGGCCTTGTTTACACAGAAGAGGAGTGGCAAAAGGAATGGAATGAGCTAATCAAGCTGGCATCCAGTGAGCCCCGCATGCATTATGGGACAAATGGAGGCAACTGTGGAGGGTAGGTAGAAGACAGCTGTGTAAAGATGGCAGCTGCCACAGTGGTTTGGCGGCCCCGTCAGATAATTCAGTAGTCTTTTTTTTTTTTTTTCCCCTTTTCCCCTGAGATGCCCTAGGTTCAAAAACAAAATAGTTTAGTGGTCTCGTAAAACTCACTGGACACCATCGGTGCGTGACTTGCAGTAATTACTTGTGGGGAGCTAAGGACGGGGACCAGAAGGTGCTGCAGGCGCATCCCTACTTAAACGGTGAACTTCTGGGGCAAGGGGTCATCTTTTTATGGTGTGTATATACAGGGCCGAGCACAATGGTCCATGATGGGGAACCCCTTCACTGCTACTGCCAGCAGTACCTCTCTGTGTACTCTGGTTCTAGCCAGCGCTTTACCTCACTAAACCTTGCTCACAGATACTAGGGAAGGGCTTGTCTGTTCAAACATTTAGTTCTCAGCAAGCTGGGATATGAATCTATGGTGCGTCAATGCACATCAGCAGGGTCTGATCTCAAAGACACACAGACAGCCTGCAGCAGGCTAGTGCAGGTAGATTCACACCCCAGCTTGCCGTGAATGAATTGTTTATGTAGGTGGGCCCTAAATCTTAAATATTTATCCTCACTCATGAGTAAGGCCCAGCTGAATTAATTGATGCCCTGTAATGTTTGTACAGTTCTCATTTATTGTCTGACCTCTCAGACAGATGGCAGAGGCTGAAGTAAAAATAGCCACACACCAAGTTTAACAAAGAAGAGGAAAGAAATTTAATCTTCTATGTATTTGTGTTCCTAAGGATTAATGTCTCTGCAAAGGCTATCATGAAATCCTTGTTATGTTCTGATGTTGGAGCACACTTTCTCCTCACAATACACACAGAGCATTGGACAAAATTTAAGGAGGCGTGTGTCTCTAGTTAGAAGGATCTTGTTGGCTCACAACTCTTGTTTGTCTAACCTTGTCCCAGCTTTCTTCTACATGGGGACACTGGGGCTTCAGAAAGAGCACTGCAGCACCAGACGTTCCATGTGGCGAGGAAATTCATCAGCACTATAGCCCTCTAACTTTGTAACACAATTGGTTGAGGGGACTGGCTGTCTGCCTCCATTTCCCATCTGAAAAATAGGAATAATAGCCACCCTTTGAGATCCTTAAGATGAAGGACCATTTAGAAGTGCCACATCTTAGTATTATTGGAGATGAGTCATTGTCACGTCGTTTGGATTGGGATCCATACTGGCCCAAAGTTCAAATAGGTTTAGTCCCTGTTTGCACCCGTCTCTGATCTGATATTAATATGAGCTATGCGGATGCTTTATATACACTTTGTTCAGAGTCTGTTTGTAAAGCAAGCGATTTAAAGGTGCAAGAGGTGAAGGGCTGATCACATTTCTCTTCATTATTTCCAAAGTGTTGACAGCTCTGAAGAGCCAGTGTACGAGAGCCTGGAGGAGTTCCATGTCTTTGTTCTTGCCCACGTGCTGAAGAGGCCTATTGTAGTAGTGGCAGACACTATGCTGCGAGACTCTGGGGGAGAAGGTAAGTCCCACAGATCTGCCGTCCCCTTCGCTCCACTGCCAAGCTGCTTTTATTCATTCAAATGTCTGTGGTGCAATTTAGAGGAATGCTTCCTTCCTCCCTTCACTCACTTCCACAGGGGCTTTTTGTGCCTTGAAATTGACAAGGAGAAAAGATGCATTGCACTAGCTCTGAGTTACGCAGAGCTGCTGCAGCGAACCAGTTTGGTTCCGATGGAAGCCCTAAGGCATACCACCAAACACCTTATAATATGAGGTCTCAAAGAAGGCATTGAGACAGCATGTACGTGATGTTTTTTTCCAAATTCTTTTGCCCCCATGTACTCGTGTGCAGAAGGGAAATTCCACCCCCCGTGAACATAATTTTCCACTAGCAGACTTTTTCTCATTTCCTGTCAGAAAAGATGAATCAGTTACTGATCTTGTGTGTGTAAGTTTTGGGTGTTTGTGGAGGAGAAAAGAAGGGTGCGTAGATAAATTTAATTCTGCAACTGTGCACCTCTGATTGTTTTTATCCTTTCTAATGCGGTGGTGTCCGTTACCTCCTCCCCAGTAAAATAATTTAGACCGATCTAAGGTGAAGGTGAAAGTTGAGGTGAAACAAGCTGGCTCAGTCTGTCAGAGGTTTCATAGAATCATAGAATATCAGGGTTGGAAGGGACCTTAGGAGGTCATCTAGTCCAACCCCCTGCTCAAAGCAGGACCAATCCCCAATTTTTGCCCCAGATCCCTAAATGGCCCCCTCAAGGATTGAACTCACAACCCTGGGTTTAGCAGGCCAATGCTCAAACCACTGAGCTATCCCTCCCACCCATTCAATATAAATGGTTCTTAATAACCTATTCTGAAAAATAACCCACTATAAATTCTTTTCAGCATTTGCTCCTATTCCATTTGGAGGCATCTATCTGCCCCTGGAGGTTCCAGCCAACAAATGTCATCGCTCTCCTTTGGTATTGGCATATGATCAAGCCCATTTTTCTGCACTAGTATCCATGGAGCAGAAGGAACCCACAAAAGATCAAGGTACCTTATAGGGCTTCTGATTTTTGGTTTTCACCAATTAACGCCCCCAATACAAAAAAAGTCCATCTCTTTTTCTTTTTTTTTATCCAGTAGACACAAGAAAAACACCAGAAATGGTTACTTGTGTCAAAAGGCTTCTCTTCATGGAACATGTGGACTATGGGATGGGGGTGATTTCTAAAGATCATTAATGTATTGCGTGTTAATTGGTCCATGTAAACCCTGCTGGTGTGCATTAAAGGTTCCCTAGTACGTTTTTAATGTGGTACTGTTTGAAACAGTACTACGTTAAAGCACACTAGGGAATACTGCAAACAGATTACTCAGCACAGTATATGCAAAGAGAGCCCTGGAAAAAACTAATTTTTAGACATCTACATAGAACTCAAAAATTGCTTAAAACACACTCCCACCATCCCCAAATTAAATTAATAAACCCTGAAAAACAATCTCTATTTATAGAACAAGACTGGTGACTTTAAGTCATGAGCAATAAGGCTGCCTGGTGGCCAGTCTGAGATGCTGCAGGTCCCAGACCTTGGGCATGTTTTGGCATTACACAAGCCAGCCTCAAAATTGACACCTTCCTCCGTAGTGTCAGTCAAAGGCTGAGCCAGAGAGACTGTGAATCACTCTGACTGCTAAAGGTAATCCTCCAGGATAGGGTTTGGTCACTGGAGGGCTGGATGATATGAAGGAAGCTTCATTTGCCCGTGCTGTACCTACTCTGTAGATAAACATTTGGCTTCATCCTCCAGAGCTTTTCACTAACACTCTATTCGCTTTCCAAAGAAAACGATGCCATGTAGAAATAGTGATTTGCCATTTTCACGCCCCATGATCTCTATCCACTTCCACCTTGCTGCCCAGGCCTTGTTGTCCCTTCCAGCCCTAAACAAGCTGTGTCATTCCTCTTTCCATTGCAGCGGTGATCCCTCTGACTGACTCCGAACACAAACTGCTTCCCGTGCACTTTGCTGTGGATCCTGGGAAAGAATGGGAGTGGGACAGAGATGACACGGATAATGTCAAACTAGCAAGGTGAGTTCACAGCTGGAAGTTAAACTGCCTGACTGCAGCTGCTCTGTTGCTTAGTATCCCCCCAGCTAATAACTGAAACTTTAATTACTAGCATTTTGTTTCAAACTTGTGCTTGGTGTGTGAAAATCATCAATAGAGATGTCGCAGCCTTTACCACTGTTACTTTTTTCAAATGCTATCGATTATTGTAAAGCCATAGGACTGTGTGGGCAGAAGTATTTAAGATCAAAGTACTTAAGGTAAGTGCAGGTTTATGTAGGTACTATATTATATGGGACAAGTAACCTTTCTGAAGTTTATTTCAGCATAAGCTTTCGTGGGTTAGTACCCACTTCGTCGGATGCATGGAATGAAATTATACTTCAGACAGACATTTATACAGTATATATAAATTTATATTTATACAGACTGTATAAATGTCTGTCTGAAGTATAATTTCATTCCATGCATCCGATGAAGTGGGTACTAACCCACAAAAGCTTATGCTGAAATAAATTTGTTAGTCTCTAAGGTGCTACATTTTTTCTTTCTTATTTTCATTTTGCTGACACAGACTAACATGGCTACTACACTTAAACCTTTCTGAAGTTATAGATCTAGAGCTGGTAGAAAATTTTCTAGCAGTGTATTTTCAAGGGCCAATTCCTTTTTGACCAAATAGACATTTTTGTGAAAAATGGCTTATGATGAAAACAGTCATATTTTTGTGAAGGGAAACACTTATTTCCCAGCCAGCTGTATTTAGGTTTTTTTCTGTGATACTTGCTTCAGGAATAAGTGCACATCATGTACAAATGACTGGCCTTTTAACATTAATACAAAAATAATCCTGTATGCCAAATGGATACAGAAAAATATTTTTGAATTTGGCCACATTTCACATGGTCATTTAATTTTACATAATTACCATACAAAACAGTTTGATACGAAAATCTCATTGAGGATGTATAAATAGCCTCCCACTGTATGTTCCATTCTATGCATCCGACGAAGCGGACTGTAGTCAACGAAAGCTTATGCTGAAATAAATTTGTTAGTCTCTAAAGTGCCACAAGTAATCCTGTTCTTATTTTCTTTTTGCTGACACAGACTAACACGGCTACTACACAGAAAACTCAATGGCACCAGTTAACTTTCTACAGCTCAGTCTTGTGTCTGTTCTTGCACAGGATTAAACCAGCCTTATTTTATTCCGTTCCAGAACTTCAAATGGGTTTATTTTTAAAGGCCCCTCTACTGGACAAAATTAACTAACCGTTTGCTCTTTAAGACCCTTTAAGTGTGGTCAAGTGTCTTAACATTTTACAGTTTCGTAAACTTCAGCCAGTTAAGAGAGAGAGCTCTCCTGAATAATTGAAGACATGATGTATTTGTTCTTTGACTTTGTACATGCATGTTTGCTGTAACCTAATCCCTGCTTCCTCAGGATCTCTTAGGTGATTTGTTAATTTCATAGGAATTTATCCCCTGGTATGCCAAAGAACAACATAACTCCCCTTTCCGTGTAGGCAGGAACAGAGCCATGATATGTCTGCGTGCTACTAAGGTTGAGTTAGAATGCTGGATGATGCTCAAATTTCTCTTGTATTGCTGCTACCTCTTAAAGGGACACCAACAAGATAGAAATCAGTATGCGGCAAATGTATGTGACCGCTTCATTTTTTTTAGCTTCAGTTAACTGAGATCATTGTGGCCAATATTCAACTATTTTCTTTTATTGAAAGAATATGTAAAATTTGTGTGCTTCACGTTAAGTAAAATAAGAAAAATGTAAATGATTTCCAAAAATACATGTATCTTTAAAGAGATGAGAAAATTGCTGCCTTCTTTTGTTGATAAAACTGCTGCTAAAACTAAAGTTTTTAGCGTGTGGTCAGTTTTCCTTTCTGGTTCTCATGCACTAGTTTTGTCTAATTTTCCGGAACAGCAGAAGAATCTGAATTTAAAAGGTTCCGTGAAATAACTTTTACAAATCTAGTGTGAACAGAAGTGTTTTTCAGAAATTCCTTTTATACAAACGCACAAATTTATGCGGCTTAAATTAAGTTGATTTGTCCTGTTAACTTTTTACATAAATGCTAGTCCCATAAGGAGGAAATTGTTATAACAAAGTACAGGTATCACTCCAAAATATCTCTTGATCCAGTTAGTACATTATAAAAATTAGCAAGCTAGTTTTAATAAAAGAAAAAGGCAATTAAAGTGTAATTAAATCTCCATATGTGGAACATGGAACTGCAGTTACTAAAATGACCCTGGATTGTTACTTTTTCTTTTCTTTTTTTTTTAGTGTGACATTATCATTGGAAGCAAAGCTACATTTGCTGCACAGTTACATGAATGTTAAGTGGATCACCTTGCCCTGTGAAATGCAGGTAAAGAAACAGGAAATGTTTTACTCCTTTGAGCATAGTCATGCTTCCTTCCCACAGAGGAGTAGACGGATGGGCTTTTGCTTTCATTCTTGCACATTTCTTTAACTTGCCATTAGAAGGGCTGGCTGTCATTGTTTCAGAAAGGGCAGAGAAATACCGTGCAGATGTACCTCTTAGATTCTGTGCACACTTTAGTAATAGTTTACATGAAATGTTAAAGCTCAAAATACACAGAGCCGCCAGTTCAATTTACTGCACCACCTGGGATGTTCTGTACACTGCTGGAACTGGACATTTGCTTTACAGCCGCCAGAAAGTGACTCAAGATATTAAGGTGATTCAGCTCTAACTTCAGGGCCTTAAACCTTAAGGGGTCATATGTAGTGTTCTGAATACTTCAGAAATCCCCATGCTGTCGTATCGCCAAGTCGTGGCAGCTGCATTAACAGTGGAAACGTGGCTTAGATTCTTCCAGGTTCGTGGATATTTTTTTTAAAAAGAAGTTGTGGGGTTAGTAATTCAGGACCTGGAATGACTCCTCCAAATTCCGTGCGAATTGTTAAATTTCAGTTTGGATCATTTCCAAGAACAAGATGCTGCCAAGGTGTGGTGTGTATGGGAAACGCTCAAACGGCTGCATTTCAAAAGTAACCGTTCTCCTGTCCCCCCCCTCCCATTTCTCCCCACTTCCCCACCCCCCTAGATTGTCCACAATACTTGTGAGCCTATATCCTCTCTAAATCCTCACCTGCGATGATGGGCCCCAGGCCATTACAAGTAAATTACATTAGTGAACTATGGGAGTATAGTGCCCCCTAGTGAAATGGGCCGCAGCTCTGAGCTTGAGCAATATCTACCATTTTACTGTAGTGTCTTCTTGATTGTGGCTACTACTTCCAAAATCCAAACGGCTGCTCCTGTATCCCGTACAAACACACTCTAAAGAACCACCCCGCTATACTCCAGGGTTCTTTTATTAGGTGGGCTAGACAGTGATGTATGTGCAGCCTTTGGCTCAGTGTGTTCCTCTGCAGCTCCTGTCGCGGAGTAGCCTTTCTGCGGCTTTTGGGAGAGCCAGCTTTGGTGTGGAAAAGGCTCCCCCTGGTGCATGTTTGGGCCTTTCTAGCGAGCACCTGTGTGCTGCATCCGCTCAGAATTTGGCCTGAAGTCTGTAACTGCTGAACTACTCGACTTTCTCTGATGGCTGCTTTCTTTCTCCTTAGGCCCCTCTAGCCCAGCCAGAATCCCCTACTGCTTCCGCCGGAGATGATGCCCGCTCAGCTGCGGAATCCGGGGAGTCAGACAAGGAATCTGTCTGCAGTACCACCACCAGCAACGGTGGCAGTAAGAGCAGCAAGGACAAGGAGAAAGACAAGCCAAAGAGAGACCGAGAGAAGGACAAAGACAAGGAGAAAGAGAAGAAACGGGCCGACTCGGTTGCTAATAAGTTGGGCAGCTTTGGCAAGACTTTGGGAAGTAAGCTAAAAAAGAACATGGGTGGCTTGATGCACAGTAAAACCGTCAAAGGAGGAGTGAGCAATGGGCAGGGGGAAACCTTGGAGAAGAAGAAGAAAGGATCCTTAAAGTCAAGGAAAGGCAGCAAAGAAGAAACTTCCCAAGGGGATTTGTCGGCCTCTGCTGAGAAAACCTGCCCCGGCCAAGTGAGCACAGAGAAGCAGTCGGATCCCTATAAATACAGCAACGACGTGAAGCTTAGCCTGAGCATCCTGCGAGCCGCCATGCAGGGCGAGCGGAAGTTTATCTTCGCTGGCCACCTCAAGACCAGCAACCGGCACCAGTACCAGGAAGAGATGATCCAGAGGTACCTTTCTGACGCCGAGGAGCGCTTCTTGGCCGAGCAGAAGCAAAAGGAGGTGGAGAAGAAGGCCTTTGCGAACGGTGGCGCCGCCAAGAAACTGGAGCCGGAGGCTAATCTTCACAAAAGCGAGGATGTGCTACTGAATCCATCCTACCCCCAGTTGCCTCCTTCTTATGGCATCCAGCCCTCGGAGCATGTCATAGGAGCTAAAATGACAGCTTTTCCTTCCAGCTACTCAGGGGTCTTTACCATTCCCCGGCCCGCTGTGGTCAACTGTGTAGAAGGCACACAGCCCCCCAGCTATCAAGATACCAGGAGGCAGGTGGCAGGTGGGTCCTGCAGCAGCCTTCCTCCCTATGCTACCTTACCCAGACATTGCACTCAGGGGCGGCCTCACCCATACCAAACTAGCCCTTCCCATCTGGGACGGTTCTCCCCAACAGAGACGGATGTACCCCCAAATTACCCCGTTGAGTGCGACGGCTCTGCCTGCTCACCCCCCCACAGCAATGGCTACAGGGAACCCCTAGAGCAGGACAGCTTGCAGAAGGGAGCAAACGGGGACAAAAGCAAAAGCCGAATACTTTATAACGTTCAGCAGACCAAATGCAAGCAGCCGAACTGCAGTTTTTACGGGCATCCGGAAACTGGGAATTTCTGCTCCTGCTGTTACAAAGAGGAACTGAAACGCAAAGAAAGGGAACGAGAAGCACTAATACACAGGTTCTGAAGAATCTGGCTAGCGCTGACATTTGGACCCATGAAATATGGGGAATGCAATAATAATTTTTTTCCATGCTCCTCTCTCCCTCTTCAAAGGAGGGTGGGGATGGCTGGCTGGCTGGGGTAACAAATGTGATTTCACTACAGTGTTATCGTGGTGATCCATTTAAAAGGAGGGGGAAAAAAACAATCCTTTCCTTCCAGGAGACTCTGAAAGAGAGAGGGGGATGCTATCAAACAGGTTTCTTCTGGCAAAGGGTGACTAAGATTAGCAAGCCCCTGTCGGAGGCATGCTTGTGTCAGAGCACATGGTGAAGCAGGGAGTAAGACACCAGGTTCTTAAAATGATCAAATCAACAAGACCAAAGCTTTAAGTGAAGGCACGTGGGGAATACCGTGGCAGTGTCCTTTTGGTTGGATTCCAACTTAAACTAATTTAAAATAGTTTTTCGGAGGAGTTAGCAAAACAGCCCAGCAATTTTAGTTTAAATATCATGGACCTTTTTAATCAGAGATTTTAACATTTGTTTTTATTCTTTCCTGGTACTGAAAAGAGTTTAAAGTTGGAAATGGGCGGTTTCAGTGTAGTGGCTCTGAAGGGGGGCCCTCACCTCAAGACCCATCTCCATCCTATGTCTTCTGAGCGTGCCTCTTAGCAGCAGGCTCAGGACTCTACCCTTTAGATGGGCTTGACTATATTTTTTTAAATTTTATTTTTCAACTTTTTGTGGGGGTGGGAGGGCTGCAATACGGAGTGTTTGCGTTTTCTTACAGAAGTACTGTGCGAAACGATTCTGTTACGGATACAGTCAAACCTACTTAGTAAGAATCAATGTGAAAATGAAGTCGGTGTCTCCACCCAGCAATAACCATCAGTGTGGAGAAGTAGAAAGGATGGATCAAGCACCCTGCAGCACTGGAAGCTAAATCTGGACCAGTTTGCTGCTACAGTATTTGTACACACACACACTCACTCTTTCTTTCTCTCTCGATTTTTCTACTTGAGCAAGTTATTTCCATACTACCTCTGTTCTGCTGAATAGCATTAATTTGGCTCTATTTTGTTGAGCCATAGCTAACATTTGAACAATGGGTAATAGATAATTTTTGATAACAGGGCTATAAAGAAACTGTAATAAGTACAGCATAGCTATTACATAATTTTAAACACACTTTTATTACGTGGTCCACAACTTTCCCTCCCCAACCTCCCTGAGTCCCCTGCAGAATTAGCGTGGACAGGACCTTTATGTCCACATGTTATTTTGCGGGTGGGCATAACTTTAGCATTGCAGTGTTTGCACAGACATTTAGAACGGTAGAACCCAAACGAGCTGGCCTCATTCCAGTCTTGTACAGAGCAGGGTTGAACGTTTGAAATACAATTTGAATCGTAGTGATAAATTAAAAGCTTTACAACATTCCCTTTTTGGTTTAAGAAGGCGTAACTATGCAATTATTTTCCATTTTAAGTCTGCCCATTGTCCTTAACTTGGGGGAGGGAAGGATCAGCAAAGAAGGTGAAAGTATACTTATACTGGAAAATGTCCTTCGAGCCTTATTCTCTTTTACACACAGGCTGTGTCTGAACACACACGTTCCACCAGTTTAACGTAAGTGCGTTTTAAATGACTAATGCCTTGTCTGGAGGGAAAAGTTGTACCCGTGTAACTAAAGGTGTGCTTTTAAAACGGACGGACTCTCTTCCAGTTAGGAATCCGCTTAAGCTAAACCAAAAGAAGCTGCTCTTAAACCAAAAGAAGTGTCCACACAGGAGTTTGAACTGGCGTAACTAAACTGAACTTGTTAAACCAGTGTGTAACTTTCTTGCGTAGATAAGGCTTTATTAAAAATGGTGCTAACCCCACTGTGGATATTATTTTGGCTAGAATGCCTTATTTCTGTTTAGCTTAAACTTCTTTCTAATTGATTGAAGCTAGCAGCCAGGTGACTGTTGACATGTGTCCACTCGGCCTCTTCCACTGATTTCAGTAAATTGATTTTAAATCACAACTTTAATTAAACTGGTGCTGCTTTGTGTTTAGACAATCAGAAGCCCCTGTACAGAGCTGTGGCAGTGTAAAGGGCCCTAAAAGTAGGGTAACTATAATTGATAGATACCACTTCACACTGCCAGAGTGGTATATCCGAGCCTGAGTGTAACCGAATAATGCCCCAGGTGTTTAGTTTGAGTGTTATATTCTCATCATGTTTTCTGGCTGCCTTTTTCTTTCCCAGGAACCAAAACAGCAGGTCCACATTTGCTATGCTGATAAAACATCAGCCTTCCATCTTATTTCCCTTTCTAAAAGGGGGTTCGTCTCCCATTCTGGACTGATTCCAATATGCTATCAGCATTGTTCCATCCAGACCAAACTGATGAAAGAACAATGGCTGTTCTCCCTGCTGCTAGGTAAACGAGTCTGCAGCATGCTTCATGAGGGTGATGTGAGCCAAGGTTTTTCAAAAGTGCCTAGTGATTTTTGGGAACCCAGCCAAGGCTTCGTTCTCAGAAGCACTTTCTCAAAGTCAGACCCATCTAAGGTGTCTGAAGTTGGGCCCCCAAGACTTGAGACCCAAAACCACTAGTTGCTTCAGAAAATCTTAGCCATACAGAGTAAATTGAAATTAACCAACTGGTTTTAGGGCAGCTTCACTTATCTTGTAGGCTGACATCCACACATGCAATACTAGTTAAAAATAACAAACTAGCTAGGAAGATGCGAGTTAAACACTGAATCGATTCACTCTTCTAAAAGAAATTCATTTGAAATCTCTTGAGTTTTTGCTACAAAGATTCACTGCTCTTACTTTATTCTTTTTAAAAACCGCTTAGCTGGGTGCGTTAATTCTCCAGTTGCAGCGCTCACTGACAGTATATTCTTATTAATGAAGTTTGACTGTATTGTCATCCCTCTCCGAAGACTGTTTGAACCCAGCTTGCCGTACTGTGGTGTGAATGTAAACCTGTACATAGTGGATAGGAGTCTGAAAGCGTGAAAGAGAAACACACAAAGTCAGACTCTCATATGCCAGGATCCGATTGCTCAGTGGTTTGGCGAAGAGATGGTGGAAGTTTAGCAGGTGAAGGGCAAGTTTCCTCAAACATTCGTTCTCCCATTTAACCCAGCTCTGCAATTTTTGCACAAGAACAACTCCCCTTAACTACCCTGGGAGCTGAGATGGCAGGATGGGGCCCTGACCGCAGGCAGCTGCTGCTGCTGTGTGTCATCCGTTATTAGACAGAGGTTTCTGTAGGATCTTACCTTCGCGGTCAGTTTCTGGCATTTGCTTGTCTGCCATTTTTTTATTGCAGTTTAGGTAGAGTTCATAGCTTTTTTTAATCAAAAAAGAAAAATTTGAACTTCAAAGAAAGTTAAGTTTCCAATAAAAAAAAATTGAAGAGTATTTTTTCTATAAACGACAGAGTTTCAACTATTACCCTGAGCAGAACTGATTCCAAAGCTTTCCCGCCTTAACTATGTCATAATGAATTGACTAGAGAGGTATCTATTGAATTTCTTTAGAGCTGCTAGGATTTTTTCAGGTCATTTGTTTCCTTATAGTGAAAGTATTTATTGAAAGACAGTATTAACCATCCGTTTTCCTTTGCATAAACATACTGAATCGATTGCCCACACAGTATTAAACTTCCTGTGGTGAGGCTAAGTATTTTACGGTACTTTATTTTTTTAAAGGGGACGGGAGTGGGTTGGGAGGGCGGGAAGAAGGAAGAGCAGCAGTGTGGACTCCAAAGCACCTTTGTTTTACAATGAGCATCAAACGCTCCGCTCTTCCAAGAACCAAACAGGAGGGGGCTTTTCCGTATCTGTGCTGGCCCGGCAGGATTCCCACAGATATTAGTGGGGACGATGCAGACGCACCAGAGGCAGAACAGCCTCCTGGAAGACGTGTATAAGAAATGGAAAAAGGGGAGATGCCATTTGATTTGGTCTTAAAACAAGTGCACTTAGTGGTGCAGTTGGAAGAAACGTTGCTTGCCGTTGGGACCGGGATATTCCCGTGCAGCCTCTTATTCTGCACTGTCCTGGCTCCTGAGAGATACACTAGGGGCTTTTTTATAGGTTAAAATATTTAATGAATCATTTAAAGAGCATTTTAACTGTCCTACACCTTTGTTTTACACTCCAGCTCTGTTGCAGGGAAGGCCCTGTAGGATACATCATTCTAGTATTTCACCTACTTGACTTTAATTCTACAAATTCTGCTGCATCATTTGATTTTAAAGAGCAATTTTTAGAGCCATGGATGTGATTAGCAGGCCTGGAGAATCTCCATAGAAAGGTTTAGCGCACAGCCTGGTTTTCACTAGTTGTAAGAGAAGTGACCTGAATTAATTCTTCAATTGCTTATTGATAAAAATCTTTTTTTTTTTTTATTTAATTTAAATATTGGGTTGGCAACTTTTTACTCTAGTTTAAATGCACTGCTGTAATGAACACTAGATGGCGCTTTGTAATCAGTCTTATTACATGGTATACTTTCATTTATGCTACCATAGATTTCACTGACCAATAAAAAGAAAAGTTCAACTAATAACCGCTGAGAAGCAGCCGTGGCTGTTTTGTCTGCTTCTTTCTTGGATTGCTGAAACCGGATCTCAGGGATGCAACTTTGCAACTACACAAACCAAACGGCCTGTGTGTGTGAGATTTATTAATGCTACAGTTGTGCTTGGCACTCTATGAACAGAACAAAAAGATGGTCCTCATGACCCAAAGAGCTGACACTGTGGAGGACTGTCAACCACTTGCATAAAAACATAAGGAAGGCCATGATCCATCTAGCTCACTATATTGTCTTCTGACAGTGGCCATTGCCAGCTGTGACAGAGGGAATGAACAGAACAGGGCAATTATCGAGTGATCCATCCCCTGTCATCCACTCCTAGCTTCTGGCAGTCAGAGGTTTAGGGACATCCAGAGAATGGAGTTGAATCTCTGACCATCCCCTGCAATGAATTCCACAGGTTGACTGTGTGTTATGTGACGTAGTATTTCCTTCTGTTTGTTTTAAACCTGCTTCCTATTAATTTCATTGGGTGATCCATAGTTCTTGTGTTATGTGCAGGGGTAAATTTCTCTCTTCACTTTCCCCACCCCATTTATGATGTTATAAACCCCTATCATGTCCCACCCTAGTCATCTCTTTTCTAAGTTGAACACCCGGTCTTTTTAATCTCTCGTATGAAAGCTGTTCCATACCCATAATTTTTGTTGCCCTTCACTCTTTTGAGACGGGAACAGGTAGAGAGAGAGAATTGGGTGACCAGAACGGCACACAGTATTCAAGGTGTGTGTACACCACAGAATTATGTAGTGGCATTATGATATTTCCTGTCCGATTATCTATCCCTTTCCTAATGGTTCCCATCGTTAGTTTTTTTGACTGTTGCTGCATATTGAGCAGATGGGTTCAGAGAGCTATCCACATTGGCTCCAACCAAGATCTTTCATCCTGGAATTGTAGTGAATTCTCTTGAGTAGATATTAGAATCATAGAAATGAAGGCTAGGAAAGGACCTTGCAAGGTCATCAAGTCCAGCCCCGCTACAGTGAGGCAGGAACAAGTAAACTTGGACCATTCCTGACAGGTGTGCATCCAATTTGTTACAAATCTCCAATGATGGTGTTTTCTCAATCTCCCTTGGAAGCCTATTCTAGAGCTTAACTACCCTTCGAGTTAGAAAGTTTTTCCTAATATCTAACCAGAATCTCCCTTGCTGCAGATTAAGCCCATTACTGCTTGTCCTGCCTTCAGTGGACATGGAGAACAATTAGGGTGACCAGATGTCCCGATTTTATAGGGACAGTCCCGATTTTTGGGTCTTTCTTATATAGGCTCCTATTACCCCCCCACCCCCTGTCCCGATTTTTCATACTTGTTGTCTGGTCACCCTAAGAACAATTGATCACTGTCCTCTTCATAACAGCCCTTAATGTGTTTGGCTGTTTTCAGGTCTCACCTCAGTTGTCTTTCTTCAAGACTAACCATGCCCAGTTTTTAAACTTTTCTTCAGAGGTCAAGTTTTCTAACCCCTTTGTCATTTTTGTTGCTCTGCTTTGGACTCTCTCCAGTTTGTCCACATCTTTCCTCAAGTGTGCTGCCAGAGTACAAATTGTGTGCAATTTTCTCTTGAATGTCTGTTTGTGGCACTAACTTCTGCAAACAGAGGACATGGATTTAGATGTGTATCAGGTCCTTGCACTTCCCCTTGGCATCTTTTCAAACGTCCACCTTAACCAGACTGTGCTACGCTGCTTTTGTGTCCATTTTCTTCACTTTAGTTGTTGGCTCTTTTTAAGTATGTAATGTAGCATCCCATTTCGTACTAGCTGACAGCGCTACTATAGGATTGTGCTAAACTTCCAGTTTCCCTTTATTTGGGTAACAAATTTTTGTGTTTTCTACTAAAAACAAGCCAGGGGAAAGGCTTCCAATTGCCAATACGTAAATACTTCTGTGCAGTTGTTTGAATTAAGAGTTTTTTGAATGTAAACTGTCCCCTGAAGTGTTAGAAGCTTAACCACAGCAGCCCTGGCGCCAACACATAAGAACAAGAAGATGAAACTGACTTCTCCATCCAAACTGAGGAATGCAGAGAAGTAAACCATATAAATCTGGGAAAGGAGTCAATTTTTTAAAAAAAATACAGTGTCGAAGATCTAGAGATGGCTTTAGTGATGAGATAAAGATTTAAGGCCCTGAGTCAAAAAAAAAAAAAAAAAAAAAGCACTTAAGATGCATTTAACTTTAAATAATGCTTAAGTGCTTTGACTTCCGTGCAAAATTAATTCCTTTGGCTCGGTCCTGTGTGTTCCAAAGCCCACTGAAATCAACCGATTTCTGCTCCATGTAATGAGCTTTGAGTCAGGCCTGTAATAAGTAACCAGGGTAAATGACCTCAGGTTTACCGTGAGTTTCTTTGGTAATGCTTTCAGATGACTGTTTGGAAAATCCACTCTTTATCCTATTTTAGTTTTTATTATTCATTGTAGAGGATTGTCGACAATTGCGCTGGAATCTGCTCCCAAGTTGGAATCGTGTCCATGGTTAGCTGGGTTAAATTAGAAACACAGAGCATGAATAATGGAAGGTCTTCGTGGAATGCCAAGTTTTCCTGCCCGAATCCTCCCACGTTTTTGGATGCTGATGTTGCCTGCATGGAGCATGCTTAGCAGCGCACCTCTTGCTTCTCCTAACTTCCTGTTTTTGCCTCCATACCTGGTATTGGCTTTACACTGGATGAATTAACAGTTTAGTGAAAGAATAAAGTATATTGGCTTTCTAGTTGGTGTATCAAATGAACCACCACTTTCCATCGTTCTCTTAAACACTCATCCTGGATTAGCACTTTGGGATTTATCCCATGATGTTTATCCCTAGATTTATTTATTTTTTATTCTCACTGGTCACTTTCTCACCCATCTTTAAGACCGGAGAGGGATTGGCCTCGACCTGTTGCAGACACGAGAGCAAATTTTCCAAGCATCTCAGCGTACATGCAGCGTACGCTGCAAAAAAACAAATCAAACCCTGCACAGCAAGTCTGAGCCCGGCTCAGCTGACTTGGGCTTGCGCTGCTAAAAATATCAGTAAAGCGGTTCCACTCCTGCTGGAAACTGGGCTCTGAGCGCCGGCAAGGGTGGGGAGGGGAGAGGGTCTCAGACCGTGGGTTCCAGCCCAAGCGGGAATGTTTACACCACTTTTCAGTTGACCCAGGCTCTGAGACACTCCGCTCTCCCCCCCCGGCATTCGGACTCATTTATCTTAACACAAACCTGCCGTGTATCAAAGCTGCATCCTCTCGCTTTGTGGTGTCAGAGCTTCATGTTAACTGCTCTGTCCTTCTGCTTGGCTGCTTCTTCCTAAGCCCTCATGCGCTCATGTGGTGGTCCCACAGGTGCCCAGAGAAAGCTCCTGGTTACCTGACCCAACCCGAGCACCGTGTGATAGCAAGGAGTTCTTGATCATTATATGCTTTTGACTAAACTCCTAGAGGCCCGCGAAGTTTTTTTTCCACCCAGCCCAATGTCTCCTTGACTGTTCCGTACATCTCTAGCCATTCTCCCCTGTGCTGCTTAGAGTGAATATTAATGATGGCATAATAGATATGTTTCATAGAATCATAGAATCTCAGGGTTGGGAGGGACCTCAGGAGGTCATCTAGTCCAACCCCCTGCTCAAAGCAGGACCAAACCCAACTAAATCTGCTAAATTCTGCTAAATCTGACCATAACGAAACATCCTCAGCTCCACGGCCTCTTCTTTCTCTGGATTCTACTTTTTAGCCTCCAAAATAGAGGATCTGGATTATTGCTAGTCATCCATTGCTTCTCCATCTATCTTGACTTGACAGGCAAAAGTCCCAGCCTGTGCTGTGTGTCAAACCGAAACAGCTGTCGAGCGTTGGAGTGCGCCCTACCCAAACCACGCTACCGACTCGCTCTGGGTGTGGGGATAAGATAGCAAGGCTGCTATGGTGACTGTGTGAGACCTTAGTTTTCCAAGCCTGAAAGTGGAGAGGTTGAAACATACTTATGCGTCTTGTGTGTGTGAATTCTCCCCGAATAGGAACATACCTAAAATCCAGCATTTCAACAGCTTCTAGTGGCCGCATGCAGACATTTGAGCAGAGCTGAGAGGATCGCAAACTGTCATCTCGTTTTTGTTTTTCCAGCACAAACTATTTTTTTTAGCATCACTTCACTTCCTGTCCCCCACCCTCCGGTCCAAAAATAATCTTCTGAATTGATCCCTTTTTCTGAGGACTGGATGGTATTAATTTTATGGAACGCAGCATGGTTTCTTTCCAGAGCTGTGAACTGAGTAAGCCTAAAAAAACACCACCCCCGCACAATAATACCATTATAGCTGTAGAAATTCAGACCCTGTAAAAGAGATTCAGCATCTTGTCTGCTGTCTGTTCATATATAAATACTGTCTTGGTTTTTCATTACACTTTGCACTGTGCTGATCTGGGTTTAGCATTTAGTATAAAATCCTTTTGAACGTCAGCATCTGAATTTAAGATACAATAGTCCAAACTGTGACATTCCAGTTTTCTACTCAGTGTGCAATTCATTGGAACTGTGGAACTCCTTGCCACAAGATATTGGTGAAGCCAAGAGCTTTGCCAGATTTAAAACAGGACTGGACACTTATATGGCTAACAAGAATATCCAGATTAACAAGGGTAAATATACTGGTTGGGGTATATTTGGAAGGGAGATCTGATCTGTCTCGCGTACCCCAAGTTTCACCTCACTTAAATGACCTGCTTCCAAAATCAGACATAAATACACAAGCATCACACCCACACTATTACTGAAAAAGTGCCGACGTTCTCATTTTTACCATATCATTATAACACAAATCGATTGGCATGTAAACATTGTACTTACATTCTCAGGGTATCGCCTATAGAGCAGCTACATGTATGAAATTTTAGTTTGTACTGACTTTGCTCGTCCTTTTTATGTAGCCCGTGGTAAAACCAGGCAAATATCTAGGTGAGTTGAGTGCCCCCGGAAGACCTCTGCGTACCCCCAGGGTTGTCGTCCTGTGTCGGCGGTGGCGTCCCCCCTCCCCCCGCCCGCCCATTGAGAACCACTGTTGAAGTCTTACCACTGACTTTAATAAGAGCAGAAACAGGCCTTTTGGTACATGCCCATGGGCACCCTGTACCTCTGTGCACTCTCTGAATTGGTCAGAGAGTTATAGAATTTAAGGATGGAACTGGCCACCGGGGTCATCTAATCTGACTTCCTGCCACTCCCCTGTGCTCCGTTACCCTGACACTGAGCCCAGTAACTTGGCAGAGACTAAAATATTACAGCCCAATTAGTGGTGACATTGGAACGTCCATTAGATTCCAGCCCGAAGTGCAGAATACGCCCCCCCGGTCTTTGCACAGCACTTGTGGCTTTGAACCATTGCGAGATAGGGCTGGGGTTCTCCAGCTCGTGTAGAAATGATTGAAAAGAAAATGCGTTGGTTTTATAACCCAGGAGGAAATTCCTCTTGCGCGAGGTGCCAGATTCTTAGCTAAATTCAGCCAGCATCCGAGTTCTCCCTTAACGAAAAAAGGGAATGGCTGGAATTAACTGGAGATTTCATAGTTGGTGTAAGTCATTGGACTGTCAATTTTCTTTTTTTTTTCTTCTTTTTAATGGGTCTTTGCTTCAGTCCCCTGCCCTGGCTGTAATGATTTCCTGCTGCTTGAATGCTTGAAAGAGACTCAAAATGCATACCAAGGCATCTGGGAGCACACGCCTCAATAAAACGAATATGGGCAGTCGATACCGGTGAAAAACCTTCCCCACCAAAAGCAAGCTAGGATAAGGGAGCAACTATCTTAAACCTTCCACCCATCAGGAGCTTTTCCTTCATTGTCCTCGCTTGCATTCTTTCTTCGTGCCGTCTTGCCACGGCTCCTCTACCAAAGCCAGAGATGACCAAATAAAATTTCCCTTCTCTGTCTGGCTTGGCTGCCAATTTCCTACTTCAGTTTAGACTGACACCTGCACTTTGAATGCTATGGGCAGGCTTCCTCGTGCTGTGACACCCGCAGTAAGGTGTGTATGTTCTCATGGATCACCAGTGCCGTGGGCCTGGCTTGGCCAGCTGTAAAGTTACGGTGACTTAGCATCAGACGTGTTGGTGCACTTACAAAATGTCCCTCTGCAAATCTCAGGGGAGAGGTGGTATGGGCTAGCGGCCAGAGCAGCCTCTGGGACTCAAGAGAGCTGGCTCCCAGACCGCTGCTCTGTGCACTAAACCATCCCACCTAAACCTACAGCCGCCTTGCTGGGCTTGAGTAATAATTGTGCCTTGTCTGTACCATGGCGCTTGGCATTTATTGACTGTCTACATGCAAAGTGCAGCTCGCTGTTGCAAGCAAGAGGTCTTCTGCTCCGGCTGCTCAGCTCATAAAGAACAAGATCACTGAGATACTTCCCTGTTCGCAATCTAAACAATCTTGTCTAAACACACCCAGCACAGGTTTATACCAGTGTAGCTTATTTCCATATGGGAAGGGAAATAACTTACCCGGCTATAAGGCGCTTTTATACCAGTATAACTGCATTCGCCCTTGAAGTTGTACCGTTATAACTGTATCGGTAAAATTAATCACCACCTAACCCACATGGTTATCCTGGGACAAAATCTGTCTACCAGGCCTTTCTGCTTCAATCGGCCTCAGTCCTGTGTTGGCAGCCGTGCTAGTGATGGGGGAATAAAGCCATTTGAGTTACCAATCTGTGGTCCAACGCAGCCAATTTCTGCAAAGCTGTTGTCCGCTTGAGCTCTAAACTCGGTTACGCGCCTTCGATTACAGGAAAGAACATTTTGTTGAGTCAGTGATTCTAAATGTGACTCCCTGTGCGAAAGAACGTACATCTCCGGAAATTCCCCCTGCTCCCCCCCCCCCCCCCCCCCCACACACTTCTGATTTTTACAGGGGGAAAAATCTCTCAACTGTGCATCCCTTATGGTAGCTGTTGGCCTCGACTTAAGTCTACAGCCAGTCCATCGAACTCGAGTTCCAACTCAGGGCTGAGTTCACACTCGATTGACTCATCTTAGCTGTGGGATTTTTACCGATAACGAAGTTTGAACGATGACGTTTAGCGGGAGCTTCGGGTGAGCTTTCACAGCACGTTCACTGGCCCATCCCAGAGGTGGGGGGTCTTCAACTTGTTTTGCCTTTGTTCCGATTCTTGTTGAAAACCCGTAGCGGTGGAAAGGCCTGACCAGGGCCGGCGGAGGCTCGTGTCCACATACATTGGAGTATGAGGTGGCATTTCAGAAGTAAAGCTTGGATTTTGAACCGGGAATCCCATAGGCAGGACCCCAAACAAGTTAACAAGGCAGATTTCACAGTCGGGACTAATAGCTGTGGGGGGGAGAGGAGAGGTTTAAGTGAAAGAATCGTAACTTTTAAAAAACCTGCACGTGATTGAT
This sequence comes from Chelydra serpentina, assembly GCA_037349315.1. Lineage (NCBI taxonomy): Eukaryota > Metazoa > Chordata > Testudines > Chelydridae > Chelydra > Chelydra serpentina. Next base: position 2,272,760 of record JBAIAC010000104.1, on the reverse strand, counting down.
TGACCTAAAAGGGGAAGGGAAAAGAATAAACAAGGGTCATTAAACCCATAGTTCTAATGCGATTCTCATAGCACCTGGCCCTCCCCATGGTGCTGGCGGTTGTCCAGACATTCAAGGTACATCTTCACCGCAGAGCTAGCCTGTGTGCGAGCAGCCGCCCTGGCTGAGTTACCCCGTCCTCGCTAGCGCTGTGCTTTCCCCGTGTGTGTCGCTAGGGCTTCTGGGGCACAACCCTTGGTTCTTAGCACTCACACAAGTGTGCGACCCTGAGTCTGTCCCAGTGAATTGTGGGAGAATTTCTGTCATCCTGGGCCCATTGGAGGGTGAGGGTTTGGTGTGTGGACAGGAGTGGGGTTAGGTGTAACCCCTAGCTCTGCAGTGAAGACAACCCCCTAGTGCGAGGCAGGCCCTGCACTGAAGAGTTCCCAGTCTAAACAGGCAAGCCAAAGGGGGAAGAGAAAGGAGTTTTATATTATATTCTAGATTAGGGTGACCAGATGAGAAGACCGGAAAATCGGGACTTGCAGCTGAAGTTGGTGAGCAAAAACAAAAAGACGGAAGAAGACTGGAAATCGGGACGAAAGGTGTCCCGACCAAGCATCGGTCGGGACGCGGGACAAACGGTGAAAAATTGGGACGGTCCCGATTTTATCGGGACGTCTGGTCACCCTATTCTAGATGGGCAATTGAGGCTTGATGTGACGTGACCAAGCTCATGGGAGGAATGTGTGGCAGAGCCCACACTGAACCCAGATCTCTTGAGAGCTAGTCCAGTGTCTTGTCATCCTTCCTCTCTGTCAGTACTTCAATTCCTGGTTCGGCCCTGTTGCCCCTCATGTTCTGCCAGCATCCTGCACCAGAACATGTGTCGATGATGCCACTTGTAAGGCTAAAACAATTCAGTGGCGTTAATCCTATCAAGTCAATGGGATTTCCCAAAGGCTTTGTGCAGGGGAAAAAGGCTTTTAAAGGGGTTTTGCAAAGGAAAGTGCCCCTGATGTTCCTGGAGTGGAAAGGGAGAGATTTCCCCCATCACGGACATAGAACCAAATATCCTCCCTGCTACCTTGACAGGTACCAGCAGCCTATGGTCCCTTTTCCAGGACCGGGGGTGGGAGAAGAACCAGGAGCTCCGAACCTAGCAATTGGGAGACTCCGAGGGAAGGGTCCTTGACTAAACCCAAGTTTAGCTCTCGCTCCATGCGCCGCAGGCAGCTGGTGAAGGGGAGTATGGCCAGAGCAACTCGTTTGCCTTCATCCTCCTGGGAGAGCTGCAGCCCAACGGGTCAGCCTCTCTGCTCGCCGTTGTAGTTTCACCTTGACTCCCCAGGCCTGCTGCATTTTAGCGCCGGGCCTTCACTGTTGTGATCTGCGGTTGCAATCCGGTGATGCTCTAAAAGGCTGCTTTGGGGGTGACTGATGCCTGATCTGCTGTCAGACGCTGGACCGGTGCACAGCCTAGACTGTCCCTCCAGCAAGCAGGAGGTGCAGAGAAATGCCAGCTGCACTCCTGCCGTTCCCTCTGTGCTCAGGCTGCCCGGTGTCTTAGGGCTGCAACTTGCATGTGCCTCTAGCCCCTTTTTTTGCAAACTGGGAATGCTTTCCTGGGAGTGTGGGCTAGTGGTTAGAGCAGCATACAGGCTGTCAGGACTCCTGGGTTCTCCTTGTGTCTGGGGGAGGAGAGTGGTGTGTAGTGGTTAGAGCAGGGCCTCAGGAATCTGGGGTTCTCGTCCTGAATCGGGGAGGGGAGCGCGAGGTCTAATGGTTAGAGCGGGGTGGCTCCTTGGTTCTATTCCCGACTTGGGGAAGGAAAGGGGTAGACCTGGGGACGGGACTTGGGACTCCGGGGTTACGTTCCCAGGCTGGGGAACGAGTGTGTTACCAAGTATTTTAGTCTTCCGATGGTTAATCCCTTTCGAGTTCTTTTCATCGCACAGTTGGTTGCGTCGCAAACAGCCGTCCAAACCTTTCTCCTTTGAACGCCCCAGCTCCTTTTATCCGCCGTCCATAATAGGCCCTGCTTTTAGCGTTCAGCTCCACGGGGCGCGCCGCGGAGCCTTTCTAAACCCTCTCCACTTCCAGCTGAATGGTTTCCTCCTTTTATTCCATCTTCATTAGGAGCGAGAGGCCGCTGTGATTCCCCAACGCCTTCCGGCAGTTGGAGGGGACGGAATCTCTTCTCCCCCCGCCCTCTCCCCCCCCCCCCCACACACACTCCCCCGGGAGCCATTCCCCATCAGCTGAGACGGCTTCGCCAGCAGGCAGCCTTTTTCCACCCTGGCTATTGGCAGCCGGTTTGGCTGCGCGCGCTGGGTGGGAGCCATGCCTGAGAACTGGCTGTTCCGAAGCTTCCTGCAATTTCCAACAGATGGTGTCTTGCATAATGACCCCCTTCACTGAAGCCAGGCCTGGGATTTCCCTGGGCTAGTCTCTCTCCGAGGCGGCGTCTTGGGCTGGAACATTCGGAAAAGGAAGCCGTGTCTGAAGCTGAGGCGGAGAGGGGGCAGTCTAGTGCAGTGATTTCCCTACACCCCCCCTGAATTTCCCCACCACCCCCCCAGTTTTGTGAACTAGTTACATGCCAATTTAGTGACCCCCCCCCGAAAATTCAAACACCCCCCCCCCATTTCAATTCCTGGGGAGGCCACTGGTCTAGTACCTGTGGGATCAGGGCCCGCGTTCCACTCACCTCTCGCTTGAAGTAACTTCTCTATAGCTGTGCATGCAATGGCGTAGGGCTTGTCTACACTAGGGTGCGGCTATGGCCCTATACGCCCCCCCATAGTGTAGACACATCCTACGGCGATGGATTTGTTGTTGTTGTCGTTCCTCTAGATACTCCCCACCCCCGGGAGCTTTCTCCCATCAGCCTCGCTGTGTTTACACCGTGGGGGTGTTGTGGGAGCCGAGCCGTGGGGTGTGAATTTTTATGACATTGAGCTACGTTTTTAAGTGTAGACCCGGCTTTAGTTTTCGTTGCGGCCATAGCTGACCAGAGAACGCCTGAGCTGGCCTCGCTTAACAGGAAACGAAACCTCCGCTGGGTTCCAAACACGCAATGGCTGATGGGCGCCAGCCGCTTCGAGATGATGGCGGCTCTTAGTTTAAGAGGCCTAGTTCAGGGGACGGGGGTTCTAGTCCCCACTACCTGCTGGTCACTGTGGGCAAGTTACTGCCTAGCTCTGTGCCTCAGTTTCCCCTCCCACCTTTCCCCTTGTCTGTTTAAGCGTTAAGTTCTTCATCACAGGAGCTGTCGATCATGTTGCCTGTATAGCCCCTAGCACCAGTCTCAATTGGAGCCTCTAGGCACTACGGTAATAAATTCCCCATGGTCTTTAACTCCCAGAGTGCAGGTAGCTTTTCTCTTAGACCCCCAGCTCCCATCTCTTTCCCCTGAGCAGAGCCGCCACAAAAGGAAATTCCAGGGTCCTGTGGGCTCTGAACCCTCTTGTTTGCCCATCTGCTCTGGACCTCCTTCCACGTCCCCAGTGCTTGTTTCTGGGCACTTGAGATGTCCCATCAGCCACTGAAATGAAACCAGGCGAAGGAAATTTGCCGGGTGTGACTCCTGAGGGTGAATCTCCCTGGGTCCTGCATTGTTGGCGGAAGGCTCTGATGTCGCTTTGGGGAGGTTGAGGAGGCTCATACATGTCTAACGGCTCAAGTCGCCAGCACTCATCCTACGTACGACATGGACCCGCAGTTTAAATGGTACAAGCTGTCCCTGTGCTTATGTAGAACGTGCCTTGCAGTGCTGGAGGCTAGGGCGTTGGGACACTGGGGATGTTAACGATCCTTGTGCTTTGGGGAGTAATATTTATAGTGTGTTCCAACGGGGGCTCATCTCCCGGTGCTGTCTCACCATGATTGTGTGGCCCTTGGCTTTGTGTATCAGTGAGATACTCCGACCCCGGTGCAATAGCCGGAAGTGGCTCTTTAATGCGGCTCTTTACAGCACGTGATATTAAAACACGGTGTGGTTTAATTATTAACCAATCAGGATGCTTGTACTGTGTTAACCAATTGCAGTTGATAAAATAATACATGGTCAGTCATTTTGCAGTGTGAAGTGTGTGTGTGTGTATACACACACAATATTTCTCATCATACTGTTTCAATATGAATAGATAGTACTAGAGTAAGTGAAACAATGAATTCACACTCCTGTGGCTCTGTTGGATAATGTTGATCACTAATTTGGCTCCTGAACCACTGAGACCTGAGTATCACTGCTGTGTATCATCAAAAAGATCAAGGTGACTTGATTAGTGTATAAGACTCATAGACTTTAAGGCCAGAAGGGACCATCGTGATCATTTAATCTGATCACCTGCACGTTGCAGGCCTGACCCACTCCTGTAATAGACCCCTAACCTCTGGCTGAGTTACGGAAGTCCTCAAATCATCATTCAAAGACTTCAAGTTACAGAGACTCCACCATTTACACTAGCTTAAACCTGCAAGTGACCCGGGCCCCATGTTGCAGAGGAAGGCAAAAAAAAAAAAAAAATCCCAAAGGTTCTGCCAATCTGACTTGGGGGGAAATTCCTTCCCGACCCCAAATTTGGTGGTCAGTTAGACTCTGAGCGTGTGGGCAAGACCCATCAGCCAGACCCCTGGGAAAGAATTCTCTGCAGTAACTCAGAGCGGTGACAAAACAGCAAGTGTGAAAAATCGGGACAGGAGGTGTGGGGGTAATAGGAGTCCATATAAGACCCCAAAATCGGGACTGTTCCTATAAAATCGGGACATCTGGTCACCCTAGCCCTCCCCAGCTAGTGTCCCATCACCAGCTATTCAAGATAGTTGCTGCTACCAGTCGCAGATTGGCTACATGCTATTGTACGCAGTCTCCTCATACCATCTCCTCCATAAACTTATCAAGCTCAGTTTTGAAACCAGTTATGTTTTTTTTCCCCCACTGCTCCCCTTGGAAGGCTGTTCCAGAACTTCACTCTTCTGATGGTTAGAAACCTTGGTCTAAGTTCAAGCCTAAAGTTGTTGATGGCCAGTTTTATATCCATTTGTTCCTGTGTCCACATGGGCACTTAACTTAAATAACTTCTCTCCCTCCCTGGTATTTATCCCTCTGATGTATTTATAGACAGTAATTGTATCTCCCCTCAGCCTTCTTTTTGGTCGGGCTAAACAAGCCAAGCTCTTTGAGTCTCCTCTCTTAACGTAAGTTTTCCATCCCTTGGATCAGTGGTCCCCAACCTTTTTGTGGCCAAGAGCACATTCATGTTTTCAGAAGAGTGTGGCGGGCGCCAACAATTTTTCAAGACATATTTTGTATTTGTACATTAAATAATATGAAAACCGTCATATTTAATATTACATAATATATGAATCCATAAGATAAAAAAGGTAATTTTACATGTAAAAGGTATTAATTAAATTATTTGGCAATTATTCTGTCACCTTACCATGTGAATTTGCTCTTTTTTATTTACCTTTTTTTCGGGAGGGGCGCACAGTTCTGGGCAGCGCCGAGGGAAGCCGCAGCCCCGCGCCTGCCGGGGACAGAGAACACTGGCGCCTGCAGCCCCGGAGTTGTCTGTCTCTGGCAGGCGCGGGGCCGTGGGGCAGCGCCGAGGGAAGCCGCGGCCCCGTGCCTGCCGGGGACAGAGAACAGCGGCGCCTGCAGCCTGCTGCCCCGGAGTTCTCTGTCCCCGGCAGGCACGGGGCAGCGCGGAGAGAAGCCGCACCCCCGCTCCGGCTGGGGACAGAGAACACCGGCGCCCGCAGCCCGGCCTGCCGGGGATAGAGAACTCTGGGGCTGCGGCAGTGGCGTAGCGAGGTTTAGAGCACAGGGGGAGCGGCGGCGCTATAAAAAGGCGCCTCCCCGCTCCCCCTGTACTCACCCGTTGGCGCTTTAAAGGGCCCAGGGCTCCAGCCGCTGCGGCGCCCCCGGGCCTTTTAAAGCGCGCCCCCCCCCCCCAGCCCAGCTCTAGCAGCGGGGCTGGGGTGGGGCGCTTTAAAGGGCCAGCAGCTCCCCGCAGCGGCAGGAGCCGCCGGCCTTTTAAAGCGGCCCCCCTCCCCCCCCTGCCCCGCTGCTGCGGGGAGCCGCTGGCCCTTTAAAGCACTCCCCCCCGCCTAGCTCCGGCAGCAGGGCGGGGGGGGGGCGCTTTAAAAGGCCGGCGGAAGGGGTTTCCCCATCGCTGTGGAAATGCCACCTCCTCGTGTGACAGTAGCGAGGTTGATGGAAGCATTCTGCCACCCACCAACCTGCATCTGTGTAAAATTTAGGTCAGCCAAGCGACAGGGCTCGGGCGTGGATTTTTCACGCCCCCATCACCAGACCCACCTCACTTTTAAGTGCAGACCAGCCCCCAGTAGCTCAGTGTCGCTAATGAATTTTGTCCTTGTCACCTCCCTGGGTGGAGAAGCTCTATTAAACCAATTTCATAGATGGATCTTGGAGGTGCAGAGCGCGAGGTGACTTGGCCGACCCTACGGCAGCCAGTGTCTGAGCTTGCGGTCCCCCTGTTCCAGCCATCCCGTGTCGAATCTCGAACAGCGAAACTGGTCATTTATTAAGCAGACTCTTGCAAACATTCTCCAGCTCCTATCAGCGGAATCCTGTCTGTTTCTATTGCAGGAGTACCCAGATCAGGGACTGCTGCATCAACCTACTGAGAGACAGGCCCAGTCCCCAGACACTTGGTTACAACCGATATAGACAACAGGTAGACAGGGAAACGGACTTGCCCAAGGTCACCCAAAGCTCAGTAGGAGGACTGGAAACCGGGTCTCCTGAATGCCAAGATGGGACTGTAAGGATAAGGCCTTCGTCTGCAGCCATTAGCTGAGAAGCAGGAAGTCACATCCTCACATTCCATCTAAATTGCATTAAAACAATGTCAGATCAGGCTGTTCAGAAGGAGAGTCCGTTCTAATGGCCCCCGCTACCACCCCATAAAGACACAGATCTTAAGAGGGTTAAAGAAAACTTAATTTGATAACATCCTGTCTGGCGAGAAATCACTTCTCAATAGCTGTGAAATCCTCGTTTCATTGTTGTTTTGTCATTCTGGTCCCCACTTCCCTATTGTTTATCTGTATGGTCTCTGGTTCTTTAATTGTTTCTGTCTGTTACATAATGTTGCTAGGTGTAAATTAATTAAGGTGGTGGGATAGGATTGATTAGAGAATTTTGTTACACTATGTTAGGAGTGGTTAAGGTACAGCTAAAAAAGACTCAAATTTCCCTATACAAACTGGGGTCTAAAAGGAAGTTCTCTGGGTACCAACTCCAGGGGACAGCCCCAAGCTCAGAGCTGCCAGACCTCAACTCTCTGCCAACAACACCTTGCAGAAACTGGAGTCCCCCAGATGGACCTGATCGTGACAGGCCATCAAGAAAACTTCATCTGTCTTATTAGGAGCGGTGAGCACTGTATGGGTAGCGGATGCACAGGGCCGTCCTTACCCATACGCAAAGTACGGAGCCACCCGTGTGCTGCTCCAGCCCCTGCTCCGCCTCTTCCCCGTGGCAAAAGCCCCGCTCCCACCTCTTCCCCAAAGCCTCCGCCCCTTCCCTGCCCTAGCCCCGCCTCTTTCTGCCCCAGCCCCGCCCCCACTCCCCTGAGGACTGCAGCAGGGCATTGCCTGCACTCACCAGCAGGGGGAAGTGCATTCGCCACTGGTGAATGCTGGGGGGTGGTCCCCCCCCTCCCTTCCCCCAAGCCAGTCCCCCATCCCCCCATGGAGGCCTGGGGCCAGCCCGTAGGGCCCCAAACTAGCTAGGGCCGGCCCTGCATGTGCAGTCTGGTTTGGGTGATTAATAACTAGCGGTTCTGTCAGATATGACTGTGTACGGCTCTTTCCCTGGGAAAAGGTCCCGCCCACCTGCAGGAGCAGTGACACCCGCAGCCCTACGGCTTGGGAAAAGGTGGGGTGCCCCAATGCGTGCAGGTACCCGTGCCCTGCCCACGCGGGTAGAGCGTGCCGCCTTCCAGGAAGGAGCGACTCTAGCAAAAGGCCCCGGGCGTCTGTCCACGTGCAACGGGCTCACCAGGGGCTGCAGCGTAGCCTGAGCTGACTGCGGTGGAGGATGTGCAAGGCCGACTGGACTCCTGCCCCCTCTCCAATGTGCGCCACCGCATGGAAATGCGGGTGCAGGGGGTGGTGTGTGTGTGTGTGTGTGTTGGCTCTAGCACCGGCCGGGTTCTGGAGACACACAGCCAGCTCCTGGTGCGGGAGCAACGGGAACCGTTTCCACTTAGAATCCAAACAGTCTAACTTGGCCATAAGGGCTGAGCCAAACTTACTGCTCCAGGATGGGGATGGCTGCCCTGCCATTGCTGGATCGGCAGCACCGGTTCACCCTGGACACCCTTCCCCAGCAAGTCAAAGGTCCTTCTCCAATTGCGGCTCGGTGGGGAAGCATTTACCTCTCCTTTACCTCGCATTACAGTTGCATGTCAGATTGAGACCCTTGCATTCTAGGAATCTAGGACTCCTGGGTTCTGTTCCCTGGTGTGTGTGTGATGGTGGGGGAGGGGGGAGTGTGATCTGCTGGGTAGAGCAGGGATCTGGAAGTCAGCTCAGCCCCTGCGTCACTGTGTGACCTCAGGTGAGTCATGGTGTCTTGCTGTGCCCTGTGCCTCAGTTTCCCCATCTCTATTCTTGGTATAATACCACTTCATTCCTTTGCCAAGCGCTTGGAAAGCCCCAGCTGTGCAAAATATAATTAGAACGGGTGTCTCTCTGTGATTTTTATAGCACAGCAGCGCCTGCCTTTGGTACCTTGTTCATTGGGGAAACTCACCTGCTGACCACGCCCTCTGCTATTTATAGCTCTGTGTTTACTCCATTGCTATAGCCTGCTGCAACCTGTCTAGAACGCTCCACCAGCACTGGGCTGGCCTCTTGCAAGTGTGTTGGAGCAACAGAGCAAAAATGTTAGGAACTCTGCCCTGAAGGATGGTCTCTTAGTCAACGTGCAGCGCCTAGCGCGGTGGGGCCCTGATCTCTGTTGGAGCCTCGAAGCGCTACTATAATAAACGAGTGCCTGCCACTTGTGCGTTAGGACAGCAGGAGCTGTTTTTAACCCACAGGCAGCTTGGGGGCTGCTCCGTTGACCCTCCATGAACAGAGCTCCCGTGGCCTGGAATGCATGCAGCCCGGTTGCTGACTCAACCCCTTCCTTTGTGTCCTAGGCCTTTGTCTTGTGTCCTACTTCGTGTGCGACTCCCCGTTTCCCCCTTAACCAGCCTGCCCCCGCCCCACACGCGCGCTGCGCGGCCTTTGAAGCGTCATCTCCTCTTAGCTCTCACCCATGGCGCTGCGGCCGTAATAATCTGTTTCAGACCATAATTGGGCAGCGTCTAAAATGTTCCCTGCTGAGGCCAGCGTTGCAACAACAGGGGAACGTAAAAGAACAGAAGCTCCTCGTGGGGTTTTTGTTTGGAGCTAAGTTTGTCTTTCAAGCGAACCCAGGCCAGGGCTGAGGGAATTTCTCTCTTTATGGGAACAAACCCCTCTGTGCTGTTAGAATTTACGGTCGAACGCTGATTTGCAGCAGATGTTGCATATTGCAAGTGACTGCCCGGCTTCTTCACAGCAGCTTGCCTGTCTAGAATTGGAGCAGACAATATTTGTGTAAGCTGGGGAAACAATGTGGGTATTTTCCTTTCCAAAAGGCAGCGCTAAATAAACTCCAGTCTGAAACTTATTTTACCCTTTACTCTGCCCCGCCCTGACCTCACCCTGAGGGACATTTTTGTGGCTGGAAATGTTCTTTCGTTTCCGTTTAAGCTTTGTATTTATTTTTTAAATATACAAGAAGGAGCAAAGCGGGTGAATGCATCTAGTAGGGAAATAATAAACTGATGGACTGGGCTAGGCAGTAACTTTGAAAGCCCTGGGAGCTCAGGTTGAGAGCCTGGCGGAGTTGGCTAAACCCTTCTTCATGCTAACTTTAGTAGCTGCTGTTTGACATCCTCCTGCAATACTAGTAGAATGGAAAGAGTGTTAGCAACATCATGTGATGTGACTATGTCTTTCCCCCCCTACTACAGAACAGAAATATTTGCCTTTCCTGCATTATTACTGATCATCCTATCATTTCCGTCTAGTAATGGACCGATACCATTGTCAGACTTCTTGTTGTCCCAACTATACTTTAGAAACTATTGTTTGTTATCCTTAACTCTACTGGCCATAGATTTCTCCTTGTATCGCTTTGTTTCCCTTATCAATCTTCTACACTTCCTAGCTTCTGATTTATATTCAGTACTATTAACTTCCCCTTTCTTCCATTTGTTATATATTATTTTTATAGCTGCCTTCACTTCCTCTCTAAATTGTTTTTTTTTAACCCATATGGCCATTGTCCTCAGTCATGGCTTTTTGGGAATCTACTAAAGTCGTCTTAAACAATTCCCAGTGGTCAGTAACAGTTTTCTGATTAAATTTTTCCTCCTAGCGGATCTGTCTCATAATTCTTTTAAGTATTGTGAAATTTAGTTGGGGATTGGTCCTGCTTTGAGCAGGGGGTTGGACTAGATGACCTCCTGAGGTTCCTTCCAACCCTGATAATCTGATTTGATGATTGGCCTCTTTAAAGCACCAAGTATATATATTACTGCTCTGGACTCTATTCTGTTTGCACATTATAAGTGTGATCAAGTCATGATCACTTGTACTTAAGCTACCAGTAATTTTCAGCTTGGTGAATAGCTCTTTTTCATCCGTCAAGACAAGGTCTGATATAGAATGCAGGAGGCTCTTTGGGAAGAAAAGTGAAATCCGTATAGGCACAGATGGCTGGAATTATAACAGCAACATCATGCTACATTCAAAAGGGGGTCTCATGAGATAGGGAGCATGGTCTGGGGCATGAGCTGCAGGGGTGGGTGCTGGGAGCCGTGAGGTCAAGTCTTGACTGTGCCACTGCTTTGTTCTGTGGCCATGGGCAAGTCACCTGAACCCTTTAACTGGGTACAAATGCTCATCTCACAGAACTTCATTGCAGTTAAGGCCGGCAGGGACCATGCGATCACTCAGGCCAGAGAATTTCACTCAGTTAGCTCGGTATTGAGCTCAACAACCTGTGATGGCTTCTGCTCAGTTCATTGCTAGCCATGCCGTATTCGATGCATGAGTCTTAATGCAAAACAAGATCAAAATCTTGACCATTGTGCTCTTCCCCCCCCTTGGCTAATGAACTAAGCTCCAGAACTTCTCTATTTCCAGACACCATGGACCAAGCCCTCAGGGGTGGGGGGTGAATTGGCAGAGTCCATTGCTGTCCACAAGTCCGTACTGACTTACAATAGCCTTGGAAGACTCTCTCTATGCGGTAACCAGCTAAATGATCCTGGTGGAAGTGGACGTTGCATGTGCCGTGTGTGATAGAAAGTGCACGAGCCCATTTGGACTAAAGACAGCCAGAAATGGGATAACGGACTAGCCGGGGGAGCCCAGGGCAGTGCGTCTACACTGAGGCTTTGACCCACAGCTGCTCCGTGGCACCAGCAGCAAACACCCCAATGGAGTTATGTGCTTATTCAGGAGCCTGTGAGAATAAGCCGGGCTTATCTGTTCCCAGGGCTTTGCAGCGTCACAATGCTAATGCTGCTCCAGTACATGGCGTCTCCTCCGCCGGCAAATCGGGTGCGTGCCCTTCTAATGTTCAGGCCCATAGCTCCTGAAGTGAGCACAAGGAGACACGGGAAATGACCTCCATCTGTATTGGATTAGAGAACGAAATAGCTCATGTGAACATTGGAACAGCCGCCAGGCTTCGACGTCACTGTCGCATTGAGATGAAAGAGGATTGCTCACACCTGAGCTCTTGCTCTAAGATCTCTGACTCCAGCTGCTGTTCTGTGCACGTTACTTTATCCACGGCGTTGCTGTGGGGCTGTAACGCTGTAGCCATCACGAGTGGAGCTGGGGCCAGAGCAAGGGCGGAAGGCGGGCCCTGAGTACCTAGTGAATTGCCCAGGTTTTATTGCACTTTCCCAGAGGAGCATCTGCCAGAGTTACCAGCGTAACACGCTCCTGTCTCCCCCAGCCCTGGAATGCAGTCGCCATGGGCCCAGGCCGCGAGCTCACTGAGACTGGGCTGTTCATTACGGTAGCACCTAGGGAGCAATCAAAACCACGGCCCTGCTGTGCTCGGCGCTGCACAATCACAGAGTAGGAGACAGCTCCTGCCCCAGAGACCGGACCAACAGGGGAGGGGAGAGGGATGGAACAGACAAGCAATGGCAGGAACATATGAGATGAGCTGATTTGACATTTGGCCAGGACACCGGGGTTTGCATCCTCACTCTCGCTATTCGTACCAGGGGCTGTTGATTATTATGGGATGTCAGGCCCTGTGGCTTTATGTCGCAGCTGGGAGGGGGCGTCTCCTTCTGCCCGGTGGCTGTGTGGTGCCATCACGGGCCTTTGGGTTCGGTGCTGAGACGGGGAGACGCACGTGCGGCGGGGAGCCTGCCTTTCGGATTTCACGGCATGCTGTATTTCCCCTGGAACGGCCCGCTGGAGCCGGCTGAGCTCTCTTGCACCAGCATGGACGGAAACCATCACACCATTATCTGATACAGCGACTGCTCCCGCCAGCTGCCAGCCTGCATTGCATCTTCCGTGCCTCTCCTGCTCTCTCGCTTCCTGCGCGGCTGAGCTCTCGTGCAAACCCCGCCTGCAGGAAGCCAGTCAATTTGTTGAGAGTGCCAAGCATCCGCTGCTCCTGTGGGTTCAACCCCTGGTTCTGCTGGTTGTGTGGGCAGGCCCAGCTCCCCGCAGGACCCAGCCCTGCAGGGGGGGCGGCTCCTAGCCAGCTCGAAGTGCTTAGGAGTGAGAGCTGTACCTCCGAGCTGGATTTAGAGCGGGGGGGTGGCCGCGTGGCCTAGGGAGTCCTGGGTTCTATCCCGGCTCTGCCCCTGACCTGAAGGAAAATGCATCACGAAAATGGCCAAAATCCTGCACACAGTTTAAAATAAGCCCAAAGTGCCAGGCTATGGGTGAGCCCAATGTCTCCCTCCCGTCCCAGGAAGATGTGGGCCCCGACGTGAGCGGCTGCGTGCTGCAGGGGCCAGCGTGGTGGTTTTCTTTCTCAAGGATTTAAGCCCCTGCAGTGACTCTCTGCTCCTTTGTGGGGCTGAGCAGCTGCCCGGGGTTCTCAGGGACGCTTGCCCAGCGACGTCGTAGCGTTGGAGAAACGAGCAAGCGATGGTCTCTGCTGGGCAGGGGGATACGGGCAAGTCCCCTGCCGCCCGTGAACCACAGCGCCTGGGACCGGCTGCCAGGCAATAGACTGGAGATGAGACAGTGGCCGAGTTTCGATTGTAGGGTGTAAACCCCTCGGGGCAGGGCCCGGCTTTCTGTTCTATGTGGGTACAGCGCCTAATGCCCATGGGTCCTGATCCACGCCTGGAGCGCCGAGGTGATACTACACACCCGAGCTGAGATCAGGACTTTGTTGGGCCAGGCACTGCAGGGTCACAGAATGACACGGTCTCTGCCCCAAAGACCATCCAATCTAAATCGACAGACAGACAATGGAGTAGGAGGAGCAGCAAAGGCACAGAGAGAGGCCCCGACGTGTCCAAGGTCCCCCAGCAGCAGTGGCATAGCCAGGTTTAGAGCGCAGGGGGAGCGGAGCTAAAAAAAGGTGTCGGGAGCAAAAAGCGTCGGGAGCAAAAAATGGCACCGGGAGCAAAAAAAGATGCTCCGCTCTGGCTGCAGCATAGGAGCAAAAGGCGTCAGGAGCAAAAAAAGGCGCCGCTTCTGCTCAGTGGGGGAGCGGCCGCTCCCACTGCTCCCCCCCCCTCCCCCCGGCTACGCTACTGCCCAGCAGAGACATGCCAGAGAGCGCACGTACCGTTACCAGGCTATGTCAGCAGGGGCTGAGAACCTGGGGTCAAGCCGCACTCAGCCTCCCAATCGGCTTCTCCCTCTCCCGGCCGTCTGTCCAATCTATAACACTTGACCTCCAGCCCGAGTGAAAAACTCCCTCTGGCTAGGTGTGACTTCAGCATATTCAGGCTGCAGGAGTTTGAAAAGCCCTGGCAGAGGGAGACTGGGCCCCAGGACCCTGGGTTCTAGTCCCAGCTCCGGTACTCGTGGCCTGGTGTGACCCTGAGCCAGTCACTTAGCCCCTGATTTGATGCCCGTTGCCTTGATCTCGCCGTCTCCGTCCCCTGCTCTTGCTTCCAGGGGCTGGTTTGTCGCTTTAGCCTGCCAGGTGTTTGGGGAAGGGACTTTCTCACGCTCTGGGGCTGGGCAGCGCCCACGTGGTGAGGTCATCATCTGAGCCAGCGCCGCATGGTGCAACAGGTCTACTAGCAAACCGCCGCGTCCCTGTAAAGCCAGGCTGGCGTTAGAAAGGAGGAGGCACACCCTAGCTCTCACCTAGCATTTTCCAGACCTAGAGCTCCAAGCACTTTGCAATGGGGGGAAGTGTCATTATCCCTGATTAACATTATCCCTGGGGAAACTGAGGCACGGGGGCCCATGGCACAGCTCTCGCCAGCCTCAGGATAGGGCAGAGGCCAGCTGCCGCCTCCCCCTCCCAGCTGTGCACTGCCACGGGGATGAATCTAGCCCTAGAAGACCACGGGAGCTCAGCCCTGCTGGTCCCATAGCCCCCAGGGCCCAGCTGCCAACCCCGTCCGCCAAGAGAGCGGGGTCCATGCACAGCCTGGCTTCTGGTCGCTGTGACCCTTCCTGCCTGGGTCACCGGGCAGACGCCGGGTTCCGGGTCCCGCTGAGCCGGGCCTGTCGATGGTTCAGCTGTTGAGTTTGGTTCCCACCTGCTCCTCCAGGGACCTGCTCGCCTGTGAGTTCATAACCCAGCTCCCCCAAAGGGGCAGCGCTGGAGCCGGAGGGCTTGGGAGCCCTCCAGGAAGCCTCAGTGGGTTGGTCTTCACCGCACCCGTGCGTGCCACGCCAGCTATCTGCAGCCCTAGCTTAGAGCCCCACTTAACTTGAGCTAGAGATTTGTGTGTGCAGGCGGGAGGCAGGTGAGGGGCGACAGGGGCGTTATACCGTGAGCTAATACTACCCCAGTGAAGACGAGCCGGGGGGTCCAAAGAGGCTGGATCTAGACTGTTCTCAGTGGTAGAAGATGACAGAACAAGGATTAATGGTCTCAAGTTGCAGAGGGGGAGGTTTAGGTTGGGTAGTAGGGAAAACTTTTTCACTAGTAGGGTGGTGAAGCACTGGAATGGGTTACCTAGGGAGGTGGTGGAATCTCCTTCCTTAGAGGTTTTTAAGGCCAGGCTTGACAAAGCCCTGGCTGGGATGATCTAGTTGGGGTTGGTCCTGCTTTGAGCAGGGGGTTGGACTAGATGACCTCCTGAGGTCCCTTCCAACCCTGAGATTCTATGATTCTATGATTCTATGAGCCCTTAGTACTCCTCCAGCCCTGGGCGCTGCAGCGTCTCGGCACCTTGCAGAGAGCGATTTTCATCCTGGGGCAGATAGCGATGCGAGAGGCGAGGAACTGAGATGCCGAGAAGGGGCTTGCCTCCCAGAGGCTGCGCTGAGCTGGGAATTCGTCTCTGGTCACTTGGGCAGGGTCCTAACCACCGGACCATCCTTCCTCTCTATGAGCCATCTGTGGTTCAAGAACCAGCATTAACCCACCAGCAGCAGCAGGGACTCACCGGCAAAGGGTTTGGTTTATTCAGTTAGCCGGGCCCTACAACATTTCAGGGGTGCTGAGGCTGATCTGCAGAGCCCCCAAGGCCAGTGCCTTCCTCTTCACTTCCCCCTCTTGGCTTGGCCTTTCCCCCAGCCGGCTCCCAACAGCTGCCGAGGTTCAACGTGGGGACAAAGGACCAAGGGGCGGGAGATGAGGAAACCGGTGATGCAGGATGCATTTGGTATAGGCAACACCCACCAGATAACTGCACTTTGCCCTCCTTGAGCACTCTTCAGCTGCGGCTCTTAGAGCTCTTGATAAACAGTCACTGCTGTGGAGGCAGAAAAACACAGTGTTGCCAACGCTCACTGTATTTGGTGTTTTCATTAAAGCTCCAGCTCCCGGAGTCATGGGATTACGTAACAGCCTCAGCTTTCTAGCTGTTGTGGTCATACAGAAAAGTTTGAAACTGTGACCTGACTGTGACCCTGAATCCTCGGAGCCCAGAAGGCAAATGAAAATAATTGAATTTTTTTTTTAAATCATAATTTTTAAGGCAGTCTCACAATTGTTTGAGACCTGATACATTTTTTTAAAGTGCTTTGGCCCAGCAATACGGGCAGCTTAAATGACTTGCCCAAGCTCACAGAGCGAGTCAGCAGTCAAGCTGGGAATAGAACCCAGGAGTCCTGACCCCCAAGTCCCTTGCTCTAGCCAGTAGCTCACACTCCCTGCCAGGAGCCCTGATTCCCAGCTCTCCTATTTAACTGCTAGATCGTGCTCCCTCTCCGGAGCTGGGAACAGAGTGAGGACTCCTGACTCCCTCCCCCCACAGCTCTCACCACTAGACCATTGTCCCGCCCCAGAGCTGGGAATAGAACCCAGGAGTCCTGGCTCCCAGCCCCCTGCTCCGCCTCTCCCCTGAGTGTCGTTCCGCGGCCAATGGGATGACATTAAAACCTGGCGTGTGGGGCAGCGCCCAGAAAAGGGCCCGGGCTCCTTTAAGACTGCGGCAGGTTTCAGCCTCTTCCCAGGACCCAGCGGGTCAGTTTCCCCAGGCAGCCCGGGCGAGGGGGGGACCCGCAGCTAGGCGGAGCCGCCCCCCCCCCCCCCCGGGAAGGAACCGGGTTAGAAGGGACCACGGGCGAGCCCCGCCCCGCCGCTGCATCCTCCCACCTGGGGCTGCCTCCCGCCGCGGCGGGGAGGCGAGTTTCTCCCATGCCGGCTCGCCATGCAGGGCCCCCGGCCGGGCCAGCGCACCCCCGGGCACCCCCCTTGCCGCGGAGCTGAGCAGCGGCGGAGACCCGGGAACCCGGGAGCTGCCCCGGCCTCGCCTCGCCCCTTCCTCCCCATGGCCTGAGCGCGCCGGGAACCGGGACTGGGACCAGCCTCTTGCTCCCCGCTTCGGGGTTCCTTCCCCCCCACCCGGGGGTGGTTTTATGGGGCACGAAGAGACTTGACCATGTTATCGGGCTCCAAACACTCCTTTAAAATCCCGCAGCACGCGCAGGGCCCCCCGGTAAGTGGAAAGGGGGAGTTTGAAATGCTGGGGGGGGGGCATGCGGGGGTCCCCCCCAATCATGTGCATGGGGCGGGTGCTGAGAGCCACTGAACCCAACTGGAAACCCCTCCAAGCCAGGGGGGTGCCGGTGCCCCCCCAGTTCCAGCACCTATGAGGACAGGGGGTGGGGTGGAAATCAGTATCTGCTGAGTCTCCGGGGCTGGCTTCCTCGCCCGGCGTGGGGGTGTCTGCAGCCGGGGTGCAAAGTCCCGGGGGGGGGAATAGCATTGCCCCCCCTTTTAAATTTTGTAGCCTTGGTGTTAAAATTGCAGGGGGGCTGCAGGGTGCGCGGCCCCGTCAAGCCCCGGGGCTGCGGGGGGGTGTTCCGTGCGCCTGGCAGCTCCGGATTTTCCAGCCGGCTCCCCCCCTGCGCCTGGCCGGCCGGGGCTCGGCTCTTCCCGACGCCAAACCCCGCGTGTGGTCGCGCGTGTTGGCCCGAAAGCCCCCGGCTCGGCTCCGGGCTGTTCGCACGGTACGTTCTGTCCTCGGCTTCGGAGCCTGGGCAGCGCCCCCCCCGTCCTCGGCTTCGGAGCCTGGGCAGCGCCCGCCTCCCCCCGCCCCCCCCGTCCTCGGCTTCGGAGCCTGGGCAGCGCCCCCCCCCCCCCTTTCTTTCTGGGTCCAGCTTTTTTTGCGCTGTCCGCTGGGCTGGTAACCAGGCGACTGCGGCTTTGCTCTTGCAAACTGCTCCAAACGGGGCGACCCCCCCCTTCTTCTTCCAATCTCGACCCCCCCCCCCCAAAAAAAAACCCTCCTGCGCCCCTCGAGTTTGCGCAGGGCTTCCCCGGGGCTGGAAGGGGTCAGCGGGCGGAGCGTTTATTCGCAGGGAAAGTTTGCAGGGCCGCGCGGCTCTCTGCATTCCTTGCATAACGAGGCGATTGTTTTCCACCGCCGAGCAGAAAAATGCTGCGGAGCCGCCAAGCGCGGAGCCAGCGAGTCTTTAAAGACTCAAACAAGCCTCGTTTGTTGTTGGCGTTACTTGGAGCCTAGGGAGTCCTGGCCTGGGACCCCGTTCCGTGCTAGGCGCTGGACAAACAACACACAGACGCAAGAGCAAACCCTGCCCTGCCCCAAAGAGGTGACACTCTAAGGAGAAGACAGGTGGGGACAGACACATGGGGGAGCAGGAGGAAATAATGAGACAAAAAGGAGGGGTGATCATTGCTATGATGTCAAGGGGGGAGAAAACCACTCTATAAAGGGCGGGGGTGACCCAGGTCTTGGGTAGACCTTTTCAGTGCCCTGCACTGGGACTCAAGGGGCCTGGCTTCTGTTCCTGGCGCTGCTGGGTGACCTTGGGCTGGTCGTTTCCCCGCTCCGTGCCTCAGTTTCCCCGCTCCGTGCCTCAGTTTCCCCGCTCCGTGCCTCAGCTTTCCCCATTGGCAAAATGGGGGTAATTATACTGCTTTCCTTTGAAAGGGCTTTGAGATCTACTCACGAACAGAGCGAGGGAGTGTGAACTCTGTACTGGTACCAGTCAGCTAGGACAAGGCTGTTCCCCGTCCCGCTAAAGCTCTAGGTATCTGAGCACCTCACGGTCCTTAGTGGATTTATCCTCACAGCCCCCTGTAAGGCAGGGTGGTTATCCCAAATGGGGAAACTGAGGCACAGAGAGGCCAAGTGACTTGCCCACATCTGTGGCACTGCAGGAAATTGAACCCTAGGAGCTGAACTTCCTAACCCTGCTGCCTCCCATCTGTTGCTTGGTGCTTTAAATACGTCTTCCGCTGCTCTTTGGACTCTTCCATTAGCCCTCATGGTCAGGAAATGTAGCAGTTTGCTGCCAGCTGTTCTCCCCACCCCAGGGAAAACCTCGCAAGGAATGAATAGCTTGCTGACCCCTAACACTTTGGTCCGTGCTTGGGGGATGTCTCACCCTGCGGTCATGGCATAGCTGGGGGCTGACGGGGCACTGAGCCTCCCAGTGCTCGGTAGCGTCACTAACCAGTTACTCAGGGCTGCTCTTACGTAAAGTGCTACAAAAACTGTGTAAGACTTGCCATGCTGGGTCAGGCCAAAGGTCCATCTAGCTCAATATCGTGTCTTCTGACCGTGGCTGGTGCCAGGTGCTTCCGAGGGAATGAACGGGGCAATTAGTGAGTGATCTAGTCCCAGCTAGTGGTAGTCAGAGGTTTAGGGACACCTAGAGGGTGGTGGTGTGTTCCTTGCCATTTTGGTTAATAGCTATTGATGGGCCTATTCTCCATGAACTTTAACTTTAATCAGAGCTGTTTGCAATGGCTATAATGAATGCAGGACAACCCCTAGTAAGGATGCAGTTACTCTATAAAGGTGTCTCTGTAAATGTAGCTGAATAAGCTATGCTGGTATAAAACACCTGTACACCAGTATTACTTTTACTGTTGTAATGTAAATAATAACATGCAGGCTGCAGCATTGGAGAAATGCAGCCACTTCAGGGGTGGAGGTTGGTAGCCAACACTCAACCGCCAAGGGGGAGGGCTGGATCTGGTCCAAGGACACTGAAAGAATGTTGTTAAAAAGTCAGATTTTTAAAAAAAAAGCAAAGCAGGAGAGAAGGGACTAGACCCCTCCATTCGCCTGGCGGGGGCTCAGTACAGGAATATTCCGACTGCTTTGTGCTGCGGCGTATCCCAGGGAAGGGAGCCTGCTCGTCAATGTTGATTTCCCTGTGTGTACGTGCCACCCAACGAAAAAACATTTCCATCCCCGATCATCAAAGTGGACAGCTAGGCAAAGTAAGAACAACGCTGCTTGAGAATTTATTAGTGGGATTTAAGGCTGTTTACTTTGCATATTCTGCGATGTGACGTTGACAATTTGCTTTTTTAGTGGTGATAAAGCTTTACCTTTTGGGATCTCAGCCCCTGCTGTCATTAGACAATTATTGCCTGACTCTCTCTCTTCCCCGCACCCCCCATTGTCTGAGCCACATAACTTTGCACACTTGTGCAAAATTATTTTAAAAAATTGAATTCTGCAAAGAGGTTCTGGGAACAAGGTGTGTGTCCCTCCGGCTGCAGGCATTCGCGGAGCGGGATGCAGCAGGTCTGTGTGCCTCCGGCTGGTTCCTAGCAGCCAGGTGGCCAGGCTGTGACAATGCCAGTCGCTGCTGACTGGCCCCTCTTTCTGGGAGCCTCAGAAGTGAGGTCAGACTAGAGATGATCACAATGGGCCCATCTGGCCTTGCAAGCTACCAATGGGCCATGGAGACTAAACTCCCCTCTCTGCCCGAAGGGGATCTCTCCAGGAGAGGGCTGAGTTGGGTGGGAGTGTGTCTGTGTGCCCACCCAACTTCCTCAGAGATTGCCACGGTCCCAGGGTCCGTCGGTCTTGTCCCTTTCACCACCTCTAAGATCCCTGGGGCTGAGAGTGGTGAACATTTCTGGATTATACATTTGCAGTGACTGTGACTTGCGCTGTTTTGGGCCCTTAAGGTTGTTTACAACTGCAAGGAGGTTTCCGGCTTGTTATCTGATCGGCCAGAGGAAGGTAGGCTGAGGCAGTTCCACTTCGTTTGCTCTCTCTCTCTGCTTGACAAAAAATGCCAGAGAACCTTCGGTTGTGGTTTAGGTTTCAGGCAGCTATGTTCCAGATAAACTTTCCTCTATGTAGCTGTTCCCTGGTAGCGTGGCACTCAGATCTTACCCAGCGCCCTCGGCTGGCATTGGCCCGCTCCCCTCAGTTGACACTGGTGGTCCGGAGACTTTGGCTTGCTGGGGAGTAGCCAAGCCAGTATAGCAATGTGGCTAGCTGAGAATCACAGATTTCAGAAGGGACGGACCATTGTGACCATCTAGTCTGGCCTCCCGTAACACCGGCCAGAGAACTTGCCCAGAATAATTCCTCAGCCAGATCTTTTAGGAACCCCCCTTTCCCCCCCGATTTAAAAATGATCTGATGGTGCCAGAACTCCTGGGTTCTATTCCCAGCTCTGGGAGAGGAGTGTGGTTTAATAGGGTCCGTTGATCTATTCACAGCTCTGCCACTAAATTGTTGTGACTTTGGGCAGAATCATTTTAATCTCATTGTGCCTCAGTTTCCCCATTGGTAAACTGGACTGGAAATGTGAAGTGATGTACCCAAGGCCCCAAAAGGGAGTCAGGGTTGGAGATGGGACTAGAACCCAGGAATCCTGGGTCCTAGTTTTGTGCTCAGGCCACCCCCCACCCCAAAGCATCAGATTATAAAAAATATTATTGCCTGGCCCCATTTAAACAACCACCACCCCTGAACGGCCACTAGTGATCTGGGGCACAGGGAGGGGAAGTGACTTGCCCACGGTCACCCAGCAGGCTAGTGGCCAAGCGGGAAATAGACCCCCAGCTCCCCTGGGCCCCAGTCCACTGCACTATCCATTAGACCACACTGTCGCTCATGCTGCATGGAACTTGTAAATGGAAGAGGGCTCTGCTTCCAGCTGTAGATTCCAGTGTGGCTAACCCCAAACATTCAAAAAAATAAAAATAAAAAAAAATCACAAGCCTTGTCCCAAAATAATCATGAGATTGGCTTAAAAATCAGGAGATTTAAAACAAATGTTTGGGTTCCTTGTTCTTTGCCTCCTGGTTGCAAACCCTTTAGGGGTCAGGCTTTGTAGCTTGTTTTTCTGCAATCTCCAGGCCAGGAAACTTCCTTTCATTCAAAAATAAAAATTGAGATGCTCCTGTCATCCCGGGACTCCAGGAGTCGGGGCTTTAAGAAATATCCCCCATAGAATCCCAGAGCCTGGCCACTCTGAGATCCTTGTGACTGGCTGAGAGCTCATGCTGTTGGAGGGGATGGGGGTCAGAAGTCAGGACTGCAGACGGGAAGAAATAATTAACTAGCGGATCGGGTTAAATATTTGCCTTGCAGTGCCCTAGTTAGGGCCCCATTATATGGACATAGGCTGAAGAGACAGCCCCTACCCCAGAGCCCGTGAAAGGGTTCTCCAATGTCTGTGCATTAGTCCGCAGTAAGGAAGGGGTTAAATCCCGCTAACAACCTGTTCTCTTTCTTTACAGCTGAGAGGTCCAAAGTCCTCTGACATGAACGGCAAGAGAAACAGAAGCTGCCAGGCTTTCCTGTGTATCCCAGGTATCCCCGCTGGCTACAGGGGAGCGGGTGGCTTGTGTTTTGAACCCCCGGCTGGGATTCCTTGGGGCTTTCACTGTGATTCTAATAATAATCCCTAGCTCTAACCTGGCACTTTCCAGCTGCAGATCTCAAAGTGGATCACAAAGGAGCTCAGTATCACACTCCCCGTTTGACAGGTGGGGACACTGAGGCACAGAACAGGGCAGTGACTTGCCCCAGGTCACTCAGCAGCGCTGGGTATAGAACCCAGGTGTCCTGAGTCGTGTCACAGTGCTCTAGCCACTAGGCTGCTCTGCTGCCGAGCACTGGATGGGACTGGCAGCAGTGGTGTCTCTTCCCTGTTCCTTCGCTGCACAGCGGAGGGCACAACTGGGTTCCCCACTCGCCCGTGCATGTGACACAATGGTGACCAGACCTCCTGCAAGCGCCCTGGGCGGGGGTGCGACTGTGTTGAGGTGTCACCCCTGAAGGCTCAGACTCTGTCCCTGGATGTCCTAGAATCACAGAAGTGTCGGGCTGGAAGGGCCCCTGACAAGCCCCCCGTGCTGTGGCAGGACCCAGTGAACCTAGACCAGAGCAGACTAGACCTAGAGTCTATGCCCACGGAGTCTAGCCACACGCTGCTCACCTGTGCCTGGCGGGGGGAGGAGCCCTTCCTTCCTGACTGCAGCCACTTCACAGCTGTTGCTGCAACTGGACCGGGCCCCTGGCACTGCAGGGTCCAACGGCTGCTGGATCTGCTGTCGGCCTAGGCTCCCCCATGGGGGTCGGCTGCCAGGACTCCTGGGTTCCCTCCCTGGCTCTGGGAGGGGAGACAGGACTCCTGGAGTATAATGATTGGAGAGTAGAGAAGAAGGATGGTCCGGGGGCTTGGACGCTAACCGAGAACTGGGTTCAAGTCGCTGCTCTGCCACAGATTCCCTGTGTGACCTTGGGCAAGGCCCTTGCCTCAGTTTCCCACCTGGACAATCAGAATAACAGCACTGCCCTGCCTCCCCCGGGGGGTGCGTGAGGGCTGATGTATTGAAGGATGAGTGCTCGGATACTGTGGTGCTTTGGTACTTTTATAAAAATCACTGAGCTGGGCCCAATCCTGATCCCCTTCCCCCTTAAGAGCCTTTTACTCCGTGTTAGAGGCACGAAGGGTTAAATCGGGGCTCTGAGCAGCAGCTGTCTGAAGGCATTTTCTGGCCAGGATGACGAGCTGCGGGCAGTGGCCGGAGCAGATGCTTTGCTGAATTAGTGACTAGCAAAGAACAACTGCTACAAAGGCACCTGTTCCCCGGGCAGTTCCCTTTCATGCCCAGCGTGAGTGGCAGGGCACCCTTTCTGCAGGCCACGCTGCCTGGGCTGGGGGAACCTGAGCTGGAGCGGGTCCATTGTTTGGCTTTTCTAGCAAGGCTCTTTAGCGGGGGCTGGGTGCCCAGCTGCTCTGTGATGCCCGCACGTGTTGATGCTGAGGGGGAGGCGGTGCGGTCTGGTGGCTATAGCAGGGGACCGGGCGCTGGGACTCCTGGGTTCTGCTCCCAGCTCTGGGATGGGAGTGAGGCCCAGTGGTTAAAGCAGGAAAATGGGAGTCAGGTAGAGTGACCAGACAGCAAATGTGAAAAATCGGGATGGGGGTGGGGGGTAATAGGAGCCTATATAAGAAAAAGACCCCAAAATCGGGACTGTCCCTATAAAATCGGGACATCTGGTCACCCTAGAGTCAGGACTCCTGGGTTCTGTTTGTACTAGAGAGTCACACGTGTGACAAGTTCTGCATGCTGAGCTCATTGTACGCACCAGGGCTGCTTGCGTCCCTTCATTTTCCTCCCCCCTCCACCCGCTCTCCCCCTCCAAGTGTGGACCATCCCATCCCCTGCTATTTCAGGGAGTTGCTGCAACCTCCCGCTGGGGGCTCTGTGTGCCCCCCATTCTCCCTGCCCCATGCCGGGGGCTCTGTGTGCCCACCTTCCCCACGTGCAAGGATCCTTGGTCCAGAGAAAACAGCTCCCCACTCCTCCATTGTGAAACCCCCTAGCCAGGGCCAGCTGTTCTGAGCACGGCTTCCATTTTACCCCATGTAGGTGTCGTGGAGCAAACCCGCATCCCCGCAGCTCTGCTTGTTGTCGCTTGTGGATACAATTTGCTGCCTGATCTGGGGCCTGCTTCGCAGCGGCACTTAGCCCCGGCCGCTGCAACCCCAGCCCCCTGAGGATCAGGCCTTCGGACCTAGATCCTGCTGGGGTCAATCCACCTGGTTCCCCTGCAGCCCATAGAGCTCCATACATTTACGCCAGGGAAGGATTTGGCCCCTCACTGTGCTTTTCACCCCGGGGCATTGCACGCCCCTAGCCCAGTCTCTCGCACAGCTCAGTGTCACCCCCCGCAGCCAGCCCTGGGCTCTTGCCTTTGGCCCCCTCCTTTCCAGGGCCCCGAGGAGCCGGCTTCACTGGTCATTCCAAACCACAGCGTTCTCCCGGCTCGCCCTGACCCCTTCCTCTTGCTGCACCCCCCCGCCCTGCAGGGGAACACATCCTGGAAGAGGCGGCTTGCGTGAGGAAGGTCGTCCGCTCCAGGGATGGCGAAGGATCCATCCTGGGCACGCTGTACTGCACCAACCTGAGAGTCGCCTTCGTGCCAGAGCCGGCCCCGGGTGACACGGCCGGGGTGAGTTGGAGGAGGTCTGGGCGGGAGCCGGGACGGTGCCGGCAGCGGTGGGCGGGCCTGGGCGGGAGCCGGGGCGGGGCCGGCGGCCGGGCGGGCCTGGGCGGGAGCCGGGGCGGGGGCGGGGCCGGCGGCCGGGCGGGCCTGGGCGGGAGCCGGGGCGGGGGCGGGGCCGGCGGCCGGGCGGGCCTGGGCGGGAGCCGGCGGCCGGGCGGGCCTGGGCGGGGGCCGGCGGCCGGGCGGGCCTGGGCGGGGGCCGGCGGCCGGGCGGGCCTGGGCGGGGGCCTGGGCGGGGCCGGCGGCCGGGCGGGCCTGGGCGGGGGCCTGGGCGGGGCCGGCGGCCGGGCGGGCCTGGGCGGGGGCCTGGGCGGGGCCGGGCGGGCCTGGGCGGGGCCGGCGGCCGGGCGGGCCTGGGCGGGGGCCGGGGCGGGGCCGGCGGCCGGGCGGGCCTGGGCGGGAGCCGGGGCGGGGCCGGCGGCCGGGCGGGCCTGGGCGGGAGCCGGGGCGGGGCCGGGGCGGTGCCGGCGGCGGCCTGAATTGCAGCCCTGACGGACACCATCCTCCTGGCCAGTCGGAGCCCCTTGGCCGTGATGTCGGGTTCCCTGTGCCAGCCGTGGAGCCAGGTTCTGCAAGCGGGGTCGGAGAGTGGGGATGTTCCGTCCCCGTGCCAAGGGAGGGGGAATGGGCCTGATCTCTAAGGGCTGCTCCTTTCCCACCGTAGGCCCCTCGCTGTTCCACTTGCCTGCACTGTGAGCACGACGTGGCCCTGCCCTGCATCGGGAGGCTGGTGGCAGGTAAAGGGGGGCAGGAGGGGCCACCATTACATTCCACCCAATCAAGCCGTATCCCCTCCACCGCTGTGACGAGTTCGGCGGCTCTCAGCTCTCATTGCCTCCGTCCCAGCATCCACCCCCGTGGCTGGCGCTGTGATCCCCTCATGGGCTGTCCCAGTGACAGAGAGGCCAAGGCCGGGCCATGGCGACCCCACTGCCCCCTGACCCACCGGCAGGGCTGGGGCCGTGGCGCCTTGGCAGGGGCAGGAAGATTTCCCCTTGCCGCAGTTTGCAGGGCCACTCTCTGAGTGAGCCGTGGGCCCTCCGTGTGCTCTCCCCTGGGCCTCCACGTCACCAGGGCAATCTTGATTGGCCCTTGCCAGCTACGCCCCGTACCAGGAATGATCTCTCTGCAGCTCGCTTGGGGGCCGATCCTGCCCCGGTCACCCCCATGCTGGAGGCCGAGGCTTCCCAGCTGCCCTAGGACTCTGATAGCCGCCGGGCCTCCTGGGTCTGAGCCCCCCTCCTCCGCCTGGTTTTCTCCCTGCAGTGAACAGCTTCGCCAAGGCCAAGGTGCTGACGGCCAGCTCCACCCTCAAGTTCATCCCAGAGGAGCTGGTCCTCTACTGCCGGGACTTCCGGGTGCTGCGCTTCCGTTTCCACGACAGCGGCCTGGAGCCCCAGGCCTCCCAGGTGAGCATCTGCCATTGCAGACGGGGCCCCTGCCTCGCAGACCCTCCCCGGCCGGTGATTCCCAGGGCCCAGCGGGACTGGCTCTGAGCTGGACCTGCTTGGTCCCCAGGGGCTGGTTACACCAGGGGTGGTTGCTCTGTGTGTCGTCTGGGTGGGAGGATGAGACCCACCCAGGGGGTTGTTTTACCCCTCGGTGCGGGGTTTAGTGGATGAACATGGGACTAGGAGCCAGGAATCCTGGATTCAATTCCTGGCTCCAGGAGGGGAGAGAGCTGAAGTCGTTTGGGGGGAGACAAGGTCCCATTCCAGGCTCTGCCACTGACTCCGGGCAGGGATGTCCACACCACTCAGTGCAGGGAGGCAGACTCGCTAAAGTCATCAGCGAGGGCGTTGGGGCTGGAGGGCGGCTCGGAGCCGGGGGCTGGGTGGGCTTGGACTCCAGCGATTAGCCCGGGCCACAGCGTCCACACTGCTGTTTTCGGCACGCTTACAAGCCTGTCTCCCTGGGCAGCTGCAGGGCAGAGCCGGCCTGTGAGACCTGGAGCAAGATGCTTCGGTTTCTTCCCTCTTTCCCGAGGTCCCATTCCTCAGGAATCTCCCTCCTCCAGGGCTCAGAGCCGCAGAACCCTGGGCAAGGCAAACCCCACCCTTCCCTTCCTGACCCCCGTCTAGCGATCCTCCGATGCTCTGAAACACCCAGCGTGCTCCACTCTTGTCTCTGCCTTAGCTGGGACCCGCCAGCAGCTCTTCTCAGCCGACTCTTTGGAGGGGCTGAGTGCTCCCAGCTCCCATTGACTTCCGTGGGGTTTGTCAGCTTTGCACCTTTGAAAACCCAGCCTGTTACGCCCTGTCCAGGAGAGACACCCTGAGCGGCAGCATTCGGATTCAAAGCTTGGGGGGGGGGGGGTTTCTGCTCCAGCGGGGTTGGCCGGGGTCCCGTCACGACCCTGTCTGGCTCAGCAATGGGCCTGCAGCCGCAGTCTCGCGCTGGCTATTTTCCCTGGGCTATGAATCTGGGGGTCAAGCGCAGCCCTGCTGGGGGGCCTTCCTGGGTCCCCAGCCTGGCAGCAAACCCTCCGCCCTCCCATTGGCACCCAAACCCCGCCCACAGCCCCAGCCGCCGAGACGGTCCCTGCCAAGGTGCACCCATTGCCGCTGTTTTCCAGGTGACGCTGGCCATTGTGCAGGCTCAGGAGAGAAGCAGCGGCAGCGCGGGGACGTGGTACGACAGCGCCGCTATAAGGAACCTGGGTAAGTGGCAGCTCCGCTTGGCGTGTAGCCCCAGGCCCTGGCAGCTCGATGGGCCCGTCCCTGGGGTGGCTGGACCCACCAGGTGCTGCCCCGCTCGTCCCTGACAGCCATCCCTCCTGTGCGGCTTCAGAGAACGCCTGGCTGAGCGCGGAGGAGTCGTCGTCCGCCCCGACGCTGCTCTTCGAGAGTCCCTGCGACTGGGAGAAGGAGCTGAGGCGGCTCGGGGCTGCTGGCTGGAGGGTCAGCCCAGTCAACGAGCGCTTCGACATGGCCACCAGGTAAAGCGCGGCCCAGCTGCCGGTCCCCCCCCTGGTGTGTGTGTGTGTGGGGGGGTGTAAGGGTGAGTTAGATCCTCTTGGAGAGCCCTAACCCTGGCCCACGGCGTGGGAGCATGTTACAGCCAGGAGTGGTGGAAGCACCTAAAAGGGGGGGGGGGCGGGCCACAGGTGCCTGAACTATGGGCCCCCCCCCCCCCCCGTGTTGTCCCACCTGTTTCCCCGCCCTGGCGCTGCCCGTTTCCCCATAAGGCCCCACCCTCACCCCGCCCCTTCCTTCAAGACCCTGCCCCATGCTCGCTACTCTTCACCCCTCCCCCGTCACTTCCCCTTACGGCCGGTAAAAAGTGGGAGGGCCCTTCACCCCGTTCCGGTGCCCCTGGTCACAGCCCTCCAGGCGCACACCAGTAATTGGGACTCCCTAAGCTACGGAAATGCCCTCGGACCCCCTTCTACAGCGGGTTCGGTGCTCAGCCCTCGGCCACGGTCCCATGTGCATATTGATGGCCCCCTACCGGATTGAGCGTAACCTCCATGGGCCTGTGGCTTCCTCGAGTGGCCAGAGAAGCACAGTGAAAATGTTCACGATTTCGAACCATGTTTCGGTCCCGAAGGCGGGGGTGATTGAGATTTTGACTTCTCGCCCCCAAACGTTTCCTTGAACTGGCGAAACGTTTCGACAGCTTTGGAGGTTTCCCTGGAATGATTCTGATTCACAAAATGAGCCCCAACCACCTTTTGCGCAGAAAGCTCCGGGTTTTGACAAACCGACGCTTTCTGGGGCAAAATCCGTCGCCTGTCAAATTCCGGAGAGCTGTAGGTGGAAGGCCTGTCTGGGGAGAGCTGGTGGGAGCTCTCCTAGCATACGTGGGAAGGAGCCGGAGTTCTCTGTCTGTGCGTGTTAATGTGGGATGGATCCGGGGGAGTCTTGTGAGTTGCGGGGGTGGCAGGCACCCGGCCTACAATCCAGGGTTTAGAAATGGCCTTGTAACAGGGAGATCTGCCTCCTTTAAGGGCCAGGGGCCGTCCAGCCCTGTCTGATGATCAGTCCTGCTGGGAAGGGGGCAGGTAATTCCTATCAAGGTCTGAGCGTGCTCAAAGGGGGAGCTGTGGGAAGGAGGCAGGTAACGGAGCAGGAGAGGCCGCGAGGGTCCCTCATCCCGCTTTGGGCGTGAGGTTTGCGTGCAGCACTTGAAGAGGCTCGGAGCGAGGCGGGCACGCTACCTGGGCTGGGGAGACGCATGCTCCAAGCCGGTTCCCCTCCAACGCCGCTTCCTCCCGCAGCCTCCCCAAGTACCTCTGGGTCCCCAGCAGGCTCCTGGACAACGAGCTCAAGCGGGCCTTCGGCCACTTCAACGCGAGGCGCATCCCGGTGAGTGTCTCCTGCCCCGGGACCAGGCTGTGAGCTGCTGCCTTGGGGAGGACAGGGCGGTTCCTAACCACCTCCCCTGCCTCACTAGGTTCTGGGGATGGGGCAACCACCGGGGGGGTGCCGTGGAAGGGGGGGTTCTTATTGAGGCAAGGGCACATTGGGCCAGCAGGGTGGAATAAGGTGTGAGACCCTCCCCGCACCATACACCAGGCTGTCCCCCACTATGGGGACTACACCACTCCTGACCGAGCTGGGGAGGGAAGGCTGAGGAGGGAGCTGGTTCTGGTGGGGGGTGTATCGCAGAGCCAGCTGGGGGGAGGTGGGTCCCTGGAGCTGGGGGAGAGCAGGAAGGTGGGAGACAAGGCCCCAGGGCTCGGGGGCCCCGGCGCGCACAGTGAAGAGCCTGCAGCCAGTGGGGTTTCATTTCGCTCCGGTCCCCTTTGTCTCCCCAGAGGCTGTGCTGGCATCACCCGGGAGGCAGCGACCTGCTGAGAACCGCCGGCTTTCACGCTGACTCGGACCCCGAGAAGGAAGACGTGAGGTACGCGCCTCGAGGACCTGGGAGCTCAGGGCAGCTGAATAGGGCCAGGCTGGGGTGGAAGACTCCCGAGGAAAACCCAGCTGCTCTGGGGAGTGTGGGGGTGTGTGGCTGAATAAGGGGCGCTCTCCCCTTACCGTCAGTGCTGGCCCCAATGTCCCAGTGCGGCACTAGGGGGCGCTGTGCTGCAGGGAGTCGAGTGGGTGCTGTCCCCTCCTAGCCGGTGCTGACCCCAATGCCCTAGCACAGGGGTTCTCAAAGTGGGGGGCAAGACCCCTCAGGGGGTCATGAGGTTATTGCATGGGGGGGGGGGGTGTCACGAGTTGTCAACCTCCACCCCAAACCCCGCTTGCCTCCAGCATTTATAATTGCGTTAAATATATCAAAAAGTGTGTTCAATTTATTAGGGGGGGGAGTCACACTCGGAGGCTTGCTGTGTGAAAGGGGTCGCCAGTAAAAAAGTTTGAGACTCACTGCCCTAACGTGACGGTAGGAGTGCCGTGCTGCAGGGCCCCATAACCCAGACTGAACCTCCCCGGGGCGGCTGTGTCTCTCCACAGGTCCGTGGAAGCGCTGATGCTCGCCGGCCACACCCAGTGCGTGATCGTGGAGACAGCCGCCGACCTGCCCAGCCCTGCAGAGATCCAGCTCTCATACCTCAAACTTCGGGCCCTCTGCCTTCCTGGTGAGACCCGGCCTCGGCCCTGGAGCTGAGATCCCTTCTCACTACGAGTCACTTGCCTGAGCCGATGCCTGGGGAATCCCAGACAGTAGCTAACCAGCTTTTCAGCTGGGAGAACCTGGGTTATTCTGGACTGGATCCAGGGACCATTATCACTAGTTTGTATCTGATGCACCTGGGCTGGGTTTCCAGTTTGTCCTCTATTGCTCTTGGTGCTTGTCTAGCCCCACTGTCGTCAGTGTTTCGATGCTATGGGTTATATCCTCCCAATCCCCCGGCAGGTGGGGAGGTGTTATCCCCTCTTTATAGGGGAAAGTGAGGCACAGGGAATTGCATGATTTGCCTGAGGGAGTCTGTCAGAGCCAAGATCTGAGGCCTAGCCCGTACTGTAACCCCAAGGCTGTCTCTCCTCCTGCAAGGAGCTGGCTGTTTGATGCAAGGAAGCCAGGGCTCCATAAAACAGACCAGGCTAAAACCAGAGCACAGTTCTGCACTGGCCGAGAGGCAGATGGGACTGGAGGGTCTCTTCCTTCCATGCCCTCTCTCTGGGACAATTCCTGACTTGTCACAGAAAGGGCAGCCCAAGGGAAGGATGTTCAAAGCTCTAGATTGGGACTGAGGAGACCTGGTTTCTGTTCCCATCTCTGCCACAGACTCCGTCTGATCTGGGTCAAGTCACTTTACCTCCTCTGTGCCTCATTTTCCCCCGGTCTGGCAGGGAGCGAACAGCTATCCCCGGTCAAAGGGGTAGTGAGGATTAAAACCCAGTAACAATAACATGGCGCTACGTGGATGGAGGCCGGATAAACCTCTCCGCAGCCAAGGTAGTAATTGGGGTTCCTCAATGTGGCTTCCTTTCAGACTCCTCTGTGGCTGATGAGAAGTGGCTCTCTGCCCTGGAGGGGACGCACTGGCTGGACCACATCAGGTGAGAGCCACCCCCCTATACGCTGGCGCCTTAAATCCAGGCCCTACAGAACATCTGGCAGGTGGGTGGGGCTGGGTAACCACCATCCCTCTGTTGGGAGCTGTCCCCAGCGTGGCGGGTGGAGCTCTCTGGGGGGAGTGGCGGGCAGGACCATGCCTGGCTGGATGGATTTCAGATGGTGCTGGGGGGCGAGGGGGGTCCTTTGCTTCCCATTGGCCGCAGGGTCTTCGTCGCCGGTAACGACCCCCTCTCCTTGCAGGGCTTGCGTGAGGAAAGCGAGCGAGGTGGCCGCCCTGCTGGCGGAGAGGTCCCGCTCCGTCATCCTGCAAGGTAGAGTATGTCGCTCCCTCCTCCGGCCCACGCACAGGCTGGCTGCCCTGAGGCTGGGCCAGGTGTGGGGTGAGCCCGGGAGGGGAATAAGCAGCTGGGGTGAGCTCCTGGGTACAGGCTCTGTGATGCTTCCTGGGGGTACCCAGGGCGGTGAGGAACCTCGCTACTCCCTGTCCTTTGCGTGAGGCAGGCTTGTCTGTGCCTGCCGGGGGTCGGCTCCCCGACCCCACCAGTCACAGGCAATGCAAGCAATCCCGTCTAGGTTGTGCGGGCCCTGCTGTCGCTCTGTAGGCTAGCAATTGGCCCGCTGAGCGTCTCCGTGGAGGGTCTAGCCCTGGTGC
This sequence comes from Chelydra serpentina, assembly GCA_037349315.1. Taxonomy (NCBI): domain Eukaryota; kingdom Metazoa; phylum Chordata; order Testudines; family Chelydridae; genus Chelydra; species Chelydra serpentina. The sequence goes on along the minus strand of JBAIAC010000104.1, from coordinate 2,240,705 downwards.
ACTGGCCACTGGCAGCATTCACCGACTTGCAGCTCCCAAAGAAGCCGCGCATCCTGACTTCGCAGTTCCCGCTCAGATCACCACTCCGCTGACCACGCAGCACTTGGATCTGCTTCTAGTGAAACCGAGGCTAGGTTTACATGGCCGAGCCCAGAGATGCAAGGAGTAGCAAGTGGCAGGGTGGGAAACGAATGGTCCCACCTCGCTGCAGGCTTTCTAGAGCTCCACCGAATTAACCAAGTCCTCTCCTGTCTCCTAGAGCAACGCTCCCCCCAAATCCTTGCAGGACTTTGCAGCCAGGGTTCAGCTTGGTTCCTAGGTGAAGGACCCAGTGCGGTTTCTTTGCCCCCCCAAGATATGCCAGCCCTACCCTTTGTCTTTATTCATAAGCAGGACACCTCCCCTCCCCGCCCCCCACTGTTTGTTTCCTCTTGTAGATTTCACAGTTTCTCGTTTCCTCACTGACTCAATATGCAAATAGGTCTCCAATGTGAGACATCCAATACACAGTAGCCAAACTGCCAGGCAGGGAGAGAGGTGTCTGTTACCTCCCGGTGACCTGCCTTAAGTCCAATCTTTTTAAGAACATAATTTTCAGACCCCTAACTCCCTAAATATTATCCGTCCATCCAATTCGCAATTACTGTAAAGGCCAGTGGGCTACTGGCTCTTGGTAGAGACTTCACATGTCACCCTTGGGTGGACTATTGTGCATATATCTGATCCCTGGGAAACCCTATACAACCCCTCTGCCTGTTGGCACCAAGGGGTGCTTGGGTCAGAGGCTCCATGCTGGCCAGCAGGCTGGCTGGCTGGCTCTGGGAATCGGGGACTGATGGAGGGTCACTGGGTGGATCCCAGTCCAGATCCTTGTGGGACATCACAAGTGCTACTGCGGATCCGCCTCCGCGTTGGCAGCTGCCGCAGAGAGGTCTGTGGACAGTGGAGCCCTGACGCTTCTCTTGCCCCCCTAGCCGAGGTCCCTCACGGTCTGTACCCTTCCCCCTCGCAGAGTCAGACGACCGGGATCTGAACTGCCTGCTGGCCTCCCTCGTCCAGACCCTGTCGGATCCCCACGCCCGCACCCAGGCTGGCTTCCAGAGCCTGCTTCAGAAGGAGTGGGTGGTGGCGGGGCACCCCTTCCTCCAGCGCCTTAATCTCCTCCGGGACAACGACCGTGAGGAGGTGAGTCTCGGAGCACGCGTGGGCCAGAGGGGGGCGCTCGAGAGCGATGGGAGTTCTATCCGCCTGGCTCACGTGGCACCGCGGTGGCAAATGTCTCCCAGCATGTAGGCTCTGCCTTTTGGCTCCAAGCACAGCTGGCCCGATGGCCGTGTGAAACCGAGGGGGTTCCCTGGACAGACGGTTGCCTTCCCTCCTTGGGCCGGTGGGACACCAGACTCAGAAAGTGGCTCTGATCCAAGTATTCCCAGTGTCTGCCCTGCTCCGAGCAAGCCCTGGGCTCTGGATTTCCCTCTGCCGCCAGTCATGTTCTGGTGGGGCTGGGTGAGGGGAGAAGCAAGGTGGGAACAACTGGCTGTGGAGGCAGCAGCTGGGAAGGTGCGGGGATTGGCTGGGTGGGGATCGGAGGTAGCCCCGGAGTCAGAACCAAACCCCAAGCGACCCCTCTAGGCTTTGTCCCGCGGGAGACTTGCTAGGACGCGTGTGTCCTCGGCTCGGGTTCCACTGCTCTGGTGGGGACCTCTGCTGGGCAGTCTGGGAATGGCACCGACCCCGGCCCGCACTGGATTCCAGTGGGGCAATGAGCCACTGGAGCGGCTGTTTGGAGCCTTTGAATCGGGATTGTTTGGCCTCTTGCCGAAAGACGCGAGCGAATGGGCTCGGTGGAGGAATCGCTGGGCGACGTTCTCTGGCCTGTGCCATGCAGAAGTCGGCTGAGATGCTGCAAAGCGGGCAGGAGAGAAATGAACTCGAGAGGGAAGATGGCCTGGTGCTTCCGTGCTAGCCTGGACGCTCTGGATTCCTTGGTTCAATTCCCCGCTCGGCCGTCGGCTCCCGCTCTACCGCAGTTCCTCATCCGCCCAATGGGATAATGGCCCTGCTCTGCTTCACGGGGAGCCGGGGGGATAAATGCATTGGAGACAGGAGCCAGGGAAGGAACACAGATCGTTTGCTCCCGTGTGGGGGGGCAGGGCCTGAGCTCCGATCCCCAGGGCAGATTGTTCAAGCTGCCCCGGTCAATCGCAGTGTTGCCATGAGCAGTTTGACGGCATTTCCTTGCTGGGTAAATCTCTGCAGCTTTGCTGCCCGGCTGGTCAGCAGCTGCCACGTTCCACCCCAGAGGCAGCTGCTTTTCAGTGGTGGGAGAGCGATCGCTGTGCAGTGTTGCTGCAGGCTGTTTCGGGAGCTGTTCTGTCGCACCCCAGAGTTGGCTGCATTTTTGCTGTTTCCCCAAGGAGGTACTTCCCCCCCCCCCCCCCCTCTCTCTCTTATAGTCTCCAGTCTTTCTGCTTTTCCTGGATTGCGTGTGGCAGCTGCTCCAGCAGTTCCCAGCATCCTTTGAGTTCACAGAGACATACCTGGTGGCCCTCCATGATAGCAGCTACATACCCTTCTTCAGCACCTTGCTGTTTAACTGCCAGTGGGAGAGAGATCGCAGGAAACAGGTGGGTCCAGCCTGGAGCCTCCCAGCCACAATGAAACACTCGGCTGCTCCGCAATCACTGCCCCAAGCACTGTCCTACCATGGGTGGAGAAGGGGGAAATCCGGTGCCGTGCTTAACGTGAGGCCTGGGAGTGAGGACTCCTGGGTTCTATTCCCAGCTCTGGGAGGGAGCACAGCCTAACAGCTAGAGCAGGAGGCTGGGAGACAGGACTCCTGGGTTCTTCTATTCCTGGCTCACTGCCTGACCTCAGGTGAGTCAACGCTCTTCTTTGTGCCTCAGTTTCCCCATCCATAGAACAGGGCGGGGCTCGTGATTATCTTCGACCTCTGTGAAGCGCTTTGAGATCCTCAATGCATGACATTCCCCTCTAAGGGCCCGCTCCTGGCCCAGCCTCAGTGGGGTACGGAGTGCAGCCGCTCTCGGGCGTGGGGTGAGGGGGAGTGAAGGGATATGGATATGCATTCGCTGTTCCTTGCGGAGATTCCTCTCACACTCTCTGTTCATTCCCCAGCACCGTGCCTCCAACCAGATCTACGCGCCGGTCAACGGCTGGCGGGAACCCCCTCCTCTGGAGATCCTGCAGAAGGGTGGCTGCCTGGCGAAGGAGAGGGGGGGCCCCTACTTGCCCACCATCTGGGACTGGGCGCTGCGCTACACCACCCAGCAGAGGGCCCAGTTCAGAAATCCCGCCTATACCCGGGGCAGCGGCAGCGTTCTGAACGGCAGCTCTGCTCCAGTAGGGGGCGACAAGGTGAGTGCGCGGGGCTCCAGACACTGGGTGGGGGACTAGGAGCGATTGGGGGCAGGGACTGTTGGCTGGCGGTCACGCCATGGGGCTGTAGGAGTCGGGACAGCTGGGTTTTCTTGATGGCAGCGAGGCCTTTCTGAGCCTCAGTTTACTCTTTCTGTGTCCTTAATGGAGCTGGCAATAGAACCCAGGAGTCCTGAAGCCCTGTCCTCCTCCCCTCTAGCCCCCGGTCCACACACTCTCTTCTAGGCAGGTTCACTAAAGTATAAAGTGTCTTGCTCTGGCCGAAGCACGTTTCTCCTCCCCCCCCCACCCCCCTTTTTTGCAGCCGGGTTTTACTGTCCTCTATTTCCCCCAACCCTCTTTTTCCCCAGCTGGAAGCTGCCTTGTCTGGGAACGGGGCCGTGTACCTGTTTGCCAAGGGGGCCCTCTCCCCGCAGACCCACCTCTTCCCCTGGAAGAGCGGCTCGCTTTCCAGAAAGGGCTGGCGGCGGGCTCAGTCCTCGGAGAGCCTCAGCGAACAGGACCGGTCCTTGAGGAGCAAACCCAGCGGCTGCCCCCTGCAGCCTGACGGGCTGCTGCTTCCTGCCTCTGCGGGCCCCCTCATCCAGCTCTGGAGAAGGTGTTACCTGCGGGGGAGCCAGGAAGTACAGGTAATGCCAGCACCGGGGACATTAGCAGGCAGGGTGGGGGTGGGGTTAAGGCTCTGAGCTGGGACCTAGGAGTCACTTCCCTGCTCTACCACAGACTCTTTGTGCCTCCGACTGCTATGGGGTGGAGCAGCGTAGTCTAGCAGACAGAGCACTGGCCTGGGACTCTGGAGACCTGTGGGGGGTCTGTTCCTCGCTCCGCCACTGACTCTCTAGGTCACCTTGGGCAAGTCATCTAGTTTCTCTGTGCCTCAGTTCCCCTGTATAAAATGGGGATAATCCTGCCCTGCTTCCCAGGGGATTGTGAGGATAAATCCATTAGTGGTTTCATGGGGTCAGATACTACAGTGATGGGTGCCAGATAAAAACCTGTAGATTAGTAACAAATTACCTCTCTGAATCCGAGTGCGAGGACAGGCTGAGGATGGTAATGAAGATACTCTGTGTATCCTCTGTAGGTAGTCCAGTATTCACGTATCCTTGTGCAGAGGGGTAAAGTGGAGGTGGCACAACGAGTCAGTTGCAAGAGAACCCAGGAGTCCTGATTCCCATATTAATTCTTGTTACAGTAGCACCTGGAAAGCAGAGCCCCATTGTGCTAGGCGCTGTACAAACAGATAATAGAGAGGGTCCCTGCAGAACAGAGCTGGGCCCAGGCTTTTAGATCCAGAGACGCTGCAGCTGACCCAACTGGGGGGGCATAGCTATGCGAACATCTCTCTCCCTGCGAAGAGCCCCCTCTGGAGAGAGGGACCCATAAATAAGTGGTCGATGATGCCTTGTCACTTTCGGTTTCCTTACAAAGATTGTGATTAGAAACAGACTTCCCCGGCTGAGCCTCCAGAGGCAATGCCGCGTGCCGGCGATTAGCTCCCTCTCCCAGCACGGCTTGCCTGAGGGCATCGACACGTTTCCTGGACACAGGAGTTAGAGGAGGAACGTAGCACAGCTCTCTGGGGGGCAGGGGAACGTGGCTCTGATTTGGCCACTGGCGTGGCTTGGATCTCGTTAATGATCTCAATCTGCCTGAGCTGGAGGCCTCAGAATCCCCGGCAGCTGGCCAGCGGGCTCATGCCAGGCCTGGCTGCTCCGGTGATTTGTGCAAAATATATCTATAATTTTTAGTCTGTATGGGAAAGGCCTAGGGCTAGAGCAGCTGGAGGGGCATCGGCTGAGCTGGGGGTTTGTGGGGGACCGCAGGCCTGGGGTAGCAGGGGCTGTTGCAGGTTAGGATAGAAGGGTATTGGCGGATCTGTCCCAAGCACCCAGACAACGACAGGATGGAGGGGCAGGAGCAGAGCCGCGTTACCTGCCCGGGGCTGACTCGGGTTAGGATGCAGAGCTGTGGGGGGAGCCGGTCGTGTCCCCCAAGCCCTTGCGCTGTACCTGAGTCTAGCTGGGGCGCTGTCTCACTCGCCTGGTCGTCAGCCCCCAGGGGCGTGCCGCTTGTGCCTTGCCGCTGCGCGTGCTCCCGGCATGGACTCAGCCAGCCCCGAGCTGCCCTGACTGTCTGTGTCTCTGACTCTCCCCATCAGCGCGGCCTCTTTGCCTCCACGCTCGCTGAGCTCACGGAGGAGCTGGACCTGCTTCGAGGGCGACTGACAGGCGAGGGGACCCGCTTGGGTGACTCGCCATGGTGGCAGCAGAGAGCCCCAGCAGGGGGCACCGGGCAGCACGCGGAGCCCCCTCTCGCCAGCCCCCTGAAGGCGAAACGCCCCGGAGACTGGATGGCCGCGCGTCCCCGCTGCCACGCTGGAGATGGGAGAGCGCCCTGGGCAGAACCGGATCTGTCTGCTGGGCCAGCGGACGAAGGGGGGGACCTGGGTTTGTAGGAACGGCTTCGACGGAATGTGGACCCTGCTGTCCCTCCTGATGCTGGGAGCTGCCCGTCCTTCTGTGGCTCCCAGGGAAGGGAACCGGGCAACTCCATTCATCCACTCATGCACCTCGCGGTGGTGGGTGCCCAGATATAACCCTGGCTCCTCCCAAGTGCTACCTCCTTAACTCTGGGCCTGATCCCAGAGCCCCCGCCCAGCCCTGAGTCTGGTTAACCCCCCACTCCCCGGCCCACTCACGCTGGGTGTTTGGATGGGAGCCAGACAACTCCAGTGTTCTCCAGTGCTGCTCGGCAAAACCTACAACGTAGGATTCTGTTACTGCAGGGTTCGGGGCAGGCACTCCAGTGTACTGGGTCCAGCTGCGTTTGCTGACGCTCGATCTGAGTTGCGTCTCTCTCCGTTCTCTGATCTTTCATGCCCCTTCACCCTCCTTGCTCCCCCAGGGGGGACTGATGAGACTGGCTCATTCACGCTCCTCCCGCTGAGTATTGATGCTGTGGCGTACCTCCCCCAGAGGGGCGGCACGTGGGTGGGAGGGTAGGAGAGGGTTAACTTGCCGCTGCCCGTGCTGTACCCATCCTCTGGATTATCGCTGGCCTCCGATCTCCAGCGCTGCCAGTCTGGCACCCAGCCCTGCGTTACAACTCTGCAAAGCCTGGATTTCCCGAGCGACTCTTTCAAATGAGGCTTTTGAAGCGGGAGGGGAGGGGAAAATAATTGAATCTTTCAGAAGTGGGGGTGGGAAAAGGGGGAGCAGGAGAACCCCATCCTCAATAGCACAAGCTCCCATTTCCGGGCAGGCCGATGCTACAAACTTGCATCCGCGGCGCCGCTGTAGCGCGTCTGGTGAATACGTTCTAAGTCGACAGGAGAGAGCTGTCCCGTCCCCCGCGGGGCAGGTTAAGGTCGGTATAACGACGTTGCTCGGGGGTGTGAAAAATCCACCATCCTGAGCGACTTAGTTAGAGCGGAGTGTGTAATGTAGACCTGGCCTCTGGTCCGAAAGGGACTGTGGCTTGTGGAGCCAGTGAGTCAGATGCACTTGGAGCTGTCATGGTAGCAATGTGCTGGGGGCGGGTCTTTGAGGTGGTGGGCACGTCCCAGCGACAGGTACTTACTGTGCTACCTCCCGAACTTGCTTTCTAAGCCTCGGAGTTCAGGTCTCGACTGGAGGGTCCCCAGAGGGTGGGAATGTCGGGATCTGGAGCTTTGGGACTCTATTGACTGGCCCTCGGCTGAACGATATACCCAGCGATGCCTCTGCCAAGCATCTGGGCAGCATGTAAGTTGCAGTCGCGTTGGCAGGCGGCTGGTAACTGCACTCTCTTGGTAACGTGTGTGCCCTAAGTTTGGTACTGGGACCCTCTGTCCTCTGTTACCACCCTCCAACAATGGCGATTCCGCTCTCAGTACTTTGGACCAATCCGCTCAGTAGTTTCTCGTACACTGGGTTTCCAATACGAGCTTAGGGGAGGACTGGCGCAGGGGTGGGAGCCTTTCCTATCTGCCATCATGGCAGACCTAGGTCCTGATGTCTCTGAGACAGGGATCGGTGGGTTGCAGCCAAGTCCCCATTAAATGAGCATCCGTGTCCCCCAACCTCCATCGTCTTTCCTGCTCTGCGGCTCCCATCTTGATACATGCAGCGGCGCGTGAATGGGCCTTTTCCAGTGCTCCTTATAGCCCAGGGCTGAGGCTTCACGTATGTGCTTGGGGGTGGGGCAGTTTGCCTAGGCTGTACCCAGCCCAGAGGCCTTCAGTGTGACTCCAGGGCTATCCTGCTGGCATCTCTCGGCAAAAGCTGAAGGCCATCAGTCCCAGTCATGGGCTGCTTGTGGCCTTAAACCAGGGATGTCATTGCTTTTGTGCACTAAATCCAAATCGAAAAGTGAATCCCTGGGCCATGCATTTCAGGGAACCGCGCTTGCAATCTGAGCTCCAGCTTTTCAGAGGCCTGGATCACAACCCTGTCACCCACCACTCCTCCCACTTTATCGCCAGCCTTCTTGGGCTGAGACTTTCATCTCCTCCCTCCTCACCCGGCAGAAGTCGCATCCATTTAGTCCATTTCACCAGCCGTGCTTGGGCATTAGAATCAACAGGTGTCTTGGCATTGGATTCAGGCCCTGGTGAGGGAGATGGAGGAAACCCTTTGATGGGAGACTCGCTGCATCTTTCAGGTACCTACAGATGCATGACTGCTGTATCCAGATGGCATCATGCTGCTTATTGTCAGTGTTTATGGACACTGGGGTTTGCACAGTTCCTGTATGCTACTTCTTTTCTGCCCTGAGATTCGAGTGCCTACTTTGTATATCTGTCTAACAACGAGGAATAACAAAGATTATTTTTATTGGCATTTGTAATATAATCTTTTGGGGTGATATTAGGTGTTAAAATTTTTATATTTTATATTTAAAAAAGCAGCTCTGGTTATAATAGTTGCCCACAGGAAATGGGTTACTGTATAAGCTAAAGTGTTAGACAAAACTGGACGATACATTTTTTTTTTTTTTATATATGCGTGTATGTTTCTCTCACACCCCCCCACACGGGGATTGGAAGCCGCCAAGTTCCAGGGTGGATTAGAACAGTCCTAGGTAGCATTGCAGCGCCGGTAGACGTGCTGGCCTGGCTAAGGTGACATTTGTGGCACCACATCTACACGGCTAGTGTGGGCTGTACAGGGACCCTGGTGAAGTACTTGTGTGGCATGGGCTAGCAGTGCATCTACTTGGCAATATTGAGCCATGCTAGTGCAGATATATCACCTAGGTTTGCAGGGTAGACCTACCCATGCTGCATATGTTGCATCAGAGGGTCTAATCCAGCTGTGCTCTTAGTTTAGGACAGTGGTACCGTTCTCTGCAAAAGTGTGGAATTGGTGGTGTAAGAGTCCTAGAACTTTAGGGCTTTCAAGCCCTGGGAAAGAACCAGGCCTGTCATGTGAGGAGTCTGAACCAAGTATTTCCTCCAGAACAGCCTCATTTCTTTTTAAAGGCAAGGTTTCAAGACAGTGAGGGCTGCCTGGACTTTCCTTGGAAGACTCCTTTGTGATTCCTTTTCCGGCGGGTTACTCCTTTATAATAATTTGGGGTATTTTTTTTTTGTTTAAATCTGAGTGCTAATAGCCCATATACATAGAAGTATTTTGGAGACCAGAACATTAGGGTAACACGTTCCCCGTGACATGAGGCATGAGTTAAGTGGAAATCCAAATAAGGGCATTTTTTTTTCTATTCTGTATATTTTTGTAGTGATGTTTCTATTTAAGAACTCATTAAAGTGCAGTATTTTTAAATGCAGAGTGGCTGGCTGTGCGTTGAATGGTATGCTCTAGTTAAAATAACAGTGCGGGGGCTAGATGCTGGAATCATGGGGCGACGTTCTCTATAGCCTGGGTTCTGCAGGAGGTCAGACTAGATTATCCTAATTGGCCCTTGTGCTTTTAAAAAACATGAACCTAGGAGTTGAGATTGTCTTCTGTAAATGAATCACATAATAGTTAGTGCTTCTATGGTGCTTCGTCGCAGTGGATCTCAAAGCCTTTTACAAAGGAGGTCAGTACCACTATCCCCATTTTACAGATGGGGGAAACTGAGGCAGGGTGGGGTAGTGACTTGCCTAAGGCCACACAACAAGCCCGTGGCAGAATCAGGAATAGAACCCAGATTTCTTGACTCTGGGTTCAGGGCTCTCTCACTTGGCTGTAACCTGGGAAGCAGCATGGTTCAGGTGCTAGGCCGCTGACCTATGAGGCAGGAGAGCTGGGGCCTCTTTGTACCTCTGCCAATGCCTTTGCACAAGATACATCATTACTATGTGCCGCAATTCCCCCATATGTAAGATAGGAATAACGAGAGTGATCTTCTGCGGTAAAGCACTAACGAGAAGCCGTTACATCCCCCAGAGCAGAAATATCCTTCCCCTATCAGGCCAGATACCCCAGAGGCATAAGGACTCCCTCCAAAACAAATTTGCAGAGAGGGCAGCGAGGGCCCCGGTTAGGCTCAGCAGAACAATAAAGTGGTTTGAGCATTGGCCTGCTACACCCAGGGTTGTGAGTTCAATCCTTGAGGGGGCCATTTAGGGATCTGGGGCAAAAATTGGGGATTGGTCCTGCTTTGAGCAGGGGGTTGGACTAGGTGACCTCCTAAGGTCCCTTCCGACCCTGATATTCTATGATTATGGAGGAGCTGACTGCCCACTGCTTGTCCCTCTAATATCAGAGCTGCTGGTTTCGATCGGGGAGGGGCGGGCGTCTCTTCCTGACCCAGGTCAGAGCGGGACGAACCCAGTGGTGCTGAGTTTTTAATTTTTATCTTGTCTCACTAGGAGGGAACAGGGGGCTTTAGATGCCCAAACAACTGCTCCCCGGTGCCTCCAGGGGGAACAGAGACCCCTGTCAAGCAGCAGTTAGTGCCCCCGCACCTGGCCCTGGGGGTGCTCTCCAGGGAGGGGGCATCCACCTGCAATGGGTACAGGGGGGCTGTGCATTTGCTAGTGGGGCTTATGTCATGACATGTCACCACAAACGTGTGAGCTTTACCACAGGGCTCAAAGGGGAGCAAGCTCTGGGGCCCAAGAGAGGGGATGAATTACACAGCGGGGCAGGGAGGGGGGAATAGCGCCCAAGATAGCCACTTCCGCCCTTAAGCAACATGCCCGCGGGTGCGTCTAAGTCGACTTCCGCCCTTCGCCGTCACGGCCCCCTCCATGCACGGGCACTTCCGGCCTCACCCAAGATGGCCGCTGCCTTCGCCGCCCCATTTCAGCCGCGGTGGCCGGAAGTGGGGGGGGTGAAAGGGCGGAAGTCGGAGGTCATCCGCCCGCCTGGCCGAGGGGAGGCGGGAGCGCGTTCGAGATGGCGGCGGGGCCCATCTCCGAGAGGAACCAGGGTAAATGGCGGCGGCTTCCAACCTCCTTGTCCCTGCTCACGAGGGGCTGGGGCCCGATTCCCCTGTAGACGGGGGGCGGGCTGGGTCCCAGCTTGGGGGGCCCGAGCCTCCCCCAAAATCTGGGGGGCAGGGCTGTGTCCTAGCCTGGGGGGGGGGGCTGAGCCTCCCCTAAAGCTGGGTCCCGGCTTGGGGGGGCCTGAGCCTCCCCCCAAAGCCAGGGGGCTGGGTCCCAGCTTGGGGGGCCCGATCCTCCCCCAAAATCTGGGGGGAAGGGCTGTGTCCTAGCTTGGGGGGGCCTGAGCCTCCCCTAAAGCCGGGGGGGCTGGCTCCCAGCTTGGGGGGGCCTGAGCCTCCCCCAAAAGCTGGGTCCCAGCTTGGGGGGCCCGAGCCTCCCCATAAAGCTGGGGGGGCTGGGTCCCAGCTTTGGAGTCCTGATCCTCCTCCCTCAAAAAAAGCTGGTGGGGAGCTGGGACTGGGTCCTAGCTTGGGGGGCCTGAGCCTCCCCCTGAAAAGCTATGTGGGGGGGTGCTAGATTCAGTCTCACTGCTGTGCATCTGATTTCAGTCAGTTCATTTTGGGCATTTGGGGGGAGCTGTGGGACCCGTGAAGGGAGGGCTCTCATGGCCAGGGTGCAGGACTGGCACTCTGCAACCCTGGGCAAATCATTTCCCCTGTTTCTGCCTCAGTTTCCTCCGTGCAATAGGTGTCATAACAGCGATTCTCTTTAGGGGGCTTGTGAGGGTTAGTCTAAGAAGAGGTGTGCAGTGCCTTGTGTGGAAAGCCCCGGGGAAGCACAGAGGGCTCATATCACCAGGGGCTGCTCCACCGTTGGGTATAGACAGCGGCAGACTTGGTTGGAAATGCCATAAAATAACAGATTTCCTAGTTCAAAATAGGAAACAGTATTAAGTGGGGTAACTGAAGTTCATGCTTCAGGGCTTGGGCTGCGGACCGCAGTGGTCAGCCAGGGGTTCTATACCAGTTTGATCTGAAGTATCGACTTTGTGTTTCCTTGGCAATGAGGTGGGACAACTGACAGCGACATCATCAGATATGGTGTGATGGTGACACGGAACAAAAGTGAGATTTAAGGGGAGCCACCTCCTTGTAGTACAAGGGGAGGCAGTGCGGCCTAGGTGCTAGAACGCTAGACTGGCCCTCGGAACACCTGGGGTTCTGTTCTTGGCTCTGTTGGTTGACCTTGGGCTTGCCTTCTCGGTGCCTCAGTTTCCCCATCTGTGTAATGGGGGTAAGGATACTAACCTTTGTAAAGCCCTGTGAGAGCTACTGAAGGAAAGGGCTAGATAAGAGTTAGCGATTATCACCTCTTTGGAGCATGTCTGCATTTAAACAGTGTTCTTAATCATTTAACATTGGTTTATTAGATGTCACTATACTTACTCCAGAGAAGTGTGTTTCATTAAGGGTCCAGTCTTGAGCTGTTTAAGTCAAGGCAAGTTTTGCTTTTGACTTCATGGACTCAAGCTCAAACCCTTAGGGATCCGGAGCCGATTTCTCTGTGGGAGAGTTCTTAACGCATATGAACTGTTCAAGAGATTGCTCTTCAGATCCACGTAACCCATCACCATCTCCTCTCCTCCCTCTCAAGATGCTACGGTTTACGTCGGTGGCCTGGACGAGAAGGTCAGCGAGCCGCTGTTATGGGAGCTCTTTCTGCAGGCGGGACCGGTGGTCAATACCCACATGCCCAAAGATCGAGTCACAGGTCAACATCAAGGTGAGGTATAGCCTGGTCCCTTCAAAGACACGTCTCTGCAAAATAACATATCCACAGGGCACTCGTCCAGGCAGACACATGTACCCTCTGCCAGTATGGAAAGGGTTAAAAATCCCATTTCTACTCATTTTAATGTCACTTATAACAATAGTCAGTGTAAAATGTTCAGACAGAACGGAGTCAAGTAGCTGTGTTGTGGTGGCGTGGAGGAGCTCCAGTTGTGGATCAGAACACCATGGTGCCAGGTACTGTACAAACGCTGACCAGACAGGCCCTTCCCCATAGAGCTTATAATCTAAGTAGTTCTCCTGGGTTTCAGTTTACGTACCACATCTCATTCTGTACATTGTCTCACGCCACTTGTTACTTTAAAGAGTAAAAGCTTGTCTCTGCACCAAGACGCACTTACTTTTAAAACCAGTTTAAATTGAGATTTGGGCCTTGTCTACACTAGAAAGGGGTCGGGGGCAGCTATACTGGCAAACGTTCCCTGTGGGGAGACCATGTACACCAGTACAAGAGTTCTATAGCTTATACAAAGTATCAGAGGGGTAGCCGTGTTAGTCTGTATCCACAAAAACAATGAGGAGTCTGGTGGCACCTTAAAGACTAACAGATATGCCCAAATAATATGCCTCATTCACACCTGTGTGACCATCTTGTTTATCACTTCAAAAGTTTTTTCTTCCCCTGCTGTCATGTTTCCTCTCAACTAATTAGCCTCTTAAGATTGGTCTATACACCTGGACCTTATCGTGTTTCTCTGACTGTATAAATATCTGTCTACAGTGTATTTCATTCCATGCATCCGATGAAGTGGGTATTAACCCACGAAAGCTTATGCTGAAATAAATTTGTTAGTCTCTAAGGTGCTACAAGTTTTTCTTTCTTATTTTCGTTTTGCTGACACAGACTAACACGGCTACTACACTGAAACCAAATAAATCTGTTAGTCTTTAAGGTGCCAGCGGACTGCTCGTTGTTTTATAGCTTATACTGATTCCCTGAATGGAATAAGCTGTAGCAGCAAAAGGACTGACTTGTTGGTATAACTGCGTTTACACTCGGGCCTTTGCTGACACAGCTATGCCATTTGGGGGGGTGATTATTTCACACTCCTAACCAACATAGCAATGCTGGCGAAACTTCTGAAGTGTAGACCAGATCTTAGTGAAACTGATACAGATCCCATTTGGGATACTCATCGCTGTTTAAATGTAGAGTAGCTTGCAGCTGTGAATTACAGGTGCAAGCTACATTGATAAACCAGGTTAAACTCGATGAGTGTGTCCACACACACAGCTGGACCAGTTGAAATAAATCCGTTTTGAAATCGCACCTTTAGACTGGTCCAACCTTGTGTCTAGACCAGGCTTTAGAAGCAGAGTGGGAGAGAAATCAATAGCTGCAGATGAGGGAGAAAGACAGTCTGAAATGAGATGGAGTGAAGAAAGTGGAGACGTAGAATGAGGTGGTTCTGGATGCTTGGTGATGCAGTGAGAGTTCTCCTGTCTGTAGGGGGGCAGTTGGCCTCCTCCGTTCTTCCAGCCAGTTCTTGATAAGCAAGGAGGAGAGATTATTTCAGGGAGAGCTGCAGAGGAGAAGATTCTTGCATCAACAGTGAACAAATGATGGATGCCTGAGATCAACCAGGGGGGTGGTGTGGGTGGCATGGAGAGACCGTGGAGTGTATCCGGCTATAAAGGGCTCTATTGGGGGTATGTTGCAGGTTATGGGTTCGTGGAATTCCTCAGCGAGGAAGATGCCGACTACGCCATTAAAATCATGAACATGATCAAGCTGTACGGGAAGCCGATCCGCGTGAACAAGGCCTCGGCCCACAACAAGAACCTGGATGTGGGTGCCAACATCTTCATCGGCAACCTGGACCCGGAGATCGACGAGAAGCTGCTGTACGACACCTTCAGCGCCTTCGGGGTCATCCTGCAGACCCCCAAGATCATGCGGGACCCCGACACGGGCAACTCCAAGGGCTACGCCTTCATCAACTTTGCCAGCTTCGACGCCTCCGACGCCGCCATTGAGGCCATGAATGGACAGTACCTGTGCAACCGGCCCATCACGGTCTCTTACGCCTTCAAGAAGGATTCCAAAGGCGAGCGGCACGGCTCTGCCGCAGAGCGGCTGCTGGCTGCCCAGAACCCCCTCTCTCAGGCAGACCGGCCCCATCAGCTGTTTGCAGATGCCCCTCCTCCTCCATCGGTGCCGACCCCTGTCGTCACGTCCTTGGGGCCAGGCGTGAACCCGCCAGGTGAGCACATGCTCTGCGATGCTTTTTGTGCTTGCGGGGAACTCTGGCTGCAAGTTTCCATAGGCTAGGGACCCTTCAGCTGTGACACGGCCGTGGAGCATTTCTAGGGGGTGCTGTAGGGCGGGTGACTCACTAGAGGGCGCTCTGATCTGGAGCATGGCTGAAGCCTGGATTCAGAGTTGAACTGCGTGGCTGCAAACTCTGCTGCTCCATCGTGAGCCCTGTTTCCTTAGGGCGCTCACAGACTGGTTGCAGTTTTCCCCACCACGCTCAGGGGTAAAGTTGGCCATTAGTCCCCTGTGCAGTCGGCCATGTGTTCTGCTCTCAGACCTACTCAAGAGGCCTGCAGGTAGCTGGCGTGATCTCAGTGAGTGAGAGCCTGGGGAATGAAGTCAGGACTCCCTGGTCCTGTCTGCCACTGACTGGCTGCATGAGCTTGGGCAAATTGTTTAATCCCTGTGGCGCACTTGCCTCTCTGCAAAGTGGGGGTATGACCCTCGACTCGGGGCACTGCAGGGTTATTTTTAGACCCTTGGGTGAAAAGCTCTGTAGAAGATCATTGGCTTCGTGTACTGGCTGGAATCATTGAGGCCCTTGGGCCGTCTGTGGCGCTCCTCGTTTGGCAGAGACGAGATGGGCTCTAATGAAGCAGGCGAGATGCTACGGGAGATGCAGGCCGAGGCCGGTTCATTCTGTTGATGCTGACCCAGGTGATCAAGTTTTTTCTCACTGACTCGTCTTTCTTTTCAGGCATTCCACCCCCAGGATCGTTTCCCCCGCCGGTGCCACCACCTGGAGCAATGCCCCCAGGAATGCCTCCTGCCATGCCACCTCCACCCATGCCACCAGGTGCAGGTGCCCCAGGTCCTCCTTCAGGGGGCAGTCCCAGTGGAGGGCACCCTCCTCACCCACATCCTTTCCCACCTGGCGGGATGCATCATCCAGGTAGGTATCAGAGAGGCAGTGTACCCTAGTGCACAGAGAACTGGATTGGGACTTGGGAAACCTGAGGGTTCTATTCCTGGCCTGGTGGGTGACGTTGGGCAAGTCACGACCTCTCTCTGTGCCTCCGTTTTCCTACCTGTAAAATGGGCTGATCTCTGCAAGGTGCTTTGAGATTTACTGATTAAATGCTAGGTAAGAACTGGGGATTTTCAGGCTTTCTCTGCGATCTGCATGGGCTATTCGTTTATCAATCTTGCATGAGGGTTTGTGCTGGTCTTGCAATAATGGCGTTAATGAGGCTCTGGACTTGTCTTTTGCAGCATAGATGAGGATGGAAGTGTGAAACTTCTTAGTAGGAAAACAAATCTCCATATAAAATCTGAAATTCTGATAAAGGAACAAATACAGAACATTCACTTTACCAATATGAGACTATGAAACAGGAGGGAACTAGCAACATGGAAACTAAAAGAAAAATCTGATTTTAAATTTTAAACAGAAACCTTTTTAACATCTTTTTTTTTTTTTTTTTTATCCACCCTGCTCTAAATTGTGAGCCCAGCTCTGTCTGTTAGGAAGTCACCTCTCCCCCTTTTGTCTGATTAGGAGGCTTTGTATAATTGCAGATTTGGCTGTGTTAGTGACAGATGGCTGCGGTCTCCTATTACACACTGGCTTACAGTGCTTTAAAGTAGACAGTTACATATAGCAGTGAAAGGCCCATCACGTTCATGGGCACCTGGATTTCTGTTAAAGGGGAAAAGAGAAGAATCTGTTATTTAAAAAGAATCTGCCTTTCCCTTCTTCCTTTGTCTCTTTAGCCCAGTGCCTCGGGTCTGTCCCCAAATTTCCCCCTTTTAATTCGTCATTGGCATAACTGGGTTAGGACACTACCACTTGCCAAGGGAAAATTTCAAATCCATTGGCCATGTGCTGGCTCCTCTTAAAAATGAGCCTGGAAATGCGGCTGGTAGCTGTGGCCCATTTTTCTGTCTGTGCCACGCTGGAAGCTGCGAATGGCACCTTAGATAATGTGCATTATTAACGACACCAAGTGTCTTGGTTGGCACTGAAGGGCTCTTTAAACTAGCGGAGAAAGGCGGACTGAGAACCAGTGGCTGGCAGCTAGAGCCTGACGCGTTCAGATTGGAAATACGATGTTACCAGGGAGTTTAACTGCTGGACAGTTTAACCGTCTGTTGAAGTCTCTTAAGTCCAGAGTGGAGGCCTCTCTGGAGATGTGTTAGCCAAACAAGTCTCTGGGTTTGCCACAGGGCTAGCTGTGAAATTCTCTGGCCTGGGCTATGCAGTAGGTCAGACTAGGTGATCTAGTGAGCCTTTCTGGCCTTGAGTTCTCTGGTACAATCCTCCCACCTGCTGGGATTTGGGTTGCTCTAGTAGCCAAGAAAAATGCTATTGGGACCAGCCCCGTCCTCCGAGCTCTGGTTGCCTTGAGGTCACTGGGATCCTGGAATCGTGTCCAACAGCACATGTGCTCAGTGGGCTCCGCAGAACGTGGTTTCTCATCAGCTGCTTCGAATATCTGAGTGGGTCTAAAGAACCTTTTGTGCTTTTCCCTAGGGATGCCGCCCATGCAGGTGCATCACGGGCCACCCGGGATGGGGCAGCATCATCACCCAGGGCCACCGGGGTCAGGAGGCCAGCCCCCGCCCCGCCCGCCACATGGCATGCCCCACCCCGGACCACCCCCGATGGGCATGCCGCCCAGAGGACCCCATTTCGGATCACCTATGGGTAAGTGGGAACCTGCGAGATGGGGTGTTGATGTGCCAGAGCGAGAGTGGGCACCATCTGGAGTCAAGGGCCTAATACCAGCCCAGGCCTGGTGCATCCATTTGCTAGTTCAGCTGGGAGGTGGGAAGAGGAGGACTGGGGTCTGAAATGGTGGCTGGTTACGTCACAGCCTTGGAGGCCAGCCCTGCGCTCGGAGCGAGATCCCTGGTTGGAGCTGTTGAGAAGGGGGAACCTCTGCCTCGTGATGCTGCGTGGCTCTGCGGCTGGCTCAGGGGCCTAGGAGTGAGGACTCCTGAATTCAATTCCTGGCTCTGCCGCTGCCTCGCTGCGTGACCTTGGCCACGTCTCATGTCATCCACCTGCCTTTCCCAGCTGTCGAGTGGGGACGTTTCCTTTGAGATCCTCGGCCGAAGGGCACCTGAGGCGGATGACTCAGAGCTTTCCAACTAGGAAGGAATCGAGCGACAAAGTGCCTCTTCTCCAGTCCTGCTGGTGGAGCGGGAGGGTGGGGGCTCATGTGCCTTCTTCCTCAAGCCCTGCTGCAGGGATTCGGGCGGGGAGGTAGGTCCTCAAATAACTGGCATCCTGGTACAGCAGGTGCTTTGCCCAGAGCTGTGTCATTTTAGTGACCAGTTCGCTCCACTGAGACCAGACTCCTGCTTGAGGTGTGGGGAGGACCCCACGCACGAGAGACGCCTGTAGGGCCGTGCCCAGCTCGACGTCCCTCCAGAGCCCCCGGCCAAGAGTCCTGGCTCTGAACAGCCTCTTGGCTTGGAAATCAATTTGTGCTCGTGGTGCCTGAAATCTCTCGTGCAAGAGGCTCGTGCAGCCGGGTCCTGGATCGGAGCTGCCGCCTTTGCTTCCTTCAGCTAGGATTTAATATGGCTACGCTCTGTCCTTTCAGGTCACCCGGGCCCCATGCCCCACCACGGCATGCGTGGGCCGCCTCCATTGATGCCTCCCCATGGTTACAGCGGGCCCCCCCGCCCGCCGCCCTATGGCTACCAGCGGGTCCCTCTGCCGCCTCGTCCTGTCCAGAGACCCCCCGTGCCACCTCGTGGGCCTTTGAGGGGACCCCTACCATAAACGCAGCCGCATCAGGACCCGGCCAGCAAAAGAACCTTCCTACTGCGAGTTCCTCTCTCCTACCTTGGATTTTGGTTTCTTTTTGGACTAACGTTCCTGAGAACAGGAAGCGTGATCGGAGCCGTCAGTGTCTCGTTGCCCCTGTGAAAACCCCGCAATTTCCTTTAACAGCGTTACTTTTAGTTTTCCTCTCCCTGCTCTTGTCTCCATCATTTCGAGAAGATAACTTGATTTTAATGACTTTTTTTTCTATGTGAATTGACTGAGATTGGCCGTTTGCAAATAAACACCCTGGGCATTGCCCTCTGAGGCTGGTATGGTTTTTTATCTTTGCATTCCACAGCCTGCCAGCCCCTGCTCCGCATCTCGAGGAGTCAGTGTTCTTTGGTGTATCATTGAACCTCAGGCACGTTTATTTACACGCTAGAATCCTGTTTCTGCGTCGTCGTTCCTTCGGGGGCCTGTTGATAGTGAAGGTAAAGGGCTGGCAGCATTGGCATAATGCAGCCATGCCTGCTGGCATCCTCTGTGCTTCTTGGCCAAGACATCTCAAAGCTATGCCGGTATTAGGCTACCATGTACTTACAGCTCTATGAACATACCTCCTACCAGCCAGCCCACTGCCTCTTCCCATTTAATTCTTAAGGACATAAGAACAGCCATGCTGGCTGACAACAATGGTCCGTCTAGCCCAGTATCCAGTCTTTGGACAGTGGCTAGTGCCAGACACTTCAGAGGGAGTGAACAGGGCAATTTATCGACTGATCCATTCCCTGTCCTCCAGTCCCAGCTTCTGGCAGTGGGACTTTTAGGGACACCCGGAGTGGGAGGTTGCAATTCTTCTCACTTAAATTAGTCCAGCTTGGTTAAGCAAAGGCAAAGGAGGAGAGGAATTGAGAGGAGAGGGTGATAGAAAGGGCGGGGACTGGAATTTCCATTCCACGGGGAATTCTGACATTTTGAAACAAAAATTATTCCAACTGGGAACGAAAAGCAAAAATTCCTCATGAAATGAAAATTCCAAGAAATTTTGATTTGGGCTCATCAAGTGTCTTGCTAGGGTGGAAGTGTGTTGGTATTTTAAAATATTTCAATATAGTATTGAATGAGACAGAGCTAGATAAAGTTAATACAGTAGAAAACTCTAACCAAAATTAATCAAAACAGTCTAAAAAAACCAAAACCCACTCAGTTTTCCCCAAAAAACTTTGTGGAATCAGTATGTTCCCCTGAAACATTTAGACAAAACTGGTGTTTTTCCAAAGGATAACTGTTCCCTTCTACATTTTTTGATAAACTCTTGTTCTAACCATCCATGGAACCTTAGGCTGAGTGTTAAGATTCTGGCCTTGCTCAAATCTAGAGTGTACAGAGTACCTGAGTGTATATGCTTCAGGGAACGATTCTTTGTCAGTTCATGGGGTGGACGCTTTGTACCCAATGTAAAGCGCTCGGCTAGCTGGAATGTGCTATTTGAATGTATGGCGTTTGTGGGTCTGAGAGCTCCGTTTAGCAGAGCACTTTGGCATTCTCCGCTAGTGAGACCACAGCTTTGCTGCTACTTTGTTGGCCTCGCCTCTAATCTCAGCCCAGCTAAGCGTGTGCTTCAATGCAGAACATACACAGCGACACGCTTCTCGTTCCACCCTGCACAGCGCATGTCTTGAGTCCTAGCAGCCAGCGTCTCACTCAGATAAGAGCTCTTGCGGGATGATAATGGCCTGACTGGAATAAAAGCATGTGGGTTTATTGAGGGGTCTTCCAAATGATGGAGCTTTTCTCTGATTTGCCTCACTCAGGTGGGTCTATCACCCAGGACATTAGAAATCTAATTTACTTTGTGCTGGTGTCATTTTGCACTTCACTCCCCCTGTGCAGTGGAAATAGACTAATCAGCTTCCCTCTTGTTTATGGTCTGTGTCTGATCGATTTCACTTTCCGGATCCCCTGCCTCATGTCTGCTTTGCAAACGTGGCAGGTGCTGTTCCTATATTTTCTTTTTTAGGCCTGTTTCCATTAGGCTTTGTAAAACAGGGATCAGAGGGACATTTATCTCCGGTGGATTTGTTATTGTTTGTATGATGGGTGAAGCCCCAAACCAAGATCAAGGCTGCATGCTGGGCCCTGCACTGACGCACAGTGAGAGAGTCCCTGCCTCAAAGAGCTTACACTGTAAATAGACAAGCTAGAGGGTGAGAAGGATCGAGAGGTCATCGTGGAGAAGCAACTCCCCAGGAACTCTCAGTGCTAGGCTGTGGCAAAATGGGCGAACGCAATTCTTGGGTATGTACACAGGAGTTGGGGTAGGGAGGTGATTTCACCCCCGCATGTGGCAGTGGGGAGATGGATCCCGGGTGTATACACGGGAGTTGGGGTAGGGAGATGCCTCCAGTTCTGGTGTCCACATTTAAAAAAAAGTTGTTGGAGAAGGGGGGCAGAAAGGGCCCCAAAAATAATTCCCAGGCTGCAGAAAACGCCTTACAGTGAAAAACCTAAAGAGCTGACGTGGTTTAGCTGATCTAAAAGATCACTGAACAGTGCCTTGATTCCAGTGTATAAGTATCTGCAGGAGACTAAAAGACTGCCCCGGCTACTGGAGCAAGTCAGAATGAGAACTGAAAGCTGAAACCAGACAAATTCCAAGTTGGAACAAGGCACCAGGGAGGCTGATTTACCACTGGAACAATCTGCCAGGGGAAGAGGTGGCTTCTCTATCTTTTGCCATCTTCAGCTCCAGCCTGGAGGCCTTTCTGGAAGTGATGCTCGGGCTCGATAAAGGGGTGAAATTTAACAGCCTTATGCAGGTCAGACTAAATGATCTAATGGTTCATTCTGGCCTTAAACTCTATGAAACTATGAAGTGACTTGCCCAAGGTCCCAATGAGTCAGGGACAGAGCTAGGAATAGAATCTGGTTCTCACAGAGCCGTGCCGCCACCTGACCCTAAACCTCATCTCTTTTGAGAGAGCTTTTTGGAATGAGGTAATGCTAATCCGTACCTGGAGACTATGGGGAGAGGGAAGGCCTGTCCTGAAGATGCAGGTAGAGTCTGTGCACTGTCTGGATGGCTGCATGGTTAGGCAAATCCTGGCTTAGCTGTATCTTTAGAATCTTCCCAGCGCCTCTAACAAATTCAATGCGATCGCGCGAGTGAAGCTGTTAATTGGGAAGGTATAAAAGCGGAGGTGCTGTGTGGAAAGTTTCACACCTCCCTTGACAGCTAGAAGGGGTGAGGGTGGAGACTAACTGAAGAAAGGCTTAAAAGTCTCCATTTGAAGATGGGGAAGAGACATGGCCACTGATTCACCAGATGCTTTGAAGGGCCGCTGTCATCTTGCAACCCCAGACTTGGAGAAGGGCTCTATGTAAACTTGAAAGTGTCTCTCTCTCACCCTCAGAAATTGATCCAAGAAAAGATAGCACCTCTCTTATTTGAAATCTAGTTAGTTCCCAAAAAGAAGTCTCCAAGTACTTCTAGGTTCTCCCCCTGCCAGTTTTTGTGGGTTTATAATCCTGTTTCCCTGTAGATAAAAATATTTCTCTCCTGCCTGTTTTTGGGGAGACCCGCATGAAGTTCAGATGCTGGTTGTAGTGTTCACAGTGCAAGATAAAGTTACTCTGCTTTCCTGATTGATTATCTTTAAGCTGGTTTGTTTATAGGGCTCTTAGGACTTAATTACACAAATAACGTAAAAAAAATCCAGATGGAGGTATGATTTTTATTAAAAAGTTGACCTCCCCTTTAGGATCCAATTAGAGCCAGAAAAGTGAGCTGGCGTTTACAGCGGGGTGGATTCCCTCCGAATCCCCATTGCTCCCTTTCAGACATGAAAGACTTTCCTCATTGCTAACGCTGAGTTGGCTGGGCCAACGTGACACCGTGCAGTTCTTGTCTGCAAGATTGTTCTGTTTGTGTTGCTGTGGGTTGTGATGCCATCGCGGGCTGTTCCACAAACCCAGCGCCGTCAGGCTTTTGGCTATACGCGCATGTCATATCACCTTCATATCTGCTCTGCCCTCTCTCTGGGGACCATGTTCTTCAATTGCTGCTGACCAGACTACAGCCGAGTTATGTTTCATCCCTCACTGGTAGGATCTTACGGTGCCCTTTGCAGCTGCCTTGCTAGACCTTTAGGAAAAGAGCTGCTTAAAAGGTTAGAGGAGGGGACTGGGAGTCAGGACTCTTGAGTGCCTCTATTTCTGGCTTTGCCACTGACTCGCTGTGTGACGGGGCTAAAGCTCCACCCCTCTCTGCCTCAGTTTCCCCACCTGCAATACAGGGATGACAATAGGAACCAATTCGCAGTCATACCCCCTTTAAAGAGCGGAGCAGAGCTGCGAGAGGGGAAGTAATTATACACCTGCATCCAGTACCAGATGTGTCCATTTAAGAGCTAGCTATCAAGTTACACCTGAGCTAGCTTAGGGCTTACTGGCCTAGTCTCCAGAGCCACTGGTTTATAGGCACTGAGCTGAGACGGAGCAGAGGTGCTTGGTGAGTGTGATTCTATCTATGCATGGGTTCTGAAAGAGAGAATCTGCCACGGATCGTTGGGACTGGGATTATACGGCTTGCCTTTTCTCCTCTGTGCTTTGGTTGTGTGTCAGTAAGGGCTGTGTGTATACAAGCGCATTGTATTATTTTAACTGGACTGGTATAGTGAAAGCAGTACCATTCCCTCCCAGCCTGGGGATGCAGTTATAACGGTAAGTGATTATGCTTGTATAGCTCATTGCTGCATGGGAAGGGGAATAAGCTTATACTGGTGTAACCCTGTCCACCCCAGGGGTAGCACCGATTATAATTAACTATCCTCCGGGGAGAATATACCAGAGACCAAAGGGCTCCCTAATCTCATCTAGCGGGAAAAGGCAGAACAAGAAACAATGGCTGAAAGTTAAAGCCAGACATTCAAATTAGGAATAAGGCACAAATCTTTAACCACTGGATCAAACTGCCAAAGGAGGCGGTAAATTCATTCTCTCTCTCTCTCTCTCTCTCTCTCTCTCTCTCTCTCGGGCTTTAGCTCTAGGCCGGCTGCCTTTCTGGAAGCAACGCTTGAGTCAAAAAACGAGTGATTGGGTTCCGTGCAGGGGTAGCTGGGTGAAATTCTCTGGCCTGCAGAGGTCAGACTAGATGATCCCGTCTGGCTTTAGAATCCATGGCTCTATGGTACATTTCCCTGTATCGGTTCTGAACTGGCTGCCCTTTAACTCAATCCGTAGCACATCTCTGCCTGCGTGACGGGTTTTTCCTCCAAAGGCAGCGCTCTCTGACGACGCATCTTCCCTGATTTGTATCCGCCCCAGAGCCCGGAAGAGAGGGGTCTCATCATACGCTAGCAACTCACCGGCCTTCAGCCAGGAACCAGAGAGAAACTTCAGTCACAATACACATGGGCTAGATTTGCAGCCTAGAAAGTCTCCATGTCCCATTAGCGTTGGTCCCTGCCCCGATGCGCAAGTGCTCTAAGGAGCTCTGTGTTCAATTCTTGGCTCTGCCACAGACCTGCTGCGTGGCCTGGGGAAAGTCACTTAGCCCAAGAATGGCTCCCCTCCCATTCCCACCCATCTTTGATAATTCACTGTATCAGGTCTGTGCTGCCCTAATCTTTAATCTCTCTATCTCTTTGCAATGGCAGGTGCTTTACCAGTCCTGCATTCCCCCGTAACAGCCCTGTTCCTCACCGCCATGGCTGGAGTGCAGAGGCCCATAAACACGTCTGCTTCCTCTGTTTGTATTCTTCAGTTCTGAGAAGCCGAAATGCCATACAATGAAAGCTCTGACAGGACAATTACAGCCTGTAATTTGGTGCCATTTACTGTACAGTTGGATTTAATTTCACAGCCTGCCACTCAGGGAGGTGGTTGTTAAGGCTACAAACAGCCTTGGCAAAATGGGTGGAAAATGATTCTTTTCAAACGGATCCTGGCTGCAAATTGTTTTTTCCCTCCTGCCCCCCCCCCCCCCCCCCCCCCGCTCTTCTCTGCAATGGAAATAAATTCCTGCGGGAGATGAGTTTATGCGCGTGTGTGTCTGTCTCAACTTGGTCCCTGGTGACCATGGGACAATTGGTAACTAATGGAGATGCTCTCTGCTGAGGCGTCCCACGAAGGTGTCAGCCAAGGATTGAAATCCCCTCCCGTCCCCGCAAGGGCAGGCTGACGGAGTGGGTGTGTGTAGGGAGCCAGCCCCCTTGCTTCTCTGCCTGGCCCTGATCTAAGAATCCCCAGAGACCTTCAGGGCTGTCTGTCCCCCCCCTCCCCCTTAATCTCACTTTCATTATTATGTAGATTATGTTAGCCCCAAGAGAGATCAAGGCTTCATTGGTCTGCCTAAAGACAGTCCCTGCCCCAGAGTTTAGGGCCAAATTTTTAAAAGTATTTAGATGCCTCCTAACTCCCATTGATTTCCACTGGCACCTTTGGAAAAAGCTAACCCTCACAGGTTTATTATCCCCATTTTACAGATGGGGAGCCCAGGAGAGGCCAAAATGTTCCAAAGTGATCTGGGTGCCCTGCGTGAGGTGCCTTCAAAGGGTCTGATGCTCAGGAAGTGGTGAGGACCAAGCATCTGGAACTCAGGGCTCCTTTAAAGCATCTAGTGTTAGAAACTCCCAGATTACCAGTCACTTATTGAAACCTTGGGCTAAGTGACTTTCCCCAGGCCACGCAGCAAGCCTGTGGCAGAGCCAGGAGTTGAACACAGATCTCCTTAGAGTGCTTGCTCATCGGGGCAGGGACCATCTCCTTGTACAGCGTCTAGCACTGTGGGATCTTGAACCAAGATGGATTCATAGGTGCTACTATAATGCTACTAATAGCCATAAAATGTACAGTGCTTGGCGCACCTGGGACCTGATCCACAAATGTGGCTTCTAGGTGCTACTGTAATACACCTAATAGCAATAAAAATGGACAGCGCCTGGCATAATTGGCACCTGATCCTTGACCGAGGCTCCTAGGTGATACAATCTTTAATAAACCTCCTGAGTCCCATTCCAGCATCTCCACGTCCTTGAATGGCATCAGATCTATACAGACGGCCTGAGATCCTTGTTTAAGCTCCAACAAGACCGCTCAATGCGGCGGCTTGGTATTTACACGGCCATAAATAATAATGGATAGAAGAGCAATAAAATGCTGCTTCAGTTTCTGATGATAAAAGCTTCTTAGGGGAATACCAGGATGGGTAATAAACAGCATATGGTACGAGCTGGGACAATGATTCCGTATTTAATAGCCTTCTCCGCTGCTTAACTGCATCTTAAAAATGGGCTGCAGCAGCGTGGACTCGCTGTGTCTTCACTTGATTTGTTGACGCGGCGCTCGGGAGCGGGGAAGCTGTAGGCAGGACTCGCTGGCTCTGCCCAGTATTCCTTCCCCCCGCCCAGTTAGAGCCTGTTTCACCTGCGTAAATGGATTGTTTTGTTGTCTGGCACCACTGGCGGGGGGGCGGCACCGCTCTGTGTGCATGGGCTCAGAGGGGCAGGGAGAGAAGGAGGTGGCCGCATGGGAAGGAGGGTTTCTGGCAGTGCTAGCAATGGAACCCAGGCGTCCTGAATTCCCCACCACTGGATCAAACCACACGCCCCTTTTGGTCCGGAACCGCACCCAGCAGTCCTGGCTCCCCAGCTGTGGATCGGCCCACTCGACTGCACGCCCTGTCAGGAATAGAATGGAGCTGATGTGAAGGGAAAGAATCTCTTTATACCAAAATCAATTTCCTGGGCCTGTTCCTTTCCTCGCGGCCTCGTCCCCGCGGCTCCTATTTCAGATACCGAGGGCAGAATGAGTACGAGTGGAGCTCCACGTTCTCTGGGTTGGGAAGCCACCGGAAATCACTCAGGGCTGCAGTATATGGGTGTATCTCCGCCTATTCTTACCCGCCGCGGCCTGGCTCTCTTCTCACTTAAACCAGCTGTCCCCTCGATACAATGGACAGCAGTGGGGATGTTCCTTTATCCCCCGCTGGGTAAGTGAGGTCAGATCCAGAGCCCTGTGAACCAAACGGACCGTCCCCCTTTTTGCTGTTGGTTTAACACTCTGCGCTGTGTTTGACCCGGGCAGAGACTCTGTCTGTTAATCGTTGTGACGCATGCGGAGTCTCTTAGGCGTTAACAGGAGCCATTAGACCAGTGCGGAGTGATGTCTTTTTATTTCTCCCATACATCCCATCCTAGTGCCTGGTCCTTCTTTAAGGAGAGGGCGAGGCCTTGTCGGGTTCGCTTGCCGCTTCTCCAGTGCTAGCACAGTTGAGTGTTTCTGGCACCCAGGAGGAAAAGTTAATTAAAAAGAAATCGGCTCCCCTGTGTTTCATTCCATGAGTAGTAAATGAAATGGAAATGTTTCTGCGCCCATTAGGCGTTGCAGAACTTTGTTTTTATGGAACAGTTCCTGCACTTCAGGGCTAAACGACTTGACAGTTCTAACCTTTTCCCCAGACTGATTCTGCCGTCGCTCCTTGATCGAGACCCATAGACAACCCCCTACGCTATGCCTGGGCCCCTACACAGCTCTGCCATTTCACCCTAATCCTGACTCACAATTCTCCTCTCCCTCTGCTCTACCAGTCCTAGTCCCTGCACATCTCTGCCGATGCCCCAGTCCCGACCCACAGCTCCCCTGCTATTCAAGTCCTGGGGTTCTTCCCCGCCCCCCACACCCGCTGATACCCTTCAAATCCAATCTGCAGCACCCCCTGCTATTCTAGTCCTGGGCCATGAGGCAGCTCGGATGACTCACCTCAATTGTGACTCCCTTGCCTCTGTTTCCCCATCTGTAAGATGGTTCTAATACTCCTCTACCGGCTGGGAAGCTTTATGAATGTTTACACAGTGTTTGGAGACCCTTGGGTGACAGCGAAGTTGTTACCGTGGTTTCCTGGAGCCTGAGAATTTGGCCTTTTCCTCAAGTTGCTGTGATAATTCTCCGAGAACCTCTCTGGCGGAAGAGGAGGGGAAAAGCGTGTTTCCTGAGACCGGTCCCTGCGCCTTACCCCTTCAGTCTAAGGCCTTGTCTGCACAGGAAGGCTTTTTCAGTAGCCCCGAAGATGTGAGTTTGTGGACGCCGGGTGTGTTTGTCCTTGCCTGCTCCATGGTTTGGGAGCGGCTGGTCTTACAGAGCTGGAAGAAAAAAAGATACGGATAGTCAGAATGGCAGGCAAGCAGAAGGTAGACTGAGTGCAAGGCAGAAATGCAGCAAGGTCTGAGATGGACTAGACGTATGATGAGAACGGCCAGCAAAGAAAACACGGGAGGAAGAGGACGGCGAGAAAGGACATGGAAGACAGAGGATACGATGGAAAGAATCTGTCTGAAAAGGACTGGAACTCCATGACCAGTGTGCCATGGCCTGGAAGGAGCGGCAAAGAATTGTGGGCACCTTTGACCCTGTATAACCAGGAAAAGGCGTCAAGAAATGAAGTGATTGTGACACCAGTATAACCCCCGTGTGGACACTCTTATTCCGGTGTAAAGCTTTGTCCATGCAGTGAAGCTTCAATACTTAGCTACACCAGTATAGTCGAAGCAGCAACATCACTTAAGGTGGAATTCAGTTCTATTGGTATAAAGGGATTTCTATTGGTACAGGTTACCCCCATATGGGAAGGGGAATAAGGTACACGGGTATAAGGCACCTTTGTATCAGTGTAACTGCATCCACACTAGGGGCTGTAGCGGTATAACTATATTGCTAAAAACTACACCCCTACATTTACATCGGTGCAAAATCTGTTTGTGGGCCAGGCCAGTAAGAGTGGCCTTTTTTCGGTTTGGTTTATGTTATTTGGGGAGGAGTTTAAGCTAACCTGAAAACAGTGTTTCCATCAGGGTTACACCAGTATAACTATCCTGTATAACTAGATTGGTGTAATTTGGAAGACTTTCTAATGTAAGTATCATCATCATCTTCGAGACAAATTGCAAAGGGACGTAGCCTTCTCGCAGATCAAATATCGTCCAGATCGATCTCCAGATAGGTCCTTCAGGTGGTCTGACTAGATGTTCAATTTATGTCCATCATTGGCGATATTCTCATGCCTCCAAAGCTTTTAGTGTCCATGTGATCTCCAACTGCGTTGCGGCATTCCTGGGCACACAGGCTTTGTAATGTGTTTGGTCTTCCATCCTAATAATCCCGAGAAAGCTGCCGAAACTGAACTAATGCTGACGGCGGCGGCGGCTGGGTTCGGCTTTGAATGTTCTTGTTGCTGATTGTGTCCTGCCGCTTAGCGTGGAGACGCTAACGAAGACGGCAAGAATCGAAAACGGCAACTTGGTGTTCTTCAGCCTTGCTCAGCACCCGCGTTGCGCTGCCATGCAGTTAAGTTGATATAACCGTGGTTCTGTAGATCCACAGCGTCCTAACGAACCTGATGTCACTATGCCCCACAAAGGCTGATAAAGGGCCCAGAAAGGGGCAGCAACTGGCGCTATATGAACATCCGCATCTTTTGAGCATCCTCTTCCACTCTATGACGTTGCCCAGGTATTTGACTGTTGTCACTTGCTCCATGTCCCATCCGGACAGGTTAATGCTGAGCTGTTTGTAATCTAGAGCCAGAGGCTGTCCGATGGTAAAGGCCGGGGACTTACTTTTCCTGGGATTAATAACCAGACTGATGCACGCTGTTTCTTGCCTGACCAGATTGGCCATTGGCTGCAGCCACCCGCCGATGTGAGCCAACAAGACCATGTTCAAGATCTCGCTGGAGAACGGCGGCCAGCTGCAGCTGCTTCCTCAGTCTGGCCTGTCAAACAGGCAGTGCGGACGCCGACCGAAGATGGTGACAGGACACAGAGAACCACGCCGTGTATCTGCCTCTGGCTCGAACACCGCTTTCCATTCCGTTATCGAGCTCTTCTATCAACGAAGCTATCAGATCCCGCGAGCTTGCTTGGTGCCCTGATCAATGGTCTGACAGAAGCCTATCGAAAGTGCTCATTAAAGTCAACCATCTTCTAAAAAATAAGCCCCGAAGTGTATAGCGCGAGTGGCGTCTAGGTACTGAGCCATGGTGCTAAGTCACGTGGGCATTTTTGTGCTGTGGGTGAATCTCTCCGAAGTACAAGGGCTGATCTATGTTACCTAGTTATACCGACAGACAGGTTATACAGCCCTTCCCCGGTGACATCAGCTGAACCAAAGCAACGCCCTCTGGCACTGGACTAAGTGTGCCCACATGGGCGAGTGGGTCAATGCCAGTGTAACAGTGTCCGTTTGAATTCAAACCATAGGTTATACTGGAGAAAAAGTTCCCATCTAGATGCGGCCTGAAGCCGAGACTCCTCAAACCCATTTCACTTGTGGTCGAAGTCGGGATTTGAACCCAGGGCTGGGGCGCCATTGCACCAGCCATCTACCCTGTCACTTGCACAATTCTGCTTCATCGGAGGCCATGTCACGGTCACCTGCACAGCTGTCAGGCTGACGGGCAGCAGCGTCTCTGCACGGTCGCCGAACTGTCCATCATTTGCCAGGCACTGCAGAGCTGACCGGCTGAGACTGCAGCCATCTGCCGGGCCGTGTGTTAAGGAGTCCCCCAAACTGGCCTTGAGGCTGCAGCCTGAGCAGGGTGAATCATAGAATCTCAGATTGGGAGGGACCTCAGGAGGTCATCTAGTCCAACCCCCTGCTCAAAGCAGGACCAATCCCCAATTTTTGCCCCAGATCCCCAAGTGGCCCCCTCAAGGATTGAACTCACAGCTCTGGGTTTAACAGGCCAATGTTCAACCCACTGAGCTATCCCTCCCCCCAAGGGATGTGAGTTGCCGGGCAGAGGCACTTGGATAGTTACCTGCTGCTGTGACTGGACCTTGCTGGTCAGTTTCACCTGCCCCATTTCCCTGGGCTCCCAGGAAGATCGTTCAGTTCAGCAGGAAGTCAGTCTCTGGCTTCAGCATGAGAACCAAGGCTTTGTTTTCAGGGGTGGATTTTGCAGCTTGCACAGATTCTAGCTGATTTCACACTCCTTCTCTGTGTGGGCTGATGGGCCCTCCTTTCCCTGCAGATCCTGCCTAGCTGCCCTGCAAGCTTCCTCTTACACTGCCCCATGTCTGCCTTTCCCCCCCGAACTGTAGGCGCCAGAGGGGAGTTTGGTCTCTGTGGGGCTGATTCTCCAGTCGTTGGCCTCTCTGCTGAGGGCACTAGCTGAGCTGGCATTTGCTGTGGGAGCAGACACAATGTCTCTCATGGCTTTGTATCCTGGGGAGGGGCCCTGACTCAGGAAAGCACTTAAGTGTGTGCTAAACTTTAAGCACATGCTTAAGTCCCCTTGGCTTCAACGGGACTCGCACATGCTTTAGTGCTGTCCAGAATAAAGTTGTTTTTGTGAGTCGGGTCCCCACTGGCCAAAGCACATAAGCCAGCAGCCCTGGAGTGGCAAGATGTCCTCAGCTCCGGAATGGCCCAAATCACAGGGTCAGGTTCTTCATTACCCCGTGTAGTCGTTTTTTGAGACGTAGGATGGCATAGTGGTTAGGGCGCTAGCCTGGACTTGGGAGATATAGGTTCAGTTCTCTGCTCTGCCACAGACTCCCTGTATGACCTTGGGCAAGTCGCTTAGTCGCCCCATGCCTCAGTTTCCCCCATCTTTACAATGGGGCTAATAGCCCAGCTGTAACTCACAGGGGGGTAGCGAGGATGAATTAATCAGAGATTGTGAGGTGCTCAGACACCACGATAATGGGGGCCAGATAAGGACCTTAAAGAAATAGATAAACCCCTCCGGGAAACGCTAGATGACACATTCCCGTTCAGATGCAGTTGCACTTTGCACAGAGGTGAATAACTCTATCGGGCCAGGGCAATGGAAAATTGGGCCTGATGCGTGTGGCTATTCAAAGGCCCCACTTCATGCTCTGCCCTTCGGATGAGGTTGGTCGGAGTTTGGTTGGGGGAGGTTTGTACTGAGGCTGGCGGTAGTGTCCTTTGTCTGCCATTGGCTCGGGGCGTTCGTTGTTAACTGTTGCTTGTTGTTTGACAATCTTGGCGGGAGAGGTGTGTGACCCCTGAGTAGGACACCGCCCTGTGGCTCAGCAGATCTGGGTGCTAGTCCCAGCTCTGGCACTGATCAGCTGGGTGACCTTGGGCAAGTCCCTTCCCCTCTTGTCTATGTGCAGCATCTGGCACAATGAAACCCCAGTCTTGGGGAGTGGGTGGGTGGGAGGGGCGTGCTTTGAGTGCTACCATAATACAACCAATATATGTATTTGAAGGAAACTTGATGACTGTTTTATAAATCTACCTAAGCAAGGTGTGACTGCTTAGAAAGATCCTCCGAGTACATGGCTCTTAAAAGGATTTAGAGTAAAGATTGTTTCTTTTAAGCCTGTACAAAGGAGTCAGCCTGGACAGAGGGCTGGGGACGGTTCTAGGCAGGAGCGGAGCAAGAGATACGGGGGAGCTTCAGGGATGACACCGTTTTACTTATTAAAGTTCCTTATTCAGTGTTGGAAAAAAGCGTATCTCCCTTTGATGCTTTGTCACCTGAGGCTCAAATCCAAATAAGATAATTTTAAGAAGCTGGCTACTGCTGGAAGTACTGCCCTCCCCTGGACAGAACTGGAACTGCTTAGCTGTGTGTCATAGGCCCTATACTGCATACAACTAATGGCAATTCTCCTTTAGCTCAAGAGGCAAGGTCCTACACATTTGGCACAGGAGGATTTGAGTTATATCCTTGCTGTTTCTGTGACGTCCTGAACGGTATCATGGGAGTAACAGTGAAGTCCTCTGTAACCACAGGTTTGTTACAATATTATTTCACTTGACTCTTTGTTGTAAACTTTCCCCCACTTAAAAAACCAACCAGCCAAAACACCCCAAACCCAACCCGCTTCCTCCTCTCCAAGGGAAATGAAACATCATAACGAAGAAACTTTTGAGGGCTGACTGAAACGTAAGCCCCACTGGAAGTTGGAAGGTTGACGCACTGTTGCAAACGGCAGTTGATCTTCCAAGCCCACTCTGCACCCTGCATTACTCAGGGTTTGTCTGCGCGGTGGGACCTCCAGTGGCAGAGATGTGGTGCCGTAATCCCCATAGCGTTGACTATCCTGCAGCAGCTGAAGGGTTTTTTTCCATCTCTGTAGGAACTGCCCCTCCCGCAACGGTGGTACCGAGGTCAACGGAAGTATTATTCCATTGACTCGGCCGCGTCTACGCCAGAGGTTAGGTTGGCATAGCTACGCGCTCAGGTGTGCATTTTTTTACAGCGCTGTAGCTATGTCAATCTAAATGTTTAGTGTGAGCCAGGCCTTTGGCTGTGGCTCTGTGCAGCTCATGCACAGAGGAAGGATAATCCTGCGGGTAGGATGCAAGCCTAGGATCTGCAAGACTTCGCTTCAATTCCCTGCTCTGCTACAGACTCTGAGTGACCTTGGGCAAGTCAATTAGTCTTCCCGTGCCTCAGTTCCCTCGCCTACCTCACTGGAGCGTGGTGAGACTAAATAACTCAAAGACCGAGCCGCTCGAAAACCCCAGTAACGGGGCCAGATAATCTAGATAGTTTAACTCTGCTGTATTGAGATGTGAAATTCAAATGGCTAACATCAAGGATTTTTTTTTTAAAGCCTTTGATTTCCGTTTGAAAAGCCACATTTAAATGCAGCGGGCCGTGTCTCTGCAGTTGTGATGGGGGGGCGAAAAATTGCAATAGATGACTGCGAGCATCTCGGAGCACAAAAAAACCCCAAAGTATCTCTTTGCTGCTGCCAATCCTCCCAGCAAAGCTGTGCAGTAGCAGCTGAAACTGACTAATAATACACCATTAGTCAGTCTCACCTCCTTCAGTGCATTTCAGTGAAGCAGGTTAAACTGAAATCTCGTCCCTGACGCAGGCAACCTGATCTTGCAGAAGATTCCCATGTGGATGGGTAACCGGCTGGGGGAGGCATTCTCATTTTTTTTCTGGTTCATTAAAAAAAAAAAAAATCCCTCCTCCTTCTCTGTTTTGTTTTCTATAGCAGCCGGTCCTGCCACCACCCTTCCCTGGGCTGTTACAATGGACTCTCCCAATGTTCAGTGTGTGTGTAGAAGGCTGCGGTGCTAATGCTCATTCTGGTACCCATGAGCTATTTTCTTCCTGTATCCCTGCTCGAGCATCCTTCATAATATCACGCGAGACAGAAACTTGAAGGAGGGCTGTGGCAGATCGGAGTATAGACCAGGTAAGGAGGAAAACAAATGTCTTTGTAAAAACAAGATGCTTTAATTAGTGTAATTGGATACATAGTTGTTGATGTAGAAAGGTTTTTTGGGGGGTATTTTCCCCCCTCCCCCTTTGATGTGGCCATTTTGTCCTGAAAAACCTTGCCTCTAGGTTTTGTCTGTCTTTTTATTTGTGTCTGAGTGTTAATAGTGTCCCGTGATCTCACTTGCCCTGTTTATTCCAGCTATCCTGCAGCCTGGAATCTATGCAGAGAGATCTTTTGTAGGTTGGGTGATGGGCATCTCATTGGAGGGATGGTTATTTATAGCGATGAAACCAACGCATCTTGAACAGGGGAAGAAATCTGTACCGGATTTGGGAGAGGCTGTATGTGTTGGAAAATGACCTTGGGGACTGTAGATTTAAAAACCCTCATTATCTATTGTCGCCATGTTTTTTGTTGCTCTGTGAGGAGGTCTCTAAAAGAACGGGAATTTAAAATGAAGCGAAATCACTTCATGATTTCCAAGCCCCAACCCTTTTCAATCAAACCAAACAAATCATCTCGGGCACATTTGGGATTTATAAATGTGTGTTTAACTAAACCACTCTTTGAAACCCAGGAGTAAGTACAGTATTGATCAACAGCTCTGATCAGAGAATTGGCAAAAGGAAATGGGTTCAAAAATAAATAACCTTGTCTGGAAACTGCTGATAGTGTTTCTTTGCTGAGATGCTCGGCTTAAATCTTGGTACAGATTTTAAATAGCAGCAATGCATTTATACGCATAGGAGGGTATTTTGGAGGATTCCAACTTTGACGATGAAATGTCTGCTTGTAGATGCTCTTAAAATCAAAACTAGCTCTGGATTTAAACAGTTTCAATCCTTTATAAACAGCCTTGACACAGCGGCTAAGATTCTGGCTTTAGAAACCATCATTTCTACCAGGGAGGAGAGAGCCTATGACCTTGTTCCTATAGATCTAATTACATCTAGATTTCCCCTTCTCCCTTGTCGAGTCCCTAAGGTGTATAGCTGCGTCGCAGTAAATATAACTGCCTTGACATGGCTTTATTGACTATCGAAAGGCAAAAAGGGACTGGTGAGGAGACCTGAGATGGTGTTGGCTGGGTGAGAATGACCTTGTCATAAAGAAGCGGGTCATGTTGTTTTCTTCAAGGACGCTTATTTAAAACTTAGCACCTTTCATCCCTTCTTGTGTTATTTGATCCTGCATAAAGGAACTTGGATGGGGTTGTTGAGTGAGGGGAATGGGCGCAGGAGGTAATCTGCGTTCGTTAAAAGTACATCGTGTCGTTCATTCAGAAATCAGCTGTCACCAGCTCTTAGAATCATACAAGATTAGGGTTGGAAGAGACCACAGGAAGTCACCTAGTCCAACCCCCTTCTCAAAGTAGGACCAACCCCAACTAAATCATCCCAGCCAGGGCTTTGTCAAGCCGGGCCTTAAAAACCTCTAAGGAAGGAGATTCCACCACCTCCCTAGGTAACCCATTCCAGTGCTTCACCACCCTCCTAGTGGAAAAAGTATTTCCTAATATCCAACCTAGACCTCCCCCTCTGCAACTTAAGACCATTGCTCCTTGTTCTGTCATCTTCTGCCACTGAGAACAGCTGAGCTCCATCCTCTTTGGGACCCCCCTTCAGGTAGCTGAAGGCTGCTATCAAATCCCCCCTCACTCTTCTCTTCTGCAGACTTACATTTTTAATAGCTCTTTTGAGTCGGTGTGTGTGAACGTGATCTACCTGGGGTGTGCATGGATACGTATGATGTGTGTAGATGTGACTGTAGCTAGCACACAAATAATGCAGAGTCAGCACTATCTACTTTAGAATCCCCCCTTTGCATTTAAATCATGCCTTTTCTCTCTCTCTCTCTCCCACTCACACACACACACAGGCACACACACATGCACACACACAATCTCTCAGAAGATGCATTATCCCAGCTGTCTGCTTTACACCTGCACTGGCCCCGCTCTGCAAAATTCCACTGGTCTAGGACAAGTAACAATTCCTCCCCTGCCCTTTAGGTGAGTGAATTACCCTTGGTTTCTCTGTCCTCCTTGGAAGGGCAGGCAAGTAGATTGCATGGCTGGGCACGCAGGTGATGTTGCCATGCCGCGCTGCTTGCTCCCACATCCAGGGGTGACGGGAGGCGCAGCCATTATTATTTTAGAAGGGCTAATTTTCAATTGAAATCATATCCCCCGCCCCTACTCTCGGACACACAGTACCTAAATGGCCACGTCTGTTTCATCCTGCTTGACTTGCACTTCATCTCTCTCTCTCTCTGTCTCTCTCTCTCACACACACACACACACACACACACACACACACACACACACACACACACACACACACACACACACACACACACACACACACACACACACAGAGCTCTCAGGCATGTTTGTGCTGCCAAAGATAAAAATAGACTTTCTGGGGGAAGTGGCTGGCTGGCTGAGGGATGGGTTCCTGAATGTATCTTCCTGACTCCCTCCTGAGGTCTCACCTTCAAACACACCCCACGTCCCCCGCTCCACCCCGAGGGTCTCTGCTTTCTGAGCTGGGGCTGGAATGACCTGCCTTTGCTGGCACCCAGGGTAAATCCCGGAAACGACTCCGGATCCATTCATGTCAGTGGAGCTGCATCGGTTCATGCCAAGCGGCCCAGGCTGGTTTGATCCTCTTGGCTTGGCTCCCGTTGGCATCAGTAAGAGGTAGGCATGTGTATCGGGCTGGAGTGTTTGCCCAGTGCTGTGACAGAGGTTTGGTCAGGCCCTGAAGGGAAAGGAGCGTGAGGGCAGTGGTTAGAACATAGTCCTGGGAATCAGGACTCCTGGGTCCTCTCTCTCGCTCTGCAATGATGCTGGGCAAGTCACACCCCTCTGTGCCTCCGTTTCCCCTGCTGTAAAATGTGACCCCACCCTCACAAGGGACGTTGCGGCCTGAATTTGTTGGTGATTGTAAAGTGTTGTGAGCCCTTCAGAGGGAAGGGGCTGGATGGGGCAAAGAACTGCTGTGGCCGTTTCCCCTCCCACTGCCACTGGGTCCCTGCAATGACTTTGTCACTGGGGGCGATCTAAGCGTTTGCTTGGCTGCAGGGGGGATCCTCGGTGAAATCCGTTTGTACGTGTCTCCCTGTCAGATGCATCCCTGCCTAGCGACCCTCTGTAGGAGGCATTCTGCACCCCTCATTTTCCAGTATCCTCTGCCAGCAGGCCCTGCAGATCCAGTTACCGGCCCGCTCAGCTGTAGGAAGCAAGCGGCCTGCCTGTGAGACCTGGGGGAGGAGTCCTGCTTAGCCCTGTTCTCTGCAGCCCCTCGAGCCTGCCCTGCCAGCACTGCCCCGAAGGGTATACGGGGAACATCATTTGCAATGAATGAGCTGAAGCTTGTGAAGATCTGGGCATTTGCTCCTCTTCCAACCTGCCCCGCACCCACCGCCCAGCAATTCGAGCCGCATATGCTCCGCTCTCTCTAGCTGCCGGCCTGGATTCTGCCAATATTCATTGCTCCTTCAAACCTTTCTGGAAAGATCCCCCTGGAAGTGACTGCGAATCAGTGCCCCACACGCCCGGTCGCTGGCATGTCTGTCCTCTCCGCAGCGTTTTCAGCACAGCAGGGCGGGATCCGGTTTTCCCAGACCGCGAACGTTTTTGGAGAGGTCAGAAAAAAATGTCCCCTTCCGCATCGGGATGAAAAGTCCATCCTGACAACGTGTGCAAACTGACAGCTTGCACAAAAAAAAAAAATCTGGCTTGGGTCAACGGAACCATTTCATTTGGATTTTGACCATTTTTAACCCCCTATAATTAAACACAAAAAAGCTGTTGGTCCAGAAAACTGGAATTTTTTACTTAGAGAAGCTTGAAACTGCCCCTCCCCCCCTCCACACACAATTTTTCTAGTTGAAAATTCATCCACAGTGACCCTTTCCAAACCAAAACTTTCCTGCAGGATAAACTGGCATTTTGCTGACGACAAAACACCATTTCGCTGAAAAATTCCCAACGTGCTCTAGTGTTTTTGGGGCTGGCAATGCAGTGGGTGCCCAGCTGCATTTCAGAGCCTGGGTCAGGGTCGAGGCTGGGATGCTCTGCTACAAGAACCAGATGGCGCTGCTACCCCTCTAGTAAAGGCTCTTTGCTCACACAGCTTCCCCACTGCCTGTCTTACCCACCTGGTAAATGGCCTGTATTTTTGCTTGGCTAGGCATGATTGTTATTGCCAACCAGGGCAAAAGGCAGGAGGGCCAGAGGCGGGGCTGGGATGCTTTTGGCTGCATAAGTAGAGCCTACGTGGATACACAATTGCGGATTGGGTGCGGAGACCAAACATGATTTGCAGGGCTCTGTGCATAACAGCCCTGGGGCCCGCTTGCCCCCTGCGTTAGGTGCAGTGTGCAGTGCCTGTGGTTTAAAGACCCATCCTCTTATGCACTTTGATCTTCTGCATCCGGCTCTGAAGCCGCGGAGATCCCAGATCTGGGAGCCGCTATTGACCCATCTCTGCGCCTCACCGGGGGAGGTGGCTGGGAGAAAGCACCTGGAAAGGCCACATCCTTTTCCCTGTGTTCGTCAGCATGGGTGCAGCTTAGGCAGAACTGGTCCGATCTAGGTTCGTTTCCGACGTCCGCCACCCTGGTCTCTGGGTGCCACCGCCCCAGGTCTCCCAAGGTGGAGTCGGTGCAGATGCTGAGAGCTGGGGAGTAAGGTTGCCAGTCCTCCAGGATTAGGTCCTGTGATGAAACCTCCAGGAATACGTCCAATCCAAATTGGCAATCTTAGTGGATGGTGGGCACTCAGCAGCCCAGCTGCTGTCCAGACCCGTCAGTTTCATCCCTGAGCAGCGGAGGGAGCAGGGTATGGTGGTAGCAGGGTATTTATTTAACTCTTTCCTCCACTGCCCTGCACCTCGGGCACCCATGCAAGCTGGGTGCGGGAACACTGCCGATCCGACCTGGCGACGGCTGATACCCACTCGGTACGGGTGTAAACGGATGCAGGGCAGCGGCTTGGTGTGGCGCTGTAAACTCGCTCACCCCTGGCCCGCGGTGGCGGCAGGGTTGAACACGGCCCCTCTGGATTTAAATGCACGGGCCTCTCCGGCCCCTCTCCGGTGTCTGTAGCAGGCTCTTTGTGTGGCCCAGGCACCCACCAGAAGGCGACAGAGCGCCACGCCCTGTGAGCGTGGGCGAGCCACACAGTGGCCACAAAATGGCGCCGGGCCAGGCTGCGCGTTATGGGACTGCTGGGCTCAGTCGCTCTGCATGTGGGTCACTGCTAGCAGGAGGGGGGCAGGTCCCCTGGCTGAGGCAGGTGGGAAGGGGCGTGTCCCGAGGCCTTGTTCGTTTCGTCGTGTATCTGACCGAAAACCCCTCACCCTCCTCGTGTTACTGCGCCTTGTGGGGCAGCCCCTTCCCCAGGCCGGTGGGGCTGGCGTGATCAGACCATGGGATGGGGGAGGGGCGAGGTGGGGTGGCTTTCTCTGTCACGAGGGCAGGGAGTTCTATGGGGGGACAGGACCGGGGAGGGGCAGGGATCTGTGGCTCCCCGGAGAGAGCTGCCCCATGGCTGCCCCATGGCTCAGGGGCTGGGGTAGCACAGGCAGGTCTGGTCTCTCTAGGTTTGACACCACATGAGGGAGACCTCACTGGCTGCCCCCACCGAAGCCAGGGTGCCCGGGGCAGCTGGGTGCTGGGCAACCCGAGAGATGCTGCGTGCTGGGGAGACAGAGCCCTGAAGCCACGTTGGGCCCCTTGGGCCTCCCGCTGTGTGTTAACAGGAGGCTGGGAGCGCCCCGTTGCGGCGCTTGGCACTTCTCGGCAAAGCAGCTTGCCCCTGCCGCCTGGCGTTGATGGATCGGTGATGGACCAGGGGAGAGCAGATCCCAGCATGGAGGGAAGCCTTAAGTTACTAGATTCTCCCCACCCCCACGAAGCCACAGACTCACTGGCCAGTAGGACTAGGCAAGTCCCCTTAAGCAGCTGCTGGCCGCGCAATGTGGAAACCCCCAGTATGTGAAGGGTTAATACAGCCGCAGGGTTTGGATTAGCTTTGCGACAAGCAGCCCTTCTTGTAAGCCCAGGGACCCAATGGCTCCAAGGTGGCAAAAGCACCATTAAATCGTTAGCCGGGTTAGGGTCCGGTGAGTCTGTGATCTGTGTTCGCCCCAGCCCCTCCCGTCGGGCTGGGAGGCTTCCTCTGCTCCGGCTGGTCTCCTGCTCCGGCCTCCTTCTCCTGGAGATGTGGGTTTGTAACTGGGGATCGGCTTATGGGTTTGTCGGCCTTCGCGCCTCTCCTTGTGGATGTGTCTGTTTCCTGCCCCATAGCATGATTGGCAGCTTCCCTTAGGAAAAGTGGTGGAGTGGCAGGGGGCGGGGCCCTGCAGGGCAGGATTGGGGTGCACTGGCACAGATGGGTGGGCAGACGGGTGGGCCTGCCGGTTGGGACTGAGGGGCAGTGGCAGGGCTGTTTATAGGGGGAGCCCAGGGCAGGGGGAGCTGGTGGGAGCCAGGGGCCAGGACCACAGTGCATTAGCAGGGCTGAGTGTGCGGGGAGCCCCACGGTTGGGATAGTAGTGGGGGTGGCAAGTTAGGATTGAGGGGGCAGCAATAGAGCTGGGGAGCAGGAAGGGGCCCAGAGCTGGCCTAGCTAAGGGTTTGTGGGCTGGGATTGAGGGAGGACTGGGGGAGGGGGGGGAAGCCCAGGTGTGAAACATTAGAGGGGGCTGCAGGTTGGGATTGAGGAGCGTTGCAGAGCTGAGAGAGGCCCCTGTGATTCCCAGTATCCTTTAAGAAGCATAGGAAATTAATACCCAGAAATGTGCTTTTAAATGCGGTTCAGCTTGGGGAACAAAGCCAGGCCGGCCTCTCCCCCCTTGCCCCCCCGCCCCGTGCCAGGCTGCAGCTTCCTGCCATGCTGGGAGCTGCTGCAAAGCCGGGCCCAGCTGGGTGCACGTGGGGAGAGCTAAAGACAATCCTCCGTGAGCATCAGTGGCGGCGTCACGGCCGCGTGAGTGAGATCAGCATCCGCTCGGAGCTGCAGATGTCCTGCCTCTCCAAGATGGTTGCCGCCAACCATCCTGCCCGGGCGTGGGTCCAGCGGGGCTGTTCTCCCCCTGCAGAGTCCAGCTCTAGCCCCCGCCCGCGGAGGAATGGAACAGAACTGAGCCGAGGGCAAGGCCGGCTGGCCCCGGGGGAAGCTTGCTGCTAGGGAGCGCTGTTTGGCCGTGAATTCGCGCCACCAGGCAGGGAGCATGGCCTCCTGGGTAGCGGCGCATGAGTCATTGGGGAACACAAGCATTGCCAGACTGGCTCTGACCCCAGGTCCGCCTAGCCCAGTGGCCGACAGAGGAAGGGGTAAGAACCCCGCAGTGGCAGAGGTGGGGTAATCTACCCTCCCAGCCCGTGGGTCTCACCCTCATCTTGAATAGGTAGCAGTGGGCTCCAGCCCTGAAGCGCACACTTCTCAGCAGGTCTGTGCAGTACCTAACAGGGCCCTGATTTCAGGTGGTGGGGACCTCTAGGTGCTGTTGGAATACCCCTGATGATCCTTCTCTCTCCCGAAAGTATCTAGAGCACTTGCAGCTTGTAGGAAAGATGTTCCCCCAGGAGTGCTGCTTCTGCCCCCAGGGGAGTTTGGGGACAGGGGCTGGTTCTGGCTGGCCTGGCGCTCTGACTGGCCCTGTCTCGGAGAGAGAGGCCCTTTCTGTGTTACTGGCTTTTTGGCTAGATGTGTGGGGCGGGCTGTGGGCTGGCCGGGGCTTGGGGAGATGATCCCCTGCTCAGGGAGGGTTCGTAGAACCAGAGGGTTAGTAGGGACTGCAAGGATTTGAAGACCACTACCACGTCGGCCTCCTTCATCTCCTCTTTTCCAAATGAAACATACCCAGTCCCTTCAGCCCTTTGGCCACCTTGGTCGCTCGCCTAGGGATCCTTCCCAGTGTCTCTACATCCTTTCTACGCAGCAATGACCGGCACAGGCCGCAGCCCTCCAGGACTTTCTCTGGTGCCCGCTGGGGCTGAGCGGGCCGCCCCCCTTTCCCCACAGTGTCCCCTTCCTGGTGATGAGAGAGGGCGGCCGGGCATCCTCCAGGAGTCCCCTGGCAAACAGGCTGGGAGCAAGGAGCCGCTGTTCCCTCGCCAGCCATCGTCTCGTGCCAGCGACAAGCGGCCACCTGGCAGTGCATGCACGCGCAGCGAGAGACGGGCTCGTGGTGTAAATGGAGACAGGGTGGGGCAGAAAACGGCCCCATGGAGAAGGGACGTGGCTTGGCCACGGTCAAACAGCAGGCCGGTGACAGCTGCGAATGCAGCCCAGGACTGCTGAGTCCCAGGCCAGCGTGCTGCCCGCTAGGGGATCCTTCCTCCCCCGTTAGCCATCCCTGCTGTCCGGAGCCAGGTCCTTCCCCCACCCGCTGTACCCTCCGCTCACTGGGGTGCTGGCCTGTGACACAGCTCTCCCCCTCCTGTAGACATCCTGCTCTGAGGTGACGGCTCGCTGCCCTGGACAGCACCCAAGCCCCACTCTGCTAGGCCCCTGGGCTGGCATGAGGCTGTGGGGGAGCGGGG
Organism: Chelydra serpentina; assembly: GCA_037349315.1. Classification (NCBI taxonomy): domain Eukaryota; kingdom Metazoa; phylum Chordata; order Testudines; family Chelydridae; genus Chelydra; species Chelydra serpentina. Next base: position 2,198,392 of record JBAIAC010000104.1, on the reverse strand, counting down.
GGCCGACTGCTGAGCCCCTGCTTGGAGTCTACAAGCAGGAAATGGGTCCCCTCGCAAAACCCCTGGAGCTCTTGCCCAGAAGCCATTGACAGTCTTGTTATCTGTGTGTTATCTGGTGCTAACCCCGGGCTGTCATCAGTGCTCATCTCCCCGCCCCGGCCAGGTCCCCGATCCCAATCGCGCATCGGCCTCCCTTGTCGCCGTTTTCCCTCCGCTGGAATCCTCAAAGGACAGCCGGGAGCGAGGCCGGCCTGGCGGCTGACGCGCGGGCTTGAGAGGCGGGAAATCCGGGTTCAAGAAAAGGTCCTGCCCCCGACTGCCTGCGTGACGCTGGGCAAATCTCTTCAATCAGCTCCCTTTCTGTACGATTCCTCCTCCGCCCTGTGCGTGGGAGGCAGCAGGGTTGTGACTAGAACCCAGGAGTCCGGAGTCCCTGGACCCCGCGATTTCAGCAAGGTGTAGTGACTCGGTCATTTTTCCTGGGAGACGTTTCAGACTGCTCCAGCCGCCGCTTGCTAGGGCTTCCCTTCAGGGGCTGAGCTTTGGGGGCGCATGGTGCAAATTGATTCTCATTCACCTCTTGGCCATTCATGAACTGTCCCAACCCCCTTCCCCTATGGCTGTTGGGAAAGGAGGGTCTTCATTCCAGCCTAGACATGATTAAGCTTTGCTCGCTCTGGTCTGCCTGACGTATCCTTGATAATCAGTGTATTCAAGTATACGGCGGCGGATTTATTTCCCGCTAGCTTCAGCCATCACAGAGTTGCTGGCATCTCTTTATTATGGCCAATTGGTCTGTGATTTGTGTGTACTAGGGTCTTTGCGCCTCGCTGGGATGTCACCGTCCTTTTGCCTAAGCAAAAGCCACTTCTTATTACAATGCAGGGAATCTTCTTCGAGAGGCACCCGCTTGTCTCGGGAGAATGTCCCAAAGCATCCTCCAAATGTATTGGCCAAGATTCTCACAAGCCGGTCGGCTTGAGAGGAGCATAAGTCTCTGACTCACATCCCCAAAGGAAATCAATGGGAAGGAGGCGTCTGAATCCCTTTGAGGATCCGGGCCCTGGTTGTAAATCCCATCCTTAAATCCTTATTTAAGCTGCTAAATAAGTCTCCTGATTTTTCAAGTATGGAGCCACCCAGCAGCTCCTATCTGAGGCCAAATGGGGGCTCTTGGGTCCTCAGCACTTCTTAAAATCAGGATCCTTATTTAGAGACTTAACTAGAGAACTAAGAGCCCAATTTTAGCCACCTCTTTTTGGAAAGTCTGCTCCACCTTAATTAGAAGGCTCAGCCCCGTCAAGAGAGCGTCTGTCTCTTGATCCCTGGAATGGCTGCTTAAGAGAATATCTGCCTCTGGACATTTCCACTGCTTGCATCCGAAGAAGTGGGGATTCACCCACGAAAGCTTATGCTTCAATACTTCTGTTAGTCTATAAGGTGCCACAGGACCCCTTATCGCTTCTACAGATCCAGACTAACATGGCTACCCCTCTGATGCTTAAGAGAAGTTTCACTGTAAAATATTGGTACGAGCCAGGGATATTGTTTGGGGATAACCTTGTTTATTTAAAAAAAAAAATGTCCTCAGGGTCCTGGTTGCCAGAACACGGGAGCAACAAACAGCAGGCAATTTCCTTGCTCAGAAATTCCCATGTCTGCCACTCCAGTGAGCACTGTGCCCAAGAATCTCTCTCTCTCGCTGCTTCCTGCCAGGATCATGTTCACAACTGCTTCTCCTGCCTCTCTGCTTCCAACACACAGGGCCTTCAAAACTGATAACTTAGCCCTTGCATTTGCAGCTAGGGAATGCTCCCCACTCCCCCGCTCCCAAGCCCACCAAGCTCAGCTCTGACCTGCCTTGGGCAGTCCCTCCATTGTTTGTAGCTGTCTCGACTACACAATGGGGCTTAATTGCTCCTTCCATTGATTCTAAAAGGGAATGCTTGGAACAGCCATTGACTGTGTCTGTGATTGTCTTTGCCAAAGGGTCAGCTGATGGCACCTTTGAGAATAACTATATATAAATAGGGAGATCTCTCATCCAAATATCAACCTATCTGAACTGTACTTGGCTTGGGAGAGTCGCTGGATAGTTCGGGGATGACCAGAGCTAGATCTGGGGATTCTTATATATACAATATTAATAATCTATTTCCATGTTGCCACAGGTCATCCCCAGCTATGGCGTGGCTTTCCCAAGCTAAGTACGGTTGGGCTACATTGATCGTTGGATGGTAGATCTCCAAGCAGGACTCTGGTGGCACCGGAAGTGACACTGGTGATTCAGTAGGGGGCACTCTTCCCTTTGGTCTGGAGTCAGTGGCTCAGCATGGTGCTAGGGTGCTGTGCAGTTGGAGTTGCCACCTGTCTGATGCAGTGGGAGACCAAGGTCCTGAGCACTTGTGGGTGGTTAAAGACCTGGTGATATGTTAGTGTTTATGAAGCTGACTTTTGGGGCCGGGATGCCAAGACCTTTTGCATTCTGCTGTCCTACATCTCCACTTGCAGCTGTGATCACATAGCATTCTTCAATTCCTGTCTCAAACGTGTGCTGTGTGGCTGTTAAACAGTCCCTGTGTCCCACCCCAGGGGTGGCTGCAGTTCCACAGCAGATGATTTAGAGGCCAAGGCCATTTCATAGCGAAGCAATGGGGCTGTTAGCATTGGCCGAGCTCCTCCAGTTTCATAGATAGAAGGTGCTGGTTAAGGGCAAAATACTAACCAGGCTTTTCAAAAGGAACACCCAAACACACTGGCAAGACTTGAGACACCTAAGAGGGGCCTTGTTTTCAGAGGACGGGGCTCAGTACTGTCTGGAAATCAGTCTCTTCCATGGTGTCATAAACTGGATCTCCAAAATTACTAATGACTTGGAATCCTGGCTTGGAGAACATGGGGATCTTTTAAAAGTCATTTATCTGTAATACAGTAACACCTAGGAGTCCCAGCCATGGGCCAGGACCCCATGGTGCTAGGCGCTGTACATGTTCATTGCTATTAGGTGTATTATGGTAGCACCTAAAGCCCCAGTCCCGCATCAGGTGTTTGTTATGTTCAGGCATACGCACAGGGAAGTTAGATAAAAACCATGAATACTCTTGCTGGAAGGTTGCCCTGGAACATGACTTTATTATTTAAACTCCAGAATGGTAACATCCAAGGACTCAACACCAGTGGGAGACAAAACAGGCTGCTCCCTAAAGTGGAGCAGCACAACTCACCCCACCTTATTCTAAGCTGGCTCTCTGCAGAGCTGACTGTGATTGGACACTTTCCGGCTCAGCCCTCTAGCTTGCAAGCAGGACTGGGAAACTGCACATTCAAATGATAGCTTGTGATTTTAACACAGTTTCAATCTACCACAGAGCCCATGGTGTTAGGCTCTGTAAGGTGGGAAACTGAGGCATGAGTCCACCTAATTTAGGCTTAATCAATTTTCATCTTTATTTATACATTTTCAGACAATTGTCACTTATAGTTTCTGATCATATGTTTATGCCAGACAATAAAGAGAGAAAATGGAACAGGTGGGGACCCAAGTTCTGGGAAGTTCTCCGACCCTTCCTGATGGTTGTCTCACTCTTTGGCCTCCAGGCTCCTCCTTCAGTCTCATTCCTTCAGTTTCCAGTCTGGTATTTCTCCGACTTGGGCCCTCGTTCACTTGGTTCTTCTACATTTCCACGTTAGAGTCGTTCACTTTCCTGCAGCCAGAGTTATTTAACATCACACATACCCAGGTCTCCATCTACCCACGTTTTCATGATTTGTTTTTCCATCCTCCCGTCTATGTTGTTTGTAGCAGTGTGGCTGTTTATGGTGCCTGGGGGTCGTTTGAAAGGCCCTTATTGGCCCCCTCTTGCAGACCCTGGAAGTACTCCACATCGCCTATGTTGTGACTCACAGCACCCCTGACTCGGGCTGGCTTAATGGCAAATAAAGTCCGCGCAAACCTCAGAGTCCTTAACCGCAAAATAATCCAAAACCGTCTTCAGGGAAGCTCCCAATCATGAGCTCCACCTGCTCCCGCCAGCTCTCCCGGGCTGGAGCTCAGCCCTTTGGCCCTGCTTCCAAGTTTGCCTTCGTTTGTTCCTTCCTTCCTTTCTCTCTCTCAACCAGATACACCTCTGCACCTTCCTCCTGCCTTTTCTATTAGACCACCTGGTTCCCCTCAGGTGGGCCCCATTGTGTAATCTGGATTGGTTTAGCCCCAAGCTCTCCAGCCTATGGGCAAGGCACCCCGTTAGTTATTCTAAAGTATCATAGAATATCAGGATTGGAAGGGACCTTAGTAGGTCATCTAGTCCGACCCCCTGCTCAAAGCAGGACCAATCCCCAATTTTTGCCCCAGATCCCTAAATGGCCCCCTCAAGGATTGAACTCACAACCCTGGGTTTAGCAGGCCAATGCTCAAACCACTGAGCTATCCCTCCCCCCCCCATTGACATTCCATCAATGTCAAACTAACGCATCCTCCTCCTTTTTTCCCATTCAGCAATTGGCCTCGTGTTTTGGTATCATCGTCGGCTCTACATGGGTCATCCTCAATTATTCATTGTCCCCATGATTTTTAGCTACTGCTTCTCATTATGGTGCCAACAGGAGAGCTCTCGCCCGTCGGCGTAGAGCGTCTTCCTCAAAGTGCTACAGCGGCGCAGCTGCCCTGTCAGCGTTTTTTAATCTTTTTCCAAATGTGGGTTTTCAGGGGACCTTTGCCAATGTCTAGCGTCCTGCTTGGCAAACCCCTGAAAAACCTGGTCTGTAATTTTGCCTGTTGCGTTTTTGAGTTGCTACATTCAGCGTCAGGGCCTAGGTATTGAATTGTTCTCCAGCCAAGCGGTACAGACAGCAGCTTCCTCCGCCGGGAAGTGGCTCTTGAGAGAGGGAGCACGGATGCCCTCTCCTACCTGATAACGCCCCCACCCCTGTGTTTGTTCCCCCTCCCAGGACCGTCTCCATCAACTGCCGCCCAAGGGAGACTTGCCCAATCGACCCGCCTGGCCGCTCCGGCGTCTCAAGCCTGGATTAAGCGAATGGGTCGCGGTTCAGTGCCCTCGATTGGCCGCCGTTGGAAAGCCGCGTCCTCCTCGCCCGCCAAAGATTCCCACCGCTGCCCCCTGGCCTGAGGAGACGGGGAGGGGCCCTGCGTGCTCATCCAGGAAGACCCGCCCTCCGCTCGTCAAAGGCGGTTCCCATCCTCTTCTTCCTCACGCCAGTGAGATCTGAAGGCGGGGGCGTCGGCCAGAGCAGAGCCATGGATGAGGGGTTCAGGGACCGCACGGCCTTCATCCGGGGGGCGAAGGACATCGCCAAGGAGGTGAAGAAGCACGCCACCAAGAAGGTGGGCAAGGGCGTGGACCGCGTGCAGGACGAATACACCAAGCGCTCCTACTCCCGCTTCGAGGAGGACGACGACGAGGAGGATTTCCAGCCCCAGGACGGCTACTACCGCGGCGAGTCGGCCAACGACGAGGAAGGGGCCTCCAGCGACGCCACCGAAGGCCACGACGAGGACGACGAGATCTACGAGGGCGAGTACCAGGGCATCCCCCGCAATGACTCCCTGAAGGCCGGGGACCACCTGGCCGACAACCAGCAGGTGGTGAGCGAGTTCAGAGACTTCGAGGACCTGGAAGGGGACAAGAAGAAGGACAAGGAGGAGCTGGCCCAGCAGTACGAGCTCATCCTGCAGGAGTGCGGCCACGGGCGCTTCCAGTGGACGCTCTACTTTGTGCTGGGGCTGGCCCTCATGGCCGACGGCGTGGAGCTCTTCGTGGTGGGCTTTGTCCTCCCCAGCGCCGAGAAGGACATGTGCTTGTCGGACTCCAACAAAGGCATGCTGGGTAAGTCCCAGGAGGGAGTGGGGGGACGCTGACCCTCAAAGGGGAAAGAGGCATTCTGGGGGATGGTGTTCCCGGAGGGAGCCTAGCAACCATAGGCCCAAAGCAGTGCATGCTGGGAAGGGGAGATCTAGGCACTCCCATTGGCTCGGTGTGGCGTGGGGTCCTTGTGAGCTGAAAGTTAGTTCGGCATCCCCACCCCTCTTGGTGTCCTGCTCCCAAATGCACGTGGGAGTGCTCTGCTGTGGGTGACACAGTCATTTTGAGTGCGTAGCACGCTCATGGTTAGTGCATTGCCCGGTTCGAGCCAATTTTTGGGGGAGCCCCCCTGGCTACAAAACCTTTCAGTTGGGTCCGCCCACCACCGCTACCGCCTGCAAGGCTCAGGATTTAGTGTGCAGAAAGCCTCCTCCCTGCCCCAAGCTCCTATGGGATTAGCGTCATTGGTGTGTGCGGTGGGATAGTGGATGGGGTTTTGCAGGCGCCCTGAGCTACTCTCCTGCCAAGGCTGCAGTAAAACGTGGAGGACACTGGCCCCAAGTGGGGGGTTCAGATTATTCTCCCTTCTGGGCTCTCAACCGGTGGGACCCAGCTCCGTACCATGCTGTTGGGGGCAAAAGTAGGAAAAGTGGCCCCAGCCCCAGGAAGACCCCTGTTGGTTTAGTAGCACAGGTTGAACCCACCCTGGGTTGTACTGTTGCAGGGGGCACAGAGGGCCTGGCTGGAATGGGATTCGGGCCCCAGCCAGCCAGGCGTGTCTGTGATTTGTGTTTTTCTGTTGGCCCATGGCTGCAGGCCACCTTCGAAAGCTGGGTGAGGCTCAGTCAACTTTCACTGCCTCTCCCCTAGCACACGGCAACTGGGGTTTCTGCCCTGGCTGTGCTGGGTGAACCCAGGGTGGTCTCGCTCCACAGGGAGTTGTGCAAATTGCTTTCCCAGGGGGTGCGCTCTGCCCTCCTCCCGCCCCTCCAATGCGGGTTTTCGGTTTTGGCTCATGGTATTTGAGCAGCTGTGTGTGTGCCTGAGGCATGCCACTGCTCTCTGGTGGATGGAATCGGATCTCCCAAGCTCTGTGTCATAGCCCCTGTACTGCTAACAGCTGACGGGGATTCTAACGCGGCGGGGACCTGGCTTTTTAGGGTGAGAGGTTGAGTTCTATCTGCACTGCGCCGTATTGAAATCCATCCAGTCCTTGGTGGTCCTGGATTTGGTTTGTCACGGCTCTTCACCTCTCTGTAGGAGAATCTCAAAGTGTCTTCCAGGTCAGGCCCCATGATCCGTCCCCGAAGGCTGGTCAATATCCTTCCGTGGGAAGCAGCGAAGTGAAATGACATGGGTCTCGCACACAGTTAGTTAGAGAGCTGGGAATAGGACCGAGGCATCCCGACTCCCACAGGCTGCTGCTCTAACCACTAGACATCGCACTCCTCCCAAAACTGGGATTGGAACCCAGGAGTCCTGATTCTTAGCCCCTCCCCCCCGGCTTTGAGAGGTGCACGCTCTGTCCTGAGTCCGTTGCGTGCCCCTAACTGTCTGACTGTCCTAAAGGCCAGCAGCTCTCGGGGTGTCCTCCCAACCCCTGCACGGCCATGACGAGGGGCTCTCGGGAACGAGCCGTCTGGCACCTGCCTCGCTCCCGAGTGGGTCCCTGCGGCTTGGATTCCTGCCGAGTCCGTGCTGGCGGCTGCATGCCTGGGAGACACAGGCCCGAGGAAACTGGGGGGGGTGGGAGGGGGTCAGACCAATATCGGTAGCTTGTGTATTTGGTCCAGCTTGGGAGGAACCAGAACCCACCCCCCCGCCAGCTAGCGTGTCTGCTGCCTAAGCTGGGAGAGCCTCCGCTGTGGCCCACAGGCCTTCTTCACCATGCAGCCTGAGGAGTGAACATCCCAGGCAGAGCCAACAGCCCACCCCGGCCCTCTGACACTGGCGGTGGGGCTGGGGAGCCCTGAGGGGTGGGGGGCACCTGTCCCCTGCTGCTGCTGCATCTCCGGCTAACTAGAGCCTTGGAGTCTGGAGAGGGGCTTTCGGTCCAGAGCTGAATCCACTGCAAGGTCCTTGGCTAGCAGCCCCCAGCTCCAAGGCCAGAAGTTACGGGCCAGGGAGGGTGCACTGGCCTCCCCGTGGAGGCAGTGCCCCCTAGCAGGTAGAGACGGCATTCCCAGTGGGGGAAGGGAGGTGCAGCTCCTGAGCCCCCCCCCCCGGGAGGCTATTTCAGGGGACGCCCCTCCCTCCGAGCTGGGTGTGGCAGCCTCCCCGCCTGGACTGGGCCTTTGCGTTTGTACGCAGGTGGCTAGCGGCTCTTTTGGGCCGTTGGTTTTCTCTTCAGCCCGGACTGCGATCCCAGATCTCCCTCCGTGTCCGTCCCTTTGGAGGGGGTGAGAGGGCTCCGTCCTGGGTTAACGCAGCCACCCTTGCTGCCGGCAGAGCTGCCCCCGGGGCCCCACCTCCTCTGGGGGACGGGGCGTTGCCTTCCCAGCACAGGCAGGCAGGGATCCGCGGCGGGCAGCGCTGCTGTGACCTACGGGCCAGGAGAGGAAGCCCCGTGCCCCCAAGGGAAGGGTTCGGGGTCGGTCTCTTGGGGACTAAGGCTGCGTGATGCTGTCCCTCCTCAATCTCAAATGCTGAGTCAATGAACGGAGCCTCCCCGGGAGATGGGTCTGTAGCGTGATCCCTGCTTTGCACATGGGGAAACTGAGGCAGGTCTTGGGGCGGTGATTTGCCCTAGGTCACCCAGTCCTCTGCGGTACCCACTTGACCCTACTCTCCTTCTAGAGCTTGGACCAGAACCCCAGGGTCAGCCGTCTGCGGCACAGGAGTTGAAGGAGCGGTGGGAACTGTGCGGGCAGGGCTCTGTCTGACCCTAATCGCCATAGAGTATCAGTACCTTGGTCATGAAAGGGCTGGTCCTCCCAACCCCCTGTGAGCTAAGGCAGTGCTGTTAAGCCCCCTAGTTACACGTGGGGGAAACTGAGGCACGGCGCAGCAAGTGACTTGCCCAAGGTCACGCAGCAAGTTGCTGGCAGAGCCGGGACTTGAATGCGGGTCTCCTGAGCCCCCGGCCAGCCTTCCTCTCGTGCAGCTCTGTGACCTGATATGTTGTCCTTGGCTGCCTCCCAGATTCCTTTACGCTGGCCCTGGCTAGCTTGGGAGGCAGGGACAGCCTGGGGTGGGGGATCCTGTTCCATACAGGCCCGGTCAGTAGCCGCTTCTCCCTAGGGAGTGGCAGAGCGCTGGCCGAAGGAGGAAGCGCTGTTGGGTGGGCGTGATGGCCGGGGCATAGCGAGACAGCAGCGCTTTAAATAAAATGCTGCTTCCCCCCACCCCCGGAGTGTTACAGCCGGCGAAGCAGAGCGTGGGCTGGAGCCCGGGGAGCGCTGGGCAAGGGAGTTCTCTTTCCCTTAAGTCTAGGTTCAATAACTGGGGAAGGATTCATCCCCCTCGCTTCCTTCGAGGGCAGGCTGCGAGAGGGAGTGTGGTCTAGCGGGGAGAGCAGGAAGGGACCAGGACCCCCAGGACTTCTGGGTTCTAGGCTCTGCTCTGGGAGGGCAGTGGGGTCTAGTGGTTAGAGTCAGGGGCCCGGGTGCCCCTCAGCCCCCTGCTATCCCAGCCCTGGGCTCCCCCCACTATAGCTCTGCTGATGCCCCTCAGTCCCAGCTTGCTGTGCCCTGGTATTCCAGCCCTAGGCTTCCCCCAGCTCTGCCCATGCCTTTCCATCCCAACCCCATGTAGGATAGATGCCAGGGGGACTGTGAGGTGCGCCCGGATCAATATCCGGATGCCCTAGCCTCGTCCTCCGAGGAATGAGAGAGGACTCCAGTCTTTATGGCCCTTCTTTTGTTTTTCTTTTCTGGGGCCCGTAGCTGGGATTTGTAGCCAGGACTCTGGAGGCTGTGGCCCTCACCCAGGGCACCTGTCGGCGGCTGCCCCCTGTTTCGGTTTTGTTTTTTAACTTCTGTTTGACTCCCGTAGCTGAGCAAGGCCGATGACCTGGCGAGTAGCTGGTGAGAAGAGGCGCTGCTCTGAGGAGTGTCAGGAGGACTCTTGAAAGCCAAACTGCGATTAGAGCCTGGGTCTGGAAGTTAGGACTGCAGGGTTATATTCTGAGAGGGGAATGGGATCTAGGGGGGAGAGCAGGGTTATTTGGGAAGTCAGGACTCCTGGGTTCTGTTCCTGGCTGTGCTACTGTTTCTCCTGAAAGATCTGCTCTTGGAATTATTTTGGAGCAGCTCCCTGGCCTGTGATGTACAGGAGATCAGACTAGCGGGGGAAACTGAGGCACAGACTGGCCATGGAGCAGGCTGATGCCCTGCTCAGCGGCTGGGATGTAGACCAGACCGCTCGTGTCCCCCAACAGGCCAGTAGCCCAGGTGGGATGCGCACCCGGATTGCTCGAATTGCCGGCGAATGATCTCTCCACTAGCCACACCACGTTCCTAACCTGACTCTGTCTCCCGGATGGATCATTGCGAGGCTAATGACAGCGAAGGGCTCAGAAAAGCGCCTCGCTTGGTAGAACCGAGCTGGAAATGGTGGGGGGGCAGGATTTGTAGCTAGGGGTTGCTCGTGCTCTGAAATCCCTTTCCATGCTGCGGCGGGTGAGAGCTCCCGGCCGGCAGTGACAGTCGGTGACTCACCCCCTGCGTCGTCCTCCTGCCATCCGCGAATACCGGCATAATTTAGCCAATGCGAACGGGCCCCCAGCTTATCTCCCTGCACCACTGACAGCCCCTCCAGGCCTCGGCACTGCCGCAAAGGGCTTAGTGGGAATTAAATCCAAATGAAAGCAAGCAGGAGGAAATCTTGCCCGAACGGCTGCAGAGAAGAGGAGTGAAGGTGGGGGGGGGGGCTGCTATAATTGGGGAGGGGGGAAGGAGTCTGGGAACCCGGGGAAGGCCCAGAGCAGCCTGGATTTCAAGCCAGGCCCCGGATTGACGCCCCCGGCATGCGGCGATTTGAGCAGGTGCAGGCCGCACTGCGGCAAATATCGCTCCCCCTCCCCCCTCGAGCACTGCCCGTCACAGCCCCGAGCGGGAGCTACCCCCCCTTGAAAGAGCCGTGGAGACTGGGGAGGGAGACCCCCCCGCATCTCCCACTTGTGGGGCGCTCAGTCTCCATGGCCCTCTCAATCCTGGGCCCGTCTGCGGCGTCCGTCCGCCATGGCGCTGTGAGTGGGGGACCTCCCTGTCCTGGTAGGAATGAGACTGAGCCCCAGCAAACTCGTCGCATGCCGGCGTCGCCGTACGACGGCAGGGCTGACGCTCGGCCACGCCCGTCCCGGGCCTGAGCGTGCAAAGCGCCTTCGCCCCAGGCCCCCGGCGTTGCTTGCTGAGGCCCTCTGCAGCTTCCCCTCTGGAAATCCCCAGCTGCGAGAGCGTGGGGTGCGTGCAGGCTGAGCACAGGTGGAGGGATAAGCGGGGGGAGGGGGGAGCGTGTGGACACGTGTGCAGGGGGAACATGTGTGTGTCTGTGTGGAACCACGCGGTAGTGCCCGGCTGTGCGGGAGGCTGGTTCCCGTTCGCCCGGGCCCCTCGCCTTGCCCCTCCCAGCGCGTTAGGGGGACAGTCACTTGCACTGACGGGTTCTTCGGGGAAAGCTCCTTGTCCTGCCCTGGGACATCCCCAGAGGGCTCCAGCCCTTCCACCGAACTCCCGCTGGCGGTGCCCGGCGAGAACGCCGGAAGGACCCTGCCTGGCAGCAGTTGCTAGGAATGTAGCTGCTCATTCAGTCCTTGGATTTGCTTGGGCCTCTCTCCTTGGTCCCACTCCCGTCCCGGAGCTGGGAATAGAACCCAGGAGTCCTGACTCCCAGCCCCCACCACCCTGCTCTAGCCACTAGACCCCACTCCCCTCCCGGAGCTGGGAATAGACCCCAGGAGTCCTGACTCCCAGCCCCCACCACCCTGCTCTACCCACTAGACCCCACTCCCCTCCCGGAGCTGGGAATAGACCCCAGGAGTCCAGGCTCCAGTCTACCCCATGCCTCTCGGTGTAGCTCCCCCCAGGACTAATAGCTACAGTTCCCTCACCGCCCACGCTCTGGACACGTGTTCTGAACTGGCTGATAACAGCCCCAGTCCTGGCCCACGCCTGGCTGTCTGCGGATCCTGAGGACTAATTCCTTAGGCTTCAGGGTCTCTCCCTTTGATAAGCCACCCGCCCGTAACCCTGAGCCTGCCAGTCCCTGGCATTTCCCCTCGTGGGCTCCTCTCTCCCCCAGCACCCTGAGCAGCAGCCTCTCTTCTGAGCAATCCCTTCCCGAGCTTTGCACCAGCTCTGCACAGCTCATCACGGGGGAGGCTGGCTTTATTCTCTGCCTCCCTCGCTGACCCTGCAGGCGGCCCAGAAAAGGCCCATCTCTCATGCCCTCCTGTCCAGCCACCTCTCCGAAGAAGCCCGGGCCTTGTGTTCCGATGATGTGGCCGGGGCGCGGTCAGGACGCTGCCTGTCTTCTGAGCATGGGGGCAGGCTGGGAGCTGTTTCTGCAACGGGTCAGATCAACCCCCCTTCTGCCATCGCGCTCGGAGCCTGTGCGCTGGGAGGGTCTTGGAGCTCTGGCTGAACGCGCTCGTGGGTAGGGTGACCAGACAGCAAATGTGAAAAATCAGGACAGGGGGTGGGGGGTAATAGGAGCCTATATAAGAAAAAGCCCCCAAAATCGGGACTGTCCCTATCAAATCGGGACATCTGGTCACTTTACTTTGTGGGGAGCAGCAAACGCTCTGCTTGGAAACCGTTCTGCTTCTAACTCCCATTTTCCCCACATGTCCCCCTCCGCTCCTCGCTTTACTTGCTGTACCCCAGTGTTCTGCAGGAACGGTTACCCCGTAGCCCCAAGCGCAGCGGAGGTGGCGGAGGGCTCTTACTGGAGAACAGTGTCGTGTTTGTCTTTAGGGAGGCTGTGCATAAAAAAAACCAATGAGTGGTTTGTCTCCCCCTCCCCCCCCCCATTGCCGAGCCCCCAACTCTGGTGGGATTTGGGGGGGCCCCTCTGTCGGTGTCGAAGAGCTCCTCCGTGCCAGCGGCGGGGCAGAGTGGTGTTGGGATGCCACGCTGCGGCGCTTGACGGTGCTGAATTCAAACGTAAACGCGCCCGATCACGCCATCGGGCTGGTTACCACTCCGAGCTTACGGGGCACGGCGGAGAGGGCCGCCTGCAGGCCGGCGATCTCTCTTGTAAGCCCCGCAGGGCTGGCTGGCTCTGGGGCCCGGGTCCCACCTGGGGCCGCGCCCTTGGCAGCTGTTGTGAGCTCAGCAGGTTTAAGCGGTGGGGTGACTCCCAACGGGGCGACTTGGCCACGGTGCCCGCCCCTTCGAAGCCGCGGCCTGGGCAAGGCGGTGCCAGGGGCACTAGCGTCACATGAGGCTTTGCCCCGGTGTAAGGAGGGGAGCCAGGATCTGGAACAGCTGCCGGAAGGGTCAGAGGGAATGGAGCTGGAGAGAGGGGAGCCCCTGCAGCTCACAGCAGCAAACCGGGGGGGGGGGAGGGGGGGCGGGGGTTTGGAGCTGGCTTGGTGGAGGAGCCAGGGGGCGAGAAGGAAGAATCTGCCTCTTCAGCCCTTGGCTGCTCCTGGTTTGGATCCTCCAGGACTCCATCCGGGCGGAGCCGTTGGAAGCCAGAGTGGGGGCTTCTTGCCTCCCCCGCAGCACGCGGGGCCATGGGGATCCAGCGGCAGGTCCAACTGCTGAGCACAGGCGCTGCTTGAAGGCCTGAGCCCCGGGGGAGCCTGTGAAGCGAGGGGGCAGTCGGGGGAGCCTGGCACACGGGGCAGGGCATATGGCCGCGTTTCAAGCTTATTGGAGGATACGGCAGAGGATCAGCACAGGCCACGTTCCCTTTGACTCCTATGCAGGGCAATGCAGCTGGGTGTCCCGGGCATGACGGGGGCGATGGGGCCTCATGTGCCCTGCTCTGCTTGGCGTGCGTATTCTGCAGTGGGAGCTGGGCCCCCTCAGCCTGGGGATTTCCAGGTGGATCTGGCAGCTGGGAGCGATACGCGCTTCCCATCAGCCAGTGGGGTGGGGGGAGGACAGACCCCAGGGCCAGCTGTGGAGGAGCCGGATGGGATGTGACTGGGAAGCAGCCACGGGGAGCAGAGAGGAGCCACCCCGCTGCGCCGTCTCTGGATCCTGCTGCTGGAGGGGAAGGGGGGCTGAGAGGGGACAGTCCCCATGTCCCGTTCCCGTCCCCTGTGCCGGCCGTTTGATTATTACTATTGTGGTAGCACCTAGGAGCCACGATCATGAATCCCTATTGTGTGGAGTGCTGTACAGGCCGTGGGATGGGACACCCCCCCCAGTGCAGGGTGCTGTACGGGCCATGGGATGGGACTCCCCTCCCCCCCCGGCGCAGGGTGCTGTACAGGTCTTGGGATGGGACTGGGACCCACCCCCCCCAGTGCAGGGTGCTGTACGGGCCATGGGATGGGACACTCCCTCCCCCCCACTTCCGGGGCACTGTACAGGCACATACCAAAGAGCTGGGCCCTACCCCAAAGAGCTGACAATCTAAGATGGGAGATTTGCTCCTGGGGCGCAGAGCCGAGAGCTGGCAGAGAATCGACATCCCCGCAGCATGGGCACCAAAGGCTGCTCCCAAAGGAAACAAACCAAGCCCGGGCAGACGAGCATCACCTCTTCCTTGAGGGTTGCATTGAGGGGCAAACTCTGCTCTCTTTGTCTGACCCCCCAGCCTTGGATTCAATGGGATGGCGTCTGGGTGCAGGAACGTTTCTGGCTGGAATAAGTGGGAGGGTGGGAGCAGACTGGGCAACCTGCTGGCAAATGCCTCCTACGGGAACAATCCTGCACCAGCCTCGAGGTTCAGCCCGGTCGTTCCATCGCTAATGTCTCCGGCCCTGATTCGCAGGGTACGTCTGTGCTGCAGTCCTGGGGTGTGGGCCGAGCTCGCTTCCCTCTAGCCAGCCTGAGTATCAATCTCTGTGCAACCACAGCAGCCTGGCCTTCGGTTCCCGCCCGCTCCGGTACCCTGGCTCCTGCCTCGGATGGCTAGCCTAGGCTGTAGCCTGACCTGCTGCAGCTTCACTGCTATTGGCACCCGAGCCAGCTCGATCAAAGCTCGCGCCTCTGCTGGGTGGACAGACCCCTAGTCACACTCCGGCAGCGCAAAGGGGGCGGAAACCACCCTCTGAGAATCCCACCCCCCCATGCAGAGGCCTCCCCAGCTGGGGCAGAGCTGACATATGGGCCTTACACCCGCCCTGTTCCCAGCCCCTGGCATGGGGGTGGATTAGGGGCGTGGCTAGAGAGCACTGCACTATGGGTATCCTTTTGATTCCTACGGGAAACAGAACGTGAGTTAGAGCAGCCCCGAGGCTGCTGTAATTTACACCAGGAGTTGGACAGAAGCTTGCATGACCCCAGAATATGGTGGGGGACATAAGGGGGCTTAGGAGCTCTCTTACCCCCACCCCAAGTGTGGGACGGGCGTGACTCTTCATCAGGCTCCCTGGGTCCAAAGCTGCCTGGCTCCTGCTAGCTGTACGCTCGATCGCTTGTGGAATACGGTTCTTCCTGGCTCCATTTGGAAACGCAGATGCCCCCTTGCCACACATGTCCCCCCCCCCCAAATCTGTCCAGAAGAAAATCGTGGCGGCTCTTTGCTCTTCCATGAGGCCTGTCACCTTGTATCACGCTGACGCATGGCCCTGTGACTGCAGCTCAAATCGAAATGAAAGGCAGGATAAAAATAGCTGCTTCTCCTCTGCGCGCGCTCTGCCTCCCGGCACTCCGCTGCTTTGCTGTGGTGGCAGGCTTCCCACCCCGCCTGTAAGCCAGTTCTTCCGGCCCAGGACCCCATCTGGACTTTGTCTCTTAGTTTTGCTAGTCAGGGCTGGTTTATGATTTCTCGTTGGGCAATTTCTCCCCTGTGTTTTCAGTGGATTCGGCACTGGCGAAAGGGCTGGATTGTCCGCCCTGGAGACCAGCGCCTCCTACGCATGCAGCTAGGATAGGCATCGGGGTGAGCGTCCCCTAAATACAGCCCGTCATGGCCATGCTCTCACCCTGCCCTGCAGGGGTCACCTTCTGGGCCTGGGCAGTCCCCTTGGGGACCAGTCTCCCCGCTGGGGTCACCAGCTGCTGCATGGGCTGGAGAAGGATCAAGACATCGCAGACCCTGTTTTAAGGTGTGATCTTTAGGGTAGGACATGGGTGCCCATGCTGACGTTGGCAGGCTTTGTACAGGTTTCCCCTTGATTCTCAGGAGCAGGATTAGGGTGGAGCAGGGCCGGCGCGTTCACTAGGCGACCCTAGACAGTCGCCTAGGGCGCCAGGATTGGGGGGGGCGGCATTTTGCCATGCTTGGCAGCGGGCGGCTGCCTCCTGCCTCCCGGCTCCACGCTCGGCTCAGTGGCTGAGCGTGGGGCCGGGAGCTGGGTTAGCAGCCGCGCGGGAGCCAGCTGCCGCGGGCGGGTGAGGAGCCGCCGTGGCCCGCAGGCGGGGGGCTGAGCTGCCACGGGCGGGAGGGATGGAGAGCCGCCTGCTGCGGGTGCGGGGAGCCAGCTGCCTAGGGCGTAAAACTTCCTTGCACTGGCCCTGGAGGGAGAGACACGGGGTGTGGTCAGCTCGCGCTAGTACTGATCCCTCTGGTGTCTGCAGCCATCGAGCGCACCTGCACTATGTCCCGGCACCGGTTTGGTCCGAAGAGCAGCAGCCTCATTCTCCCCATGGATACACGGGTGCACAACGGGAGTCGGGGGAGGGGGTTTGCAGGAGTCTTTCCATCCTTACTCTATTGCAAGGGTGACTGGTCCTGCAATCCAATCCTTGAGCCCGGACAGACCCATCGTCGGACCTGCCTGCGTGGATCGATTGCCGGGTTGGGGCCCTAGCTTTGGGATCCCTTTTGGAATGAAAGCCCCTCTGGGAACGTCAGGGAGTCCAGACTGCATTTGTTCTGTAGGACATGTGGATTTTCAGGCGAGAAGGGACTGTTCTGATCATCTCGTCTGCACAACATAGCCTGGAAAAACTCCCCTAGCAATTCCTGCACTGGGCCCCTCACTTCTGGTTGAGCGAGAATGTGTCTCTGAGAAAGAGCTGGCCAATCTGGAAGGATGTTGCTAGCTTGGAGAGGGTTCAGAGAAGAGCCAGGAGAGTGATTTAAAGGATTAGAAAACCTGGTTTGTAGTGAGAGTCTCAACGAGCGGAATCTATTTAGCTTAACAAAGAGACGGTTAAGGGGAGAGTTGATCACAGTCTATAGGCACCTACATGGGGAACAAATACTTGATAATGGGCTCTTCAGTCTGGCGGAGGAAGGTCTAACACGAGCCAATGGTTGGAAGCTAAAGCTAGGCAGATTCAGACTGGAAATAAGGCATATGTTTTTAACAGGCAGAGTAATTAACCCTTGGAACAACTCATTCAGGGTTGCAGTGGATTCTCCATCACGGGCCATTTTAAAATCCAGGTGGGCTGTTTTTCTACAAGATCTGCTCTAGGAATTATTTTGGTGCAATTCTCTGGCCTGGGTTATCCAGGAGGTCAGACTAGAGGATCACAGTGGTCCCTTCTGGCCTTACATCTATGAATGTAAAGACCCACGTGATGGAGAATCCCCTAAGTCCCTAGGTGCAGTGTTCCCAGAGTCCATCCCTCTCACTGCTGAAAAATGTGCACCTTATTTCTAGTCTGAATTTATCTAGCTTCAGGCCGTGTCTACACTATGGGGACTATCCTGGCACAGCTACAGTGCCATACTATGTTGGCATAACCCCATAGTGTAGACCCAGCCTAAAGCAACGGAAGGGGGTTTTCCATTGGTGTAGGAACACCACTTCCTTAAGCAATGGTAGCTAGGTCGATGGAAGCATTCGTCCGTCGCCCTAGCTGCATCTACACTGGGGATTAGCAGATTTATTTGGGCATAAGCTTTTGTAGGTAAAAAACCCACTTCTTCAGATGCCTGGATCCATGCATCTGAAGAAGTGGTTTTTTTACCCATGAAAGCTTATGCCCAAATAAATCTGTTAGTCTTTAAGGTGCCACCAGACTCCTCGTTGTTTTTGTGGCTACAGACTAACACGGCTACCCCTCTGATACTGAGGATTAGGTCATTACAGCTACAGCACCTTGACTTTCTTGATGAGAGGCAGGTTGTCCAGGCCTCAGATTATTCTTGTAGCTCTCTTCCGAACCCTTTTCAATTTGTCAACATCCTTGTCGAAGTGCGGACACCAGGACTGGACCCAGTATCCAGCAGCTCGGTGCAAACAACTGATCTGCAGTGTCTGAAACTGAAAAATTGGGGAGGGGGAATAACGTCCGGTTACCCCAGAATGAAAATTTTTCAGATTAATTTTTGGAACGAAATGGTCCGTTCAACTCATTTTGGGTTGCTTTTCAGGTCTTTAACCTTGTTTTTCAAACTTACATTGAAGTAAACCTTGAAATGGAAAATCGTTTTGAGTTGAAAAATTTTGCTTCAAAAATGTGGAATGAAACATTTCAAAATTTGGGGGGATTTTTTGGGGGGGGCAGGGTTGATTGGAACAATTCAGTGAATTTGATACAAATTCGCAAAATGTTTTGGTTGAACAAAAATCTGAATTTTTTCATCCTGAAACAATTTCAGATGGAAAATTTTGCCCAGGGCTAGTACCGGCTGACGATCTCACTCATGCCTTATACAGTGCTGATAACACGTCTCTACTTCTGCTGAGTATTCTCCAGCTTCTCCATCCAAGAATTGCATTTCCTTTCGTAACCACCAGCTTGCAGCTGGTTCTCCCCTATGGCCCTTAAGTCTCTTTCTGAGTCCCTCTTTCCCCAATACAGTCCCCGACCCGCTACATCCCGGTCCCGATGACCCCGCCTGCCACCAGCCTTGGTGATGCTCCCTGGGTTTTCCACGTTTCGTGGGTGGTTTTGTGACTGTAGCCTGGAATTGAGACATTGTAAAGTTGTTACACCGGCTTGAGTGATTTATTGCTAATAGTTACGGGCTGACTAATGGTACCTCATTGTTTTGCCTCCATCTGGTGTCTCTTGCCTTATGCTTAGAATGCGAGCTCCGTAGGGCAGGGACTGTCTCTTTGTTCTGGGTTTGTACAGCACCGAGCACCATACGGGCCTGGCCCGTGATTGGGGCTCCCGGGCACAGCCGTGCTACAAGACAATTAACGCTGCCTGTCCCGCGGGGCTCGGAGAGTGCATTTTGCGGCTGGAAAATTGGTTTTGCCCTTGTACCCTGTCGGCAGGGAATTGACTTGGTGAAAGTCACCCAGCAGGTCAGCAGCAGAGCCAGGAATAGGACGCGGGCCAGAGCCCTCCCCAGGGGCCCATGCACGCTCTGTAGTTTGCCTTCAGCCAGCTGTCTGGGCGTCGCCTTGGTGCTAGGTGGCTCGTTCCACAGGAGCAGCCGGTGCTTAATTTGTGCCGGGGCTGGCACCTCGAGGCTTGGCCATTCATAGCCCCGGCACCTCTGGGCCTGCTGCGTCAGTTAGGAATGTAAAAAAATTGCTTGAATTTCATTATAAATTAAGCCCTGGGAGCAGCTGCCTGGACCCGGTGCGGATGTGAGCGATTCCAGGCCGTGAGAACTGGGGGGGCACGTCACTGGAGGTGGAATCTGGGCTCTGGCTCACCACAGGCAGGAGCCGCGAGCGCTTGCCACGTGTCCGCCGTGAAGAGCCGTCCCCTGGATGGACCGCTCAGGATTTGGCGAGAATTCCCCTGCCGTGGGGCAGCCACGGCATCTCCTGAAAGTGACGTGAAGGGCACGGCGGCAGGGGCCGGGGGAGCCCACCAGCCTCCAGGGAGGAGTGACTCAGCGTGAGGGGAGGGAGGGTTCGTCCTTGTCTCAGGCCGCTCGCGGGGAGAGGAGCTGGGCACGACGCCGATGAGGGTCTGGCCTGCGTAGGCGGGAGGATGTTTCTCTCCCAGGGCTAGGCCGACAAGCCCGGGCGGCTGCGGGGGCCGAGTCAGCTCCCTCGGCTTTAGCTGCCCGATAGGCCATGAAATCCCCGGGACGAGGGATCAGGATCATGCTAGTCACGCAGGTCGACAGCTGCCGTCGCTGGGGTGCGAACGTGGCGCTTCAGAGTCTCCCCCTCCCCCCGTTACGTCAGGATCGGAGGCTGGGGGGGTGAAGGGATTAGTTTCCCCTCCGTACTGAAGTGATCAGCAGCTCAGAGCCGCACTGCGACTCGACTGCCCCCCCCCCGCACCCGCATCTCCCCCTGTGCTCCCCCCAACCCTGCAACATTACAGGGACACCCCCCTGCACCCCTGTTCTCTGCCCTCCATCTCAATCCTGCAGCGTGATGCTGTCCCCCCTGCTCCCCCTGATCTCCCCCTGAGCTCAGCCCTGCAGCCTGACATGGTCCCCCTGCATCCTTATCTGCCCCATGCTCTGCCCCCCAACTCAGCCCTGCAGCATCACCAGAACCTCCCCCCATCTCCATCCATGCTCAACCCTGCCCCCCCAGTCATCTCAGCCCTGAAATGTGACATTGTGTCCTCTGCTCCCCCATTGCCCCCTGTGCTCGGCCCCCCAGCCCAGTTCTGCAGCATGACACAGTCCCCTCTGCGCCCCCTATTTCCCCCTGTGCTCTGCCCCCCCCAGTTCAGCTGTACCCCGTTGCACCTCTCTCCCCATTTCCCCCTTTCTCCTTTTCCCATCCCCCGCCATGCCCTGCTCCCAGCTACAGTGCCCCGCGTGCTACCCCTCGTGCCAGTCCCGTTAGCCGGGGCAGCGATCAGGGTTCCCCTCGTGCCCCCATCCCCCAGCAGAAGAGAAGGGCAGCAAGAAATTAGCCATGGGTTTCTGGGACAGCTTGGGAGCTCACAGCCCTGGCTGGTAGGGCAGGCGTGGGGTGGGGGCGCTGGGAGTGATGGGCTGCCCTCTGTAGGAGGGAGGGATCTTCATCTCCTATGAGCTCCTAACTTGTTGGGTTTGGGGTTCAGATGCGGCATGGGTGGTGGGACTGCTGGGTTCTATCCCCGGCTCTGGGAGGGGAGTGGGGTCTAGTGGTTAGAGCAGGGAGGCTGGGCCTCAGGACTCCTGGGTTCTCTCCCCAGCTCTGGGAGAAGCATGTGGTCCAGTGCTTAGAGCGCGGGGTTGAGTGGGGAACCCAGGAGTCCTGACTCTTCTTCCCCCTGTTTAAACTGCCTGCCTCCTAGAAGCTGTTGCGCTACCCGCCTGCTGCCCTAGCACCTGCTGCTTGGCGTTGGCGGCCACACGGTGTGACGTTCCCCTCTGGTGTTATCTGGACCGGTGATCTGCTAGGTCACTCCGATCCTTGACTCTGGGCGCCAGCCTGACCCTGTTCTGCTGTGAGAACCCCCACTCCTGGGCTGTTCACGCGCAGCCTCTGGCATGTGAGCTGCTCCTTGGATTGTGCAACCTAATGACAATAGCCAATATCTCCGGTCCCAGACACAGCCCTAGTACCTCCGTCTTGCAGTGTCCAGTTATGCCCGCTGGACGCTGCAAGCTTATATGAGTTCGTCAATTGAACAAAGAAATTGATATGTATCAGGCTTGTTATCCCAAGGGGAGTCTCTGGCACGCTTCAAACCAAAGGCACTGCTTCAGGTAGAATAAACAAACAGATTTATTAACTATAAAGACAGATTTTAAGTGATTATAAGTAAAAGCATAACAAGTCGGAGTGGTTACCAAAAGAAAAGAAAATCTAAGCCTGCAGTCTAAACTCTCAACCCTATTAGACTGGGCAGCAACTAGATGAAGCAGTTTTTCTCACCCCACTGGATACTGCTGTCCTTAATATACAGGTATGTTCCTTAAACCTGGGCCAATCTCCTGTGTTGGAGTCTTGTCTTCTTCTCGGGGTCTTGGTTGCTTGCAGCGAAGGTGGGGGCAGGAGAAGGGCCCAGTATGTGTCCACTCTGTCTGTTTTATACTCTCAGTCCATGTGCTTGGGGAACACAAGCCCAGGCATGTCTGGGGGGCATTGCTGAGTCTCTCCCAGCAAGGATGAGCAATTCCCCTGGTGTGGCCTCATGCAGGTGAGTCATTGCATTGTAGCTCCCTTGCTGGACAATGGCTGTTGGTGGGTTGTTTGACACGCCGCCCGGGTGTTGGTGACTTTCCTTGCTGTTGCCTCTGGGGAGCGAATATCTGGCTGATTCCCCAACGTACAGCATGTTTTAGTGACCACCATACAACGCAATTCTCATAATGTCATATGCATTAATGAAATACACATATGGATAGAGAACTGACGTTCAGCAGATCATAACCTTTCCCCTGCTACCTTACAGGGCAGGCTTTATCTGTAAGATCATGATTCTGAGGAATACGGGGGTTACAGTGTGCTCCCCCAAGGTATAGAATGTCACACACGGCCCCTGCCTGTGCACGCTCTGCTGAGCCCCGAGAGACCACTGCAGCCAGGGCATGGTGGGCGGGGCGTTACTGCTGACGGGTGCCACTCTGTTTTCTGTGTCCCTCCAGGCCTCATCGTCTACCTGGGCATGATGGTGGGAGCGTTCCTGTGGGGCGGCCTGGCAGATCGGATCGGACGGAAGCAGTGCCTCCTCATCTCCCTCTCGGTCAACAGCGTCTTCGCCTTCTTCTCCTCTTTCGTGCAAGGTTACGGCACCTTCCTCTTCTGCAGGCTGCTCTCCGGAGTGGGGTAAGGGAAGCCTGCCAGGAGGCAGCCCGCTCGTCTTGGATGCTCTGCCGGGAGGATGGCGTGGCCGTGCCCTCGGATGGGATCCGGTCCCCGAGGGGGCCAAGGGGAACCGTGTCATGGCTGATGGATCGAAACTGATCCTGAGCCATTTCCGGTCTCCGTGCGCCATGTTTGTAGGTGGAGTGGAAAACCCATTCCCCGGAGCTTTTAGAGCCACTGAGGTCTCCTCTGGGCCAGGTCAGAACTTGGATGGTCTAGTCTGGGATGCTGGGTGAGTGGTGGTATCCGAAGAGAGGGAGCTAGGTAGACCTGTGGTCAGAGCTGCTACATGAGAGGAGGTCAGGAGGCCATAACAGATGTGCCAGAGGCTGGATACATTATGGCAGAAGGTGGGAAACTGGCAGAGATGGGCCAGTGGTCAAATGGGTGGCAGCTGGCGGGATGCCAGTAAGGTCTGATCTGAGGTAGTAGGAGGTGGGGATACCGGACCATATGGACCAGTCGTTTGATCTGAGATGGTACGAGATGGGCATACGAGACTGTATGGACGAGTGGTTTGATCTGAGATTGCAGGAGGTGGGGATACCAGACTGTATGGACGAGTGGTTTGATCTGAGATTGCAGGAGGTGGGGATACCAGACTGTATGGACCAGTAGTTTGATCTGAGATGGCAGGAGGTGGGGATACCAGACTGTATGGACCAGTGGTTTGATCTGAGATGGCAAGAGGTGGGGATACCAGACTGTATGGACCAGTAGTTTGATCTGAGATGGCAAGAGGTGGGGATACCAGACTGTATGGACCAGTGGTTTGATCTGAGATGGCAGGAGGTGGGGATACCAGACTGTATGGATGAGTGGTTTGATCTGAGATGGTACGAGATGGGCATACGAGACTGTATGGACCAGTGGTTTGATCTGAGATGGCAGGAGGTGGGGATACCAGACTGTATGGAGCAGTGGCTTGATCTGGAATGGAAATGTCCCAGGAAATTCTGTAATACTTTTCCATCTGCTCCCTTCCCCCTTGGACATCCTGCCCAGATTCTCACTCCCTCACCTTTGTCTGACAATCTCAGCACAGCAACTATCAGCTCAGCCAGCGGGCTCCATCCCCTGTTAGGGTCCCACTTCGAAGTCCTGCTGCTCATGCTAATGGAGGAGCCTGGCTGGGAGATCAGAGGTGGCCACTGATATGGAAGGTGTGACTTGAAGTGACTTGTCTGAGGTCACCCAGCAAATCAGTAGCAGTTGCAGAAATAGGACCCAGGAAGCCTGTCTCCCTTCCCCCTCCTCTAACCCCTAAACTCTCTTCTCCCAGTGGGTTTATAAGCTAAATTGCCACTTTGCCTGATCAAGCTAGCTCCCACATCTGGGCAGGAAAGCAGGTGCCGTAATGAATTGAGATGCTAATGCCGCGTGCACCTCTGAATTCCCCTTCTCTGGGAGCACCAGAGCCTGGAATCTGCCAGCAGAAATCTGCTGGTAATTAAGGTAATTAAGAGCAGGCTTCCCCGGGACTGAGAAAACCAACGCTGTGGAAAGGAACGTCCAGACCCAGTGCCGGAATCCGGCCGGGCTGGTGTCTCTGCGATGGATGCGGAACAAGAGCCTGTAACGGGGAATCCCTCCAGTCTGGGATCTCTTCCCCGCCCCCCACCCGCCCCAAGCAAACACGTAATTCATCTAGCCCAGGCATATGACCTGCTCCACCCGCTGCCCATCTAACTTGGTATCCTCCACTACCTGCTGCTATATCGGATCAGGCTGATGGTGCATCAGGTCTGCTTTCCTGGCTTCAGAGGACAGTGTCAAAACCTCAGCACCTTGCGGTAGGGTGCGGACAAGTCCTTCCTGACCCTCCTCCCCCATTTGGCAATGAGCTTATGCCCTGAAGCATGAGGATTGCCAGCCCCTTGCAGGCTCTCTCCTACTGGAAGCTGTTCTGATCCATGTTTTCTTCCTCCCTTTCCCAGCATCGGGGGCTCAATCCCCATCGTCTTCTCCTACTTCTCGGAGTTCCTAGCTCAGGAGAAGCGAGGCGAGCACCTGAGCTGGCTCTGCATGTTCTGGATGATTGGGGGCATCTACGCATCAGCCATGGCTTGGGCCATCATCCCTCACTACGGTAAGAAAAGGGGGTCACATGGTGCTCCTGTCCCCCTTGTGTTGGGAAAGCCACCATGGTCTCTCCCCTCTTGCTCCAGCAAAGACTGTGTCAAAGAATGGGTGGTTCGGGGGGTGATAGTAATGTACTATGGATAGGAGTGAGTGGTTGAAATTTTTCCATCCAAACTGTTTTCTGACAAAAAAATTGATTTTTACTAATTTTTTTTTTTTGCAAGACGTGTCTGCTTCCCTCAGAAAATCCTGTAGTGCCTCAAAACGGAGACATTTTGATTCAGAAATGCCACCATGGTGCATCATGGGAATTGTAATTTGGGTGCCTCCAGTCTCCCATTTTTCTCTATGGTCTGGACTCCATCTCCCATGATGCACCATGGCTAGGGCTTTTGAAGATGCGCCACCCTCCTTTCCAAGTTGGGGGGAGACTGTGGTGCATCATGGGACATGTAGTCCAGCCAGGCAGCCTGGCCTATAGAGAAGAATGAGCGAGCGAGGCACCAGAACTACAGCTCTCATGAGGCACCAAAGTGGCATTTCCGAATTGAAATCTTTCGGTATTCAAATTTCTGCTGAAAAATCCAGGGGGGAAGCCCCACTTTTTTTGGGACCAGCTTTAGCTCTGTAGCCCCTCCCACTCCAGTTCACACCAGTTGTCACAGTCTGGCTGGCTACGTGGATTGTGCTTCACTATCCCAGCCATTCACCCCCCCAGGCTGGCAGCCTCCGCAGAGACATCGGGTGGGGCTGAACTCCCCTCTTGCGCCTGCCCTGGGCCGTGCCACCCTGGTTGTATAGGAGCAGAGGGCATGTGTGTAGCTGACTCTGAGACATGCCCCGGGGGCTGGGATGTGGATGCTAACAGCATCCAGGGCTCCTGTGCGTGGGACCAGGGAGCTGCGAAAGAAATTCCCTCGCCAAGGGGGCGTGTTGGGGCGGCAGGCGATCTGGTATTTCAGTGGCATTTAACCCCTGAGTGCCAGGCTCTGGACTGTTCCAGGGGCGTCAGCCACACCAGTGAGGCTGCCTGCCGGTAGGGTGACCAGATGTCCCGATTTTATAGGGACAGTCCTGATTTGTGGGTCTTTTTCTTATATAGGCTCCTATTACCCCCCCCCCCCACCCCCTGTCCCGAGTTTTCGCACTTGCTGTCTGG
The DNA here is from genome assembly GCA_037349315.1 of Chelydra serpentina. Lineage (NCBI taxonomy): Eukaryota > Metazoa > Chordata > Testudines > Chelydridae > Chelydra > Chelydra serpentina. Next base: position 2,172,648 of record JBAIAC010000104.1, on the reverse strand, counting down.
TCACCCTACCTGCCGGCCACTGGGAACTGACTTCCTGCTTTGCTCCTGCCCTCCCTTCACATCCTGCCAGTTCCTGACCATGCCCTCGGGACGGGAGCTGGCTGGGGTGGGGGAATCGGGGTCATGCTGGCGAGAGCGCTGTGCAGGAACGGGGGTGCTGATACTTAATGGGGGTAGGCAGGGAAGCCCTAAGGAGGTGGAGGAGGGAGGGAGGAATGGAGACGAAGTCGCAGCTGCTTCTGATGTGGTGGAAATCTCCCCCCATGCTCCTCCACTTAAGAATGGTCACACTGGGCCAGACCAGTGGTCCATCTAGCCCAGTATCCTGTCTCTGACTGTGGCCAGTGCCAGATGCTTCTGGCAATCGGAGATTTAGGGACACCCTGAGCATTGGGTTGCGTCCCTGACCATCTTGGCTAACAGCCATTGCTGGACTTATCCTCCAGGAACTGATCTCATTCTTTTTGGAACCCCGTTGTGCTTTTGGCCTTCACAACAACCCCTGGCAAGGAGTTCCACAGGCTGACTGTGTGTTGTGTGGAGTAGTACAATACTCCCTTCTGTTGGTTTTAAACCTGCTGCCTATTAATTTCATCTCGTGACCCCTGGTTTTTGTGTCAGGTGAAGGGGCAAATAACACTTCCCTAGTCACTTTCTCCCATTCATGACTTGATAGACCTCCATCATATCCCCCCTTAGTCGTCTCTTTTCTAAGATGAATAGACCCAGGCTGTCTAATCTCTCCTCGTATGGAAATCATTCTATCCCCGTAATCCTTTTTGTTGCCTTTCTCTGCACTTTTTCCAATTCTAACGTATCTTTTTGAGATGGGGTGACCAGAACTGCTGGCAGTATTCAAGGTGTGGGTGCACCCATGGCATTATACAGCGGCACTGTGATCATTTCTGTCTTATTATCTGGCCCTTTCCTGATGGTTCCCAATATTCTGTTCGCTTTATTGACGGCCGCCGCACATTGAGCGAAAGTTTTCAGAGAACTATTCACAATGACTCCAAGATTTCTCTCGCGAGTGGTAACAGCTAATTTGGACCCTGTCGTTTTGTTTGTATAGTTGGGATTCGTTTTTCCAATGTGCTTTGCTTTGCATGCATCCACACCGAATTTAATCTGCCATTTTGTTGCTCAGTCACCCTGTTTAAGGAGATCCCTTTGTAACTCTCGGCAGTCGGCTTTGGACGTAACTATCTTGAGTTCTGCCACTTCTCACTCCTCCGCTCCTGTTCTTCGCTCCTCTTCTCTCCTGCCTCCATCCTGTTCTCCAGGCTGGAGTTTCCAGATGGGTTCCGCATACCAGTTCCACAGCTGGAGGGTCTTTGTCCTGGTCTGTGCCTTCCCCTCCGTCTTTGCCATCGGCGCTCTCACCACCATGCCCGAGAGCCCACGCTTCTTCCTGGAGGTAAAGGCCACGCGGCTCGATGGGGGGAGGGAGTCAGAAAGGGCTTATCTGTGCGTGTCCGCGTTTGGGGCCCTGGGCTGGGATGCAGTGGGATCTAAGGCAGAAAGGGGGGGCACTGGTTGGCTTTGGGGTATGGGGACCGAGTGCTGAGCTGGCCCCCAGCCTCCTGCATTAGAAACTAGAGATAAGCCAGGAGCAGCCGTCAGACGGGACTATCTGAGATGGGGCTTTGGGGTCACAGCCCCAGGCCTAGCAACGAACCCATCAGCCTCAGCCGTGAACAGGTGCCCCAGGACTGAATCCCCCCCTGCCCCTTGCCCTGAATGGGGGCGATGCAGAAAGCTGGTGCTTCCGTTTGCGCTCTGGGGATGGAGAGGTGGCTCCTATATACAGGACCAGTCAATCCAGCAGCCTGGAACAGGGACGGTGCTTAGAGCCGCTGGCAGCATGGGGCGTCCCATGGCTCCACCGTTTGCTCGGGTGACTCGTGGTATCCCCCCCGTGCACAGGTGGGGAGGGGCTAGGCGGGGTGGGCAGGGAAGGAAGGGCCATTCTGGCGGCAGCGGTGGGGCATGATACCAGGAGGGCGGCGACACCTGGCTCAGGGCCTGGTCTGAGAGGCAGGCCAGCGCTGGCATGAAGTGCGGGGTGCTTAGGTCAGGGGTTCTCAACCTTTTCCTTTCTGAGCCACCCCAGCATGCTATAAAAACTCCACGGCCCCCCTGTGCCACAACAATTGTTTTTCTGCATACGAAAGCCAGGGCGCTGGAGCTGGGGGTGCAGCGGTTCCCATCATAGACCGGGTTTACAGTTCGGTTCAATGGCTCTCAGCACCCCCACTCTACAAATTGGTCCAGCCCCCCTGTATAAAAGCCAGGGCCAGCATTCGGGGGTAGCAAGCAGGGCAATTGCCTGGGGCCACACGCCACAGGGGCCCCTGCGAAGCTACGTTGCTCAGGCTCCGGCTTCAGCCCCAGGTGGCGGGGCTCGGGGCGGCGGGGCAGCGGGGCTTCGGCTTTCTGCCCTGGGCTGTAGTGAGTCTAATGCCGGCCCTGCTTGGCGGAGCCCCTGAAATCTGCTCAGGGGCCCCCAGGGGGCCTTGGACCTCTGGTTGAGAACTGCTGGCCTAGGTGACCCTAATTCTTAGGTGCCTCTCCTCCCGTCAAGGCAGGAAGCATCGGGCAGGGGGCGCCCCTTGAAGGCTGTGTCGCGGTAGCTCAGGTGCCTAGCACTGGGGGCGCTGGGAGAGCTGGCAATGGGGGGGGCTGCCTGCCCCACGCTGCCCCCTGCAGGGAAGTGTGGTCAGTCGTGGCCTTGGATTTTGTCTTGCAGAACGGGAAGCATGACGAGGCCTGGATGGTGCTGAAGCAAGTTCACGACACCAACATGCGAGCCAAGGGCCACCCCGAGAGGGTGTTTTCGGTAAGCGCCGCTCGGTCGCTGCCCCCAGCTGCTCTGGTCCCCCGGGGCAGAGGAGAGATTTGGGGGCTAGAGGAGAGAGGGGCGAGCCAAGGGAAAACGCTTGTCGGTGGTGACGGAGGAGGGTGTCGTGAGCAGGGCACTGGGCTGGGAGTCAGGAGACCTGGGTTTTATTCCCGGCTCTGCTGCTGCCTTTGAACAAATCGCTCCCTCCCTGTGCCTGCGTTCCCCACCTGTAAATTAACGACGATGATCCCTAGCTCTTTCCATCAGCAGAGCAGGATCATTGTCCCCATTTCACAGCGGGGGGAAACTGAGGCACAGAGCGGGCCAGCGACTTGCCCAAAGTCACCCGGCAAGCTGGGAATAGAACGTGAGTCTCCTGAGTCCCAGCCCAGTGCTCTGTCTGCTAGGCCATCTCCCTACCCCTTGGGGGGCTTGAGAGTCTAAAACCCGCTGGTGGATTGTGAGGGTAGTATGGTGCCAGCTGCCTCTATCGGGCCATTGGTGGGATAGGGACCCCCTGTGTGGGGGTTGTTAACGCTATTTTTGTTTGAAATAATTTCTATCGCCCCATTAATATAACAGGCCCTGCACCCTGGGCCAGCAGCAAGTTTGGAACCTGGCACCTTCCACACCAAAGCACAGACCCGGCCCCCAAACCCCTGAGCTAAAGGAGTAACTCCGTTAGCCGGTAGCAGTAATAGGCCATTATCCTCTATATGGGCCAGTTGCTAGAGAGCGACGTGGCACGCCGGGCCAGCGTCCAACATGTAGGCTCGAATGGGGAGACTCTGAGCCCTAGAACGAGGTGAGCTCCCACTGCTAGGAGCTGCCTGGCTGTGGTAGATGGGGCAAAGCCAGGCACGGCAGCTCGGGTAAGGGGGGCGCTGGGCTGTGAAGAGCCTGCAGCATCCAGGCAGAGGGGGGTGGTGAGAGGGAACTGAGGGAGGATGTGAGAGGGGGAGATTCGTTCCCAACGCGAGGCACAAAGCCGAGCCGGGTGCTGGGAAAGGAGCAGGGCTGGAGAAGACCCAGGAGGAGAAGACCTGAGGCGCCGCGCTTCGCTTGGATTTGGTGTAATTAGTTTTCCCAATGAGGCAGCGAAAGGTGGGTGGGGGGCCATGGGGACTGTCGGAGCAGCAGAGGAGAGCAGGGGGTGGAGCCGGGGTGTTTGGGGACCGGAGAAATACTGCAGGGACAGCCCGGTTCTGAACCCAGGAGAGGTCACCTCCCTGCGGTTCTCCTGTGCTGCTGCGGCAGCGTGGACAAACCTGCCGGCGGGACAGAGATCGGGGTGCAACCTGGCACCGGTTCCCCTGGCACGGGGCGATGGGTCTTCGGCTGGTCCGAGGCCCCAGGCTGGAGGGCCGGACAGGCTGACATGGCCGCCCTCTGAGCGTCCCACTCCCCGTGCCTGCGCTTTATCCCTGTCCTGCCATGCCGGGCCCCGCCCCCGCGCCAGGGGAACGATCCCGCCCTGCCCCACGCCGCCGGTAACCTCCTCCTCCATCCCGCCTCGCAGGTCACCCACATCAAAACCATCAAGCAGGAGGACGAGCTGATTGAGATCCAGCTGGACACCGGCACCTGGTACCGGCGCTGGATGGTTCGGATCCTGAATCTCTTGCAGCAGGTAGAGCCGTCCCCCACACCCAGATGACCAGCTTTATCAGGACAGGCCGTGCAACCTCATAGCCTGGCAGGGATCGTCACGCAGCTCTTCGGGGGTCAGAGGTCAAGGCTGGGTGACACCTTGCAAAGCGAAGGGGATTTACCTGTCCAGCAGCACCAGCCTCCTTCGCCTCTGGCTGGCCTGGCCCTTGGCCGGGGCACTGTGCCCCGCCGGGGGGGGGGAGGGCAATATCCGGGCTCTCCCCCCTGCTCCCTGCCACCCCGAGCTGGAACAAACCACTCCAATGGGCTCCAGCCAGGCTGCTTTGAGGGGGACGCAGAGGTGCCCAGCCGGGTCTCCAGGGCTGGGCACCTGGCTCGGGCGGTGGGGAGTCCCTTACCAGCCACCCCCTTGGGGCTTGGTGAGGGGGGGCCCAATGGCCACTCAGTGTCCTGTGTGTCCTAGTGCCCGCCGGGCCCTGCTCTGCTGACATCAGTGGGGATTCCTGGGGGCATGGGGTCTGCACCCCAGCCCTCTCTGTGCCCAACCCCTCTGTTTGCCCCGTCCATGCACATGCATCAGCTCGCCCCATCTGCTGCTGTATTTCTCTCCATCTCTGTCTTCTTCCTCCATCGCGCCCCATCTCCCTGCCTCCATCTTCCCTCTACCTGTCGCTCTTCTTGGGTCTTTCCCCCATTCCCCCTCCTGTCCACAGCCGCCCCTGCTGGGAGCTGGGCATGTCCCCATCTGTGCAGAGCTGGCGTGGCGTTGAGTGGTCCCTTCATGCTCCCCGTCTCTCCCTCCTTCAGGTCTGGAGCAACTTCCTACAGTGCTTTGCTCCCGAGTACCGGCGCGTCACTCTCATGATGATGGCTGTCTGGTTCACCATGTCCTTCAGGTGGGATGGGCGCGGGGACCCCAGAGGGAGGGGTGGGGGAGGGGCTGGAGAGGTGATTTCGGCCCCGGTGTTCTTTGCTCTGTGTGACTTTGCTGGGTCAGTTTCTTCCTGGCTCTGCGACCAGTGCGGGGGGAGGGGGGGGATTGGCCAGGGTCTCTTCTGAGCCACTAATTATCCCGGGCTCAGTGAAGCTTCCCCTTTGCATGGCGCGAAGGCCACAAAGCGCTCTGCAAAAGGTGGAGGTATCTCGTTATGCCCATGTGACAGCCAGGTAAACTGAGGCACGGAGGGGGAAGTGACTCGCCAAAGGTCAGGCAGGGGGTCAGTGGTAGAGACAAGAGTCCTGACTCCCAGCCCAGTCCTGCTCTAACCCCTAGGCCCCACTCCCCACACAGAGCTGGGAACAGAACCCAGGAGTCCTGAGTCCTTGTCCCCTACTCTAACCACTACACGTACTGTCTCTGTTAGGGAGAGATGGTCGCACTTTGGTGTAGATCTTCTGAGGGATGCGAGTATAATCCTGAAGGAGCGGGACGTCAGATATCGCCGCTGGGAAGGGGAACGGGGCGTGCCCAGGGAAGGGATGAATACAATGTGGTTGATGGGGATTTGCCAGCTGCTGGGTATCGATGATCCCCTGAGCCCCTTTGGTGCCTAATCAGACCCCCACCCCACCCGCTGTAGGGTCGGTGCCCAGGGTCAGAGCACAGCTCTGCAATCAGAGGGGGCACGCGCCCCCTGCCCATGCTGCCTGGCTTCGCATGAGGTCCTCCGTGCGCTTCCCTTCTCCCGAGCTCCTTCGGCAGCAGCCAGCCATGCCGTGGTCAGCAACGGCTCATGCCCAGTGGCTTGGCATCAGCTGCGGCTCTGGTTAGGGCCAGCAGGAGAACGGCTCTTTCAGTTCTCTGGCCGTTCCAAAAAAGGGGGGCGGGGGGACTTGTTCGGGGCGGAACCGAAAATGAAACTTTTCTAACTTTTCGGCAAATTGAAAACTTGAGAAAAAAACCCGACAGCCCATTCCAATCTGGGTTGGATCCTGCATTGAATGGGGGGGGAGGTGGAGGAGCTTGAGCGTCAGGGCGGGGACGGCTGGGCCGGAGGGTTCGGGGTGAGAGTGGGAGCAGCAGCAGTCTGTCCTTGCTGGGGTCTGGAGAGCTGGGGCGGGGGGCGGAGAAAGGAGCTGGGATAGTCAAGGAGAGGAAGGGGCAGATGAAGATTCCAGCACTGCTCAGGCCGACGCAATATTTTCAGGGCCTAAACCCCTCGGTCTGGTGTACATTGGTGCAGACTCAGCGGAACGAGGCTGAGATATCGTGGCTTGGGTTTTGGCCGAGCAACTTGTCACGGAGTATAGGGGAGTCCGGCCCTGCACCCCTCTTCCCCGGATTCACTGGGAGTCTCAGCCAGCCAGTAGAACAGAAGGTTTATTAGAGATGCCAGGAACACAGGCCAACCAGAGCTTGTCAGTACATCCAGGACCCCTCAGTCGGGTCCTTCTGGGGGGCAGGGAGCTTAGGCCCCAGCCTGGGGCTCCCTGCATTTCGCCCCACAGCTCCCAATGGGGCAGGGAGGCCAGACCCTGTCTGCCCCCCTCCCCTCCTCTTCCCAAGCCAGCTCCAAACTGAAAAACAAAAAGCCAAACCTCCAGCAGGCTCTTCCCCTCCCCCGGGGCCCCTCCTCTAGCCTGTCCATTCTCCCGGCCAAAGGTGTCACCTCCCAACCCCCGTCCTGGCTCATGTTACAGCCTCAGGTAAAGTCTCGCATTCCCGATGCAGCCTGTCCCAATGCAGCCAGCCTCTCAGGTCAGATCCATCTCCCTCTCTACTCCGTCACACAACTCCAGTGGAGCTATAGCCAATTTACACCAGCTGGGGATCTGAGTCCAGATCCTTAAAAGTATGTAGGCACCTAGCTCCCCTTGATTTCAGCCTTGTCCTCGCTGTGATTGAATATTTCATCGACTTTTAATGTAAACGGAGCAGTTACCAGCCTCATAAGGAGAATCAAAGGCCACCAATTTGCACAGCGGCCCCGCGAGGAGAAATCTGCCTCCTTGGCTTTTGGGGACAAATGAGCTCAGCTGCCGATATCGCGGGGGGAGCCGGTGAGGGCTCCAATCAGATCCGTGTCCCTGCAATTGATCTCTGCAAAGTCCAGTGAATTGAAGCTGGCAGAGAGGTGACTGTCGTGGCGTTCCTCTCGTGCAATCAGGGTCCCTGCTTGTGGGGCTTATGGGGCAATCAGACAAAGGGTTTGCCTAGGCTAGAGCGTCTTGCTCCTGTTCTAATTCAAGTTAACT